>OZ010745.1:117968305-119444084 GCA_963932245.1 Tachinus rufipes
TTGACACAAAATTTAAAAATTTCATTTTTTTTAATGATTTTTTATTTTCATTCAAAATGCGTAAAAAACGGAAATTTTTTGACTTTTGACTCAAATTTTGTAAAAATCATTTTTTTTCAAGATTTTTTATTTACATTCAAAACGCGTAAAAAACTGATTTTTTTTTACTTTTAATCCAAAATTTGAAAAATTCAGTTTTTTTCAAGATTTCTTAATTTGCATTCAAAACGCTTAAAACGGAAATTTATTGACTTTTCACTCAAATTTTGAAATTTTTCGACTTTTGACTCAAATTTTAAAAGTTTCAATTTTTTTCAGGATTTTTTAATGCATCCAAAACGCGTGAAAAACAAAAAAAATCGTCATCTTACACAAATTATTTTTTTTTTTTTTTTAACTTTGAATTTGCATTCAAAACGCGTAATAAACGAAAATTTTTCAACTTTTCATCCAATTTTTAAAGATTTCTTTTTTTGATTGCATGCTAAACGCGTAAAAAACAAAAATTTTTCGACTTTTTAACTAAATTTCAATTTAAATTTAAAACGGAAATTTTTTGACTTTTGACTCAAATTTTGAAAATTGCAATTTTTTTTTAGATTTTTATTTGCATTTAAAACGCGTAAAAAACAATAATTTTTCGACTTTTGACACAAATTTTAAAGATTTCTTTTTTTTTGAATATTTTTGAACGCATAAAAAACGGAAATTTTATGACTTGACTCAAATTTTGAAAATTTCATTTTTTTCAAGATTTTTTATTTACATTCAAAATGCGTTAAAAACGTGAGTTTTTTTACTTTTGACTTTACTTGACTTTTCGCTCAAATTTTGACATTTTCAATTTTTTTCGAAAGTTTGTGATTGCAGAATTTTTCGATTTTTGACCCAGATTTTGAAAATTTTTTTTAGGATTTTTTTATTTGCATTTAAAATGCGTAAAAAATAAATAATTTTTGACTTTTCGGTCAATTTTTGAAAATTTTATTTTATTTCAAAAGTTTCTAATGGCATTCAAAACGCGTAGAAAACGGAAATTTTTTGACTTTTGACCCAAGTTTTGAAAATTTCATTATTTTTCATTATTTTTTATTTGCAATCGAAAATTTTGAATATTTATTTTTTTTTAAGTTTTGAATTTGCATTCAAAACGAGTAAAAACAGATTTTTTTTGACTTTTTATTAAATTTTTGAAAATTTTAAGTTTTTTAATCTTTTTTTATTTGCGTTTAAAACGCGTAAAAAAAGAAAAGATTTTGACTTCTGACCCGAATTTTGAAAATTTTAATTTGTTTCAAGATTCTTTATTTCCATTCAAAACGGGTAAAAAACGTAAATTTTTCAACTTTTGATCCAAAATTTGAAAATTTTAATTTTTTTCAGAATTCTTTATTTTCATTTAAATTGCGTAATAAACAGAAATTTTTCGACTTTTGACTCAAGTTTTAAAAATTTCAATTTTTTTTCAAGATTTTCTTAATTGCGTTTAAAACGCGTTTTTTTCACCCAAATTTTGAAGATTTTAAATTTTTTTTTAAGTTTTTGATTGCAAACTAAACGCGTTAAAAAACGGAAATTTTTTGGCTTATCACCCAAATTTTAAAACTTTCAATTTTTTTCAATTTTCTTCATTTGCATTGAAAACGCGTAAAAAACAGAAATTTTTCAACTTTTGACCCAAAATTTCAATTTTTCTCAATTTTTTTACTTTTGATCCAAAATTTGAAAATTTAATTTTTTTTCATGATTTTTCATTTGCGTTCAAAAAGCGCAAAAAACGGAAATTTTTCGACTATTTACCTAAAACTTAAAAGTTTCAATTTTTTTCATGATTTTTTATTTGCGTTCAAAAAACCCAAAAAACGAAAATTTTTCGACTTTTGAAAAATTTGAAAATTTCAATTTTTTTCAAGATTATTTTTTTGCATTTTTCGACTTTTGACCCAAAATTTAAATTTTTTAGTTTTTTTCAAATTTTTTAATTTGCATAAAAAAAGAGTAAAAACATGGAAGTTTTTTGATTTTTTACCGAAATTTTGAAAATTTCAGTTTTTTTCAAGATTCTTTATTTTCATTCAAATTCAACGGAAGTTGTTTGAATGTTGAGTCAATTTTTGAAATTTTGTTTTTTTCAAGATTCATTATTTTCAAAAATTTTTGGCTTGACCCAGAATTTGAAAATTTATTTTTTTTTCAAAATTCTTTATTTGCATTCAAAACGCGTAAAAACGGATTTTTTTTTACTTTTGACTCAAAATTTTAAAGTTTCAATTTTTTTCAAGATTCTTTATTTGCATTCAAAACGCGTAAAAAAGTCAAAATAGTCGAATCCCGCCATAAAAAATTAAAACATTTTTAAAAACTAATAAAATCTGGCCAAAAATAATTGTAAACTACAAAATTCTATAGACAAAATGTCATCAAGATACTATACTAGATTTATACTTGTGTGCCGTTCTGTATTGTAGACTCTTGCTTACAGATATCTACGCTTTTCCGACCATGTTAATTTAACTTAATCAATGCTTATTTTGCAGTGAGTGTTGTTTTTACTAAATATCTCAAATGTTTTTGAGTTTATAGAAAAGCTGTTGAAATAATGCAAACAATTTACTTTTACATAATATTTCTTATAACTAATTTTAAGCTCCAACTAAAATTAGGTTAGTTATGTTAATTTAACAAATCTTTTTATGAAACTAAAATAAATTTAATTGACTATCAAGTCATAATAAAATGGTTTAATAAATTGAATCCATTATTTTTTTAGCAAAGGCAAGCAATATTCATTCCCTTGAATTAATAATATCAGAGGAATATTTTCGCATCCACTTAATACTATACAAATATTTAATAAATTATACTCCCGTTGTTCACATGAAATTGCTAGAAATTCCGGCAACGTCAATAACGAGCGAGTTGATTAAATTTTTCTGCAAGTTATGCAAATAAGTGGCGCATTATAATTGTAATAGTATACCACCCCTCAGCACAATATCCGCCATCCCACTATTACATAAAAGGCGCGCAATTAGACGGAAGCTAATCCATTTTTTATTGCAAATTATGTAAATATTTTTAATTGATTAAAGTGGCGAGGATCTTCTCTCTTTTCGAGGGAAAGACCATCGCGAAATTCATTAAGTCGGAGGGGATATAGATGGTAGCGAAAAAATTATTAATCCTTAAATCCTTCTTTAAAATTCATAAATACATCCAAAAAGTAAACGAGAAGTATAATCTGCCTCTGTATAAAAAGAACTTGAAAGGGGTGCGGGGTTCTTTTGAAGCGAGCGAGCTCTTTTTTTAATTATATCAAAACTTGTACGGGCATTAATTAATATTTTTATAATCTCATTTGGGGGAAAGTTCTTTGTTTTTCATGCCGCAAAATGTGAAATTATTTATTCATGTAACGAATAAGACTAATTTCAATTCAATCGTCGATTTGTAAAAAAAAATCAAACTAAATGATTCGGGAAATTTTACAATGCGTTTGGGAATTAGTCAATGATTTCAGAAGAATTTTTATGACTTCCAAGGTTTCCCTTTCACATCACTAATGTTTTTATTGCGAAATTAATTATTTGGCAGCAAACGTAATGTACAAATTGAATAAAACATGACATCGCGTGAGCAAGCAAGCGTTCCGGAGTTTCAATGTAATATGGTTTGAAATTTATATATAGCAATATTAAATGTTCATGAAGATAATACACATTTAATGTAGAATGTAATTTGAATCTGAATTCGCACTTATTACATGCATAGACATCATCCAAGTGCGGGTTAACTTTTGAAGATAGACAATTTCCGGTGTTATTAGGTCAAAGAGTATATTTCATACCGCAGTGCTCATGAAATATTTTACACCCAATCCCGTAACCTATATAGCAAAAGCATAAAACAAAATAGCGGGGGGAATTGCCTGGTTGTCGTTTTATTATCGCACGCGGATTTTCACCGGGTCCAATCTTTCACGCGGCGCACATTTGATAAGATTTACAAGAATGAAAATCATAAACAAGCGGCGTAACAGTTGCAATGAAATGTATTTATTGCCTTCCGCCATGCCACATCATCACGTCCCATATATACAAACATATACTAGGGGCACTTTACTACACGAAAACGGAAGATTCTTCATGGAAAAAAGATGCTGGGCAGCAAAGCATTATAGCCGGATAATGATCCCATTTTTGCAATCGGGATGACTAACATCTCTCGCACATTATATTCAATTTTTATGGATCCCGGCTCTGAATAAAACGTCGACAATAAATTTATTTCCACGAAAGCGGCCATCAAATGTTTACAAATGGAATATTTTTCCTCTGCTCTCTCGCACAAATGTTTATATCGTACATTATATATGGAGAGAAGCTACATAAAGGTTTTACTATATTTCTTCTTTTAAATTATTAAATGTTCTAATATTTAATACATTTTATGTTGAAATATATTTTTATAACTGAAACTTAAAAAAAATATTGTGTAATTTATTGAATTGATGTTTTGACTACTAAAAAAAATTTCAAATAAACGTTTTGATTTTTAATTCACACTTTAGAGGCCAGTATAGGGAATTATGAATACGGGCGCCAAGATAACTTATGCATCGATTAACATAATAACAATCCAAGACCGAATTTACAAAACTTAAACATTTTTCTACGATTAGATCGAGAGGTATAGGGTAGGGTATAGAAGCCTTTTAAAAACCTAAAGTTAATCTCAACTATGTGTTATTATATTAAACTTTTGTGAACAGTTTAAGTTTCTTTTAACTATTTTCTTTCTCCATAGACGATTCTACACAATCCAACGACTGAGGTACTTTGAAGATTGTAAGATTTGTAACTTTTTGTTAACTTATTTTGATGTTTAATGATGATTTAAAAAAAAACGGTTTTGATTGATGTTGGTAGCAGAAAACTGCTAAAAATAAAAAAAATAAAAAAATATTTCAATTATTATAATTTTGATATTTTATAACCAGATTTATTGCTATTTTTAACATTTTATTAAAATAATTCTGCACTTTTTAAACTTTGTTAATTGATTTTAGTTGTTGCAACGTCTGTTTAAAAACTTTTGAGGGGTTGTTGCTATTTTTGATATTCCGTAAACAGAATATGGCATTTTTTAACAGTTTATGGTTGGATTTTGACTTTTTCTAACATAATTTTTGATATTTTAAAATTGGAATTTCTTATTTTTGAGATTTTATGAAAATGTTTGTCTTTTTTAACAGTTATGGTTAGAATTTGGTGCTTAATAACAGTTGATCAAAAATTGTAATTTCTTATTTTTGACATTTTATAAACAGTTTTATGTAGTTTTTGATCGTATTTGGCCATATTTTGATTTTTTCAAAAATATTTTGGTGTTTTGTGACAAAATCTTAACAGATTTTTGTAGTTTTGATCGTTTTTGGTCAGATTTTGATTTTTTTGAAAATGTTTTTGTACTTTTTGACAAATTCTTAAAAACTTAATGCCGGATTTTGCTATTTTTGACATTTTTCAAACAGAATTTTGTAGTTTTTAAACGTTTTTGGGCGGAGTTTGTTTTTTTTATATTGTATCAATATTTTATGATCAGATTTTAGTTGGTTTTTCCAATATTTTTAAGTTCTTTTTGACATCTTTTAAAAAAGATTGTAATTTTTATTGTTTATGGCCGGATTTTAACAGTGTATAGCTGGATTTTGGTGTTTTCTGACAATTGTTTATAGTTTCAAGTCTGTATGAACAGAATTTTGTAGTTATTAATTGTTTTTGACAAATAATGACCAAATTTTGGTGTTTTCTTACAATATTTTTATCATTTTGGCCGGATTTTGCTATTTCTGACTACCCATAAATAGAATTTTGAAGTTTTTAGCCAATTTTTTAATTGTTTTTATATTATAAGACGGGATTTGACCATTTTTGACATTTATAATTTAAATTTTACCTTTTTTAAGAGTTTATGACCAAATTTGAATACTTTTTTACAATATTTCCTTTTTATTTAGACCGAATTATGCTATTTTTGACACTCTATAAATATAATATTGCTTTTTTCAACAGATCTTAACCGGATTTTGCTATTTATAACAATATTTTTATATTTTTTAACGAGATTCTGCTATTTTTTACATTTTATCAACATAATTTTGCATTTTTAACAATTTATGACATAATTTTTATCAAAATTGCATATGATACGTTCATAGTTTTAACATTTTATAATAAGAAATTTTGCTTTACTTTACTTTTCAACAGTTTATGGACGGATTTTGGTACTTTCTAAGAATATTTTGCTAATTTTAAGATTACATATAAATGTTACGACAGTTTATGGGCTGATTTTAATAGTGTACGCTGGTATTTAGTGCTTTCTGACAATTGTTTTGTCTATTTTTAATAGTTTATGAATAAAATTTTTAGTAATTTTTAACTGTTTTGGTCCAGATTTTATGACAGGTTTTTGCTAGTTTTTACTTTTTATAAACAGAATTTGATTTTGTTAACAATTTATGACCAAATTTTGTTGCTTTCTTATAATATTTTTATACTTTTTTAACAGTATATAGTCAGATTTTTGTGGTTTTTAACAATATTTTAATGTCTTAAGGCCAAAGTTTTTATTTTTAACATATTATAATCAGATTTTTGCAGTTTTCAATAGTTTATGACTAGGTTTTGCTTCTAATTAACATCATTTTACGAACAAATAGTTAAACCTAGGGTTTCCTCCTACCCGTCCAAGTGTTGTTTATCAAGAAATTAAAAGTTTTTCTTCTCTGCAAGCGTTAAAAGTTTCTATGTCAAAAAAGGTGATGGTAATTTCTAATTCCCTGATAACAAACACTTGAATACCTCTATACATGAGTTTGGACAAATAGTTTAAACTAGGGTTCCCTCCACCTACCCAAGTGCTGGTTATTTAGTAATTAATAGTTTCTCTTTTTTGCAAGCGTAGAAAGTTTCTTTGCTAAAGCCGATGATGGTGATATCATATTATTTGGTAACAAACACTTGGGTGGGTGGTTGGGTTTTTTCTCAACATGAGTTTGGACAAATAGTTTAAACTGGGGTTTTTGCCCACCCGCTCAATTGTTGGTTATCAAGAAATTGAAAGATTCTCTTTTCTGCAAGCGTTAAAAAAAAATTGCCAAAGGAGGTACTGGTGATCTCCAATCCCTTAATAACAAACACTTGGGTGGGTGGGTGGCTCACTTCTAAACATGAGTACAAACAAATAATTTAAACTAAAGTGTTGGTTACTAAGAATTTAAAAGTTTCTTTTTTTTGCAAGAATTAAAAGGTTCTATGTCAATGAAGGTGATAGTGATCTCCAATTCTTTGATAACAAACACTTGGGTTGGTGGGTGGGTTACTCCACTCTGCAAACGTTGAAAGTTTCTTTGCCGAAGGAAGTGATGGTGATTTTCAATTCCTTGTTAACAAACACTTGGGTGGTTGGTTGGGTCATTCCTGGACATGAGTACGTACAAATAGTTTAAATTCAATTTTACGCCCGCTCACCCAAATGTTGATTATTAAAAAAACGAAAGTGTTTCTTCTCTGCAAGCATTAAAAGTCTCTATGTCAATCTCCAATCCCTTGACATCAAATACTTGGGTGGGTTGGGTGCGTCACTCCTAAACATGAGTACGTACGAATAATTTAAATTAAGGTTTCCGCCTACCCGCCCAAGTGTTGGTTATCAAGAAATTGAAAGTTTCTCATTTTTGCAAACGTTGAAAGTTTCTTTGTCAAAGGAAGTGATGGTGATTTCCAATCCCTTGTTAACAAACACTTGGGTGCGTGGGTGGGTTATTCTTGAACATGAGAACGTAGCAATAGTTGAAACTAAGATTCCCGTTCACTCTCTTAAGTGTTGGTTATTAAGAAATTCAAAGTTTCTTTTCTCTGTAAGCGTTAAAAGTTTTTATGCCAAAAAAGGTGATTTTGATCTCCAATCCTTTGATAACAAACATTTGGGGATATTTTATTACCATCTTTAGCTGTTTGTGATTTTTTTTTTAAAGAATTTTACAATTTTTAACAGTTTATGGCCGTTTTTTTTGGTATTTTGATATTTCATAGCCATTTTGGCAACTTTTTACATTTTTCAAAGGTTAATGGCCATTATTTTGATGTTTCAAGGCTGGATTTTGCTACTTTTTACATTTTATAATTAGAATTAAACATTTTAAACAGTATTAGTAAACATTTAGATATATTATGATAAAATTTAGCTCTTTTTTACACTTTATGAAAAAAACATTGCATTATTTAACAGTTTATGGTCCGATTTTTGCGTCATTAGACAATATTTAATTTGTTTTAAGCAAAATATTATCAATGTTAATAAAAAAAGGTGTTTTTGTTTTTTTTCAACTACGATTTTTATACTTTTTGGCCAAATTTAGCTTTTTTTGATCACAATTTTTATAGTTAATGGCTTGATTTTGTTTGTTTTTCAATATTTTATAAACTGGATTATGCTATTTTTAATATTTTATAGTTTTTTAATATTTTTGGGCAGTTTTTGGTTGTTTAAAAAAAATGTTTTTTGGCAGGATTTTGTTAGTTTTGACATTTTATAAAGAAAGTTTTTATGTTTTTCAACATTTTATGGCCGGATTTTTGTGGTTTTTAACAATATTTTGATGTCTTTGGCCAGATTTTGTTATTTTTAACATATCATGAATAGAAATTTACACTTTTTAAATGTTGACGGCCGGATTGAGATCAATATTTTAATGTTTTAAGGTCAAATTTGGTTGTTTTTTACATTTTATAAGTAGATTTTTGCACTTTTCAACAGATTATGGCCGGGTTTTATTTCTTATTTTTATATTTTTTATATTTTGTGACCGGATTTTGCTGTTTTGACATTTTATAAATCGAAGTTTACATTTATCAATCGGATTTTGTGGTTTTATGAAAATATTTGATACTTTTTAGCTATTTTCAAGTTTTTATAAAATTTGTTGCACTTTTTGACAGTTTATGGCCACATTTTAACGATGTATATTGGTGCTTTTTGATAATTTATTAAACTTTTAAGGCCGGATTTTGCTATTTGTTACCATGTAACCGTTTTTGGCCAGTTTTTGTTTTTTTGGAAACGTTTTCTTTTTTTATGATTTTTAAAAGCAAATATTCTATAGTTTATAGTCAGATTTTGGTATTTTCCATAAACATTTTGATATTAATTTGTCAAATTTTGCTATTTTTTGATATCTTATGAATATTATAATACATATATATTATGAAGTTTTACACTTTTTCACAATGTTATAGCCGGATTTTATTTTATTTTTTTAAATTTTTGATAGTTTCTAGTTAGTTATTGCTATTTTTACAGTTTTATAATAAATTTTTTTTTACATACATGTATATTTGTAGTTTTTTTGCGTTATCTTGATGTTTTAAGGCCAGATTTTGCTATTTTTGCCGTTTCATGAATAGAAGTTTTATTTTTTATAAATTATTGCTGGATATTAATGTTTTTAACATTTTTTAAATGTTTTATTGTCTGAATTTGTTATTTTATTTTTTTGAATATGTTTTATATTTGTACGACCGAATCTTAGTGCTTCCTTACAAGTTTTTTAAACTTTTGGTTTGATTTTGCTGTTTTAGACAAAATATAAATAAAAAGTTGCACTATTTTTAATAATATTTTGATATTTCATAGCAGGAATTTGCAATTTTTGAGATTTAAAAAAAAAAAAAATATTTTTCAACAATTGATGGCTGGATTTTGGTGCTTTTTGACAATATCTTGATATTTTAAGGTCATAATTTGCTAATTTGGAAATTTTTTAAATAGAATTTGCATTTTTTATTAGTGTGTGATTCGATTTTGTTACTTGTTATCTTAATTTTGATATTTTATGACAGGATTTTTATTGTTTTTGACATTTTATGAACAAAATTTTGTACTTTTAAACCGTTATTGGCCGGATTTTGTTAGTTTTGAAATTTTAATAATACAATTTTACAGTTTCTATTAATTTTTGCTTAATTTTAATTGTTTTTGACAATATTTTGATGTTTTATACCGGATTTTGCTATTTTTGACATGCTAAAAGTAAAAATGTATAGTTTTTAACAGTCATGGCGGCTATGATTTATTGCTTTTTAACAGTATTTTGATGTTTTAAGGTCACAATTAACAATTTGAGACTAAATTTGGTATCTTATTAACAAAATTTTAATTTTTCTTAACCAGATATTGCTATTTTAGTGTTTTCTAACAAGTTTTTGATATTTTATAGCTGAATTTTGCTATTGGCTATTGAATTTTACACTTTTGACTATTTTTTGGCCGAATATTAGTTTTTTTTTTTACTATTTCAGTATTTTTTGGCCGAATTTTGTTATTTGTAACTTTTATAAATCAAATTTTGTACTTTTAATAGTTTATGACCGGTAAAAAAAGACAAAAGACAATTTTATCAACAAATCACAAATTTAATCTTTTTAACTGTTGACGACTAGATTGAAGTGTTTTTTATCAATATTTTGATGTTTCAAGCTCATACTTTGCAATTTCTTACATTTTATAAATAGTTTTTTGCACTTTTTAATACTTTGTAGCCAAATTCTGTTTTGCTAGTTTTGACATTTTATAAATATAATTTTACACTTTTTAATAGTTTGGGCTTTGATTTTGTTTTTTTAAACAATATTTTGATATTTCATAGCCACATTTTGCTAGTTTTGACATTGTATGAATTGAGTTTTACATTTTTTTAATCGGATTTTTGTTGTTTTCTAATAATATTTTGCTGTTTTGAGATTTTTTTAATTTCATTGCATTTTTTGACTCCAGATTTTAACAGTGTATGGTTGTATTTTAGTATTTTCTGAAAATTGTGTAAAATTTTTAGGCCGGATTTTGCTGTTTTTGACATTTTATTAACAGAATTTTGTAGTTATTAACCGTTTTTAGCTGTTTTGGATTTTTGAAAATGTTTTAATATTTTATGACCGGTCACATTTTACTTTTTTAAATATAGTTTTGCGTTTGTTAACGTTTTATGGCCGGATTTTTGCAATTTCTAATAATATTTGTTTGGTATATGCTGGATTTTTAGTGGTTTTTGCACTTTTTCACAGTTTTAAGCCAGATTTTAATAGTCATTTTAATGTTTTTTGATGATTGTTTAAAGTTTCAAGGCCGCATTTTCCTTTTTAAAATTTTTTATGAACAGAATTTTTTTAACAGTTTAAGATTTTGGTGTTTTTTACAATATTTTTATATTTTTGGGCAATATTTTTGACATTCTATAACTAGAATTTTGCACCTTTTAGAGATTTTGATCAGATTTTGATCAGATTTTGCTATTTCTAACAATATTTTGATATTTTTTAGTCGGATTTTGCTATTTTTGAGATTTTATGAATACAATTTTACAGTTTTTAACAGTATTTTAATGTTTTCGGCCGGATTTTGCTATTTTTGACATAGAAGTTTATAGTTTTTAACAGTTTACAGTTGGGTTTTAGTGCTTTTTAACGGTATTTTGATGTTATAAGGTCACAACTTACAGTTTGAGAGCAAATTTTGTATTTTATTAACAAAATTTTGATTTTTTTAACCAGATTTTGCTATTTTGACATTTTATTAAAAGAATGTTGTACTTTTAAAAAGTTTTGGTGCTTTTTAACAAGATTTTATTATTTTATAGTTGAATTTTGCTTTTTTTAACCGTTTTTGGCCGGATTTTAGTTGTTTTTTGAAAATATTTTAATATTTTATGGCCGGATTTTGTTATTAGTAACGTTCTATAAATAGAGTTTTATTTTTTAATAGTTTTTGACCAATAAAAAATAATTTTTTTCAATATTTTACATTGAGGTTTAAAAATTCTAGGTACGCCACTGCATGCTAGCTTAATTTTAGGTGTAACTTAAAATTAGTTAAAAACAATTTTATTGTCAAAATGATTTATTTAAATTTTTTTAGAAACTTGAAACCAGTTAAGTAGTTGTAAGTAAGATGTTTGGTAAATTCACGCTCACCGCAAAATGAGCAGTGGTTTAGTTAAATTAACGTAACTAGTTTAACTTTAGTTTTAGTTTAAACTTAGATTTAAAAAAAATTATATAAAATTCAATTGTCTAAAAGATTTATTTAAATAATTTTTTTATAATCACCAAATACAAAGTTAACTAGTTTAATTTTAGTTGTAATTGTCTATATTTGTATACTTGTTAAAGAAATGTATTGCTTATCTATTAAATTATTGCGTTGAAGGGTTGTGGTTAAGATATGAATCTGAACAAATTGTGTATTTAACGAGAAGACGAAAAAAATTGAGTTAATGTGTTTGTTATCCATTTATCGGTATCTTGTAGATATAATCGAAACAACTCAAATACAATTTGGCCTTATCGCGTTCCTCCGCCTAACCGCCGGCAGCATGCAAGCTTCGCCGCCCCTTATACATTAGGAAAAAGTATATAGGGGGTTGATTCAGATAAAAGTATTCGATGATAAAAACCCGATGAGTTCTTGATATTAAAATATTTTTGAGTAAAACCAGGATAATCTCCTGGCCGACACCTGTCATGGCGACGTCAGCTTCCGGCCCTCTTTCCGTTTTTAATCTACCCTGATATTGTTTCGGACGAGTTTTAGCTGTTGCGCCCCGACGGTGCCCTCTAGCGGCACGCGCTGATACGTGATCCGTCTTGGGACGTGTGCGTCGAAGCGATTTTCAGGCGGGGGTTAAATTTGGAGCAAATTGTTTGATTTATGGCAGTTAGTTGTTTCCGTGGAGAACTCTGTATACGTCTCTTCAGATATGATACACAAATCATCCTCCGTTGATATATATCAACGGCGCATATCAAGTACAGCAAGGGATGTATTCTTTTTTATTATGATTATTATGTCAGGGAGGAACGGAGGAAAAAAATTGAGACGATAACGAATCGATGCGGAATGTCCCAAGTTTATGCGTTTATCACTCGCTTTTGGAAACTATTTCTAATCTCTTAGATCTTTGCCAACTTCCCAATAATGATGCAATAGATAAATTTTATAGTCCTTGGAAAACCGACAAGTCTTATTAATTCACTATACTCCATAAGTTACTACAATTTCGTAACAGCTACATAATTATTCTTACAACAAAATTTATTTTGATTTTTAATTTTTTTATTGTACGTTTTACAGCTATTTTTATAATGTCTCATAAACCTTACGATTGATGTGATTAAAAGCTATTAGATGAATTCCAAACAGAGTTGCAAAAACAGTTTTAAATATGTTTAATGATTAAATCTGTTTAAAACAAAATTGCTTTTTGAAATAGTTTAAAACAAAAGTTTTGCAGTTATTAAATGTTTTTTACCAAGTTTTGATTTCATTTTGAACTTTTTATAATCAAAATTCTTTTGATATTTTCTGATAATATTTTTTTTGCAATTCTTACACTTTTTTTCAAAATTTTCTAAATTAAAAAAAAAAGTTTTAATTAAAAAACTCAATAAGCTTTGGACAAGCTCAGCAATACATACAAAAAAATTAAAAAACTTAAAAAAAAATTAAAAAAAATTTTATAAGCTTTAGAAAAACTTTCCGAAAAATTTTACTGAAATTTTCAAAAAAAAAAACAATTTTATACTTTATATGAAACTGTAATTTTTAATGTAAAATTAAAAATAAATCTGTAAACGATTGAGCTATGAGCTTTGGAAAAGTTTTGCAAAATATTCTTTCTTAAAAGTTTAATAAACTAAACATTAAAAAAAAAAAAATTAAAAAATTTTAAAAACCCCAAAAAACTGTACAAAAATGTTATAAACTTAAATAAAACAGTAAGATATAAAAAAAAAAGTTTAGTTGCTTAAATTTTTTTTATTAGGAAAAAAACTCAAATTAAAAAAAAAACTACATAACATTTTTAAAAAATTCTATAAAATCAATTGCAAAGTGACTTAGTGTTTTTAGTAAGTTTAATTAGTCACAATTTATCTTAATAGAAATGATTTGCAAAGCAATTTAGTATCTTAGGTAGGTTTGCCACAATTTTTTAGGTGATTTTATTTTAGCATTAAGTGAGCATAAAGATTGCTTTATATTTTGGAAACAGTTTTTGTGTGAACTATCGTAAAGTGTTACAATGTTACAAATGATTTTGGACATATAAGTAGCAAATATACCAAAAATAAACAATTCTGTAAAAAGTGCAGCAAAGATTGACACAAATATAATGACTACCAAAGTAGCAAAACACATCAATTTTTTGACGGAGGATTTGAAGAACAGTTGGTTGTAACATTAACGTGGTCTTCTTATATATTAAGTTTTTGTTTTTTTTATTTTTGAATTTTAACATTTTTTTTTTCAAAATTTACTTATTTTGTATTTTTTTTTAGATACTTTTTATTTTTATTTTTTATAATTTTTTTTTTTAAATTGTTAATATAAATAAATGTTTTATATTTATATGGCAAAACAGTGTATGCGAGTACTCCTTGCTGGTGGATTTTTTTTTTCAGAAAATATCGTATTCCAAGTCCAACAAAATATATTATAATGTAACGTCATTAAATATCATACTTTGTTTCCAGAAAAAATAATATCCAAACGACGATGTTTTAATTTAATTTTCCACTAGACTGACATTTCGTTCTAAATATAATGTTTTTATAATAATTCCTTGTATATCTTGTACCACTTTGTTCAGCTCTTATCTTATTAGAGAACATCACCAGGTATGATATTCAAAATATTTTCATTAGAGACAAACGCTTAAATAAATTAGTTCAGGAAGAGACCTGGAAGCGGCGGGCGAGGATGATATTTAGGTGGAAGGATTTCAAGGGGGGTTGTATAAGGTCCGCTTATCCAATCTACTAAGTAAATGTAGCAGGAAATATGCGTTGTTTTGGTAAATTGAAGTGACCCTTAATACTGCCACTGCCGGCGGTTGCATTATAGTTTTAATAAAGGACTTCTCCTCATCTCTCTTTACTCGCATTGCATTTAATTTACACAAATATTCCAAGCAATTTTGTTTTAAATTAAATTTGTATTTGAGTGGTTGTGTAAATGGCCAGTCCATTATTTTGTGAGTCAGTGGTCGATGATCTCGTTCCCAAGAGACCACCAACTTCACGCGCCAACTTCTTTACACTCTTGTTAATGGAGTTTGTTCGGCAATGGACGTTTTCAGGACTAGCCGCATCGCATCGTACTGCCCCTTACGTTCTGCGTCATTTACAGCAGGACATGCACCTGCTGCCCCTTTTATTTTTATCTCAACACACAAAAGAGTTAATTAAATTTTAAGATTAATCAATTCTATTAAAGAAAACCGGTTATAAAGTTTACTGGCGACTGTATAAAAATAATAATGGAAAATTTAACGTGCGACAAACACTAAAAAATAATTAGATTCGCTTTTCCTCTTCGGAAAACTTTTAAGACGCGCCCCTATAAAACGAATGATTTTTTTATTGTTCCAATTTCATCGGATTGCTTGCAGATTTTTTTTATAAACGATTCCAACCAATAAAAAGTCAAACCATAAATTGATAATAATCTGCAAATAAAATTACAATCAATATCAAATAATTGCTTCAATTAATTTCAATCCATTACTAGCGTCCAGTATTAGTTTCTTTGATGATTGGGAAAATGTAGCCCCAAGCCGGTACAGAAAGTTTCAACTAGTTACATATTTAGTGCTCCACAATATTCATATTAGTTTCAGTCCGTTCAAATATTAATTTTAACAAAATTTCCCGTAAACTTTTAAACAATGCATTTTATACAATTTTAGGATCTTCGTATAAAATTTAATTGGTTTCATGTTACTAATAAAATGTTGGATGAAATAACGAGTCTCGTATGTCGGCATAAAATTGCAAATTGACTCAAGAAGAAAAATTACTTATTATAAACAAAAATAATTAAAGTTTCCTCATGTTATGAAATCCCATAAATCTTATTATTATATATTTTTTTCACTCTTTACGATTCGCATTAGGTACATAAAATCCGCCATAAAATATCACACATAAACGGTGCGGCAAAGAAAATTTCCAGTTTAATATCACTACTTAACTTTTGAAGACCGCACTTTACCGAGATACTTTAAGGGATATAAGATTTAACGCGTTTTTATTGTTGCTTGCGAAAGACACACGCGGCGCGGTCAGGAGGATTAAATTACGGCAATTCTTATTGGTCTTAAAGCTGGTAATTTTGCGGTAGAAAAATAAAGTTTAATAGTTTTAACACATGAGATTTGCACGGGGATTTAATAAGAGCTTTATATGTTAAGCCATATTGAAATTGCAATGTTTGTGTTGAAAACTGGGTAAATAAATTTACTTTCAGGAAAGTTTAAATTAAATGAAATAAAGTAAAGCTGTAAACAGTTCTTTGTATTGAACTTTATATTGTTGTAGTGTAGGATTGATAAATTTGTACGGAATTATAGCAAATGAAGTTTAAAGTTGACATTGTTTAGTCGTACAGAAACCTTCATATATTATTTTAAAAAAATTACTAAACATGTGCAAAGTTTTTTTTAAAACTTGATTAAGTTTTGCACAAAGTTTATGAGCATTTTAATTTTTTCTTCAAATTTTTCAAAGCTCCGGGAGCTTTGCTAAAGTTTACTAAGCTTTCTGTATAGTTTACCAAGCGTTTTTAAAAACGTGTATTTTTTTTGGAAAATTTATAAATTTATTGCTACTTCAAAACTGTTTTAAGTTTTTTCTAATTAAACAAAGCTTTTATATAATAAAAGTTTGCAGTTAAACAATTAAGAGTTAACATTTTTACATAAATTTAAAAACAAAATTAAAAAAATTTTTAGAGTTCAAAAATCTGCTGTAGTTTAATAAACTTTTTTGAAAATTAAAAACTAAAAAATATTGTTGGAATTTGCATTTTTTTTTAAACACGGATTTTTTGTTTTAGAAAATTTATTAAATAATTGTAAAAAATTCAAAAAGCTTTTTAAAAATCTGATTGGTTTTTACCAAAAACTTTTGAGTTGTTTTGAAAGTTTACCAACTTTTTTTATAAAAGTTTATTAATTTTACAAAACTTTATTTTTTGCAAAACTTTTTAGAATTTTGTTCAGTTTTTTTAAAGCTTTTTTATTTTAAGAGTATTTTAAAGTTTTTTTTGTTTAATTTAGAGGATTTTTATTTATTGAAGTTTTAATTTACACTGTTTCTTGGAGTTACAAAAAAAGAGTTTTTAAAAGTTGATCAAACTTTTAAAATTTTATGAAAAGTAAAAAACTACAGAACATTTTAAAAAGTTTTTTTCTAAGCTTAAAAAGCTTTCAAAATATTTGGTTTTTGCCAAAGTTTTTTTTTTGAGTTTTTAAAGCTTTTTCAGTATTTACAAAAAACTTGTTAAGTAGTAAAAATCTTTTTTAAAAAATAGTTTAATTAAATTATGTAAATTTATTGATTAATTTTATAAGATAACTAAATTAGTTTTTTGTGCTAATTTTATGCAAAAAATAGGTTTTCCGCGCAATTTATGATAAGTTTTTAAGAATAAATATTTTTTAGTGCATAAGTTTTTGCGCAACTTAAAATGGGTTTTATAACATAAATTAGTTTTTTTGTACTTTATTTGTGTAATAAATGGGTTTTTGTAACCATTTAAGATAAAATTTATTGTTTTTAATGCAAATTTTATAAAATAAATTAATTTTTTGTGCAAGTTATTATAATTTTTTTTAAATAAATTCATTTTTGGTGCTAATTTTATGAAATAAACAACTTTTTTATGCAAATTTCATACTATATATCAATTTTTGCGCAGCTAATGATTAATTTTATAGAGATGTACACTATTGTAGTTTTTAGAAATGTACAAATGTAAATTTGTACATATTTTTCTTCAAGGCGTTTGCCGTCAGTAAACTTATTATTATTATTATTAATTTTATGAGTTTTTTGTGCTATATGAAAGTTTTTGTGCAATTTATGATAATCTTTATTAGATAATTCGGTTTTTTATGCAGTTTTTATTAAATAAATTAGATTTTGGTGCAATTTATAACTGATTTTATTTTTTTTTAAATATTTTGTGCACAGTATATACAATAATTAAGGTTTTGTATGCAATTTATGTTGAATTTCTTGGGCTTTATTGTTTTATGTGCAATTTTTTATGTAATTATATAAATAAATCAGTTTTTTGTGAGAATTTTATGCAATAAATGAGGATTCTGTGCAATTTATGATAAATTTTATAATATAAATTGTTTTTTATTTTTAGTTTTGTGCGATAATAAATAAATTTTGTATAAAAATTAATTTTTTTTGCTAAATTTATGAAATAAATTTGTTTTTTGCACAGTTTATGATTGAATTGTTAAGAAAAATTGTTATATAGTGCAAATTTAATACAATAAATAGAATTTTGTGTAAATTTTATGCAATAATTGAGTTTTTGTGCAATAATAAATGGATTTTGTTTAAAATATTAGCTTTTTGTGGAATTTTTTTTTTGCAATAAATTTTTTTCTGCTTAATTTTATGCAATAAATCAGTTTTTAATACTACGCCACTGTGTGTGTGTAATGTTATTAATTTTAACTTGTGCAGTTTTGTGTGGAATTTAGTGCCTATAATTCTAAAGTTCGTGTCATTTTGGCTGGTAATTATATTAACAACCAGTCATCTTTACAATTTTAAAAAATTTTACTGGTTTAATTATTTTTATTATTGTAAATGTATATAACCTAGAATTATAGTTTTCCGCTTACTGTTTTGTCGCGCTTTCCGTGGCAGTGTTTTTAACTATTCGTACCAGTGGCGTAACTTCCATTTTTTAACGTCACCAGTGATCGACCGCACCAGTGTGAATTGTGTCTTTGTATCAACCTTATCCTGTTTTTATTTATTTATTGCTCTAGTCATTTTTGTAAGAGCATCTGTTATTATGTCCGGCCTAAACTGTAAATGCAAAACTGTTGCACAATTCGGTGTAACCTGTAGCAATTGTGGCGTTATCTTCCATAACAGTTGCGCTATTCGTTACAAGAAATGTAATTGCGGTAATTTATTTGAATTAGATGATTCCGAACTTCTTAAACTTTATAAAGAAAATATTACTCTTTACCAAGTTTTATGTGATGAGTTGAGGTCGAACAAAAAATTACTCTTAGATAAAATTACTTATCTTGAAGAGAAGATCACCGAAAAAGATAAAACTATTCTTCAATATGAAGCTCGCAGTAAACAACTAACTGCTCCTACTACTGCGCCGCTCACTAATGATACGGTGCAATTGATTCAACCTGCAGTTTTTCCTTCTTTGGCTCTGTTGTTAAGGGGAAAACTAATCAAAAAACTTAGCCAAGAACTCAAACTATCTTTGGTTGTGGCCCAACCAATGACAAACTGCAGGCTTATGTGCCTACTTCTTACGTACATGTTTCTAAACTTAGACGTGGAACTAAAAAAACTGATATAGTAAATCATATTATATCTAAGTTTTTCACGATATCAGTTGATGTTGTTGAGTTAAAAGTAAAATCTGGAAACTACAGCAGCTTTAAAGTTTCTGTTCCAACTAATCATGCTCGATCTTTGCAAAGCGGTCAAGAAATTTTTAAATTATGGGCGAGTTAATAATGTCCCTGCTTCATCTTCGGTGGATTTTTTAAATCTGGATCCAGCCAACAATCTAAACCCGTCACCAGAAACACCAGCGGTATCTCCATCTATTACCAGAATGTCAGGGGTATAAAAACTAAACACAAAAAACTTAAGCTGGCTGTAGCTGTATCCAACTACGATATTATTGTACTGACCGAAACCTGGCTAAATTAGGACATCAGCGATGCGGAGCTACAATTAATTGGTTACAGTTTGTTTAGATGTGATTGCTCTTTATTAACAAGCCCTAAGCTTGACGGAGGAGGTGTCTTAATTGCTACTAAAACTTGTTTTAATTGTACTTTATTACAACCTATATTTTAAGTGTTGAACATTTGTTTGTAATTGTTAAGTTTAAATTTGTATCATATATTATCAGTGCAGTCTACTTACTACCTAACTCGGCATGTGATAAATATTTAGATCATTGGTATTCCGTTAAATATACCGCTGACAAATATCCAGACAGTAAACTAATTTCAATAGGCGATTATAATCTGCCCGCAGCGGTATGGGTAAATGATGAGTTAGGCATAAGTGTTATATGTAATGATAGTTATTCTGCTCATTTTGTTTCCAACTGTTATGGATTTCTAAACTGCGCTCAATGTATTTCTATACCTAATGATGGTGGTGTGTTCTTAGATTTATGTTTTTCTAACATCTGTGATATTTCTGTGATTAAAGCTGTGGATGTTTTGTTAAAACTTAGCCAACATCATATTGCTTATGTGATTGATGTAAAATGTGATACTAGCCGTGATATTTTAATGTGTAATTATGTTTTTAATGATTTTAAATATGCCGACTTTAACGGAATCAATAATTTTTTGTTGAATGTTGATTGGTCCGCTCCTTTTTATAATTGTGATGTTGATAACTGCGTTATTTTACTCTGTGTTGCATTTTGCTATTAACTATTTTGTTCCCAAAAAACTGAGGCGAGAAAACAATTTTTCAGTTTGGTTTAATAAAGAATTGATTTCACTTAATAGACTCAAAAAAACTGTTTATAAACGTTATAAATCTTCAAGACTATTGTCTGATTATAACGAGTTTCAATCAATTCGTACTTTGTGTAAAAATCTCAGTACATGTCTATACAAGCAATATATTACTCAAACTGAAATCATTATTCAAAGTAACCTTAAACACTTTTGGAAATTTGTTAGCGACTCTAGAAAAACTAATGATTTTCCAGCTACAATGTATTATAAACAAAAAACTTGCAGTAATGGAGATGACTATGTTAATAGTTTTGCTGAATTCTTTTTCTCTGTTTACGATACACAAACTTATCCAAGTCCTTTGTTTGACTCTAAGAAAAACGTATTACATCGAGCATTTTCAATTAGTTTGTTGGATATATTTAAAGGGATTGAGAACTTTAAATCTAACTTTAGCACTGGACCGGACGGTGTTCCATCTATGCTGTTAAAACAAAGTATTTGTTCAATTTCTACGCCAATGCATTTACTTTTTGAGGCTTTTCTTAATGAAGCCAAGTTTCCATTAGTTTGGAAACAAAGCTACATTATGCCTTTGCATAAATTTGGAGTTAAGGAAGATATTACTAATTATAGAGGTATATGCATCCAGTCTGCTATTCCTAAATTGTTTGATCAAATTGTAACTGGTCAAATACAATGGATGTGCAAAATCATTTAAGTGGAACAGCAACATGGGTTTTGCAAGTGTCGTTCTACTCTTACAAATCTTCTTTGTTACGAAAATTATCTTTTGAATGCCTTTTAATCAAGAGTTCAAGTAGATTCTAGTTACACAGATTTTTCAAAGGCTTTTGATCGCGTTAATCATAGTATTTTGATTGCTAAGCTTTGGGCTTTGGGTTTTCATGAATCTGTTGTTGCGTGATTGTCGAGCTTTTTAGAAAATAGGTACACAGTGTGTGAAAATTAATAACTATTTATAACAACCAATTGTTGTTCCTTTTGGGGTTCCTCAAGGATCTCATTGTGGACCAATTCTGTTTTTACTCTTTATTAATGATCTTGTTTATTCTATTAATTCATTGTCTTATCTTTTATTTGCTGACAATCTTAAAATTTATAAAAGAATATCATCTATTGAGGACTGCATTAGTTTGCAAAATTATTTAAATTCTGTTAATTTATGGTGTCTTATTAATAACTTGTTGTTTAACGCAAATAAATGTTTTTTTATAAGCTTCAACAGAACTTTAAGTAAAGTATCGTATATATATACTATACTATCGATAATAATGTTTTGAAACATGTTACACAAATAAAAGATTTGGGCGTAATTTTTGATTCAAAACTAACTTTTGTTGAGCATTTAAACTATATGTGCAATCGTGCTATGAAAATTTTAGGATTTGTTTACAGAATGTCTACTGACCTATCTCCTAGCACACTCAAACTACATTATTGCGCTTTTGTACGTTTTTATTTAGAGTACGCTCTGTCAGTTTGGTGTCTATTCTATATGCAATATAGAACGAATTCAAACAATTTCTTTTGTTTATTATCGTACAAATTAGGCATTTTATCCGAAAATTACTATTTTAACCTCATTGCATTGCAATATAATCTTCCGCCGCTGAAAATTTGGCGCAAAAGAGCCGATTTATCATTTTTACGTGGACTAATGATGTCTGAGATTGATTGCCAAGAGCTACTAGTAACTCTTTCATTTCAAGTCCTCAACAATAATCGCCGAACCAGTCTCCATTATTTAGAGAATCTATACATTCTACTAATTTTGGATTTAATACTCCAATTGGTAGAATGTATAGAATTGCAAATAGTTTTTCTAATAATATAGATTTATTTTGTGTTTCAAAATGTAGTTTTAAGTGTCAATTAAAATGTGTTGATGAATAATTTTATATTTTGTTTTTATTTATGTATACTTTTTTCCATGCTTTTATTTTTCAATATTCTTTTATATATTTTTGTGTAATTGTAATATTGTTTGTAATTCATCGTTATTTATGTACATAATGATGTAGATGTAAATGGTTTTGTATATACCGTGAATAAAGTATTATTATTATTATTATTATTATTTGCATAGTTTATAATTGAATTTATAAGAATGGTTGTTATTTTGTGCAAATCTTATATGGGCAATTCCATTTCAAACGGACCAGAGCTAGGGGGGGGGGGGCGTTGAGAAACTTGCTTATGTATTTTTTTTTAGTTTCTATAACTTATTAGTAGTCCTTTGATCGGTATATGAGGGTATAAAACCCATAAATAAAAATTCTACGATTTTTTTAAGTATTTTTGACGTTTTTTGACTTAATCGCATTTTTTGTTTAAAAACCGCAATTTTAACTCAAAAAAATAAATTTACTAATGAAATCAATCAAAAACTTTCCGTAGAATCCAAATCTGGCGCCATTTTAAGTTTATACCCTGTCTATACGCCGCAAAAGCCATAAAACCATGTTTTTGTTCTCAGTGGGCTGGGCAAAAAGGAGCGTTTTTTAAATTTTTTTTAACCGCTAAAGTTGACGTGTTTTGATGTAAATTAATTAGAAAATATAAATTTGTTCTGTGTATTTGGGTTTTAAGCGTCTAAAACTCAAAAAAACTGCAAAAATAAGCCTATTTTTTAACATAAACTTTTACAAATGCACATTTAACAGTTTTCAGAGAAACTATACACCAAATATTATTAATAAATTTAGTTTTGCAAACAATTCTACATAAAAAATAGTCAGTGTCGTGCTTATCTGGCAAAAAAAAATTTATCTAGAAAAAAAAATTTGTTCAAAATTTACTTAAATTTTTTTTTTTTTAAATTTTTTTTAAAGATTATTTGGATTATATTTTTTTTAAGTTGATTTCAGAAGTTTAACAAAGACATTTTTTGTCGCTTGAACCAATTTTTGGTCATTTTACTCTTTGTTTGATAGTTTTTGCGCCTGCGGCACAAATTTAGACTCGATCTATCGGCTCAAAAATTTAAAAATATTATTATTTTTGGCATTCAAACATAAATCTGCCTGTCGCTTGTTAAAATTTGTTAAAAAAAAGTTTTAAACCACACCCTAGTGTGTTTATAATATTTTTTGTAAATAAAAAAAAAAAAAAAAATTTACGCATTTTTTGCATAAAAATTTTGTAAACATTTTTTTCTAGATGGACTTTTCTATAGACAATGAGTACAACACTGACAATTTTTTATGTAAAATTGTCTCCAGAATTCAAATTTTTAATAATATTTGGTGTATTGTTCTTCTGAGCGCGGCTAAACGTGCATTTGTAAGAGTTTATGTTGAAGAATAAGCCTACTTTGCAAATTTTTTGAGTTTTAGACGCTTAAATCCCAAATACACAGAACAAATTTATATTTTTCAATTAATTTACATCAAAATACGTCAACTATGGCGGTTAAAAAAAAATTTAAAAAATGCTCTTTTTTGCACAGCCCACTAAGAACAAAAACATGGTTTTATGGCTTTTGCGGCTTATAGACAGGGTATAAACTTGGAATGGCGCCAGATTTGGATTCTACGGAAAATTTCTGATTGATTTCATTAGTAAATTTATTTTTTTGAGTTAAAATTGCGGTTTTTAAACAAAAAATGTGATTAAGTTAAAAAACGTCAAAAAAATTTAAAAAAATCGTAGAATTTTTTTTTATAGGTTTCATACTCTCATATATCGATCAAAAGACTACTAATAAGTTATAGAAACTAAAAAAAAATACATAAGCAAGTTTCTCAACGCACCCCCCCTAGCTCTGGTCCGTTTGAAATGGAATTGCCCATATAATAAATGAAGTTTTTACGAGATTTATATTGAGTTTAATAAGCTTAATAATTTTTTCATATTTATTTTATGCAATACATGTGTTTTGTTAGCAGTTTATGTTGAATTTTATAGATTTTATTGTTTTTTTGTGCAAATTTTATGCATTTTGTATAATAAATTAGTTTTTTGTGCTATCTTTATGCAATAAATTTGTTTTCTGCTCAATTTCATACAATAAATTGGTTTCTTGCACAGTTTATTAAATTTATAAGAAAAAATGTTATTTAGTGCAAATTTTATACAATAAATGGAGTTTTTATGTAATTTATATTGAGTTTTAAAGGTTAAATAAATTTGTTGTACTAAATTAATTCAGTCTTTTGCGCAATTTATGATCAATTTTATAAAATAAATTGTTTTTTATCTAAATTTTATGCAATAATTTTTTTTTTACGATAATAAATGGATTTTGTATAAATTTTTTGTTTTTTAGTGCAAATTTTATGCAATAAATTGGTTTTCTACTTAATTTTATGCAATTAGATTGTTTTCTGTACAGTTTATGATTAAATTTATAAGACAATTTGTTATATAGTGCAAATTTTATATACAATAAATGTAGTTTTTACGCAATTTATGTTGAGTTTTATAAGATAAATAAGTTTTTTGTGATAATTTTATACGATAATTGAGTCTTCTGCGCAATTTTAGATAAATTTTATAAAATAAACTGTTTTTTGTCTAAATTTTATGCAATAATTCAGTTTTTTGTGCAATAAGAAATGTAAATTGTATAATGAATTAGTTTTATTTGTTAATTTTATGCGATAAATTTGTTTTTTGCTTAATTTTTATGCAATAAATTAGTTTCATGCACAGTTTATGATTGAATTTACAAGAAAAATTGTTATTTTGTGAAATAAATAGAGTTTTTACGAGATTTATATTGACTTTAATAAGCTAAATAACTTTTTTGTACTTATTTTATGCAATACATGTGTTTTGTATACAATTTATTTTTAATTTTATAGGCTTTATTATTTTTTGTGCAAATATTATGCAATAAATGGGTTTTGTATGCAATTTATGGTGAATTTCATGGGCTTTATTGTTTTTGTGTGCTATTTTTTTGCAATAATCATGTTTATACTCAATTTGTTTTAAATTACATTAAATAAATTAGTTTTTTGTGGTAATTTACTGCAATAATTGAATTTTCTGCGCAATTTATGATACATTTTATAAGATAAACTGTTTGTGTAAATTTTAAGCAATAATTGAGTTTGTTGTGCGATAATAAATGGATTTTGTGTAAAAATTTAGTTTTTTGTGCAAATTTCATGCAATTTTGTTTCTTACTTAATTTTATGCAATAAATTAGTTTTCTGCACAGTGTATGATTAACTTTTTGTACTTTTTAGTGCAATAAATGGGTTTTGTGTGCAATTTATGTTCAATTTTATGGGCTTTATTGTTTGTGCTATTTTTCAGCAATATTTATGTTTATGCGCTATTTATTTTAAATTTTATAAAATAAATCAGTTTTTTGTGGAAATTCAATGCATTAATTAAGTCCTTTGCTCATTTTGTAATAAATTTGAAGCAATAATTGATTTTTTTGTTCAATAATAAATAGATTTTGTATAAAAAATTAGAATTTTGTGTAAAATTTATGCAATAAATATGTTTTCTGCACAGTTTATGAATAAAATGATGAGAAAAATTGTTATTTAGTGCAAACTTTATAAAATAAATAGAGTTTTTACGCAATTTATTTTGAGTTTTATAAGGTAAATAAGTTTTATGTACCTATTTTATGCAATAAATAAGTTTTTGTAACAATTTAAGATAAATTTAATGAGATTTCATGTTATTGGTGCAATTTTTTTACAATATAATATTTTTTATGAAGTTGTTTAATAATTTTTTTAAATGAATAATTTTTTTGTGCACTTTTTGCGCAATTTATGATGAATTTTGTGAACTAAATCTGTTTTTATCATAATTTATGATTAATTTTATAACATTACTTAGTTTTTTGTGCTAATTATATGCAATAAATGGGTTTTTGCAAAATTTATTACAAATTTAGTTTTTTTGCTAATTTTATGACATAAACAAGTTTTCACTTTAATTTATTAGAGCAATTCCATTTCAAACGGACCAGAGCTGGGTGGGGGGGGGTGCATCATTGAGAAACTTGCTTATGTATTTTTGTTAGTTTCTATAACTTATTAATAGTCCTTTGATCGGTTTATGAGAGTATGATGTTAGTATGTAACACATAAAAAAAAAAAATTTTGTCGTTTTTTAACTTAGTCGCATTTTTTTTTAAACCGCAATTTTAACTCAAAAAAATAAATTTACTAATGAAATCAATCAGAAATTTTCCGTAGAATCCAAATCTGGTGCCATTTTAAGTCTATATCCTGTCAATAAGCCGCAAAAGCCATAAAACCATGTTTTTGTTCTCAGTGGGCTGGGCAAAAAGGAGCATTTTTTAATTTTTTTTAATCACCAAAGTTGACGTATTTTGATGTAAATTAATTGAAAAATATAAATATGAACACCTTTTTGGTTTATTAAGCGCTGATGTGACCAATTAAATTAGATCCCGATGCCGAACCAGTACCTGTGTGGAGATATACAATGAGGATTTAACTATTTAGTTTATTACCGGTTTATTATTGATATATTATTGAATTCAATCTTCAGTAAGTCCCGCATTTCTAATTAAGGTATAGCGGTAAAAAATATTAATAAGGTATTTGATAATTAATTAACATTTAATTTGTATGTGTTGCCCTGTGTTTATGAGATATCTGAGAATATTTGTATTTTATACGGTATCTTACCTTTATGAGTATGTTCAGATTGCGATTATGGATGTCCTGGAACTAGACGCTTCCCCTCCATTGCCACCATCTCCTGGTCGAGAATTGCAAGAACAATGGAACCTTTGGAAGACTATGTTTTTCGGCTTTTATACCCCACCAAAGTCCTGTCCAGCACCGTCACCGTCGCAAGCCTTTTCGGAGTGGACTAATTTGTTGCCATCCACCTCTAGAGACAACGCCGTTGCCAAGACCGTTCCGGGAGTCCCAGTGGTTGTGGAAGACGCTCCTACCGATGTGTCAGCAATGCCAGCTTCTAGGGCATCTCCAAAGTTGCTCCTACAATCAATGTATACTTATCTTTTACATATAGAGCACCCATGGTACGCGGAAAGGAAAGCAGTCCTAGTGACCCGTCCGCATCCGTCACCTGTAGCAACTGCAACACCCGCTGCTGGACACAGAAGACGGAGAAGAAGAAATGCGAGAGTGCGGCGCTACCGTTTACGCGTCTTGGAGACCGAAACAATTAAGTTTTTAATTAAGTTTGTCACTCAAACAAAGTGGGCCCTCTTCACGGGGTACCTGTAGGAAAGCATAGAAAAACTGAATCCAGTACGGACGGTTGAAGAACTAGAAGGAGCCGTCGAACAGCTCACAGAGCTGATTTACAAAGTCAGAGAAAAGGCTTCTAAAACCTTTCAGGTTCGGGCAGATAATCCACTTGGACTATCACGCGAACAAAAGGCATTGATTTGTAGAAAAAATGCCGCCAGACGTCAATGGCAAAGGTATCGCAATCTAGTAGATCGAGAAATTTTTAACGAACTTTGTAAGGAAGTTAGGTCCACTATAAAACAGCAAAAAGATCTGAACTGGCAAAAGACAATGGAATTGACCACAGAGAATGTAAATCTAATGTGGAAGATCACCAGAGCTTTGCAAAATAAAAAAATCTCAAATGGGCTACAATTTGATATTGAGGGAAAGGCCGAAACATTCGTTGACAGCCTGGAACTACAATGCTCCCCCTTTTTAACAGGGACACTGATCTGGAGCACATCGATAGGATTTACCGAGAGTTCAGGGGCTTCTTACAAAATTTTAACGATGATCCGCATCTAAACAGCGTTTGACCGTCCCGAAATCTTATCTTGACTTAAATTCCGATCTGCGCCAGGACCAGACAGTATTCCGAATAAGGCGTTGAAAACTTTCTCGCACAAAGCATTAACTCTGACCAACATTGCAAATGCTATACTGCGTACAAGGCACTTTCCATCAGTTTGGAAAAGCTCGCACGTAATCAGCATCCCAAAACCTGGGAAAGACCGAATGTTTCCTTAAAACTATCGGCCAATCAGTCTTTTATGCATCTTGAGCAAGGTCATAGAAAAAGTAATTCTGGACATTATCCGAGGCTAACTCTTTTTTACCCGACTATCAACATGGGTTCCGGCGTGAATACTCTGTCGTTCATCAGCTTAATCGAGTGACCGAACACATCGAAGGTTTTAAAAAAACTAAAAAAGTCCACAGGGTTGGTCTTTTTCAATGTCGTAAAAGCTTTCGATAAGGTTTGGCACGAAGGTTTGCTACTCAAACTGCATAGACAAAGGTTCTCACTGCGTTTAATAAGGCTTCTGGTGTCTTACTTAAAAAGCAGAACTTTATCAGTCAAACTCCAGAACCACGTATCTACCACTCGGCAGATCGAGTTTGGGGTACTTCAAGGCTCTCTTCTATTGCCTTTGCTGTTTAACCTTTTTGTCGCTGACATGTCATTGGGCAGGAAGCACGGGGTTAAAATGGCGCAATATGCCAATGATACGGCACTAATGCATAGCTCCAGGTCACCGATGGTGATCACTATCCGACTTCAAAAGGCCACCGAAGATCTTGAAGAGTGGCTCAGCGACACTTAGACGAAATTCCAATCCCATGGTCGAGCTCTGCTAAGTATCTGGGAATTACCTTTGACAAGGGCCTCACCTACAAGCTACACGTAGAAGCTACTCTGGACAAAGCCAAAATGGCAAAAAATTGTCTCGTACCGATGCTACGACGACACAGCAGATTGTCAATCCAAAACAAGCTCAGGATCTATACGAGCATCATCAGGCCGCAAATCGCGTTTGGATTTCTAGTTTGGGGGACAGCTGCAAACACTCACCTCTTGAGGCATTCCAAAATCTGACCTTGCGTTGGATTGTCGGAGCCCCCTGGTACATCAGGAACAAAGAAATTTGTAACGACTTGGGGATACCACCGCTGTCACAGTATTTGGAAGCTTTAGCTAAAAAATACTTTGCCAAACTCAGCGCCCACTCCAACCCGGACCTGGCCAGGTAAGAGTTTTTATGCAATTTATTTTGAGTTTTATAAGATAAATAAGTTTTTTGTACTTATTTTATGCAATAAATGAGTTTTTGTATTAATTTAAGACAAGTTTAATGAGATTTTATGTTTTTGGTGCAAATTTTTTACTATATAATATTTTTTATGAAGTTGTTCGATAATTTTTTTAAATAAATAATTTTTTTGTGCATTTTTGTGAACTAAATCTGTTTTTATCATAATTTATGATTAATTTTATAACATTACTTAGTTTTTTGTGCTAATTATATGCAATAAATGGGTTTTTGCAAAATTGATTACAAATTAAGTTTTTTTGCTAATTTTATGACATAATCAAGTTTTTACTTTAATTTATTATAAACTTTATAATATAAATTGGTTTTTTGTGCAAACTGACTAATAATTATAAGAGTCGAGCAACATTTTTAGATTATATACATGACTATTTACGTACAGATAAAGTGTTTGAGAGTATGTTAATATTTTCTACACATGGAGTAAGTGGGTTTTGAGGTGTGTATAACAAAGAACATTTACAATGGTTTTTTGCCCATTAATAGATTTTATAACTGTCTAAAGTTATTCAAACATAGAGCTTTGGAAATGTTTAAAACTGGCATTTAAGGTCTTGAAATTCAGTGTTTGGCATTCAAATCTTGTACGTAACAATCGTTGAGAGCACGTTGTGCACTGGCACTTTTGAGATCATTGACGTATTTTACTGTTGAGAAAGATTATTTTTAGATTAGGGGTGTGTATAACAAAGTTTTGGGTTATGAATAATGAAGTTTTTTGTTACTGAAATTATTGTTTTTTTTTGCAGATTGTTTAACTGCACTCAGACCAAAGAGGTCTTGGAGGTGTGTAGAATGAAGTGGCATTGACATTGAGTTTATTAAAGGAAGATCTTGAGGGTGTGTATTTGTACTTGAAAATTTTCTTTGGTTAATCACACATAACCCAACTAATTGATAGAATATCAGGTCGTAACAGCAGCGCATTGATTTGAGATCAGGTAAAGCGGACCAAATTAAACACAGAAAAATAAGAGCAAGTAGAAACGATGTCAGAAAGAGCGAAAAAGAATCTGCTGTAAACTGATGCTATTGCATAAAATGTCAACTAACAACGGTTAAAAAAAATTAGTGGCAACTTGAATTGGCCGTTAAAGTAAAAATATATCTTAAGCTAATTAATAAACTACGTCTACGCCTGTTGTAGAAGTTAAGCATTTGTTGCGTAAGAGCCGTCTTATACGAGACTGATTTTAATACAAGTGTCAGTACAATAATTTTGCGCGCCAAGTTTTCAAATATTTAGCAGGCTTTTAAGCAAGAATTTAGAACAGGTTCTAATTTTTTGGATGAAATCTTACTAAGTAATTGACACATACATCCGTCAATGTATATATATATGTCGCCAAAAACACTGGATTATAAAATTAAATTTTTAAATAATTGGCGCGTAAAATTATTGTACTGACACTTGTATTAAAATCAGTCTCGTGTAAGACGGCTCTAAGTTATTTAAAAAAATAAGTTTACAAAAATGAATTTTTATTGAGATTAAATTTAGTACAGCCACTACTTGTAATCTTAGCTCCTCGCTTCAAGAGGGCTTAATGAATTAACTAAAGGAAACCAATTCTTATATTATTTGCAAATGCTTGAATCGTAAACTTTTTCCGCTTTATTGATACTTGAGCAATATAATAACTTCTAACTAATATCTCACTCGAAGCAAAATTCACGGTGAATTTAGCAATGGCTTCATTAATTTACTAAATAATAAAATGGGAGTGTAGAGATATAACCGAAAAATCCATCGAACAGATTTCTATAAAACGCTGATAAACCTCGTTTTATATAAATCTTGATACGGGACGCGCCTCTTTGAAATTTAATAAAGCGTGCATAATGATAAATATGACGAGGTTATTCTGGTAGGTTTTGTAATATAAATTGATTTTATAGGCACTAGAGAGCTCCAATAAAGAGGAGCTTGCGAGTCTCGGTATTTTTATATCATCCCTCTTGTGAGCGAGCTTTATATTGCATATCATCATTTTCATATAAAGATATAAATTGAATTTGATTTTTATATTTATTATTTAATATAATTAGGCTTTTTATAAATTGAAACAAACTTTCTCTATGTCTTTGAAATTCGAAAAGTTACTTTAAGAGGAACCCCACTATCTCGCTAGCACACGCGACTCATTAATATATAAATAAATTGCGAACGAGTGAAATTTAATTAAGAAAACTTTTCGTGTATCCAGTTCGTGATGTTGGAAGTACATCTTCCACGTTTGTATCCAAAACTTCAACGTACTCTCATGGATTAATTATTATAAATATTGTAATTGAATCAATTTAGTTTACATAAATAATTGTAGATTGAATTCATCAAAATCTGCTCCATATTTTTGGATGGAACAATTATAACATTCCACGCATAATTGCGGCATAATCCCGGTCCAAGTGGGAGCCAACCACCCCCTATTCTACCCCCCCATGAAACCATTCTACGGAGCCTGCAACGAAAACCCAAACTAATATCACAATACATCCAGGCATGTATAGTAGCAACAGCACGAGGCCCCGCCATTTCACAAAAGCCATAAAATGTCTTACATTGCACGATTATGCATGCCTTTATCTGCATAGTTGCGCCAGTTACTGCTGCTACACAAGAGAGATTCCATTTTCCGCCCTGCAATTATCGGAAATTAATTTCCCATGCAAACCCGACACACATATACACAAACTGCAACATAATAATTGTATATTTATAACAACCAAATAGATATTGGCACCTATTCCCGTGCACAATAATACAAATTAATGGCAATTACGCTGCACCGGTGATTACGCGATTTAAATAAATGTTTCGTGGCCATATCGGGTTTGCTATGCACTCCATCCAAATAATTATTAAATTTTGTGATATTGATTGGACGCATTTAAAACGGTTTGAATACGCCAAAAACAAAAATTCGGTTGTGTGTGTTGGGTGGTGTGTGGCAGCCCTCGCGGCGATTTGCATTATTTTTATTGGCGGCTATTAATAATTTTCGCGATGGGGAAATCCGCGTGGGAAATGGATTTTTATTTAGTGGACATTCGATGGACTAGTGGTGTGTGCCTAGTTTATATTAAATTTTGTTTTGTTCGATGCGTTTGCATTTTCATCGAAAATCAAATCTGTGCTTGTAATTTCATTATATTAGCAAGTTTTATTAAATATGACACAACAATTAAAATGTAAATAATCAACAAATTAATCAAATTATAAATCTATGATACAAATTTATTAATAATTTTTTTACTAAAAAGTTTGTTAAATTTTTTTATTTCAATCAGTTTTGAAATGTTAAATTTAGGTCCTTACAGAACACATTTATTGCATTCAAAACTTATTTTTTTGGGATATTTATTCAAGTTTTGGTTGAGTTTGCGTTTATTGCATTAAAGAATAATAAAAATTACATAGATTTCATTGATCATAAATTGTCGCAAAATTTAATTAAAAAAATATCAAAAATTGTAAGAAATTAAGTCAACTATTGCACAAATTTTACTTATATTATCATAATTTCAAAAATATCTAAAAATTGTCAAAAAAAATGCGGGGACTAAAGTTATACAAATAAAAAATTGTTAAAAAAACTTTTTTTGTTACAAAATATTAATTAATAAAGTTTATTTAAAAAAAAAACTAAGGTTTATTAAAAATTGTTTAATTTAAAATAAAAAATGCGTAAACAACATAAAATTAATACATAAACAAGTTTTTAACATGTGTTTTTAAAAATGACCTTTTACTTAAAAAAGATTCTTAGCTTCTGCTCTATTCATGCAGCAAATGGTTTTCTTAAGCGATTATTTTGATAATGTTTCTTTGTTTTTTATAAATTTTGTGGAATGAACATGATTTCTGGACAATGCCTAAATTTTTCTGCAATAAATGATTTTGTAAAACAAATGCTCTTCTATGTTTTGCATCAGATTATTATTTTTTTGGTTTTGTGTGGGACTCCAAAAACATGTTTTCGACCATTAAATGTTATCGTTCTTCTCTCTTTGGTGAGCTGATTTGTTTTATTTTCTGTTTTTTGGCATCATGGTCTGGATTTCAAATAGATAAGATCATCGGGGTAGCCTAAGAAAAAGACTCCTGTGTTGTTGAGTATTAGATCTGTAGTAGGTATTCCATAACTAGGCACTGTAGTAAGGATGAAAGTACTATTTTCTGTGGGCACTAGTCGGCGACTTTAGCTATTGCAGTCTTTTGTTAAAGTTACAGTCCGGTTCTTGACCTTAGAGTTGGAATTATTTTTCAGTTTTCTATTGTTTTTTGCGATTGATTTAAAGGTATTGTCAAATGCTCTCTCAATATCCAGAAAAGCAGTTTGTTGAAGCTTTTAGTTTAGTAAGCATACCTGTGCAGGTGCAGTGGTCGGGCTTTTAGTTCCTTGTTCAGTACACTATTTTTCAAATAGTTTTTGGATAAAGGATGTCAGGCTGATTGGTTTGTAGAATTTAGCTAAAGCATACGTGTGTTGAGGACGGTTTTGGTATAAAAAATACTACCTTTCCAGCTACTCTGTGTGTGCAAAAGTGCTAAGTTTGCTTTTAGGACTCTCCTCGATGACCTTTGTTTCTTCCAGTTTGACTCAAAGTTTTATAGAAAGCGATAGATCCCGGAGGATTATTGTTGAGAGAGAAAAGTACAGTTTGAGTCTAAGTTAACCACTATATCTATAAGCAGGACGTGTTAGGTCTCATTTGGATTCTTTTTTAAATTGGCTACTCACTAGCTCACTAGGTCTTGGTGTCGATGATGTTTTGCACCGCCAACCATTTAAGAAAGGTTGTCAGTTTTAACTGTGACTTGGTTACAGTGGCGGAGCTAGGATTTTTGAGCCCCAAGGCAAAATATTGAAAAAGACTCATTCAGAGACGGTTAAAAAAAAAATTGGAGGCTCTAGGTTTTGAAATAAACGTCAGGTGCCCCCTATGCTTTTGAGCCCTTCCGCATTGCAGACTCTTGCTTACAGGTAGCTCCGCCCTTGCCTGATTTTTATGTTATTATCTTTTTTGAGTCAGGCAAGCTTTTTAGATCTAGGATCTTGAAATTTTTGCTCTTAATAGATCATTTTTGGTCGTTGTTTTAAGAAGCCATTGTTTGGTTGGCTGGTCCGTACATGTGTTTTTCAGGCATTTCTAATGTCTGCTTTTTTTCCAATTTATTAATTTTACTTAAAGATGTAATCTTGATAGTTTTTGCTTCATCAAAGTTGAGGTAGCAATTGGGAAACCCGATTGGGATTACACCTAATGTAATGCTCTTAAGAGTGCTTCTAAAGGTTTTGTATAAAAGTAACACGGAAACTGGATAATTTTGCATATAATAATCAAAAAATAACAATAAAACTTTATAATTATGCATAAAATAACTAAAAACTTAATAAATTTGCATAAAATAACTAAAAAATAACTCAAAAACTTGATAATCTTGCAAAAAATAACCAAAAAGTAACAGTTAAGCTTGGTTTGCATAAAATAACTAAAAAGTAACACAAAAACTTGATAATTTTGCATTTAAATAACCAAAAAGTAACACAAAAACTTCATAATTAAGCATAAAATATCTAAAAAATCAATATTTTTGCCTAAAATAACTAAGAAATAATTCAAAAAATTGATAATTTTGCACAAATTAAATCAAAAACTATATAATCTTGCATAAAAGAACCAAAAAGTAACACTAAAACTTGTTTTGCATAAAGTATTTAAAAAATAACACGAAAACTCAATAATTTTGCATAAAATAACCAAAAGGTAACACAAAATCTTAATAATTTTTTTATAAAATAATTAAAAATTAACACAAAAACTCTATATTTATGCATAAAATAACTAAAAACTTGATAATTTTGCATAAATTACCTAAATAGTAATTCAAAAACTCCATAATTATGCATAAAATAATTTAAAACTTGATAATTTTACATAAATTAACCAAAAAGTAACTTAAAACCTTTATAATTATGCATAAAATAACTTAAAACTCAATAGAATTGCCTAAAATAACTGAAAATTAATTCAAATTTTTTATAATTTTGCTTAAAATAACCCAAAAACTAAATAATCTTGCATAAAAAAACTAAAAAATAACACTAAAACTTGTATTGTATAAAATATTTAAAAAATAACACAAAAACTCAATAATTTTGCATAAAATAACCAAAAAGTGACACAAAAACTTTATAAATATGCATAAAATAACTAAATAGTAACTCAAAAACTTTATAGGTACGCATAAAATAACTAAAAACTCAATCATTTTGTCTAACTTAACCAAATGTAACACAAAAACTTTATAATTAAGCATAAAATAACTAAAAACTTAGGAATTTTGTATAAAATATTTAATTAGTAACTCATAAACTCTATAATTATGCATAAAATAACTAAAAACTTGATAATTTTGCCTAAAATAACAAATAATATCCCAAACACTTTATAGTTATGCAAAAAATAAATAAAAACTCAATAGTTTTGCATAAAATAACTGAAAAATAAGTCAAAAACTTGATAATCGTGCATAAAAAATCAAAAAGTACCATTAAAACTTGATTAGCATATAATATCTAAAATTTTGCATAGAATTACCAAAAAGTAACACGAAAACTGTAATAATTTTTATATAATAATCAAAAAGTAACACGACAATTTGATAATTCTGCTTAAAATAACCAAAGAGTAGCATAAAAACTCAATAATTTTGCTATAAGTAACCAAAAAGTAACTCAAAAACTTTATAATTATGCATAAAATACCTAAAAACTCTATAATTTTGCATAAATTAATTAATTACTAATTCAAAAACTCTATAATTATGCATAAAATAATTGTAAACTTGATAATTTTACATAAATTAACCAAAAAGTAACTTAAAACCTTTATTATTATGCATAGAATAACTAAAAACTCAATAAGTTTGCCTAAAATAACTTAAAAATTATTCAAAAATTTGATAATTTTGCTTAAAATATCCCAAAAACTAAATAATCTTGCATAAAAAAAAACAAAAAGTAACACTAAAACTTGTTCTGCATAAAGTATTTAAAAAATAACACAAAAACTCAATAATTTTGCAAAAAATAACCAAAAAGTAACACAAAAACTTTATATTCATGCATAAATTAACTTAAAACTCGATAATTTTGTCTAACTTAACCAAATGTATCTCAAAAACTCTATAATTATGCATAAAATAACTAAAAACTTAATAGTTTTGCCTAAAGTAACTTACAAATTTGTTAATTTTGCATAAAGTAACCCAAAAACTGGATAATCTTAAATAAAAAAACCAAAAAGTAACACAAAACTTGTTTTGCATGAAGTATTCAAAAAGTAACACAAAAACTCAATAATTTTGCATAAAATAACCAAAAAGTAACACAAAAACCTTATAATTATGGATAAAATAGCTAAATACTCAATAATCTTGCATAAAATAACCAAAAAGTTACACTAAGACTGGGTTTGCATAAAATTACTAAAAAGTAACACAAAAACTTTATAATTATGCATAAAATAACTAAAAACTTGATAATTTTGCATAAAATAACCAAATAGTATTCCAAAAACTTTATAGTTATGCACAAAATAACAAAAACTCAATAGTTTTGCATAAAATAACTAAAAACTAAGTCAAAAACTTGATAATCGTGCATAAAAAATCAAAAAGTAACACTAAAACTTGATTTGCATACAATATCTAAAAAGTAACGCAAAAACTTGATAATTTTGCACAAAACTACCTAAAAGTAACACGGAAACTGGATCAATTTTTATATAATAATTAAAAAGTAACACAAAAATTTGATAAATCTGCTTAAATTAACCAAAAATTAACTTGAAAACTTGATAATTTTGCATTTAACCAAAGAGTAGCACAAAAACTCAATAATTATGTTATAAATAACCAAAAAGTAAATCAAAAACTTTATAATTTTTCTTAAAATATTTAAATAAAAACACAAAACTCAATAATTAGGCATAAAATAACTAAAAACTCAATAATTTTGCATAAAATAACTAAACAATATTACAAAAACTTTATAATTTTGCATAAAATAACCAAAAAGTAACACAAAAACTCGATAATTTTGCATAAATTAACTAATTACTAATTCAAAAACTTTATAATTATGCATAAAATAATTTAAAACTTGATAATTTTGTATAAATTAACCAAAAAGTAACTTAAAACCTTTATAATTAAGCAAAAAATAACTAAAAACTCAATATTTTTGCCTAAATTAACTAAAATATAATTCAAAAATTTGATTATTTTGCACAAAATAACCCAAAAACTATATAATTTTGCATAAAGTAACCAAAAAGTACCACTAAAACTTGTTTTGCATAAATTATTTAAAAAATATCACAAAAACTTAATAATTTTTCATAAAATAACCAAAAATTAACACAAAAACTTTATAATTATGCATAAAATAACTAAAAACTCGATAATTTTGCATAAATTACCTAATTAGTGATTCAAAAACTCCATAATTATGCATAAAATAATTGAAAACTTGATAATTTTACATAAATTAACCAACAAGTAACTTAAAACCTTTATAATTATGCATAAAATAACTAAAAACTTAATAGGTTTGGCTAAAATAACTAAAAAATAATCCAAAAATTTTATAATTTTGCTTAAAATAACCCAAAAACTAAATAATCTTGCATAAAAGAACCAAAAAGTAACACTTAAACTTGTTTTGCATAAAGTATTTAAAAAATAACACAAAAACTCATTAATTTTGCATTAAATAACCAAAAAGTAACACAAAAACTTTTTAATTATGCGTAAAATAACTAAAAACTTAATAATTTTGCATAAAATAACTAAATAGTAACTTAAAAACTTTATAGTAATGCATAAAATTTTTAAAAACTCGATAATTTTGTCTAACTTAACCAAATGTAACACAAAAACTCTATAATTAAGCATAAAATAACTAAAAACTCAGAAATTTTGTATAAAATATTTAATTAGTAACTCAAAAACTTTCTAATTATGCATAAAATAACTAAAAATTAAATAGTTATGCCTAAAATATCTCAGAAATTTGATAATTTTGCATAAATTAACCCAAAAACTAGATAGTCTTACATAAAAGAACCAAAAAGTAACACAAAACTTGTTTTGCATAAAACATTCAAAAAATAACACAAAAACTCAATAATTTTGCATAAATTAACCAAAAAATAACACAAAAATTTCATAATTATGCATAAAATAACTAAAAACTCAATAGTTTTGCATAAAATAATTAAAAAATAAGTCAAAAACTTGATAATCGTGCATAAAAAATCAAAAAGTACCATTAAAACTTGATTTGCATATATTATCTAAAATTTTACATAGAATTACCAAAAAGTAACACGAAAACTGTAATAATTTTTATTTAATAATCAAAAAGTAACACAACAATTTGATAATTCTGCTTAAAATAACCAAAGAGTACCATAAAAACTCAATAATTTTGCTATAAGTAACCTAAAAGTAACTTAAAAACTTTATAATTATGCATAAAATACTTAAAAACTTTATAATTTTGCATAAATTAACTAATTACTAATTCAAAAACTTTATAATTATGCATCAAATAATTAACTTGATAATTTTACATAAATTACCCAAAAAATAATTTAAAACCTTTATATTTATGCATAAATTAACTCAAAACTCAATAGGTTTGCTTAAAATAACTAAAAATTATTAAAAAATTTCATAATTTTGCTTAAAATAACCCAAAAACTAAATAATCTTAAATAAAACGACCAAAAAGTAACACTAAAACTTGTTTTGCGTAAAGTATTTGAAAAATAACACAAAAACTCAATAATTTTGCATAAAATAACCAAAAAGTAACACAAAAACTTTATAATTATGCATAAAATAACTAAATAGTAACTCAAAAACTTTATAGTTACGCATAAAAAAACTAAAAACTCGATAATTTTGTCTAACCTAACCAAATGTATTACAAAAACTCTATAATTAAGCATAAAATAACTAAAAACTATGTAATTTTGTATAAAATATTTAATTAGAAACTCAAAAATTTTATAATTATGCATGAAATAACTAAAAACTTAATAGTTTTGCCTAAAGTAACTCAGAAATTTGATAATTTTGCATAAATGTATTAAGCAATATGCACAAATGTAAAAGTAATTATGTAACTTTAAAGGCCGTATAAAAAAAAAAAAAAAAAAAAAATTAACAAATAAATTAACCCAAAAACTGGATAATCTTACATAAAAGAACTAAAAAGTAACACAAAAACTTGTTTTGCATAAAGCATTCAAAAAGTAACACAAAAACTTTATAATTTTGCATAAAATAACCAGAAAGTAACACAAAAACTTCATAATTATGCATAAAATAACTAAAAACTTGATAATATTGCATAAAATATCCAAAAAGTTGCTCTAAAACTGGGTTTGCATAAAATAACTAAAAAGTAACACAATAACTTGATGATTTTGCATAAAGTAACCAAAAAGTAACACAAAAACCTCATAATTATGCATAAAATAACTAAAAACTTAATAGTTTTGCATAAAATAACTAAAAAATAAGTCAAAAACTTGATAATCGTGCATAAAATATCAAAAAGTAACACTAAAATTCGATTTGCATATCTAAAAAGTAACGCAAAAATTTGATCATTTTGCATAGATTTACCAAAAAATAACATGGAATCTGTATTAGTTTTTATATAAAAATCAAAAAGTTAAACAAAAATTTGATAATTCTGCTTAAAATAACCAAAATTTAAATTAAAAACTTGATAATTTTGCATATAATCAGCTAGTAGCACAAAAACTAAATAATTTTGCTATAAGTAACCAAAAAGTTACTCAAAAACTTTATAATTATGCATAAAATACCTAAAAACTCTATAATTTAGCATAAATTAACTAATTACTAATTTAAAAACTCTATAATTGTGCATCAAATAATTAAAAACTTGATAATTTTACATAAATTACCCAAAAAGTAACTTAAAACCTTTATATTTATGCATAAAATAACTAAAAACTCAATAGGTTTGCTTAACATAACTAAAAAATTATTTAAAAATTTGATAATTTTGCTTAAAATAACCCAAAAACTGAATAATCTTGCATAAAAGAACCAAAAAGCAACTCTAAAACTTCATTATTATTCATAAAATAACTTAAAACTCAATAATTTTGCATAAAATACCCAAAAAGTAATACAAAAACTTTATAATTATGCATAAAATAACTAATTATTAACTCAAAATCTCTATAGTTATGCATAAAATAACTGAAAACTCGATAATTTTGTATAAAATATTTAATTAGTAACTCAAAAACTCTATAATTATGCATAAAATAACTAAAAACTTAATAGTTTTGCCTAAAGTAACTCAGAAATTTGATAATTTTGCATAAATTAACCCAAAAACTGGATAATTAGCATATAATAATGGTTTATTAACGGAATACATCCTTTGGTTTACAATAATTGATTACAAAATAAAAGTATAAATGTATAAACAATAATACAAAACTATACTATAACTAAATTACACATTAAAATACATATTAAAATTAATTTGTTTACATTTGTTTTTAAATGAATTTGCAGATAATGTAAAAAGATCAAAAAGACTATTATCATTTAATAAATTACATTCTCTCATAAGTCTTGATGTAGGATTCTGATAGCCATAATTTGTTTTATGCAACTTTTCTTTAAAAAGAGAAATGCTACGAGTTATTTTTACTTGACTAAAATTAAAATTAAATTTAGCCAACATCTCTGGACAAACAATATAGCCATTAATTAGTTTATGAGTAAAACACAAATCACTAACAATTCTTCTATCTTTTAACGAAATTAAATTAAAGTTTAATGATAAGTGTTCTACTGTCATTTTATAATTGGTTTTATACCTAAGGTATTTGAAAAAATGTAATTGAATTTTTTCAATGTTCTTTATTTGTCCTTTATAATAAGGACTCCATATGATAGACCCATATTCAAGTATGGATCTAACTAATGTTTTAAACAGACAAACTGTTGTTGCTGTTTGTAGCTCTTTTGATGATCTTTTTACAAAACCTAACATTTTTCTGGGCTTGTTTAATGCATTTTGAATATGACTATTGAAAGTAAGTTTATGATCCATTATGACTCCTAGATCGCATATTTCTTTTACGTTATCTAAATCACTGTTATTAATTGTGTATGCATGGGCAATGGTGTTTCTACATCTAGAAAACGTAATTGATTTGCATTTATTAATGTTTAAATGTAATTTGTTATTATCGCACCACTGCGAAAGTTGATCTAGGTCATATTGGATCTGATGGCAATCATTCAGACTATTTATTATTTTAAATAGTTTTAAGTCATCTGCAAACAATAAAGAATTACAGTACTTAAATATTGATGGTAAGTCATTTATAAACAAGTTAAATAGTAATGGCCCACAATGCGACCCCTGTGGCAGATGTCACTAGTATAGGTTTAGACAAAAAATTATTAATTTTAATGCACTGTGTTCTGTTTACCAAGTAACTTTTTAGCCAATTTACAATACTGTTATTAAATCCTAAGGCAGTAAGCTTGGCAATAAGAATACAATGATCAACACGGTCAAATGCTTTCGCAAAATCTGTATAGACAGCATCTACTTGTTGATTAATTTTAAACGAGCTTAAAATAAAATCTTGGTACAGCAATAGATTAGTTGAAGTAGAACGTCCTTCTCTAAATCCATGCTGCTCTTCAATAAAAGCATTTTTTGAAATCCATTTGATCTGCTTTGAAACAATCTTATATAATAATTTGGGGATTACTGATTGCTTACAAATCCCTCTATAGTTAGTTATTTCAGATCTTGCACCAGATTTAAATATTGGAGTGACATAAGACTGTTTCCAGAATTTAGGAAATGACTCGCTATGCAATGATGATTGAAACAGCATTGTAATTGGAGTAGTCAGCAAGCAGACACATTTTTTCAACAATACTTCAGGAATACCATCTGGACCATAACCACATGAGTCACCTAGTTCCATGATACTATCAAAAATATCAGTTGTATTAATCTTAAAACTATCAGAGGAAACACAAGTAGACAAATTAAAATCCGGCACTTCACAATTATCACTATTAACATAAACCGTAGAGAAGTAGTTGGCAAATAAATCAACACAGTCTTGGCCACTGTTGCTAATAGTATCATCATATTTCATTTGAGTTGGAAATCCATTTGTTTTTTTTTCTCGTTAATAAATTGCCAGAAAGCTTTTGGGTTTGTAGATATATTTGTGTCCATCTTTAAAATGTTTGCATCATATAATGATGTACTTAATAATTTACATTTAGTTCTTAAAGTAGTAAACTTGTAATAATCATCATAATGACCTGATTCTTTATAAACACAATGAGCAATTTTTTTTTTCTTTAATTAACTTAATTAGGGTTGGATTAAACCAGACAGGATAACTGCTTTGATAAACACATTTTACTGGCACAAACAAAGAAATAGCATTATAAACAACATTATAAAATAATTGAACCATATCATTAATATCACAGTCTTCTTTATCACACGTTTTAAATAAATCACTCCATATCACATTTGCCAAATAAGAATTTATTGCGTTATAATCAGCATTTTTAAAGTCTGGAATATATTCTTTGCATTCTAGAGATTTTGGAACTATGCACTCTTTAATTTTGAAAGAAAGCGCTTCATGATGAATACTATTTTTATCTAGAAGGTCATCTGATGCGCAAACTGTTATTAAATCCGATGAGAACACCAAATCTAAAATCACTCCTCGTGTATTTGTTACGGAATTACATTGAAAACAGTTATATAGAGCAAATAATTCGGAAATAGCATTTGCTGAGACGTTATTAGTGTATTTAACATTTTTTTATTCAGAAATAATAAAATATTCTACTATATAATTATTTTTTAATGGCAAACATGTTTCGCAAAATGATTTGCATTTTCAATGCCATATTTATGATTAATAAATTATTTAAAATTTTTTTTTTTTCCGCTACCCAGATTTCCTGTTTTAAATTTAAATTTGTTTTTTTTTTTTTTTTTTTCCCGCTAACCAAGATTTCCGTTAAGTTGGTTTTCTATAGATTTCAAAGTTAAATTTTGAATCAATTTGTGAAATAATAGTTATATCTAAAAAATTAATTTGTTTGTTTTCTTCTATTTCTAAATTAAATTTAATTGTTTTATGAATATTATTTACAAAATTTAATAAATTATCTAAATCATTTTCATTTCCTTTAAAATAAATAAGAATATCATCGACATACCTATACCAAAATTTAATATTTTCTTTAAAATTAGAATTTATTATTTTATTTTCTAAATTTTCCATAAAAATATTTGCTAAAATAGGTGATATTGGACTCCCCATTGGTAAACCGTAATAATATTTCACAAATTGATTCAAAATTTAACTTTGAAATCTATAGAAAACCAACTTATTCAGATATAATTATTCCAAAAGATTCATTTCATCCATTAAATCAAAAATTATCAGTGTTTAATTGCTTAATCCACAGAGCAACTTCTTTACCATTAAACAAAGAAAATTTTAATAAAGAAATAAATATTATTAAAAAATAGCTACAAGTAATGGATACAATGAATCTATAATAGTTAAAATTTTAAACAAAAAGCAATTCAAAATTTGTATTAATAAAATATATCCATTTACTAAAGAAATAAATAAGAAATATTGTTCATTAACTTATTTTGGTAACATATCTGAAAAATTATCTCGTTACTTAAATAAAAATTTCAAAATTACAGTAGCATTTAAAACATTTTATAATTTAAAATCAATATTATTAAATGCAAAAGAGAAAACAAATATTTGGGATAAAAGTGGCATTTATAAACTAAATTGTAGTGATTGCAATTCTATATATATTGGACAAACCATTCGAAATTTCAATATTAGATATAAAGACCATATTAGAGCATTTAGAAATAAAGATATAGAAAAATCTAATTTTGCAAAACATTTAATTTTAAACAACCACAAAATTTCAACACAAGTTTTTACTTTAAAAATATTACATATTTCGGATAAAAATTTAATATTTATGGAAGACTTAGAAATTAAAAAACATTTAAAAAATCCAAATTATAAAGTAATTAACGAACAATTAGACTTATACAACTCACCAATATTAGACATGTTATTAAAATAAATTTATTATATCAACACTAACTTCAAGTGTAAATATTTAATATTCAAGATATGACATATTTCTAACCTTAAAAATTAAATTAAAAATGTCAACAAAAAAACGGAAATCTTGGTTAGCGGGAAAAAAAAAAAAAAAAAAAAAAAAAACAAATTTAAATTTAAAACAGGAAATCTGGGTAGCGGGAAAAACAAATTTTTAAATAATTTATTAATCATAAATATGGCATTGAAAATGCAAATCATTTTGCGAAACATGTTTGCCATTAAAAAATAATTATATAGTAGAATATTTTATTATTTCTGAATAAAAAAATGTTAAATATAAAAAATTTCTACAAAATAAAAGAAGAAAATATTAGTTATTAGTGTACTCAATTTGAGCACCCATATCATCGTTTGACCATGTAACTTCGGGTAGATTGTAATCACTACATATTAACAGCTTAGATTCAGGATTATTTTCCATTATTTGTTCTACAGTAAGGCATTGGTCAGAATATTTGTCGACTGTTGAGTTTGGAAGAATATAAATGGTTCCAATAATATATGTTTGTTGTTCAAATTGTAGTTTTACATATACTTGTTCTACTGTCTTAATGGTAATATTAACAAGTGATGAATGGTAACTGTTCTTTATTGCTATCAATACTCCACCACCCCCATTTTTTTTGCTAGATAATAATGACCGATCAGTTCTAAATATATTATAGTTGTTGACAATAACTTCTGAATTATGTATCTGTTCTGAAAGCTTGGTTTCTGTTATCAAGATAATATCAAAATTATTACAATGCACATTCAGATTAAAATTATACAACTTAGTGTTTAATCCCCTCACATTTTGATAATAAACCATTAAATCTTTTAGTTTTTTGGATTTTTATTATTTAAAATTGTTGGTCGGTCATTAATATATTTTATAAAAATATCTGATTCACCATTTGATTTTCTATTATTAAATTCTTCATGTACGCTTTTAATGTATTTTAGTTGCGTAAATGTTTTATCAGCTTTTATGTTTATTTTTGCGTCTTTTACCAAATGGCGATTTTTTAATATTTTCAAAGAAATAGATGGATCTTCAAAAACAACCTTAATTGGACGTGGTTTATTAGGATTCTTGGATTTGCGGCCTACGCAAATAACCATTTTCGGTTGTAGCTAATCTTTGATAGGCTAAAGTATTTCTATTATGGATGTCTTATCAATGGTAATTCTATCTTCTGAGGATGATGAGTTTGGCTCAACAACATTAAACAACATAACGTTAAATGAACGCTTGCGGCGATCTTCCATTTCAGCAATTAACTCTTCGGAAGAAAAGCTGTTTTCTTCATTAGAGGTTTTATATGATTTTAATGTTTTAATTTCTTCTTTCATTTTTTTATTTTCAGATTCAATATCTGTTAGTCTCTTATCAAATGATGCCATTGTAGACGAAATACCATCAAGGCGAGACATTATTGTATTGGAGAACGTAGTAAATTGACTTTCAAATAATGACTTAATCATTAAAACAGTTGGTTGCTCTCCTATTTCATTGGAATTAAGTTGAATTGATTGATTTAACGATATATCCATATTGTTTTTACAACTACGGCAATTAAATTGGTCCGTTTTATTAATATAATTATGTAAAGACAAATCATCATCCAGTGCAATACAATTAGTATGTGCCCAGCTGTTGCAAGTACAGCATTTTAAGCAAGATGTGAATTGTCTCGGATGAATCCGACCATTACAATATGTACAAGACATTATAAAGAATAAAACAATAATAAATATGATTAAAAAATAGATAAAGGATAAGGAATATTATTCACACCAAATGGGTCTTTAATTGGTGACTGACAAAGAAAAAAATGTAATGGAAGACCACGGTTAAAGATTTGTTAATAATCAGTTAATGTTAATTTAAAATATAAAAATATTTTTACACGTAAATAAATTGTATTTTATTTATTTACAATAAAACGGCAATAGCCAAGAAAATAAATGATAAAAAAAAAATTGAATAAATATAGGATTAAAATTCTTTAAAATGTTTTGTTTTGCATGTAAAAAATTTTAGCATTTCTGAATATTGTATAAAATATAAATTAAAATATCAAATTTACCATAACACAGCCAATTATTTTAAACACAAATTTTACACAGTATTAAATACACACTTTAAAATAATTATTACCAAAAATTAAAATATTTGGAATAAGATAAACCACTTATTTTTACAAAAGAACACGGAGCACATTTACACTGTACGGAAATACATATATAATAATAATCTTACATAAACAAACCAAAAAGTAACACAAAAACTTGTTTTGCATAAAGTATTCATAAAGTAACACAAAAACTCAATAATTTTGCATAAAATAACCAAAACGTAACACAAAAATTTCATAACTATGCATAAAATAACTAAAAACTTGACAATTTTGTCTAACTTAACCAAATGTAACACAAAAACTTCATAATTAAGCACAAACTAACTAAAAACTCAGGAATTTTGTATAAAATATTTAATTAGTAACTCAAAAACTCTATAATTATGCATAAAATAACTAAAAACTTAATAGTTTTGCCTAAAGTAACTCAGAAATTTAATAATTTTGTAGAAATTAACCCAAAAACTGGATAATCTTATTTAAAAGAACAAAAAAGTAACACAAAAATTTGTTTTGCATTAAGTATTCAAAAATTATTACGAAAACTCAATAATTTTGCATAAAATAACCAAAAAGTAACACAAAAACTTCATAATTATGCATAAAATAACTAAAAACTCGATAATCTTGCATAAAATAACTAAAAAGTTACACAAAAACTTCATAAATATGCATAAATAACTAAAAACTTGATAGTTTTGCATAAAATACTTAAATAGTATCCTAAAACTTTATAGTTATGCATAAAATAACTAAAAACTCAATAGTTTTGCATAAAATAACTAAAAAATAAGTCAAAAATTTGATAATCGTGCATAAAAAATCAAAAAGTAACACTAAAACTCGATTTGCATATCTAAAAAGTAACGCAAAAACTTGATAATTTTGCATAGGTTTACCAAAAAGTAACACGAAAACTGTGTTAGTTTTTATATAATAATCAAAAATAACACAAAAATTTGATATTTCTTTTTAAAATAACCAAAATTTAACTTAAAAACTTGATAATTTTGCATATAACCAAAGAGTAGCACAAAAACTCAATAATTTTGCTATAAATAACCAAAAAGTAACTCATAAACTTCATAATTTTGCATAAAATAACTATAAAGTAACACAAAACTCGATAAATATGCATAAAATAACTAAAAACTCAATAATTTTGCATAAATTAAATAAAAAATTTCACAAAAACTTTATAATTTTGCATAAAATAACCAAAAAGTAACTCATAAACTTGATAAATATGCAGAAAACTAAAAATTCAATAATTTTGCATAAAATAACAAATAATAACTTAAAACCTCGATAATTTTGTATAAAATAATCAAAAAATAACATTAAATTTTGGTTTGCATAAAATAACTTAAAATTAACACGAAAACTCAAAAATAACCTTATCATTTTGCATATAATAACAAAAAAATAATTCTAAAACTTGATAATTTTGCTAAAAATAACCAAAAAGTAACTTGAAAATTTGATAATTTTGCATATAACCAAAAATAACAATAAAACTCAATAATTTGGCATTAAATAACCAAAAAGTAACACTAAAACTTCATAATTATGAATAAACTAATTAAAAACTCAATAATCTTGGATAAAATAACCAAAAAGTTACACTAAGACTGGGTTTGCATAAAATAACTAAAAAGTAACACAAAAACTTGATGATTTTGCATAAAGTAACCAAAAAGTAACACAAAATTTTTATAAATATTCATAAATAAATAAAAACTCGATAATTTTGCATAAAATAACCAAATAGTATTCCAAAAACTTCATAGTTATGCATAAAATAACTAAAAACTCAATAGTTTTGCAAAAAATAACTAAAAAATAAGTCAAAAACTTGATACAAAATCAAAAAGTAACATTAAAAGTTGATTTGCATATAATATCTAAAAAGTAACGCAAAAATTTGATAATTTTGCATAGAATTACCAGAAAGTAACACGGAAACTGTATCAATTTTTATATAACTATAACTTGAAAACTCGATAATTTTGCATATAACTAAAAAGTAGCACAAAACTCAATAATTTTGCTATAGGTAATCAAAAAGTAACTCAAAAACTTCATAATTTTGCATAAATTACTAAAAAGTAACACAAAACTCGATAATAATTATCGCTTTATTAATTTTGCATAAAATAACCAAAAAATAACCCATAAACTTGATAAATATGCAGAAAAATGAAAACTCGATAATTTTGTATAAATAAAATAACCAAAAAGTAACTCTAAATCTTGGTTTGCCTTAAATTAACACTAAAACTCGATAATTTTAGATAAAATAATCAAAAAGTAACACAAAAACTCCATAATTATGCATAAAATAACTAATAACCTGATCATTTTGAAAAAATAACACAAAAATTTGATAATTTTGCTAAAAATAACCAAAAAGTAACTTGCAAACTTGATAATTTTGCATATAACCAAAGAATAACACAAAAACTCAATAATTTGGCATTACATAACCAAAAAGTAATACGAAAACATAATATTATTGAAAGAAAATATATTTAAACCATTTTAGACTTTTTTTATACTTTATAAAAAGTTTTATTATTTTGAAAATATTAAATTTGTTGATTTAGCTAAATTTCTGCAATAACCAACAAAACTAAGAAATTAATTTAATAAAGAAATTTTTATTATTATAAAGTTCAAAGTTTTTAATTAAAATTGTTAAAAAAAGTATAGAAAATTTTTTGAAAACATAATTTTTTTATAGAAAAAAAAAAATTGCTAGTTTTGTTGACTAAAATTTCTGCAATAATTAGCAGGGACCATAAATTTGTGTAGGCAGTTTCTCTTATGTTTACTTGTTAGCATCATATTAATAATAGTATTCTTTTTGCTAATCTTTTCTTCAACAATTTTTCTTTTTTTAGTCTACCATTTGCATTTGAACATGATATGCTCTGAAGTATTCTCTTTGTCACAGTAAACAAACTTTGCTGTTGGATATTTTGGCTATTTATTGTGTGTAAATGTTAAAACTGCTGTGATCTGAAAGAAGTTAAGAAATAGTCTATTCTCCGGTATTATTGTGTTTTCTTGCATTTTATCATTTTTGGATGGCACAAAAAAGTTCTCTCTCTCTCGTCTTTATTGTACAAGTCTATAGGCAGCGTTCAGTAAGCGCTGACAAGTTTTCTTTGAATTGTGTTTTTTCTTATGGTTGGCGTAATCTAGATCCCTTCTAAGTGTTTATTATTTAATTATTGGATTAATCTTACCTTCACTTTATTTTCAAATTATTAAAAAAAAAACAATAAATTTTTTTTTACCATTTGCAAAAATAGGGTGGTCTAATGTCTGCAATACTAAACATCAATTAAGAAGTAATATTTTTTTGCAAATACTAATTTGAATTTTCTTGAAATTTTCTTAATAATATATTTATATAATTTATTATTACGTGTTAGAGATACTATGAATTTCATTGCTCATCTCACTATAGGAAATAAATTCTCAGTAATTACATCATATTGTTCTGTTATGAACAAGACTAATAAAATCACAATCCTCTAAATTGGATAGTAATTTGTAGTGTTTAAACAAATATGTTTTATAAATCTAGCTGACATTATACGGTCATAATTAAGGCAAATGGGTAATATGTTGTGAAAAGTTGAAAAAGCAATTTGCTAACTAGCGCTGGTTTGAAAAGCCCCATCCAGTCAGCCACCCACCCACACTTGCAAAACCAACCTCATCTGGCTTCGCCTCTAAATATTGCATAAAACGAGACCAAGCGCCGGTCTCATATCAACTAATGAATAAAGTTACTCGCTGTTATTTAACAGCAGTGGCTGTTGCATATTACGTGAAATTTATGAAATCGCTCATACATGCCCTTTGCTATATAAATATTATAAACTACGCTCCATCCACACATCTACCCACAAACACACATATAAAGTTTCCAGTGCAAATCAAACACGGTTACAATTTAATTTAATTAATTTAATTTAATTAAAGCCAATATATATTTTAAACAAAGTTTTGTTGATGAAAAATTCAGAGATAAATAAATATATAAAAGTTTTTAGACAGATTTTATAATTGACATGGCCTGTGTTTGTTGGCGAATTTAATTAAAATATTTTTAGTTATTTTAATATTTCTCTTCGCGAAATGTTTATTTTACGCCGCTGGGCACAGCTATAAAACTGTTTTTTTTATCAAACTGTTTCGTACTTGAAATGCAAAAAAAATTACTACTTTATAACAAATTTTGTTCAAGCAGAATCGACTTTCTTGCAACTTGTAAAATCCGCAATGATAAGATAACTTTGATACATAGTTTAAGCTTTAGAATAGTAGCATTGCTGCTTTTACAATGAAATTGGATTGAATAATCAAATAGTTAAAAAAAATTTAAACTACCGACTGCGCCATTTTTATGTATTTATAAGTTTTAGTTTTTTTTTAATTTTATGTTCTATTTTCTAAACTTTAAAATTGTGGTTGATTATTGTATGCTTTGTTTAAATTCCAATAAATCAATTCAGCTTCAGGCTAATAATTTTGCTTAAAGAACACAAAAATGTAATTTATATGTATTACGTATCGATATACAAAAAACTCAATTAGCAAGCTTAACAATCTTGATAAAACATCCACCCTAACAATATCAAATAACTTCATTAAATTGAAAATAAATTGCTCCCTATAACCATGTAATATAATCCAAGAAGTTTGCTAAACAAACAGCAAAAAAAAATCTGCACACATCTGATTCCTCCCCCCATACTCACGCATACACACCCTTAAATATGGGGGAATGCGTTCAACGGCCCGAAAAAAAGAATGAACCTACCGCCGACACCATGTTAAACGCCAGAAATCAGATTACCCCTCGCCGCTCCAAAAACCCTTATCAGAGCGGATGCACGGTTTATATAGATACGGGGGGAGGGTTAAATAAAAATATTACACCCCGGCCTCGACAATTTTCGCTACGTTTTTGTCGCCGTAATAAAAAAAATTGCGCGTTGCTTTTTTATTATTTAATGCCAGAACCCCTTTTATCGCATCGAAATGTACTTTATGTGTGTGTTTATTGCTAGTTAAATGTCCCTCTTTTGATTCTTGTTAGAGCTTTTTGTAATGATTTAATTTTCAACTCAAAATTTAAGCGGAGATGACATTCTACTTAAATGTTGCCTATTATGAAAGAAACTTTGATTTATAAAAAATACCACAGAAAAATGTTTAATGTCACAAATTGTATTAAAAAAGATGACCAAGATATTCAAATGTTGACTTTGTTATTTAATTATAATTTTTTATACCTCCGACTGCGCCATTTTTGTGAATTTATAAATTTTATATTTACTTTTTTAGTTTCAAACTGTTCTATTTTTTCAGTTTTATGATAAATGATTTAAGATAAAAAATATTAATTTTTTGAAATTGTCAATACAAAAAAAGCTCTGGTTATCAATGATATTAAAAAATAATAATAAAAATGTATGCTCAAAAAATTACTATATTATTAAAATTTTAATTTTTTTATACTACCGACTGCGCCATTTTAATGTATATAAAATCTATATTTTGTTTTTTTTATTATTGTGCTTTTTATAGCTTTTTCACACCTCTTTTTACCCATCCAAGTGTTCGTTATCAAGAAATTTGATGTATAATCTCTCTGGAAACGTCAGAAATCATTTTGTCACAAAAAAAAAGTTGTGATGTAACCTTTTAATAACTAACAGTTAGGTGGATGGGCCACTTCAATCCAAACTACTGACTTGTTATTATGCTATGGAGTAATACGCCCACCCACCCAAGTGTTTGTCATCAAAAGATTTAATATTTGACCTCTCTGCGGACTTTAGAAGTCATTTTATCACAAAAGAAGTTTGTGTTCCAACATTCTAATCCAAATTACTGATTTGTTATTTTCCTATGAAGTGACTGTGACTCACCCAATCACCTACCTAAGTGTTATTAAAAAATTTAATATTTGACCTCTTTGTAAGTGTCAAAAGTCACTTTGTCACAAGAAAAGGTTGTGATTCAACCTCTTGATATTTAACAATTGGGTGGATGGGTATGCTACTTCAATCTAAACTACTAACTCGTCATCATACTACGGTGTGTCATTAGTCAAAATAGATACTTTATAACTGACCTGATTTAACTTATTATTTTTTTTATAGTACCGACTGCGCCATTATTGTGTATAGTTACAGATTCATGCAACCAATGTTGCGTATTATAAAAACACATTTTTTGCGTTTAATTACACAAAAAAGTAATATACATATATTAGTAGCCAGAGTGATAGCTCTTTCTATGTTGTCTGCTTGGGCTCCCGGACTCGACTGAAAGGTGATCGTAAAAATTGAATTTTTATATAAGTTAGGGACAAAGAAGGGTAATGCCATTAGTAAAGTGAGATTCCGCCCATAAAGCGGTTTGCTTATTTGAGTAAAATTAGAAGTGTACTACCGTATAATCCTATAAACCTTTAGACTTTTTATGTTTTCAAATTAGCTTTAAATAATGTTCCATGGATTGGTTTCCTTCGGCTGTGTTGTTATAGCCTAAGTATTAATTTTTTTGTACAAATGCGCACTTTTTTAGATTTTATTTTGAGCCGTTCTAGTACATTCCGTAAGTAGTTTAGATGTTTACTTATGATTTGATTCTTTATAAAAGTCATTTCTGTTTTAACTGAAAAAGATTGACAGATCCAGGTTCAAGTATGTGAGCAGGACACTCAGTTTAATAGTTGCAGGTCAGTAGTTTTATCTGGTTAGTAATCCAGAAATTAGGTTTTCTTCTTTTTGCAAAAAGTATGTGTTATTAAAATGAGACAGGAATGCGACTTCTTAACAACAAGTAGTCGGGTAAGTAAGCGAGGCACTTAGAAATGTAATTGCAGTACAGTCATTTCAACTGGAGAACTTGCCCACCCACCCAAGATATTTAGAAATTCGATTTACTTATTTTTACAAATGTCATTTGTCATTAAATCTGGGAAAGAAAATGACAATTTTAATTTGGATAACAACCAGTTAGGTTAAGTTAGGTTAGGTTAGGTTAGGTTATGTTAGATTAGGTTAGGTAAGTAGGTGCAAGAGCTTTTCGGCCCATATGTCTTTTGGATGTAGCCGGAAAGTTTCTTGAGCACCTAATAGTCGGAAGGCTGCTGGAGGCACTTCAAGATGACCAAGCACTCAGCGAGCGCCAGTACGGGTTTAGGAAAAGCCGGTCAACCTTGAACGCGCTTGCTGAGGAGAAAGCGGCTGTAGTAGCTGCTAAGAAATACAGGTACACACATTGGAAAGCATGCGTCTTGGTTGCCCTGGAATTTTAGTTGGTGGCGGTGGGTGGTGCAGTGAGACTGCAGCCTAACACGGCAAACTGAAAAGAGATTCTGAGGGCAGGAGTGTGTTCCCATATACCTGCTAAATATTATTAGCAGTTATTTGTGGGACAGGGTTTTGTTAGTGGGAGAAGGTGGAGAAAGGGAGGAGGTAATTTTAGCAGAGGGTGTGCCACAGGGATCAGTTCTAGACCCCACGTTGTAAAACGTTCTCTACAACGACGTGGTAGGTCTGGAATTGCCTCTAGGTGTTGATAGGGTAGCTTATGCTGACGACTTAGCGGTGATAATTACAAAACGCTTTAGGGGGAAACTGGAGGAAACGGAAAACCGCGCTCTTGCCGTCATAGAGCGTAAAATCAACGAGCTGGGCCTTGAATTGGTTCCAGAAAATACGAAACTCGTGGTGCTCTCCTGTTCAAGAAGAGTACCACAAGTGAATATGACCGTTTTCGGGATTACCGTCAAATCGCAACGTCAGTTAAGATACCTGGGTGTGACGCTAGGTACTAACCAAGCGTGAAGAATGCATGTGAGAGAAATGTGTGAGAAGGCGGCTCGGTCCTTAGCAGGACTAATGCCAAACTTAAGGGGAGTGAGATCTTTCACCAGGCGCCCGATGTGCTTGGTAAACTCCTCCATAGTGCTCTATGGGGCCAAAATATAGGGAATGCCGTGTGCAACAACGGAAGGCACAAGGAATTAGTTCTGCGGACTCAGAGAAGGTGTTGCTAGAGAGTCTACAAGACAGCGCCGACGGCGGGCTTTTTAGTTGTGGCAAGCACGAAGCCGTTAGATCTTGTGGTGCAAGTTAAGACGGCGGTCTGGGAGGGTCGCCCTACTAAGTCAGAAATGAAAGAATGGATGTGGAAGGAATGGCAGAAGAGTTGGGATGAATACGTATCAAGTGAAGGTGGTAGCGAACCGGCATGGTATAGACGGCTCATCGCAGAAGTGATGCGTTAGGTGGGTCGGGGCCATGGTAAAGTAAACTACTACTTCACGCAGGTACTAACGGGACATGGTTGCTTCCGAGCGTACCTGCATTGAATAAAATTGATTAAAAGTAATAAATGTCTGTACTGTGGGCAAAGGGATACGGTTGGGCACACCGTGTTCCATTGCGAGAGATAGTTGGAGACGCGTGAAAGATCAAGAATGAAACTGATTAGAGAGAGCTTGAACTCGGGCAACATGGTGGTAGTAATGATGTCTTCAGTGTCCAATTGGGATATTGTGGCTACCATGATAGGGTCCATGCTACGTATGAAAGAGAATAAAGAGAGGGATGAAGCGGGCAGGAGAGTGGGGCCGTAGCTACTCGTTAATGTTTTTGGTAAATGTAAATTCAATTGTTATGTATGTTTTGTTAACTGTTTTGTCAAAAATATGTAAAATATGTGCGCGTCTAAAGTTAGGCAATCAACCAGAACCACAAAAAAAAATCAAATTTATGTAAACTACAAGTGCGCTTGAAGACTGGCGCGCGGGAACCTCCACCTCGACGTAATACAATGCAATTCCGAGGTGAAGAAATATCGTTATTCCCTCAAGAAAAGGGGGAGGTGTTTTTAGTCAGTAAAAATCTGACACTACCCCTCGGGGTGTCTTATGAAAGTTTTTCCACCTTCTCAGAAAAAAATAGGTTAGGTTACATTAGGTTAGGTTAGGTAGGTCAGTTCTTTTAATTAGAGTAGCTTGATTTTAGACTTATAATAGTGGGATTAAGCATAAAACACATTAACTGATATAGTTGAATCCAAAAGTTTTGAAAAATTTTATAGCTTATTGCAATTTTGTCCAAAATTAAAAAAAAAAAAACGTTAAAGCTTATTCTAGGTTAGTTCAAAACTTTTGAAAAAAGTTAAAACCTCTTGTAGGAACAACCAAAATTGTTGAAAAATGCTACAGGTTTCTTAAAAGTTCAAAAAATGGTCATAGTTTATTCTAGGTTTGTCTATAAATTTTTAAAAAGTTACAATTCAATCTAGGTTTAAACAAAATTGTTGGTCTAGCCTTACCTAAATTTTTAGAAAATTTTATTTTTTGTTCTAAGTTTGTTGAAAACTGTTATTATATATATTATAAATTAACCAAAATTGCTCAAAAATTAATAAAATAATTCATAGTTTATTTTAAATTTGTCCAAAAGTTAAAAAAAAGTTATTGGTCATTTTGGACTTTTTCAAAAATTGTACAAATTTTTTTAAAGAAGTCATAGCACGTTCTAAGTTTGTCCCAAAATTGTAAAATAGTTATAGCTTATTCCAAAACTGTTAAAAAATGTATTATCAATCCAAATAGTTTCAAAAAGTTATAAATGTTTGTCTAAAATTTTTTAAACAAATTATGGAGCTATTTAACTTTGTACAAAATTTTTAGAATTAAACAAAAATTGTTATAAATTGTTCAAAAAACTTAAAAGATGTCATAGACAACTCTAAGTTTGTCCAAAACTTAAAAAAAAAGTTATTTAATTACTTTAGACTTATTCAAAACTTTTGAAAAATTTATAGCTTATTCTAGGTTTAAATAAAATTGTTAAAAACTATTATAAGCATCATATAAGCTCATTATAGATTAGTCCAAAATTTTTAATAGCTCATTTTAGTTCAAACCAAAAGTTAAAAAAAAATCTTTATAGTCTATTCAATGTTTAATCAAAATTGCTGCAAAATGTTCTTAGTTTTTACTAGTTTTGACGGCGTTAGTATTGAAGTCTTGGTGAGGTCGAGTTTTTTTAAGTACACCGCGGATCGGGGTTCCCAGGCATATATATATATATTTGGGGAGGGGGGGGGGGGCATACCGTTGATTGTTGGTGTCGACTGACCAAGTATAACTTGACTCAGAATTTTAATTTTGATTTATATAATTACATTTTAATGGAATTATTTTTTCATTATCTGAATGCAATTAGATTTGTTAATAAAACGCGTTAAGCAGTGTAAAAATGTAGCCTGATAAATATTTGTGAGTGGTGGCGCGTTTCAGTTAGCAAATTAATTGATCTGTAATCGATGAGCAAAACGTTTATTAATGGAGTGTCTTTAGCAAGAAGGCAGAGGGCTATTTATAAACGGCGGGAGCAACAGTGAGCGACGTAATCAGAGGAAAAACGGTGTGATAATTGATAAAGTAGGAATCGTGATGAGTGTGGCGTTAACTTTTTGCTTCCGGCGGTAGCCGCGGGGAAGCGGACGGAGTAAAAGGAGAACGACATTAGCGAAAATTTCCCCAGCGACCTCCACTCTATTTGATTCGCGCCCCCATTTCTATAGCATGCCCATCGAATTTACTCGTATCATTATTATCATCGCGCGTCTTTGTTTTCCGTAATCCTCAATTAATCCCTTTTTTCCCCTCCACCCTTTTTGTCACCGGCGCTGACATTTTCCCAGAGCGTTATTATTAGTCGGGTTGGCGCGTTAAATTTTATTTAACCACCTTTCACATGCAGAATTTTAATAATCCGGCATAAGTTTCGTTTAATGCCCGGCAATTCTAGTAAATCCTATCTATGCAAATTCGCGCCACCATCAAAATTTTGTCCGATTCCCTATCCTCATTCCCCCACTCTCGCTCCGCTGTGATAATTAATACCGTTTAACATCCCGGCTCATAAAAGCGAATTATCCTTTCCGGGGATCTTTATGTGTCTGATCTAACACGGCGATTTTAATATTTAGTAACACATTGACAATGTAAAATGATTAAATTTATTCATGAACTTTATCGCATCTCCACGCTCTACTTTATTATTGCTTCTATTACGGATTTGTTTTGGAAATAGCACCAAAATTTATTATCCAGTTAAGTACGGGCTGAAATTTTGTTAATTTTTACCGTCTTAATATACTTTTTAATTTTTTTTGGATTGTGACTTTAATTATTAAATTAGGAGCTTTGTGCTCTACCATTTAAAAATGACTACCAAAAGTGCGGTGGTTCAATCTTAGTAATCTTTGTGTATTCAATATTGTTGAGATAACATTACTCTTTCATTGTTGACAATTTTTCTTTTTTTTATGCTGTTGGACAAACGTGTTTCTTGCTTTTTAATTAAAAGTGGCTAGGATTTTATTTTTGTAGGTAAGTTCATCTGCGGTGCAGTTGGGTTTCTTCTTTATGCTGTTAAAGTTAGCAACGAGTGTATAATTTATGGTTTTTGGTTGTTCAGGATTTTTCTAAACTTTAAAAAAAAAAAATTTTTGTTATTTTCTTGAACAGGTTTGAACGACTGGTTGGAAGAGATGCAAGCCAACTGACTACTTTATTATTTACAATTTTTTGTTGTAGGTTGAAGTGGTGCTTTATCACAGCCTTCTGAGAAAAAATATGTGCAAAATTGTTTATTGATTTTGGCTGAGGTGTTAACTTCTTTTTTATTATTTTTTTTCAGCTTTTTTTTGTTGTGTTAGTTACTGCCCGATTGTGTTGTCTTAATTCTCAAGCATCTAGTAACTTTTAGCGGAAGTTTTTTAGGTTAAGTTAGGTTAGATTAGGTTTGAAGAAAAGTTTTTTAGGTTAATTGCTTGGGAGTATTTAGCTAATTTGTTGTTTTTATCTGCTCTTTTTACGTTAATTTTTAAAGTATTTTTAATTTTTTTGTGCGGATTTACTGCTGATTTTTTTATTAGGTTATTGATGCTCAACTATCCACCGTTTTTAGATTTTGCTCATTTCTCTAAAACAAATTGGTCAAAATTTGGACTTTGTAGTTGAGGGATACATTTAGATAATTTTACATAAATTTTTTTTTAGAAAAACAATTTTAAACCGATTGGTGCTGCATTTAAAAAATTTTAGCACTATTTTTATTGAATATTTTTTAAAATAAATTTTATGAATGAGCTAAATGTTTAAATTAAGTTAAACATGATCCACATTTAGTGTATCATTAATTTAGAAAATGTTGGACAAAACCTGTATTAATCTTTTTATACCCAGCAAGTTTTGACAATTTTTGATCAACTTAAATGCACAAAATGTGTTAAAGATTATCTAAATTTGTAGTACAAGCAATTTTGAAAATGTTGGCCATGATTTTAATCAACTTTTTTTGATGCCATACGTTTTGAAAGCTTTTTTAAGTGACCAAAATTTTTAAAATAGGCTATACATAATCCATATATAACGTATCATTAATTTTGAAAATGTTGGGCAAAGCTTTTTTGATCTCGATAAGTTTGGCTTAACATTTGAGTGACCCAAACGCACAAAACGTGTATAATTTATATTAAATGTTAAATTTTAATAAAGTTGTGCAAAACATCTAAAAGCTTTTTTGAACACATTCAATTTTGACTAAACATTTGAGTGACCTAAATTTTAAAGCAGATTACATATGCAATACTAAAAACAATTTTAAATTTCATTGAACAAAATTTTATATTTGTGGGAAGTTGTGTTTATTTTTAGACAATCTGGACTATATGCCTGCTTGTAGAATTATTATTATGCAGTTTTGATCTTGTTCAAACATTTAAGAAGTTTCAGAACAATGTTGTAACATTTTTAGTCACAACTGAATATTTGGAACAGTTTAAGTTTAATTTTAGACAATTTTGTACTATCTAATTACTTTTAAGAATAAATCAGTAAGTCATAAGTTGACTAATTTACAAATTTTTTGAACAATTAATGTTTGTTTTAGACAATAGCATCAATTTAAATTTTTTGTAAGATTTGTCAATTTTTAGATAATCCAATTAATGATTGCAGCAATAATCAGATTTAAAAAGTTTGATAATAAATCTAAAAATATTTTGGGCACACTATTGCTCTCAGTTGATGGTACATCAAGACGGACTCTAATATTTTAAAACCAATCTGGAATCATCTTTGCTTTGTTGGGAGGATTACTGCAATCTATTGTAACCAAATGTAAACGTTGCGCTATTAAACGGACATAGAACTGGCTTAGTTTTAAGATATTTTTGGAACATACTGTACAACGCTGCATCTCCAATGATATCATAACAAATTTTATGAAACGATGATTTGCTTTCGCAAAATGCTGAAACAAATGAATTAGTTTGAAGCTAAAATTGGGTCGAATTCAACTTATTTTTTTTGTATTGAAGAACATTTGCATGTTTCAAATGTTATGCTATGCATATGTAGCAAACTTTAAAAAAATTCAAAATTTGGATTGCAGGAGAATACTTCAAGATATCAAGTTGGGGTTTGAAATTTTATTTTCTTCATTCAATCAAGCTTTAATTAAATTAAACTGCAATAGTACATCTTTAATAATTTAGACGTTGTACAGCTTCAAATTAATTAATTTTAAGCCCAATTTTGTAATATCTTTGTCATTAATTGACTAAAATTTGGTGAAAATGTGTTTTACTTCTAGTTGAATCAATTTTAAGAAGTCCGGTTGAATTTAATGTTAGCATCTTAAAAAAGAATTGAAACCAAATATTGGTTTTAAATTTGTTCAAACTGAATGTACTGAAATTTGCAATCTTAATTAGATTGGTTTAAAGTATTGTTACAAAATTTGTAGGTTAGATGCTAATATATTTTATTGATTAACACCCGCCCGAGTGTTTGTTGTCAAGATATGATATCACCAACACTCGGGCGGGTGGGTGGGCTACTCCAAAGCATAATGACGGTCAACAGTTTTGATTGGTGTAGTAAAATATGATTGAACCATAAATATTTTTGGAACGGTTTATTTTTAAACAAGTTGAGACAGTTTTTGTGAACAATACTATAACAGTTTTCAAAATTTTGAAACAGTTTGTGTGCATTAAACCAACTTCCAAAGTTTTAGAAGAAATTATTTAAATTTTGAGATAATTTTAGACCAATTTTTAAAGTTTTAAAACAATTTGTCTTTTTTTACACAAAAAAGACCACCTGACTACTTGCATTATGATTTAAAAGCAGTTTAAGTATGGTTAAACCAAATCTTACATTTTTGAGAAAGTTTGTTTGCTTTAGACAATTTTGCACTATTTTTTTTTTAAACAAATTATGTATACTTTAAACAATTTTTGGACCAATTTCTAAAGTTTTGGAACAATTTGTTTATTTTTACAAAGTTTTGAATTACTTAATTAGTTGCATAATTATTTTGAACAATTAAGGTATACTAATCTCCACATTTTTATTAAAAAAAAAATTGTCTTTTTTTAAACAATTTTGGACTAATTGCTTTGTTTATTTCAGACATTATTAAACAAATATTAACAGTTTTGGAACAGTTGCTGCTAGCTTTAGACAGTTTTATACAGATTTTTAAAGTTTAAACAGATGGATTATGTGCAGTTTCAGACAATTACTAAAGTTTTAAAACAATTTGTTTACTTGCATATTCATTTCAAAACTCTTAAAGTATAATTGGACTAATATCTACAATTTTAAAAATGTTTGTTTATTTTCAAACAATTTTGAACTAATTGAAAACGTTTTAAAACAAATATTTATTTTTAAACCGTTTTATTACTTGCAAGATTATTTTAAAGCAGTTTAAGGCAAATATTTAAATTTTTTGAACAAATACTAGGTGCGGCAGGGAAACTTGCTGATTTGAATTGGGCGCCAATGAGCGAGACGTGGTTAAAAAGGGGTAGGGAGGGTTTCATTTGAAAAAGAAGGTCTTGTAGTTTTGTTGATGCTCAAGCCAGTTGTCGTCATCGTTGGATAAAGGAAAAGCGTGCGTTTGTAGTTAAGGCCTACTTTTCCAATGGCCATTTGATGGTCGCCACCCAACGTGCCTTCCGAATTCGTTTTAATATTTATTTCACGGCCATCTTGGCCGGCAATTGATTGTTTTGTGGGTAGACGCATTCAGGGAAAGAGGCAAAAAGAGCGTAGAGGTCAACGGACTTCCAGAAATCCAGAAAACGTCATGAGGGTAAGGCTGTCGTTTTTGCACTCTCCCCGGCGTTCGGCGCGGAAACAGGCAGGCGCTCTGGGGATTTCTGATTGCAATGTGAGACAAATTCTTCACAACAAATTTAAGTTTCATATCTAAAAACTTGCAGTGGTTCAAGAGCTCAGTGAACGCAATTTTGTTTCTTGCCAAACTGCATGTAAAGCACTCCTTAACTTGTCTCACGACGCCCTCGTGATTTTCAGTAATGAGGTTTGTTTCCACCATTTTGGCTGCGTAAACAAACAAAACAAGCGTTATTAGAGTGGTGCCAATTCTCGTGAACTTCATGAGAAGCTACTTGTGAACGTGTTAGTGTGTGGTGTGCATTGTTGAGAGTTGCGATAATTGGGTCTTACTTGTTAGAGATAGAAGAACACACTGTTACTGTGAATGCAGTTTGCTACAGAGAAATGATTGAGGCATTTTTTCTCCCAAAACTTGAAGAAATGGAACTTGGGGACGTAAGGTTCCAGCAGGACGGAACCATGTCACTCACAGCAAGAATTTCAATAGAATTTTTGAGAAAACACTTCCACCAGCGTCTAATCTCCTTGAGGGGTGACGTGCTGTGGCCGGTGCGCTCTTCCGATTTGGCTTCCTGTGACTTCTTTTTATAGGGTTATCTCAAATTCATTGTTTACAATGAGAAACCACATACTCTGCAATACCTGAAGGACAATATTTGCCAAGCTATCGCCAAGCTATTGCCAACATTCGTCAATATGCTCAAAAGAGTGGAGCGAAACTTTAAAAAGCGGGTGGATCAGTGTATCGCTAATGAAAAAACCTTGAAACAAAAATTTAGAATATGTACAATACGATAAAAAAGAATTAAATCTGTATGTGAAATACTTTTTCTATTATTGACCTTTCAAATCAGCAAGTTTTCCAGCCGCACCTTGTATTATTCATTTTAGATTAATCTATCTAAAATTTTGATACAAGTTATGTACATTTTTCCACAATTTTGTGGCCAATTACTTGCATTATCATTTTAAAGCACTAAAGGTATGATTGAACCTACATGTGGATCTTTAAAATGGTTTATTTTTGATCAATTGCCAAAATTTTGAAACAAGTTAGTTTTATTTGTAAATAGTTTTGGAGTAATATCTACATTAAAAAAAAATGTTTATTTTTAATCTATCTTGAAACAATTTTGGTCAATTTTAACAGTTTTGAAACAGTTGTATATTTCTTGACATTTCCGGATCAATTTTCAAAATTTTGAAATAGTTTGTGCCCAATTTTGGACAAACCACCACCTAACTACTTGAAGGATTATTTAAAATCAGTTTGTGTTCACTTTTATACAATATTGGACTAAACTTTTGGAACAAGGTTGCCATATTCACAAAATTTTGCTTAAATAAAAAAATTAAAATGCAAAATTTTAATATTAACATAATTGGGCTTCAAAAAACATTTTGCCGGCTCTGACTGTACTCACTCACAATTTGAAATACGTTGCAATTTAAAAAATAAATAAAAACTGATTAATATTAAATTTAATAAGAAACTAAGTTGATGTAATTTGTAGTGATAAAAATTTAATAAACGCCACGATAGCAAATTCTTTCTTATACCACCGGGATCATCATTCGAAAATTAAATATAACAGAGCCCATAAATCACGCCAGACATAAATTTTAAGAAATTCCCCGAAGTCTTTAAACTTTCATATAAGCGCATTATTTTGGATAAAGTAATAAATCATAGTTATATAGTTTTTTATCATATCTCAAGCCAAAGGTGAAGAGAAGAGAACTTACCCATTCCATCCAATTGAAATGATCAAAGCATACGAATAGATTGCAATTGATAATTATACCGCTTTTGTAGGATAGTAATGATTTTAATGCGGCTGCTATAATATAATTGAAGCCCGATATATGTTAAATTAATAACTTTTGCTCGAGGCTATTACCCGTTAATAATATGCATTCGCGCACAATGATACTTGATAAATATTAAGCGGAGCGGCGCTAGTGTAGTTCAATTTAATATTGATACAATTTCAATATTGAGGGTCTATTGAAAAGGACTCGTTTATAATAATAATGTTCACTCGATAGTCATTGCTTCCAACTTTACAACTAGAATAGAAACTTTTACAAATTAATTCATTTTTAATTCAGATGTAATCTAAATCCTTTCTAATTATGTTATTGATTATTTTCCAATTTGTTAAAACTGAAAATGTAACACTTGAATTATAATTGGCGTCATATACATTCGAACCCTTCCGTTAATTAGCAAGGGTGCAAAATCAACCCCTATTCATGGGAATTTTACAGCATGTTTTTTTTTTAATTTCAACTGGCAATATTTGAAAATTAATTTAAAAATTCTGCGGACGCTACTGTTGGCCCCAAATAGCTTGCAATATGCGTAGTGCTGTGCATGTAATTATAATAAATGTGAGTCATATTATATAATTTTTTTGTTCTCAACAGAAGATTGAAACGGCTGCGGGAACGGCAATTTATCTGATGGAGCCATTGTCGAAATATTTACCTATTTACGTAACGCTGCTTTTAAGTAAATGAGAAAAGAAATTACTTTACATTTTTATATGAAAAGACGCACGTTGCGTAATCATATTTACCAAAGGCTCCCGGTTGGTCGGGAAATGTATATCCATTACACCGTATGGGCTAATTCCGGTTACAAGGAAAAAGTCTCGTTATGTTTCTCCCCCTACTACAGAACAATGGAGTAGAATTTTTGCTGAATAAAAATAAAGTGCGTAAAAAGCGCTTAATATATTACGAAATATTGAATAAGAGCCGGCGCAGGAAATTCAAATATAAAGGGGATTCTACTAAGGCTTCTCTTTGCGATTATTTTAACGGAATTTTATTTTGTTTTCAACTGGGATTATGGTTTAATGTATAAGCTTTGTAAAAATGATACATCGAGGAAATTATTGTACAAAATAAAATACCAAATTTCAAGTAATTTTCAAAAATGTAGTGCATAAATAATAGTGTTTTGAATATAAAATCAAAATAAAACAAAAAAAATATCCATCGTTAACATGACACAACAAAATACTTTTATGTAATTTATGTCTTAGATTTAGACTGTCAATATTATTTAGAGCGCAAATAAAAAAGAAACGTTGAGTGTTGCTACTAAATTGCACATTTTTTGCTATAAAAACGTAACTTTAAGGTTTTCTAATCAAATCTTATGAGATATTTGGATTTTCTAAGCAAATTTTGATGAATTTTATGTTTGAGTTGAAATTTTTTGTGCAACTTTAATATAACAAATGTTTTTTGTGCAATTTTTAAGTCCTAAAGGTTTATAACTGCGTCAATTTTAACAAATTTGATACTAAAAAACAGTTTTGTGGGCGATTTTGTATGGTTAACATAATTTTTCAGCAAATTTTATACAAAAAATAAGTTTTTTGGCGCAATTTTCAGGGTATAAATGCCTTTTCTGTATAATTTTGCGTTTTTGTAGGCAAATTTTACTCAATATTTAGGTTTTTTAAGCCAATGTTGATAAATTTTATATAATATTCTTGATTCAGAAGCAAATTTTATGCTAAAAATAAGTTATTTGTACAATTTTTAAGTTCTTTTTGAAGTTAATTTCGATTTTTGAGCAAATTTGATGTCATAAAAGTATATTCTGTGTAGTTTTGAGTTTTTTTGAGACAAATATTATAATATGGTTTGATTTTTAAGCAAAGTTTATGCTAAAAGTAAGTTTTTTGTGCGATTTTGATATCATAAATGTTTATTTGGTCTAGTTTTTCAATTTTTTTGCTAAAAATAAGTTTTTTGCGCAATGTTTATGGTACAAATCTTTTTTACGTGCATTTTTAGGTTTGTTGAATTAATTTAGGTAAAGTTTTTATGGTTTTAACGTAATTTTTAATCAAATTTGTTGCTAGAATTAAGTTTTCTAAGAAATATTGATGTTTTAAAAGTTTTTTCTGTAAAATTTTGAGTTTTTTTTTAACAAATTTAATTCTATAAATGAGTTTTGTGCGCGAATTTTGATAAAGTTTATTTTTTAACAAATTTTAATAAATTTTTAGTTTAATTTTTAAGTTTTTTCTATGCAAATTTAAGACTATTAAAGAAAATTTTATGTTGAAAACGAGTTTTTTGCTCAATTTTTATGTTTTAAATGTTTTTTTGTGCATTTTTGAGGTTTTTGAAGCAAATTTTATGCTTTAAATAGTTTTTGCGCTAATATTTTATACTTCAAATAATTTACAAACAAATTTTATGCTAAAAATGAGTTTTTTGCGCAATTTTAATCTAATAAATGTTGTTTCTGTGCAAATTTTATGCAAAAACATCTTTTTTTGGTTGTTTTTTTGATGAATTTTATATAATATGTAAGCAAATGCGTTCCGTAAATAGAATTTGGCACTTTTCAATAGTTTATAGCCAAATGTTGTTACTTTTTAACAATATTTTTATGTTTCAAAGCCGGATTATGTTATTTTTTATGTTTAACAAATAGATTTTTACATTTTTTAACTGTTTATTTCTGAACTTGGTTGCTTTAAGACAATATTATGATGTTTCAGGACCAAATTTTGTTGTTTTTAACATTTTATAAACAGAGTTTTTTTTCAATAGTTTTTGGCCGAATTTTAGTTTTTTTGTAAAAAAAAAAAATTTATGACTGGAATATGTTATTTTTGACTTTTTCTAAATAGAATTTTGCACTTTTCAACAGTTAATGATAAGAATAACAATATTTTATAGTTATTTTAGACATTATAAATTAAATTTTAAATTTTTTTACAGTTTATAGTTGAATTTTGGTGCTTTCTGAAAGTAATTTGATGTTTCAAGAACAAATTTTGTTGTTTTGGGGATTTTTTAAATTATTTTACACTTGTTTTTGGCCGGATTTTAGTCTTTTTTAAAAGTATTTAAATATTTTATGACCGGATTTTGTTATTTTTGATTTTTTATAAATAGAAATTTACATTTTTCATCAGTTTATGGCAGAACTTTGTTGTTTTCTGAAAATATTTTGATGTTTTAAGACCAAATTTTGTTGTTTTTAACATTTTATAAACTGAGTTACACTTTTTTCAATTGTTTTTGGCCGGATTTTAGTCTTTTTTGAAAAAAAAAATTTTATGACCGGATTTTGTTATTTTTAATTTTTTATAAGTATAATTTTGCACTTTTGAACAATTAACGACAAAATTAGCAATATTTTATAGTTATTTTAGACTTTATAAACAGAATTTTACATTTTTCAACAGTTTATGACTAAATTTTGTTGCTTTCTAACAATATTTTAATGTTTCAAGACTGAATATTGTGGTTTTTGACATTTTGTAAATAGTTTTACAGTTTTTAATCGTGTTTGGACGGAAATTAGTCTTTTTTGAAAGTATTTTAATATTTTTTGACCGGATTTTGTTATTTTTGATTTTTTATAAATAGAATTTTGCACCTTTCTATAATTAATGACAAAATTAACAATATTTTATAGTTTTTTTTTTACTTTATAAATAGAAATTTGCATTTTTTAAGAATTTATAGTTAAACTTTATTTTATTCTGAAAGTATTTTAATGTTTCAAGACCAAATTTTGCTGTTTCTAACGTTTTATAAATAAAATGTTATACTTTTATAGTTCTTTCTCAAAATATTTTAATATTTAATGACCGATTTTTGTTATTTTTTACTTTTTGTAAATAGAATTTTGCACTTTTCAACAGTTAACGACAAAATTAACAATATTTTATAGTTATTTTAGACTTTATGAATAGAATTTTACATTTTTCAACAGTTTATGGCTGAATTTTATCGTTTTCTGACATTATTTTAATGTTTTTAAAATCATTTTTTGTTGTTTTAAAAATTTACGCAATGTTTAAGTTTTCTACGCAAATGTCGATGAATTTTATGTGATTTTTTATGCTAAAAATAAGTTATTTGTACAATTTTTAAGTAATTTTTAAAGTTAATTTTGATTTTTGTGATTTTTGAGCAAATATTATGCTAAAATTAAATTTTTTACGCAAATTTGATGTCATAAAAGTATATTCTAAGTGATTTTGAGTTTCTTTGAGACAAATATTATATTATGATTTGATTTTTTTTTTGCAAATTATGATAAAGTTTATGTGTTAAACGTGATTTTTAAGCAAAGTGTATGCTAAAAGTAAGTTTTCTGTGCGATTTTTATATCATAATTGTTTATTTGTTCCAGTTTTTTTATTTTTTTTTTCCGTGCATTTTTAGGTTTGTTGAATTAATTTAGGTAAAGTTTTTATGGTAAACGTGATTTTTAAGCAAATTTGTAACTAGAATTAAGTTTTTTAAGCAATATTGATGTTTTAGAAGTTTTATCTGTAAACTTTTGAGTTTTTTTTTTAACAAATTTAATTTTATAAATGATTTTTGTGCGCGAATTTTGATAAAGTTTAATTTTTAATTAATTTTAATAAGTTTTTAGTTTAATTTTTAAGATTTTTCTATGCAAATTTAAGACTATTAAAGAAAATTTTATGTCGAAAATGAGTTTTTTGCTCAATTTTTATGTTTTAAATGTTTTTTTTGTGCATTTTTGAAGTTTTTGAAGCAAATTTTATGCTTTAAATAGTTTTTGTGTCAATATTTTATACTTCAAATGATTTACAAACAAGATTTATGCTAAAAATAAGTTTTTTGCGCAATTTTAATCTTATAAATGTTTTTCTGTGCAAATATTATGCAAAAACGACGTTTTTTGGTTGTTTTTTTTAATGAATTTTATATAATATACAAGCAAATGCATTTCATGAAAACAATTTTGCACTTTTCTATAGTTTATAGTCGAATTTTGTTACTTTCTAACAATATTTTTATGTTTCAAAGTCAGATTTTGTTGTATTTTATATTAATAAATGGAATTTTGGCCGGATTTTAGTTCTTTCTAAAAATCATTTAATGTCTCAAGACCAAATTTTGTTGTTTTTAACATTTTATAAGCAGAGTTTCACTTTTTTAATCGTTTTTGGCCGGATTTTCGTTTTTTTTGAAAAAAATTTAATATTTTATGACCGGATTTTGTTATTTATGACTTTTTATAAATAGAATTTTGCACTTTTCAACAGTTAACAACAAAATTAACAATATTTTATAGTTATTTTGGACATTATGAATAAAATTTTATGTTTTTCAATAGTTTATAGCTGAACTTTGGTGGTTTCTGAAAGTAATTTTGATGTTTCAAGACCAAATTTTGTTGTTTTTAACATTTTATAAACAGAGTTTTACTTTTTTCAATTGTTTTTGGCCGGATTCTAGTCTTTTTTGAAAAAAATTTCATATTTTATGACCGGATTTTGTTATTTTTGACTTTTTATAAATATAATGTTGCACTTTTCAACAGTTAATAATAAAAATAACATTATTTTACAGTTATTTTAGACTTTATGAATAAAATTTTATATTTTTTAAACAGTTTATAGCTGATTTTTGGTGCTTTCTAAAAGTAATCTGATGTTTTAAGAACAAATTTTGTTGTTTTTGACATTTTGTAAATTATTAAACACTTTTCAATCGTTTTTGGCCAAATTTTAGTTGGTTTTGAAAATAATTTAATATTTTTGATTTTTTATAAATAGAATTTTGCACCTTTCAACAATTAATGACAAAATTAACAATATTTTATAGTTTTTTTAGATTTTATAAATAGAAATTTATATTTTTCATCAGTTTATGGCAGAACTTTATTGTTTTCTGAATATATTTTGATGTTTCAAGACCGAATTTTGTTGTTTTTAACATTTTACAAACTAAGTTACATTTTTTTCAATCGTTTTTGGCTGGATTTTAGTCTTTTTTGAAAAAAAAATTTTTTTGACCGGATTTTGTTATTTTTTACATTTTATAAACAGAGTTTTATACTTTTGAACCATTTTTGACCGGATTATAGTTTTTTTTTTTAAATTATTTGAATGTTTTAAGATTAAATTTGGTTGCTTTAACATTTTATAAACACAGTTTCACTTTTTTCTATCGTTTTTTGCCAGATTTTTGTCTTTTTTGGAAAAAAATATTTCATGACCGGATTTTGTTATTTTTGACTTTTTATAAATAGAATTTTGCACTTTTCAACACTTAATGATAAGAATAACAATATTTTATAGTTATTTTAGGCGTTATAAATAGAATTTTACATTTTTCAACAGTTTATGGCTGAAAATTGGCGCTTTCTGAGAATATTTTGATGTTTCAAGAACAAATTTTGTTGTTTTTGTCATTTTGTAAATAGTTTTATACTTTTTTCAATTGTTTTTGGCCGGATTATAGTCTTTTTTGAAAAAAAATTAATATTTTATGACCGCATTTTATTATTTTTGATTTTTTATAAATAAAATTTTGCACCTTTCAACAATTAATAACAAAATTAACAATATTTTATAGTTTTTTTAGACATTATAAATAAAAATTTACATTTTTTATCAGTTTATGGCTGAACTTTGTTGTTTTCTGAAAATATTTTGATGTTTCAAGACCAATTTTTGTTGTTTTTAACATTTTATAAACAGAATTACACTTTTTTTAATCGTTTTTGGCCGGATTTTAAACTTTTATGAAAAAAAATTAATATTTTATGGCCGGATTTTGTTATTTTTGACTTTTTGTAAATAGAATTTTGCACTTTTCAACAGTTAATGAAAAGATTTTTCTAATTTTGTATTATTATTGTTTTCTGACAATATTTTGATGTTTTAAGACCGAATTTTGTTGTTTTTAACACTTTTTAATTGTTTTTTGCCGGATTTTAATTTCTTCTGAAAATATTTTAATATTTTATGACCGGATTTTGTTATTTTTGACTTTTTGTAAATAGAATTTTGCACTTTTCAACAGTTAATGAAAAGATTTTTCTAATTTTGTATTATTATTGTTTTCTGACAATATTTTGATGTTTTAAGACCGAATTTTGTTGTTTTTAACACTTTTTAATTGTTTTTTGCCGGATTTTAATTTCTTCTGAAAATATTTTAATATTTTATGACCGGATTTTGATATTTTTTGTTTTTTATAAATATAATTTTGCACTTTTCAACAGTTAATAATTAATTACAAAACTGTGTACGCTATTTTCTTATTTCTACAGACAAAAACACTATTTATATGCGACCATAGACTCTTGCCAGCATCATTTTTTACAGTTTTAAAAACCGGATTTATAGTTTAAAGGCCGGATTATAAACTTGACAATAAAGATTAACACTGTGAAGGCCAAATTTACAATTTTAAAAGCCGGATTAACAATTTAACGATAGAATTTGACATTTTAAAAACTGTATTTATAGTTTGTATGCAAAATTAACAGTTTGGCCGTTCAATTTATCATTTTTAAAACTAGATTAATACTTTTAAGTGCCTATATATTATTTGATGGCCGGATTTACAGTTTTAAAAACCGGATTTAAAGTTTAAAGGCCGGATTATGAATTTGACAATAAAGTTTAACCGAATTTACAGTTTTAAAAGCCGGATTAACAATTTAGAAGTATAATTTGATCATTTTAATTTAAATACCGGATTTATAGTTTGTATGCAAAACTAACAGCTTTTTTAAAACTAGATTTATACTTTTAAATGCCAAATATTATTTGATGGCCGGATTTACAGTTTTAAAAACCGGATTTATAGTTAAAAGCCGGATTATTAGTTCTGCCAGTAAAGTTAAACACTTTGAAGACCGAATTTACAGTTTTAAAAGCCGGATTAACAATATACCAATAGAATTTGACATTTTAAAGACCGGATTTATAGTTTGTTTGCAAAATTAACAGTTTGGCAGTTCAATTTTTAATTTTTAAAACTAGATTTATACTTTTAAGTGCCTATATATTATTTGATGGTCGGATTTACAGTATCAAAAACTGGATTTATAGTTTAAAGGCTGGATTAAAAATTTGACATTAAAGTTAAACTTTAAAGACCGGATTTACAGTTTTAAAAGCCGGATTAACAATTAAACAGTAAAATTTTACATTTTAAAAACCGAATTTATGGTTTGTATGCAAAATTAAAAGTTTGACAGTTCAATTTAACATTTTTTAAATTAGATTTATACTTTTAATTGCCTATATATTATTTGATGGCCGGATTTACAGTTTTTAAAACCGGATTTATAGTTTAATGACCGGATTATCAGTTTGACAGTAAAGTTAAACACTTTGAAGACCGGATTTACAGTTTTAAAAGCCGGATTAACAATTTAGCAGTAAAATTTAATACTTTAAAGACCGGGATTATAGTTTGTATTCAGAATTAACAGTTTGGATTTACACTTCTAAACGGCTGTTTATTTTTTAAAGGCCAAATTTGCAGTTTCAAAAACTGGATTTATATCTCAAAAACCGGATTATTAGTTTGACAGTATAGTTAAATATTTTTAAGACCGGATTTACAGTTTTAAAGGCCGGATTTGTAGAAGAAATACCGCAATACACAAAAATTAACAAAAAAGTTTGGACTAAGCACAGAGAGTCTTATCGTCTGCCAAATTTGATTTTCATACTTATCTCCAAAGCTTTGCGCAATAGACAAATTTCCATTCCAGTCATCCATAGAAGAAATTATCTAAAATACTCCATCAAAATAAAGGCAAAAGCATTTAGTGTCAGTCTTAAAGTATAACACAAATCTGGAGCATGTAAAAAAATCCATAAAAAGTTAATGACTTTTTGGAAAGTACTAACGGCCAAATACCGTTAAACAACGTTCGATTTTCTTAAACCAGAACAACCATCTCAAAACTAAAAACTCAGTCTGCGCCAGGCCCTGACAGAATTCCAAACAGAACTTTTTTCTTGCACAAAACAATAATAGTTCTTACTTAGTACATGGCTTGAATTTACATTTATTACGATTCCAAAGAAGTTAAATGCCCGAGAATGCAGTGACTACAGAACAATAAGTCTAAATGAGCCAAGCATTCCTGAAAATAATACATAAAAGACTTTACACCAAACTTGAGCAAGATATTAGCGACACTTAATTTGGATTCAGGAATGGCTTAGTAACACGAGAAGCATTACTCGGCATTAACGTACTACTACAAAGATGTATGGATGTAAATGTCGAGGTACACGCCTGTTTTATAGACTACGAGAAGGCGTTCGATAAAGTACGCCATGAACTACTTGAAACACTCCTAAAAAGTAAACAAAAGCAATCACGGTAAGAGTCGACAATGATTTCACATAAAGCATAAACATCAAACGGGGAGTGAGGCAAGGCTGTATACTGTCACCGATGTTATTCAATCTATACTCAGAAGCTATATTCAAGAAGCCTTATCTGAAGAACTATGTGGGCTTGTTGTTAATGGGCGAACAATTAACCACATTAGATATGCTGATGACACGGTAATAGTAGCAGACAACATTGTAGACCTGCAAAGAATGGTGGAACGCACAAAAACTGTCAGCTCAAAATATGGATTAAATATGAACCTCAAGAAAACAAAACACATGATCATCTCAAAAGCACGTATACCACCTAACGCAAATCTTCTTATTGATAACACCTATATTCAAAAGGTAACCAAGTACAAATACCTAGGTACGTGGATAACAAATACAATCGAACAGACAGTAGAAATCAAGTCTAGAATAGAGATGGCTAGAACTGCCTTCCTCAAAATGAGAGATCTCTTCTGTGATCGCGATCTAACGCTAGAGCTTTGTGTTAGAATGGTAAGATGCTACATATTTTTAATTATACTGTATGGTATGGAAGCATGGACACTGAACCAAGCTTTTGAGATGTGGACGTATCGGAGAATCCTGAAGATCTTATGGACGGACAAAACCCCAAATGCCGAGGTCTTCACAATAATGGGAAAAAACCTAGAAATCTTTCACATGAAAAAGATCAGAAAGCTGAAATATTTGGGACATACCATGCGAGAGGATAAATATAATGTACTGCAACTAATTATGCAGGGAAAAATAGCAGGCAAAAAAGTGTAAGAGGACGCAGAATGTCCTGGATGCGGAACTTAAGAGACTGGTTTGGCTGCACCTCTAAAGATTTTTTTTGAGCTGCTGTTTTAAAGATCAGAATAGCCACGATGATAGCTAACCTCCAAGTAGGATATGGCACGTAAAATAGAAGAAGTACATGACAATCAGCTTAAAAAAGCTTGCACGTAAACCTGGAAAAGACCAAATATTTCTTTATAACTACCGGGTCTTCTATGCACGTAAGTAAGGTCATAGAGAAGGTTTTCTTAGAAATAATCTAGGAGTAAAAAACTTACTACTCACCCATTAACCATGGGTTCTTGCAAGAATACTCTGTAGTCTACGCTTGACTGACCACATTGTCAAAGGTTTTAGACTAAGAGAACTACGGTGAGTGGTATATTTTGACGTTGAAAAGGCTTTCAAGACTACTAAAAACTGTAAAGACTAAAATTTCTTCTGCGATTGTATTTAAACCGCAGCTAAATTCATAAATTACATTTCTATCTTACGGCAGAAGTTCCATACAGTGGATTTTGACAAAAAAAAATTTTGGTAGATTTGAACTATAGTCTAAACTACCGACATCCAATACATAAACTTCTTTCACCCGCACTAGTGTTTCTTACCCAAATGTCTTCCTGCAGTTTATTTAAAAATTAAAAATATAAATCATGTTTCTGATTTAAATTTTAAAGTTATTTGAAAAAATGGATGATATAATTGTCTGAAACGGTAAAGCACATTTTGGAAGAATGCCTCCCTAACAACGTGGCGTCTATTGTATCAAATAAATAATGTGCATCCAGTTTTTGAAAGACGTAAGACTCTTCAAACAAGTTTTTGTGTTAGCTTTGGTTGATTTTTGTGTTAATTTATTTGTTTAATTTTATTGATCAGTTTGTGTTGTTGTTGTGAGTTGTTTAAAGCATCGTAGTCTTTTACAACTTTGGTGCAATCTGTGATATTAGGTTTAGTTAGTTTTTAGGGTCTGGTGTTGAAGCATTTCACAGCTACGATGTCATTTGTTGCCATGCACAGGAAATGATACTTTGGACATTTTGTGTAGTTCAAATTGTTAGCAATACATATACTTAGAGGTATTCACTGCAAACGTAAGTGGATCTACTAAGGAAATCAATCAAAGATGTTAAATGATCAGAAAATAGTAGCAAACATTTGCAATACAAAAAAAAAAAAAACTCCAAAAACTGCTTTTTTTGGCAAACTCTAAAAGACAAAACTGGGTTTTGTACAGGATTTTTAGAACATTTTGGATTTTGTTGCTTGCAACAACAAAATTTTGTATCTTTTGAGGTTTGAGCCAAACTCTTGCAGAGTAGTATGCATTTGCAACACAACATCTAAAATCTCAAAAACACTTGATGAGTTGACAAAACATTAATAATCTTCCAAATAACGATTTACTTTGCTTCATATTGCATCTTATTAGAAAATTGATCATAACTTTTTGCAATATATGTTTCTAATTAGTGCTTTACGGTTTTCATTCTTCTTCTAGTTTCTAGAGTTGACATTGTTGTAATTAGGGTAATTGGAAGCCACCACATCTGCATCAGCTACCTGTTCTGATTATAGCAAACAAATACATTAAAAAAACTTCACTAATGAGTATAACAATGTAAATTTGCACAAAAGGTATACAAAAATAGAACGTAATTTATTCTATTGTAATTTATACAATAAGTTTTGCAATTTCAAATCGATTGTATATAAATGGCATGGGGGGAAATACATTAAATTTATATTCTAATAGTTTCCGTTATAAATGCACGCCCGGGTCGTGGCTTTTAAATTTTTTATGCAACGAGAGGGGATATTATTCCCCACTCTCTTAACATATACAGTTGCAAAAAAAAAGAGAAATACCGAACGCTAAACGCGCGAGATGGGGAACGGCAACGGCAAGAACAATCAACCCCATACATAACGAAAAGTGTTCCCTTATACATATTTAAAACAAACACGAACATTTCTAGAGAACATATGTACAAGTGCTCCGGCATAATAGCGTTCTGGAGGAACGTGAGAGTTTTATTAGTATTGTATTTGCGGTGGTTCTTCCTTGGGAAGCGGTGGTGGCGCTCGTTACGGATCAGGTGCCGCCCCAATAAATAACAATGTATATTTTATACCACCACATCTTCCATATTTCTTTCAAACATTTTTTTATTGTGAAATATTTTGATTAATGAATTAAACGCAAATACACATTTCGCTTAAATAAATAAAGATTTAATCTGTTGCTGCGGCAAAAAAAAAATTTAATTGAAAAGTCAGGGGATGGAAAATTGTCACGGATGTTTTCCTTTCATTCGGTTAAAAATTTTATCAAAAAATTTTGAATCATTCAATAAATTTAAATTAGTAATTATATATAAATTCTATTTTTTGCAAGCTCACGTTCGCTTTGTTACAACAAAAAAATATATATAAAAAAATCAAGCGGCGGAATTCCCGCGAGGCCGGCAGTCTGTTAAAAATGTTTTATCTCTTGTCGGGGTGCGCTTTTTTTGTTTGGCTGGGTGGGGTCTGATCAACAGTAAATGTGCAATAATTCATGGTTAAAACGGTATCTCGCTTTTTTTGCCACCACATCCGGCTTCTCTAATATTCCCATCAGTTTACCAATCGGGAAAAAAAAGGAGAGGATTTGAAATAAAAATGTTAACTCTTTATTAAGCAAAAAATTAGTATAAAACTGAAACAAACGTTTTTTAGGTAATAAGAATTTATTATTAAATTTAGTAAATTGTTGATGAGTGAAATCAAAAATTAAATAATTATTAATTCAGGTTTTTTTTATAGATTTATATTGATTTTATATTAATCATTTATTTTATTTATTTATGCTTTTTACGGCTATTTTACATCGCCACAGTAAGTCTACGACTTGTTTAAAGTGGTTTGATGGGACCAACAGCTTAAAACGTGACTTCCGAACCACGCTGGTGGATAAAGAGCAAGTTATCATTTCAGTCATATTTCGGGGATCGAACCCAGGACTGCTCGCATGATATGCAAGTGCTCTACCATTGAGCTATCACACCATTATATAAATAATTATGTCTAAGAGCCGTCTGGGAAGACTGTTTTGCAAGTCAATTATTTGAAAAACTAATTTTACAATCTGGACTTGTTGGAGACAACATACACTTTCAAGTAATATGAAAAAGTATTCAGAATGCTTTAAAAGTAAAAAAAAAAATTGTAACTATTTTTAAACTAAGAGCTACGAGAACTGAAATCTTAGACTAACACAATTTTTTTTTGAATACTTGGTTTAAAAAGTTTTGTGTTGAAAAATGTTCAAAAAGTTTTTACAAAGTTTTTTTTAAGTTAGTCAAATCTTTTTTTTAACAAAAGTATTTTGATAGTCTGTAAACGTTTTAAAATTTGCAAACTTTTGAATTTAATTTAAAAAATCTACAAACAGCATTACAAACTTTGGAAAAATCTGTAAAAATAAACTCAAAGGCGGGTGGGTGGGTTATTCTACAGCACGAGTGTTTCACCTATCCAAGTGTAAGTTATCTACAAGTTGAATCACAACCTTCTCTTGTGATAAAATGACTACTGATGTCCGCATAGAAGACAAACTTTTAATCTCTTGATGACAAACACTACGGCGAGAGGGTGGGTCATTCCAGAGCATAGTAACAGGCCAATAGTTTGAAATAGAGTATTCTTATTTACTAAGCCGCTCACTCTAGCGTTAGTTATTATTATTATTAAGAGGTTAGATCACAACCTTTTCTTGTGATAAAATGACTTCCAAGTTTCGTATAGAACCTGCTTTATCTCTTGAATGTTGCAAGTTCTCGGGATTTTCCCATTGTGCTTTGTTGGCTTTTGGTTGCCCATCGGGCTGTTTGCACTTATTTTCTTAGGTTGTTAGGTCACGATGCATCGCTTTGGTACAGGTAGTTTGCTACTGCTTTTGTTATTGTTGTTTTTTTTTATGTAGTTATTACATCAATTGGTCGTTTGTAGTGTTTTCTCATGTATATTTGTTTTTCGGTGGTATTTCTTATTTTGTCGTTGCTGTGTACTTCTGCTTTTTTGAAGAATGTTTTGGCAGTCGTTTTGATGTGATCTATCAGTGTTGTTATTTTTAGATCTTTTTTTAGATCCACGTTTCTGATATATCATGGAGCGTTGGTGATGAGTCTCAGGAAACGAGACTGTCTTGACTCTAATGTTTTCATGTAGCTTTTTGTAGTTGCTCCCCATACTGATGCCGCGTAAGTTAATTGTTGTCGTATAGTTCTCTTATAAAGCAGCATTTTGTTTTTTAAGGTTATGCTTTTGTTAGTTAGCAGTGGGTAAAGTTTTATTGTTGTTCCGATGCTTAGGTTACTTATATTTTGTGTGTGGGCTTTCCAGCTCAGTAGTCGGTCCGTGGTGATTCTAAGATACTTTACTATGGGAATATCGTCGATTTTGATATTACCGTATGGGGTCTTTCTTCTTTTGGTGGAGAGGATTGCTTGGCTTTTGTTGGGATTTATTTTTATGTTTATTTTGTTGTCCATTTGGCACTGAGGTCTGTAGCGTGTTGTAGTTTGCTTGTTATTAGTTTTGTTGACGTAGATTTATGTAGGATGGCTGTGTCATCTGCATATTGCGCAGTTATTGTTCCGTTGTTGGCGGTTGACATATCTCCTACGTATATGTTGTATAGGATGGGGGAGAGGGCTGATCCTTGTGGGAACCAGGCTGTTATGGTTCTTTTGTTTTGTTTATTTTTATTTGGAAATGTCTTTTGTTTAGAAAGGAATTTATTAATTTGCATAGGTGTTTGTTGTAGCCTATTCTGCAAAGTTTGACAATGAGTCCTTTGTGCCATATCTTATCAAACGCTTTTTTGATGTCAAAAAATATGGAACTTGTCAATTTCCTCACGCAGTATCCTCTGCTTATTTAGTCGGTAACTCTTACCAATCGGTGAGTGGTCTTTTCGGAATCTATACTGGTGTTTTGGGATTATGTTGTCATGTTCTTTGTTGTGATGATTTATTATAGATTAAATAACTCTTTTGGCTATTTTGCTGAGGGAGCTGAGCAGACTTATTGGTTTGTAATTTTGCGGGAATGTTGTAGATTTTATTGGTTTTGGGAAGACTATTATTATTGCGGTCTTCCATGCTTCAGGAAAGTGTCCATTTTTAAGCATTGCATTGATGATGTTGGTAAGGCATACGATGGCTTTTTTGGGAAGACTTTTTAGGGCTTTGTAGGATATGTTGTCTAGTCCAGGAGCTTTTTTGGCATTGACTTGTTTTATTATTTTTGCCACTTTTTTTGGTGTTGTGTGTTGTAGTGGTTGATCAATTGATTGTAAGTGATGTTCAAGTTCATCTTCTACTGCTTCCATTATATTTGTGTCAAGAATGTTGTACACCGGGCTGAATTGGCCTTCCATTGTTAAGGCAATGGTTTCTGCTTTTTCCATGTTGGTGTGTGCCATGCCGTTGCGGCCATGAAGTGCAGGAATTAGAGTGTGGTTGTTTCTAAGTTTTTTTGATATTTTCTAAATTTAGGGAATGTCATTGGAGCTTTCTTCAAACATTTGATGCCATTGTTGATTTTTGAACATTTTCATTTGTTCTTTTACATTTTGTTGGAGGTGATTGGCTTTTTTTTGTCTTCTGCGGTTTTGGTGCGTCTGAACTTTTGTTTGGATTAGTTTTTCTTTTTGATTAGATCTTTTCGGTATGATGGTAGACCTAACGGTTTTTTTTTTGTGAGTTTGAAGGTTGTAGTCAATTTATGCATTGCAGATTGTATTTTTGATGTTAGTGTTTGTACTGCATTATCTATGTCTTGGTTTGTTCTTTGTTCTGGAAAGATGTGTTTGTTAAAGTTGTTCCAATTTGTTTGTTTTCGATTGTTGAGGTTTTTTGGATTATGGACGTTTGCTAGTTGTAGTTGAACTGGTAGGTGGTCTGATTCTAGCTCATTGATAACTGTTAATGTAATGTTGTTGTTGATGTGCTTGGTTATAGCTACATCTAGGATGTTTGGAATATGGCCTTGAGTGCTGTAGAATGTTGGTGCATCTGGACTGTGTACGATTATTTGCCTTCTTTTGATGTATTTTTCTGACATTGTTGGTGTTGCAGTTCCAAGTCCAATGTTTGGCGTTCATATTGCCTGCTAGAATTGTTGGGATGTCTTCTTGCAATGCTGAGTGTAGGAGTGGCTTAGATGGTGATTGATATGCTGCTATGATTTTGATTTTTCCTATGGGTTCAACTTTGACAATTGCTCCTGTTGCTTCTAGGTTTCTCATTTTGAGTAGGTCGATTACTGCATGTTGGATCGATCTTTTAATTAGCATGGCAGTGCTTCCTTCTTTTTCTTATGATAATTTGGGAATTTTATTTTGTTTTTGGTTTTGAGGCCTGCTACCAAAAAGAGCATTATGTCTGTTTGATGTTTGAATAGGTAAATATATCAGTTCTTTTGTTTTGTTTGGGAGACTGTCGCAGTTCCAGAAGCTTATGTTTAGTGTGTGCTGCCATTATGAGCTCAAGTTCATTAGCGCGATCATGAATATTTGTTTTAATAGCTTTTTGTCATTTTTAGAGGTGTTGATTGCCTTTAATAGTTTGGCTTTTACAGGAATATCTGCAGTTGTGTCCGGTTCTTTTTCTACTATTGGTTGTACGGTTTTAGCGCAGGTTATCGTTTGTGCACGTGGCTTTGGCGGTTCTGACATTTGTGGTCTTGTCGTTTTTTGTGATTTATTCATTTTGGCTTTTTGCCTCTGGTACTCGCGGCATCCTTTGTAGCTAGCTGGATGGTTTCCTTTGCAATTAGCACATACCGCTTGATCTCTGTCGTCAGCTGATGTTAGCTTGCAGTGCGCAGATGCTTAATTTTGTGCACATCTGACGCATACAAATTTGTTGGTACACATTTTTTGCTAATGTCCGTACGCTTGACATCTATGACAGTGTGCTGGATCTCCGGACTTAAGCTTTTTTCGACTTTTACTTTTAGTCATAATATGTGCGTCATTTGCATAATTTCTGTATTTTTTGGGGCTTGTTCTAGTTGTACGTACATGATTGAGTAGTATCTTTCTTTATTGTGTTGTCTGCTGAAAGAATTAACTTTGTAGCCTAGTTTTTCTAGGGCATCAGCATTTTTTTCTGTTAAGACATCTTCCAAAATGTATCGGATAATTATTTTGAAGGTTTTGTCTTTCGCTAATTCGTATGTGCGCAAATGATGTCCTTTCTTGTCTAAATATGTTTTAATTTGTCTATGATTATTTGGTGTTTTGGGGTTTATTTTTATGTATGCGTGGAGGCATTTAATTTCAGCATTAATTTGAGGATCAAATAAATATTTTTGTATGTCTTTCCATTTTTCTTATCAATTTTTGTTAAAGGAAATTAACAAAAATTGATAAGAGGGTTTTTTGTTTATTTTTTTTGTCACAGTCATCGCTGCTTGTTGATAGAAGTCGTTTTTTACCTTTCGTTTTTTTGGCGTATGGGTCTATCCATTCGAATGAGTTGCTTGTTTGGTCTTCCGGGGTAATTTGTGAATTATCATTAGAGTTGTCATCAGTTTCCTCAATATTTATTGGGGTGAGTGGGGGGAAAGGTATTTTCCTCAATGTGTCACTTTGTATGCAAGGGGTGTCTGTTCTTTTTTTTTAATTTTTAACTTTTTTGTTAGTTATTTTTATATCTGTCACTGTTGTGTTAGTATTGTCTGGCAATTTAACATTTTCTTTATGCAATGTGTGATTTTCATTTTGATTGCATTTTTGTTCAAGCACAACTTTTAATTGAGAATTTATTAAATGGAATCTAGCATTTAATTCTGCTTGGAGGGATTCATTTACAGCTTTTAATGTAAGTATATTATGTGCATTTTTTTAATTTTTTGCATATAAATTCATGGTATTAGTATCTATTTTCTGTTTTAATACCTTAAGTTGCATCTCCAAAGAGTCATCAATTGGGATTTCTATCATGGGGTTATCTTTGTTGTTGCCCATGGTGAAACCGTTGTTTACTGAGAGTGCTTCGTGCCGCTTGCAGTGAATTATTACGTTTTGTTTTTTACACTTCACTTTGTATTGTTTTAATGTCACTATTAATGTTCATTTTACTGCTATTTGTTCTCTTCACATTTATTGTTGTCGTAGCAATCTGCACTCTAGCACGGTCGTAGGTCAACGATTTTTTGATAAGAAATATTTGAGATTGGCCCACCTATCTCTAGTTCAAACTACTTGATAATAATCAATATTTAGAGTATCTCACCACCTCCGTCTTTTAGGATTTAAAGACTTTTAACGATTGCAGAGAGAAGAAACTTCTAATTCTTGGAGTGTCCCAGCCACCCAAGTGGTAGTTACCAATAGGTTTGATTACTATCTTTTCTTGTAATAAAATTACTTCTGAGACTCGCATAGAAGACAAACATTTAATTCTTTGATGACAAATACTTAGGGCCGCTTTTACAATTGTCAGATAACTTATACCAGGAATAAATTTATCTACAGTATAAACCTGGTATAGCATTAGTTATGTCCTTGTTACAGTCTTGATAACCTATTGAAACGTCAATGATGACTTATAAACTGACGTATAAATCATTTATACGCAAATTTGTTGTGCGCGTTATTTGGTTACGATACTAAAGATAACTTCTGCTCCAAGCACCAGAAGTTGACGTATACTTTGTTTATACGCTAATTTGTTGTGCGTGTTACTTAGTTACTATACTAGAGATAAGTTATAAGAGATTGTAAAAGCGCATTTTTAAATATTCCTTAGATAGCGCCATTCCTTGTTTAACCGACAATTGTAAAAACGGCCACTTTTACAATCTACAGTTAAAGCATAGTTAAGGTTTGGAAAGATATAAACCGGGAATAACTTATCCGGTGCTTGGAGCAGTAGTTATACCTAGTATAACGCTCATAACCCTGTAAGCGCCGTACATATATTATATTTGTGAAAATAAATAACGAAAAAAATAAGATTTATTGTCTTGAAAAGAAGACAATCTAAATTTACTTATAAATAACTTACGTCAATATTGACGTTTCAATAGGTTATCTAGAGACAAACAAACTTTTGTGTTAAACCAGGTTTAACTATTGAATTGTTTATCCGACGATTGTACTCCAGAGTATGCTAATGGGCTAACAGTTTAGATTAGGCATGAGCATTTTTGAGTTATTTTGAATAATTTCAATTTTTATAAAAAAATACAAATAACTATTATCTTTCAAAATTTTAAAATTGTATGCAACAGATAATTCCAAACAATATTTATTTGAAGCATTTTTGAGTTATTTTGAGAAACGTTAATTTTTTTATAAAAAAAATGCAAATAAATCGCATATTTTTTAATTTTTTTATAAGAATTTATATAAAATTTATGTTAAATTCAATTCCAAACAAAATTTAATTTAAAGCATTTTTTGATGGTCATAAACATTTTTGAGTTATCTTGTGAAATTTCAACTTTTTTATAGAAAAATGCAAATATCTCGCTTATTTCACAAAATTTTGAAGCTACCTTTATATGAAATTCTATGTAAAACTCAATTTTATTAATTTTTGTTTAAAGCATTTTTCAAAAATCATGCGCACTTTTGAGTTATTTTGAGAAACATAATTTTTTTAATTACTATTTGTTTAAAGCATTTTTCAAAAATCATGTGCATTTTTGAGTTATTTTGAAAAACATCAACTTTTTTACTGAAAAATACAATTAACTCACTTGTTTTTTAAAATTTAAAAACAATTTTTGAATAAACTTTTACGTAAAACTTGATTCCAAATAATATTTATTTGAAGGGTTTTTCGAAAATCATGCGCGTTTTTGAGTTATTTTGAAAAACCTCAATTTTTTGATTTTGAGATTATAGTTTCAGTTGATCATTCTTTCTAAATAAGGTTTAAAATTATGTTCTTTTTTATATAACAAAGGGACATAATGGTATTGTGTTTCAAATTTATTTAAACTGTACAAATCTCCAAATAATTACGGAAAAGGTCAAATAAATATATCTATGTGTATTAGTAATAACAAAATAAAGCTAAAACATATTAAACTCAAGCACACAATCACGCAGCGAAATATCCACACACTTTAAGCTTAAAAGAGTGCTAATACCAAAAGATTTGCCCTTTTAGATGAACTTCGCTTGCAATATTGATAAACCATTAAGATCTTGAGCAACATCGACGGATATTCACATACGAAAACTAAAACAATTTGCATTTTAAGTCCTGACCGCAGCACAGTATTACCAGACGGTTTGCAAAGCTGCCAATTACTTTTAACTCGATTACGGACACACTGCACCGGGTTAGCGAGCCACACGCGCTGCTAATAATTGCTAAGTGACTTTTATTTACACAATTACATCAAGTGCGGTCTTATCTGCTTAATATGAGAGAACTGTAACGCGATTAATTATGCCGGCGGTTCGAATTTGCCGCCGGCGCGACACTACCCGACCAGTTCATTGTGAAATTGGCTGCGAAGCATTAATGCTTTATATTGATTATTAATCTTATAGACAAAAAATGTTTTAATAAAATTATAATTTAATGAGTATAATAGAATTAATTTATAGCTTATTGGTTTCAATGTATTCATCTGGGTTCTGCCTGCATATTACAACAATTATTATTTATTATTACATCTGTCAACACTTGTAATAATAAATTTGTAATAGTATTGAAGCTCTCTATTTGGTTTAACTAATAAGTAACTGTATTACAAACTTTTAGAAACAGGCGCAACGCTAATATATTTTTGCGTACTTTTGTATACTAAACTATTAAAGTTGCATCTCTGACTTGTGTGTAAGCAGAATTAATTTCTTAAATTTATAAATATTCTACGCAGAGCTGGGTGTCGACATATGATTTAATCCAATCTAATTAATAGTTTATGAAATTAATGTTTGCTGTCAATGAAAAGAACCTATAATCAATAAGGTTTTAAAGTGAGTAAAGTAGCACAACAAACACGCCATGTCATGTAACGTCATGTTTAAAGCTTATCCTCTACGAATTGCCGCGACAGAAAGCCGGAAGCCAAACTATTGTACCAATAACTGTTTTCCGAGATAAATCCGCAAAGTATGTGCCCCGTTGACACATCGCATCCCCGAAACACATGCCCGTAAACTGTTCAAGAAACACTTTGAACAATTTAAATGGTAAATTATGATTATTGCCACAGCCTCGAAACCGCCTTGTGGATGGGGGGTGAGACATTGCACAACCCGTGTGTATGTTCCAAACGTATGTATATAAACAACGAGTTTTATGTAAGGCATAAAATTGCAAAACGCGCGCTAAATCACACGGAGGGCAAATGTAGCAATCTTGTCGGGACATAAAATTTAAATATAATAATAAAATTTCCGGCGGTGCAATATACAGAGAAGTAGTAAATAAATTGCAGCTGTAAGTGAGGAACACATGCAGATGGTGGTGGTGGTGGTGGAGGAGGCTGCTGCTGTTGTTTAGTTTTGTACGATGCGCATCACCTTTTATTATCAAAGCGGTTTATTTAATTGAGGAATTTGCTTAATGTTTAAACATAATTATTTCTATAACTACTTAGTTGAGTTAATTAATGTTCAGATTTTTATAGAATATTAATTAAATGTAGTAAACAGTAATATAAAAAATGTATCATCAAAGACACTTAAACACAGAATTAATAACCTTTTCAAAATCTGCAAATCATTGCTTTCTTTGATGCAAACCAAATTGTTTTAGAGTTTTTCCTGATGCTTTGGCTGTTAAAATTTTGATGTTTCTAGTCCACAAAGCTTTTTTTATGTATATACAAATAAAACTAAATTTGCAGTTTTTTAAAAGTTTTTTTGTAAAATTGCGTTTTTTGTAATAATCTTCAAGCCTTTTCTAAAGCTTATATATAGATTTTTTTTTTTTTTTACAAAAAAAAATTTAAAGCTCATAACGTTGTTGTAGTTTGTAAAACTTTTTAAAATATTTTGATAATCTTAATTTGGTTTCAAGCCAAATACTATATATTTTTAAACCAGACTTTGTAAAAATTGATACTTAAAACTTCAAATTTTGAAAATTTTAGGCTGGTTTGAAGACAAACACTATATAAACTTAAGAAAAAGCCATTTTCAAACCATATTTGTAAAAATTTAAACTTACAACTTAAAGAAACAACTTTAAGTTGGTTTGACGCCAAATACTATATCACACACTTTAAAGATGTGTATGGGTTAAAGTAGTTTAAAGCAAAATACTACTTTATATCTTTTTAAAATTAAGAAAAACATTGTTTAATAACTTAGAAAGAAGTTATTTCCAAATTATATATTCTAAAATATAACAATGAGACCCAAAAAAAAAAAAATTTAAATTACTTTAAAGATTTTGATGGTTTAAGGTAGTTTGAAGCATAATATTACTGTATATATTTTCTTTAATTAAGAAAAACATTGTTTCAAACTCTATTTTGCAAGAATTAACAATTAAGACTTCAAATAACTAACAATTTTTCATTTCTTTTAATGTTTTTAATAGTTTTAATTGGCATATTTTGTAAAAAAAATACACACGAGACTCAAAAACAAAAGCAAAATTAATTCCTATTTTGTTTAAATATTAAAAATTCTGTTATAAAAACCTTCTACTACCAAAGAACTCTCAGCCACTCCCTAACAGCTTTTAGTTGCTAGCATGCAGCCATCAGCGGTTTTTTTTGCCGGCCCTTTTGACCAAAAAGCAAAAGGGTTTTCTGTCTGTAAAAATTATTTTTTTTATTTTCTATAAATCGAGTTTTATTTTTAAATAAGGCACTGCACCCGCTCAAACGGGAAGAGAAAGGAACTCCTTCACGCCGGTGAAGTCTTAAAAGACCCCATCTTTTCCTAACTTTCTTTCTGGCTCTTCTGTAGCACGACTCCCATCATTTGTTTTAAGAGATAAGCCGCTTTTCCGGCCATAACTAAATGTTATTGTAACAACAAAATCACTATCTTGTCTTTGAGGAATACTCGAGAAGGTATCCGCATGACCTCGGCCTCCAGCAAAGATCATAGAAGGGCTACGGTTCATCTTAAAGTTATTTGGCATGAGCAAAAGTACATCACCGAGAAAAAAGTGGGGATTGCTCTAGAATCCCTGGTATTCTTTCCCTCTTACGTTTATTGCACGGGCAATGAACACGTCCGTTTTAGCATGGTCGTTGTTCAACTCCCAAAAGGAACCAAATCTGCCAAAATTAAAGATCTGAGTGTTCTGGGTTTGAAGGTCAAAATTGAACCTATAAACGCGGCGGGGGCATTCCTCAATGATGCCACAAGTGCCAAAAGTTGGGGCATACGGCAAAGAATATCGTATGTCGTATCTGCTCAGGGCTCCACCAACCGGCGGCGAGCCTCAAGGACTCAATGGCCAAAAGCGTATTGTACTCTAACTCTTATCCCGCCAATTTTAGAGGATGCACGGCTTATCAACGGATGTTGTTCTCCCATGGTAAAGGCAACAAAGCAACTAGACAGGCAACCGCGGTTATTTTGACTTTGGATATCTGCTACTATTAAAGCCAACAAATTGTTTTGCTCATGCAGTGGCTCTCCCGTTTTTTTTTTTGGCTATGGCAACAAGAAGATCGTTGCTCTTCTGAACAATTTTAACGATTTTATTAAGATAATTATGGCTTCCTTCCTTGAGAACCAGTAATGGCTAATACGGAACCATTACTTAATATATGTTTTTGGAATGCTATCGGATTTTGGAAAAAAATGGGTGAAGTGAAACAGTTCTTTATCCAAAAAAATTTAAACATTATGTTGGTAGCTGAAACTAACCACTCTTCCACTCATTTGTTAAGACTACCAAATACCTATACGTATTTGGAGTTGTTGGGTGCTAGACTGAGACACTCTCAAGCTAGTCTATCTTGAATTTAATGCAATAGTGGTCAATGTGTTTAGGAGCATTTAAAATTGCATCTGGGTACCTCAGTCCAAGTAACCCAATCAAAACTGGATTTTAATAATGTTTTTGCTAAACCTTTTTCTACAATCATTGCCCAAAACTTTAACTGTTTACAGACTTACGCAAAGATTGGGCGATGCTTGACTTTGTAAAGCAAAAAATGTTACAAGTGGTAGGTCTTGAAGAATCCACCTTCTATCATACTGTGGGGCACCAAGGGGACGTTCTTGATGTGGCTGTTTTCAAAAACGTCAACTTTGACCATACCATCCGAGTAGTAAACGATATGAACTCCAACCACCTTTTTGGAAAGCGGTTACTCGGAAAAAGAGAAAAAACTAATTTTACAAGGATTGGTCTCTTTTTTCACTGGTCCCTAGAAAAGAGCATAGGTTACATGACTCCAGAATGAACGGCCGCGGACATTGATAGGGCCGTTAAACTATTCACGCGCCAAATCCAACAAGTTTTGAAAAAAGCCTTTAAAGCCTTTCAGGATTGCGCCGATAACCCTTTTGAGTTATCTCGGGACGTGAAAAAGTTAATCTTTGGCAGCGGCACCGTGATTGCCTGACACTGAGCTCCCTTTATGATAAAGTGAGGCAAGCTAGAAGGTCCTATAAAGATTTGTGTTGGAGAAATACTTTGGGACCTTTCACGGAGGATGACCATCTAATGTAGAGGATTTTTAAAACCTTAACAAATAGGCCGGTCTCCATTTTAGTTATTTACAGCGAAAATGGAGTACAGTACTCGATTGAAGGAAAGGCTTTGGTGCCGATGTACTTGATGTGGCTGTTTTTAAGAACGTCAACTTTGACCATACCATCTTAGTAGTAAACGATATGAGCTCCGACCACCTCCACTAGAGCTCTTCGAAAAGGGGTTACCTGGGGAGAGAGTAAAAATTGGTTTCTTTTCTCACGATCCCTAGAAGAGAGCATAGGTTGCATTATATTTAGTGAATGTCGTACGCCACTGTTGTTAATAACATTGTGCTAACAACAAATCAATTTTAATTAAGTTTTAACCTGTTTAAAATTACTTGTGTCATTGTTTTATTGTGATTTTATGTGCGCTAAATTGGCTTGTATAGTTATTATCTGTGAGATTCATCTGATTCGATTATTTGTGTAAGTAATCTAACCCCACTTACTCAGCATATACATCTATTGCGCGAGCGCGCAAACAAACCCAGCCTTTGTTGTGTGCCAGTGGCGTAACTTGCAGTAGATACTTAAGGTTTAATTTTAAATATTTTTAATATGTAATTTTCATTTATACAATTATCCGTACTTCCCATTTTTACCTTTGTTGCACATATTTTAATATTTCCACGGTCCAGTTAACCAAGTTTGTCATTTATAAGTCTCCACGACGGACCTCGTAAGAGTGAAGTGTGTAACCCTGTGTTGTTCCTATTAGTATTGTTTTCCATTTTTAATTACTGCTATTTTTTTTTTTTTTTATTAATTTAATTTATTCTTATTTATATATATAATGGCTCTTTGTAAATGTTGTAATAAACAAACAAAAGATTTGGAAGCCATTCGATGTTTTGTCTGTGAAGATTATTATGCATGTTTATGTGTTGGTCTTCCCCTATCTGACTCTCGTGTGCTACGATCAAAAGCAAACTATAAATGGACGTGTAATAGTTGCTCTGACTCAGGAAACACAATATCTGTGTTAAAAGGTATGGTGTCAGACTTAAGTCAACAAGTTAAAGAGCTAACAGCTGCTCTATCAAAATTATCAGCTCCAAATAACGTTTCAACCGGAAATCTAAGTTGCGAAGCATACGAAAAGGTCATTGTAGAATGTCACGAACGAGAAAAGCGGTCTACAAATATTATTATATTTAATGCTCCAGAAAATAATACATCTGACGGCAATGTTGTAGCTTCAGTTTTGCCAATATTAAAGTCTATTGTACCTGCACTGCCAACAATTTCTCAAGCTGTCCGTCTTGGAAGACCGTTAAATAATAAACCACGCCCGATTAAAGTAATTTTTACTAGCAGGACAGACGCTGTAAAAGTTTTAAAAGAAGCAAAAAAGTTGCGTAGTTCTGCTACATATAACAAAATTTTTATTAATTCCGACAAAACTCCCCAACAACAAGAGTACGAAAAAATTATTCGTGTTTCTTTAAAATCTCGCATTGATAACGGCGAAAAAAACCTTTATATTAAGTATATAAACGGTACTCCTACAATACTTGTACAAAAAACTAACATTGTCCCAACAGAATGAATTAGTAGCTCATTTTTATTATCAAAACACACAAGGATTAAACACAAAAACACAAACTTTCTTTGATAGCGTATGTTCTTCTAATTTTAATATTATAGCAATAAGTGAAACCTGGTTAAAAGACGGAACGCTCAGTAGGGAACTATTTCCAGAAACTTATTTTGTGCATAGAGTTGATCGTACACGATGTAAAGCTGGTGGTGTTTTAATTGCTGTTGATGATGCTACTGCACAATGCATTCCAATTACTAATGCGCACTGTCTAATTGTTGAAATAGCTTTTTCCGCAGCTACCAAATACAAGCTAACTCTTTTAATAATTGTTTGTTATATACCACCCTCTCAATCAACAACTGTACATGAAGCATTTTATGAATTTATCGAAGAAAACTTTGATATCAGCACTAATACAATTATTGTAGGCGACTTTAATATTCGTAATCTTCAACAATCACTGTCTGGTCATCATCCTGATCAGTTAAGCAGTAACTTTCTAAATTTCTTAAACTATAACAATCTTTTGCAACATAATAATATTCTAAATGCTAATGATAGAACACTTGACCTTGTTTTAGCGTCCTCTGATATTAAATGTTCACTTTCACGTTGTTATTCCCCATTTGTAATTGAGGATACACACCATCCAGCTCTTGCTTTTGACATTAAAGTTTCTACAACTACTAGTTTGCCGTTTTGTCCACAACAGACATACAAATATTGTTTTAAAAAAGCTAACTTATCCAACTTGTACACTGCTTTTCTTGACACTGATTGGTCATTAGTGTATGCTGAGACAGATGTTGACGTATGCTGTGATAAGATTTACCAAACAATATCAAAAATATTGGACAGACATGTTCCAAAGTCAATTCCACGTAAATCGTCGTCTAGATATCCTCGGTGGTTCAGCACTGATTTATGCAAACTTCTTGGCAAAAAAAAGCGTTACCACAAGTTATATAGTCAACATAAAACCAATTATTATCGGCTTAAGTATTTCAACCTTCGAGGAGAAACAAAACGCCGTATTTTATTGGACAGAAAAATGTTTACTACTGCAGCTGAAGCAAAATTGAAAAACGATCCAAACCAATTTTGGTCATACATTAATTGCTTGAAAAACAGTTCAAGAATTCCATCATTTATGATTCATAATGGAATTATGACGTCAAACCAACAAGAAATCGTAAACTCATTTGCAAATTTTTTTAGTAGTGTTTACAAAACTTCAAATCTTCCATCAAATTCTAATTCCGTCAACAATACTATTCCATTTGGAATTAAATCCATATCATCCGATGAAGTTGTGCTAGCTTCTAAACGTCTAAAAGCAAAATACACGTCAGGTCCTGATGGCATTCCCTCTTTCTTAGTCAAAGACTGCGCTACTGTCTTAGCCAATCCACTGCATTATTTGTTTAACTTAATATTAAAAACTTCAACTTTTTCAAAACTATTAAAAATTGCCCGTATCAGCCCAATTTTCAAAAAGGGAAACAAAGAAGACATATCAAACTATCGTCCAATTACTTTAATTAACAACTTTGCCAAAGTTTTTGAACGGATAATATCAGAACGGCTTTATTTTGGAGTAAAAAGTCTAATATCAGATAACCAGCACGGTTTTGTTAAGAAGAGGTCTACTGCGTCAAATTTGCTATGTTTTACAAAATTTGTTTCCACATCGCTTGATATGCGACAGCAAGTGGATGTAATATACACTGATTTCAGTAAAGCATTTGACACATTAGATCACGGGATTATAATAGATAAACTACGTGTTGTTGGATGCGATAACAATCTTTGTAATCTATTACAGTCATATCTTAATGACAGATTGCAGTATGTTGAGGTTTTAAACTTCAAATCCGCTAACTATCCAGCACTTAGTGGTGTTCCCCAAGGGTCCAACTTAGGGCCATTAATTTTTATCATGTTTATTAATGATATTTGCAAAACCTTAAAAAATCAATGTCTACTATATGCTGACGATTTAAAAATATTTTCTACAATTTCATCTATGGCAGATTGCATATCTCTTCAATCTGACATTCAAATGTTATCTATGTGGTGTAAAACGAACTACTTGCAACTAAATATATCAAAATGCTGTACGATGAGATACTCTCGCAAAAAATCAAATATAGTTTTTGATTATGCCATTGACAACCAACCTTTATCAACAATTACAACCTACAAAGACCTTGGTGTGCTGTTCGACAATCAATTAACATTTAATAGTCACATAGACAATATTGTCAACTCAGCATTAAAATCGCTAGGATTTATTATTAGGTCAGCAAAACCATTCTCTAATAAAGAATCTTTGCACGTACTCTATTTTGCTTTTGTCAGAAGTAAATTAGAGTATTGTAGTACGGTGTGGTCTCCTTACTACGCAACCTATTCCTATGCTCTGGAAAAAGCTCAAAGACGTTATTTAAAGTATATGTGTTACCGAGAAGATGGCCACTACCCGCCTCGTGGTCGTACAGATTATAACGCCCTATTAAGCCGTTTTGATTTTGACTCTCTTCAAGATCGTCGTAAAAGTGCTGATATATCGCTGGCCACTAAGCTGGTTTGCGGAGATGTGGATTGTCCAATCCTATTTAGCAGTTTGAACTTCCATGTACCAAGGCTAGCAGCTAGAAACCAACCAACATTTACTTGTTTTAGGTCGCACAGTAATTTAGGACTAAATGCTCCGATAAACAGAGTAATGAATGCTGTAAACTCCGTAGCGCCCAATCAAGCATTTTTTTAACCTTTTTATTTTATATAATTTTTGTATATTTCTGTAAAACTTTTGTTTATTTTTTGTTCGTTCATATTTTTTTTTTTTGTTTTTTTTTTGTTTAGTCTTATATCATAACTTCTTTATTTAATTTTATTGTATCATAATTATTTTCTTTCTTTGTATCTATTTACCTATGTCTGTATATTATCTCCATGTTGGAACTATTAGTTCTGTTGGGATAATAATTTAATAAATAAATAAATAAATAAATAAATGACTCCAGTAAGAATGGCCGCGGACATCAATAGAGCCGTCGAACTACTTAAGTGCCAAATCCAACAGGCTTTGGAAAAAACTTCTAAAACTTTTAAAGTTTGCGCCGATAACCCTTTTGGGTTATCTTGGGACGTAAAAAAGTTAATCCGTAGACGCAACTTTTGGCAGCGGCACCGTGACCCCTTAAATTGCCTGACACTAAACTTCCTTTATGGTAAAGTGAGGCAAGCCATAAGGTCCCACAAAAAATTGTGTTGGAGAAGTATTATGGAATCTTTCTCTAAAACCTTAACGAATAGGCCGGTCTTTATTTCAGTTATTTATGGCAAAAATGGGGTACAGTACTCGATTAAAGGAAAAGCAGCCTGGAACTCCAATGCTCCCCAAACGATGACTCGTATTTGAAGCACGTCGAAAAGGTTGAACGGGTAGTTGATAATTTGAGAAATAATTAACAGACAAAAAACTTGGTCTGCTTTGGGCGTTAAAATGGTTCTCGCATAATACAATAATGGTTCTCACCAATATTGCCAATGCGATTTTTTGTACCGGGCATTTTCCAACTGAAAAGCTCAATTGTAATCAACATCTCAAACCTTGGGAAAGATTGGCGTTTTTCTCAAAACTACGGATTATAGAAAAGGTTTTATTAGACACAATCCAGGTTCACGTTGATTCTAATAATTTACTTCTTTCTCACCAGCACGGATTCCAATAAAAACATTTTGCGGTCTACTAGCAAAATCGAGTTACAAACATCATTGTTGAAGGCTTTAGGTTGAAAAAGGCCACAAGAATAGTCTTTTTGACGTGGAAAAAGTCTTTGACAAAGTCTGGCAAGAAGGTCTTTTTTACAAACAACACAATCAAAATTTTCCTCGGCGTCTTATAAAACCGATAGCTTTATATTTAAATCGGAGAACACTGGCTGTTAAAATTCAAAATCACATCTATTCCACACGGGATATCACGACAGGGGTTTCTCAAAGCTCCATTCTCTCTCCGGTCCTTTTTAACCTACACAATTAAATTTTTTCTCTGCGTCTTATAAGGCTGATAGCTTCATATTTAAACCGGAGAACATTGGCTGTTAAGATTCAAAAACACATTTTTTTCACACGGGATATCACGGGGTTAAAATTGCACAATACGCAGATTACACAGCGCTTCTCTACTCCTCAAGGTCACCTATGGTTGTCACTTTTAGGCTACAAAAAGTTACCAATGATCTGGAATGCTGGTTAAATGACTGGTTAGTCAAAGTGAATCCGGAGAAAAACAAAGCTGTTTTTTTTACTTGGCGACGGAACGTTTCTTATGAGAACGTCTGCCTATTCTGCCAAGTATCTAGAGTTAACTTTTAAAAAGAGGTACAACTTACACGTGCAGTCAATTTTCGACAAAACCACAACGGGAAAAAATCTTCTAGTTACGATGCTGCGGCAGAACAGTGGTTTATATTTCCGTAATAAAATTTGGTTGTACACGTCTACCATCAGGTTCATGATGACATACGCGTGCCTTATTTGGGCCGTAAACACGCATCTTGATAGATTCAAGTCGTTTCAAAGCTTAACTTTGCGGATGCTTTTTGGCGCTGCATGGTTTGTCCGAAATTGTGAAATTCAAAGCAATCTTGCAATTTTTCCATTGCTCAGACACATCGAAGCTTTGTTCGCAAAATGCTTTGACAATTTTGCGGTTCACTCCAATCCTGATCTGGCCCAACTTTCCAAGCCAGACAAGGAAGTTTTGCGATATAAGCGTCCGGTTAACTAACTGATTAACATTTACCTAATAACCTATCTACTCTTCTCTCAGCCTCCTGGGCCTAACTGTCTCTATCTTTCCAATCGAAGGTCCATAAGCTTAACTGTCTCGAACTTCTGGGCAACTTACCAGACGGAGTTTAGTCAGTAGGCACTTTCTTCGTGAAGGTAAATCTGACACTTTAATTCATTGGAAGATTTTACTTCTAAGCCACAAAAAAAAATTAAAAAATTAATAAAATTTTGGAAAATTAAAATTTTTTGGAATACATCTTTATTGCCAATTAGTATAGCAATTTTTATATAATATTTACAAATTTTTTGTCCAAAAAAATTTGTAAAACAATTTATTCCAGACTTTGGAAGTAATTAGAAAAAAGTAAATATCAGAAAAGAAACAGAATGGGAGAAAATAGCAAGCTAAACAAACCTGTAAAGAACAGCAGAAGAATCATCAAAAGATTTTGGAATTAAAATGAAAGATAACTGCAAACAAATTTAAAGTCTTTTCTATAGCACAATAAAACAAATAAAAGAAAAATAACTAAAAAAAATGATATAATGAAAAAAAAAAGAATACTTCAAAAAGTTAACTGAATGCCAAGAAGATTAAGAGGACGATCAAGAAAAAGACGTAAAGATCGAAAGTAAAGAAACGATTACCAGTAGTTACAAAAGTTAAGCAACGGCCGCTCTGGTCACGTCTTGGATGGGTGACACACAAAGTGATGCCGAACGTAGCGTTCTTCTCAATATGGGTCCGTTACTTCCATACATGGCATCCAACATACACATGTTTTTTCTGTGGCTCGGTGAGTTCGACACCTTGACACCTAACGTTATTAAGAGGTTTATACTTTATTAAAATCTGAATGTAAAAATTACTGAAATACTTGCTTTGCTATATTTTGTTAAATAACAATTTTAGTTTCCTATTGTTAAATTGCAAATCGATTTACTCCACTCAATGGAATCTTTCCAAAATGTTTTTTACAAATTCCTTTGTTTGCATTGCTTCCTAATTTATATCGTTTATGATTAATGATATTTGATTAGAAAATAATATTATAGTAATGACATTGTAAATCATAACAAACCTTCCACAATTTTATTAGTAGTAAAATGTAATCTGGCAAACATTAAAATCAAATTTGATTCGATCGCTTTAACCTTTCCAAGCCGACGGGCAATATTGGAGACAACCCTATCGAATCTTAAGCTATCATAAGAAAAAAAATTTAATACTCAATTTTGTGGGCCGCATTACACCTACACGTACCCAAGATAATCTGATAAAACGATCCAAAGATGACGCTATTATCGGAGATATTAATGCCAAATATTAAGGGACGCGTGACCCGAACGAAGTTTCGAAATTACAATTTAATCGAACGAACGAACGAACGAACCTTTGCTATCACGTTGATATGTAATTTATTTACGCGTGTTTATTTTATAATGCGGGATTACGGTCGAATCATTCTGTTTGTGCTCGTGATTTTAGCGAGAATTAACAAATACCCGTTAATGATTTGCAAATAATTCCGTTTGCACATTCACCTGTTGGTCTTTGTTCGTTCGTCATTAATATTTTTTGCTTCTTTTTCTATAAATGGACAGAAGCGGAATGTAAGCTGGAGGAAAACAAGAGCCGGATTAGGGAACGTGCATGTATATGGATTAAAACCGGCCGGAATATTTATTTTGATCGATGTTCGCTTTTAATTCCATCCGATTAAAGTCTTGTGCAAATAATGTTGATACCCTTAGAATATTTTGTGGCGTAATCACTACAAAATTACATTTCACAAATGTATGGCTTATACCAACCGACGTCTACATTCGAAAAGAAACGATAGACGATAACGGCCTTTGATTACATATTATAAATTTCCACGGCGGCGTGTAATTATTTTCCTGTGGTATACAATTCGAGCCGGCATAAATCAGTCGTGGGTTGTGTTGTTGTCCCCCCTTACCCCAACAATACATCTGACACATGTTAATAATCGAAAAACGTGTACGCCCCCCGTTGCAGAACAGACGAGGAAAAAAGTGAAATAAAAATAACGAACTGCTTTTCATCAGGCGCAGTATACACACGTACTTCCGGGAAAGCCGCGGAGCGAGCGGGGGCGTTACTTCCGGACGCTGTTATCACGTCTTATCAGTACGAGTGGGTATATTCAGAGACCGGCAATCATATGCTAATATCAGAGCCCTGATTTATTTATAAGCTACTATCGAGGGGTATATTTGTGCGGAGCAAACATGAGGTTGTTTACTCTGCGCACACCAATAAATATTTCACACGGAGCGATTTTGCTAATTTCCATCTTGACCTCTTGAGATCCACAATTAACAACCGCACATCAAACAGACACAACATGTCGATTCCACTAGTAATTTATGCAGAGTTTGCCCCCAAAACTACTCGGGTAATTACTTTCTAAAGATTCGTTGCAACATCTAAACTGATTCCAAGTTTTCAGACAATCAATGTACGGGGGCGGAATCAGGTAACGGCTTTAATCGACTACATCAAAATTGTTTTGGAGATAGTTACACGCCGTAACAGCCAATCAAACTATCAACGGATGGAATAACTATTCTCAATCTGTTATTAATTAGTTGCGGATGGTTGCGGATTATTAAGGGTTTTGAGCTATGCTTTGATACAAATAGAGGTAATGTGACAAGTACATTGTATTACAAAGGGAAATTACAATATAACAATTTAAAAAGCATTACCACTACTATTTCCCTGATAATTTGCAATAAATATTAAAAATTATTTCTTTTCTATCTAAAATTATTTTTTAGAGCGCTCCAACAACTAAAGAGTACTATCACGCACCAATCTTTTTTTTAACGCCAAAACGTAAATTTTGAAATATTGCCGTCAATCAGAAAATAGTGCCAACATAGAATTTATCTGCAACTCAATACTGTGAAGAGCTACATCCCATCATATAATCTTAATAAGACCGGCAATTTCCTTTATTAAATCATCAATAAATTTGATAAAAAATGTAAATATTGGCACAAAAAAGCATTGTTTGAGGTAAATACACATTTGCAACTAGTTTATATATCCGCAACAGACAAATAAAAGCATTTTAATATCCCATCCATGCCGCGCCACATTTGCATGCGCTGATAATAAAAATAGAATAATAATTTTGTAATGGATATAGACACTTTGCCCCCATTAAGGGGCGCGAGCATAATAGCATCACATATTTTTTCATAGTTACACCATCAGCATTAGCAAGAAGCAAAAAACATAACTTTTTTTTCTATATAATACAAATTTATAAACACAAAAGTGGCAAACAACATACCTTTGCGAGTAGAACGTAATAAACAAAATAATAAATTATACTTTACCCCAAACAGAAGTTGCATTATATTTTAGAAAACTCATTTAGCTTCCGGCTTTAATGTTCTTCTCTTGTGTGCTCGAGCAAAAGAAGTAAAAAAATGCGAAGTTCTATTCTCTTTTTTTTTTCGTGCTGTGTTGTCGGTCGGAGCGGAGGTCGTATGTGGGAATTAAGCAATTTAGAATGGGGTGGCTCGGTTATTATTTTTTAATTATATTAAACTCCCAGAGGGAACTGGAATAATTGCTTTGTATTAACATTCCTGGATATTTTATTTTAATATTGTTGATCATAAATTTATATAAAATATTTAAATTTAAATTATTATATTTTTTACAAATGCAATAATATCAATTGATTTAATAGGCAACAAGCAGACAAATATTAGTAACACCAATGTATTACATGAATATTGTTAATAAGTTGAGTTGAAGCAATTTTAGTAACTGTGACCATGTTTTGGATATGGATTCACGCTTTAAACTAAACTAAAATTAAAATTATCTTAGAGTTTTGTTGATTGTTTAATTTTGTTGAATGTTATACTATTACGGCCTGATTAGTATAATTTTAACCAAAATTCAATCATTTTTTGTCGAATTTTTGATATTTTTTGGTATTTTTGCTCGATTGTGGTATGAATAAATATTTGAGACAAAATTTGGACCATTTTTGGGAGGATTTTTGTAGTTTATGGCTTGATTTTTATGATATATGCTGACATTATATCATTTTGGACATATTTTTAAAGTTTTTTTTGTTGTAGACAAATTTACTGTTGGGTTTTGGTAGCATACTTCAAAATTTATAATTTTTTTGATAACTTTTGGCCGGATTTTGAAAACTTTAATAATTTTTGCCCGGATTTTAGTGAAAAAATGCAGCTGGACTTTTTTTAGTTTTGAATGGATTTTTATAGTTTATGAGCAATACATGATTAAAGTAGGATTTATATAGTTTTAAGCTTTTAGCTTTTTTTTTTTTATTCAGATTATTATAATTTTATTAAATTTACATTGCTTAAGCTAGAGTTTTTTAGTTTTTGCCGGATTTTTTATGATTTTTAACTTTTTTAATTTATTATTTGTGTAAGTTTCTTAATTTTTAAACAAATTTTTTATAGTTTTTTTTGGATTTTTGGTTAGTTTAAGGCTATATTTCATAATTAAAGCAAGATTTTAATTTTTTTTTGTCAAATTTACATTAATTAAGCTGAATTTAGCCTAGTTTTTGCAAGATTTTTATATTTGGCCAAATTTTTTTATAATTTTTAAATACATTTTTATAGTATTTAGACATATTTTCAAAGATTTGGGCTACATTTTTTTTTTTTGTTAAATATTTTAGTTTTTTAGTTTTTGACCAGAATATTATAGTTTTTGGCCGGATTTATATAATAGTTTATGACCAAAATAAAAAAAATTACCATAAACCCAAATAGGTTTATTTTTGTTTCAATGATTAACTAAACTTTGGAGCAAATTTTGGTAAAGTTTGAACCAAAACTATCAACAAATTATTGATTCAGAAGAATTAATTCAAATAAGCAATTTTTTACTAATTTTTAATAAACCAATTTAAAAATTAATAAAAAAAACCTTAAACCTAAATAGGTTCATTTTTGCACAAATGGTTAACCAATCTTTAGAGCTCATTTTGTCTCAAAACCATCAACAAATTTTTGATCTAAAAAAAATAATTCAATCAAGTAACTTTTTAATAATCACTTATGACTCAATTTAAAAATTTATAAAAAAAAAACCTTAAACTCAAATAGGTTCATTTTTGCACAATTGATTAATCAAACTTTGAAACACATTTTGATAAAGTTTGAACTAAAACCATCAACAAATTTTTGATCCATAATGACCTAATTTAAGAATTAATTAAAAATATCACTAAACCCAAATGGTTCATTTTTGCATTAATGATTAACCAAGTTTTGGATCAAATTTTGGTCAAGTTTGAACCAAAATTATCAACAAATTTTTGATCCAGAAGAATTAATTTAATCAATCAACTTTTTACTAATTCCTAACGACCCAATTTAAGAATTAATAAAAAATAATCCTAAAATAAAATAGGTTCATTTTTGCAACAATGATTAATCAATTTTTAGAGCACAATTTGATAAAGTTGGACCCAAAACCACCAACAAATTTTTGATCCAGAAGAATTAATTCAATGAATCAACTTTTTACTAATTTCTTATGACCTAATTTACAAACTAATAAAAAAAAACACTGAACCTAAATAGATTCATTTTTTGTCCCAATGGTTAACCAAACTTTGGAGCAATTTTTTTGCAAATTTGAACCAAAACCATCAACAAATTTTTGGTTCAGATGAATTAATTTAACCAACCAATTTTTTACTAATTTTTAATGACTAAATTTAAAAATTTATAAAAAATAACACTAAACCTAAATAGGTTCATTTTTGTACCATTGATTAATTAAACTTTGGAGCAAATTTTTGAAAAGTTTGAACTAAAATTATCAACAAATTTTTGATTCAGATGAACTAATTCAATCAAGCAATTTTTTACTAATTTTTAAAACCCAATTTAAAAATTAATAAAAAAATAATTCTAAACCAAACTAGGTTCATTTTTGCAACAATGGTTAACTAAATTTTTTAGCAAAATTTGGTAAAGTTTGATCCAAAACCATCAACAAATTTTTGATTCAGAAAAATTAATTCAATCAAGCAACATTTTACTAAAACTTAAATAATTTCATTTTTGCACCAATGGTTAACCAAACTTTGGAGCACAGTTTTTGAGTTAAAAGAACTAATTCAATTCTTAATGACCCAATTTAAAAATGAATAAAAAATAACCCTAAACCAAAATAAGTTCATTTTTGCTCCAATTATTAATTAAACATTGGAGCACATTTTGGTAAAATTTGATCCAAAACTATAAACAAATTTTTAATCTAGAAGATATAATTCAATCAAACAACTTTTTACTAATTCCTAATTACCCAATTTAAGAATTAATAAAAAATTAGCTCTAAACCAAAATAGGTTTATATTTGCATCAATAATTAATACAACTTTGGAGCACATTTTGGTAAAGTTTGAACCAAAACTATTACAAAATTTTTGGTTTAGAAGAATTAATTCAAATAAGCATCTTTTTACTAATTCTTAATGACTCAATAAAAAATTTTATAAAAAAATAATCCTAAACTAAAATAGGTTTATTTTTGCACTTATGACTAAAGCAAATTTTGGTGAAGTTTGAACCAAAACCATCGACAAATTTTTAATTCAGAAGAATTTATTCAATCAATCAACTTTTTACTAATTTCTAATGACCAAATTTATAAATTTATAAAAAAATAACCTTAAACCCAAATAGGTTCATTTTTGCAACAATAAATAACCAAACTTTGGAGCAAATTTTGGTACAGTTTGAACCAAAACCATCAACAAATGTTTGATCCAGAAATTTTAATTCAAATAAGCAACTTTTTACTAATTCCTAATTACACATCTTAAGAATTAATAAAAAAATAACCTTAAACCAAATTAGTTAATTTTTGCATCAATGGTTAACCAAACTTTGGAGCACAGTTTAGTGAAGTTTGACCCAAAACTATTAACAAATTTTTGATTCAGAAGAACTATTTCAATTATGCAATTTTTTACTAATTTCTAATGACCCAAATTAAACATTTATAGAAAAATAGCCCTAAACCAAAATAGGTTCATTTTTGTACCAATAATTATTCAAACTTTGGAGCACATTTTGGAAAAGTTTGAACTAAAATCAACAAACAACAAATTTTTGATTCAGAAGAACTAATTCAATCAAGCAATTTTTTACTAATTTCTAATGACCCAATTTAAGAATTAATAAAAAATAACCCTAAACTAAAATAGGTTCATTTTTGCTCCAATGATTAATCAAATATTAGAACATATTTTGGTAAAGTTTGAACAAAAATTATAAACAAATTTTTGATCTAGAAGATATAATTCAATCAAGCAACTTTTTACTAATTCTTTATGACCCAATTTAAGAATTAATAAAAAAAAACTCAAAACGCAAATAGGTTTATTTTTGTACCAACAAATAACTAAACTTCCGAGCTCATTTTGGAGAAGCTTTAACTAAAACCATCAACAAATTTTAGATCTAAAAGAATTAATTAATTAATCAATCAACTTTTTACTAATGCTTAATTACCCAATTTAAGAATTAATAAAAAAATAACCTTACCCAAAATAGGTTTATTTTTGCATTAATGGTTAACCAAACTTTAAAGCAAATTTTTGTAAAATTTGAACAAAAACTATAAACAAATTTTTTATCCAGAAGAATTAATTCAATCAATCAACTTTTTACTAATCACTAATGACCTTTAAGAATTAATAAAAAAATAACTCTAACCCAAAATAGGTTTATTTTTGCGTCATGGATTAACTAAACTTTTGAGCAAATTTTAGTAAATTTTGAACCAAAACTATCAACAAATTTTTGATCTAGAAGAACTAATTCAATCAAGCAATTTTTTACTAATTCCTAATGATCCAATTTAAAAATTAATAAAAAAATAACCTTAATCCCAAATAGGTTTATTTTTGCACCAATGATTAGTTAAACTTTGACTCACCGTTTGGTAAAGTTTGAACTGAAACCATCAACAAATTTTTGATTAAGAAGAATTAATTCAATCAAGCAACTTTTTACTAATTCTTAATGACCTAATTTAAGAATTAATAAAAAATAACCCAAAACAAAAATAAGTTCAATTTTGCACTAATGATTAAAAAAACTTTAGAGCAAATTTTGGAAAAGTTTGAACTAAAATTATCAATAAATTGTTGATCCAAAAGATTTAATTCAAATACGCAACTTTTTACTAATTTCTGTAGACCTAATTTAATAATTAATTAAAAAATAACTTTAAACCAAAATAAGTTTATTTTTGCTCCAATGATTAATTAAATTTTAGAGCACATTTTGATAAAGTTTGACTTAAAACCATTAACAAATTTTTGATCTAGAAAAATTAATTCAAATAAGCAAGTTTTTACTAATTCCTTATGACCCAGTATAAAAATTTATAAAAAAATAACCTTAAACCCAAATAGGTTCATTTTTGCACCAATGATTAACCAAACTTCGGAGCAAATTTTGCTAAAGTTTAAACCAAAACTATCAACAAATTTTTGATTCAGAAAAATTATTTCAATCAATCAACTTTTTACTAATTTTTAATGACCCAATTTAGAAATTTATAAAAAATAACCCTAAACCGAAATAGGTTTATTTTTGCACCATTGATTAATTAAATTTTGGAGCACAGTTTAGTAAAGTTTGACCTAAAGCCATCAATAAATTTTTGATTCAAGAAAATTAATTCAATCAAGCAACTTTTTAATGACACAATTTAAAAATTTATTTATTGCACCAATGATTAACAAAACAATGGAGTTTGGTAAAGTTTGAGCTAAAATCATCAACAAATTTTTGATTCAGAAGAACTAATTTAATCAAGCAATTTTTTACTAATTTCTAATGAACCAATTTAAAAATTTATAAAAAAATAACTCTAAACCTAAATAGGTTCATTTTTGCGCTATTAAGTAACTAAAGTATGAAGCACGTTTTGGTCCCAAAAAACTAATTTAGTCTGGCAAGTGTTTTACTAATCACAGATAACTCATTTTGAAAATTACTATAAAAATAATCCTAAAACCCAAATTAATTAAAATTGTTACCAATCCATAATCAACAAATTTAAAACAATTTGCTAAAGTTTGATCAAAATTTTTACAAGCATCCGGTTTTGAATATCAGCCGATCTCCAACAACAAAAAATTGTACATTGACAACGATTTTGACAAACAACTTGATATTATTTTGCTTACTAGGGTTAGACAAAGGCTTCAGTATTTTTTTTTTTTTAATTATTACAAACTTCAAGCGGTTTGGATATGAAATCAGCTAAATGATTATAAAAACATTATACTAAAAATTGAAGAAAATTGATCAAAATTTGGCATTTCAATACATAGTGCAACTTGATGTAAAACTCAACTTTTATTTTGTAGTTCTTCTGCTATCATAAAAGATTACCAAATTAGTTTTATTACTTCAGATATTGTAAAATGTTTTAAAAGCTTGTTCTATAAACTTAAAAGTATGATTTAAAAATGAAATTTTAATGCTTGATTAAAAATGATTTCAGAAATGGCATCCAAGAATTTATTTAGCTTCTTACATTTTCTTAAAAATAAACTATACATGGAAGAATTTTGTAATCATCTTATTACTTTCGTTGCCCTCAATGGAGAAACCTATTAATTTTGTGCTAGAGAAGCCTCCAAAAATTAATGCCAGTAGGCTTGGTTAAATACGTGCTCGTCTACCTAGATAATATTATTGACATTACTGCTATGAAACTAATGCAATATGACAAAAACTATGGCCGCGTTCAGAACGACTCATCATGCGTACTGAACGCGCTCGCTGACTACCGCTGAGACAGCGCTTGTCATTTTACTCATCATACATTGGTTGCTGACCAAGTAACTCATCAATCAGTGATTGATTGATGAGTCAGCACTGGCAACTGATGATTCGTTCTGAACGCAATTATTGTTTATATATTTGAAAAGTATTATTTTTGTTAATTAAATTTGTTTTCCATTGTAATAAATAATATTCTACAATGCTAGATAATTAAAATAAAGCTTATAAAATAGATTTTTTATGGTTGTTATAACAAGTCGTTGAAGCAATAATATTTAAATTTATACTTGAATGTTTACTAGAATTACATGGGCATAATAAGAAGCTTCTCATTAAAACATTTTTAAATAAAATAAAACATTTACGCCAATAAAATTTTACTGCTTTGAAACTGACGTAAATGTTTGTACTTGGTAACTTGCACAAAATGGAATTAGCTGTAATATGTCTCCGATTTTAGTGGGGATCCGTGCGAAATATCAATTGCGGGAGTTCGTTCCGGACGTGGCGCAATATGTGCGGAATCGACGGTACTATGCGGTTTGTGTTGTCCCCCTCTTGCATCCAACCCAGGTGATATGAGAGGACGACTTGTTGGTTGGTGGTCCTGTTGTGTTCTCTGTGCACGTGCGACATCAGCATAATGCGAGGCTTGAATTGCGCAAACTTATAATGACATTCGCATAAACACGACGCGTGCACCTGATTGCCAGGATTCGGTGGCGCGGTCCACGTCCACAAAACTATCACGCCGCAGCAACCAAACCCCCATTATCATGTCTAAATCGTGAACGTTTCCGAATATTCCCACAAATTTCGCATACAACATTGCATAACTAGTATATATTACGTAATATTAACAAAAATTTCTGCAAATTAAATTTGGTTGAATAAATTCATTGTCAGGCAACTTCAGATATAATTAATTTCTTATCACTTGCACCGCATGCAGTTTCCTTAAATTAATAACTTGTGAATGCATTCCTCGGTTGTCATATGTGAGTGTTGTGCGAATGCATTTAATTCTCCCCCTTATAGAATGCGTGCAAATAGATTGTGTCCTCTGGCCCGTAATCATAAATCAAGGATTTGCACATTCGCTTTGCCGGCTGCGAGGTTGATAGAAGACAATTGTGTAATTTAGTGCAGGAATGCTCCTAATGAAGATACAGCCAGGGACGCTTTTTGCCCGCATCTGTGCAGGACCATAATAAAAGGATCTCATCGCCGCCATAATTTATAGCATCGAGTACATTCGGCTACGACTTAATTAAATTTAGATTAGCCATACCTAAACGACCCAAAAAGTGGAATCGTAACACACATTCATATCTCTCCAGTGGGTTTTTGAATGCCAGTACCGTACTCACTTATTAATCCGGTAATAATTACTTAGCGAACTATCCTTGTTCAACAGTTGGCTTGTGCGGTTGCAGAGGGGGTTCCCGCTACACATTTATTATTAAACTTCTAATTAAACTCATATATAAACCTAATTGTCTACACGTGCGATAACAACTAATTAAAATTAAAAGTGAAAATTTTACAGGTGATACTTATTCAGCAATAAACGCCCATGCGGGAGTAACATTCGTTACAAACTAACTCCAATTGCAGTATTAATTTTCTACTCTAGCGTGAATTAATTATAGTGTTCGCTTCAACTGGATTTAATGAATATTGCTCCTGTGTCAAAGATCGTTACAACCACCTGCATTGTTTCTCTAATTACAATTTTCAATAGCAGGTGAGCATCCAGTGTTGAACTATTGACAAACAATAATTAAAAAACATAAAAGTGCACATCTTTTATAACTGTGCTTTGTCTTATTGTCTTATTACATTATTTTTTATGTTTTTGTTTAATATAAAAATTAATGTGATGAAACGCAATGTCTAATTGCTGTGAATTATACAATATGAAAGCCGCAATCATAAAAGACCCATGCTACTACACCATTATACAGGGTCATTATAAAAGTTTGGGAGTATGTAACCATTTAATGTACGTTTCTGCCACTCTAGTGCAATAGTGAATTTATATTTATTGAACTGTCAGAACAAAGTAAATAATTTGGTGCACAGTTTTAAAAAGGCGGCATATTTAAAGTGATTGCATGTCATTTATAAAGACGCTGTATGTGTTTTACATTAAATTCAGAAATAATTGCATACAAGTAAGTAATTTATGCATCAAGTGTTACTTGTAATTTTGAAAAATGAGATATTAAAGGCTAATCTGTTTAATTTTTTATTTAATTGGTAGCTTAATTTTGTAGAAACCACTCAATAGCACATTATCAACTAGCCGGCCCATCTTAGCTGGTTCTCTTTAAGATTCTATTCTTTTCAAACTCCTGCTAAATTTGTGGTCGTTCAACTTTTAGTATTTAGGTATTAGTAGCTGGGCAAGACTTGGTATTGCACTTCTGATACCCGTGCACCATCCACAGGACGTCATAAAAATATTACAATAACAACCAAACAATACAAACTTTACCTTACATCTTGATAGGAGAGTTTTTATTCACATCTTCAAGCATAATCTAAATTTTTCTCTTGGACTACCTATGTTGCTTTCTAAATTTTTCCCAGCAGCGTCGCCAGTATAGAATTGTATTTTTAAGTCCTATTATCTACCTAAACTATTAAAAAAACAAACCCAAGAAGCAAAACAGGAATCATGTTTTGTAGACATTATATCTTTGGTAAATTGAAAAAATCTTTTTCTTACTTGAATATTGTAAATTAGTCATAAACTATAAAAATTTAGATAAAAACTATAAAAAACTTGACAAAACTATTAAATACTCGACTGCAAACTACTATTGTTTACTAAAATTTGGTCAAAAACTATAAAACTTTAATAATCCTGCTAAAATAGTTAAATTTACACAAAATTCTGGCCAAAAATTACAAAAATCCGGCAGAAAATGATCCAAATCCGGTTGCAAACTTAATAGTTAAATGATAATCTAACCAAAACACTAAAAAAATATCAAAAATTAGGCAAAAATATGTCGAATTTTTATGGTTTTAATAATAATAATAATAATAATAATACTTTATTATACGGCAAATCGCCTTTAAATACAAAAATATAAACAATAGGAAAAATATATATAGTGTACATCTTATTCTATTACAAACAATTAAAAATATAAAACTAAATTAATCTTTCGAGAGTTACATTTAAACATATTATGAGGTTGAAACAAATTAAAATTAATATCATTTTGTAGAATATTACATTCTCGCATTAAACGGGATACAGGTTTAAAATATCCATAATTAGTTTTATGCTGTTTGCATCTGAAAATAGAAGTGTGGCGCGTGTATCGTTGTTGACCTAAATTAAAGTTGATTCTGCACAGTAGATCTGAGCAGTCTATAAATCCATTTATAAGTTTTTGAGCAAAATTTAGGTCTGCAATAATCCTACGGTGATGCAATAATTGTAAACTGTGCAAATTAATAATTGCTTAATTATTAACATTGTTGTTGTTGTTCTGGAATCCTAATTTATACGAGAATATTTTCAAAAATTGTTGTTGAATTTTTTCAATTTTAGATACATTTCCACTCTGGCGAGGTGACCAAATTACTGAATTATATTCTAATATTGATCGTACTAACGATCTGTACATAGTTAAAGTTGCTGCTGCACTTAATTCATTTGATGTTCTTGATACAAAACCTAATAACTTTCTTGCCTTAGAACAAATGTTATCAATATGCAAATTAAAGTTTAGCTTTGCATCAAAAATAACACGTAAATCTGCTATTTTATCGACAGCAGTTAAAGGCGCATTGTTAATGCAATGAACATATTGAATGTTATTGTTTCATCTGCTGAAGGTAATTGAATAACATTTAGTCTGATTTAAAACCAAGTTGTTTTTTTTACATCATATGTCAATATTGTCTAGGTCAATTTGTATATCATGGCAATCTGATATTGATTTAACATTTAAAAAAAAAATTAAATCATCAGCATACAATAGACAATTACAGTTAACAATTACATCGCACAAATCATTTATAAATAACAGAAATAAAACTGGTCCACAATGTGATCCTTGCGGTACACCTGACAATACATTAACTATTCTTGATAAATGGTTATTAATTTTGACGCATTGAGTCCTGCCAGTTAAAAAACTACTCAACCAATTCACCACTTGTTCATAAAATCCCATTGCTACTAGTTTTGCAATCAACGTACCATGGTCAACTCGATCGAACGCTTTTGCAAAGTCCGTATAAATTGCATCTACTTGCATTCTCTGTTCAAACGCGTTAATAATCATTGATTGATAACACATAAGATTCGTAGCTGTTGATCTTCCTTTTAAAAAACCATGCTGATAGTTTGTAATTGTGTGTTTACTCATCCATTTTAACTGCTCAGCTATCAATGCATCAAATAATTTGGGAATGGCTGATTGATTACAAATTCCTCTGTAATTACTAATTTTATTTCTGCTACCTGATTTAAAAATTGGTACTATATAGCTTTGTTTCCAAAAGTTGGGAAATATACCAGTATTAACTGACACAGTAAATAAATAACATAAAGGTTTAGCTAAAGTGCATACACAGTTTTTTAAAAACAAAGTGGGAATGCCATCTGGGCCACATATCACAGATTCTTTTAAATTAGAAATACCATTAAAAACATTATCAACATTTATCAAGAACTTAGAGTTATTTACATCACATTTAAAATCATAATTCGGGACTGAACCAATATCACTTACATATACCGACGAAAAAAAATCGGCAAATAAATTAACACTGTCTTGTTCGCTATCACTGGATTTATCATAGAATCGTAGTAGTTTCGGGTATCCATCAGTTTTTCTTTTTTCATTTATAAACTTCTAAAACAATTTTGGATCAACGCAGATGTTGTTATTAGCACGTTGAAGAAAGTCCGAATATAAAGACTTTTCAATGGATTTGCACCTATCACGTAAGTATTTAAACTGATCGTAATCACGTTGATAACCTGAATTTTTGTACGTTGAATGAGCAATTTTTTTGGCTTTAACAAGATTAATAAGTTCACCATTAAACCACTTAGGGTATGTAGACGTTTTAAACAATATTACAGGTACAAATAGATTCAAAGCTTCAAATAAAACATTGTAAAATTTATCAACCAATTCATTAATGTTGATGGTATAATTATTGGTCAGAAACATTTTATTCCAATCCACTTGTGCTAGAAAATTATTAATTTCAGAAAAATTTGCATTTTTATAATCAGGTCTTAGTTCTTTAAATTCCATTTGATGTTCTGTGTTGCATTTTTTCACAATGATAACACAAGCACTATGGTGAACGCTATTAGCAAATAAGAGGTCATTTGCAGCTTCAACAATGCAAGATTTATTTCTAGTAAAAATTAAATCTAGAAAAATTCCTCGTGAATTTGGAATGTTATTGATCTGTAAAAGATTCAGAATTTCAAAAGATTTGCTTATAGTTAAAGCATTTGCACCAGCTGGTGTTGTTAAATACAGACCCAACTCATCATTTTCCCATTGAGCTTCAGGCAAATTATAATCAACGCAAATCAAATATCTACTATTTGGATATTTGTCAACAATGTTTTCTACAGTTTCACAATGTACATTATATTTTAGGTTATCTGATCTAGGTGGGATGTATATTCCGCCTATGATCAGTGTTTCCCTTCTAAATTTTAACAGCACAAACATTTGCTCCACACATTGAGGAGTATTTATAATAAGCTCCGAATGGATCTGTTTCTTTATAGCAATTAAAATTCTTCCTCCTTTAGTTTTAACACTCGATTCATTTGACCTGTCATTTCTGAAAATGACATAATTGTTAAGATTTATTTCTTCATTATTGATATCTTCTATAAGCCAAGTTTCTACTATTATTATAACATCATATAAACAGACTGATAGATTTACTCTGAGATCTTGTAACTTTGTTTGAATCCCGTCAGCATTTTGATAATACACAGTTAAACTTGATAGTTTTTTGAATTTGGCTTCAATGTCACAATGGTGGGACTATCATTTATATATTTAATAAATATATTTTTATCTCCATGTTTTTTACGTGTATCTAATTCCTTCTGCAAAGATTTGTAGTGTTTTTGTTGGGAAATAGTCTTATCAGTATTGATTATAACATTTTGGTTAACAATATTGTGTTTGTTTTTCATTATGTTTTTAACAATATTTGAGTTTAGAAATTCAATTTTTAGTGGTCGTGGTTTGTTAGACGATCGACCAACTCTTGATATTTTTTTCCGGATTCGGTATGTTATCAATGGATTTTAAAATATTCGTAATTTCCATTCTGTCCTTTTCAATTCGTTCAATCATATTTTGTGATGTTGACTCCTCTACGTTAAAAACCATAACGTTTTTACTTCTTTTTTTTCTATTATTAATTTCTTTAATTGTATCTTCATTTGACATTAGGTCGATGCTTTTGAGTTGTTGTATCTCCGCTCTTAACATTTTATTTTCATTCTCCAAAGTATTCATTCACTCTGGAATTTATTGCATCTAATTTACCGGTTATAGTGCTTACATTTTCTAATATTTGGCTTTGAAATGGAATGAAATAACTTTTAAAAAGATTATCAATAGTAGCTACTGTGCAATCCATATTTTCAAATAAAAGCTATCAGATTTAAATTACACAATTGAAAAAAATCAACAACTAAATAAATTATTTAAAAAGGTTTGACTGGGACACACACTTCACACCACAGGACCTTTTGTGGTGACTAATTAATTATGACAAACATAAGGTAGGCCTCGGAATGGTTAGTTAGTGGTGCAATATAATATTAAAACAAAAATAGCAACAAAAATAAATTTCTGTTGAGTTAGGATTTGAACCAGCGTTGAAATCGAAAACTTGCTTACGAATCAAGTACTTTACCGATCGACTACAGTGGCTGTACATATACAAAATATCACAATACCAACTCATGCATTTAAATAATAATTTAATAATAACAATTAAACCTACATCAAGCAAGTAAACAAACTTTAAGGTTATGAAATTTTTCTTAATTAATAACTTTGTTTTATATTTGAACACAGTTGTTGTAGAAGCTGTCAATAATTTATCATAAACAACAGATATTGCATTTATGAATTAATTTCATAATAAGTAATAAAATTGCCAAAATAATACTTAACAGCTATACAAATTATTTTCAATGTACACTATTCACTGACATTACACATTTTTGAAGTTTTTGGCCGGATAATAATAGTTTATGAGTGATAAGAGTTTAAGTAAAGCTTTTTATCTAGTAAAAAATATTTTGTCTAAGACGTCTTTTATTTTAAATCGGTTATGCTTGCTAACATTGGAAAATTGTTGCAATTATACAGAATTATGACTCTGTATAGAATTCTTTCATTAACAATTGTTTGCTTTAACATAATTATGCAGTTGAGTTACTTTATTTCAATTTTTGATTGAAAATCAAGACAATTTGCATTGTTTTGCTTGCCACACTAAGCAACAAATTATGGATTACATGCTCCCTTGTTAGGTTTATAAATAAACAGTGTATGTAATGTAAATTTAATAAAAAATTAAAGTTTTGCAAAAAAATATAAAAATCTTATTTTAATCATTAAAATGTATAAAGTTTTAGACAAAAACTAAAAACTCTAGTTTATTTAATGTAAGTTTGTCAAAAATATTAAACAAGACAAATATTAAACAAGAATAATACAAATTTGACATAAAACTATAAAAAAAATATTTTAATTATGTAATTTGGCCATAAACTATGAAAATCCAAACAAAATATAAAAATCTGGCTTATTATTGCAAACTTTGACAAAAAACATATCATTTTAACCAACAAGCTTACAAATTTGGCCATAAAGTATAAAATACCTATTTTAGTCATAAAACTTTGCCAAAAACAAAGAAAATAAAAAAAAAACTAAAAAAAAATCCAGCTTAATTGTAAAAATGATAAAAATTCGGCATAAAACTATAATAATCTGGCTTAAAAATATAAATTTTTTATTTTAATTATGTAATTTGGGCATACACTATTAAACTTTGAATATAAGCTATGATAATTTGACCAAAAGCTTAAATAATGTAAATTTTACAAAAATATAAAAATCTGGTCAAAAAGTTGAAAATCTTGGAGAAGATGTTTGAAAAACTGGCTTAAAAGCATAAAATCTTATTCTAATCATGTAATTTAATAAGAAACTATACAAATCTAACTGAAAACTATAAAACCCCGACTTACAACTATAAAATTCTTAATTTAATCATGAAATTTGGCTATAAACTTTAAAAATCTGGCCAAAACTATGAAAAATCTGGCTAAAAACTAAAATAATGTGCATTAGACAAAAGTAGAACAATCTGGACCAAAATCATAAAAATTATGTAAAATGGCTATAAACTATAAAAATTTAGATCAAAACTATAAAAAACTTGGCCAAAAGCTAAAAATTTTAGATTAAATAATGTAAATTTGTCAAAATAATAAAAATTTGGCTAAAATTACAGCCAAAAATATAACGCATGGTTTCTCTACAATTGTGTATTATTTGTGCTTAATAGTGTAAATTTAAAAAATAATATAAAATATTGTCTAAAAAGTATATAAATCTGGTTTACTTTAATCATGTAATTTTACTAAAAACTCTAAAATTCTGATCAAAAACTACAAAAATCTAGCTTTAATACTATAAGTTTGTCAAAAATGTATGAAATTTTAGTCAAAAAGTATAAAAATTAGATTAAAAAATATAAAAATCTACTTTAATTAGGAAAGTTAGCTACAAAATTTGGACAAAAACCATAGCAATCCGGCTTAAAACTATAAAAATTGAGCTTTGATCATGTAATTTGACAATAAACTATCAAAATTCAGCCATAGAATATAAAAATTGAGGTTGAATTATGAAACTTGGCTTTGAACTATAAAACTCCGGACTATAACTATAAAAATTTAAACCAATAATTAAAAAAAGAAATAGTTTAAATAACCTAAATTTGACAAAAATATTAAAATCTGTCTAAAAAGTATGCACATTTTGCTTATAATTATGTAATTTGGCCGTAAACTACAAAATTCTATCCAAAAACTATAATATCTAGTCAAAAAGAATTAAAAATTGTCAAAAAATATTTTAAAATTATAATTAATTATAAACTAAAATTTTACGACAAAAACTACAAAAAAATTAGCCAAAAACTGAAGAAACTATAATATTATGAATAAAAATTTGGTAAAATTTAAGAAAATAAACAAAAAACATAAAACTCCGGCTAAAAACTATAAAAATTTGGCTTAAAACTATAAAAATACTTTTTTAATTCGTAATTTTGACCTAAACTATAAAATTCCGACAAATTGCTGACCTAAGTATTATAAATTTGACAAAAACTTATCTAGAAAGTATAAAAATGACTTTAAACATAAAATTGTAAGAATGTTGACGAAATCTATCAAAAATTTGATCTAAAACTAAAAACCTTTGGTCTAAGTAATGTAAATTTTACAAATTTTTGTCAAATTTCCGGCTTATAACTATAAAAATTTTACTTATATTATATAATTCAATTATGAACTACAAATTTTCAACTAAAAACTATAAAAAATTGGTCAAAAACTATAAAATCGGGTTTAAATACTGTAAATTTGACAAAACAATTTAAAAATCTAGCTACAATGTACAAAAGTTCGCCCAAAAATAATAATACCCTATCAATCATAAAACTTGGCAGTAAATTCTAAAAATCTGGACAAAAACTATGAAAAATTCACTTTAAAACTAAAAACCTCTGATTTAAATAATGTTTTATTGACAAAATTTTATAAACCGGACAAAAAATATTCAAATTGCCAAAACAATAATAATAATACGTTTATTACACTTAGGCCACCATTTACAATTATAAAATACAAAATTAAACAGATATACATATATATTGCAGCGGATGTGTACGTCAGAATATTTATAAACTAACTTAATTACTAAAACATATTAAAAAACAAAAATTAAAACAATATAAACAATCAAATATAAAATAAAACAATCAAACAGATTAAAAGAATATAAATCAATCAAACAGATATCACCCAATAGCTTTAAATTGCACAAATTCTTTAAATGTATAGAAGCAATTCTGTACTAGATATTCCTTCAATTTTAGTTTGAATTGCTTTATGTTGTTACAGCATTTTACAAGTTTTGGCAGTTTGTTATATACCATCGGACATGTATACATTGCTGATTTCTCATACAGAGTGCTGCTATGGGAGACAGTTCTTATGTCCGACCCATGTCGCGTTGAGTAATTGTGCATGTCATTATTTTTAACAAATTTGTTGCTATTTTGAAATACATATACAGCGCATTTATAAATATAGACATTTATAACAGTAAGTATTTTATTCTGAGTAAATACTTGTCGGCACGACTCAGTTTTTCTTATGCCAAATATAAGCCTAATAATACGCTTTTGGGCAGTAAACACTCTGGTTATGTCGCTTCTGCCCCATACTAGTATGTTAAATGATAAGTGCGAGAAGACAAGAGCATAATACATATCAATTACTGATTTGAATGAAAATTTGCCTTTTAGTTTTAGAATGGCATAATATGCGCTATTTAGCTTACAAGTTACATGATTAATCTGCTTCTCCCACGTTAGTTTTTCATCAATAAAACTACCAAGATATTTAACAGATTGTGAGTTATGATCAATTGGATTCTGTGGTGGTTTACGATTATAAAACTGGATAGAAGTTGTTTAATCGGCATTGATAATTAAATTGTTTTTATTGCACCAATCACTCACTTCTCTGTTAATAATATTTATTTTAAGCAAAAGATCATCTTGACTTGCTGCACTAATGACTATAGCGGTATCATCAGCAAAATTGATCATATAACCTGCGCTAATAAATTCACTTAAATCGTTAATGTACAAAAAGAACAATAGTGGGCCTATCGTTGATCCTTGCACTACACCTTTGTTTAAATGGCATATTTTGGAAGCGCTTTGCCCGACTTGCACAAATAGTTTTCGGTTCGTTAAAAATGATTCGATCACTTCTAACACGGTACCACGAATTCCAAGAGCAAATAGTTTGTCACGTACAAACTTCACTTCGACAGTATCAAACGCACGCGAAAAGTCATAGAATAGACTCGCAACGCACTTGCCCGCATCAACATTTTTTGATACTTCTTCTATCAGGTCTACACTTGCTGTTTCCGTAGAATGATTTTTTCGGAATCCATGCTGGGCTTTGTTAATTATATGGAAGTGCTGAATGTAGTTTTGTAGTTTAATTACTATGATTTTTTCAAAATTTTTAGAAAATACATCAAGTAAAGCAATAGGACAATAATTACCTATATCGGTTTTATTACCTTTTTGTAGACTGGCACAATTTTTGATGTTTTTAAAATATCAGAAAATTCTCCTTTACTAAATGATAAGTTTATAATATAATGTAAAGGTTCCATAATAACATATATCACACTTTTAATTATGTATGGGCTTATACCATCTTTACCAGGGCTAGCATTGTTTCTTAAAGCAATAACAACATTATAGATTTCTGTTTCGGTTACTGGCATTAGGTATAAGAAATGCTGTCTATAAGGGGACGTTGTGCAGGTATCTGATATGTTGTTTTCAAAGTGCTCGTTGATTTTCTTATCTGTTATTGAAGAAAAATAATCAGCAAAACTATTTGCAATTTTCGTGGATTCGGTTATTGTTTGCCCTATATTGTTTTGAATTATGATTGGCTCCTGCAATTTATTTCCAGTAAGTTCTTCTCGCACTAGTTCTATGTTCCTTTTTTTTGTCATTATATAGTTTTTTAAGAGGTAGTGATTTTGCTCTTATCATCAGCGAGTGCATCATTTTAAGATTGCTACTTGACTTTATTATTTCATTATTTACCCACTGGTTGTGTTTTAAAGAACGACATTTATTTTTTAAAGGACAAGATAAATTAAAATAATGTAAAAACTCATCCACAAACAGTTTAAAAGAGGTACTGACGGTACCGGTTCTGATAGACTGCCAGTTATTTTTTTCCAAATAAAATTTGAGTTCATTTAGATTATGAGGCTTAAATTGCCTTTTTTTTCTGAGGCGTAATAGTTCTGTTACATATTTTACGACAATCTTTAATACACACTTTTATAAATTGTGCATAATGATCCGATAGATTTAAATATGTGTTGGTACACGTCCAATCATTGCTTGGAATATTTGTGATAGTCTATTTGCGTTGAACTGCATCCCATTTCTGTAATTTCGATTCTAGTTGGTTCGTGTATTTTGTTTAGTATTTTAAATGATGAGAAAAGATCTTTCAGAAGCTGTTTTGCTATTGAAACTGAGAGAAAGTCAACCTTTAAGTCGCCACATAATATTATATAGTTGTGCGATTTGTTAAGATCCGTCATTAAGTCAGTTAAAAAGTCAAAAAACACGTTAATCGATATGCACATATTATTGCAGTTTTATATGTTTTAGTTTTAATTGTACATATAGCACATTCAATTTCACTTTCCATACTATAACTTTTAGTGCTATTCAATTTTTTGTAATTGAATTTATTATCAACTAGAATCATGCATTCTCCACGTTCCCGTTTTATACGGGTGAAGTCTGCAATTTTTGTATTTCCTGTTAGGTGTACATAATTTATATTGTCTTTGTTGCACCATGTTTCTGTTAAACATACAACGTTTGGTTTATTGTTATCTAAGATAACTGATAACTGATCTATTTTATTAAATATACTTCGTATGTTTTGATGCATGACTAATAGCATTATTTTCTAGTATTTCTTCTGCTTCGGATTGTGGCGGTAAGACCTCCTCCGAAAAAACTTAAAATTGTACTCGCTAACTTGTATTCCTACAGGCCATATATTAGGGTTTGTCATATTATTTACCCATTCTTCAGTAACATCTATTTTAAAACATTTATATTTATCTTTTGATATGCGGTCTAAACGGTCAATTGTTTCAATACTGCACACAATACTCGGAGATTTTGATTTTAAAATTTCTTTTAGTTTTTCTTCCGTATAATCTGCATTAAATTTTCCAACATGATACCATTTTTTATTTTGAGCTTTGTATACTACATTTGACTTATCTGTATTGCTACCAGAAATAACATGTTGTGAATTTGATTTTGAATTTGTCATCTGACAATTTAGTTTAAACTGTTAAAATGTTACTTTAATCATTAATTTAGCTTCAAAGTATAAAAGTTTGGTTAATAAGTATAAAAAAACCTTACTTTTATTATATAACTGGGCCATAAAGTCCGGCTTAACTATAAAGGTTCTATTTCAAATCATAATTTGGCTAAAATCTATAAAATTTTGATTTAAAACTATACAAATACGGCATAAATAACATAAATATACCAAAAAAACCAAACAAATATTGCTTAAATAATCTAAAACGCTAAAAAAATGTAAAAACTTATCAGTATACCTAGCTTCTTACTGGGCAGAGAGACATTTTTTATAAAATCATAATAACTATTATACCTTTTATGTATAAATATATGATTGGTGAAATACTAGACGTACTACTGAAGGTTGCATACTTTGAAACACTAGCGTATGTGTCTTAGACTGGAGGGAGAATTTACATAAAATCATTTATTTAATTTAAATCTAATATTATTTGCAAAAATTGATTCATTATATTTGAATCTTTTGTAATAAATTTCAGCAATATATAATAAATCCTTTTCAGTAACCAATAATATTCTAATAATGTTATAAATGTATTAATATTTGAATATACGGCCCTGCATTCCGATGGAAGGATGAGTGGTCCCATTGCCCCCCTTCCCCCCGGACGGTAGTAAATCATTTCGCGCTCGCTTAACTCGATTCCGATTGAATCACGAATGCGGTCGGGGCGAAATTTTGTACGATTGTACATTTTCGATATCCATTCATTTGTATGTAAATTGTAATGGCCCTCCGTATCTGCACTCATATATCAGTAAGTACTATTATTTTTCCTACTAGAAACTGCATTTTATTCTTCCTTAATAACAATAAATGGTTAATGGCGTGACGGTTGTAAAAATAATAAAAGCGCATTACTTATTAAATAAACAAGCATTTTAGTATAGTTTTTTTTCTGTCATAAAGATAACATCTTCGCGTAAATTTAAATTGTTAAACTGTATAACTAGTTCCTGCCGCATGATGAATGTGACCGGCAATTTTCAACGGATTTATTGCTCTCGGATCCGCAACGAAACGTCATATATTTAATCACTGCGTTCATAAATTAGCTTTTGCAAGAGTTTTCAGCATATTCTGAACTCCATAAAAATTTATAATCTCACACGATCATTAATACGTAATTCTAATTTAATTACAAAACTTTTAAAAGAGGAACACATTATATAATGGAACCATTTATTAATTAATTCTAATATTTATTTTTGTCTGTAAAATCATAAGCAAGCAGAATATATTTTTTCTACTCCATTGTGCAACGGAAATATATGATTTTATACGTTTATTACGCACGCATATTGAGTACGAAAAGTGAACATTACGCACGGGGTCATTAAAAAGTTTTTTTTTACATCATGAGAATTTTAGTCTATTTTTTTTTTTTTTTTTTTAATAGATAAAGTATTGTGTACAACTTGCACGTAATGTTCATTTTGCACTCGTATAAATTGCTCGTGCAATACTTATTTAACAAAAATGAAAATAATTAATTGTATATAAAAGATAAAAGTTGCATTGTAAATAAAGTTTAAAGTATTTTAATATTTAGTAGTAACAAATATTGAAGTAAAAGTTTGTTAATATTTCTTTGTTTAAATATTTCGTTACTGGAAACAATCTAGGTGTTTGCGCCGGCTTATTCTATTCCCACTTCTAATTTATCCTGCCACGTATGTTGACGTCAAATGTCAGAGACTTGGGGAATTGTCCTGGTCCCACAGTATGTTTTCTGATGCGCCCTACAATACACAACAACAACACATACAACAATCCCTTATTTGCGCCTTATCTCGTCGCAATAGTAATATTTTTTTAAAACATTTATTTTTCACTCTTAAGCAAGCACAACACGTACACATAATAAAACGTTCCGGTTTATTCAGCATTCATATAACCTACTTTTTAATTATTCCTTATCTTAGCCACCGTGACGGGCAATTAATGCGACCGGAGAGGAATAAAAGAGAAGAAGGAAAAAAAATGAAAGTGAATATAAATACTTCGCATATAACATTTCCATTTAAATTAAAAGGAAATAATCAACAATGGTTGAGAGGGAAAAAAGTATGAAAATTATCATAAATTACAGCTTGAATTACCATCAACCATTAAGTGCAGGCTTCAAAATGCCAGTTGCTATTAAATTGATGGACTAATTTAAAAGTTAATTGGCTTATATAGTTGCAAATTTGGTTCCATTAAATAAATTGAAAATGTGAAAGAATATATTTTATTTCTTTCTTTTAATTTTATAAAATGTAATTTTTGCTACTTATTACTGCTAAGGAACTAGTAAAAAGTAAAGAGTATTCAAAGCACCAACTGTATCTACTTGATAAACAGGAAGCAGCCACTATAGCATCAAAAGAGATTGCAAGATCACGTCTGCATACACAACAAAGATCCAGAAGCAAAGGCTTCTTGAGGCATCCAATAAGCAGTCACGTAGGACATATTAAAACAATTTTTGTTTGTTTTCTGAGCTATTTGTATTGAGTAAAAATGAATTATTTCTACTAATAATATTTGAAAATGTAAAGCAGCCACTTTAACAATTATCATCACTTTTAGTTCTAGTACCGAAGCTTAAATCAGTCGTTTAAGTTAGTATTTGAGATTTTATTTGCTACTGCCGATACTATCATCTATTCATGTATATCTGTATCTTAGAAAAATTGAGATAAACAAACATTGTCACGGTTATTAAGTTACAAAAAAGTTAATGATTTAGTTTTTTAACTACAGCTACAAATTTTTTTTATGTAATTAGTAATTCTCAGAAATTTATTGCCAGTTTTTAGGAGCATTGTCACCTGATCTAATCTGTGAAAATATTAAATTTTTTGGTAGATATATAACCTCCAAACTTATAAATCCTTCTAAAGTGTAGTAAACTGTTTTGAGCAACAAAAAATTGTTTTAATAAATTCTGTATTAAAAACTTTATCGAAGATTTCAAAACCATCTCAAATGGTTCTTTACTATTTTTATGAACTCTAAACTGCACTGAGAAGCTCTAATCCTTTTGAAGTGTAGTGAACTGCTTTGAGCAACTTTAAACTGTTTAGTTTAGACAGGGACATTAAAACAACAGGATTTGCGCAGAGAAGAAAACCAGAAGGTACTACCATGCGTAAGTTATTCTTAAGGGCCACTTGTTGAGAGCCAAACAACTCACTACGTCTTAAAAAAAAATTAAAAAAAAATTTAAAAAAAACTGTTTCAGCAAACTCCAAATTGTACTGAAGAGTTCAAAAGCATCTTGAAAGTTTCTAAACTGTTCCTATCAACCCTTAACTGTATTAAGAAATTCTAATATCTTTCATAAACATAAAGATAAATTTATATATCTTGGGTCACTAACCACCAATAATGGAGGCAGCGAGGACAAGATAAGGCGCCGGCTAACAATAGCAAGAACAACCACAACTAAACTAACGCGAATATGGAAGAATAAGGCAATTAGCAAAACAACAAAGCTAAGGCTGGTCTAATTTTTTCAATTGCAATATATGCATCTGAAGCTTGAACCATTAAACAAACAGAGCTCAAAAAAAAATAAAGGCATTTGAGATGAATATTGTGGACGGAGCACCGTACCATTGCATCTATATTAGAAGATATGAAAATCAAAGACCGGATTTCTTAAAGAGTAAACCGGAACATTCTGCGTTATTTCGGCCACGTATCTAAAAGATCGGATATTCTGGAAAATGTAATGGTCCAGGGAAATGATGACGGACGAATACCACGAGAAAGATTGCCAACTTGGTGGATAGATGGTGTTACCAAGCTGGTTGGTCAAACATTGCATGAGGCCACTGAAATGGCCTAGATCAGAAAGGCTTGCTGTTGATATGATTCCATAATAGTGCCACCAAACTTTTACAAAGAGAACTAGGATCGAGGAGAAGAGATAAACTTTAAACTGTACTAAAAAACTCTAATGTCTTTCTATGGATTTTTTTAAATCAATTTTTTTTTTTTAAATGCAGTAAACTATTTCAAGAACTTATTCCAACCAACTTTGAATTGTACTAAATAGTTCAAAACTATCTAAAAAGGTTTTAATCGGTTTCTACGTACTTTAAACTGTACTAAAAAGTTTTCCAGTAATTTTAATATACTCTTAAAAACCTACAAATCTTTCTTAAGTGCAGTAAACTATTTTGAGCAACTCTAAACTAATTCAATAAACTCCAAACTGTACTAAAGAGTTTAAAACCACCTTAAAAAGTCCTAAACTGTTCCTCTAAACCCTTAACTGTACTGAAAAGCTCTAAAATTTTTCATAAACTTTTTAAAATCTACAAATCCTTCTCAATTGTAAGAAACTTTAACTTGTTCCAACTAACTATACTGAAGAGTTGAAAACTATCTTAAATGGCTTTAAACTGTTCCTATAAACTTTAAACAATTTTTTTATGAATTCTTTAAAATTTGCAAATCTCAATCAAGTGCAAAAAATTATTTAAAGCAACACTACTTTTTCAAGAGTTTAAAACTATTCTTAAAAGTTGTGAACGGTTTTTACGTACTGTAAACTTACTGAGAAGCACTATTTTTTTTTTTTAATTTTAAAAATCTTTTTTAAGTGCATGGTTAAGCAGTTCTATACTGTAACCTCACCAACTCCAAACTATACTACCAAATTTTTATAAACTGTTCCTATAGATACTACACCGTTCTTAAATGCTCTAACGCAATTAAAAATTAAAATTTACTTTTCTTTTAAAGGGTTTTAAACTCTAACTTAACTCTAAAAACTGTATTGAAAAACATTAAAATTGTTCTAAGCTGTTGCAAACAACTTTAAACTGTACTGATGCGTTCAATACTATTTCAATTTTTTTAAACTGTTTTGAAAATTTAAACTGTACTGAAAACCTACAAATCCTTTCTTTTTTAGCACCAACTGTTAAGAGAAATTTTTAACTGTTTTGGCATGATCTAAACTGTACTGAGGACTTCAAAACTTTTTTAAAAAGTTTTTAACTACTCCTATATACTCTAAAAACTGAAATTAAAAGCTCTAAAGTAGAAAAAAAAAATTGCTCAAACATTAAACTTTGTTCCCACCAATCCAAGCGTTAGTTATCAAGAGATTTTTATAAAAACAATTTTCTCTAATCTAAATCCAAGCACACAAGAGGTGGGACAAAGAAGTAACTTGCACACAAATTAAACTGTGTTTTCAACCATCCACCTAAACGTTAGTTATCAAGAGATTTATGTTTAAACAATTTTTTTAAATCTTAATCCTAGCGCACAAAAGGTGGGAAAAAGAATAGATTTTTTGATGACTTACTCTTGGGCGGGTAGGTGGGTCACAGTAGAAAAATTAACTGGCCCCCAAATAAAACTTTGTTGTCACCCACTCACTCAAGCGTTAAATAGCAAGAGATTTATGTTTAAACAAAACAATTTTCTCAAATCTAAATCCAAGCACACAAGAGGTGGGACAAATAATAGATATTTTAATGACTAACACTTGGGCGGGGGGTGTGTCACAGTAGAAAAAGTATCTCGCACACAATTTTAATTTTGTCCACACCCACCCACCCAAGCGTTAGTTATCAAAAAACTATGTTTTTACAATTCTTTCAAATCTAAATCTAAGCACACAAGGGGTGGGACAAATAATAGATCTTTTGATGACTAACACTTGGGCGGGTGAGTGGGCCACAGTAGAAGAAGTTACTTGCACACAAATTATACTTTGTCCTATCCACCTAAACATCAAGAGATTTATGTTTACACATACTTCTCAAATTTAATGCAAGCACACAAGAGGTGAGACAAAGAATAGATCATTTGTTAACTAACTCTTGGGCGGGTGGGTGGGTCACAGTAGAAAAAATAACTTGCACACATTTCTAACTTCGTCTCCACTCACCCACCTAAGCATTTTAGTTATCAAAAGATTTATGTTTACACAATTCTCTCAAATCTAAATCTAAGCACACAAGAGGTGGGACGAATAATAGATCTTTTGATGACTAACACTTGGGCGGGTGGATGGGTCACAGTAGAAAAAATAACTTGCACACAATTTTAACTTTGTCCCTATTCACTCACCTAAGCTTTAGTTATCAAAAGATTTATGTTTACTCAATTCTTACAAATCTAACTCTAAGCACCCAAGAGATGGAACAAATAATAGATCCTTTGATGATTAACAATTGGGCGGGTGGCTGGGTCAAAGTTGAAGAGATAACTTGCACACTATTTAAACTTTGCTCCCACCCACCCACCCAAACGTGAGTTAGCAAAAGATTTATGTTTAAACAATTTACTTAAATCTAAATTCAAGCACCTAAGAGGTGGGACGAACAATAGGTCTTTTAATGACTAACACTTGGGCTGGTGGGTGGGTCACAATAGAAGAAATAACTTGCCCACAAATAAAACTTTGTTGCTATCCTAGCGTTAGTTAGCAAGAGATTTATTGTTAAATAATTTTCTCATATCTAAATTCAAGCACACAAGAGGTTGGACAAACACTAGATCTTTTGATGACTAACACTTGGCCGGGTGGGTGGGTCTTATTAGAAGAAGTAATTTGCTCACAACCTAAATTTTGTTTCTACCTACCTACATAAGCTTTAGTTATCAAGAGATTTATGTTTGAACAATTTTTTGAAATTTAAATCCAAACACAAAAGTTGCGACGAAGATTAGATTCTTTGATAAATAAAACTTTAGCGGTAGGATGGGTCACATTAGAAGAAGTAACTCGCTTAAAAATTAAACTTTGTTAATTTTATTTTAAGTGTAGTTAAGTGTTTTGAGCAACTTTAAACTGTTCCGACCAACTCTAACTGTACTGAAAAGTTTAAACTTAGTCCAAATGCTTCTAAACTGTTTCTGTGAACTCTTCAACTTGAATTGTATTGATCAATTCTAAACCTTTGTGTGCAATTGTAAACTATTTTAACAAACTCTAAACTGTACTAAAAAGTTTAAAATTAATTAAAATGCTTTTAAACTGTACAGAATAGATTTTCATTATGTTTATAAACTTATTAAAACCTACAAATACTTCTCAAATACTGTAAATTGATTTGTGCAATTCTAATCTTTTTCAACAATGTCTATGTTAGTACTTGGAAATTTAAAACTATTTTAACGGATTCTAAACTGCTTCTATAAACTTTAAAAACTGTATTGAAAAGTTTTAAAGTTTCTATGAATATTTTAAATTTTACGACTTTTTCTCAAGTGCAGTAAACTGTTTTGAGCAATTATTAACTGTTTTGAATAATTCTAAATTGTACTGATCAGTTATAAACCGTCTCAATTGGTTCTAAACTGTTTCTATAAACTTTAAGTTGTGCTAAAAAGTTCTAATGTTTTTTTTAATAAATTTCTTAAAATTTACAAGCCTTTTTTAAGTACAATAAACTATTTTTAGCAACTTTAAACTGTTTCAACAAACTCTAAATTATACTATAAAAGTTTTCAAAAAGGTTCTTAACGGTTTCTTTATATTTTAAATTATATTAAATAGCTCTAGAGTCTTTTCATGACTTTTCAAAAACTTTAAACTATATTAAAAAGTTCATAAGTTTCCTTATGATTCTTTTAAAACCTATTCATTTTTCTTAAGTGCAATAAATTGTTTTGAGCTAATCTAATCTGTATGCAGCAACTCTAAACAGTTCCGACAAACTTTAAACTGTACTAGCAAGTTTTGGAGTAAATTAAACAACTTTTTTTTGTTCTGACAAACTCTAAAATGTACTAAAAAGTTTATAAATTTTTTTCAAAAGGTTCTAAGCTATTTTTATGAACTCCAAACTGTACTGAAAAGCTCCAAAAGTTATTTTATACAACCTACATTTTTTTTAATTTTTTTAAAACCTAAATTTTTCTTAAGTGCGGTAAATTTTTGGGCAAATTTAAGCTGTTAAGAACAACTTTATACTGTTTTAAAAAACTTAAAACTGTATTGATAGGTTTAAAGCCATTTACAAGGCTTTAAACAGCTTTTATGAACTTTAAAAACTGTACTGAAAAGCTCTAAAGTTTTTTTTTTATTTTTCTAAAATTTACAAATTTTTTTAAAGTGTAAACTGTGATGACTCTAATTTATTTTTACAACTTCTAAATAGAACTGAAAAGTTTAAAACTATTTTAAAGGTCTTTAAACTAATCTTATAACCTATAAACTGTTTTGAGAAACTATAAAAAAATTTATAGTTTTTTTTAAGTTAAAAATACTGCAGTAAACTGTTTTTATTTAAAATATTTTTTAAATTCTTAACTGTTTTGAAATATTTTAAACAAATTTGAACTATTTAAAGGTCAATTTAGCATTTTTTAAGGCAAATTTAGCCTTAATTCTTTTGAGATTTTTACTGAATGTGCTAAACTATTTCCAAAGATTAGTTGAAAACTGATCAAAAAGCTCGATACTATTTTATTTTACAAATATTAATTACTGAGAGTTTTAAAGTGTTTTTTGAAGTTTTAAACTGTTTTGAGCAACTTTTAACATTTATAAATTTTGACAAATTGTTCTAAGGATACTTTAGACTCTTCTTTAATTTAAAAGTGCTGTCTAAGTGCACACAATTTGTTTACATTTTTAGAAAACTTTTTTGATGGCCACAAATTTGTTCCACACTGTACTGGGATAACTATAAATGCTTCTTAAATAGTTTACTGCACTGGAATCAAATTTGTAGGTTTTAAAAAGTTTTTGAAAATACTATAGAGCTTGTCGATACAGTTCAGAGCTCACAGAGAATAGTTTTAAACTTCTCAGTAGAGTTGCTTTAATAATTTAAAAAAATAGGTTTTAAAGAGTTTACGAAAAGATATTAATTTTTTTTCAGTTAAGTTAAAAGAACATAGAAACCGTTTAAAACGTTTTAGAATAGTTTTGATTTTTTTAGTACAATCTGGAGTTTATTAGAACAGTTAAGAGTTGCTTGAAATAGTTTTACTGCACTTAAAGAAGGTATGTAAGTTTATAAGTTTTTTTTATATAATAGAGATTTTTAGTACAGTTTAGAGTTTATAGGAATAGTGTAGAAACATTTGAATAGTTTTAAACTCTTCTGCACAGTTTAAAAATGCTTTTAACAGTTTGAAGTTGCTCAAAACAATTTCCTGTACTTCCTTAGTACAATTTGAAGTTCATAATTGCTTGAAACAGTTTATTTAACTTGAAAAGAATTTGTTAATTTTAAAAATTCTTAAAAATAAATTTTCTCAGTATAGTTTAAAGTTTATTGAAACAGTCTTTTAAACAACTTTTGAAACTAATATTAAGTATAGCCTAAGTAGTACTTAAATCAGTACTAATTTCAAAATTAAGTTTATAAAAATCAAAATAATTTTGATTGCTTTTGAAAATATTAATTTATATAGAAATCATACCTGAGTTCAGATTTGTGCAGAGACGATAATTTTTAAAATTTAATTTCAAAAGTATAACTTAAGTAGTACTTAAATTAGTACTAATTTTCAAATTAAGTTTATAAAACTCAAAATACATTTTATCATTTTTTTAAATTTTGTTCTATTTATAAAACAAGTATAATTTTAAAACTGGTATTAAGTATAACTTTAGTAGTACATAAATTAGTATAAATCTCAAAGTTAAGTTTATAAAATCCTAAATATTAATAAAATTTTTTTTTTAATTTTATTAAATTTTTGTTTCAAGTTTGAATTTGTACAGAAAACACAATTATCAAAATACTGTTTTAAAACTGGTACTAAATATGGTTTAAATAGTACCCAAATTGGTACTAGTCTCAAAATTAAATTTAAAAAATCTTAAAAATGATTACAATATAATTAAAGTGACTTAAAATTAACACTCAAAAACAAATAAGCCGAAATTTTGAAAATAATTAATTTCATTATTTGAGATAAAATCTTCCCCTTATTACAAATGATTATAATAACTTCATACAATTATGAATAAAATTTGATATAATAAACCCGCCCGTATATACAGTAATTGTACATTAAAGTGGTGCATGGTGGAAATTTTAATAATTAAATCTTGGTAATTACTTTTCACGTGTATGTATGTATGTATGTATGTGTGTGGGTATTTTGTAATTATCCAGATGACAATAGTTTGTTCCGAACAGCACTTAATGGCTTTATTTATGCTCGGCTGAATACAAAGGCTCTAACATTATTTACGACACTGGCAGCATTTTCTTAATTAGGTAAATTTAATTTTCCACCAGTTTTCCATTCGATGGTTGCCTTTGCTAATTTAAATCGTGACAAATTTAATAAAAACACAATAAAGAATGTAATATAAAACAAATAAAATATTTCAGGCTAGCTTTAGACAATATTGCAATTTACCCCCCAAAACCTTCGTCTAAATGTGGACATGATATTTTCCCTTTTTAAGTCCGATGGGACAAATTCTTTTATTTTGTGAAGAATTAAAATTGAGTTTATACAGGAATCAAATTAAAGCTAAGAAAATTGGATTACAACAGAAATAAACAAATATATCATTATTAATTCAATTGTAGCGCTATGTATGGGAATTGGGCACTGAAATTTACTTCTTCGGAATCCCATGCGGGTCGTTTCACTACTCGGGCGTGTTGTTTTTATTTTTTCCCTACGCAGTTGACGTGTTGATTGTAAATAATTTGTAAGAGTAGATTTATTAGATATAAGCGTAACATAACGTAGTCTTATCACGTAATTTTTAACGATCTTTATTATATCATCATGTTACACAATTAGTTGAGCAATTCTCTCCAATCGCGTATTCATTGTCTTATGTTGAATAGCGTCGTTGTGTGTGCTAATTAAAATTTAATATTTCATTTGTGCGGAGTTATAGGGGTGGGATTTGGGTTTTTTTAATGAGATCCCCTTTGGTGCCTGGGTAAGATTGATTTATGCAAGTTTTATGGCGACTATGATTTATGGTGGATGCGCCGGGCACACAGTTTTTTATTTTAAGTAGACAAATCGAAATTTATAAAATTTAAAATTACCAAAACTCAAAACATAGTTAAAGAGAAGTATGTTTAGAAAATTGTATAATATGATTTATTTTTCCTACATCTGCTATGGCAAGTATGGCATGTCAATTAAGATAAGGTTATGACATTTTTTTTTTTTTTTTAATTAGCTTAACTTAAAGTATAGTTTGAATAATTTATTTAGAAGTTATTGATTAACTCATTTATTATACAACTTTTATAGCAAGTAAGATCATGTCAATTAAGTTAAGGTTATGGAAGTTTATAAAATTACTACAACTCAAAACCTATAGTAGTAGGCACAATATTGTAATCCTTTAGAAAAAAACAAAATTTTGGTCACATAATTTTTTAAACAATTCCAAAAATTTGTAAAACTCAAGAATTTTCTAGGTTAAGAAAAATACAATCAAGCATTTTAAACAAAGTCAAATAAGATGTTCAAAAGTGATCTATCCAACTAAAACCAATATAGCTTGGCAAGGATAGTCGTAGGAAGTTAATTTTTTTTTTTTGGTTTGAAAAACTTGGTTTTAAAAAGTTTTTGATGGAATGTACACGTCCAAAAGTGACAAATAAAAATCAAAAAAATTTTATCTCAAAATTTTTTTGGCCAAAATTTTTTATGGCTTGTTTTCAAAAATGGAAAAACTAAAAAAAAAAAGTTGTCCCGATTAGTGTTATTGCAAATGACGTGATTAATATGCTTTTTGCAAGGATAAAACGTGCAATTTGTCTTTTTATTATTATTTTTTTTTCTTTTTGGCTGCTTTGTGTTTTTATTGTGCAAACTTTGACGTTTGCAGCAGTTGGCTCTTCAAGGAGTTAGTCAAAGTTTACTAGAGATTTATCCTGTACTTTGCTAACAGATTTTGGCCTAGTAGAGTTTGGTAGAAATGTAATGGTAAGACTGCTTTTACTTTTCCAAAAAATTAATTGGCGTTTTTGTTCTTAATTAATTTTTTGCTAAGAATAGCTTCCCCACGTATGTTAGCAAATCTGGAAGCATAATTGCTTAGCCAGGTCTGGATTCCTAAGAACATATGCATTGATTTTAATAACTGGATTTGGGTAGAAGTGACTTTAAATACACAATTGGCATTTTTAGAACTGGTTTTTACTGTGGTCTCTATCTACTGTTAGATATTAAAAAATTTGTCAAACTCTACGTCCTAAATAGTAGTCACTTGTTATAACTAAAATATTGTTTTAAGCAAAATTGCTAAATAACATAAAGTTTTAGCTGTAATATTCTAAAATAGCTTTGTAAAATTTGGGTATTTTTGTATAAACTTTCCTACTGAAGATCAGCATGGATAGAAGTATTAAATTGTAATAGCTAATCAATTAACTAATTTGTTTACTAAATATTTTATTTACAAAATAAATTCTTGACTAATTCTCTCAAGCATACAAATAGAAACACAACATATCGCTTTCCATCACATCAACCTAGAAATTATACGAGACTATATATATTTTCCTCCCTGTCTACTTTCGTTCCTCCCCTTCTCGCTCTGTGTGTATCGTTTGTGCATCAATTGATACCCTCGGCTTAGAAAATTGAAACGCTACAGGTGTCTGATATGAAGGGAAAAAGACAACGTTATTGTGTTCGGAAAATATATATATAAAGAAAAAAAATGTATTACGTGACGGTTTGAAGTTTCTTTCTGGGCCCGTGAGCCATTATTCAATATACATATAAAGTTTCAAACGTCATTTATTTTTTGAATGGTGTGAGTGGTAAAGGGGAAAGGGAGGAATACATCAGGCGAACAAGGCGGAAATTAAAGCGAATCGCGGGGGGATATTGGATTACTCGGTTCTAGTTTTTTGTTGGAGTTGGAACTCTATATATATATATGCGCAAAGCGGAGATATGCGAAACTATATTTTTATATCAAATAGTGGAATGGAATATTTGATTTATCGACAATCAAATGGGAAATGATATCCAAACGTAGGGGTGAAATTTTTATCTTGAATTTTATAATTGAATTGATCATTAATAAAAACGAATGAATATAGTAATATGAATCTAATAGTTTGTAATTAATAGGGAATGCAGATTGATTCAGTAACGATAAATACAGTTTTTTTTTTTAATTTTAACAGGTTTACAGATATTTTTTTGGAGTTTGATTTTACCTTTTAGCAGAATTTAAGTTAATAACTGGATTTTACAGCACATTCCATAAGTAATCTAATATTTTGATCAAATATTGTTCATAAACATTATTTTCTTTTATAGAAAACCCAATTACCGCAAAGAATTTATATACATTTTGCTGAAAACTCTTTTTAAAACTATAAAATTGCATTTAAAAACCTCATTTATTGCATAAAATTTATCAAAAATTAATATTAAAACCATTTATACCTTAAACTGGCCAAAAATTTTGTAGATAACTCTTTGACGTCAATGAATCCACAAAATTTTAAAAAGAAAGTCTACTTATTGTAAGAAAATTGCATAGAAACTTTATTTATTGCAAAAAATTAATCAAAAATTGTTTAAAAAACAATTTTTTGTTGTAGAATATCCAAATACCGCAAAGAATTCATAAAAGTTTTGCAAAAAAGCTTTTTGATGCTAGAAAATTGCATAGAAACTTCATTTATTGCACAAAATTTATCAAAAATAATTATGAAAACTATTTTCTACCTTAAACTGGCCTAAAACCTTGTAGATGATTCATTGACCTCAAGAATCCCGAAAAAAAATTTAAAAAAATTACTTATTTCAAGAAAATTGCATAAAAACCTCATTTATCGCATAAAATTAATCTAAAATTGTTCATGAAAATTATTTTTTTTTGTAGAAAATCTAATTACCGCAAAGAATTCATAAAAGTTTTGCAAAAAAGTCTAAGTAAAAAACATTTCTTTTGTAGAAAATCCATTTATCGCAAAAAAAAATTTCAAAATTTGCAAAAAAGTTCTTTTACTGCTAGAAAATTGTATAGAAACCTCATTTATTGCATAAAACTTATTAAAACTAATTATAAAAACTATTTTTTACTTTAAACTGGCCAAAAACCTTGTAGATAACTTATTGATTGCAATGAATCCACAAAAATTTGAAAAAAAAGTCTACTTATTGCGAGAAAATTGCATAGAAATCTTATTTATTGTATAAATTTGATCTAAAATTGTTCATAAAAATTATTTTCTGACGTAGAATATCCAATTATTGCAGAGAAATTATAAAAGTACTGCAAAAAAGCTTCATTAATGCTAGAAAATTGCATAGAAACCTTATTTATCGCATAAAATTGTTCATAAAAATTATGTTTTGTTATAGAATATCTCATTACCGCAAAGAATTCATAAAAGTTTTGCAAAAAAGCTCCTTTGATGCTAGAAAATCGCATATAAACCTCATTTATTGCATAAAATTTATCAAAAATAATTATGAAAACTGTTTTTTATTTAAAATTGGCTAAAAACCTTGTAGATAACTCATTGGATTTCTTATCCACAAAAATATTAAAAGAAACTTTGCTTATTGCAAGAAAATCGCATAGAAACTTTATTTATCGCATAAAATTGATCGAAAAATGTTTATGAAAATTATTTTCTGTCCTACAATATCTAATTAAAGCAAAGAATTTATAATTTTTTTGCAAAAAAACCTTTTTAATGTTAATTTTAATCAGCATAAAATTCATCAAAAAAACTATTAAAAACTATTTTTTATTTTAAAATGGCCAAAAAACTTGTAGATAACTTATTGATTGCTATGAATCCACAAAAGTTTGAAAAAAATGTCTACTTATTAGAAGAAAATTGCATAGAAACCTCATTTATTGCGTAAAATTGATCATAAGAATTATTTTTTTTTGTAGAAAATTCAATTACCGCAAAGAATTTATAAAAGTTTTGCAAAATATCTCTTTTAATGTCTTAAACTCACTAACTTTTTTCTAGGAAACTTATTTACCGCAAAAAATCCATAACAATTTACAAAAAGTCAAGTTCAACTCACCTTTTTCGGCTCCCAGTTTATTGACTAATTTCTAATAAACACTTGGGTGGGTGGACAAGGCACTTAGTTTATTGATTGCAGGATAGTAATTTCAACTAAAGTCCCCGCCTACCCCCACAAGTGTTAAATAACGAAGTGTTGATATCCGGTCCTAAAATATAAAAAATTTAATTTTTTTTGTCTTTAAACATTAAAATTGTTGCAAAAAGTACTAAAGTCCGGCAATAAACTGTAAAAAGTGTAAACATCTTTAAAAATTTACCATAAACTGTTGAAAAATGTAAAATTCAATTTATAACGTCAAAATACAATCTTAAAACATCAAAAAAACTATTAAAAAAAAACTCAGATTTGTGTAAAAATTTAAAGTTTTATTTATAAAATGTCAAAAATGCCAAAATTTGGTCTTAAAAACATTTTAATATTGTTAGAAAGTACAAAAATTTTGTTTAAACCTTTGAAAAATATAAAATTCTAATTCATAAAATAATCAAAATAGCAAAATCCTGAAAAGTGGAAAAATTTTATGTCAAAACAACAAAATACGTCCATAAAATAATAACATAGTTGAAAAAAACAAAACTTTGGCATTAAAACATCAAAATGTTCAATATTTTTTATGGAATGTGAAAAATAGCAATATACTGCCTTAAAGTATAAAAATATTGTTAGAAAGCGCAAAAATTTAGTCAATCAGGCCTATTCTGTAAAATTTTAATCATCTAAATAATATTTAAGAAACTTGGTAACTGATTGGTTAAAAATTAATTTTAACAGCAATTTTAACAAACATTGATGTTAAAATTTTACAAAATAGCTCCAATTAACTGTTAAAGAGTGCAAACTTCTGTTAAAAATAACTAAATCCAGTCATAAAATATTGAGATATTTTCAGATAAAAACAAATATAAACAGCAAATTTTGGCTTTGAAACATTAAGATATTGTTGAAAAGCACCAAAATATGATGAGAAAAACGCATTTATAGCATACAATTTACTGTGAAAACTTTAAAATTGCACAAAAAAAACATAAATGTTATAAACATTGTGCCAAAAATTTATTTATAGCATCAGATTTGTTTAAAAATCTTGATTAAAGACATAAAATTGATCAAAAATGACATAAAAAACTGTAAAAATTATAAAATTAAAATATAAAAGTTATTACATTGCGCAGAACTGACATTTCTAGAATGGTATTTGTACAAAATTATTATTGACCACATAAAATTGATAGAACTCGACAAAAAATTCAGAAAACTTTAAAAATGCATTAAAAAAAATAACATTTGTAACATGAAAATTGCGTAGAAACTCACCAAATCTTTTAATCCTCTAAACTGGAAGAAAAATTGTCTTAAAAACATTTTAATGGGATAAAATATTGTTTATAAAACGCAATTATTTCATGAATTAATTTAAACATTGCACAAACAACAGTTATATTTTGTGATTGCTAAAAAATTGCTTATTAAATAGTTTTATTATTCAAAATAGCCACATATTTTTTTATAAAATTTATTTTTCATAAAAAAATTATCCATAAATTACTTATAAAATATTATTCAAGGAAAAGCAATGCTTTAAAATCATTATTTGTATGAAAATTAAGAAAAATGTAAAACTTTCATAAAACGTATTTTTTTGCTCAAAAATAACCAAATAATGCTTATTGGACACGATTTAATCAAAGAATAGCGTTAATATAATAATACTTTATTCACGGTATAATCTTACCATTTACATCTACATCAAATATACATAAACAATGATGTTTTACAATACCAAAATAAAGAATACAAATATACCATTTATAAAAGCGCACATATTAGACATTAGTCAGCATGACTTAGCTGACTTCTGAACATAGATTTAGAGACACAAAATACATTAATATCAGTTGGTAAATTATTTGCAAATCTACACATTCTACCGAGTGGATTGTTAAAACCATAATTAGTAGAATGAGTAGACTCGCGAAATAAAGAAGAATGTCTGCTATGTCTATTATTAGGTGCTTCATGGAATGGAAGAGTACCAAGTAGCTCCGGACAATCTCAGACATAATTAAATTACGCAAGAACGACAAATCAGCTCTTTTGCGGCAAATCTTCAATGGCGGTAGATTGTACAATAAATCAATGTAGCAGTAATCATAATTTACAGATAATATGCCGGATTTATAAGACAATAAACGACAAAACTTTTTTTGAATTTGTTCAATACTACGGTTATGAATTTCATAAACAGGACTCCAAACTGACGCAGCATACTCTAAATGCGAACGCACCAAAGCACAATATAAAAGTTTAAGTGTACTATCTGATAAATCCGCGGACATTTTATATACAAATCCTAACATTTTTATGGCACGATTGCACATGATGTTTATATGTTCAACAAATGTAAGTTTATGATCAAAAATAACGCCTAAATCTTTTATTTGTGTGACTTTGTTTAACACTTTAGTGTCAATTATATAGTTAAAAGAAATTTTACTTAAAGTTCTATGGAAACTTATTAAAAAACATTTATCAGCATTAAAAAATAGTTTATTAATAAAACACCAAGTATTTATAGAATCCAAGTCCAGTTGTAAAAGATGGCAGTCATTGAGAGATGATATTCTTTTATACATTTTTAAATCATCCGCAAATAAAAGAAATGACGATGAATTGATATACTGTGGGATATCATTAATGAAAAGCAAAAATAAAATTGGTCCACAATGAGATCCTTGAGGAATACCAGATGAAACAAGAATGGGCTGTGACAAAAAGTTATTAATTTTTACACACTGCGTGCGATTTTTCAAAAAGCTGAATAACCAGGAAGTCACATCATGATGAAACAGATTGATTGCATAAAGTGTATATAAAAATTAGTCAGAATATGAGTTAATTGAAAAAACTCTCATAAAAGGTCTCATAAAATTTATTTTTTGCAATAAAATAACTAAAAAAATGTTAAATAAAAGCTTATAAGGTTTTTGATTTTTTTTGTAAGAGTTCTCAATGTTTGTTTAGTGTAAAACTCACAAGGAAAAGTTTATAGTAACTCTTAACGTTTTTTATATTTTTTTGCACATTTTATAAAAATGTTTATAGTTAACTAGCACAGTGGGGCCAATAAACCCAAAAGGTGGCATAAATTCAAAATTTTAAATTGCGTTTAAATATTTTTTTCTGATTAGTTAACTATCCTAAGCACCTGAAACCGGTTATTTAAAGGTCCTAACTCTTTTTATTTTTTTGCTTAAGTTGAAACAAGCTACTTGCGGAGACTACATACGCCTATTATTGCCGAGACGTTTTAAGCGTGTTTTCCAGTGCCCTTATTTAATAGTTTTAGTGTGAATTTTGAATTGGTTGTGATGAATCCTTTATGTTTAGGTATGTATTAGTACTTTACAACCAAATATTACTAAATAAACATAAGTTGTTTTAAATTTATTGTAAATTATAGCAAATAGAAAACAAAGACAGATTTATTAAAAATAATAAATCCTGGCCGGAGACATCAATTTCATTTTCTTTATATTTAGAGAAGAAAGCCGGCCTCCCGGTAATCCCGTTTAATATTTGTAGTGAGAAAACAAAACGCCAAAAAACAACAAGTTTAAGGAAATCCACTCCAACTTAAGAATTAAGTTAAGCAACTCAAATGAATTTGAGAGCTTCAGGAAAAAAAGATGCATCAAAAGTATTAAAAAAAAGTTACTACTAACTAATTACAGAATGTATTATAAAACGTCATTTTTTAGCAAAATGGAAATGTATGTCGGGTGAAGATGCTTTAGTGGTTTTAATAAATACCAAATTGGCCAGACATCAATACAATGTCATAAAATCTATTGATTTGATGGTGAATTTTATTTTTATTTGAAGTTGGAATATTTTAATTATGAATTATTGGTTATCTCACCATATTTTACTTCAGAGATTTTTGTCATTATTTTTTCATTAATTCTAAAGTCAAATTTTATACGAATCCGAAGTTTCAAAATTTTACTCCGCCAATTAGATTTCCACCCTTTAAAAAATACCCCAATTTATCAATAAAATTTTTAAAATTATTTATTCTGTAATCAAAAGCTTAATTTGGATCAGTTTTATAAGTTATAGAAATTTTCTTTGCAACTTTAGTTTCCATCCCTTAAAAACCACCTCAATTTATCAATCAGATTTTTAAAATAATTTTTTCTGTAATAAAGAGCTTAATTTGGATCAGTTTCATAAGTAACAGAATTTTACTCCGCAACTTTGATTTCCATCTCTTAAAATTCATCATTAATCAATTTTTTTTCATTATTTTTTCTAATTAAGCTTCATTTAGACCAGTTTCATAAGTTTTAGAATTTTGGCCAACAAAATGTGTGTTTCGCCGAACTTCAGCGTTTAAAATCTGGGACTACTAAAATTCTTCTATTTTTTTTAATTCATTAATAAGCCGTAGGATTATCCATAAACCGTAGGACTAAGAAAATTCTTCTACTTAGACACTAAAAAAACGTAGGACTACTAAAATTGTTCTACTTAGACACTAAAACACCGTGGGATTATCAAAATTCTTTTGATTCAACACTAAAAACAGTAGGACCACAAAAAATTTGCCGAATCACCACTAAAAATTGTCGGACTACCAATATTTCTTTGTTTAATAAAAAACCGTGGGACTACTAAATTTGTTCTATTAAAACACTAAAAAACTGTGGAACTACAAACATTTTTTCAAAACAACAATTAAAAATTGGTGGACTATCAACATTTCTTTGTTTAAACACTAAAAAACAGTGGGACTATCAAAATTGTTCCGATTCAACACTAAAAACCATGGGACTGCCAAAATTCTTTCGAGTTAACACTAAAAAACTGTGTGACTACTAAAATTTTTTTTATTTAACAATAAAAACAAGCGGGACTACCAAATTTTTTTTGATATACCACTAAAAAACTGTGCGGCCACCAAAATTCTTCTGTTTTAATACTATAAAACTGTGAGACTACCAAATTTTATCTATTAAAACAGTAAAAAACTGTATGACTAGCAAAATTCTTTTGATTTAGCACTAAAAAACTGTGAGACTACTAAAATTTTTTTGATTAATCACTAAAAAAACGCAGGACTACCAATGTTTTTTTGATTCAACATTAAAAAACCGTGCGACTACCAACATTCTTTTGTTTTAATACTATAAAACTGTAAAACTATCAAATTTTGTCAATTAAAACACTAAAAAACCGTGGAACTACAAAAATTCTTCTAAATCAACACTAAAAATTGTTAGACTACCAAAATTTGTCTGTGTAAACTCTAAAACACTGTAAGACTATCAAAATATTTCCGATTCAACACAATCTGTTTCAACACTAAAAAGCCGTGGTGCTACCAAATTTCTTCTATTAAAACACCAAAAATTTTAGGACTCAATTTTTTTTTCGATTTAACACTAAAAAACCGTGCGTCTACAAAAAAAATTTCGAACCTACACTAAAAAATTGTGCGACTACTAATTTTTTCTTGTTTAAACTCTAAAAAACCGTGGAACTATCAAAATTCTTTTGATTCAACACTAAAAAACCGTGTAAATTCTAGATTTTTTCTATTTTAACACTAAAAAACCGTAAGGCTATCAAATTTTTTCTATTATAATACTAAAAAACTTTGGGACTATCAAAATTCTTCCGATTGAACACTAAAAAACCGTGGTTTTACAAAATTTCTTTAGAATCTACTTTACAAAATCGTGCAATTACTAAAATTTTTCTGTTTAGACTCTACAGAACTGTGGAACTATCAAAATTCTTCTAATTCAACATTAAAAAACCGTGGGAATTTTAGATTTTATTTTTTCTGTTTCAACACCAAAAAACCGTGATGCTACCAAATTTCTTTTATTAAATCACTAAAAGACTATTAAAATTCTTTTGATTTAACACTAAAAAATCGTGGGTCTACAAAAATTCTTCCGAATCTACACTCAAGAATTCTGCAACTACCAAAATTTTTCTGTTTAGACACTAAAGATCTGTGGTACTATCAAAATTCTTTCAACTGAACACTATAAAACCGTGGGACTTGTGGACCGTGAGGCTATCAAATTTCTTCTATTAAAACACTAAAAAACTTTGGAAATAGCAAAATTCTTCTAATTCAATAGTAAAAAACCGTGAGTATACAAAAATTCCTTCAAATCTACACTAAAAAATTGTGCGACTACTAAAATTTTTTGGTTTAGACTTTTTCTGTTTTAACACTAAAAATCCATGAGATTACCAAATTTCTTTCACTTCAACACTAAAAAACCGTAGAACTAGCATTTTTTTTTTAATTTAATTTAATAGCCAATGGTTTCAGATTTTTGTTCAAGTAGCAATATTTTATAAAGCGCACGGTCTTGTGGTAATAATTTTGTTTCTAGTACTGGAAGTTTTGAGTTTGGAGTGTAGGTTAACCAACATTTTTTTTTCTAAAAAATGTTTTGAAAAGTAGAAAGTTCTTAACATAATCTGTCTTGTTATTTATACAAAAACTAGGCATTAGTATAGACTTATTTATCCGAAGTCTAACCCTAGTCTACATTTATGATTTGTCATAAAAAGACTAGGTGCACCAAACCTAACACTATTTAGAAAATTTAAAAAAAATCAAAAAAACCTTAATAGATACTTACATTTTCTAACAATTTATGGTAAGATTTTGAATTTTTCCAACAATATTTTCAAATTTAAAGTTTTTGTAATTTCTTAATCTTCTTTACACTTTTCTACCGTTTTGTCTAAATTTTGGTGTTTTTTAACAATATTTTTATGTTTTAGGATTTTATTTTGTTATTTTTGACATTTTATTAATTGAATTTTGAACGATTAAACCGTTTTTATTTCGATTTTGGTTTTCTCTGAGAACATTTTACTTTTTATAAAAAGAGTTTTGCATTTTTCAGTTTATAGCAGGATTTTGGTTCTTTTTTACAAAATGTTTATGATGAAATAAAACGATAACTAAGTTTTTATCACAATTACTTTATTAGTATAAATTTAAATGTTAATATTTTATAGACAGTTTTAAAAAGTTCTTTGTAACATTATTTTAATGATTCAAGGCCAGATTTTTCTATTTTTGTCCTGATACGAGTAAAATTTTACATTGTTAGCAGTTTTTTAGTTGAATTTTGATATATTAAACAATATTTTGATATTTTATGTTCGGATCTTGCTATTTTTGGCGTTTTATAAATCTAATTTAAAATTTTTCAACAAATTTTGGTGCCTTCTGTCAATATTTTGATATTTTATACGTGGATTCTGCTATTTTTGATATTTTAGCGGCAATAGTTTGCATAATTGGCATTGATAAGTCGTTATGAATGCAGTCATTACAACAACAAACTGTAACGCTTACACAGAACAATACTTGAAGAGAATATCTGAAGTTTATGAGGTACAACGTCTGGGAACACAACTCAACTTTTACTGATAATAATTTAGGTGGGTAATTTTATGCAATATGTATTGTAAAAACAAGCCTTAGTACAGGCGTTGATTAATGCTGTGGCAAAGAATTTGCGGATTTCAGTTCTTAATTTTTGATCGATTTTGGTTTCTTTGTTTATAATTTAGTGGGGTGGTTTTTTGCTTAGTTGTGACTGCGGGAAAACTTTAATTTTTTGCCAAGTGCATTGATGTATGACGTCACTTTGAGCTTTTTTGGATCTTTTTCAGTTATTGTATGGGCGTAAGTTGAGAATACGACTAGGCATGGCAGTTGTATGGTAACGTCAATAGATTACCAAAGTTGATGTGCAAGGAAGCTTTCTAGTGTTGGGTGACGGTATGCCATGTTTTTGTGTTGCGTAATTATTTGTATTTTTTAGCGTTTTTTTTTTAATTGTAATTGTTAAATTTTAGATTATTGGTGTACGTTTGTAGTAGGAGTAATTTAGATACATGGCATTTGTTGTTTTAGTTACAACCTTCTCTAGCGTCTTACTGACAACTGAATTTATTGTAAATAACTGTTGCAAGAACACGAGAGGTAGAAGAAACTAAATTTTCCTAAATGACCAACTCATGGGCAGGTGGGTTGGACACAGTTTTAGAAACTACCCACAATTTAAACATAGTGCGCGTCCACTCACCCAAGCGTTTGTGATCAAGAAATGTATTGTTACAACCTTTTTTAGTGTCTTATTGACAACTAAAATTTATTCTATTGTAAATAACTGTTACAAGAACACAAGAGGTAGACGATTTTTTTTTAATGACTAACATTTAGGCGGGTAGGTGGAATAAAGTATTAAAAAATAACCTTTCACAAATAAAACATGTTGTTGTCGCTAGTGACGTAGCTATCTGTAACCAAAAGTTGGAAAGGCCTACAAGCATACAAGACTTTTTTAATGTCTTTTACAAAACTTGGAAAAAGGAGGCGGATTTTGATATTTTTGATATTACATAAATATAATTTTTAACTTTTTTTAACAGTTTTTGATCGGATCTTTTTAACAATTTTGCTATTTTGGAGATCTCCTTTTGAAAAGTTATAGCTTAATTTTGCTATTTCTAATAATATTTTGATATTTTATAGCAGATTTTTTGCGCCTTTTTTTTAATTTAAAAAATAAAATATTTTTGAAAATAAAGGACATATTGAACAAACATTAATTCAGATACTAAACTATGATATTTTGCTAAAAGGAGAGGACTTGTCCGGTTAAAAGAAGACGTATATCTGGTAAGCTTATCAAAGACAACAATACAAGCAGTTTTTTACTAAATTTTCACTATAAAGAGCATTATAGATCGATCTAAACTAGAGATGATTAATAATTGACAATAATATTAACTGTAAACATCATAAGAAAAACTGAGTACATTATTGATTTAGTACAGTTTTAAAAGATTGATTGAACTTTATAACTTATTTTTTTATTTGAATTTTTTATTAAGATTTGATGGATTAATTAAGAAACAAATATATTATTTTATAATGTGAACATTTAAAAAACTGTCTTAAAAGATGAAAAAGAAAAAAGATTATTCAACAGAAGTAAAAGCTTCAGTAGTAACAGGTGGAGTTACAGTTATCTCCGACGTCATTTTAAATGTTTAATTCTTAGTTTCTGTGCACGTCAGTTATATGTCGAGGCAGGATTCAGAGCTATAAAAGAAATTCCCGTACGGCACAAAATGCAAAGGAAAGAAATCTAAAAAATTAATTCCTCCCCATCGATCCATAAACATTCTTTTGATCATTGTGTTTGTTTGTTTCCAATTATTCCACCTTATTTATTTTAATAGCATGTGTGCCGAGCAGCATCCTGTGTGGTAATACGTTACCGAAAACTTTTCCTCTCCCAGATGGATTTTTCCTGTGGATACAAGTTTCGGTTTAACGAGGGCAAAGTTCGTTCCTAATGAAGGAAGAGAACACGGGACGCGAGGACGTAAAAAAGGCACGGCCCTAGATGACAAACATGAAAGTGTCGTAAAGGACACGAGAGGACGACATCTGCGAGGGATCGCGTGCAATTAGTGGGCATGCGAACAATACACCGACCACCCACTACAAGAACACCAGAGATCTTATTTTAATTGTTTGTGCAATTTTAGTACACTAAATAAATTAATTTTTTTAATAAATATTGCTAATAGGGGCTCCATTTACTATTTCTTTTGCTTCAACTTCTTACATGGAATAAGAAAGCTTCGTGCACACTCAAACAAAACTTCACCTTAATAAAGACATCGCAAAACTACTTCAACTCGGGACTCATTTCGCAAATTTTCAACTTGACATGTCTACGTTAATTAAACAAGGACTTTCACCCGCATCTTACATAACTCTTACCCTCCAAAAAGCAACGCGAAAATATAGAACATATTTTAATTATTCTAATTTATATTTGTTAATGTTTTGTGAAACTTTATGTTAGACGACAGCATCAAAATTATCATTGTAATTATGTGTAAGTTTTTGAGAAAAAATGTTTTACACCTAAGTTGAATAATAGACAATAGGGAATTTAATTTTGAAGTACTATTTAGGCCATGCAAACTGTTTAGATTACAAAATATTAAATGAAATTTGATTTTCAATTATAAGAAAAAATAAATTTACTAATTTGTTTCATTAATTTAATAAGTAAGGAAAGTGGTTGAAAATTGAATTGTTTTATAAATAACATCTTCACTCCCTAACAACCTTTATTTTATAGTCTGAGTTGGATTCAAGATTAATCCTGTATGTTCCTTAACCGAAACTAATTTCGAAAAAGGTTGCGAATTCCCGACGTTCACTTTTTCGCATTTGTCGCTTAATTTAGTGCGCCGTTTCTGCTCGTTGTTGCCTCGGTTTTATATATTTTTTTGTGTGTGCAAACTCGAACGTAATTGTAACGCCGTGTAACGTTCTTGGGGATCCGATACACAGCGCTGAAAGGAAAAAAAAAACGAAAACGAAAAGAGAAAGAAACTAAAATAAAACATACAAACCGCGCGACTGCAAAAGACGATAAAGTTAAACAGAAGATATAAGTTGTCAGTGGCAGAACCGAGCGGTAAAAATAAGAGGACATTTCACAGATTGAATGGTGCGATTGATGTGTGTATTTACGGTTTTTTATCGGGTAACGAGTGTGACCATCGCGCAATCCCTATTGTGGGCGAGGTGTATGCGACACGGCTGATAACGGATAGTGCCTCGTGTGGTCACAAAAGATAGCGGCATTTTTATGGCGGAAGGGTGCAGAAAAAATTCCATAATACATGAAAAATAAATAGAATCAACCCGATACATTTCCGCCGCAATGCGATGAGGAAACCCCGATAATTATATTGAAAAGCGTTTTCCCTTCCTGTCGGCATAAAATTAATTCAGGATAGGCTATTGATTCCGGAATTAATCCTGCCGGAGTGTGTCGGATGGAGAGAGAGATAATAAAAAAGGAAGAAGCGTAGAGATATTCCCACGGAATAAACTTTTTAAATCAGCCCGTTGAATGGTGTGCGAGGGGATTTTCAGGGCATTCAACAAATTATCAGGATGCAGGAGGAAGCTGTTTGTGGCTGCTGCGATAACGTGCGTGCGTAATGAAATCCTGATTAGAGAGAAGGTCCATCCCGGGAAAGTCAATTATATTCCCCGGCCATTAGAAACGTGCTAAATTGAATCAGTTTGAAATTAGACGTAGTTGATCTGCATTTTATATTTGTTTCTCACTAACAATATCATCAACTTTATTAATAAAGACACTATAGGGCGCGAATAGAAATTTTAATCGAATTCTGGTACAGGCCAGATCCTGTTTTAATTGGCTTTGAAATCAGAGTCGGGATTATGCGTTGTGTGCGTCGGCATAATCGTATTATGTTACTGTATTATTAGGGAGGTTGTAACTTGCCGTTAATGCAACCCAATAACGCTGCATCCGAAGCAAATTTGGTTGGTTGGGATGGGGCTACAACATGCATCACAGTTAAACTTTAAATAAAAAATACAGGTATTCTGCTTGCAGCAGCCACAGTTAACAGCATTTGATTTTAATTGATATTATTTGAAATAGTATGATAATATGAAGATAAATGCTTACAGAAAATGATACATATTTTTATGAAAATAAAAATCATTTTTTCTTTGGTTTATTATTACATTTTTTAAATTAAGACAAACATTCTTCAAACGTAAACATTTATAAAGAATTGAATTGAAATTGAAGTTTTTTGTAAAAATTTAAAAACAAAATTGTTTAAAGGGCGGTTCTCCAGAAACAGGTATGATTTTAGGTCTTGTTTGTTAAGTAGCAATTTAAGAACATGTTAAAAAAACTTTCAACAATTAGCGCTTAACAAAATTTTGATTTTTTTAGAAACTTAGAATTTATTGCTTTAAGAGCACAACTTTTTTTCTGAATGCTTCATGCGTTCAGCTTTAATTTAAGAATACTTTAAAAAGGAGTTTGCAACAATTGGCGCCCAACAAAGTACGACAATTATTGCATAATTTGGAAAAAAACCTTTAATAGCAGTTAGAATGGAAATGCAAAAAATTTTTGTTTTTTGAATGAATGAGCGTTATTTAATTTTTATTTAAAAAATAGAAGCAAGAATTTTTGTTTTTTTGTTTGTTTAATTTGATAATATTTTGAACAATTAGTGCTAAACGTAGGACGCCAGTTGTTCTTGTAACAAAGTACAAAATTTAAAAAAAAAATGAAAACGTTGTTTAGAAAATTTTAAACAAGAATTGCTTACACAATTTTTTTCTAAAAGCAGGTAAGGTTGTGGGAAGCAGAAACTTATTGTTTCCTGAATACCCCATACGTTAAGCGTCAATTTGACAACATAATAAGAAAGGTTATGCAACAATTGGTGCTCAATATAAGGCGTAATAAAGTACAAAATTAAAAAAAAAAAATTAAAAAATTGTAGGGCTTGTTCGTTGTTGATAATTTGAGAACATTTCAAGAAGTAACTTACAAAAATTGGTCCCGACGTAGGTCATAACAAAAATACAAAAATTTTAAAAAGTTTTGAAAATTAATTTGGAAAATTTGCAATAAAAGATTGTTGTTTTTAACCAATTTTCCAGGAGCAAAAAGAGTTGGTAGAGCAAAAACTGCTGAATGCTTTAATTTAAGAACATATTAAGAAAGAACGTGCAATAGTTTACACATCACGTTTTTAGATTTTTGGACACTTTGTATCAAAGTACAAATTCCGGAACAATTTTGAAAATTTATTTAAAAAAAAAAAAAATAAATAAAAAAAAAAAAAAAACTTCTAGGAGCAGGTGAAGTTGTGGGAACCTCTTTGTTTTTTAAATGCTGGGCATCAATTTAAGAACAATTGAATAAAGGACATGCAAGAATTGACACCAAACGTGGGTCGTAACAAATGTACAAAATTCAGGAAGAATTTTGAAAATTTGTTTACAAAATTTAAAAAAAAAATCTTTCAGGTGGCAAATTAAATTGTGTAAGTACGAAGTCTTTGTTTTTGAAATGTTTCATGCAATGGGCGCCAATTTAAAAACACTTTAAGAAGAAACCTGCAACAATTGGTGGCCAACGTGGTCCGTAAAAAAGTACATAAATTTCAAATTTGTTTAAAAAAATTGAAAAAGAAAGTGTTACGAATTTTTTTTAATGTTAATGTTAACAAAAAAAAATTTCTTTAAAAAATGTATATAAAAATTATTTCTGAATTTTGTCAGAGCAGACAAGGTTGTTGAGGGTAAAAACTTTTTGTATTCTAAATGCCCAATATGGGCATAACGCTTTAAAAAACAAACCACTAGCCATTGGTGACTAACGTGGGACTTAAATTTTATTGTAACAAAGTACAAAACTCCAGAAATTTTTTTTATTGATTATTTGTAACTAAGCTGGTAGTTTTATGGAAAGAACTTTAGAGCGCCAATTTATTAACACTTTAAGAAAGGATTTGCAACAATTCACTTCTATCATGGGCCAAAGTACAAAGTATAAAATTTTAAATTTTTTTTTTAATTAAAGAATCTAGGGGCAATCCTCCAACCAATGCTACAAACTTTTTGTTTTTTAAATGTCCAATATGTTGGGCGGTAATTTGAGAACAATTTTAAGAAATGGACTTAAAACAATTGGCTCCCAGCATGAGTAGTAACAAAGTACAAAATTTAAAAAAATAAAAAAAATTATTCAAAAATGTTTGGAAAAAAAATTGTTTCTAAGGTCAATCTTTCAGGAGCACAAAAAGTCGTTAGGTCAAAAACATTTTATTTTTAGAATGTTTTATGCGTTAGGGTCAAAATTTGAGAACACTTTAAGAAGGAACCTGCAACAATTGGGGCCTAACGTAAGGCGTAACAATAAAATTACATTTTTGTACGTTTTTTACGATTGTAAGCAATCTTTTTTGAAGGTAGAGTTGTGGGAGGTAGAAAATTTTTGTTTTCATAATAATCCGTCCGTTGGACGTCCATTTAAGAACTTTTAAGAAGGAACTTGCAACAATTGGCGCTCAACGTAACAACAAAGTTTCAAAACTGTTTTAAATTTGTTTTAGTTTTTAAAAATTTGAAAACTATTTATAAATTTTTTTTTAATTAATGTTCCATACGTTGGGCGCCAAATTAAAAATACTTAAATAAAAAACTTACAAAAACGTGGGTTCTATTAAATTACAAAACTTAAATTAAAAAAAAATGCTTACAAAAGCAAGTCAGGGACTGAAATTTTTTGTTTTTTTTAAAGTCCAATACGTTGGGCGTTAATTAGGGAACATCTTAAGAAGTGGACCTATTAGCGCCTGTTAAGGGCAGAAAGAGTTGCGGTGGCAATTTTTGTTTGTTTATTGATTACCTTAGGCATTGGGAAAATTTGTCAAAAAAAAAAAAAAAAAAAACTGTGAGAAATCTTCTAAAAGCAATTAAAGTTGTAGATGCAAAAAAATTTTGTTTTTAGTTTTTTTGGTTAGGGTTGAAGTTTGTTTTCTTTAACTTTAAGAAGAAACTACAATTAACGCATAGCGTGGGCCGTTACAAAATACAAAATTTAAAGTTATGAATTTTTTTTTTTGTATTTAGTTGCTTGTAATCCTTTAGGAACAAGAAATGTTGTTAACGCAAGAAAAGCTCTGCAACATATAGCGCTTTACGTTTTTAGTTTTTTAGACGGTTTGTAACAAATTACAATTTTTTTTTTAATTAAAAAAAATGGTTTTTAGAAGAAATCTATCAAGGATTTTTTGTATTCAGAATGCACCATACATTTGGCATTAATTTAAAAACATTTTAAGAATTATTACTAAACCTTGCTTGCAACAAAGTACAAAACTCAACAAGAATTTTTAAAATTTTCTCAAAAACTTGGTAGGTAGGGTTTGTCTTTTAAATTTTTTACGCTGCAGGCATTAGTTTAAGAACACCTTAAAAAATAATTTGCAATAATTGGCGCCCAACGTTGCACACAAACATAAAAAAAAAATGTATATTTTTTTATTTTTTTTGGCAATTTTGACGTTTAAAGTTTAAAATCCGACAAAAATTTGTTGAAACAGTTAAATAGACAAATTTAAAACACTTTAAAGATACAACTGTGAAAATGCAGGTCCGCTCTACACGAAATTATTTTATGATCTTTCTAAAGTTTTTTGCGACAAGAAAACTCTATTACCAGCTACACATTGCAAACAAGGTCTAAAATATTAGTTTCTTTTTGATTAGAGACATTTTAGTTTTATTAAGCATCAAATATAATAAACTGTCTTTTAAAACACTTTATATTATAACTTAAAGTAACATAAATTTAATTGTTAATTATTTCAGAAACTTCATACTATTTTCTCAACGTTTATTAAATGCAGATTGGAATTTTGTGACATATAACAAGTTTCACTGCCTGTCTTTAAAATGCATGCACCGTATGCGGAGACAGAGGGAAAAATAGAAGACGGTGTCAGGTAAATCCGACAAGTATTGTTTCGTCCTTTTCAATCCGCGAAACTGCGAGTATGGAAAGCGCGCGATGGAGCGAAGGGTTTTCCATCAATTGGAAAACAATTCCATTGTCTGGAACGAGATGCGGCTTACGCAAATCCCTTGAGATGATGAGACTTTTACACGTGTACCTTATACCGAACTATTTACGATTAAAATTGTTTTTATTTTAAGTAATTGTAAAGTAATTCGATTAAGTTAATGCTTTGATATTTTTGCGAGTGAGTTGCTTCCTATTTATAAAGTGAATAATATAATGTGAACTGGGAGGATGTTGGAGAAGAGCGCGCGTTTTGTAATCATGTAAGTGCTAAGAGAGGCCATCAATCAAGTAGTTCAGGTGACTCCCGCGACGCAATCAGGATAATGGCGGCAGGTGCAGGACTATTGTTAGACGCGCGGGGCGTCACGAGCTGTTGCCCGTCGTCGTCTTTCAATGCCGCGCCAAACTTTAGGAGTTAAACTTAGTTGCGCTGCGAGACGTCAGGCCGGAGTTATGGTCGGGTCGTATTAAACAGACCAAGAATATAAAATCACCGCCCCAACTTTACCTATAACAATTACTGTTATTGTACACTTACCGCCGCATAAACTTGCCTGCATTCATTACGCCCAACTTTCCAAAACTTATAACGTACCGAAACTGACAAATACACGCTCGTCATAAAGTTCACCTCTCTTCGCTGTCCTTCCTCCACACCTCTAAACTTTCTTTACTTATCACCACCCCTAGCACAAGTAAGCGAACTAATACAAACACGATTTCCATCAATTTACGAGATAAAAACATCAAAAAGAACATAAAAAGTAGTTGAAGACGGCATAATTTTTATATATCATAAACCAGTTTTTCAAGATCACCATAAATTGTTAACTAAGTTTATTTACTGAAATTACAAGGTCCAATAAAAATTGTTTCATTTTATTGCGCTTCGTGTAAATAATAATATTTTACCATTAATAAACATGATGAAATATTTAATTTACTTTAAAACTATTTCCGCATAAAATTTTCCAATGAATTGAATCTGATTGAGCTTAACTTCCACCATCATGTAGTAAAAGAAAAATTGCATAAAGTCTAGATACATTTTTCTCCAACAATTTCTCTGAAATAAAGTTATAAACATTTCTCCGGACTTTATTGTTGAGTGGAATTTTTCCACGTGAGAAATATCTATAAAAAAAAGTGCGCACATCATCCCAACACCGGTCCCCAGCCAATGTTCTTCTTCTCACGAACACTTCGCAAAGTAAAATAACAAAAGCGTTCCATCACCAAAAACTTCTTTCCAACGAAACTAAATTTATACCAAAGTTAAAGCATTGTAAATCTAATATAGAAACTGTTTCTAATCAAAAGTAAGACTTGCTTGAAAACTGCGTTACGCGGACGTGACTCGACACAAGACCATTTCTTAAATCAACACGTCGCTTGTGTTGAGTAGGTTAGCTTTGAGGAGGGTGGCATGTACACATTCCTTAGAGAATTGATGGCAATTTACTGCGCATCCAACGAGATTATAAACTTTCTCTTTTTCATATTAAGACAACATTCGTATAAAATAATATAAGATATCGCGCCGGAACAGGTTTCGTGTTTCCGCCGCATAAACTCCTCCTTGGTTTGGGACCTAAAAGGGGGTTCGCTTATATAAAATATCCACGAGGAAAAACGGGACGTATATTACAACAAGTTCGGGGATAAAGTACCGAAATAAACGGTTCCAATAAAAGTAAATTACGTCTACTAATATTCCTTCTATGAATTATTATTTATAACGCATGGGTTTATGATAATTTTTATTGGCATCGCATAAAAAGCGCCTATTCATATTACGTATTTATTGTCTTCACCGACATATTTATTGCTCACTATTTGCAAACTATTAAAATTAAAGAAAAATTTTAAAATAAAATTTATTTAACGCATTTAATCAATTTTGTTATAAATAATTTAAAATAGTTTATAATTGTTTTTAAATAAACGTGACACAATTTTTTTTATCTTATACGAGGGCGGGTCAATAAATTTGTGACTTTTTAAATGTAACACGGGTTTTTGGATAAAAATCATTATAATTTTCAACGTAGTCTCCTTTGAGCTCTAATCATTTCTCTAATTTTTTCATCAAAATAAGTATTTGTTTGTAAGATGATTTTATTTTTGGAGTCAAATCTCTTTATGCCGAGTCATTTCTTTAGGTTTGGAAACAAGAAATAATCACTTGGGCTAATTCCGGAAGGTGGATGAGGGAGCAATATGTAGCCTAATTCATGGATTTTTGCCATGGAAACAGCATATGTGTGCACCCTTGCATTGCCTGGTAAAAAAAACTTTTTTCTTGGCCAAATGTGTTTGGTTTTTTTTTTCAAATCCTCATTAAATCGACCCAATAAGTTGGCTCTTAATTATTTTACTTTTTTAAAGGTCAAGTCAATTTAGATTATACCGCGTGCATTCTAAAAAACGGTCCTCATGACTTTATTGGCTGACAAACCTATCTTGGCCTTCTTTGGCGCCGTTTTACCCCGGAAACTCACTGTTTTGACTGTTGTTTGGTCTCTGGTGTGTTGTAATGGATCCGCGTTGTCCATATTGCGGTTAAACAACGCAAAGCACTCCTGCAAAGTTGCGTTTGTAGTCGATTGTGAGCAAACGCGGCACCCATCTTGCGGAAAGTTTTTCTGTACCTAAGTGATCATTCAAAGTTGAAACCACTGAGCCATGTGAGATGCTTTTGGCTTCCACAATCTCTCGCACATCCAATCTTTGATTGGCTAACAGCTATCGTGAATTTTTTTAATTGTTTTGGGTGTAGAGACCTCAACTGAGCATCTTCTGTGCTTGTACTGCCTCAACAAAATTAAGTAAACCATTTTTTTACCATTAAAATTGATGTTGCAGAGTTTCCATAGTATTTATCAAACTTAGCTTTTAGTTTTTTTTGCAAAAAAATAATGCTTATGAGCACACAAAATTTACTTTTTTATTTTTATTTCAAATCACAAAGTAGTCTTTTATTAAAATTTTGACAAGAGTCAGTTGACAGATGCCTCTTGATAGGAGCAGTGTTGTCCTTTCAGTTAAGTGGCGGGAAATTCAAAAAGTTACGGACAACTTAAACTTAAATTTATTTGAAATTCATTTGAGAATGGGCTTGAGTTTGTTCAATTTTGAAGGTTCTTACAAGTAACTCCTATTCCACATAATTGTACTGACTTTCAGACACTTTTACCAACTATGGGACGAATTCGTCCAACGTAAACTTGTCCTGTAAAACAAACTTTTGTATAAACTATTTAGAATTAGAATATAAATTATTGTTAATTGTTAATTAAGCACTTTGGCCGGTCAACGGAATTCAATGTTTAATAAATAAACTTGACATTGAATTGCGCACCGACAAAGTATAAATACTTTGAAGGAATAATTGATATAGAAGACAATGCACTTATCACTTAACGGTTAGAGTTAATTATTAACCCAAGTTTAATTAAAATAAATAATGTTAAAATCAACCAAGTATAAGAAGATTATTTAACCCCTTTTCCGTGAGTGTTTCAACAAATATTACATTTCTTACTCTTTTAGGAGAATAGCACAAACCGCCCATTATATTGCCATTTAGAACGGATCTAGTGCTTATATCAATGCCAAACCAAACCGCAGGTAGTCCCGCAATCTTGCCTACATTTTTTTTTTTTTTAGTTTTGTTCATTTTACATCCGCCGCTATTTATCAATTTGATCTATAACATCCGTCACTTTAGTGCGTTTTTGAATGTCTCTCAGACTGATCTTTAGTAGTGTTTTATGGTAGACTCTGGCTTGTATTGTTAACCGTAAGAGTTGCCATAGCTAAACCATAAGTTGCGATGAGGAGAATGCACGCATCGTATACTTACGTTTGAAATAGTTCAGGATTTTACGGTCACTTAAAATTAATTTTTAAATGCTGAGAAAGTTAGGTTTATTTGTCTTAAAACTTTTACTGTTTTGTTGTTACCCAACCGCAACAAATTCATTTGTAGAATCCTATTCTGGCGCCAACAAAAAATGCGATTTTTTAAAGTCAAAGTTAAAAAACTACAAAAAACTTTAAAAAAAATATAGAAGGTTTTTTAAGGGTCTTCATACCCTAATGAACTGATAAAAAGACTAAAAATAAGATATAGAAACAGAAAAAAAAAATACTAAAGCAAGTTTCTCGACGCATTCCGCTCTGCTCTGGTCTGTTTGAAATGGAATTGCCCAAATTATGTTGTTTACGTTTTATATTTTCTTTATTTAATTTGTAAAGTTTTGCAATTAAATTCTTTTCTAATAAAAATATTTATTTTGGTCTGTATAAAGCATAAAACATAATAAATAATAGAATTTTATTAAAAAACAAATATAATTTGTTTATGTTTAAGACAGTCAAATAAATATTACAAAAATATTTTTTAATAAAAAATTCTTTGCTTCCAATGGGACAGTAAAAGGAAACATTTGCTAACATTTTGTTATTATTTATTCACAATGTTTTTTACGGCAACAACGTATTGAGATTAAAAAAAAGCACACGAAATGAAAATCCCCGAGAGATTTAAAAAGACATTCCATTTTCCATTTTATTATTTGTTCATTTCGTATCGTACACATATATTTCCTTAAAGCGAGAGAACCCTTGCTCAATTTCACATCCCCCCCAAAGATTATTTATCCTTATAATACAAACTGCATGAATATTACATGCCACTTTAATTATTTATATCTTCTACTGTTTTTGTCCATGCATGCACAAACTTTGGCGGATTTAAATTCGCTAAAGTCTAATCCCCCCATCGTTACCACAACAAGAAACTTGAATAAAGTAGGGCTTTAATGTCCCCCCTTGAATTAATACCGTCTCCTCAAACGTTCTTATTTAATGGAAATGATTTGAAGGACTGTACGCAATTCAGCAGATTGTGCCCAATCAGGGCAGTGATTGGATTGGTCAAACCCTCGTCTTAATCAGAAGTGTATAGAGCTGTCCAATTTGTTTTTTAATTCGCATCTGGGACCGAAAAGAGTATATATGGGGTGGGAATCGAGTTAATGCGGGAGGATATCAAAAAGTAAATTGAAACCTGGGGAAAATTGGGTGCGGTTTCTCTCGGATTTTTCTCATTACTGCTCTCCCGGAGAACAATTATTTGAGTTAACGGCATTAGTGCACAACGTATGGTTATAATGCTCTTGATCTGTGGAATCAAATATCTCTACACTGTGTGCGGATTGGGGCTGTACCGAGAAATTTCGTTGTATTTACCCCGAATAAACAGGCGAATGCGGGGAACAGGTATATTTGAATTGTATCGTTTGCCGTATTAGCAGAAGAGGAACTGTTGCTTTACAAACAAACCTATTAAAACATCATGAAATTATATCCTCTTGCAAAATTGCTGCAGCGTTATTATGGACTCACTCAGTTCATTACAATAGAATCTGTTTGATTTATTTTTCTTTTAGCCCTAAAAGATTATATTCGCTAGGGATAGGATAAGAGTATAAAGGGATATGATTTCATTTCCAAAATGGATACCTTTTTTGACGTTGATAGCGAGGGATTCAAGAGGTTTGACATATTGAAAACAAATCCATTTAGGGGTAGCTTTTTGTAACATTCTTTAAAACAAAAGGATTATTATATAAAAGACCCCCAAAAGCACTCAATTATTTTATTACATATATTTTATTCAGCGTTAATGCGCCATACATGTTCCCCTAAGTACTTTCTACAAGTAGTTATAGAAAGTATTCATGTTCTTAATGCATATCGCTGGTAGATCTACCTAAGAGGGAGTGGGACACGGTGCGCATATTGGGGAGCAAGAGAGGGCTCAACATAATCGGAATGTGCACGGGGGGTAGTGGCAGGCAGCCTCATTCCATATTCTTCTATTCTTATTCCAATCGACTACATTTTCGATATTGCTCGATGCGTTATGCCGCTCCTGCACTTTATCATCAAAGAACCGCGCCAGGAACAATCACCATTTGAACGGCCATCATCTTTTACAGCCTTCCATTCTCGAGGCTAACTGAAATATCAATTTCTGCATTCGATCAATAACAATATGTAACAAAAAGCCGGCACATATATAAAAACTAATCCGGACACCTTATAAAAGCCCCTGCACTAATGAAGACATATGTTACTGGGCTTTGGCGCGCCTCGCATTGCAGGATTTGCGCGTTTAATCGCAAAGATTTCCGCTAATGCCTTTAAATACGCATGTATTTGACGGCTGACATATTGATATTGGTATGGAGGGGCGGATCGAGATCCAATAAATACAACGGAGAATTGTTATTTATTAAAGAAATCGACCCCTTTTATATCTCCCGGGAACGACCGTGTTTGATACTCATAACTAATACACGTTATAACTTACAGAGATTCAATCTGCACGCACGGGAATCACCTTGTATCAATCATAAATTACCACTACACTCTCCCTCTTATATATTTATTAATATTTTTTTATTATATATTACATCAACATCAATATTTCAAAACTAACAACGTATATCCACCATACTGCGGCAAACTTTTTTTTATTAAAATATAATAAGATTTTCAGAAGCTACCCATGCAAAGTATTTAAAAAAGTTGCAGACATCATCTCTAGTCAGTAAAAATACATTATACAAAAAGAGATTGAAAAAATCTAACTTCATCATGGGATCCTTTTGTGATTTGTTTTTTAGAATTGATACGATTTGCAATTGATACATAAAATACTACAAAAATTAATTTGTCTCTTCAACCAGTGAGATGCTAGACACACTGATGATGGGTGCATATCCTGAAACACTAGTGAATGTATCTCACTCTAAGTGGAAAAGCAGTTTACATAAATTAAATCTATTTTTAAATTTAAATTTCTGACTTAACTTATGTTTTTGCAACTTAATTTATAAATTTTGCAGCTTTGCAGTTTAGTTTTAAAACTTCTTTGGCCTCTCGAAAGAGAAAATGTTTCAAATTTGCTAAGTTTCAATAAACTGTAAAAAGTAGTTAGTAATTTTTGACAAAATCTTTGATTTTTTTAGTTTTTTACATGTTTTAAACTTGTTTTCTGAATTTTTTAATATTTAAAAGACGACTTTTTAAAGAGTTTTTTAATGAGTTTTTTAAGCAATTTGGGAACAATTTTATGATGTAAAACATTTTTTGTGCTAATTTTTGTTTATGATAAATTTTCTAAAGTAAATGCGCAATTTACAATAAATATAACAAGTTTTGTGTGCTAAATATATGCAATAAACGTGTTTCTTACGAATTTTATAATCAACTTGATAAGAAATCAGTTTTTTGTGCTATTTTTATATAATAAAAGAGTATGGTTTCATTTTGGGTTTGCTGCGCAGTTTTTTGTGCTAATTTTTTGCGCGATTTATGTTTTTTTTATAAAATATACCATTTTTTGTGCAATGAATGGGTTGTTTGAGCAATTAATGATGAGTTTTAATAAATAAATATTTTTTTATGCCAAATTCATGCAATAAAAAAGCATTTTTATTTATTTATAATAAATTTAATGAAATAAATAAATTTTTAATAAATTTTATAAGATGAATCTGTTTTTGTGCTACTTTTTTGCAATAAATGAATTCTTGCAAAATTTATGATTTTTTTTAAGATAAACCAGTTTTTGTGCTAAATTTTTGCAAATAAAGTTTTTGTGCATAATTAATTCATGATTTTATGATGCATTTTATGAGATAAATCAGTTTTTTGTGCTAATTGTATGCAATAAAAAGATGTTTTGTGCAATTTATGATCAAATTCTTGAAAAATATTAGATTTTTGTGCGATTTTTATGCAATAATTTGGTTTGTTGCGCAATTTATGATAATTTTTTTGCAGTAAATAGTTTTTTTTGCGTGTTTTATATTGAATTTAATGAGATACATTAGTTATTTATACTTTTTTATGTAGTTAGTGGTTTTACTGCGCAATTTTAAATAAAATCAGTTTTTGTGCTATTAATAGTTTTTTTGTGCATTTTATGATCAATTTTATAAAATAAATCAGTTAGTTGTGTTAATTATATGCAATAAAACGATGTTTTGTGTAAAGTTTTTATAATAAAAATAATGTATAATTCATTTTATGAAAGCTTTTTTTATCTAATATGTGCATTTTTTGTGCAATATATAACAAACTTTAAAAGCTAATTCAATGCTTTGTTCTATGTGTATATGCAATAAAAAAAATTTGTTGTGCAACTTATACTAATTTTCTGAAATAAATTAGTATTCTAAAATAATTTTATGCAATAAAACCCAACTAATGATTAATTTCCCGCAATAAATTAGTATTTTGTGCTTATTCAATGCAATAAAAAAGTTTTTTGAGCAAATTAAAATAAATATTTCAAGTTAAATCAGTTTTTTGTACTAACATTGTGCAAATAAATGGTTTTGTACGCAATTTATAAAAAAATATGAGAATTAGTTTTTTGTATTATTAAAAGGGCTTTCTGCTTGTTTCATTATAAATATTATGAAATAAATTAATTTTTTGTTTCAATTTTATGCAATAAATGGATTTTTACTTAACTTATGATCAATTTAAAAGCTTTTTGTGTAAATTTTTCAAAATATTACAAATTTTCAACAAAATGCAAAAGTTATTTTTAAAAATTTTTAGAATTGTTGAGTTTTTCAAAGGTTTCTAGAGCTTTCAATGAGTTTATAAAACTTGTAAATTTTTTTTAATATTTCTCAAACTTTTTAGTTTTGTAAAAAGAATTTTTTTTTTTTTGGAAATTTTTTTTTAATTAATAAAATGTTTTTAGAAAACATTGGTTTTTAGAATTTGGTAATCAATTGCTAAAACTGACTTAAAGTTTTTAAATTGTTTTAGAATTTTTAGGAAACTGATTAAGTTTTTCAGAAAATTTTAGAATATGTCAGAAAAACCAAAAACATTTTAAAAGTTTCACTTTGAAAATTTCTAGAATTTGGACAAATGTTTTTAAAACTTCTCAGGAGTTTATTTGGTCAAAAGTTTTAAGAGTTAATCAAAAGTTTCTAGCATATTTTGGAAATTTTTAGTATTTATTAAAATGTTTCTGAAATTTGTCACGAAGTTTTGGAGTTAGACAAAAGTTTTAGAAACTTTTCATGGTTTTTAGAATTTAGTGAATGGTTTTTAGAATTGATCAAAAGTTTTTAAAACATTTTTAGATGTAGTTGGTCAAATTTTTGTAGAACTACTTTGAGTAGTTGATAGTTGTCACTAATAAGTCTAAAAGTGGGCACAATAATAAATTTTTTGAGAACTTAGACTTGGGCGGGTTCGCGGGAAAAAAAGTTATAAATATTAGACCGGTAGTTTAATACAATGTTCCCGCCAAACCGCCCAAGTGTTTGATATCAAGAAGTTTGCTTATTTTTACACTTGTAGGGTATCTGCTGTTTTTAATATGGTAGATTAAATGACAGTTATTACTAATACGTCAAAGGTAGGCGCAATAACAAAATTTCTTGATAACTAACACTTGAGCAGGTAGTCGGAGGCACAGTTTATAAATATTGGACCGGTGGTTTAAAATTGTGTTCCCGCCCACCCGCCCAAGTGTTTGTTATCAAGAAATTTAACTAATCTCACACTTATACGGTTTTTGCTGTTTTTAATGTGAGATATTGCGATCGAACAGATTAAGGAAGGGGGAGTCGAGCTATTAGAAGCCATAAAGAGTTTATTCAACAAATGTCTCACGGAAGGAATAACACCAACAGCATGGGACAATGCAATCATTGTTATTATACACAAAAAGGGAAACACGGCTGACCTAAAAAATTACAGGCCAATAAGCGTCCGACAAGGTGACACCATCTCGCCTAAACTATTTACAAACTTCATGGCGTACATGTTCAAGACCATAGAACTAGAAGATATGGGCATAAACATCAATGGCAAAAACCTCAACTATCTACGGTTCGCAGACGACATTGTGCTAATATCGGATAGCCTAGATAAGACTGAAAAAATGCTTAAAAAGCTGGCAGAACAATCACGAAAAGTCGGCCTTAAAATAAACATCTCGAAAACGGAATTTATGACCAACCTAGTACCTTCCCGAAACTTTATAATGGAAGGGATTGAGATCCGGCAAGTCACCTCATACAAGTATCTAGGCCACGAGATTAAAATTGGCAGAGACAACCTGACACATGAGATTGGAAGGAGGCTAAGACTAACGTGGGCAGCCTACGGAAAACTAAAACACATTTTCAAATCCGACATCCCCAACTGCCTAAAACGTAAGGTGTTTGACCAGTGCATCCTACCAGTCTTAACCTACGGAGCGGAGACTCTAACACTCACACAAAAGTCCGTCCAAAAGATCAGAGTGGCGCAACGAGCCATGGAACGTTCCATGCTCGGAATTACATTGCGAGATAGAGGGCGGAATGAAGTACTAAGACAGCGATCTGGGGTTAGTGATGCAATTGAAGTAATAACCAAACTAAAATGGAACTGGTCCGGGCATGTCGCAAGGATGCCAAACAACAGATGGACCAAAAAGATTCTGGAATGGCGACCTAGACAGGAGGCATACAGAAGTAGAGGACGCCCACCCACCCGATGGACAGACGATGTGAAACGCATCGCCACCAACTGGATGCAAGAAGCACAAGATAGAAGTAGATGGAAGATGTTAAGAGAGGCCTATGTCTAGCAGTGGACGAGACAGGCTGAATGAAGAAAAAGAAGAAGATATTGAATGACAGTTATTACTAATACGTCAAATCTGGGCACAATAACAAATTTTTTTATTACTAACTCTTGGGCGGGTGGGCGGGAATACAGTTAATAAATATTGGGCCGGTGGTTTAATACAGTGTTCCCGCCCACCCGCCCAAGTGTTAGTTATCAAAAAAGTTGCTTATTTTTGACTATTGTTGCATTTTTGCTGTTTTGAATATGACAGATTGAATGACAGTTGCCAGAGGTCAGATGTAGGCACAATAACAAGTTGTTTGACAACTAACATTTAGACGGGTTGGCGGGAACAAAGTTTATAAATATTAGGCTGGTGGTGTGATACAGTGTTATTGCCTACGCGCCCAAGTATTTGATAACAAGAAATTTGCTTATTTTTACATTTTTGCGTTTTTGCTGTTTTTTTGGGTGGGCGAGAACACAGTTTATAAATATTGGACCGGTTGTTTATCAAATATTTTGAAGTTTATCATGAGTTTTTAATTTTTTTTTCAAGCGTTTTAGTAGTTTGATGTAAGGTTTCTAGAATTGACTAGTTTCTAAACCGTTTTGAAATATTTCAAAAATTTCTAAAACTTTTTAAGAGTTATAATAATTTGCTAAAAAGTTTCTAGAGTTGAACATCGTTTTTTAAAACATTTAAAAAGTTCTGAAGTTTCTTAAAAGTGTTTTGATTTAATTAAAATATTCTAAAATTTTGCTGAAGTTTTTATTGCTTTGACAATAATTTTAAGAGTTGACCAAAAATTTTTAAAATATTTTGAAAACTTTTCCAATTTGATCAAAATTTTTGCTCAACTTTGTCAAATGTTACTAGAACTATTCATGAGTTTTTGAAAGGTTTTTGAAGTTGACAATGGTTTTAAGATTATTAGAGTTTAATAAAAAGTTTTTAGTAGTTGGTAATGTTTTCTTGAATAATATAGTTTTTAGAGTTAGTCAATAGTTTTTGGAACGTTTCAAGTGGTTCTAGAATTTGCTAAAAAAATTCTATAGCTGGTCAAAACTTCTTAAAACATTTTTAAAGTTTTTAGAAAATAATCAAAAGTTTTTGAATTTTCTTAGAGTAAATTAAAACTGTTCAAAGTTTTTTAAAATCTAATAAAAAGTTTCTAGAAGACATTAGTTTTTATAATTTAATCAAATGTTTCTAAAACTTGTTGAATGATTTCTGAAACTAGTTTAAGGTTTTTAGAAATTTTAAAAGATTGATTTAATGTTTCTGAAATTTTTTAAAAAGTTTGTAAAAAAAATTATTTTAAATTTGTTAAAAAACTACCGATTAAAAGTTTCTAAAACACTAAAAATTTTTAGAATTTAAACAAAAGTTTTTAAAAAATTTCAGGAATTTATAGATTTTGGTCAAAAGTTTCAAAATTTAAAATTAAATGTTTTAAGATATTTTGAGAATTTTCAGTATTTATTTAAACATTTTTGAAATTTGTTACGAGTTTCTGGAGTTATGCAAAAGTTTTAAGAACATTTTATGATTTTTAGAATTTAGTTAAATTTTCTAAAATAATTTATTTCTAGATTATTTTAGAAAATTCTAGTGATATAGTTTAAAATTTCTTAAAATTTAAGTAAAAGGTTTCAAATTTTCAGGTGGTTCTATAATTTGCTAAAAGGTTTCTAAAGTTGGTCAAAACTTTTTAAAACATTTAAGAAAGCTTTAGAAAATGATCAAAAATTAGAAAACTTTGGGAATTTTTAGTCTTTAAGATTTTCTAAAACATTTTTAAAACTAGTTTAAGGTTTTTAAAGTTTGTCAAAAAAATTAAAAACTTTTTAAAAGTTTTTGAAATTTAATAAAATTGACTAACAAATTTTAGAATTTGAACAAAAAAATTTAAAATTCTTGGATTTTGTAGATTTTGGTCAAAAGTTTTAAAATATTTTGAAATTTTTTAGTATTTATTCAAACGTTTCTGAAATTTGCCACAAATTTTTAAAGTTTTAAGAAACTGATTAAATTTCTCAGAAAATTTTAGAATATGTCAAAAAAACTAAAAACACCTTAAATGTTTTACTTTGAAAATTTCTAGAATTTGAACAAATGTTTTTAAAACTTCTCAGGACTTTATAGCTTTTGGTCAAAAGTTTCAAAAGTTAATCAAAAGTTTCTAGAATATTTTGAAAAATTTTTGAGTTTTTATTAAAACGTTTCTGAAATTTGTCACAAATTTTTAGAGTTAAACAAAAGTTTTAAGACATTTTTAGGTATATTTTAAGTTAATAAAATTTTTTTAAAACGTTTTAGAAGTTTGTTGGTCAAAACTTTAAAAAAACACTTATAAAGATTTTAGAATTTTATTAAATATTTTGATGTTTATCAAAAAGTTTTAGAAATGATGGATAGTTTTTAAAACTTTATAAGTGTTTCAGTAATTTGGTGTAAAGTTTGTAGAGTTAACTACTGGTTTTTAAAACACTTTTCTAGAACTCCTCAAGAGTAGTTTTTTAAAGCTATTTAGAGTTGGTCAAAACTTTTTTGAAATTTCCAGAGGTTTGACAAAAAATTCTAGAGCTTACTAAAACTTTCTAAAACATTTTAGGAATTTTTGCAGTTGTTTTTGCTTTAGTTTGTCAAAAGTTTGAATGAATTTTTTGAAAGATTTTTGAAGTTACTAAAGGTTTTTAGATTATTTTAGAAAACTTTAGTTTTTTATCGAAATTTTTAAAATTTTGAAAAACTTGTTAAAAAGTTTCTAAAGTTTTTAAAATTTGTTCAAATATTTCCGAAACTTTTTAGAAGTTTTATAAATTAGACAAAATTTTCCAAATTTTTTAAGAGGTTCTAGAACTTTGTCAATGTTTTCTAAAGTTGGTCAACATTTTTTAAAACGTTTAATAGTTTTTAAAAAATAATTTCTGAAATTGCAGAAAATGATAGTAGGTCAATACTTTTTAGAAAACTTTAAAATTTAGTTAAAATAATTTAGAACATTGTTATTAAAATTTGATAAAATGTTTCTAAATTTGTTTAGAATTTGGTACAAGATTTGTAGTAGAATTGGTTTAAGATTTTAAAATGATTTTAGAAATTTCAAGGATTTGATCAAATTTTTCAAAAAAATGTTTAGTTTGTAAAAAGTTCCTAAAGCTCCTCAGAGGTTTCTAAATTTTTTTTAAAATTTAATCATAGTTCTTAAAATTTGTTCAAAAAAATTGTTGATCAAAGATTTCTAAAATTTTTTATATTATTTTTTACTAGTACTAAGATTATTTTAAAACATTTTAAAGCAAAATATTTAAAATTGTTTCTAAATGCACTAACAACTTAAACGTTAACAATAAACAAGTTAACTTATAATGGCTAACCTCAGCAAACACAATAGAACAAATTACAATTTTGTACTCGGACAACGAAAAAATAATACTGCTTTCTATAAAACCATTAATTACTCTTACTGTCGGTAATAAAAAATGTTGTTCAGTTAGAGCAGATATAAATTTACCTGAACGCAATATATAATTGATTGCCAGGAAACTGGTTTAAATCGAAAATAAAATGTAATTCCGAAAATAAATAAATCAGACCGCGATCTAATACGTTTGTTGATGTTATCTTAAACGCTGTCGCTTTGAAAATATAATCTAGAGTGTTTATTTTGCTTGTAAAAAGGCTGGAGTACGTGTGGGGGACGTTAAGCGTATGTATGGAATGGAGGAAATTGAGTGAATCGATGGAATTAAATAAATCGTCGCCGGCGGGCGTTGATGAGCAACGAAGAGTATATAAAGTGAATAAAAAAAATTGAGACAGTCTTATCAGTAGGTGGTGTGACAGTTTAAAGTTATGGCTGTAGTAAGTAAAAGAGGTTGATGCGCGAATGTAAAAGGAGCTGTTAGTTAGTAAGCCGGGACAAGTTTATCCAGCGTTTGTCAGATGACGGATTGCATCTCACATAGTATGAAGATAATATATTACGGCTGCGTTTGATTACTCCGTGTGTCGTACATATTCGCATGCAGGTTACGACACCGCCTCCCCACACCACACTGATCCTGCAACGGCGTCGCGACGCCATCAATATTTATACCGTGCCCGGCATCAAAGACACGTTGCGGCCAAATCGCATCACCTACACAACCTGTTTTTACTGCATTAAAATTCTTGGCAAGATTGAAATTTGCCTGTCCGGATAGAAATGAAATCAATTCTTCTTTTTTCTTTTCCAACAAGTCAATTTTGTGGAAAAATGGCAGATTATCCTCCAAGCCGTGATAAATTGGAATGGCAACAAATTTGAAACACATTGTTTGTCTTTTCTATTTGCCTATATCCCCCTCTATCTTTCCATTGTAATTCTTATAAATTCGCCGGATTTTGAGTCGAGTCAGGAGTCGATCCCTTTATTGTTTGCTTTATATCTCAACCCCTCCACAACCATCATATATAACTTGCAGCCAGTATAAACAAGTTACAGCTGTGACATATATAGCGAAAGAGTGATAACCTCATTGAATAAATATAAACAATACAGGCGTCCAAATGCGCTATACATCACAATAAACCCGGAGCGGTTGTCATATATCATACTTTCTGGCTCTCTTCTGAATTTGGTCTCACTGGATGCACTCCTTCGGGTGCATATCAAACATTGTTTTTACGATCTCAATCCGACACCTTCTTTTTCAACCACTTATTGAATTGGCCTATTTGTTATACAATTTATTTCTAATTTATTACTAGATAGAATTAAGATTCAAAGTGGAATGAGGAGGGCTTGCTTGCAACAAAGTTAAGATGAAATTACAAATGGAAAGTTTAAATTGGATAAGCAACTTTGAATATTCTTATGAAGTAAACCTAGAGGCAATGGAGTTAATAATATTTCAAAGTACATTTAAGCAAAAATGGAATTGTTAATTTGCATTTAGCAAAAATATTAAATGGAGGAAATAATAGCTTTGAAGAGCTTCAGAGAATTTTTATATTATCATTATGGTTTATAATGCCACAAGCAATTTGTTATGTTGGACATTGTTTGCTGTTTATATTGAAATTCAAAATAATGCTGTAAGGTTTAATTAGTTTCGGTGGTAATTGTGGGTGAAGATACGATGGTAATGCAAAAACAGTTTAGCGTTAGTTGGAGTTTTATGCGGCAATCAAAGGGCGTCCAACAAATCAGAGCGGAGTCGTAACATTGCGACAGAACGAGTTTGTGTAGCGAGGAATGTTTATCCGCGGACATAGCGAAGCTCCCTGGAATGCCAGAGTCCCGTTTATACCCCCGCGAGGACCGGCATAAATGCGCCCCCCTTTACAACCCCCCATAACCCAACCATTCATAAAGTTCTATTATCTAATAATCCCAAGCCTACAACACACAACTATATAACGTCGTAAACTAGCGCAATAACGCGGCAGTAAAAATATAATATAATATTATCAAAATATAAGCAGAAATTAAAGGGGCGCTCCCCCACGTTTTCACTGCGGAAATTTTACGGTCTAATTTCCATTAGGAGGACAAAGAAAGTGAGGCGCTTATTTAATAAAACCTGTTGTGACTAAAACCTAGCAAAATAAGATAATTTCACTACAGCAATTCCTCTCAATTAGTACGTTCCGCGTTATATTCCATTAGCTTTTTCGACGGAATTTTACGAATAATTAAGGGCCGAATGAAGCAGGGGTGTAGTTGTAACGCCACGTTTTCATTTACGGCGCACAATGCCGCCAGCGTGTAATTACTTAGAGCTTTTAATATCGCTACCCGGAAGTGTTCGCGATGGATTGAAACAATGACAAACATATTAGAACAAACCGTGCATGATCATACCTCGTATATTATTTAAAACACTTTGGCAAATAACGAAGCGAGGCAAAAGTGAGCACGTTCTGTTTGTACTCTTCAGATTCAACCTCAGACATATACCGAGAGACAAGTGGAATATATGGATCCTATCAATTCTCGTTTAAAATGCGAACTCGGATTGAATAATACAAGTTGGGAAATGTATAAAAAAAGCGTGGAAAATGAGACGTCTTAAATTTAATAAAGGGAAATGAGATTGGACGCGAATGGGAGGGAACTGCGAATGTGACAATTAAAATCACTGCTGGATTAAATTTTATTAAGTAGGAAGAGTATTTTATTGGAATCGGTTGGAAATGTTATATTTTTGAAAAAAAAATTACATTTAATTTGAATTTGTTAAAATTTGTTATAAAAATTTTAACCTAAAGAACAAAATGTAGCTGAATAATGTTACTTTATTGTAATTTAAAAAGATACCACCGCCGTCGCCAACCTGAATCTTTGAACAACATTGCTACAAACAACAACGCAGAAGAATCCGATGGATTTTTCATAATTTAGAGGAAAAAAAAAGTAAGAGGATTTAGGGTAGGTTTTCTTCCCTCAACAACTGCAATATAACAATGAGTGGTAAGCACTATCGGCTATTTATGTCAAACGGCACAATGGCTTTTTGCCTCGAAAAAAGCGCTGCCACCGCAAAGAAAAATGCCAAAAAGGCATTGGCCAAGGTGAGGTTTAAGTCAGCACACTCCACAATTGTCAACCTCCAATCAATATACCTTTTAATTTCTGCCCTCTGGCATGTGCGTTAAGGGAAAATCACAATTTTTTGGATTTTAAAAAATACTTTAGCCACCTACTTTAAATCTCAAAATACCGACTTTTTTACAAGGTTGACTAGCAAAGAACAATGCTTTGAAGTGGTAATTCTGAACGCTCCGGAATACCTAACTGAGAAAGTAGGACAAGCTCTGAAGTTTCTACAATTTGCTCTAACCTTCTTCTTCTTTACGTGCTTTGTCCTCTACAAACGTTGGCGATCATCAACATTATTTGGGTCTTGTTGACAGCTCTACGAAAAAGAGTGACCCCAAACCACTGACGTAAATTTTTCAATCAGGACGTCTTTCTGCGACCTGGCCTTCGCCTACCAGCTATCTTTTCCTGCATTATATTTTGCAGTAATCTATACTTCGAGCCTTGCATGATATGGCCAACATCCATCAAATGAGAAACAAATTTGTTCGTTTCTTGTTGATTTCTGAGCAACTTCCAAAAAAATCAACAAACGCAGAAATCATGAACTTAACTGAGCTCATGAACTTAAAAGTCACCGTCGATCCTAAAAAATAGGCATTTCTCATTGCCAAAAGTGCTAACTTTACGGGTAACTGCTCCAAGGGCACACATTCTAAATGTTCTATTTTCCAATTTCCAAGGATGCAAAGCATACAGGGTTCATTATAAAAATAATGTGCATTTTTTATAAAAAATTGATTCATTGATCGTACTGGAACAAAACGCATACTTTCGGAGACGTGTCTGCTACGCCTGAAAGGCAGCCTGAATCTCCTCGACAGGAATGTTTTTTAATAACCTTGTAACATGCTTTTGGATGTTTTCTACGGACTCCTAATGCTTTTCTTTCAGCTCTCTCCATAGTCGGTAAAACAAAAAAAGTTGCACGGAGCCAAATTGGGACTGTAAGGGAGCTGCGCGACCACCGAGGTTTTGGTTTGAGCCAGGAAGTTGGTAACAATAACGGCCGTTTGACTGGGGGCATTGTCATGGTAGAGCTTGACCGTATCTTTCAATCTTTTGATCATCTTGAGATAAAAGGTTGAGTTCAGAGTTTCTCTTTGCGGTACAAACTCAAAATGAACGATTCTTCAAACGTCGAAAAAGATAATGAGCAACATTTTGATGCAAAATTTGCTCTGGTTCTGGGTTGTACTCAACCATCCAAAATTTGTCTCTGGTTACGGCAGTTAAGAAAGTCGCAAGACACGTTTTTCCGCTCAGAACAGTAGGAACAAGTTGGCGGCCGGTTTTGTTTATCACATTTCCCGATCGGTTTTACATTTTTAGGATGGATAGTCGCGTCACAATAAAATCATGCGCATCACTTTCATAATGGACCTTGTACATTAAAATAAAGGACTTTCAAGGCAAAACAAAAAAGATTTCAGATTTGCGTTCAAGCTAGCGATGACCCCGGCCACATCATCAAAGTTCAGGTTCTTGCAAATTTGCTGCTATAATAACAAACAAATTGGTTGCTAACATTATTTTGCCAGTTTCACAAAAAAACAGCAAACGCAAAGATAGCTGCCTAACCTAACCTAACCTAACCTAACCTAACCTAACCTAACCTAACCTAACCTTACCTAAACCCCGTCGGTAACGACTATATAATTGACATCCCTACCAAATCTCTAACTAATACATCTCCCAGCCTTCCCAGCCCTCCCAATTTGTGTGTTTTGGGTTTTAAAACATACTTCAGCGCTATCTTATGCGCCCGCAATACTTACGAGGGTAATACCGTTAGGAAATTCTTTACATAGTAGACTGAGAAAATTGAGAAAATAGTAGGACAATTTCTGGAATCTCTAGGATTTGCTCTAACAAACATCGATCAAATGGAAAACAAATTTGTTTGTTTGATGCAAACCTATGTGAGCTCATAGACCTGAAGGTCACAGTCGATTTCAAAAAACAAATAGAAAATTATCCCTTCTATGCTTAATGCTCAAAGTGTTACTCAAAGTTTGCTTTTGGTATACAAGCAATACTCTAGATAAAATGATCAAAGTGGAAGAGTTTTTCTTTGACCAAAACACTGACGTCATGCTAATGTGTGAGTTGAACCATAAACCCAGATATGCGCTGAGAATTCCAAATACATTTACGTACTGAAGGTAAATTGAAAACATGAAACAGTCATCTTTGCAAAGAGACAACTGGACAACTTTGAAGTGGATACTCTTGATAGTTTCACACTTAAAACAGGTGAGCTGGGCATCTGCTTACACCAAACTTATTAACCTTATCAAAACGGCGGGTTTTGAACGGTTTTTTTGACCAGCGTTAAACAGTGCCAAAACTAAAGTCAAAAGAAAGAAGAATTAAAAAACTACTAAATGATAAAAGATAAAAGGTTAATGAGTATTAGGTTTAATAAAACCTACGCTGGTTACCAAAATGACGTTTTTGACGTAGCAATACTTAAGACCGTTAACTTTTAAGTGGAGATTAGTACAGTAGCTGCGGTCACAATCCAGTATTATTAAAGTTCTATGGAAAAGGATCAATTGAGAGGAGAAGGAGGGGGAGATTTGTCATCCATACGGGTTGGACTTTCTCTTCAAGTTACATGGAAATTAACATTAGCAGGTTTAGCCTGAATAAGAATAGTTTCGTACATTGAATGAGTTGTCAAACTGTTATTAAACCTAATTTACCACAGAAACGCTTATAAAACTTTTTAGGATTATTGTAGCGTTCAAAAGATTAATTTGTAGAAAAAATGCCTACAATCATCAATGGCAAAGGCATCTCACATCACACAATATCAAATTACCGGCCCAGTATTCATAAACTGTGTTCCTTACCACCCGCCTAAGTGTTTATCAAAAAAATTTGTTACGTCACTATTCTCTTCTAACTTAATAACATCAGTCAGTCAATCTGTCAAGTTTGTTGGCTGTAGGAACACAACAGGCGGTGAAAACATTTATTTTTTTGATGACTAACCGCCCAAGTGTTTGTTATCAAGAAATTTGTTACGTTACCATTCTTTTTTAACTGAATGACATTCGTCAGTCATTCTTTCAATTTAATTCCTTGATGACTATCTTTTGGGCGGATAGGCGGGAACATAATATCAAACTACCAGCCCAAAATTCATAAACTGTGTTAATATTTTTAAGGTTATGTGCGTAACGTAGTAACACATTTTTTTATTTTATGTGTGTGCCAATACACTATTATTCCAACACAACTGATGTGTCAAAAAAATGACATATAAAAAAAAAATAGATCGATACCGTAACATAATAGATAAAAAACGTCATACTAAATGTCAACTTTTTTAGGTTATTTGTGTACAGTGACGCATCTGTCAATTTTAATTTTCTTATTCAATCTCAATTTTCTTATTCAATCTCTTTTTCTTTAGATTATGTACGTATCATTGCGTATTTGTCAACCTAGATGTCAACCTTAAAACCACATTTTCAATGTCTAAATAATTCAGGTTATGTATGAACTATATCGTATCTGTCAACCGTAAACCAACAACTTTTGTTTTTTTTTTAGGTTATGTAGAAGTCATCACCGAGACCAATACATTTATCATCCGACTAAAGCAATCTCGTGAACATTGTCGACCTGGTCGTAGTGAGCAAGCAGATCCTTGACCAGATCAAAGACACAAAAAACAATTTCAATTAACTCAAGCTAAACCACGAAGAGCAGCTACAAGAGATGCGCAAGGAATTTAATATAAAGACGTCAAAGAGGGAAGACATCTTAGAAAGGCGCAACATCCCATGTCACAAGAAGCTCAGATCACAATCTCCATAAAGGTCCTAAAGACCCTAACAACTTCCCCTGCAGCCAAAGCACCGTTTTAGATCAACAAGACTTCGGACACGTCAAAAACCTGGCCGAGTTCGTCACCTAAAGAAAGAATTCACTCCAAAAAACTAAAAAACAAATCAGATAAGTTATCTGCAGTTATTCGTTTAAGGCCATTACCAGCCTATTTAGTCAGGTGCTTTCAGCGTCACCAAAGCCATTTAGCCCCAAAAGCGCAGTCGAGCACATTTTTAATGTTAAAACATTTTAGGTTATGTATGTACTATAACGTGTCTGTTTGTTTTTTTTTTTTCAGGTTATGTAAAACACCAAAAGCAACCAATTTATACATCATCGGCTGATTGTAGTGAGTAAACAGAACTTAGACCAGATCAAAAACACTGGAAACGATTTCAAACAACTCAAGCTAAACCACAAGGAGCAGGTACAAAAATACGCAAAAAAATCAACAAAAAAACGCTAAAGAAGAAAACCATTTTAGCTAGGCGCAACATCCGCTCATCCACGTTACAGGAAGCTCCGGCCCCAAATTCCATAAAGGTCCCAGAAATCCCAGCGCTTTTCCCTGCAGCCAAAACACTGTTCCAGATCACCAAGACTCCGGACGGCTGGCCCAGACCTTTGCCAAAAAACACGGAGTCCGTCACCTAAAGAAGAGATTCACCTAAAAAAAATCCGAAAAACTATAGAACAAATTGGATAAATCCTATACAGTTACTCTTTTAGCCAGCTCCTAAAGCGCAGTTGAATAATTCTCATGTCCGACTACTAGCTCCTTAAGTTCTCCTTTAAGCCAAGAAAATCTGTTACAAATGGCGCCCAACGTGGGGGCAAAAAAAATCATGGTCCCGCAAACAACCCGTGAGAAAGAAAGAAAAGACGATGAAGCGGCGGCAGAGACGCCTAAAAGAAAAAAAATCTCCAAAAATGACAGAACAACCATCATCGAAGTGATCATAACACAAAAATTACCAACCAGGTCAAAAACCCTGTCAATCAAACGACTGTGAACCCAGTCAGCAACCAAAACGTAGTTATGGAAACACTCCTGGCACATTTTCCAAATAAACCTTAGACCAATACAGGCGTGCCCCACAAGTTCAAAGGCAAATCACTATAGACCAGACCAGAATAATATGCACATATACCAGTTTGTCAACTATATCGACGCAAACGCATACTTGTCAAATACCATGAGCTCTAACCTCATCTAACCTAAGAATCAACCACAGATGATGAAAATCTAATGTTACAAATCTCCAAAACCTTATGCACTATACAAGTTTTTATTCCAATTATTTATAGCAAGAATGGTCCACAATTCTCAACTGACAGAAAAACCAAAGCATTTGCTGATAGTTTTAAATTTTAATGCTTCCTTTTTATAACCGAGGACACTGGTTTGGAACAAGTCTAAAGAGTTCACAAAGAAGTCAATGATTTTTTGAAGGACACTGACGGCAAAGCACCGTTGAACATCGTTTGATCTGCTTGAATCAAAGAAATGATCTTAAAATTAAAAATTTGATCTGCACTAGAATAAACAGAACTTTTAAATCTTTTTTGTTTAAAGCAATCATCAGAGTACTTTACAACAGTTGTTGAACTACATTGTTGCAAAATTTCATGTTTAGTTCGAAAGTTATTCAACTTTTTCTATTTAACCAAGAGCAAATTGCCTTAATACACATTGAGACTACACACAGTTTTGGCAACAAATTGTTTACTAGGCAGATTTCAACATTTTTCGATTACATTAAAATTGTTATTAAAAACTTCATATTTTGCAAATAAGTTTTGCTTGGCTGATAAGTTCAAAAATCAAAATTTGACTGCAAACATTTCATAAAATAGTTTTAGAATGTGTGAAAACTAAATAAAAACACTAAAATACTTTTCAAAAATTTAAATTATGCTTATTTTGATACAAAATTTTTACGAATTAGTCTTAGAGTGTGTAAAAAACTACAAAAATGTAACTATTTTTTGAAATTTGTTAAAAATTTGCTGCATTTTGAAAAGTTGTTTGTAACTATTAGAAGCACCAAACAAGTTTCACTACTTTTTTGCAATTTTTTGATAACCAGTTTACCTTTAGAATTTTATCATAAAACTTATTTATTATACAAAAAAGATCTAAAATTTACAAAAATGATTTTAAGTTACACAAACAATATTTCATAAAAAATCAATATACTTAAAAAAATGTTTTTAGATAAAGATAAAAAAACAAAATTATTCTAAAATTGTTATAGTTACGGTAATTTTTTGCTCAACATATTCCAAAAAGCTTGTTCAAAATTTAAGACTAACTTTTTTTTACATGTTCTAAATTCCTTATGTTAAAATTTTAATTAAGCTACAAAATGTACAAACGTATTAAAAATTAATCTGAAATTGATAAAAATTTAGTCCAACATTTTGCAAATTGCTTTGAAAATTTTTGTCATTCAAAATTATCTGTTGCTTTTGATAGATTGGTAAATAACTTGCGCTATTTTCGTTTGATAAATTTATCAAAACATTAGTGATGAAAAGTGATGGAAGAAAGATACGTTAGAATGGAATATTAAATTCGGATGCGATGCACTATCCGATTATTTATTCACCGCATATATTCGAAGTCAGACTGTGTCGATCATGCCGTCTCCTTGTGTATGTTAAATTATTGAAATTTCCTGGAGAACATTGTGCCATTTCGCATAATGCATTATCAAAATTTTCGGTTGATTGAAGTAACGCCTTGATGCCTTAAAAGCGTCGGCCAGATATTATCTTATACCATTCCTGTTGTGCATTATTCAAATGTACTTTAATAAATAAGTATGTGTGAGGAAAATGTTTGAATGTGTATGTGTGCGCGCGGGTATTTACTGTTATATGGGGGAAATTGAGCGGATCGATGAAATTGAATAAATCGTCGTTGCCGCGGGGCGTTGATGAGACGAGGTAAATATTGCGGGAAAACATTATCTTCAAGGTGTTCGAGGAAAGTCTTTACACTTATGAGTTACAGTTTACATTTAAATTGATCGTTATTTAAATATATTCAAATTAGTTTTTATATGTATATAATTCATGGAATTTTTATTATAAAAACTGTTGTGATAATGAGAAATTGAGTAAATGAATGATTTTGAATTGATTTAAAAAAAATTGTGATCAAAATTATTATAATTTCAATTTTTTGGGCAGTGTCTTTATATACTTTTTGAGTATATTTACCTTAGACCATACACACTTATAGACACGCTTTTTGTCAACGCGGTGAAGCCAACATAATCACTGCGTGTGACGTCAGCCGTGGATAAAAACGCGTACGTAGTAAAATACTTAAATTACGCACTTAATCGAAAATACCAATAAATCTTATATATTTTATTGTATTTATTATTGTTTACCAAAAACTGTAAAATAAAACTTTACTCATAAGGCATATGTCCACAATTATGGTGTGACGTCAGTTGTGGGCATAGAAAGTAGTTGTGTTGGCTTCACTATGTGAAAAACGGGATATAGCAAGTCTAAGGTATTTACAGAAAATTTGATATCCATAATTGGATTATTTTAGATTTTACTGTGAATTTTCTAGTGATAATTAAATATAGAAACAATTTTTATTATAAATTCAATTTATTGCATTTTTTTATATAGGTTTAGATTGTATTTATGAAAAACTATTTTTGGATTAGTTTGGATTTTACGGCAAATTTTCAAGTATTAGTAACTAGTAAAGTTTTGTACCTTCTATATGGACTATTTACTATTGCGATGGAAGTTTTTATAATTTAATTTGTAGCACAAAAAATTTCACCCAAAAATTGAGATTTAATGAAATTTAAAATAAATCCTTGCATTTTTTTTTTTTTTAAATTGGCATTTAAACTATGAACATAAAAAAGGCTTTGTTTACATTTTCCACCTATCCATACAACCCTGAAACTCTCTAGGGCCCTTATATTTTCATCCATGTGTGTTTTAAAACAAAAGCACGGTACAAAATAAATAAATATAAAAAAAGCTAGCTAGAGATGAAAAAAATACTAATAATAATGGCTCAAAGGTCCAGTGGCCAGCCAGCAGCTATACTATTTTATTTACAGGGGCAATTTATTTCGGCATCAAAAGTCGAGAATCTAAAAAGCGCGCGGCCACCGCGCACAAAGCCGTAACCTATTATATCGAAGCTTTTTTTAGCTCCGGTGTGTGTCGGAGGGCCTATAAATAATAACTAATGCTTTCTCCTCACGTAACTAATCTATGAGAGGAGGAAAGCGCCAATAACTGCCAAATCATCAGAACGCGAGAGCTCATATTAAAAAGTGCTATACCGGCGGAATATTACTTTGTATTTTATATATCATATTTATAGAAGAGGAACCGAGGATTTTTGTCTTAAATGATATTACACTGGCGAGATTTAACACCGACTACGTGCCTGGAAAAACTATATTTTTAAGCTTCAAAAGGTGATAACATATTTGTATTTACATGATTACAATATAATCTAATTCAACTGTTGCTTTGAATTTGAATATTTTCTTTTTGAATGCAGATAAATCGTCCACAGTACAGACGAAAATTAAATCATGCTCTAATAATAGAGGGCACGCTCTGTCGGAGACGAATAAATAATCTCAGTTTGTCCCCAAAAGCATATTATATGGCGAAATTAAATTAAGTTCTCGAGTGGTGAGCAAGAGGAAAGGAGAGAGGATTCTACGAATCCTTTGTTGCTATGTCTTCAGAGTTACTTTTGATGTCGGGGAATACCACTAATTATTATAGACCTTCATTATTATCGACCGATGTTACACAAAGTTGTTCACAATTCGCAATTTTCGAGCTAATTGGCCTCTACACTAATTATTATTGATTGTTCTTTGATTGAAAGAGATGATGATGTGTTTCATTAAACTAAATATTATGATTGTCTCGTAATTGATGAATCAATTAAAAAAATAATCAGAAATGATTAAAATTATTAATAATATAAACAAGGTTGCCAACAAATTAGTAAAAAATATATTAATTATGAAATGAATAAAGTTATTAATAATATTTTTTTAGTTTATTTAAGTTATGCGACTCGACTGTCAATCGCAAAGCGACAAACTATGTGTCACCTATTATTAGATTATGTGCAACACGTGACATAAATTGCGAAGCTGCAACTTAAGTGTTAGTTTTTAAATTCATTTAAGTCAAACTATGCATGTGTTAACTATTTTGTGCAGGTATTGACATAAACTGCAAAGTGACAAATTATAAAGTTTGGCTCAACTGTCAATCGAGAAGCGATTAAGTTTATTTTTAATTAAACTATTCTAAATAGCTTTAAACTATTTTATAATTGTTTCAACCTAAAACTGTTCCAACAAATCTTAAACTGTTCTATTATACTCTAAACTGTTCCAAGAAACCTTAAGTTGATCTAAATTGCACTTAATTCTTTGAAACTATTACAAGTACCTCTAAACTCTTTTGACAACAGTTTCAACAAATCCTAAATTTTTTCCACAAACCCTAAACTGATTTAAATAGTAACAAATACTTCTAAACTGTTCCAAATAGTTCTAAACTATTCCACATAGCTCTAAATTGTTTTAGCAAGTGTTCTAACAAATTTTAAATTATACTAACAACCCGTAAATTGTTTCAACAAACCCTAAAGTAATCTTAATTGCTCTAAACTGCTCTAAACTGTTCCAAATAGTTCTAAAGTATTCCAAACAGCAATCAACTCTTCTAAACTGTTTCGGCAATTATTTCAACTAACACTAAACAGTTTAGACAAACTTTAAACTAATCTAAACAACTCTAAACTTTTCTAAAAAATTTAAACTGTTCCAAATAGGTTTAAACTATTCAAAATAACTATGAACTGTTTCAACAAATTTTAAATAGTTTCAACAAACCCTAAACTGTTACGACAATTTTAGAACTGATCAAACTAGCTCTAAACTGTTCCAAGTAGTTGTAAACTGTATTAAACAACATTTAACTGTCCCAAACAGCTTAAAACTGCTTCAACAAACCGTAAACTGTTTTGACAAATCTGATCTAAATAATTCTAAACTCTCCCAAACTGTTCCAAGTAACGCTTGACTGTTCGAAACAGTTATAAACTATTCTAAATAGCTCAAAACTGTTTTGGTAATGTAAGGCAACCAGAGATTTTTTGGCAACTATTTCAACAAATTGTAAACTGTTTAGATAAACTCTAAACTAATAAAATAACTTCCTAAATTGATCTAAATTGTTCTAAACTGTTCCAAATAACTTTAAACTCTTTTGGAAACAGTTCCAACTAATCCTAAATTGTTTTTATAAACTCTAAACCGATTTAAATTGGTCCTAACTGTTCCAAATACTTCTAATCTATTCCAAGTAGTTCTGAACTATTCCACATAGCTCTAATTGTTTTGACAAATTGTTCTAACAAATTTTAAATTGTTCTAACAAACCGTAAATTGTTTCAACAAACCTTAAACTAATCTACAACAAACCATAAACTAATCTAAATTGCTTTAAACTATTCCAAATAATTCTAAAAAATTCCAATAAGCATTCAAATGTTTTAAATAGCTCTAAACTGTTTCGGCAGCTATTCAACTAACCGTAAACAGTTTAGACAAACCTTAAACTAATCTAACTAGTTTTAAACTTTTCTAATAAGTTTTAAACTGTTTCAAATATTTTTAAACTATTCAAAATAAACTGCTTTAACAAATTTCAAATTATTTCAGCAAACCCTAAACTGTTACGACATATCTTGAACTGATCTAACTAGCTCTAAACTGTTCCAAATAGTTGTAAACTGTATTAAACAGAATTTAACTGTCCCAAACAGCTTAAAACTGTTTTGGTAACTGTTTCAACAAACCGTAAACTAAGTTAATCTAATTAGTACTAAACTGTTCCAAATGTTCTAAACTATTCCAAGTGGATCTAAACTCTTTTTGCAACAGTTCCAACAAATTCTGAATTGTTTTCATAAACTCTAAACCAATTTAAATAGTTCTAAACTGTTCCAAATACTTCTAAACTATTCCACATAGCTCTAAATTGTTTTGGCAAGTGTTTTAACCAATTTTAAATTGTTCTAACAAATCATAAATTGTTTCAACAAACCCCAAACTAATCTAAATTGCTCTAAACTGTTCCAAATAGTTCTAAAGTAAACTAAACAGCAATCAACTCTTCTAAATAGTTCTAAACAGTTTTGGCAACTATTTCAACTAACACTAAACAGTTTAGACAAACCTTAAACTAATCTAAACAACTCTAAAGTTTTCTAAAAAGTTTTAAACTGTTCTAAATAGGTTTAAACTATTCAAAATAACTATGAACTGTTTCAACAAATTTTAAATAGTTTCAACAAACCCTAAACTGTTACGACAATTTTAGAACTGATCTAACTAGCTCTAAACTGTTCCAAATAATTGTAAACTGTATTAAACAACATTCAACTGTCCCAAACAGCTTAAAACTGCTTCAACAAACCGTAAACTGTTTTGACAAATCTGCTCTAAATAATTCAAAACTCTCTCAAACTGTTCCAAGTAACGCTTGACTGTTCGAAACAGTTATAAACTATGCCAAATAGCTCAAAACTGTTTTGGTAACTATTAAAAAAAAAATTGTTTTATTTAACCTTAAACTGTTCCGACAATTCCTGAACTGATCAAAATAGCTCTAAACTGTTTGAAATAATTCTAAACTATTTCAAATAACTCGAAACTGTTCTGATTACTATTCCAACAAATTTTAAACTGTTTTGACAAATTTTAAACTACTTCAAACAACATTCAACTGTTCTAAATAGCTCTAAACTGTTTTGGCAACTATTTTAATAAACTGTAAACTGTTTAGATAAACTTTAAACTAACCTAAATAACTCTAAATTTCTTAAATTGATCTAAATTGTTCTGAACTGTTCCAAATAGCTTTAAACTCTTTTGGCAACAGTTCCAACTAATCTTAAAATGTTTCTATAAACTCTAAACCGATTTAAATAGTTCTTAACTGTTCCAAATTTTTCTAAACTATTTTAAGTAGTTCTAAATATTCCACATAGCTCTAATTGTTTCGGCAATTGCTCTAACAAATTTTAAATTGTTCTAACAAACTGTAAATTGATTCAACAAATCATAAACTAATCTACAACAAATCTTAAACTAATCTAAATTGCTTTAAACTATTCCAAATAGTTCTAAAATATTCCAAACAGCAATCAGCTGTTTTAAATAGCTCTAAACTGTTTCGGCAGCTATTTCAACTAACCGTAAACAGTTTATACAAACCTTAAACTAATCTAACAAGCTCTAAACTCTTCTAATTAGTTTTAAACTGTTTCAAATACTTTTAAACTATTCAAAATAAACTGTTTTAACAAATTTCAAATGATTTCAGCAAACCCTAAACTGTTTCAACATATTTTGAACTGATCTAACTAGATCTAAACTGTTCCAAATAGTTGTAAACTGTATTAAACAGAATTTAACTGTCCTTAACAGCTTAAAACTGTTTTGGCAACTGTTTCAACAAATTGTAAACTAAGTTGATTTAATTTGTACTAAACTGTTCCAAATGTTTTAAACTATTTCAAGTGGCTTTAAATTCTTTTTGCAACAGTTCCAACAAATCTTAAATTGTTTCCATAAACTCTAAACTGATTTAAATAGTTCTTAACTGTTCCAAATACTTCTAAATTATTCCAAATAGTTCTAAACTGTTCCACATAGCTCTAAATTGTTTTGGCAACTGTTCTAACAAATTTTAAATTGTTCTAACAAACCATACATTGTTTCAACAAACCCTAAACTAATCTAAATTGCTCTAAACTGTTTCAAGTAATTCTAAAGTATTCCAAACAGCAATAAATTGTTCTAAATAATTCTAAACTGTTACGGCAACTATTTCAACTAATTGTAAACAGTTTAGACAAACCTTAAACTGATCTAAATAGTTCTAAACTCTTTTAAAAAGTTTTAAATTGTTCCAAATAGTTTTAAACTGTTCAATACAACTCTAAAATGTTTTGGCAATTATTCTAACAAATTTTAAATGGTTTCAACAAACCCTAAACTGTTACGACAATTCTAGAACTGATTTAACTAGCTTTAAACTGTTCTAAATAGTTGTAAACTGTATTAAACAGCATTCAACTGTCCAAAACAGCTTAAAACTGTTCTGGCAACTATTTCAACAAACCCTAAACTGCTCTAAATGGTTCTAAACTTTTCCAAATAGCTCTAAACTAATTTAAATTGCTCTAAACTGTTTCAAGTAGTTCTAAAGTACTCCAAACAGCAATAAATTGTTCCAAATAGTTCTAAACTGTTCCGGCAACTATTTTAACTAACCGTAAGCAGTTTAGACAAACCTTAAACTGATCTAAATAGTTCTAAACTCTTTTAAAAAGTTTTAAACTGTTCCAAATAGTTTTAAACTGTTCAAAACAACTCTAAAATGTTTTGGCAACTATTTTAACAAATTTTAAATGGTTTCAACAAACCTTAAACTGTTACAATTCAAGAACTGATTTAACTAGTTCTAAACTGTTCCAAACAGTTGTAAACTGAATTAAACAGCATTCAACTGCTCAAAACAGTTTAAAACTGTTTCAACAAACCTTAAACTGCTCTAAATGGTTCTAAACTCTTCCAAATAGCTCTAAACTGTTTTGATAACTATTCCAAAAAAAATTAATTTACTTCATTTAACCTTAAATTGTTCCGACAGTTCTTGATCTGATCTAAGTAGCTCTAAATTGTTTAAAATAATTAATAATAATACTACAAATAGCTCAAAACTGTTCTGATAACTGTTCCAACAAATTATAAATTGTTTAGACAAACTTTAAACTGATCTTTTTTCTTCTTTGTCAGCCATTCATACGCCACTGCTGGCGTCTTAGCCTCTTCTCTGCTTGTAATGCTGGCAACTTACATTACAAGGGACCTACAGTTTTAAGTGGATTCCGAACCACTGGAGAGAATTCATCACTCCTCACCTTTTTTAGCCGTAAAACCCCACGCTGACAAGGCGGGTTGAAGAGTGGGAGAGCGTATAGAAAGTGAAAAGTATATCACGGTATATGGGAATTGAACTCACGATCTTCGGTACAGGGGCCGGATGCCTAGACCACTGCGCCACGCTCTTAAACTGATCTATGTAGCTTTAAAATGTTCCAAATAATTGTAAATTATTTCAAACAACATTTAACTGTTCCAAATAGATCTAAACTGTTCCGGCAACTATTTTTAGATAAACTTTAAACTAATCTAAATAACTTTAAACTTTTTGAACTGATCTAAATTGCTCTGAACTGTTTCAAATAGTTCTAAACTATTCCAAATTGCTCTTGATTGTTTTAACAACTGTTCCAAAAAAAAATAATTTATTCTAATAAACCCTAAACAGTTCCAACAGTTCTTGAACTGCTTAAAGTAGGTCTACATTGCTCTAAAGAGTTTTAAACTCTTCTAAATAGCATTTAATTGTTCAAAATAGCTATAAGCTGTTCCGGAAACTATTCAAACAAAGCGTAAACTGTTTCGACAAACCTTAAACTAATCTAAATAGCTTTAAACTGTTTCAAATAAAATTTAAAATATTATTAGCTCTAAATTCTTTTGACAACTATTTCATGTTTAATAGTTTCAACAAATCCTTAGTTTTTGCGACAAAACCTTTACTAATATAACTTGCTCTAAACTGTTTTAAATAGTTCCAAATAGCTCACAACTGTTCTAACAAACCCTAAACTGCTCGGACAAACTCCTAAACAATCTAAATAATTTTAATCTGTCTTAAGTAGTTTTAAATTATTTCAAATAGCTCCAAACTATTTTGACAATTATTCTATCAAATGCTAAAATGTTTCAACAAACCCTAAACCGTTTTAAAAAACTTTAAACCGATTCAAATAGTTCCAAACTATTTCTAATACATTTAAACTATTCCAAATAACTCTAAACTGATTAAAAAAACTATAACCTGATCCAACTAAATTTAAGCAAGTCCAACAAACCCTAAACTGTTTTGACAGAGCCAAAATTAATTCAAATAGCTTTAAACTGTTCTTACTAGTTTTCAGACTAGATTAGTTTAAATTAAAGTTTAGAAACTGTTTCAACAAACTCTAAACTGCTCTAACAAACTTTAAATTTTTTTTGGTGTGCCGTCTTCAGAATAGTAATTTAAATTTTGTTTACTGCTGCTATAAATAGTTAGTTTAAGATGCATCTGAACAATATTTTTCTCCTCACGATACTTTTCTTACCAGTTTTTTTTCTTTTGATTATAACTTGTAACAGATTGTACCGGGCACCTCCCATAACGTAATTGAAGTACTCAAGCTTCTTAATCCTTATTGTTGAAAATATTTCTTTTCTGTTCCAAAAAACTCTAAACAGTTGTGGCGTACTATAACCTATTCGGAAGAACTACAAAATATTTTGAAAAGAATTTACAAAACTGTCTTATAGATACCTAAATTATTTGTAGCTCTACAAATCCTTTCCAAAAAACCTAAACAACTTTTTTTACAAAAAATTGTACAACTTTCTAAGACTTTAATAAAAAGTTGTCCAACATTTTATGCTCTACTGGTTGCAACTGTACAAATAAATTAATCAAATTTAGTTCAATTTTAGTAGAAACTATGTTGATTAAAAAAGTAATTTTCAAAAATTTCAAAAATTTTGTTTTTTTACAATTTTTTGGATATTCTTATGAAAAGTTGTTCAACATTTTGAGCTCTGCTGGTTGTAATTGTTGAAATAATTTGATCAAATCTGCACCAAATTTAGTTAAAACTGTGTTTATTACAATCATATTTTTACAAAGTATTTTTCCAAAATTTTGATTTTTCACAATATTTTGAATATTTTTATAAAAAGTTGTCCAACATTTTAAGCCCTACTGTTTGTTAAAGTATCTAGTATCTAAGTAAATCTTTTTCAAGTTCATCTTTTTCTTCAGCATGAATGTTTCTTCTCCTGAACGTAGGCCTCTTTCAAAATTGTTCCAAAAAACTAAACAAAATTATTTAAACTGTTACTATGTACATCCAAAAATCCACTTAACATTACCAACAAAATTATTAAAAAAAAAATTAAACTGTTTTGATAAGCTTTAAACTGTTCCAAGAAATTCCTAGCTGTACTGACTAACTCTAAGCTGTAGTGAGAAGCTCTAAAGTCTTCTGGAAAACTCTTCAACACTTACAAAGTTTATTAAATTGTTTCATAGATACTTTATTAACTGTTTTGTTGATACCTAAACTATTCTGTCAATACCTAAACTATTTCTAAATATAATTTTTTTTTTAAATAAAAATTTTAAACTGTTCTTAAAAGCCAGTTCCAAAAATCGCAAACATATACCGACAAAGTCTAAACTGTACGAGTGTTAACTGTCAATTACATAGCATCAAATTGTGTGTTTTAATAGTTTTTGACATAGTTCAACTGTCAATCGCAAAGCGACAAATTAATTATTAACAATTTAAAGGTTATTTTAAGTATGCTTCTCAATTGTCAATCGGACAAAACAATAAAATAAAATTTTAAAACTTTAATAAACTCAATAAGCTTTTTCAGTGTCTCTTGTTGCACATTTTCAAAATTATTAATTAACAACTTCTGTATTATTGCCAGCATTCAGTTAATTCCAGTGCAATAAAACCGGTGTAGTTGAAATGAAGCTCTAGCTAATAATACTCTCGAATGTAATAATTTACACTCATTTATCACCTTCCCGTGTTTTGAGTAGTGTTTGCGGTAGTGGGGGCTAACCATATTAATATGTATGAGGATTCAAATAAAAGTGGGAAGATACCATAAACAGGAACTTAATCTTTTATGCATGTTGTACCGTTAGCGAATCCGTATATAAAATTATAACTGACTCCAAAATCGATTTGTGTTTCTCTGTATATTTTTCACAAGTAGATCTGTGAAGAATGGCGTTTTATCATACTATGAGGTTTGTAATTTCCGTTATTATTTTTACCATAAAAGCGAGATATATGATCAATTTGCATGTCTTACAATTTGATTGATTCAAACAATTGAATTGTTAATGTAGTTATTAAAAATTAGTGTCCGTGTAATAAGGGTTAATGCAGCAGTAGTAACAGCAGCAGCAGGAGCACATTCCCCATAACGACATCCTGAAAGACAAAGCGGACCTTTTGTGTCCTGATAATGCTGTGAATAGAAATATATTGCCGCTTCCACCCGCGTTCATTACATTTTAATATCGTCCCCGGTACGATATTAAATTTTCATTAAATCCGCCGGCAAAATTAAAACATGATAAACCTGCGTTATTATAATAAACAAGATTAATACATGTTGTAATGCGTCGCGCACCGTGTTGATTCAGCAATTTTTTGTTGGTTTTAAATTGTGTTGTTAGGTATTTACATTACTTTTTACTACGCTCCCATCCAATATTAATATATTATGTAGTATCCCATGTATTTAAATAGATTTTCCACTTGTTTCGGGATGGAAATGAATGCATGCATGGAGTGGGTACTAGCAGCAGCTGATGCCGTTACATTTAAATAATTGCTGTGCCATTAAAAATATATACACAGTGTGCACGCACCATGTGCCTCAATATGTGGTAACATGTCGCCCGGTGGTGTATTATAAACTCTGCTTTAAATTAAACACTGGTTTCGACGAATGATAAGTAGCTAATTGAATAACTCTCTCAAAATTTACTGCCAGTTCCAATTGAATTATTTATTAAAATATTTTTTTACATGATTCTCAGGCTAATTTATTAATCTATTGATTCAACGTATTATTACTATTGAAACATGCACAATTTTTTGGAGAACAACAACAAAACCTTTTAATAATTCATAAATCGTATGTGGGCAAATCCACGTCGAGTGAGCAGTCCATTTTACGCGACCTTCTCCGATTTAGCTCAAATTTGTACACTTATTTGAGCACCCAAAATATGACTTCATGCCAAATTTCAGACCTCTAGGTTAGATAGTTCGCCTCGTAGAGAAAATTGAATTTTACGGCAATTTTTAAGTTCAATTTTTAACTTTATTTATCTTAATTCCATTTCAGTCTGGGAAAAATTTAGATTAGTCATAACCGATGGGAAATTTCCCACCCTTGACGTTTGTTACCTCTATTCATTAACATCCTGTATATTAATCAATATACTACTACTACTACTACTTTCCCGCAATTAATGAATTATGTGCCTTGGCCACCAATCCAAGTGATTGTGATCAAAAAGTTGGATCACTAATAATTGGGCGGAAACTTCAGTTAAAACTACTGTTTTGCAATCATGGAACTGTGTGCCCTGCCCATACACCCAAATGTTTGTGATCAAAAAGTTGGATGACAAACACTTGGGCGGATGGGCGGGCACTGGTTGAAATTACTGTTCCGTATTTATTAAACTGTGTGTCCCGCCTACCCACCCAAATGTTTGTAAACATAAAATTGGATTACAAACACTTGGGAGGGTGAGCAAAACCCCAGCCAAACTAATGTCCTGCAATTGCTAAAATGGGTGAGCGTTACTAAGTTTGAAGCCTGTAGGCGTTACGCAGTTATTGATGTTTCCCGCTCATATGTTTGTGATTAAATTTTTTGACAACAAACACTAGGCGGGAACTAAGTTCAAAGCTTGCGGGCGAGTAGCATTTATTGGTGATCCGCACCTACCCTTTCAAGTGTTTGTGATCTAACTTTTTGACAACAGACACTTAGGTGGGTGGGCGGGAATTAAGTTTAAACCTTCTAGGCTTGTTCTAAACTTTGTGTTTATAATGAATTTTTTAGAAAACAAACACTATGGTGGGTGGGGTCATTCTTTGAAATTTGTCATCAATTTTTTGACACTTGTTGAGTTTATAATTTATTGAAAATTGTCAGATTTGACATTTCTTTGACATATGTCTTACTTTCTGATTTCAAATATGTAAAATTTTTGAAATTTGTTAATAATTTACTAAACTTGTAATGTTCATTAAACTTTGTCAAAATGTTTAAATTTAAAAACATTGAAAAGAACATTTAGAACATTAAGAACAATGTAATCATTGAGAACATTGGAAACATTAAGAAAATTGAGAACATTTGATAGATTGAGAACATTTTGACAAAATACCGACTAATTGGAAACATTAGTAATAACATTGAAACATTATTAAAATCTTAGGAACATGATTAACAACTTGAGAACATTTTTTGTGTTATTATTCATTACTTGTGAGAATATATAAACATTTTTGGAACACGATTAACATTTTGAACATTTTTGTAAAACATTACAATACAATATTCAATGATTAATTTTATCCGCTACGTCCACGACGCATATGTACACAGCTGAGCCGACTGTGCGCGAGTCGACACGACGCATAGTAAGTGAAGACCGAAGTCACGACTAGTTCACTCCCTGCAAGGCGGCCATAGTTGTGTTAGTTACGGGCCATGCACGAGCAGCCATTTTGTGTCGGATAATAAAATAAGTTTGTGAGTGTTGTGTGGGCGTGCTGCTGCTATCAGGATATCAGGAGAACATAGCAGGGAACAAGCAGATTACTAAGGTAACAGAAATCAACGTGTTTTGCTGTAGTAAATCGATTAAAAATATTAAATAAATTTGCAAGCTTGATTATAGGTGAGTCATTATTGCACAATTTTATGTAATGTAGGTTTACCTAAGCAATCATATTTTGACTTGTTCTTGATGTATTATACACATTCCGATCCACTTTTATTGAAATTGTTTGTTGCAAAGTTCATTGATCTCTCACAAGGCATAAATGTCTAAAGTACATTTTTAGCTTACATTTACAAAATATCACAAACTAGAGCAAATAAATTTGTTAAAAATATAATAAAATAATCAATTATGTTTATCATCATGTTTGGTAAATGTTGATAATATTCTAAATTATAAAATAAATTGTAAAATCTTAATATTTTCTAAATATTATTGTTTCCACATTGAAAATTGTGATTATGTTGCAATGTATGAAGACAGCTGATACTTTGACACATTATTTTTTCACGTTTTAGATGATACTTTGATACTTGGAGAGCTGTATAAATTGATACTTTATTTTTTACATTTTAGTCAAAAAATATAAAAGTTTGGCCAAAAGTATAAAAATTGTTCATTAAATTATGTAACTAGAACACCAACTATCAAGTTCTGAACAAAAACTGTAAAAAATCTTATTATAAAAAAAAAATTTGACAAAAATATAAAATTCTGGACAAAAAATATAAAAAATTTTGCAAAAAGTATAAAAATCTTTCTACTAACTCTTCATCTTCTTCTTCTTCTTCAGCCTTTGCTCATCCACTCCTGAATGTAGGCCTCTTCCAGATTTTTCCACGTAATTCGGTTCTGAGCAACTTGGAACCAGTTATATCCCGCTATACTCCTAATGTCGTCTGCCCATCTCTTCTGGGGTCTCCCCGTACTTCATTTTGTTGTTCTTGGGCGCCATTTCATTATCCTGATAGTCCACTTATTGGGGTCTTGTCTAGCCACATGTCCTGCCCATCTCCACTTTAGTTGCGCAATACGTTTTATAACGTCTGTCACCTTAGTTCTTAATCGGATTTCTTCGTTACGTACTTTATTTCTCAAGTTTATTCCAAGCATGGATCTCTCCATCGCTCTTTGCATAACACTTGGTCTTTGGGCACTTCTTTGCGTTAACGTGGCAGTTTCTAGGCCATATGTAGATACTGGCAGTACATATGTATCGTAGACCTTCCTTTTTAGATTTATAGGAATAGTGTTATTCTTAAGCACGTAACCCAGGTTTCCGAATGCCGCCCAACTCAGCCGAATTCTTCTATTAATTTCAGCAGTCTGATTCTCCTTTCCAAGCTTGATGGTGTGACCGAGATATACATATTCTTTCACCGTATGGAATGTGTGTTGGTCTACGGTGAACTCCAACTCATCTGAGCTCATAATTTTTGTTTTGTTGAGGTTCATTTTCAGTCCGGCTAGTTTCGATACATCATTTAGCTGTTGTAGCATATCTTTCAGCTGACTTGGGTCACTGCTGATTAGTACAATATCGTCAGCAAAACGTAAGTGGTTAAGGTATGTTCCGTTGACACTTATACCCTTTCCTTCCCACGACAGGCTCTTAAATATGTTTTCCAGGGCCAATGTGAACAGCCTTGGAGAGATCGTGTCATCCTGCCGTACGCTTCTTTTTATTGGGATCTTATCTGTATTTAAGTCCTCGTCGATACTCACTTGGAGTGTTGCGTGGTCATATATATATTTAATGAGGTTGGTTTATCTAGAGTCGATTCTAGCTCCGTCCATAGCTGCTAAGATTGCCCATGTCTCGATGGAATCGAACGCCTTCTGATAGTCCAGAAAGGCCAAGTGAAGGGGGATGTTATATTCCGTGCTCTTTTCAATTAGGGTGTGTATTACTTGTAGGTGGTCGGTGGTACTAAAGCCTGCGCGAAATCCAGCTTGCTCAACTGGTTGATAAAAATCTAACTTCTTTGATAAACGATTTGTCAGAATTTTTGTTAGAAGTTTGTAGAGATGAGACAATAAGCTTATTGGCCGATAGTTTTCTATATTTGTAACATCTCCCATTTTGAAGAGCATTATGACTTCTGCATTTTTCCAAGTATCGGGGATTTTCCCTAGTTCTATGCATTTGTTCAAAAGAATTCTGACCGCCTCTTGTAAAACATCTCCTCCCAGCTTGAGCATCTCGCTTGTAATTCTGTCTTCACCTGGTGATTTTTGGTTCTTCATTTGCCTCAATGCTTTTCCCAGTTTGTCTTTGTCGATCTCGGGTATCTCCTCTGACCCTACATTTAGTATGATGTTTCTGTTATTATTTTGCCCTGGGCAAGCAGTTGTGCTGTATAGGTTTTGGTAAAAGTTTTGAACCACATTTTTAATATCAGTTTTGTCAGTAACAAGAATGCCTTCATCGTTTTTCATTTTGCATATTTTTATTTTACCCCTTGACATTTTTGATCGCAAGGCTCTCATATTCACATTATCTTTGATTGTATTTTGTATTGTCTGGGCGTTGTAGGCTCTAACATCCTTTCGAAATTGTTTTTGTAATGTTTTGTTCAGTTCTTCGTATTCATTTGAGTCCCGGTTTGTGCTTTTTCGTTGTTTGATAAGGTTAATTGTTTCTTGGGTAATTTTACTGTTTTGGTTTTTTGTTCGTGTGCATACTTTTTTACTGGCTACTTGTATACTGTCTGTGATTCTAATGGATAAATCGTTCAGGTCCATTTCTTTTAGGGTATGTGTTGTTTTTAGTTTCGTTTCTAACGTTTTTTGGAATTCGTCCTTCTTGCCTTCTATTGCATGTGTTGTTGCATAGGTATTTCTTTGCACTAGTTTCTTCCGTTCGATCCGAGTGTTTATTTGTAAAGTAGCTCTTATCATTCTGTGGTCGCTACCGGTATCGAACCGATTCAGGACAGACACGTTCGTACATATATCTTTCCTATAGCTGATAATGTAGTCAATTTCATTTCTTACATTTCCACCTGGACTTTTCCAGGTCCATTTCCTTTGAACTGGTTTCTTAAAAAATGTGTTTAGGCAATACAGGTTTTCGTTTTGGAGATAGTTCGCCAACATTTTGCCCCGGGGGTTTCTAAGTCCCAGACCGAAGTTCCCTACACTATCCCCGTCTCCTGCAATTTTTTTTCCAATTTTTGCATTGAAATCGCCTATGATTACAAAGGAGTTTGCGCTTTCTGATCTTTCAGCGGTGGCAATGTCTTCGTAAAATTGTTCAGCTTCGTCTTCATCCGAAGAACTCGTTGGCGCATAGACTTGTACGACTTGGAGAGAATACCTTTCGTTTAGTTTTATCATAATGTATATGACTCTATGCGAAATAGCACACATTTTTGTAACGAGATGTTTTAGTGTTTTGTGGATCATGATGGCTACTCCGCCTATATGGGCTCTTGTGTCGCTGTTGTTCTGGTATAGCACATGTCCTGATTTTAAGGTGGTAGTTTTCTCCCCTTCTCGTCTAGTCTCGCATATGCCCAGTATATTCCATTTTATGCATTTGAGTTCTTCTTCGAGTGCTTTAAGGTGTTCGTCCAATCGCATAGTTCGTATGTTATAGGTTGCTATCAGGAGTTTTTTTACCGATATATCTCTTTCTGGGTTGGTTTCCATTTTTTGTTTGTATTGTGCTTCTTCTTGGTGTTTTCGAATTTGGGCCTCCCCCAGAATCCTCGAGGCAGACTGTTGTATCAGTGTGAGATTGTGAGCAACTTGCTCTACTCTCCTGGGGTATTCTTGTTTTTGAATTCGAATTCGTCATGTTATTTCATTTGGAAGGATTTGGCAGTTAAAACTAACTAAACTAAAATATTTTGACCAAAAATTATAAAAAATCCTGCTTAAATAATGCAAATTTGACAAAAATATAAAAATCTGACCAAACTTCTATAAAGTTTTGGTAAAACAATAAAAAATTCGGTCTAAATAATGTAAATTTCTAATCTAATGTGGTTTTACTTGAAATTCAACTGTATTTTTATGTTGTTGTGAAAATTAAAAAAAAAAAATATAAAAAAAAAATTAATTTTGGAAAATGTATAAAATTTTGACCAAAAAAATTAAAAATTGTAAAAATCTTGCCCAAAAATACAAAAATTTAGCTTACAACTATAAAAAATTACTTTAATTATATAATTTGTTCATAACCAATAAGAACTTGGGTAATAATTATAATATTCAGACCAAAAACTATCAAGTCCGGTATAAAAATTATACTTTTATCATGTTACCAGGCAATAAACTACAAAAAAGAAGACAAATATTTAAAAAAAATAATTAAAATCTAGGAAACTTATTAATGTAAATTTGACAAAATTATAAAATTCTGGCTAAAAAGTATAAGAATTTAGCTTAAAATTTAAAAATCTTCATTAAAACTATAAAAATCTTACATAATTCATGTGGTTTAGGCATTAACTACAAAAATTAAAAAGATCTGACAAAGAAATTAACCAAATTTTTATAATCTAATAAAAAAAATTAAAAAAATACTTTAATCATGTTACTTAACCACAAACTATAAAAATTTAGACAAAAACTATAAAGTTATAAAAATGTCGACAAATGTAAAAGAATCAAACGTATTTTAAATCCGACAAAAAAGTATAGAAGTTTTGACCAAAAACCAATAAGTAAAATTTACAAAAAGTATTCAAAGCTTCCTTTTTATGTAGGAATTATTACAGGTTTCTTTTAAGATTTGCAGAACTTTAACTCTCTATTACAGATTTCTTTTGATTACAGGTTTCTGCAATTACTGATTTCCGCTGCGTTCTATCGGTTTGAGTTCGAGATAAATCTTCGCACTCCATCCAATATGGCGCTTTTCTTCAACTACAGGGTTTTGCAATGACAGGTTTCTACCGGTTTGAGTCCAAGCTAAAGCTTTGCACCAATGGGAGAGAGGGTCTTGAACCGGCTATTTATTACTACTTACTTTTATCGTGTAATTTGGCTATATAATGGGTGATTTATTTAGAGGTACTTTTTTCATTAGTGGTTTTAAGTTAGATATAGCGTACGCTGAGTCAAACAGTTATGTTATTTTGGTTCAGTAATATTTAACATTTCATCATGGAAAGAATTAGCTCGGCACAACGTCTACAAATTATTCAGATGTATTACAAAAATCAGCGCTATATGATGAAAATGTTTTGTACGCTTAGAGCAACATATAGTTTACCTAATCGGCATAAAGAACGCACAATTTGCTGAACTATTAAAAAAATTAAAACTCAATATTTATCATTAGATAATACGCCACCAAATAAACCACATCCCGTACGTAGTAAAGAAAATATAACGGCGGTAGCTGAGAGTGTAGGCTATATAATGTAGGCGATAACCGCGTTGAATCGATTTGGCGTTATTCTCAACAGTTTGGCTTGGCGTTTGGAACAATTTTTCGCATTCACTGTTTGGCTTTGGGCTCTTGAAAAACTTCAAAATGATCTACAGTTTTTGACCAAAATTTTGTTTAGCGATGAGGCCCAATTCTGGCTTAATGGCTACGTCAATAGGCAAAATTGCCGTATTTGAGCTGAAAAGCAACCAGAAAATATTTAAGTTTATGGGCTAGTGTAACATTTCTTTAACAATAAAGCCGGCTGAAACGTAACTGTGAATGGCGCTCGTTATCGCACAATGATATTAGACTATTTGCTGCCTAAAATTAAAACCGGTAATCTTGAAGACATTTGGTTTTAACAAAACGGCGCTACTTGTTACATAGCCTTAAAACCATGGTTTTATTGCGACAACGATTTGGTGAACAGTTAATTTTACTCCTCGGACCTGTGAATTGGCCGGCTAGATCATGTAATATTGCAATTTTAGATTTTTTCTTTTGGAACTACTTATAGACCAAAATCTACATGGATAAGCCGACTATAATTGGGGAATTGGACACCAACATTACTTCCATCATTTGCCAAATACCACTCAATATGCTTAACGCGTCATTAAAAATTGAAATTTCTGAATGGATCATGTAAGTCGTAGTTAGTTGTGCATATATTTTTTAATGTACGATCTTAAAGATTACTCGATAAACATTTTTTTTTGGTTTTTTCATCCTTTAAAAAAATACTTCTAAATGAATTTAACCAAAAACTATAAAATTCTGAGCAAAAACTATAAAAATCTGGCATTAATAACGTAAGTTTAACAAAAATTTATAAAACTTTAGTCAAAAAGTATAAATATTTAGCCAAAAAGTTATAATTGACTTATAAAAATCCACTTTAATCAGGAAATTTAGCCATAAACTATAAAATCCGGACAAAAACTATAAAAATTCGACTTGAATAACCTATAAAAACTGACTTTTATTATGTAATTTGACTATAAACTATAAAAATTCAGCTAAAAAATATAAAAATTGTGGATTTATCATGAAACTTGGCTTTAAAACTATAAAAATCTGGACTAAACTATAAACAATTTAACAAAAAAAAAAAAAATGTAAATTTGACAAAAATATAAAAATCTGTCTAAAAAGTAAACACATTTTGCTTTAAACTATAAAAAAATATTACTTTAATCATGTAGTTTGCCCGTAAACTACAAAATTTTAACCAAAAACTATAATAATTTGGCCAAAAGCTACAATATCTAATCAGTAAGAATTAAAAAAATTGTCAAAAAATATTTAAAAAAATAATTAATCATGAAACTTGGCTATAAACTAAAATTCAGGACAAAAACTATGAAAAATCCGACTAAATACTAAAATAAAAACTTAAAAATAATCAATAAAAATTTGTTAAAATTTAAGAAAAGTACTAAAAATTTATGTTTCTCCGGTTAAAAAGTATAAAAATTTGGCTTAAAACTATAAGAAAACTTTTTAATTTGTAATTTTGACCTTAAACTATAAAATTCCGACTGAAATTCTTAAAAATTTAGCCAAAAATTATAAATTGCTGACTTAAATATTATAAATTTGACAAAATTGATCAAAAAAGTATAAAAACCACTTTAATCATAAAATTTGTTTATAAACTGTTCAAATGTTAAACAAATCTATCAAAAATTTGACTTAAAATTATAAACCTTTGGTCTAAGTAATGTAAATTTTACAAAATTTGTCAAATTTCCGGCTTTTAACGATAAAAATTTTACTTATATTATATAATTCAATTATGAACTTCAAATTTTCAACGAAAAACTATAAAAAATTGGTCAAAAACTATAAAATCGGATTTAAATAATGTAAATTTGACAAAATAATATAAAAACCTAGCTACAATGTATAAAAGTCCCCCCGAAAAGTAATAATATCCCATCAATCAGGAAACTTGGCAATAAATTCTAAAAATCTGGACAAAAACTATGAAAAATTCACTTTAAATCTAAAAACCTCTGATTTAATTTTGTTATATTGACAAAATTTTATAAACCTGACAAAAATTATACAAATTTGGCCAAAACGTATAACAATTTAGTTTAAACTGTTAAAATGTTACTTTAATCTTTAATTTAGCTTTAAAGTATAAAAATTTGGTCAAAAAGTATAACAAAACCTTACTTTTATTATATAACTGGTCCATAAAATCCGGTTTAATTATAAAAGTTCTACTTCAAATCATAATTTGGCTAAAAACTATAAAATATTGTTTTGAAACTATACAAATACGGCCTAAATAACATAAATATACCAAAAAAACCAAACAAATCTTGCCTAAATAATCTAAAACGTTAAAAAAATATAAAAACTCTTAATACTACACAAATCCTATAAAAATATAATCTAATATAATATAAATTTGGTCTGTGGAAATCATTTTATTTCTAATAATATTTAAAATGGTTTTGTGCGTTCAAGAGACTATAGAGCAAAAATTACCACTAGTGTGGGAAATTTTTATTCAAGCATCTTAAAGTACATACTTTTGGCTGTCTTTGCCCAAAATTTGGAGTCTTAATCGGTGGCAACTTTTGAGATATGAATTTTTGAAACAAAACTGGTTTATTGCATTTTTTGCGCGTGCGCGACAAGATATCAAAAATCTGACCCCTGCATTCGATTTTTTGGGAAATTTCCTATCAATTATGACCATTCTAAAAATTTTCCAGACTAAAATGCAATTAAGATAAATGAAATTAGAAACATTAAAGTTGAACTTACAAAATTGCAGTAAAATTCAATGGGCTCTACGAGGCAAACTATGTAATCTAGTGGTCTGAAATTTGGCATAAAGTCATATTTTGGGTACTCAAATAAGTGTACTATATTTGAGCTAAATCGGAAATGGACTGCTCACTTGACGTGGAATTGCCCATGTGTTTGTTACAAGCAGTTATACAACTATTTTTTTTATATATAACTGCGACAGTTGAACCTCCCAACCACCACACCGTGCTTGAACCGTCGTACCTTAATTAACTTAACCCTAATTTATTTAAAGAACGTTTATCAAACTATTCGACCGCATCTTTTCACTACGCCAATGTTACTAATTCTCTTTTCTTTGTCCCGCAGTTGACTCCCACTCCACTACATTGCAAGCTATTTGTGCCGAACCGGTCCACCTTGTTTATAACTGCTCTTTACCGCTGCAATGTGCCCTGCATACAACCTCTAAGCCTATCCGGCTTGTGTAAGCTTGGCAATCTTTTGCAGTTATTGTGCTACCCCAAGACCTCAACTGCCAGTGCACAACATAGTTTTTGCTATTACGTATAAGGCCTTACTGCCAGTTACAGTGTTATCCACACAGCCCCAAGGCCTCGGCTGCCAGTGTGTAAAATAACAACTTTTTACATCCTTCCAAGCATGCTATAGCTGTCAGTACCTCAACGATCTTACTGTTAATGTATTTTGTATTACACACCTCTAAGACCGGTCTATGTGTGAATAATCTCTGATAGCTAAATTATATCCCTTAAAGCTTCCTTAGCCATGGTGTAATTAAGTCTCTTTCTTTTGAAACTTCACAGTTATAGAAGCTACCCGCACACAATTTGAACTTGATGGGAAGTTTAATTTATGAGCGAGTTACTTCTTCTTTTGGTTTATTGTTTGTCCTACCTCTTGTGTGCTTGAATTTAGATATGAGAGAATTCATTAACAATAAATCTAAAATTTAGTTTGTGAGGGAGTTACTTCTTCTAATGTGACCCGCCCAAGTGTTACTCATCAAAAGATTTATTGTTTGTCCCACCTCTTGTGTGCTTGAATTTAGAATTGAGAGAATTGTTTAATAATAAATCTTTTGATAACTAACGCTTGGGTGGGTAGGTGGGAACTATGTTTAATTAGTGGGCGAGTTATTTTTTCAACTGTGACCCACCCACCCGCCAAGTGTTAGTTATTAAAAGATCTATTGTTTGTCCCACCTCTTGTGGGCTTGGATTTATATTTGATAGATTTGTTTAATAATAAATCTCTTCATAACTGTTGTGTATTGCAATAAGACACTGTTGTTCATACGATTATTTTCATATTAGTCACATTACATATTATATACATGTGTTTACTAGCGTGGTTGTGGAAGAACTGCCTCCTGCGCGATACCTAATATATAACCTGCGCGATGCACAACACATGATCTGTGCGATAGATAACACCCTTAAGATATTTTTTTTTCTATTTGTAGAACATACGATACTCTTAAAATAATACAAATAAACATATATAATTATTTAAGCCACTATTGTATAGTATTGTGGTTTGACGTAAGCTGTAACAGAGAACATGATTAAAGATATCTTTTTGGTTTTGTTATTTTCCTAGTAGGCCTTGATAAGGTATCAATTGGCCGTTTGTCTGTCGTCGGATTTGCCATCGCTTTGGTTTCAACGGGAGATTCGGTTGTACTCAAACATGTCTTTTCCGGTTCTACAATTCTTACGATCTTTCCGGTTTCCTGTGCGTTCCGATTCGCTGGTGGATTGGTTGTTCTTTCCTCTCTACCTATAATTTGATCTCGATGTCTGCTCCACAATCGACCATCTTCTAATCTGCACTTGTAAATCACGTTTCATTGCCTCTCTTCTACCTTTGCCTTCGTCCATTGTTCTTTATTCACGTTCGTATAATTCTTTACCATTACACACTGCTCTTCCTTAAATTTTTTGCCCTCTTTGATCTTTGTAGATCTAGGTTTATTAATTTCTTTTAATAAATCTAATCTCATCCTTAATCGACGATTGTACATTCTTTCCGCTGTGCTCATCTTCGTAGTGCTGTGTGCAACGTTTCGATAATGCAACAAAAATTTTGCGATTAAAGTTTCTAACGGAACGTTTTTATTTTTCGGATCATCAAGTGCTGCTGATAACTTTGTTTTAAAAATTTTCACAGCGTTTTCGGCTAAACCGTTGCTACTAGGGTTTCCTGGCGGTGATGTTAAGTGAGTTATTCCGTTTTTACAAAAGAATTGTAGTAACGTTTTCGACACTAGAGAACTGCCATTATCTGAAACGACTATTTTTGGAATTCCGTATCTGGCAAAAGTTTCGCGAAGTTTCCCTTTGGTCTGATCCGATGCTATACTGCTCATGACGAACACTTCTGGCCACTTGGTGTAAGCGTCAATTATTATCAGAAACTCCTTCCCATGGAATGGTCCCTCAAAATCTAAATGTTTCCGTTCCCATGGTTCTGCACATTCCGGCCATGGCGTTAATTTTGCTTTTGGCGGATTATCGCGTTTTCGTAAACATGGTTAGCACGAATGCAACCTCTTCTCGATATCGGCATCTAACTTTGGCCACCATATGAACGTTCTTGCCATAGTCTTTGTCTTGACAATTCCCATATGAGTCATATGAATTTTGTCTAACATGGTTTGTTTTAAATTTGCCGGAACTACGACTCTACATCTCCATAAAATACAACCTCTTTTAATCGTCAGTTTGGTTTTTCAATGGAAATACGGTTTTAGTTCCTCTTGTACCTCGTTTGGCCATCCCTCTTTCACATACTTTAACTTTTTGTAATATCGGGTTGTTCTCCGTCTCTTGAGCCACCTTTTTGTTGTCTATCGGCCATTCGTTCGTTGTGATGAAGTTCAAGTATTCGAATTCGCTCTCGTAATCACGCAATATAAAATTTACGTTTTCCGGCATTCTGGACAAGAATTCTGCTACTGAATTCTGTTTACCCTTTACGTATTCTAACTGATAGTCAAATCCCGCTAAGAATATAGCCCAACGTTGCATTCTGCTCACGTACATCTGCGGAATTGGTTTATATTTGCTAAATAACGCTAAAATCGGTTTGTGATCCGTTTTAAGCTTAAATTTTGCTCCCATTAAGTACTGTTGAAATCGTTTTACTCTGAAATAAATCGCTAAAGCCTCTTTGTGTATGACCAAATACTTAACTTCTTGTGGCATTAGTTTTCTAGATGCGTAGGCAATAGGTCTGAGCTCTCCGTCGCTCATTCTATGCATCAAGGCTGCTCCTACTCCTACCTCGGAAGCATCACACATTAAAACTATTTCCAACTCTGGATTGAAATGGACTAAAATCAAATCCGATGAGATCATCTCTTTTACCAGAGTAAAAATTTTTTTGCAATTTTCGTCCCAGACGAATTTGGCACTTTTAGCCAGCAAATTATACAGCGGTTCTAATAGCATTGCTGCATTCTGTATATAACGATTGTAATAGTTAACAATCCCTAAAAACGAACGTACTTGTGATACCGTTGTTGGCCTGTGCGCGTTGACAATAGCACGTATTTTATTGTCTGTCTTCATAAGTCCTTGCTTATTTATCTTATGTCCTAGATAAGTAATTTTGTCTTGAAAGAAAACACACTTACTCCGTTTTGCTTTCAATCCCGATTCCTTCAGTTTATTCAACACCGCCTCTAATCGTTCCCAGTGTTCTTTTTTGGTCGAACCGGTAATTATAAGATCGTCAAGAAAATTTACTGTTTCTTCAATTGGTTGCAATAGTTGTTCCAAATATTTTTGGAACTTAGCAGCAGCAGGTGCAATTCCGTATGGCATACGATTTATTTGAAAAATTTCTTTTGGAGTGTTCCATGCTAGCAACTTCCTCGACTCTTCAACTAACTCAAACTGTGCGTAAGCCTGATCTAAATCGATTTTACTAAACTGACAACCACCTTGTAGATTCTTAAATATTTCTTGTATCTGCGGCAAAGGATGTTTACACTCTTCTAAGTATTTATTTATACTCGCCTTATAGTCTCCGCAAAGTCGAATTTCGTGTTTTAGTACTGGTACTAATGCCGTGCACCATTCGCTTGATTCTATAGGTGTAATGATTCTTTCGCGTTCTAATCTGCATAGCTCCTCTTCAATTTTCTTCTTAAAAGCCAACGACGCGTTTCTTGATTTACAAAATACTGGTTGGGATCCTGGTTTGACACAAACTGACACCTTCGCATGCTTGTACTTTCCCAAATTTCTGTCGAAAACCTCCGCGTACAGTTTTAACAAATCCGCTATCTTTTTGTCAGTAGCACCCATATTAATTACTGGAACATTTAAAGACATGTTAAAATCGTAAATAAAGTCCCGTTCTAATAAATTCGGACCGTTACTTTCTACCACATAAAAACATATTTTTTTACAAACATTATTGATCACAAATACTTTAAAATAACCTAACAGTTTCATGTTTTTGCCTGAATACGTTCGAATCAAATAGTTTTACATTTCTAAAATATTTGTCAAATGTCCTCTTATTCATTAACGATAACACTGCTCCCGAGTCAATTTTCATTTTAATTTCTAATTTATTAATTAAAACGCTTGCAACAATAGAGTCATGCACTTTACGTATATGTTGAATAGGTATTTCCAATTCCTTGATATTAAAAATAGGCGTAAATTTGTTATCAATTTTGTAATAATTATCCGAACTATTTTTGTTACTTACATAATTTACTTTTAGTCTATTTTTACATTTCCTTGCTAAATGGCCCTATTGGAGACATATTCTACAATTGTAATCTTTGTTCCTGCATTGTTGACCCACAAAATGATTTTTCCCACATATCCCACAATCCTTGTCTTGTAAAATGTTGTTGCTGGTTCTTCGATTTGACTCTGGACGCTGTCCACTTCTCCGTTGTTGGTTTTATCTCCACTTTTTCCTGTTCTGCTGCTGGAGTCTTCCTTGTGGTCGATCCTTGTTGTACGTCTGCCCTTCGCGATTCCTTGTCTGCTTTACCCAATTCACGTCCTGCGATCTGCTGCTTTTGTTTGCTACTACCATCTCCTTCTGCGAGGCGATCTTTACAATGTCTTGTAACGTTGCTGTTTCCTTTTCTTCGCAGACTCCGTCTAATATCGGACCAGGTTTCATGCCCGATATTAACTTCTCCTTTAGCGCAAAATCCAGATTATCTGGATAATCGGTAAAATTTTATTTGAAAGTTTTAGAAAAAATGTAAAAACTTTTGATAGATTGCAAAAACTTTAAGAAGATTTAACTTTATAGTTGCAGAAACATCAAAAGGAGTCTAAAACTTCAGAATATTTAGAAGAAGATTCCTAAAGCAGTAAAAGATTCCATAAACTAAAAAAAAATAAAACTACAAACAGAATTAGGTACTTTAAAACTTTGAAAAAGAACTAAGGAACTTTAGAAACTTTAAAAAAAGAGATCCAGAAACTTTAGAAAAAATTTAGAAACTTTGAAAAAGCTGTAAACATTTTAGAGGCATTTTGTAAACAATCTTTAAACATTAAAAGAAATCCAAAGCTTGAAACTCTTTAAAAAAAATTAAGAAAGAAATTGTAAAAACTAAAAATAGTTGTGAACTTTAAGAGGATTCTATTAATATTTTTTTAAGAAGGTTGCATCCAGAAATTATTCAAAAAATAATTAGTATTTTTGGAATAATTGTAAAAACTTTAGAAAGACTACAAAATTTTTAGAAAAACTGCAAAATCTTCATAAATAATCTAAAAACATTAGAAGGAATCCGCACATAAAATCTTCAAAAAAAAATTGCAAAAATGTTACAAAGATATTTTAGAAGAAACTCAAGAACGATCAGAAAATGTTCACCCACCCGCTCAAAAGCGTTAGCTATGAAGTGATTTATGGTGCAACAATTCTCTGATAATTAAATGACATTTGACATTTATTCTTTTGTATATAATAGCTACAAGAACACAAGTGGTGGTGAAACCATTAAACCTTTTGATGACTAACATAATTCGTGGTTAAACAATTCTTTAAAGTCTAAGTGACAACTGACATTTATTCTTTTGTGTATAATAGCTACAAGAACACAAGCGGTAGGGGAAATATTTAAGAGGACTACAAAAGCAACTTTTGAGGCCAGATAGCAGCTCCTTGAACTGCTGCTGCTAAAAGAGTTCTTTTATTTTGGTTTATTGGTATTTAGTTTAACCTATAGGATAATTGTAGATGTTTGTTTGTACCAAAATGCTTATTTAGAAAAATGTATAAAAAATAAGTTGCTAAACTTTGCAGACATATTGAATGAATATTTCCAACTAAAAAATTCCGCAAAAATACGATCTTATCGTATAATAATCGATTAAATTATGGTCCTTATATACCTTGAGAAACAATTCCAGAAAATGTATGCCATTATATTTCTCCCTTCCGTATAGTGACACGGAACGTGAAAAATCCGCTTTGTTAAACATTCCAATTCCGGCATCATTCTAAAACCCCTTTGCTTTTATTTCATGCAATAACTGTCTACTATATTTTGATAGAAAAATTCGCGTTTCGCATTGGCCGGAAACAGTCGGGAGAATTTACCGCCGTACATTGAGAGAGAGAGAAAGAAGAGATTTCGCTAACCAGCTATCATTTTCTGGACGTTACATCTCTGTTTATTTAAAACTCATAAGCAAAAGTTTAAATTGAAATGCAAATATCGTGTAAGTGGCAATTTGTAAACATTTCCGCGGAAGTTTTTCAGTTTGTGAGTGGATATTTATTTATCTTTTTTATGGAAGTAGTCTAGTCGGACCTCGTCATCATTATGCTAGTAATTTATTCCGACTTTGAACTTTTCATTGCGGGACACCGGAGGAATTCGTAATGGGTACGGATCGTCTTGTCGAGGATAGTGGGGAACGGTGGTGGTGGTTGGTGGAGGGGCTCGTTTCCTTCTCTCTTTTTTATTTTATTATTATTTCTCTTGGGGGAGGACTACCCCGGTCTTATTTTAAAGGCAATTTGCGCACAAAGCGAATATGGCCAATCAAAAATAATGAGGCATCCAAGGAACTGCTTGTTAGCAACTGATAAATACACAATGCGGGAAATTTGAATTTTCTTTTTATATTTATTTCCGAGCTCTTTGTGTACGCTGGGGACGCATTGCTTCGTTTTAATTTCTACTTTCGACTGAATATATTCATTTTAAATTATAAAACACAATTATTTGTTGAAATGCTGCATTACAAATTTATAAGCCAACCGTCGGTAAAATTTATTTAGATTTATATTGTAAATTTTTATTTTGTTCAAAATTAACTTTTCCCATTAATTTTATTTTACAGGTTTTCAATATATATTTTGTGTGAATAACAAAAGAAGCAATTAATTAATTAGTTTAGAATTTTTTGTAGCATGGACTCTGATCATTTAGTTTTGATATATCCAACATCAGAAGCTGAAGAACAAGCTGAAAAAATGAACAAGAAGATCAACGGCTTAGAGGGATACGTTGTAAGACTGATTGATGCGGAAAGGATTGCCATTGTTGCCGACGATTTTAAGCGGAACAAACCGAATCTTCAAGAAACCCTCCTTGGCCTGCGTAAAGACATCAACCATTCATCAACTACGTCATTGAAAATTTTAGCTTTGACTTTTTCTAAAGACTCCCTAAAAACTTTAACGTTTTTTTCAGCTTCTGCAGCAATGCCCCACCAAGACTAAAGCTGTCTTGGCTTAGACTCAGAACTTAGGAGAGTGCAGTTCATCTATGGACAAAGTACATATAGCAGGACAGCAAAGTTGCAGCTTGGAAGGAAGTTCATTTTCTATCAAAAAAAACAGAAAAAGAAATTGAGAGAGCTTTCTTCAAATTCTGCTTATATAAAGCTATCAACGCTACTAAAACTACTAACCAAGAGTAAGGCAACCACTTTTAGTACAACCAGTAAGTCCACAAACCTTCCAACAAACTCCCCAACCTTGTCAGCATTTGCAAAAAATGTTGACTTACGACGCCCACTTTTAATTGTAATACAAGACAAATCTGTACTTTAAAAGTTGTTTTATATTTAAAGATGTAAATGTGAACAATGGTACTTGCTAGCATCAAAAATTGCATTTGGATTTTTGAGCTGCAACTACTTATTGAGAAAGCAACAATGTTTTACTGTACTTTGCAATTAAAGTGCAAAAAGATTCTAAATTACATTATTAGCAACATACATGACTGCATTGATGCTGAGCCGTTAAGCTCAAGCCAATTTTCTTCTTAGGCCCAATCCAAGGCACCTTCCAGACCTGCTTCTAGTTGGGATTCAAGTTTTTCCTAAATACTATGCAGCAACGCCTACTTGGCTGGCACACTACGTGCACTCTTAATATTTTTTTAATTAAGATAATTTTTAATAAAGCAGGAAGATCCTTGCAGTATAAGATGACAACTTCTAGCAATCAAATAAGGGGAGTTTAGTCGGTAAATGCTTCTTAGAATTCTTTTAAATTTGCAAAAAAATGTGATCCGCGCGTTCAGCCTTACTTTAACCGTTTTTCTACAATAGACACTCTGAACCAAGGCGTCAAAACAGAAACATCCGTTACAAAGAAAGTCTAAACTATTTGCTTTACGTGCGCTGCCACTCAGAACGTACTTAGAAATCTTTTTTTGAAAAAAAAAAAAAATTAATAAAGCACTAAAAAACTCTATTTTTTTTAATTAATTGAGCAGAAACGACTAATAACATCGTTTTTAAAAAAATTTGATGGCACAGATTGGACTTTCTTCTATAATGTGTGAACATTTCATTCAATTATATTCATGCGTTTTCTTGTTGAGTTTGATTTTGTAAACCCTTATAATAGCAACATTTTTTTAATAGTTTTAAAGTAATTGCTATGCATAAAATTGTTATACTAAACATTCTCCATCCATCCACTAAATATTAAAACTTGATTTATATTGAGGACATTTATTTTTTCATTCTTGAAGCGTATAAGTTTTCTCCTGTTATTTTTTAATAAAGATAATGCGCATAAGTTTCCGTAAGTTAAAAAGTGCATTAAGTCCTCGTGTGTACGAGGTACTTTATCATCATTCTTCCTTCCCCGGTCCATCATTTGTCACGCGTGTAAGAGCGACGACAAGGACCAGGTGCTTAATGGATTTAATCTTGAAGCAATCATTTTTGAAAGTCATGAAAATACACAAACCATATTTATTATTGTTATAAAACGAAGTGACTTTTGTTTTAAAAAAATATATTTTATAGCTTGAGAAAATTTAATCAAACGTGTTTGACTTTTTCTGTAAAGGTGAATGCGACATTACTTTTGAATGCGAACGATCTAAACGCTCCTACGAAAATGTCTCCAAAACTGGCGGATTGAATCGCATATTACGGTTTGCTTGGAATAATCTACTTGCTAAACGCGACCACCAGAAACACGGAATTAGTTTCATTCTTTGCACAGGTTTCGTATTTCCGTGAACATTCTATTTACAATAAAAAAATATATACACAAACGTTATGCTGGGGAAAAAATAAGCATAGAGATAAAAATGTAAGGCTGGATTAAATTGCAAAACGTTTTGAATGAAAATTTGGATCGATAAGATTCTCATTGTTATGTTCATATTAATACAAAAATTTTAATTTAAAAATTTATATAAATTTGTTATCCAACAAAAATATATTATTTATTAGTAGATGATTGGTAAAATCGTAAATTAAAATCAAGTCAACTCAATTAATTCTTTAATTTTATTAAATAATACCCATACACAAGCAATTTTTTATGCTTTTTTGGAAAGTATAATTTAATAGTCTGACAAAATAATTATAATTTGCTTTTAGTATCAATATTCATAATTAAAAAATAAAATTACAAAAAATCAGACCTTGCTTTAATAATAACATCTTTTTGCATCGCTGTTGCTTTTATAATGAAGAGAATATAAACAGGAAATGTAATTAAAAATACGCTTTTTTATGAGACGTGATTCCCGAAACAGATCAATAATGATCAAAATTAAGTTAACATACAATCCAGGTAAAGTTTAAATCAGTGTTTATGGTTAAAGTTAACCAACTTGTTCTGACTGAAGTATTTCTTGATCGATTTTCCTTTAATTATTCTTTAACTGTCTTGACCTACTGCAAGAAACAGCCGCAATCTTTGTGGATTGCTTTGCTGAAAAAAAGTAACAAAGTAAATAGAGATTTATTTCTTACCAAGTTTGAAAAATCGATGAGCAATTTACTAGATTAATTTATTATAATGCACTTGATTGAATTATTTAAATTAATTGAAGTGATTTCCATTAATTTCGTAATGTAGTTACTCTGTGCTTCAAGATAATCACGAAAAAGCAAACTCGAAAGCTTCAAAGGGGACGTTATTTAAAATTGATCCTCGACTCGGTTCAATTATAATAATTGTCTTTTAATTAATCCCAGCACAAATATTAATAAATACTTCTTTTTGTAAAGTATTTACGGTCGAATAGGCGTTCCATCTGAAGATTCATTGCGGAGTCAGAGCGATGTTATTGGTTTCTTCTATTGTGTTGTACATTGAATCCGGGAGACCGTGCTTTATTATTTTTTTTTCTGTCTTGGCGTTGCTTGAAAAAAAGGTCTATATTATCAGCTGCCAGCCAGCAAACCGCCGCCCTATATTACAGAAGATTCTTCCTAGGAGAAATTTAATTTCGTCTCGGGAAATGTATAGGAGAAATAAAAACAAGGCGTTTATCTATAAATCTGAATTGGATGCATCTTATTCTTATTTTAATTCATTTCTATCTGTGTCTGTATCTCGGCTAGATTAAATTCACTCTACATATATATTTAGCTAGAAAGAGAAAATTGCGAGTCTTGTCGGATGATTGCAAATTTGTTTTCATATTAAAATGACGATTCTTTTGAATTTTCTTTAATTATAAATTTAAACAATTTGTTCTATTAAAGTTATATGAAAATGATTAATGTTTTATGAATTATTAATTGTTAACATTATTAATTGTTAGCATTGTTTTATGCTAACAAATGTGGCATATACATAGTGGCCTTTGATGTCTATTTCAAAATCTGGAGTTAGAAAGTCAATAAATTCATATTTTCCTTTTTTTTTGTTCTTTCTAACAGTGTTTTTGATATTGAACAAGCTTTTACAATTTTTGAAATTTTATAAAGATTTTACACTTTTTAACAGTTTATGGCCGGATATTGGTGCTTCCTGATAATTGCTTAAAACTTTAAGGTTGGTATTTATTATTTTTGATCATTTATGAACAGAATGTTGCAGTTTCCAATCAGTTTTGGCCAGATTTTTGTTATTTTTTTTAAATATTTCAATATTTTATGAACGGATTTTAGTGCTTTCTGACACTATTTTTATGTTTTACAACCAAATTTTGCTGCCTTTTACATTTTATCAAAGGTATTTTGCACTTTTCAACAGTTTATGCCAGGTGTTAATGCTTTTTGTCAATATTTTAAAGCTTCAAGGCCGGGTTTTTGACTTTATAAATAGAATTTTACACTTTTTAACAGTTTATGGTAAGATTTTGGCTATTTCTAACAATATTTTAATATTTCATAGTCGGATTTTGCTGTCGATAAATTTGTATTAAATTTTTTACATTTTTTAACAGTTTACGACCAGATTTTAAATATTTTAGACACAATATTAATGTTTCAAGACTGACCTTTGATATTTTTTATTATTTATAATTATAATTTTGCACTTTTCAACAATTCATACTTGAAGTTTGGTCTTTTTTTAATGATTCCAAACCAAATTTTGACATTTTATAAATAGAATTTTGCGTTTTCAACAGTTTATAGCTGGATTTTGGTGCTTTTCAACACTATTTCAATATTTTAAGCATTTTATAAAAGAGTTTTGTATTTGATAAATATTTTAAATCAAATTTTGGTGTTATTCGACAAAATTTTGATGTTTCAAAATTAGATTTTGTTACTTTTGACATTTTATAAGTAGAATTTTGCACTTTTCAATAATTTATATCTGTTATTTGCATTATTTTAATGATTCCAGTCCAAATTTTGCTATTTTTGACATTTTATAATTAAAATTTTGGTGTTTTTAAATGTTTATAGTTGGATTTTTTTGCTTATAGACACAATTTTGATGTTTTAAGGCCGGATTTTGCTGTTTTTGATTTTTTACAAATAAAGTTTTATACTTTTGAAATGTTTTTAGTTGAATTTTTTGCTTTTAGACACATTTTTAATGTTTTAAGAGATTTTTTTACGTTTTCAGAATTTTGCACGTTGTCACAGTTTATAGCTGGATTTTGGTAGTTTGCAACACTATTTTAATGTTCCAAGGCTGGATTTTTCTATTTTTGATTTTTTACAAATAAAGTTTTAAACTTTTCAAATGTTTTTAGTTAGATTTTAGTGCTTTTTGGCACAGTTTTGATGATTTAAGATTGGACTTTGCTGTTTTTAACAATTTATAAATAAAATTTTGCTTTTTTCAACAATTCATAGTCGGAAATGATGTTTTTTACATTACTTTAATGGTTAAGGACTAAATGTTGCAATTTTTGACATTTTATAAATAAAATTTTGCAATTTTTTATCTTTTTAGTTGAATTTCTTTAAATTTTAGACACAATTTTGATGTTTTATGGCTAAATTTTCCTACGTTTGACAATTCAATAATAGAATTTTGCTACTTTCATCAATTTATAGTTGGATTTTGGTATTTTGCAACACTTTTTTGATGTTTCAAAGCTAAATTTTGCTATTTTTGGTTTTTTACAAATAAAGTTTTGTACTTTTTGAATGTTTTTAGTTGGATTTTAGTGCTTTTTGACACAATTTTGTTGTTTAAGATTGGCTTTTGCTATTTTTAACTATTTATTATTAAAATTTTGTTTTTTTCATCAATTTATAGCCGGATATTGGTGTTTTTTACAATATTTTACTAATTTCATTCCAAATTTTTCTATTTTTGACATTTTATAAATAAAATTTTGAACTTTTTAAATGTTTTTAGATGAATTTTTTGCTTTTAGATAGAATTTTGATACTTTAAAGCTATTATTTCTTACGTTTGACATTTCAATAATAGAGTTTTGCAAATTTCAACAATGTATAGGTAGAGTTTGGTATTTTGCAATACTATTTTGATGTTTCAAGGACGGATTTTGCTATTTTTTGACACAATTTTAATGGTTCAAGACTAGATTTTTCTGCGTTTGACATTTTATTTTTTACAATTTATAATTAAAATGTTGCTTTTTTCAACAATTTCTGGCCAAAATTTGGTGTTTTTTACATTATTTTAATAGATCCAGGCCGAATTGAGCTATTTTTGATATTTTATAAATAGAATTTTGCACTTTTTAAATGTATTTAGATGGATTTTTTGTTTTTAGGCACAATTTTGATGTTTCAAGACTAGAATTTTTTACGTTTGACATTTCAATAAAAATATTTTGTACATTTCTACAGTTTATAACTAGATTTTGGTATTTTGCAACACTATTGTGATCTTTCAAGGCTGGATTTTGCTTTTTTGAGTTTTTATAAATAGTGTTTCGTACTTTTTAAATGTTTTTAGTTGGATTTTAGTGCTTTTTGACACAATTTTGACATTTTATAAATAGAAGTTTTTACAGTTTATAGCTGGATTTTGGTATTTTGCAACACTATTTTGATGTTCTAAGGCTAGATTTTGGTATTTTTGACATTTTACAAATAAAGTTTTGTATTTTTTAATGTTTTTAATTGAATTTTAGTGATTTTTAACACAATTTTAATGTTTTGAGATTATATTTTTAACAATTTATAATCAGAATTTTGCTTTTTTTGAACGGTTTATAGGCGAATTTTGCTATTTTTGACATTTTATAATTAGAATTTTGTACTTTTTACATGTTTTTAGTTAGATTTTTTGCTTTTAGACACAATTTTAATGTTTCAAGACTAGATTTTCCTACATTTGACATTTCAATAATACATTTTTGCAAATATCTACAGTTTATAGCTGGATTCTGGTTTTTTAAACAGTATTTTGATGTTTCAAGGCAGGATTTTGATATTTTTGAGTTTTTACAAATAAAGTTTTGTACTTTTCAAATGCTTTTAAATGGATTTTAGTGCTTTTTGGCACAATTTTAATGATTTAAAATCGGACTTTGCTAATTTTCATGTTTTAAGACTAGATTTTCCTGCGTTTCACATTTTAATAATAGAATTTTGCAAATTTCTAGTTTATAGCTGGGTTTTTGATATTTTGCAACACTAATTTGATATTTCAATGCTGGATTTGGCTATTTTAGACTTTTTACAAATAGAGTTTTGTTTTTTTCAAGTGTTTTTAATTGGGTTTGAGTGCTTTTTGACACAATTTTTATGTTTTAAGATCGGACTTTGCTATTTTTGACAATTTATAAATTGAATTTTGCTTTTTTCAACAATTTATAGCCGGATTTAAATAGTTTTGACAAGTTAAAGTTTGAATTTTGCATTTTTGTAACGGTTTATAAGCGGATATTGCTATATTTGACAATTTATAGATAAAAATTTGCTTTTTTCAACAATTTATAGCCGAAATTTAGTGTTTTTACAATTTTGTAATGATGCCATGCCACATTTTGCTATTTTTGACAATTTTTAAATAGAATTTTGCTCTTTTTAAATGTTTTTTTTTAGATTTTTTGCTTTTAGACACAATTTTGATGTTTCAAGAATAGATTTTTCTACGTTTGACATTTTAATAATAGATTTTTGCAAATTTCTACAGTTTATAGCTGGATTTTGGTATTTGGTAACACTATTTTAAAGTTTCAAAGAGGAATTTGGCTATTTTTGACTATTTACAAATAAAGTTTAGTAATTGTTTTTAGTTTAATTATAGTGCATTTTGACACAATTTTTATGTTATAAAATTGGATTTTCCTATTTTTGACAATTTATAAATAAAATTTTGCTCTTTTCTACAATTTATAGTCAAAATTTAGTGATTTTTACATTATTTTAATGATTCCAGGACAAATTTTGCTATTTTTAACATTTTATAATTAGAATTTTGCACTTTTTAAATGTTTTTAGTTGTATTTTTTGCTTTTAGATACAATTTTGATATTTTAAGGCCTGATTTTCCTACGATTGACATTTTATTAATAAAATTTTGCAAATTTCTACATTTTATAACTGGATTCTGGTATTCTGTAACACTATTTTGATGTTTCAAGGCTGGATTTTGTTATTTTTGATTTTTTACAAATGAAGTTTTGTACTTTTCAAAAGTTTTTAGTTGGATTTTAGTGCTTTTTGGCACAATTTTAATGTTTCAGTATGAGACTTTGCCATTTTTGACAATTTATAATTAGAATTTTGCATTTTGAAACAGTTTATAAGCAAATTTAGCTATTTTTAACAAGTTATAAATAGAATTTTGCACTTTTTAAATGTTTTTGATTGGATTTTTTGCTTTTAGACACAATTTTGATGTTTCGAAACAATATTTTTTTACGTATGACATTTCAATATTAGAATTTTGCAAATTTTTACAATTTATAGCCGGATTTTGTTACTTTGCAACATTCTTTTGATGTTTTATGGTCAGATTTTGCTATTTTTGACAATTTATAAATAAAATTATAATTTTTTCAAACAATTTTTAGAAGGAATTTGGTTTTTTACATTATTTTAATGAATCTAGGTCAAATTATGATATTTTTGACATTTTATAAATAGAATTTTGCACTTTTTAAATGTTTTTAGTTGGATTTTTTGATTTTAGACTCAATTTTGATGTTTCAAGACTAGATTGTACTACGTTTGACATTTTAAAAATAGATTTTGATTGGATTTTAGTATTTTGCAACACTATTTTGATGTTTCAAGTTTGGACTTTGCTATTTTTGACATTTAATAAAAAGAATTTTGCATTTTTGAACGGTTTATAGGACAATTTTGCTTTTTTTGACAGTTTATAAATAGAATTTAGCTCTTTTTAACAATTTATAATCAGAATTTGGTGTTTTTTACATTATTTTAATAATTTCAGGTCAAACTTTGCTATTTTTGACATTGCATAAATAGAATTTTACACTTTTTAAATGTTTTTAGTTAGATTTTTGCTTTTAGACACAATTTTGATGTTTCAAGACCAGATTTTGTTACGTTTGACATTTCAATAATAGAATTTTGCACGTTTTTACAGTTTATAGCTGGATTTTAGTATTTTGCAACACTGTTTTTGGTATTTTAAGGCTGGCTTTTGCTGTTTTTTACTTTTTTTAAAGAGAGTATTGTACTTTTTAAATATTTTTATTTGCTTTTTGACTCAATTTTGATGTTTTAAGATTGGACTTTGTTATTTTTGACAATTTTTAATTAAAATTTTGCTTTTTTCAACAGTTTATAGCCAGATTATGGTGTTTTTTACAATATATTACTGATTTCAGGCCAAGTTTTGATATTTTTAAAATTTTATAAATAGAATTTGCATTTTTTAAATGTTTTTAGTTGATTTTTTTGCTTTTAGAGCCGTCTGACACGAGACTAATTTTAATACAAGTGTCAGTACAATAATTTTGCGCGCCAATTATTTAAAAGTTAATTTTATAATCCAGTGTTCTTAGCGACATATCTATACATTGGCGGATTTATTTGTCAATTATTTAGAAAGATTTCATCCAAAAAATTAGAACCTGTTCTAATTTCTTGCCTAAAAGCTTGCTAAATATTTAAAAAATTGGCGGGCAATTTTAATGTTTCAAGGCTAGATTTTCTTACGTTTGACATTTTAATAATAGAATTTTGCAAGTTTCTACAATTTATAGCTGGATTATAGTATTTTGCAACTCTCTTTTGATGTTTCAAAGCTGGATTTTGCTATTTTTGACTTTTACAAACAGAGTTTTGTACTTTTCAAATGTTTTTAGTTGGATTTTAGTGCTTTTTGACAATTTTGACGTTTTAAGATTAGACTTTGCTAATTTTGACAGTTTATAAATAGAATTTTGCTTTTTTCAACAATTTATTAGTTGAAATTTGGTGTTTCTTACATTGGTTTAATGATTTAAGACTAAATTTTGCAATTTTTGACCAGATTTTCCTGCGTTTGACATTTTAATAATAGAATTTTGCACGTTTCAACAGTTTAAAGCTTGAATTTGGTAATTTGCATCACTGCTTTGATGTTCCAAGGCCGAATTTTGTTATTTTTTACTTTTTACAAATAAAGTTTTGTACTTTTCAATTGTTTTTAGTTAGATTTTAGTGTTTTTTGGCACAATTTTGATAATTTAAGATTGTACTTTTTTATTTTTGCTAATTTATAATTAGCATTTTGCATTTTTGAACAGTTTATAGTCGGATTTTGCTATTTTTGACAATTTATAAATAGAATTTTGCATTTTTTAACAATTTATAATCAAAATTTGGTGTTTTCTATATTGTTTCAATGATTCCAGGCCAAATTTTGCTATTTTTGACATTTTATGAAAGAAATTTCACACTTTTTAAATGTTTTTAGTTGGATTGTTTGTTTTTAGATAAAATTTTGATGTTTCAAGACCAGATTTTGTTACGTTTGACATTTCAATAATAGAATTTTGCACGTTTTTAGAGTTTATAGCTGGATTTTAGTATTTTGCAACACTGTTTTTAGTGTTTTAAGGCCGGATTTTGCTATTTTTGACTTTCTACAAATAACGATGTGTACTTTTTAAATGTTTTTAGTTAGATTTTAGTTCTTTTTGACACAATTTTGATGTTTTAAGATCATCCGTTGCTATTTTTAAGAATTTATAAATGAAATTTTGCACTTTTCAAAAATTTATAGTCAAAATTTTGTGTTTTTTACATTACTTAAATGATTTAAGACTAAATTTTGCAATTGTAAACATTTTTTAAACAAATTTTTGCACTTTATAAATGTTTTTTGTTGGATTTTTTGCTTTTAGACACAATTTTAATAAGTAAATAAAACAACTACTATGTTTTTACCACTAATTTATTATTGTAAAATTATATATAAGGCATATACAATTTTACAAAATACATTTCACGACTTAAGTTTCAACGTTTTACGGTCTTTATCAAGTGAGGAACAAATGAATGAAACAATACATATATATATATAAAGAGCAATTGGTGAATTGGCAGGAGAATACAAGGAATTTTACAGGATATTAAAAAGTGGTGGATTATACTGAATTAGATCGGTTTGCTCGTTCAACAGGTTAACGAGGGGATTATGGGAATGTTTATAAATTTCGGCGGCTTCTAAAAGATTAAGCTTAGTACCTTTTGTACAGGTATGTAAAATTTTTAACTGATTAATGTTGGGGAATGAATGATTACAATCGAAAAAATGATTTGAAAATGAACTTGAATTTTTTTTTAAACGAAAAGCGCGATAATGTTCAGCGTATCTTTTAATGTTCAAGACTAGATTTTCCTGCGTTTGACATTTCAATAAAAGAATTTTGTTCTCTTTTACTGTTTAAAGCTAGATTTTGGTATTTTGCAACACTATTTTGATGTTTTAAGGCCGGTTTTTGCTATTTTTGACTTTTTTCGAATTGAGTTTTGTATTTTTTAACTGATTCTTTTAGTGCTTTTCGACAATTTTGATGTTTCAAGACTAAATTTTCCTACGTTTGACATTTCAATAATACAATGTTGCAAATTTCTACAGTTTATAGTTGGATTTTGGTATTTTCCAACACTATTTTGATATTATAAGGCTGTTTTTTGCTATTTTTGACTATTTCCAAAAGGAGTTTTGTACTTTAGTTAAATTTTAGCGTTTTTTGACACAATTTTGATGTTTTAAAATCGAATTTTGCCATATTGGACAATTTTTATTTGAAGTTTTGCATTTTTCAACGGTTTATAGACGGATTTTGCTATTTTTGACAATTTAAATTAGAATTATGCACTTTTCATTAATTTATAGCTGCGATTTGGAGTTTTTACATTGTTTTAATGATTTTAAACTAAATTTTGCAATTTTTGACATTTTATAAATAGAATTTTAGACTTTTTAAATGTTTTTAGTTAGATTTTTTGCTTTTAGACACAATTTTGACGTTTCAAAACCAGATTTTGTTACATTTGACATTTCAATACTAGAATTTTGCAAATTTTTACAGTTTATAGATAGATTTTAGTATTTTGCAACACTATTTTGATGTTTCAAGGATGGATTTTGCTATTTTTGATTTTTTACAAATAGAGTTTTGTACTTTTTGATTGTTTTTTGTTGGATTTTAGTGCTTTTTGACACAATTTTAATGTTTTAAGATTGGACTTTGTTATTTTTGACAATTTTAAATTAGAATTTTGCATTTTTGAACTGTTTGTAGGCAGGTTTTACATTATTTTAATAATTTAAAGCCAAATTTTGTTATTTTTGACAATTCATAAATAGAATTTTGTATTTTTTAAATGTTTTTAGTTGGATTTTTTGCTTTTAGACACAATTTTTATATTTTAAGACTAGATTTTTTTACTTTTGACATTTCCATAGTAGAATTTTGCAAATTTCTACAGTTTAACGCTGGATTTTGGTGTTTTGCCTCACTATTTTGATGTTTTAAGGCTGAATTTTGCTATTTTTTATTTTTTACAAATAGAGTTTTGTTTTTTTCAAGTGTTTTTAGTTATGGTTTAGTGCTTTTTGACACAATTTTGATGTTTTAACATTAGACTTTTTTATTTTTGACAATTTATAATTAAAAAGTTTCATTTTTTTAACAATTTATTGGCGGATTTTGCTATTTTTGACAATTTTTAAATTAAATTCTGCATTTTTTTACAATTTAAAGTTGGAATTTGGTGTTTTTTATATAACTTTAACGATTCAAGACTAATTTTTGCGATTTTTCACAATTTATAATTAGAATTTTGTACTTTTTAAATGTTTTTAGTTAAAGTTTTTGCTTATAGATACAATTTATATGTTTTAAGATTAGATTTTTTTACGTTTGACATTTCAATAATGGAATTTTGCAAATTTTTACAGTTAAAGCTGAATTTTGGTATTTTGCAAATTTCTACAGTATATAGCTGAATTTTAGTATTTTGCAACACTATTTTGATATTTTAAGGCTAGATTTTGGTATTTTTGACATTTTACAAATAGAGTTTTGTACTTTTCAATGTTTTTAGTTGAATTTTAGTAATTTTTGACACAATTTAAATGTTTTAAGATCAGATTTTGCTATTTTTGACAATTTATAATTAGAATTTTGCACTTTTGAAAGGTTTATAGACGGATTTTGCTATTTTAGATCATTTATAAATAGACGTTTACACTTTTTAACAGTTTATAACAGGATATTCGCTACTTTAAACTAATATTTGATATTTTATATCCGCATTTTGCTGCTTTAAAAATTTCATAATTTTTTTTATAAATTTCAATAGTGTCTGTTTACATGTTTTTAAAACAAATTTTGCTATTTTTAAACTGTTTTACAGTTTTTGACATTACCTAATTTTGCAATATTTGACGTTAAAAAGAATTTTGGTTGGAATTTAGTTCTTGGACATTTAAAAATATTTTTATTAGGTTTGATTTAATGTCATAAACATTATTTTTGCAAAATTTTTAATCAATTTTATGCAGTTTATGCGTTTACATAACAAAGTTTCACTAATTTTGTGTAATAAAGGTTTTATAAATATTATGCTATAAACGCAATTTTTGAAGAATTTCTAACAAATTATGTCATAATTTCTTAAGTGTTTGTTATCAAATGATTTCATGTTTGTCCTACTTCTTGTGTGCTTGCAGCTAGATATAAAAAAAAAACTGTTGAACAATAAATCTCATGATAACTAACGCGGTGGGCGGGAACAAAGTTCATTTTTTGGGCCGGTGGCTTTTTCTACTGTAACCCACGCCCAAGTTTTAGTCATCAAAAAATTTAATGTTTGTCCCACCTCTTGTGTGCTTGCAGTTAGATATCAAAAAACTGTTGAACAAAAAATCTCATGATAACTAACGCTCGGGTGGGTGGTCGGGAACAAAGTTTAATTTTTCGGCCGGCAGCTTCTTCTACTGGGACTATTAAAACTGTTTACGGAGCAAAATTTATTTAAAATTATGCAACAAATCTGTATTTTGTGCAATTTTAAACATGATTTTTGCTCAGTTTTTGGTAAATTTGATGCAACAGATATGTGTTAAGGGCAATTCTTTTGAGATTGTATGTATTAAACCTGATTTTTGTGCTTTGTTTGAAATTTTTTTGAAATTTATTAAACCGATACATTTTTTGAGCAACATTTAATATACTTAAAAGCTTTGCCTGTGCAATTTTTGATAAATTTGATAAAACAAATACGATTTTTGTAGTTTAGAAAATATACTTAAAAACTTGTTGAAATTTTAGAAACTAGAAATTAGAAATAATTTGTTGCATAGTTTGAAAGTTTAAAAAAAGCTATTTATAATTTTTAACAGTTTATTGCTAATCAGTGTAGCAAATTTCACAATAAAATTTTAAAAAATCTGTGAATTTTTTTTTGTTAATCTATTTGTTTTAGATTTAAAAAATATTTATTGTTTAGCAACTTATTGCCAATCAGTGTAGTAAATTATATAATTAAATTTCAAAAACTTTGTCAAAAAATTAATTTTTGTGAAACTTTTTTATCTGATTTTGGAAATAGTTTGATGCATATTTTAAGTTGAGGAAAGCTAGCAATAATTTTTTTTAATTTCAATTTTTAGAAATTTATTTTAAAAAAATAAAAAAAATATAGTTACATTTTTTTAAAGAATTTTATACAAGCCGATTTAATTTTACTAATTTGTAAATGTGAAATAAGTATTAATACAAATTGATTTTATCAACTACATAAGTCTTACCAAATTGTTGTACTCCTTCGATTTGCATAATCTGCAAACATGTTTATCCAAATTTTCCATTTAATATTCGGTAGTCTATAATGTAGTAAGGATATTATAAACAATAAATAAATTCAAATTAGTTTGTAAATGTACTAAAATTTAATTAATTCGACAATATAAAAATAGGAAATAAATTGTACTATGGCAGACCTCTCTTCCTCAGACTGTAAATTAGATGTGGCTCTAATACGTTATCGAGACGACTTTCGAGTGTAGCAGTTTATCTTTGGTTTCTTGTAACACCGTAAGCATTTCTGCAACCGTGGACAATTCGAACGTGATCGATTGGTCCTTGTTCCTTTCCGCAAAGACGACCGTCGGCCGCAGGCCAAGCTTTTCCTCTAGTATGAACTTGACAACAGTCGTAGGATTCCCATCCCTCGATATGTTACCTTTCATAGTTAATCGTTTACCCTCCGGCCGTCGCTCAAGTAACGCCGTTAAAAGAACAGTCATGTTTTTCTCAGCCTCTAAATCAGTCTCCAAATTGATTAATTTCGGTGTCAATTTAATCATGGTGCGTTCGCATATTTGTAAACTATTTTTAATTTCTTGATTATCTTCACAAATTGATGGGCTTGGTTCTACTGCTTGATTTAATTCAGGCAGTGCTGAATTTATTTCCGGCATGTCACCAGTTTTCACTTCTGAAATCAGAAAAGTAATTTAAGCCAACAAAAATGTTAATATAACCCCCGCGATCTTATTATCCACGCTACCGCATATAATCGACTAATAATATTAGAAAAAATCCCTGGAGGACTTAATGGTTCCTGCCAAATTAATTATCAACGCTCATGTAAATCCGAAGCGAACGTGTACATCTGAAACATGCACCCCTGAAGTGTACGAGGAATAGGTGACATAATTAAAGTTTCATGAATAAAACATATGTAATTTCAAGGCATTAGCACCTCTGTGTGTCACAAGTATGTAAATATCTCAAGTGATTTATACGGAAAACGCGCGCCGTTGCAATAAAACCAACCCTCCTCCGTATGGTACAACCTGTAACGGTTTTCTTTAACACGGCTTTATTATCCCCGGTTAATTATACCGAGCCAAAATAATTAGTCACGTTTTTTTTTCAGCTGCATTTAACTGTTTTATCAAAGTTGCAAAACTACTCGTTACTATTATGTGATTATTTTTAATTAATATAAGCCCAGGTATGCTATGCTCTCTACGGGGAGACTGTTTGATATCAATGATCAAAGGACATTATTCCAACTAATTCCGAGGCTTATCTATTACATTTTCTAGAAGCGAATGGTAATGGGAAAGGAGATTCCAATGCATGGATTTTAATTAATAAAGATATTAACTGGAAGCAATTCAAATAGTCACAATATATATTTTAATTTTTAATTTAGATTAAGTAATATAAAAGATTTTTCAATAAGAAATTTCATGTCAATTTTGAAGCTATTATCTTTTGACATTTGATAAGTAAAACTACGCCATTATTAAAAATGGAACGATACACGATTCAACAACGCAATGAAATTATTAAAATTCACTACAAAAATGATGAAAATTTTTCAGTCACAGTTTGCAAAACTTAAGCACTTTTCGGTCGTCGTAAAGCACCTTCTCGGACGGTAATAGTAAACTTGGTAAAAAAATTTGAGCTGTTGAGACAAGTTTGTGATGTGAAGAATTGAAACCTAGTGCATCGCTCAAGAACACATAAGAATATTGCTGATGTAGCCCGTAGTGTTGAAGAAAACTCAGGTTTGTCGATCTTTGGAATTAGACATTCTACAAACGACATTACACCTTGTTTTGCATAAAGACTTAAGTCTTAAGGCTTTAAAAGTTCAGTTAACACAAGAACTTAAGCCGGTCGATCACTATAAACGTCGTATCTTTGCTGATTGGGTCCTTCAAATGCATCAAACTGATCCGGAATTTCATCGAAAAATTATCTTCAGTGATGAGGCTCATTTTCACCTTAGAGGCTATGTTAATAAGCAGAATTGTTGCATTTGGGGCTCAGAAAATCCAAGAATGGTTGTTGAAAAGTTTTTGCATCCTCAAAGTGTCATTGTTTGGTGCGGTTTTTGAGCTAGCGGTGTGATTTAACCGTTACATTGAATGAATGGCGCTACCGAGCTATGATTTTTTATAGCCAGAATTGAAAGATATTGATGTGGACGACGTTTATTTTCAGCAAGACGGCGCTACGTGCTACACAAGCAACGAAACAATCGCAATTATGATCCTGACCGTGTTATTTCTCGAAGAAGTATTCACAATTGGTCACCAAGATCTTGTAATTTAACACCTTTAGACTTTTTTCTTTGGGGCCACGTAAAAGATAAGGTCTAAACCAATGCTCCACAATTTATTCAAGACCTTGAAGATGGAATTCGTAAAGTTATCAAGGACATACAGCCGCAATGTGCGAATTTGTTATGGAAAATTTCATGAAAAGAATGTGGTTCTGGTACTGTAACCGTGGCGGCCATTTGACTGATATTGTTTTCAAATGTTAATACATAACCTTCCTCTTTACAATGAAATAAAGATTTATTGATTTCTCTTAAAAAATACCCGTTTTTTTTTATATCAAAATGAAACCTTTTATTGGAAAACCCATACAATGAACCACATAATCATAAACAGAACAGTCAATCCCAGTCAAATTCTAGACTAGCATTTAACTAGCAAACATAGAGACAGACCACAGTCTAATCCTCTGCAAACTCCAGCACACCATGACACTAAAAAAACACCACCCACCGGCAATCACGATCACAAAATTCAATACGGAATCATTTTCCAACAAAAACATTAAGCATCTATACAAGGAAGGTTGAAAAACAAGATCGACCACAATAAGATAAACAATAAAGATAACGTCAAGGAAGCATGAGTTAAAGCCAACGGAAGACCAAACACCAAGCAATGGTTCACTGAAGATGTAAAAGATTGACGGCAGAAAAGAGAAAGGCAAACCTAGAATACAGAAATAGGAAGACACCCGAAGCCTTCAGCAACTACAAACAGATAAGAAAAAAAGAAAACCAACAGATAAGAATTCTGAAAAAAGAATACTGGAAAAGATTTTTCTTGGGAATGGAGCACGACCTATATGGGACGCAAAAAATGGTTATTTTTATTGCCACACATGAGGCGGCGGCGGGGGCGGCAAATGTTTTAAGGCCGTTTTGACGTCGGATTCGGATCCGCCGCACAATGAAAATGATAATGTTTGCATCAATTTGTGGATTATTGCAGTAATAATGTTGATTAAAATGAAGATTTATTATTGTACTAAAGATGATTACGTTTGCATCAATTTGAGGATTATTGCAGTAATAATCTTGATTAAAATGAGGATTATTATTGTACTGAAGATGATTACTTTTATTTCAATTGGAGGATTATTGCAGTAATTATGTTGATTAAAAAAAAAATTATTACAGGACTAAAGATGATTATGTTTGCATCAATTTGTGGATTATTGCAGTAATAATGTTGAATAAAATGAAGATTATTATTGTACTGAGGATTATTATTTTTGTTTCAATTTGAAGAATATTGCAGTAATAATCTTGATTAAAATGAAGATTGTTATTGTACTAAGGATGATTACGTTTGCATCAATTTGAGGATTATTGCAGTAATTATCTTGATTAAAAAGAAAATTATTACAGGACTAAAGATGATTATGTTTGCATCAATTTGTAGATTATTGCAGTAATAATGTTGAATAAAATGAAGATTATTATTGTACTGAGGATGATTATTTTTGCATCAATTTGAGGATTATTGCATTAATAATTTTGCTTGAAATGAAGATTATTATTGTACTGAAGATCATTATGTTTGCATCAGTTTGAGGATTATTTTATTAATAATCTTGATTAAAATGAAAATTATTATTGTACTGAGGATAATTACGTTTGTTTCAATTTGAGAAATATTGCAGTAATAATCTTGATTAAAATGAAGAATATAATTGTACTAAGGATGATGATACGTTTGCATCAATTTGAAGATTATTGCAGTAATAATCTTGGTTAAAATGAGGATTATTATTGTAGTGAGGATGCTTATTTTTTCATTAATTTAAGGATTATTGCAGTAATAATCATGATTAAAATAAAGATTATTTCTGTACTAAAGATGATTATGTTTGCATCAATTTGAGGATTATTGCAGTAATAATCTTGATTAAATAGAAGATTATTACTAAACTAAAGATGATCCGCAGTTCAAATAAAGACATTTTTGCTTTAAATGAGCACTATTGGGGCGTGGATGTTTGTTTTTATATATATTCACAAATGTAAGTGAGTGTCTGTGAGTGTCTGTAGGTGTCTGTGGGTGTCTGTGAGTGTCTGTAAGTGCCTGCAATTATTTAATTTTTTTTCAAATTTAAAAAAAAAAAATTTTGGTTAGGATATAGGAAATTTCAAATTTTAGACTACGCAGATGACATAGCTCTCATGTCCGAAAACAAAAACAACTTACAACGCCTCCTGCAAAAAGTAAACACTAACGCAAAGATATTTAACTTTCAAATCTCAACCCAGAAGACACAATCAATGGTGATATCCAAAGATCCCGTTATGCAATTTAAATATTTTGGGGTCAAAATATTCAGCAACAATAATAACAAAGCAGACGTGAAGACTCAGGCAACAAAGGCAGCAGTAATATTAGGTGCTTTCCGTGATACAATATGTCGACACAAAGTGAAGTTCGTATACATAAAACCAGTGTAAAACCAGTTTTTTCATACGCAGCTGAGACAAGAGCCGACACCACAAGAACCAAACAAATCGTCAGAACAACAGAGACAAGAACATTGAGATTCATCACCGGATTGAGCCTACGCGACAGAGTACGCAGCGACAGGATCCGTGACATTTGTTCAGTATAGGACATTATAAGGTGGACAAGAGACAGGAGAAGGTACTGGAGAAATCATGTTGAAAAAATGGGAAGGGATGGGATGGCAAAATTACATCAAGACCGAACACAAAACGACCTTTTGGACGGCCGCCCAAACGATGGCACGAGAGCTGGACATCAAAGTTGCAGGAGTAATTCCAAGGCCAAAAATATGGAAAAAAAACAGGGCAAAGCCCTAACAGAAGAAGAAGAAGAATAAGAAAAACTATTTTAAGTAGCAGTCAATAAAATTCAGATTGTGAAATTATTAACTAACATCATTGACAACAATTGGATGGGTCACTTTACGTAAAGAAAAAAAAAAAGATTTACAATTTTATGTAAAAATTATAAAACTTCTCACATTTTACACTGTACTACACATACTTTAAAAAGTGTGTACTAATTGCAGCAAAGTACACTGCAGAGAAGACTAAATCTTTATTTTAGAAAACAACCTAAGTTGCCCAACAACTAATAAAAAAGTAGAAGCATTTCTCCTAATAGGTAGCAATGCGTTACCACCTCCAAAGTCTTGCTAAAATACAAAAATTTTAATACTTTTCTAAAATTGATCTAAAACATTTAAGATTCTTCAAAGCTTTGAAGTTTTATGTATAAAGCATGAAGCTGTTCATATTTTATAAAAGTTTCCAAGTACGGAAAAAATGTTAATTAACTTTAAGCTTTAGTATTAAGCTATAAAAGCTTTTACACTTTACCAAAACTATTTCAAAACATTGTGTACTTCAAACTTTTGGTTAACATTTTTCAAAACTGTAAATAACATTAAAATTTGTACAATAAAACTTTCCAACACTACCAACATTATGTGTAATGACCAAAAACTTTTAGTTAACATTTCTCATCTCTTAAATTTTATTTAAAACTATTAGGCATCTCATATTTTATAAGAACTAAATTGTACCAAATTTTTTTTTGAAAACCATAGGTTTTTAAGTTTTTAATGACTTTGGTTTAATTTACAATTTTTTTTCTACTTGAAAAACTTTTTTCACATTTTTATTTTAAATTTATAAAATATGTCAGTTTTAGAACCTTTTTTGACAGTTTTCATTAGTTTTGGTGCACAAAAATGTCAAAAACGTTTGTTTTTGTCATAACTGTCACAAAAAAGTTACTATACAAACAAAAACTTAATGAAAAAATTGCAAAAAAGCTTTAAAACTGTTAAAAAAATCTTAAGCATTTATAAAGATTGGTTGAAAACTGTTAAAAAAGTTTTTTGACAATTTGTAAATTAATTAGTTTCGTTACTAATAGTTTTGTTTTTATTTAAATTTTTATCAATTTTCTTATAATTTTTTTAAATTTTATAGAAATTTTGGTTGATTTTCATAAAATTTTATTTGATAGTTTACGAATAACTAACATTTCTATTACAGTTTAAAAAGATTTTTTCCAATTTACTAGTTATTTTTGTCTATTTGTTTGTTAAACAAAACTTGGTTTAAAAAACAAATATTAATTTTTTTATTTTTTTAATTTTTAATATCAACTTTTCTGTTATCAATGTTTTAGAATCATTTAGTTATTTAACTAATAGTTTTGTTTTTGTCTTTGTTAGTATGACTATTTCTTGACAGTTTTAAACATTTTTGAAAATTAACAAACGTTTTTGTCAATTTTTGATTAGTTTTGCAACTTTGACAGTTCACAAACGTTTTTGGACATTTTTGGTTTAGGAAAATTTAATATTGTTTTTATCTTTAACAGTTTTAAACATTTTTAACACTTTATAAACGCTTTTGACATTTTTCTGACAGTTTAGATTTTTTTTTTTTAAATTTTATTTGACAATAACGTTGTGACATTTTTGTAGCAGTTTAGGAAGATTTTTGAAAGTTGCTTGGTCAATTTACTATTAAATTTGTTTTTATCTTTGACTGTTTGTTTGACAGTTTATACATTTTTGACAACTAACAAATGTTTTAAAAAAAAAAAACTTTTTTAGTAGTTTTAAAACTTTTTTTGACTAATTTTTATTAGTTTTGAAATACATTTTTTGTCAGTTTTGAAATTTTTTTGACATTTGTAAAATCGTTTAATCAATTTACTGATAGTTTTGTTTTGTTTTGAGTTGTTTGCCATTTTTTTTTTGTTAGTTTTGCCAATTCTTGGTTGTAAAACCTATTTTATAATTTTTAAATTTGGTTTATTTTATAAAATAGAATATTGTACATTTTACAACTTTTAACTATTATCGTTTTTATAACAGTTTTAAATTTATTTTATAATTTTTTGTATTAGTTTTGTCAGTTCAATAACATTTTTGACATTTTTATGACAGTTTATTAAGATTTTTGAGAGTTTTAAGATTGATTAGTCAAAGTTTTATTCTTCAATTTTTTTTTTAGTTTTAAACATTTTACAAATATTTTTGTTACTATCATAACAGTTTAAAAGGCTTATTTTTTGCAATTTTTAATGATTTTGGTTTGTTTCTATAGTGAATTATTTTCTGTTATTTTTGATATTTTAATTTTTTTTTGACATTTTATCACATCAGTTTATGAAGAATTTTGACAGTTTTAGAACTTTTTTGTCATGTTTTTTTTTTTTTGCAACTTTTTGTGTGAATTTGACAAATTGATAGCTAATTAAGAAGATTTTTGACATTTTTTTTAAATAAAATACACAATTGAAAATTTTTGGTTGTCAATTTTGTTTTGAAAATATAATTAATGTTCAAAAACCTTTTTTTTTTTTTTTTTTTTTTTAAATTTTTTACCATCCAATTGATTTTAACAAAACACGCACCATTTGCGACGGATAGACGATTACTTTAACATCAAGTCATTTATTAAAAATAACTTCTTTAGTCAAATATGTCAAAAATTAGCAAATGTTAATCAGCAGCTATCAAAACATAACTAAAAAAGTCTGCCAAAAATACTTATTCTAAGATGTAAATGTCATTTTTGCACTTTACAACCGTTTTTAGCCTTTTTTTAGTTCTTTTTGAAAGTATTTATCTATTTTATAGCAGAATTTTGACATTTTTGACTTTTTATAAATAGAATGTTGCAGTTTTTAATAGTTTATTGATATTTTCTAACAATATTTTTGTACTTTATAGCTGAATTTGGATAGAATTTTGCACTTTTCAACAGTTTATAACCAGATTTTTGACATTTTATAAAAGAAATTTTAGATTTTGTAACCGTTTTTGGCCAGATTTTGATTCTATCTAAGTTTTTTTAATGTTTTGTGACCAAATTTACATGTTATTTACATTTTATGATAAATTTTTGCTCTGTTTAATAATTTATGACAAAATGTTCATACTTTTTGGCTGGATTTTACTACTTTTGACGTTCCATAGAAAGAATTTTGCACTTTTTATGGATTAACAGTTCAGAACTATTTTAAACACGTTGATGGCCAGATTTTCATTTTTGAAGAACATATTTAAACTCTTAAAAGCCGGATTTACAAATTTAAAGGTTGGATTTATAATCTAGAGATTGTATTAACAATTTAAAAAATAAATAAAATTAACACTTTGTAGTTTGTATGCCGGATAAACAGTTTGGAAGTTGTTATTAACGTTTTAAATACCGAAAAACTTAGATTTTCAAATTTTAAAGCTCGGATTTATGACTTGAAAACCGGATTTTTTGTTTTAAAAGTTACCGAATTATACTCCATCCTTTAAAACTTTAAAGCCATAGTTTTAAAAGACTGCAAATTAAAAAATTGTCAATAAAATTTTGCGTGCCAGATTTCCACTTAAAAAAACAAATTTATAGTTTTAAATGCAAAGTTAACAGTTTGTATTAGAATATAACATTTTGAAGGCCAGATTTACAGTTTTAAAGCTACAAATGCTTTTTATTAAAGTAATTCAAATCGAATTAACATTCTATTACTTTTTTTATTCAAGTCAAATATTCTTAGCTAAATTGTCAGTTTTAGAATGGCAAATTTACACTTTTCGATGCCAAATTTACAGTTTTATAGGCCGAATTAACAGTATTGCAATAAATTAACGTTGATGGCCGGATTTATACTTAAAAATTAAATTTTTATTTTTAAATATTTATTATTTGATGGCCGGATTAACAACTTGGCAATAAAATTTATAATTTCAAAAGATTGATTGTAGAATTTTAATACGTTGATGGCCGGATTTATATATTTCAAAGCCGCGTTTACATGTTAATTACTTGGCAGATAAATTTAAAACTTTGAAGACCGGATTTATCCTAAAAATAGATTTTCAGTTTTAACAAACGGATTTATAATTTGAAAACCAGATTAACTAAATTTTATTGCGTTGCTCACCGGATTATCAGTTATTAACGCTTAATTAACAGTTTTAAAGACCGGATTGATATTTTGAAAGGCGGATTAACAATTTTGCAGTGAATTCTATCACTTTAAAAAGCAAATTTACAATTTCAATTTCAATTGCAAGGTTCAAATATAATATTGTTAACTGAATTCCAGGTTCTAAAAACCAAGTTTTTAATTTAAAATGCTAGATTTATAGGCCGGAATTACAATTTTTTAATGTCAAATTTACACTTTAAAAAACAAATTAACAGTTTGGTAGATAAGTTTAACACTTTAAAAGCCATATTTACAATTTTAAAGCTGGATTTATGATTTGAATGTCGGATTAATGGTTTGGCTGTAAAATTTATCAAATTTGTGGCCGGATTTTTATTTTTAAAAGTTGCTTTTACAGTTTTTGCGGCTACAGATTTACAGTTTTAACGGCAAAAGTTTTAGTTTTTAATTTAATTAAGAGTTTGGCAGTAAAATTTAACACTTTAACGGGTATTTAAAGTTAAATTGAATATTTTAAACCTGAATTTACACTATTAAAACCAAGTTTACAGTTTTAAAAGCCGGATTTTGACTTTGTAAAAAAGTAAATTATGCCAAAATTAAATTTTTATTTTTGTAAATTAATTGAACTAGTTTTAAAAAGGTTAACTTCAACTGGATAGAGCACTTGAGCAGGCACAATAGATTTTTTTAATTTATTTAAATTAATTCTCAATCAATATTTTACAGTAACATTTTATGATTGTTTATATTTTTGCTAAATACATAATTATGCAAATAATCAAGCCAATTATCATATCTTAAACAAATGATTCAACATAAAATTATTTTGCTAATTAGCTCCAGAAACACTTCTTGTTTGTTTATTGCAAGCATTTGAGTTTACTTGCGAAGTGTTAATTGGTCTTAATTTATTCCAAATACGTTCACAAGTTTTATGTTTGTTTAAAAAATAGTTAAATAAAACCAAATTAAAATTACATCATTTTATGTATAATAATATGCTAAATTGATTGGTCATTAAATTGCTTATTTCATCAAATTGGCCAATTATTCAAATAAGAGGATTACATTTAACAATTCTGTAAGTTAAATAAGTTTTTCTACATTTTATGGATAGGTTCTAATTACATCATTCTGTCCACATTAGAAATTATTAATAAATTGAATTTATAAAAATGTTTAATCTACTCTGTTCATAAGAGTTGAAAGATAACGATAACAGAGTTTATGTAAACTTCTACAATATTTATTGTACATACCTTAATTATAAACTAAATAAAGACAAAAATATTAAAAATGTATCATTAATATTTGTTGAGTTATAATTTTTTTAATCAATTCACTTTATTGTACTCTGTACCTATGAGGTGATTGTTTATGCTCATAACCCCTGAACAAGTTGATCTAAATTTATACAAATTTTATTCTATTTACTTCATTTATAGACTAAATAAGGACCAAAATATTAAAAGTGTATCAAAATTTACTGATTATTTTGAGTTATGAATTTTCTAATTGACTCACTTTAATCTACCCTGTACCTAAGAGGTAATTGTTAACGCTTATAACTCTTAACAAAGTGAATGCTAACTTTTACAAATTTTATTCTACATACCTCAACTATTGACTAAATAAGGACAAAAATATTGGGAATTTATCATGAGTAATTTTTAAGTTATGAATTTTTTAATTGGCTCTTTTCATTCTACTTTGTACCTACGAGGTCAATGTTAACGTCTATAACTTTTAACACAGTAGATGTAGAGTTATACAATTTTTTTAAGTATATCTCAACTATATACTAAAATTACAGAAAAATATTAGGAATTTATTGTCAGCAATTTTTGAGTTATTAATTTTTAAATCGACTTACTTTAATCTATCCTGTATCTAAGAGGTAATTGTTAACGCGTATAACTTCTAACAAAGTGGATGCAAATTTCTACAAATTTTATTCTTCATACCTCAACTATTGACTAAATAACGACAAAAACATTGGGAATTTTTTATCAGTACTTTTTGAGTTATGAATTTTTAAATCGATTCCTTTCATTCTACTCTGTATCTACGAAGTCAATGTTAACGCCAATAACTTTTAACAGAAAAGATATAGAGCTATACATTTTTTTTTAAGTATACTTCAACTATATACTAAAAATACAAAAAAATATCAGGAATTTATCATCAGCAATTTTAAAGTTATGAATTTTTAAATTGAATTACTTAAATCTACCATGTACCTAAGAGGTAGTTGTTAACTCCAATAACTCCTAGCAAAGTTGATGTAAGCTTTTACAAATTTTATTCTACATACCTCAACTATTAATTAAATAAAAACAAAAATATTAAGAATTTATTAGCAGTAATTTTTGAGTTATAAATTTTTAAATCGACTCACTACATTCTACTCTGTATCTACGAGGTCAATGTTAACGCCTATAACTCCTAACATAGTTGATCTAGAGTTATACAATTTTTTTTATGTATACCTCAACTATATACTAAAATTTAAAAAAAATAATAAAAATTTATCATCAGTAATTTTTGAGTTATGAATTTTTAAATCAAGTCACTTTAATTTACTCTGCACCTACAAAGAAATTATTAATGCTTATAACTCCTAACAAAATTGATGCAAACTTATATAAATTTTATTTTACATACCTCAACTATTGACTAAATAAAAACAAAAATATTGAGAATTTATTGTCAGTAATTTTTGAGTTAGGAATTTTTAAATCGAGTCTCTTCATTCTACTCTGTATCTACGAGATTAATGTTAACGACTATAACTCCTAACGGAGTTGATGTAGAGTTATACAATTTTTGTTATGTATACCTCAACTATATACTAAAATTACAAAAAAATATTAGGAATTTATCATCAGCAATTTTAGAGTTATAAATTTTTGAATTGACTTACTTTAATCTAATCTGTACCAAAGAGCTTTTTGTAAATGCCCATAACACCTAACAAAGTTGATACAAATTTTACGCTATATACCTAAACTATATACTAAAATGTTGCACAGAATTAATCATTATTTGTTTCTTGGTGTTATTAAACTTAATTTGAATTTCAAAAGACAATTTTAATAAAATTTTTGTTTTATTAATTAATAAAACTGTTCGATAGTAAACAAATATTTAGCAGTAATAAATATTTCATTTATTCTGAATAAATTTCACACAACATTTTGTATTCAATTGTTTCAATTCATTAATCCTTTCCCCATTCATCAATCCCAATGACACGCCAATATTATTATGAATGAAATCGCACGTAATATCCCCCACTTTTTTTGATTATTCCCTTAATAATAAATCATCTAATCTGATTGATTGATAACGCTCGTATTACCTGTAACTTTAAACACTTGATTATCCCTTCTGTAGCCGAGCCGATCATGCATGACGTAAAGCCAGAAATAAATCGTCGCTCCTTTCTTGATCCTCGCTACTTTGTCCTCGTACACCCATCGTCCATTCACCGGTCTTATAACATCTTTATAATAATCTCCAACTTCAAAATTCATTATTTTCTTATTAACATTTCCATGGAATGCGAATAATTGCATGCCTTCTATGTTAGGCATACTGATTCTAAATCCTTGAGGGTGAAACACTTCAATTTTAACATCCGGTATTACAAACGATTCAACACTTATAACTAACATAATTAAGAGAAACATAATTGACCGCTTTGGTAGCATCGCGCTTATAGACTGGTAGACTGACCTTCTTATTATTTTGTTGTATTTATCTCGTGAATACCGGTTCCCCCCGCTGTTATTAAGTGATTAATGTAGTGTTTTCCCATTATCATCTCGCCATTGCACGAGTCCATGTTGATTTCCGGTTGCTGTTTGTATTCAGCGGGGGATATTTGTAGTCCAGAACAATGGCCCCCCATGTTTGTTTCAACCCCGAAATACTATTAACCTGATGAAATATTACCTCGCCCCGTTTGCGGACTCTGGACAGAAATTATGCATGCATACACGTATATACACACAACACCCGCAATCTACATGCAGATGGGATTAAAAGAATTTTTTGTCAAGTTGGTGGCGGGTGTTTCATTAAGTTTTGTAATTATAAGATAATTTTGAATACAAAAGCTGATTATATATTCATGGGAAACAATTAGCAGTTAATTGAATATTAGTTTCTCTAGACATCATTTATGGCAATTATTTACTTTAATTCATTTGATGACCTTAATGGTTGCAATTATTTTAAACAAGTTTGGAAAATGGTTTATTTTTGCATAAATAAAACCAGAAGTAACAAGTTTTAGCAATCTCAAAATGTGCGTTTTTTAAACAATTTTTGTAGTCTGGCGCCTAAAAATATTGAATTATTATTTTTTTTAATTTAAAGTTAGAGAATAGTTGCGTTATTATAAAGGTTTACAGAATCAAACTCAGCAAAAAAAAGCCTGAATATAATTGAATAAAAATTTTACATATTATAGAAGAAAATCCAATCTGTGTTCTCAAATTTTTAAAAAAATTATGTTATAAATCGTTTTTCAGCAATCAATTTCTAAAAAGTGAAAATTATATTTAGTGCTTCATTAATTTTTTACTTGTTTGATCCTTGAGAAACTGATCTGTTAATTTAATCCAATTCTTTGCCAAGTTTACCATACTTTTCCAGTTTATTTAAAAATGTTTTGTGACAGATCAAAATATTTTAATCAAAAATTAAAGTCACAGCTTACATAATGCTTTAAAAGTTGCTCCAATACATTTCCAATTAAGAAATCAATCATTTTGAGCGTAAAACTATGTTTGGCTATTAATGAAAGTAATGTTGAGTACAAATTTTGATAAAAAAACTAAAATCTTAGCTTCAAAAGTTGTTTCTAAACGTTTGAAATTAAAAAATTAAGTATTTTAAGTTTAATAACATGTTTGGCTTTTAATAAAATCAAAGTTGATTACAAAATTTGATCAAAAAATTAAAGTTTCTGCTAAGCAATGCTTCAAAAGTGGCTCCAAAACATTTCCAATTAAAACAATAATAAATCTGAATCTAAAATTGTGCGGTTATTGATGAAACTAAGTTGTCAAAAAAAAATTATAAAAAAATTAAGGAATGGATTAAAACGTGCTTCTAACGTAATACCAAAAAGTATGCAAACAAGAAATTGAGTATTCTAAGCTTAAAACTATGTTTGCCAAAATCCTAAATAACATAAAATTTTTTTAAACCGTTATAAAATGTTCCAGACAAACCCTAGTTATTATAAAATGTTTTAGAAAAGCCATGACAATAATAAACTGCTTTGAAACTGACATAAAATGTTCCAAACAAACCCTAAATGTCAAAAAATGTTCTTAAACTGTCATAAAATGTTCCAGACAAACCCTTGTTATAATAAAATATTTTAGAAAAGCTATGACAATAATAAACTGCTTCAAAACTGACATTAAACGTTCCAAACAAACCCTAAATGTCATAAAATATTTCTAAACTAACATAAAATGTTACAAACAAACCCTAAATGTTATAAAACGATCTTAAACTGTCAAAAAACTTTCCAAACAAACCCTGAATATCATAAATTACTTCGAAATTTACATAAAATGTTCCAAACAAACCCTACATGTCATAAAACGTTCTTAAACTGTCATAAAACGTTCCAAACAAACCCTAAATGTTTTAAAATGTTCCGTAACTGACATAAAACGTTCCAAACAAACCCTGAATATCATAAACTGCTTCGAAACTGACATACAATGTTCTAAACAAACCCTAAATGTCATAAAATGTTCTTAAACTGTCATAAAACGTTCCAAACAAACCCTGAATATCATAAACTGCTTCGAAACTGACATAAAACGTTCCAAACAAACCCTAAATGTCATCAAATGTTCCATAACTGACATAAAACGTTCTAAACAAACTCTTAATGTCATTAAATGTTTTTAAACTGACATAAAATGTTCCAAACAAATTCTAGATGTTATAAAACGTTCATACACTATTATAAAACATTCCAAACAAAACCTGAATATTATAAACTGCTTTAAAACTGACATAAAATGTTCCAAACAAACCCTAAATGTCATAAACTGTTCCTAAACTGACATAAAGCTTTCCAAACAAACCTTAAATGTCATCAAATGTTTTTATACTGTCATAAAATGATCCAGACAACCCTAATTAATATAGAATGTTTTAAAAAAGCAATGACAATCATAAAATGTCATAAAACGTTCTTAAATTGTCATAAAACGTTCCAAACAAACCCTGAATATTATAAACTGCTTCGAAACTGACATAAAATGTTTCAAACAAACCCTAAATGTCATTAATTGTTCCTAAACTGACATAAAACTTTCCAAACAAACCCTAAATGTCATCAAATGTTTTTAAACTGTCATAAAATGTGATGTTTGTGGGTGTGGATGACTACTCTTGGATAATCAAAGATAACGCAATGGCTTTACTAATAACAAATATATTGGACTACGACTAAATACAACATATGACATATCTACATATGACACTTGACATTTATATATATATGTGTGTTTACATGGTGCAGGTTGCGGTGAATCCACAACAAAATGTTCCAGACAACCCTAATTATTATAGAATGTTTTAGAAAAGCAATGACAATCATAAAATGTTTTTAACTGTCATAAAACGTTTTAAACAAACCCTGAATATCATAAACTGCTTCGAATCTAACATTAAAAGTTCCAAACAAACTTTAAATGTCATAAAATGTTCCTAAACTGATATAAAACGTTCTAAACAAAACCTGAATATCATAAACTGCTTCGAAACTGACATAAAATGTTCCAAACAAACCCAAAATGTCATAAACTGTTCCAAAACTGACATAAAATGTTCCAATCAAACCCTAAATGTCATTAAATGTTCCTAAACTGACATAAAATGTTCCAAACAAACTCTAAAGGTTATAAAACGTTCTTAAACTGTCATAAAACGTTCCAAACAAAACCTGAATATCATAAACTGTTTTGAAACTGACATAAAATGTTCCAAACAAACCCTTAATGTCATAAAATGTTCCTAAACTGACATAAAACGTTCCAAACAAACCCTGAATATCATAAACTGCTTCAAAACTGACAAAAAATGTTTCAAACAAACCCTTAATGTCATAAACTGTTCTAAAACTGACATAAAATGTTCCAAACAAACCCTGAATATCATAAACTGCTTCGAAACTGACATAAAATGTTTCAATCATACCCTAAATGTCATAAACTGTTCCAAAACTGACATAAAATATTCCAAGCAAACTCTAAATGTCATCAAATGTTCCTAAACTAACATAAAACGTTCCAAACAAACCCTGAATATCATAAACTGCTTCAAAACTGACAAGAAATGTTCCAAACAAACCCTAAATGTCATAAACTGTTCTAAAACTGACATAAAATGTTCCAAACAAACCCTGAATATCATAAACTGCTTCGAAACTGACATAAAATGTTTCAATCATACCCTTAATGTCATAAACTGTTCCAAAACGGACATAAAATATTCCAAACAAACTCTAAATGTCATCAAATGTTCCTAAACTGACATCAAACTTTCCAAACAAATCCTAAATGTCATAAACTGCTTTAAAACTGACATAAAATGTTCCAAACAAACCCTAAATGTCACAAAATGTACTTAAACTGTTATAAAATGTTCCAGACAACGCTAAGTAATATAGAATGTTTCAGAAAGCAATGACAATCATAAAATGTTTTTAACTGTCATAAAACGTTTTAAACAAACCCCGAATATCATAAACTGCTTAGAAACTAATATGAAATGTTCCAAACAAACCCTAAATGTCATAAAATGTTCTTAAACTGTCATAAAATGTTCCAAACAACCCTAAGTATTATAAAATGTTTCAGAAAAGCAATGACAATCATAAAATGTTTTTAACTGTCATAAAACGTTTTAATCAAACCCTAAATATCATAAACTGCTTTGAAACTATGATAAAATATTGCAAACAAACCCTAAATGTCATAATATGTTCCTAAACTGACATAAAACGTTTCAAACAAACTCCAAATTTCATAAAACGTTCCAAACAAACTCTGAATATCATAAACTGCTTCGAAACTGACATTAAATGTTTCAAACAAACTCTAAATGTCATAAACTGTTCCAAAACTGACATAAAACGTTCCAAACAAACCCTAAATGTCATAAACTGTTCCTAAACTGACATAAAATTATCCAAACAAACCCTAAATGTTATTGAATGTTTCTAAACTGACATAAAACGTTCCAAACAAATCCTAAATGTCATAAGCTGCTTCAAAACTGACATAAAATGTTCCAAACAAACCCCAAATGTTATAAAACGTTCTTAAACTGTCATAAAACGTTCCAAACAAACCATGAATATCATAAACTGCTTCTAAACTGACATAAAATGTTTCAAACAAACTCTAAATGTCATAAACTAATCCGAAACTGACATAAAATGTTCCAAACAAATTTTAAATGTCATAAAATGTTCTTAAACTGTCATAAAATGTTTCAGACAAACCCTAGTTATAACAAAATGTTTTAGAAAAGCCATGACCATAATAAACTGCTTCAGAACTGACATAAAACGTTCCAAAAAAACTCTAAATGTCATAAAATGTTCCTAAACTGACAAAAAACGTTTTAAACAAACCCTAAATGTCATCAAATATTTCGAAACTGACTTAAAATGTTCCAATCAAACCCTAAATGTCATAAAACGTTCTTAAACTGTCATAAAACGTTCCAAACAAACCCTGAATATCATAAACTGCTTTGAAACTAACATAAAATGTTCTAAACAAACCCTAAATGTCATAAAATGTTTCTAAACTGACATAAAACATTCCAAAGAAATCCTAAATGTCATAAAATATTTTTAAACTGTCATTAAATGTTTCAGACAACCCTAATTATTATAGAATGTTTTAAAAAAGCAATGACAATCATAAAATGTCATAAAACGTTTTTAAACTGTCATAAAACGTTCCAAACAAACCTTGAATATCATAAACTGTTCCTAAACTGACATAAAACGTTCCAAACAAACCCTAAATGTCATTAAATGTTCCTAAACTGACATAAAATGTTCCAAACAAACTCTAAATGTACACAAACCTGAATATCATAAACTGCTTTGAAACTGACATAAAATGTTCCAAACAAACCCTAAATGTCATAAACTGTTCCTAAACTGACAAAAAAATTTCTAAACAAACCCTAAATGTCATCAAATTAAATTGTCATAAAATGTTCGACAATCCTAATTATTATAGAATGTTTTAGAAAAGCAATGACAATCATAAAATGTTTTTAACTGTAATAAAACGTTTTAAATAAACCCTGAATATCATAAACTGCTTTAAAACTAACATTAAATGTTTTAAACAAACTCTAAATGTCATAAAATGTTCCTAAACTGTTATAAAACTGTTTGTGATCTAGTTGTTTTATCACAAACACTTGGGTGAGTGGTTGGGCATTTAGTTCTTAAATTGCGGAACAGTAGTTTCAATTTTAGTTCCCGCTTACCCGTCCAAGTGTTTGTTATGCCGGAATTTGTAAATTTTGACATTTTATGAGCAAAATTTTGACTTTTTAACAGTTTTTGGTCAGATTTTGATTTTTTCTGAAAATATTTGAATGACCGGATTTAGCATTTTATATCTTTTTATGAATAAAACAGTTAATGACTGAAGTTTGTCAAATTGTGATTCATTTAACTATATTTTTGCTATTTTTCAAATTTTATGAAATGAAACAGTTTTTAACTGGCCGGATTTTGCAATTTTTAACATTTACAAACAAATTTTTTTACTGTTTTTGGTTCTTTTTGAAATTTTGTATGACCAGTTTTTGTCATTTTTAGATTTTTATACTTTCTGACAATATTTTTATACTTTATGGATTTTATAGGTATTTTTGACGTTTTATAAATAAACTTGTATCACTTTTTGACAGTTTATGGTAAGATTATAAATATTTTTTACATTATTTTGATATTTTTTAGTCAAATTTTGCTACTTTTGGGGTTATATATTTTTTTCTTTTTAATTTGGCATTTTCAATTTTTTATAAATAAAATTTTACTAACGGTTTATGCTTAAATGTTGGTTTGCGATGACATTATTTTAACATTACATAGCCTGATTGTGCTATTTTGGGCTTTTTATGAAACGATTTTTACACTTTTCATTAGCTTTTTTAACTTTTTGACTTGCCCAAATAGTAATCGTTAAAAAAAATTTATACTATCTCCTCTATCTTAGACAAAATGTGTTCTAATGCTTGCAGAGACCAATTTTTTGATAACAAATACTTGGACAAATTAGCGGAAACTCTACAGCATGATTACTAGCAAATAGTTCCCAAATGTCAGTTATTAAGAGATCACTTCTTCCTCTTGTAACTCAGTGAGTACTGATGTTAGTAGTGAAGAGAATTATATAAATTTTTAGTTTAAAACTTATGGAGGTAACAAAATGTGCGATTACTTCCAAACAATTTATTGGAATTTATTGAAATTTATCATTAATATACTTTATAGTTATCAGTATTAGCTCCATAAATTTGATTAAAATCTATACAATCAATTGGACATAACCTCAGTTAAAACAAGTCTACCTATCTTAACTTTGATTCTATAGTATTTCTAAAATATGCAATAATTTCTAAATCGTACATTAGAACCTTATGAAATTTATCACTTATATACTTTATAGTTATCAGTATTGGTTCCATCAATTTGGTTGAAATCCATACGCCTGATTTAAAATAACCTTGGTTGAAATAAGTCTACATATCTTAACTTAGATTTTATAGTGATAATAAAATATGCTATAATTTCTAAATCATGCATTGAAATTTAATGAAATTTATCACTGATATACTTTATAGTCATCAGTATTAGCTCCATAAATTTGATTAAAATCCATACGCTCAATTTAACATAACCTCAATTAAATCAAGTTTACTTATCTCAGCTTGGAGGCTTAAGTGTTAATAAAATATGCAATAATTTAAAATCCATGCATTGGAACTTGATGTTATTTGTGACTAAAATCTTTTGTAGTCGTCAGTATTGATTCAATAAATTTGATTTAAATCCATACGCTCAATTTAACATAACTTCAATTAAATTAAGTTTACTTATCTCAGTTTGAAAGCTTAAGTGTTAATAAAATGTGCGATAATTTTGAATCTCTGCATTGGAATATGATGCAATTTCTCAGTGATATACTTTCTAGTCATCAATATTGATTTTAAAAATTTAATTAAAATCCACACGTTCAATTTAACATCATCTCAACTAAATCAAGTTTACTTATTTCATTATAAACTTTTAAGTGAATAAAAAGTGCAATAATTTTTAAACCCCTCATTGGAACTTGATGTAAATTAACACAGATGTGCTTTATAGTCTTCACCATTGGCTCCATGAAATTGATTAAAATTCATGAGATTATGTCAAATCAATAATCTCAACTTAATTGACCTAAACTTCAAACTATAAAAATTTAAATAAAGCAATAATTCCTAAACCATTGGAATTGAATAAAAAAATAGTACCAATATACTCCGTTTGTGAGTTAAACAATGTACAAGGTGCGGCAGGAAAACTTGCTGATTTGAATTGGGCGCCAATGAGCGAGACGTGGTTAGAAAAGGGTAGAGAGGGTCTCATTTGAAAAAAGAGGCCTTGAAGTTTTGTTACCGCTCAAACCAGTTATCGACATGCGTTGGACAAAGGAAAAGCGCGCGTTTGCCGGTAAGGCTTATTTTTTCAATAGCCGTTCCGAACTTGGTTCAATATTCATCCCACGGGTTCCGTTCCTGGCAAGCAATCGTTCATTTTGTGGGTGGACGCATTTAAGGAAAGTGGCAGTGTGTCAAAAAAAAAGGGCCTGGAAGTCAACGGACTTCCAGATCTCCAGAAAACGTTGTCGTTTTTGCACTTTTGGCGCGCAAACATGCAGGTGTCAGGGATTTTTGATTGCAGTGTGAGACGAATTTTTCACAGCAAACTTAAGTTTTGTCCCTGCTGTGGTGCAAGTGCTCAGTGAATGCGATTTTGTTTTTTGCGCTCTTTAACTTGCCTCACAACGCTTTTTTTTGTAATGAGGCCCATTTCCACTTTTTCGGCTGCGTAAACAAACAAAACATGCGTTATTGGAGTGGTGCCAATTCACGTGATCTTCATAAGAAGCCACTTCATTGTGTGGTGTGCATTGTCGAGAGTTGCGACATTGAGCTTTATTTTTTTGAAGAAGAAGAACACTGTTACTGTGAATGCAGTTTGCTACAGAGAAATGATTGAGGCATTTTTTTCTTTCAAAACTTGAAGAAATGAAACTTGGGGACGTATGGTTCCAGCAGGACGTAGCCACAACACACACAGCAAGAATTTTAATAGAACTTTTAAAAGAACACTTCTACGAGCGCCTAAACTCCTTGAGGGGTGACGTACCATGGTCGGTGCGCTCCCCTGATTTGGCTCCCTGTGACTTTTTTTTTATGAGGATATCTCAAATCCATTGCTTACAATGACAAACCACGGACCCTGCAACACCTGTAGCACAATATTTGCCAAAGCCATTGCCAACATTCCCGTCGGTATGCTCGAAAGAGTGGAGCGTACCTTTAAAAAGCGGGTGGATCAGTGTATCGCTAATCAGGGCCGCCATTTGTTTGATGTCATTTTAAAAACCTCTTGAAACAAAAATTCAGGATGTGTACAATACGATAAAAAAAGAATTAAATTGATATGTAAAATACTTTTTCTTTTATTGACCTTTCAAATCAGCAAGTTTTTTTGCTGCACCCTGTATTACACTGAAAACAAGATTTAATCTTAATCTTGGTTAAATTGCGCATTATTTGAAACTAGTTTCACACAACATTTGTCTAAAAAGTGTCATTTTTTAACAGTTTTTTGCTCCATCAAACCGTTAAAGTTTTTTTTATATTTTATGTTCTCATATCTCAAAGTAAGCAACAGTTTTTATGTAATTTATTAATATTTATTTAATCAATTACTAGCTTCGTACAAATTTAATTTTACTAATGTTTCAAATTTTATAAAAACCAGACAGCAACTAATTCTGTTGGGTATTAATTTCACTCTCTTCATGATAATATGATGAATGGTTTAAATATTAATAACCTTTTACAATCAATTTTCTTATATTAAACGAAATTTTCCAATATAAATCCATCGTAACTTGCAACGACATACCGGTTTTATGAAAACAAAACACAATTTGTTTCTTGGTGAACTGTGGGAGCAACTAAACAACAAGCAGACAGGAGAGCAAATTGCGCCCACATAAATCCGGCCACACCGAACAAAGTATTTATTAATTAAAACCGCGCGGAAACTTTTCGGTGTAAATAATTAATTTTCGCCGTTAACCTCTCCCCCTGATTTTTACCTTTAGCTAGCTAGCAACCCCCATTTTTCGCTTATTTGGAATGATGGGGCCGTGCCCGCGTACACGCACTAAAACTCCCTGGATCCCATTACCTAATATCGTCAGACAAAAGCCAACGTAATAATGTGCCCTACGCTATAAAGATACTGCCGTATTCTTCGGATGAATGCACGGAAATTATGATGCCGTTTATGCTAATTTAGTATATATACAGACTTATATCGTTGTTTTATACGTTGTTTTAAAAGGAAAATGAGAAGGAAGCTAGGATTTCTTTTTCTTTTTAATAAAATACGCACAAGCTTATTTTTGATCGGATAAAACTTTATTTTTTAAGTGATACAATTTTGTCGCTATAAATAAGCCATCAAGAGTTTGTTTCGAGATCAATTTTAAGCCTCCGCCGTTAAGCGATAAGTGTTGTGAGTCGCGAACTTTATTTTTTAAGAAGCCAATCTCGTTATAAAAGAAATTTCATTTTTCAGAGAAGTTAAGAAGTGAGCCGCAATATTCTTACTTTCAATGGGATTAATCAGTGAATGAAATTGTGTTTGGGGATTTGTTATCTCTGCTGAACTGGAAAAAGCTATCAACATTAAATACAAATAACAAAATGAAATATTTACAAGAACAATAACTTGTTATTACGTTTAAATTTAATGTATGAAATGTTTGTTGAAAGCATTGTGTCCAATTGTGACCTTAGCGTGACTAAAATCAGTGCAATCAATTTAATTGCTTTATTAATTGCATGGTTAAGGAGCAATTTAAAGTACATCTAAGTTTCTCGAATTACTTACTTTAACAATGTTACTGCAGTTGAGTATGCATTTGTACTGTAGTATTATTTTAAAATAAACTTACACTTACTGGGATTAAATTTTATTTATTTTAGTTAAAACATATTTCAATCAAATTTAAATCTTTTTATGTAAAATTAAATTTCTATCAAATTCGAGAATACAATTTATTGCTTTTAGTTTCAAAGATAGTTAAAGAAAAGTCGATATGTTAATTTATTTTTTTAACTAAAAATTCAAAATATCTTCTTTAATTCAAGAGATTAATTAATAAAATTTATTTTTTTACATAAAATTAAATTTGAATTAAGTTTTAAAAAACAAAATTTTGACATTTAAACATTGGTTTTGAAGATAATTGAAGAAAACTATCAAAAATATTTTTTTATAAATGTTAAAAACTTAAGATATCTTTCTTAATTTTGAAGATATCTTTATTAAATAAAATGTTAAATATAAGAAATTAAATTTAAAATAACTTTTAAAGAATAAAATATTTTTATTTAAGCTTTAGTTTCAAAGATAATTGAAGAAAATGAATAAATAAATGTTTTTATAATTGTTAAAAACTTAAGATATCTTTTTTAATTTTAAAGATATTTTTATAAAATAAGATGCTAAAAATAACAAATTAAATTTAAATTAAGTTTTAAATTATAAAATATTTTTATTTAAGCTTTAGTTTCAAAGATAATTGAAGAAAATGAAGAACAAAATATTTTTATAAATATTAAAAACTTGAGACATCTTTCTTAATTTTGAAGATATCTTTTTAAAAGAATGATTTATTTATAAAAACTTAAATTTAAAACAAGTTTTAAAGATTAATTTTTTTAATTTAAGTTTTGGTTTTAAAAATAATTAAAGAAAACTAACAAAATAATTTTTTTATCAATGCTAAAAACTTTTCTTAATGTTTTATGGAAAAAGTAAAGTAAGAGCTTTGCCAATTTTTTTTAAGTTTTTTTGTGTGTGTCCTGCACTTCTAGTGCAAATTTTTTTTGCCAATTGAAAATAAATCTGCACCTATATCTTCCTTGAAGAGACTTGCTTGCTTTTTTCCGACATCTTTTTTGGGAAGAGACAAAGCCTGGAGTGTTATTGTTAAAAACTTGCGGTATGTTCTCTGAATTATTTACCTTCTCTAAAAATAAGACATATTTGGTCTCTTCGGAATCTGGGTTAGAGTTGACAACTTGCCAAGTCTTGATCATTTTTACTTCTTTAAAGTAATCAAAGTCTCTTACTACTCGACAGGTTCTGAAGTAGTTTCTAGTGTAAGTGCTGTCAGGTGTTGTTGTTACGTAGTCCTCAGTGTCCTGTTTTTACTCAGCGTCTGGTTGCTCCTAAATATGGAAGAAATAAATGTTGACGTACACAATACCTAATTGTGCACAAAAAGCTAAACGCAAGAAAGGCTTGCTTAGTATCTTAAAGGCATTGTTCAAGACGCAACAACGTCCCTTGCGCTGATGCCATTTTTCAGCACTATAGCTTTCATTTTAGATTGGTGCCCATACATAGTTTGTCCATATGTACCAACTAAATATCCTTTAAAAATTAAATACTTAAAGTCATCTACTTTGACGGTAAGATGTAACTGCTCTGGGCACCTCTTACCTTACACCCCTCTATCATCAATCTTAATTACCCCAATTGTTTCTCAAAAAAATAATTGTATCAAACAGCATCTACATTTAGCTAATATAAAACCTAAATTTTGGTGTTTTTTGACAATACTTTATTGCCAGACTGATATTTTTATAAAATTAAATTTGCACTTATGAACAGTTCATTACCGGATTTTGAACCTTTTTGACAATATTTATGACCGGATTTTGTTATTTTTTATAAACATAATTTTGTTATTTGCTACAGTTTATTGCCGGATTTTAGTTTTTCTGACAATATTTAAATATTTGCTTTTTTTGATTTTTTATGAAAAAAAAATTGCAAATTTAATCGTTTTTGGCCGGATTTTGGCATTTTTGATTTTGCATAACAAATATTTTGCATTTTTTATCAGTTTATGACCAAAGTGTTGTGCTTTTTGACAATATTTTTGTACGTTATGGCCGGATTTTGCTATTTTTGACATTCTATTATTGGAAATTTACATGTTTGTAATACTGTTAATACATTAGTACAAAAAAGGAAGAAGACTAAAAAACACAAAAATAAAAGAAAGGAAGTAAATAATGAGGTCCAAAAAGCTAAAAAAGAATCATGAAATCAATTCGGTAAAAAGATGGCGGGAACATAGAGACAACCAAAAACTATTCTATGGAACAATAAAACAGATGAAAAGAAAGAAAGAATACAAAATAATCACAGAAGATGATAAAATAATGGAAATTTTAAAAAACTAACAGAAGCAGAGAACCTAAGCCCGGAGGAACAACAAGAAGAAGATGATACTAACATGCCAGAAATTGAGGAAATAAAGGAAGAAGAAGTTATAAAAATAGGAAAAACACCAGGCTTAGATAAAATAACACCGGAAATAATCAAATACATGAGTAAGGAAGGAATAGAACAATTAACAAAACTACTCAATGACATAGCTAAAAACACAAAAATACCAGCAGAATGGAACATGGGAATAATACTATCTGTATACAAGAAAGGAGATAAAAGAAACTGCAATAACTGCAGAAGAATCACAATCAGTAGTGTACCGGGAAAAATTCTAGCAAGAATCATAAAAAAAAGAATAAGAGACAAGATTGAAGATTCCATAGAAGACACACAATACGGATTCAGAAAAGAGAAAAGCACTCAAGATCTTATATTCATAATAAGACAACTAAGCAAGAAATTTTTAAATAAGAAAAGGGACATCCATATCTGCTTCATCGATCTAGAGAAGGCATTTGACCGGATAAGAAGAGAATTTATATGGAAAGTACTTCAAAAGAGAAGCATAGACGGAAAAACTATAAATCTATTAAAAGCTTTATACAAAGAAAATAAAAATATTGTTAGAACCAACAATGAAGAATTTCAAGAGTTTGAAATCAAGATCGGGCTAAAACAAGGGTGAGTCCAATACTATTTACAATAGTGTTAGATGAAGCCAAAAAAAAACGCAAAGAAAAGTATGAAGATTCTAAAAGTAGGATATCGGAAGATGAAAGCAACAAAGATTATGGAATTACTATTTGCAGACGATATGGCAATAATGGCGGAAACGGAGGAAGATTTACAACACAACATCAACATAATAGACATGGAATTAACAAAAATAAACATGATGATCAACATAGACAAATCCAAAACAATGATAATATCAAGAAAAAACAAAACCCATAGAATAACACTACATGGAAAAAAGATTGAACAAGTTGAAAATTTTAAGTACTTAGGAACGATAATTAACAATAAAAGAAAGATAAATGAAAGAATGGGAAAAACCGGGAAAATATTCAACATGATGAAAAATACATTTTTTGGAAGAAAAGAAATACCAAAGAACATAACAGATATAGTAAAGAAGGTAATAAGACCAACAATAATGTATTCCAGCGAAACATGGACATTGTCAGAAAAACACAAAACGGGAATAAATGCAACAGAAATGAGATTCCTAAGAAAGATAGAAAATAAAACAAGAAGAGACAGAATAAGAAACGATGTACACAGACAAAACATACAAATAGAACCTATAAATGAAAAATATTGAAGGGACAATTAAGATGGTTTGGACCATGTATACCAAATGAAAGATACGCAAATAACGAAAAAAATATATGAAACAAGAAAAATGGGAAAAAACTCTTGAGGAAGACCGAGAAAAACCTGGAACGACAATGTAAAAGAAGAAGCGGAACGATAGGGAATACCGTGGGAAGAAATCAAACAAACAACTCTGGACAGGAAAAAATGGAGAGAATTATATCAAACAAAATAATGTAGAAAGCCATACACCGAAAGGTAGAATGGCATATGTTTAAATAATATTAATATTATAAATAGAATTTTGAATTTTTTAATCATTTTTAGCTAAATTTAGTCATTTTTGACTTTTTCTAAATGAAATTATGCACTTTTCAACAGTTTTTGACCGGATTTTGGTTTTTCTGAATTAATTTTAATAATTCAAGGCCGTATTTTGATATTTTTTACTGTTTAAGAATAAAAATTTAAATTTTTCAATAAAAAATTGCCAAACATTATCATTTTTGGCTTTTTAAAAATAAAGATTTGCACTTTTTGACAGTTTTTAACCGGATTTTGGTTTTTCTGACAATATTTCAATAATTCAAAGTCGGATATTACTATTTTTGATTTTTTATAAAAGAAATTTTGAATTTTTCAATCATTTTTTGCTAAATATTGTCATTTTTGATTTTTTCTAAATAAAATTTTGCACTTTTCGACAGTTTTTGAACGGATTTTGATTTTTCTAACAATATTTTATTATTTTAAAGCCGGATTTTGCTATTTTTGACTTTTTATGAATACAATTTTGTACTTTTTAATAATTTTTAGCCAAATAATGTCAATTTTGATTTTTCCTAAATGAAATTTTGCATTTTTTGACCGTTTTTAACCGGATTTTGGTTTTTCTGACAATAATTCAATAATTCAAAGTTGGATTTTACGATTTTTGATTTTTATAAAAAAAAATTGAATTTTTCAATCATTTTTAGCTAAAAATTGTCATTTTTGATTTTTTCTAAATAAAATTTTGCACATTTCGACAGTTTTTGAACGGATTTTGATTTTTCTGACAATATTTTAATATTTTAAAGCCGGATTTTGCTATTTTTGACTTTTTATGAATACAATTTTGTACTTTTTAATAATTTTTAGCCCAATAATGTCAATTTTGATTTTTTCTAAATGAAATTTTGCATGTTTTGATTGTTTTTAACCGGATTTTGGTTTTTCTGACAATAATTCAATAATTCAAAGTTGGATTTTACTATTTTTGATTTTTTATAAGAGAAATTTTGAATTTTTCAATCATTTTTAGCTAAAAATTGTCATTTTTGATTTTTTCTAAATAAAATTTTGCACTTTTCAACAGTTTTTGAACGGATTTTTGATTTTTCTGACAATATTTTAATATTTTAAAGCCGGATATTGCTATTTTTGACTTTTTATGAATACAATTTTGTACTTTTTAAATTTTTAGCCAAATAATGTCAATTTTGATTTTTCCTAAATGAAATTTTGCATGTTTTGATTGTTTTTAACTAGATTTTGGTTTTTCTGACAATAATTCAATAATTCAAAATTGGATTTTTTTATTTTTGATTTTTTATAAAAGAAATTTTGAATTTTTCAATCATTTTTAGCTAAAAATTGTCATTTTTGATTTATTCTAAATAAAATTTTGCACTTTTCGACAGTTTTTGAACGGATTTTGATTTTTCTGACAATATTTTAATATTTTAAAGCCGGATTTTGCTATTTTTGACTTTTTATGAATACAATTTTGTACTTTTTAATAATTTTTAGCCAAATAATGTCAATTTTGATTTTTCTTAAATGAAATTTTGCATGTTTTGATTGTTTTTAACCGGATTTTGATTTTTCTGACAATATTTCAATAATTTAAAGTCGGATTTTACTATTTTTGATTTTGTATAAAAGAAATTTTGAATTTTTTAATCATTTTTAGCTAAAAATTGTCATTTTTAATTTTTTCTAAATAAAATTTTGCACTTTTTGACAGTTTTTGAACGGATTTTGATTTTTCTGACAATATTTTAATATTTTAAAGCCGAATTTTGCTATTTTTGACTTTTTATGAATACAATATTTTACTTTTCAATAATTTTTAGCCAAATAATGTCAATTTTGATTTTTCCTAAATAAAGTTTTGCATTTTTTGACCGTTTTTAACCGGATTTTGTTTTTTCTGACAATATTTCAATAATAATTCAAAGTCGGATTTTACTATTTTTGATTTTTTATAAAAGAAATTTTGAATTTTTCAATCATTTTTAGCTAAAAATTGTCATTTTTGATTTTTTCTAAATAAAATTTTGCACTTTTCGACAGTTTTTGTACGGATTTTGATTTTTCTGACAATATTTTAATATTTTAAAGCCGGATTTTGCTATTTTTGACTTTTTATGAATACAATATTTTACTTTTCAATAATTTTTAGCCAAATAATGTCAATTTTGATTTTTCCTAAATAAAGTTTTGCATTTTTTGACCGTTTTTAACCGGATTTTGTTTTTTCTGACAATATTTCAATAATAATTCAAAGTCGGATTTTACTATTTTTGATTTTTTATAAAAGAAATTTTGAATTTTTCAATCATTTTTAGCTAAAAATTGTCATTTTTGATTTTTTCTAAATAAAATTTTGCACTTTTCGACAGTTTTTGTACGGATTTTGATTTTTCTGACAATAGTTTAATATTTTAAAGCCGGATTTTGCTATTTTTGACTTTTTATGAATACAATTTTGTACTTTTTAATAATTTTTAGTCAAATATTGTCAATTTTGATTTTTCCTAAATAAAATGTTGCATTTTTTGACCGTTTTTAACCGGATTTTGGTTTTTCTGACAATAATTCAATAATTCAAAGTTGGATTTCACTATTTTTGATTTTTTATAAAAGAAATTTTGAATTTTTCAATCATTTTTAGCTAAATATTGTCATTTTTGATTTTTTCTAAATAAAATTTTGCTCTTTTCGATAGTTTTTGAACGGATTTTGATTTTTCTGACAATATTTTAATATTTTAAAGCCGGATTTTGCAATTTTTGACTTTTTATGAATACAATTTTGTACTTTTTAATAATTTTTAGCCAAATAATGTCAATTTTGATTTTTCCTAAATGAAATTTTGCATTTTTTGACCGTTTTTAACCGGATTTTGGTTTTTCTAAGTAAATTTAATGATTTAAAATATCTTTTTCTTTTTTAAACTTATTTTCCATAAGATTTTTGATGAATTTATATTAAGAAACATAATTCATTCAATACTTTTGACAAAGTTAGTAAAATAAATTTTAGGAAATAAATGGTTTTTGTACCAATTTTGAGCTTCAAGAATTTTGATAAATTTCTTGCAAACAAGCATTTTTGACAAGATTTTAGATAAACTTTATACAGTAAATAGTTTATATGTGCAATTTTTAATAATTTTTTTATTTTCTACAAGATTTTTGATGAGTTTTCTGATTTTTCATGAAAAATGTAATCAATAAATTTTTTTTATGGAAAACGTTATATTTTAGTTTAATCAAGAATCAATTTTTGTCAATTTTTTTGCAGTAAAAAGATTTTTATGTAAATTTTAATAATGTTTTTATATTAAAACCATATTTTTATCAAAATTTTAATAGATTTTATGCAAATTTTTTTGTTTTTGTTGAATTTAGTAATTTTCTGAGCAATTTATGTTAAATTTTATGCAGTAAATAATTTTTTCTACAATTTTTATTTATTTTCTTGTTAAATCAATAATAAGAAATGTTATTTTGCGTCATTTTGATGTAATTAAATTTTTTAAGAAATTTTTGTTAAAGTTGAACGCTTGTGTGTGCCATTTTGATTATTTTCTTATAAAAAAGCTGATTTACTGCAAAAGTTTTGATAAATTTCATGCAAACAATGCATAACCGGAGAGTTGGGTCTTAAACCATCTACAGTTATAGACGGCGGTCCTTTTGCCGACGCAGTCAAACCAGCATGCTCGGTGCGTGTGACGTCAGTCAAGGGTAATAAGAAAAAGCTTGATATCTTCAACAATGTTAATACATTATTTGTTTCACATAAATATTGAATTTTGTGTTATATGATAAATGACAATATATGCTTATACTAAGCGCGTGACGTCAATTGTGGGCAAGATCGTTGTTATGTTGGCTTTACCATCCAACGAGCGAAAAATATATTATCTAAATAATAATAAATCTCGGTGCATAAATTGTCGCAGATTTAAGCCCCAGCAGAGTGTTTTTAAGAAATTGTGGCATTTATTAATTTAGGACATTAATCTATTACATGATTAATGTACATCTAACAATAATTAGATTTAATATGAGTGTCTGGTTAGACCAGATACTAGGCTTTGTCAGTATCTACATCGCTTCTATTTAATTAACAGGTTCAATATTCACAGGTAGCTTGTAAAAGCCTTTGTACCTGAACAAAAATTGTGATTTTTTTTTTTGATAAACAAACAAAAGTATTATTTGAACAAGTCATGTCAAATTTTGTGCAGTAAATTGTTTTTTTGTTAAATTTTATGGAGTAAATAATTGTTTTTGGTATTCTTAATAATATTGTTATAGAAAACTTTATTTGCTGCAAGATTTTTGATGGATTTCATGCAAGAAAGACATTTTCTTAACAAGTTTTGATCATTTTATGCAATTAATAGTTTTTGTTGTGCAAAAATGTTTGTTTGATGATTTTATTAAGGTAAATGAATTTTATGCACAATTCTTTTTAAATAATCAATTATTATTTTGCAAGATTTTTGATAATTGCGCCATTATTAAAAAAATGTTAATATAAATAGATTTTCTGAGCGATTTTAATTGACTTTCTATTAAAGTGAACATTATTGATTTTTTTTTATCAAACAGTTTTTTTTATGGGGTAAACAGTTTTTTTCTGGGATTCTTAATCATTTTTTTATAATTTTTTTTTTTTAATTTTTAAATTTTTTTTATAAGAAGCATAGATTGTTCTTTCCAATATGAGGTTTGTTACCTCATATAGGCATCCAACATACACATGTCTTCTCTGTGGCTTAGTGTGCCCGACACTGTATAATAGGTTGTAAATTATATATTTAAATTATTTGTGTAGCTGACTTTAACTGTTTGAATTAGCTCAATTCAATATCGGTAACATGTAGTTATACTCACTATTTTTTATTAAAAAAACCGAATTACTTTGTAGCATATAAAACTCAAACAAATATAAAGTAACTTCAAATTAAAAAAAAAAACTAATTTTGTTTTATTTGTCTCCTATTCACCACGGATTTACTTTGATGTCTCTTATGATGATACATCGCGTCATTACAAAAAACAAGATTTGCGACTGTTGATGTAATTCCCATTGTATCCTCCATGTGTAATATTTCAAAATTTGCTTAAGCCTCGAAGGGTTCGTATTTTTACCCGAATGTGATATTTAATCTTTGCAAGATTGATGGGATAAAAACAATAAATTTAAATTTATAATATTTAATTACGTAAATTTGTCCTGATTGTCGCAATTCATGTATTTTTCACCCTCATCCTCCTTTTATGTAAGTAAACTTTTTCCGCGTAATTTATTCGCGTTCGGTAAGTCTTCATAATGCCCAATAAAACTTTTTTCGGCGCTCCTTGATTTTCTGGTTAGGCTCTCTCTTCCAAATTTTCGTAAACTCGACAAACTCTCTAGGCCTACTTAAATTACAGTGAATTTCAGACGATGAGGGTGAAAGAATGGAGTACAATTTTGCATATTTATACGTTCCTTATTTTATTTCCCGCCGTTGTTCACTATGTAAATAAAAATACGCTTCGCATTTTGCTTACATTTTATGATTATACATATTTTTTAAAATCGCCTCAAGGAAAATTTGCTTTGAATTGTTTTTATTTTAATTAGACAAAGGGTTTGCTTTATTTACTGTTGTTTTATAATTATTATAAAAAATGTTTTTGCAAAATATTATGATTTATCACCAAGGGTGAATTTTTCCGTTACTTTTTTCTTTTTTCTAAATGCGTTGTGGGTGGTTCGAAGGGGAAGACGAATGGGTGTCAATGGAAAATTGAATTCCGCGGTTCATCGCTCCAATCCGGAGGTTCTACCCATTTTTTATAGGAATTTCTCTATAAAAGTAAATGACGTTGCGACATAACTTCTTATCCCGTGGCAGGCGCGGATTTATTTTTTCCTTGCGATTGATTAGTGTGGGTCAGCAGATTTTTTTTTATTAGAAAATTATATAAAATTACTATAATTTAGCTTAAGGCTATAATTTATTTTTAACCTTGGCCTCACAATGGATAGTCGGATCAACAGACGTAGGAGTTATTTAATCATTAAAATATCCGGTATTTAATTAGTTATTTACGTAACAGTAACAAAATTGTAAGATAATAATTATTGTTGCATTTTTGCACAGTTTGAATCTGCATTTTTTGTTAATTTATTTATAACTGGCGTCACATAGTAGGGAAAAAGTAATTTACAGTTTTAATTCCATTTATATTTTATTACCAATATTGGATTTTTTAAACAAACATTTTTTCAAGTTTGTGCACATACTAAGATTTTTAGGCCCAATCGCTACATATTAAGAAAGGATTAGAACAAAGCGTACACAATTTTGTATTTTTTATAAATACGGTTAGAAACGGTTAAAAAGCAAAAAATTATTCATAAAAACTATACCATTTAAAAAAAAATTAAAATCCGGGCTAAAACTGTTGAAAAGTGCAAAATTAAGTTCTTTCAAAGTAAAAGAAATTAAAATATTGTCAGAAAAATATAAAACCGGTCATAAACTGTCAAAAAATACAAAATTTTATTTAAGAAAAGTCAAAAATGACAATATTTGGCAAAAAATTATTAAAAAGTCCAAAATTCTATTCATAAAAAGTCAAAAATAGCTAAATCCGGCTATAAAATTTAAAATATTGTCATAGAAAACCAAAATCTGGCCAAAAACAGTTAAAAAAGAATTTGTATAAAACGCTAAAATTAGCAAAAAATTAAAATTGACAAAATCCGACCGAAAAGCAAATGAAAAGTGACAAATTTTATTCATAAAAAGGTAAAATTAGTAAAATTGGATTCTGAAATATTAATGTATTGACACAAAAAACCAAAATCCGACTGTTGAAAAGTACAAAATTCTATTTATTAAAATACAAAAATATCAAATGCCGGCCATAAACCATGAAGTATGAAAACATTGTTAAAAAGCACAAAACTTTGGTCATAAACTGTTAAAAAACGGCTAAATCTGGCCAAAAACGGATTAAATGTGCAAAATTCTTTTCATAAAAAGTCACAAAAGCAATATCGTGCAATGAAATATTTAAATATTGTCAAAAGAACTAAAATCCGGCTTTAAACTGTTGCAACTTGCTTTTGAAAATAGCAAAATCCGGTCATAAAATATTAAAATATTATTGTCAGGTTCAAAATCCGGTAATAAACTGTTGATAAGTGTAAATATATTTTCACAAAATGTCTAGTTTGCTAGCATCACGTCTATACAATTTTTCAGTTCAAATTTTTGACCAATTTCTTTTTTATTTAAACCATCGTTTACATTCAAAAAATCTGTGTTACGGCAAATCTACTTAATTGCAATAGGCGCACTTGTCATTTGCGGTTTTGCCAATTCTCATTGTGTAAGTGCCAAAACTGCCGTAGCTAGAAAAAAACTGTGTCAGGTAGTAGTCTGTTTTTTTGTGTTCACATTTGACCCATTTTTTTAAATCTTGAATCAACTTTCTGGTCAATTCTTCCTTACCGCTGTCCTATCACGTCTTGTTCCATTTTTGGATGACGCAAAAGTCTTCTTTACCATTTTTCCTGCGTTGATGTACTAATGGGCCCATTTTTTGACGTATAAATCAATGGGCAGCGTTTCGGCAATCACGCACACAGCTTGAACACTGACGGTGCTGTACGCGCTGACAAAATCTTTCTTTGTATGGCTATTTGCCTCTTGCAGTGGTTTGCACAGCCAATAGCACTATGCCATATAGAGGCACCATAACTAAGAATTGATCTAACTACCGTGTGGTAAACCGTTCTTCTTTGGCTAGAGAATCTTGAAACGTTTGGCAGAACTTTTTTTATAAACCAGATTCTTTCTTCAGTCTTTTTTCTTGTGTTATTGACGTGATTCCCAAAGATAACTAGATGATCAAAATCAATACCCAAGTACATAACTGCCATTTTTGCTGGTCCATTTATATATTTGCCTTAATGCTTCGTTAGTTTTTCTGGCAAGACTTGCGCACTCATCAGCCGTGCTCAGTAACGCTAAATTATCGGCATAGGCAATAGTAGAGCATCCATTTGGGAGGTCCAGGGTTAAAACAGTGTCATATAACACATTCTACAAAGTAGACCCTAAAACTGAGCCTTGGGGAACCCCTTGTGTCAGCTTTTTATCACCTTTCTTCATGCAGATAGTCTTGTTTTTAAGGAATTGATCTATTACTTTGCATAAATACAAAGAAATGCCTATCCGTATCAGGTTTCTCTGTATGAGGCTCTATTTAACTGTGTTTAATGCATTTTCAACGTCAATCAATATCAAGGCCGTTACTTTGCTTGGTCTGTTTTTGATAATAGTGGCATCTATTGTTGACAGATCTTTCCGAAAGCCAAATTGTGCATCCGATATGCTTTTCTTTTCGTCCAGATTACTCCCTAGTCTTGCTTTTATACGTTTGTCGTAGACTTTTCCCATTGTACTTAATAGACTAATAGTCTTAAATTTACCTTTTTTATTTTTGTACAAACACCAGTTTTGTTCTCTTTTAGGCAGTCGGAAAAGTGAGCTCTGTTATTGTCTTGTTGAAATATTAAAGTTTATGTTTTTTGTTTTTGTTTTTGTTCATGCTAAACTTTGGAACTTTTATCTTGATGTTTGTAAGTTTCTCTTTTGTGTCATCACAATCAGGAAATAGCTCTTATACAATTTTTTTTTATTTTGTTTAGACACTTGCACATTATTTGATAGCCTTGACTAAAAGGGTTTGTGTTTAGGTCGTTCAAAAGCTTTTTCCAGCACTTATCTTTTGCCCTGTAGATTTTTTTTCTGTATGTCTATTTTTTGCACTTAAGGTTTTCCCTAAGTCAATTGTACAGGGTGCGCCAGAGAAACTTACTTATTTGAGAAAACGCATCTGGAGGGGGAAGTCCCTAAGTTTGTTTCTCCCTCCAGTCAGTTGCCATCATGCTCTGATCTAGAAAACAACGGGCCTTCGCCGTCGAGAGCTTCTTTTCTAACGGTCGCTCACTTGTTGCTACGCAACGTGCCTTCCGCGCTTGCTTTGTTATTCCTCCTCACAGACTCGTTCCTGGCCGTAATTCGATTCTGTCGTGGGTTAACTCATTTCGGGAGTGTAGAAGTGTCGCTAAACCCAGAAATGGCAGAACTCCGGAAAATATCGAAAGAGTGAGGCAGTCAGTTGTGCGTTCTCCCCGGCGTTTGGCTCGCAAACACGCAGCTGCTATGGGAATTTCTGACACCACTGTTCGACAAATTTTCCATCAAGACCTTCAATTTCATCCCTATAAATTGGGTGGGTAAGGGGTGACGGCAAGAAACACCAAAATAAGTCCGGCCCAAATGTCAACCTCTCCTGCACGCGGTGCCCGCTGCTAGATAACTAACGAGGCTCTGGCGACCGAGTCATGGCGGTATAACCATTAAAATTGAGAATTAAGGAAATGTAATTCTACTCTCGGGATTATCACCTTGACGCGGTGAGAGTGCTCAGTAAGTTCAGTGATCCTGCGAGCAATGCCAGCCGGAGCAAATGCTCCTGGCAGGGTCACCCTTGCTGGTAAGGTCAAAGGTGAGAAATGAAGCTAAGAATAATCCACAACCGCAGCGTCTGTCCCAGATTGGGCGGCTGAAAACAGCGTCTGTACCCAGAATGGGCGGCTGAACTACTACCTGGGAACAGGACTCGCCAACACGCTCGGCAAGCGTGGCGTTTTAACTGCCAAATCCTTCCAAATGAAATAACATGACGAATTCGAATTCAAAAACAAGAATACCCCAGGTGAGTAGAGCAAGTTGCTCACAATCTCACACTGATACAACAGTCTGCCTCGAGGATTCTGGGGGAGGCCCAAATTCAAAAACACCAAGAAGAAGCACAATACAAACGAAAAATGGAAACCAACCCAGAAAGAGATATATCGGTAAAAAACTACTGATAGCAACCTATAACATACGAACTATGCGATTGGACAAACACCTTGAAGCACTCGAAGAAGAACTCAAATGCATAAAATGGAATATTCTGGGCATATGCGAGACTAGACGAGAAGGGGAGAAAACTACCACCCTAAAATCAGGACATGTGCTATACCAGAACAACAGCGACACAAGAGCCCATATAGGCGGAGTAGCCATCATGATCCACAAAACACTAATACACCTCGTTACAAAAATGTGTGCTATTTCGCATAGAGTCATATACATTATGATAAAACTAAACGAAAGGTATTCTCTCCAAGTCGTACAAGTCTATGCGCCAACGAGTTCTTCGGATGAAGACGAAGCTGAACAATTTTACGAAGACATTGCCACCGCTAAAAGATCAGAAAGCGCAAACTCCTTTGTAATCATAGGCGATTTCAATGCAAAAATTGGAAGAAAAATTGCAGGAGACGGGGATAGTGTAGGGAACTTCGGTCTGGGACTTAGAAACCCCCGGGGCGAAATGCTGGCAAACTATCTCCAAAACGAAAACCTGTATTGCCTAAACACATTTTTTAAGAAACCAGTTCAAAGGAAATGGACCTGGAAAAGTCCAGGTGGAAATGTAAGAAATGAAAATGACTACATTATCAGCAATAGGAAAGATATATGTACGAACGTGTCTGTCCTGAATCGGTTCGATACCGGTAGCAACCACAGAATGATAAGAGCTACTTTACAAATAAACACTCGGATCGAACGGAAGAAACTAGTGCAAAGAAATACCTATGCAACAACACATGCAATAGAAGGCAAGAAGGACGAATTCCAAAAAACGTTAGAAACGAAACTAAAAACAACACATACCCTAAAAGAAATGGACCTGAACGATTTATCCATTAGAATCACAGACAGTATACAAGTAGCCAGTAAAAAAGTATGCACACGAACAAAAAACCAAAACAGTAAAATTACCCAAGAAACAATTAACCTTATCAAACAACGAAAAAGCACAAACCGAGACTCAAATGAATACGAAGAACTGAACAAAACATTACAAAAACAATTTCGAAAGGATGTTAGAGCTTACAACACCCAGACAATACAAAATACAATCGAAGATAATGTGAATATGAGAGCCTTGCTATCAAAAATGTCAAGGGGTAAAATAAAAATATGCAAAATGAAAAACGATAAAGGCATCTTGTTACTGACAAAACTGATATTAAAAATGTGGTTCAAAACTTCTACCAAAACCTATACAGCACAACTGCTTGCCCAGGGCAAAATAATAACAGAAACATCATACTAAATGTAGGGTCAGAGGAGATACCTGAGATCGACAAAGACGAACTGGAAAAAGCATTGAGGCAAATGAAGAACCGAAAATCACCAGGTGAAGACAGAATTACAAGCAAGATGCTCAAGCTGGGAGGAGATGTTTTACAAGAGGCGGTCAGAATTCTTTTGAACAAATGCAGAAGTCATAATGCTCTTCAAAAAGGGAGATGTTACAAATATAGAAAACTATTGGCCAATAAGCTTATTGTCTCATCTCTACAAATTTCTAACGAAAATTCTGACAAATCGTTGATCAAAGAAATTAGATTTTTATCAACCAGTTGAGCTAGCTGGATTTCGCGCAGGCTTTAGTACCACCGACCACCTACAAGTAATACATACCCTAATTGAAAAGAGCACGGAATATAACATCCCCCTTCACTTGGTCTTTGTGGATTATCAGAAGGCGTTCGATTCTATTGAGACATGGGCAATCTTAGCAGCTATGGACGGAGCTAGAATCGACTCTAGATACACCAACCTCATTAAATATATATATGACCACGCAACACTCCAAGTGAGTATCGACGAGGACTTAAATACAGATAAGATCCCAATAAAAAGAGGCGTACGGCAGGGTGACACGATCTCTCCAAAGCTGTTCACATTGGCCCTGGAAAACATATTTAAGAACCTGTCGTGGGAAGGAAAGGGTATAAATGTCAACGGAACATACCTTAACCACTTACGTTTTGCTGACGATATTGTACTAATCAGCAGTGACCCAAGTCAGCTGAAAGATATGCTACAACAGCTAAATGATGTATCGAAACTAGCCGGACTGAAAATGAACCTCAACAAAACAGAAATTATGAGCTCAGATGAGTTGGAGATCACAGTAGACCAACACACATTCCATACGGTGAAAGAATATGTATATCTCGGCCACACCATCAAGCTTGGAAAGGAGAATCAGACTGCTGAAATTAATAGAAGAATTCGGCTGAGTTGGGCGGCATTCGGAAACCTGGGTTACGTGCTTAAGAATAACACTATTCCTATAAAGCTAAAAAGGAAGTTCTACGATACATGTGTACTGCCAGTATCTACATATGGCCTAGAAACTGCCACGTTAACGCAAAGAAGTGCCCAAAGACTAAGTGTTATGCAAAGAGCGATGGAGAGATCCATGCTTGGAATAAGCTTGAGAAATAAAGTACGTAACGAAGAAATCCGATTAAGAACTAAGGTGACAGACGTTATAAAACGTATTGCGCAACTAAAGTGGAGATGGGCAGGACATGTGGCTAGACAAGACCCCAATAAGTGGACTATCAGGATAATAAAATGGCGCCCAAGAACAACAAAAAGAAGTACGGGGAGACCCCAGAAGAGATGGGCAGACGACATTAGGAGTATAGCGGCATATAACTGGTTCCAAGTTGCTCAGAACCGAACTACGTGGAAAAATCTGGAAGAGGCCTACATTCAGGAGTGGATGAGCAAAGGCTGAAGAAGAAGAAGAAATTGGTTGTTGTGCAAGAATTAACTGAACGCGATTTTGTTGCCCGTCAAAATGCATGTGAAATGCTGATTGACAACCTGCCTGAAGACGCTCTAGTTTTTTCCAGTGACGAGGCTCACTTTCACATTTCTGGCTGCGTCAACAAGCAAAACATGCGTTATTGGAGTGGTGTAAATCCGCGTGAACTTTACCAGACACCACTTTATTGTGAACGAGTTACTGTCTGGTATGCGATGTCGGCAATGAAAATAATTGGTCCTTATTTTTTTGAAGAAAACGAACGCGCAGTTACCGTGAATGCAGCTCGTTACAGGAACATGATCGAGGAATTTTTTCTTCCAAGTCTCGAAGAAATGAACGTTATAAACGTGTGGTTTCAGCAAGATGGAGTTATGGCACACACAGCACGAGACTCAATAAATTTGTTGCGACAACATTTCCCCGACCGCCTCATCTCTCTCAGAGGCGATCTCCAATGGCCGGTACGCTCCCCAGATTTGAATCCGTATTTTTTTATGGGGTTATTTGAAATCTCTGGTTTATGTCGGTTGACCACGGACCATAGCACACCTCAAGAACAACATTCGCGACGCCATTGCCAACATACCGATTGATATGCTACAAAGAGTGGACACGAATTTCAAAAATTGACTTAATCAGTGTATGCGCAACGGGGGTCGACATTTACCCGATGTCATTTTCAAGACTGCATAAAAAAAAATTGGGATATTGTATTCTCAAATAAAAAAAGAATTAAAACAATAACTGAAGTACTTTTGTTTTTATTGACCTTTCAAATAAGTAAGTTTCTCTGGCGCACCCTGTATAATATATCATTTGTCCTGATACTTAATAAGCCTTTCCCCAGTTTTGTCGTTCTACCAATAAATATTTTTTGCTTTTCCCGCATCTAATTTTTTACTGGCCAGCTTTCAGATTCTAATCAAAAAAATTTACAAGTTGTGACGATCATTATCAAAATTCCTCAGTAGTTTTGCAGTTTTCTTTTTGTCAACAGTCCACATCACATTTGCATCACTTGTTTTTGTTTCCAATATGCCTATACTGAACGAGATATATCTGTGCAGGCTGAAAAATTATTTTTTCTCAAGAATTTTTCAATCGGCAAAATCTTTAAGACCATTTGAAAGTATGTTCCTTTTTTATCTTCACGGATGGACCCCCATGCCGTAGATTTAGCGTTAAAGTTTTCTAACAGTATAAATTTTGTGTTGTTTTTTGCTGCTAAAAAATCCTACTACTACTCTACTTTTGGCAATATATATATATATATATATATATATATATATACATATATATATACGCAAAATCACTTGTCCAGATAATTTAATATTCGTTTTCGGCCTGGTGCCTACGTTTAATGAAGTTTTTTGTGTTTATTGCATGTACAGCAACGTCTGCTCTTTTGTCAGTAAAAAGTCCCTGCTTTTTTGCCATGACCTTGTTTGGTTCTTGGAACAGTACCAAAGTTGATCTGCAAGAACTTATGCATTTTGAGGCGCTTTGTCGAGCTCCCCCCTGCTCTGTGCCATTAATCTTCTAAAAACCGAACAGGTAGTCGAGTCCGACCTGTGTTTGTTTTTTGCAATGCAATGGCGTCTTAGCAGTTCTTTGCCTAATGACCCGGTTTACAACATTTTAGGCACCCCAGATTATCTGTGTGCGGTTCAGCACAAGCACCTCTAACGTGACCTAGTTTCAGCAGTGCACTTTACAATGTGGATTTTTTCCCTCACGGTGCACTTTACCCATCTAATCTTAATTTTGTCCGCCCTTACGAGTGCGACGGCAACTTTTTCAGCAAAAGTGACGATTTGATTGCCACCTCTAGTCGGTTTCAAGTTTTTTATTCCAACAGACTGGTCTTTGAATCCAAGTTAGTTTAATTTAGCCGTAATGGTCTCTTCAATGGTTTTCTGGTTGGCGTCTGCATTGATATTTGACATATGGACGGTTTTTTTCCTCCCCATTGCTTCCTTTCAAAAAATGTGCATTACCCATTTTTTTCTGCAGTATATTTTTCAGCTTTTCTGTTTTGCCTTTCTTGGTAACAATAAGTAAGTTTCCGTCTTTAGTTTTCTGGATGGTTTTAACTCCGGCTTCTTCCTGTTGAGGATTTGCCTTTGCTTTGAAATTTTTTAATAGGTGCTGCCACTTCCGTTTGTTTTAACAATAATTGCGTCCGTATTGGGCGCTCTGTTTGGTTGGGCTCTACTTTGACTTGCCTTTTTTGGTATAGCTATTTCCCGGTGGCTAGTGAGTACGTACAATTTAGCTAAAATGTTTGTGTCTCTGAAGAAAAAACTCAGTAACTTTCTCAAAACATGCCAGTTGTGACCTTTAGTGGCTGTCACGACCAGTTTAGCAAGGTTTGCATTTTTTGCCATACGTGCGCGGATTTCTGCTAGTGCCTTTGTTAGCGCTGCCCGATTGTTAGTTTCAACTTGGGTGGCATGTACACTCTGCTCCCTTGTTCCTTTGCTGGTTTTTGTAACTTTTGAACCAGTTTTGAGTCGCCGTTTTAAAGACCCATCCATCAGCATTGCTAACTCCGGGTATCTGTCTTCAGTGAGTCTGGTTAGGTCAGAAAGCTCTGAAGGAGGATCAAGACATCTTCCGTACCTTTGAACGGATTACCTTTTATTGAATTGCCAGAATTGCTTTTAGTGTTTTGCTATCCATATTGGTAAGATCCGCTTCTTCTATTCTCTTGCGTAGCAAGACATCTTTTATTTTTTTGTCTTTAATTTGGCGCTTGCATTTTTGACAGAGCGTTACTTTTTCGTGTTGAACAGCTACGTTTTTTATCTCAGAGATCTCTGTAAAAGAAATGGCTCATTAAACTACTTGTCCTTAATTTCGATCCGCCATATTCGTTTCTTTTTGTTAATAAAAAATAATATATTTTACAAAATAACAATTTATTTTATACACTGCATAAACGTTCAGATTATGCATAGCACTTTACTTTTACACATATTTTGTAGCATAATAATGAAAAGCAATTTTTTTTAGATATTCTTCTAGTATTGCGTCCTATTTACACAATTTTAATGTTTTTAGCTTATTAATTAAAGCCCAGGTGGTGTTGAGTTTTAAAAATGTATTTGATAAACTACAACATGTTTCATCACATGATTAGAAGAGTTTCAACATGTATCTTTAGTATAATTATTATATTTTATAAGCTACATACTTATTTTTAATAACAATTAAAGAATTTGTTGTTGGTTTTATTTGCTTTTTAAATAAACATCAATTCCGAGAAATACGTTTTCTTTAATAAAAATAAATAAATATTTATTTCTATCCAATTATTTTAATTCTGAAAAGTCTTTTAACTATGAAAGGATATAGAATATCAAATTGAAAATAAATACAAAGAGAAAAATGTTCAGTATTCGTTAACCAGTAATGACAAACAATTGTCCCAAATGCGGAAAATAACAAGCTCTACAACAAAAGCAAAAAAATAAAGTCAAGAGATCAATTTATGATGTAAACTGAAATCCTGCTTTGTGCAGGAACGCAAATTTATTCCGACTTCTGCTACCCCGTCGGAAAGTAAAGCCCCGTACAATGCGGACAAACGTTTTAATAATAAAAAAAAGAAAAAACATAAATAGAAAAAAATCTAAAAAAAAAAATGAAGCGGAAACAAAAGGCGAATTCGCTTTATGATAAAGTCGGCGCACACAAAATGGGATCCGCAGGAAATACTCGCATTATTAGTTTCCTACCTGTACAAACAGAGACGTTATATTTTCGCGAATCTAACCACCCCCCGCTAAAAGCAGTTGTTTTAGTAATATGTTTCCTCTCTCTCGCGGGATTTTTTTTTTTAATATTACCCTGCCTCAGGCAAGACCCAAATGGCAGGGAATATGGTGACGCAGATTTGTTTTCATTTGTATGTCAGCATGGGGGTTGGAAAATATTGCGGAATTGGAAATAATAGCCTAAGGCTGAGATGCGACACCGTTGTGTTAAGACAACGTGAGTGAAATGTAAATTTAACAACAACATAAAAATGAAAGAATTAATCAATTGGGATCACGTAATGCGACAATTAGGGTTGAAAGCAAGCAAGCAGCTTGCTGGCAAGCTGGAGCACGTCGGTATTCATAGCGGCCAACCAAACACAATTATCCGTGAAAGGTCCGTCTGCTCCGTGCTTCAAGGAATTTCTTCTTCTTCCTCTTGTCTGTCTTTTCGCTTTGTAGACTTGCCTGCCTCCCCACATAGACAGGAGTAATTAAGCTACGCCATCTGTCGCACGACAGAGACGGTAAACATGTCCGCATCCGGAAACGGCGGCGCAATTACTTCCGATGCACGAATAAATGCAGTATTATCGACCTATCAGAATCAGTTTGTGGGGATGTTTGCTTAAAATTAGCTTACCGGTCGGAGGAGACGTATATTCAATGTCCCTAAATTTAAATTTCAATTGAATCTACATCGTTATATTATGTTTAAAGGTGATAGGACCGGACCGGTTATAGTATTAATACAAGATAGTTTTTGGTTTATTTTAGTTTCATACTACAAAATAAATTTAGTTGAAAGAGAAAGAATAATATATTAAGACAGTAGAGAAATTAGATCACTTAATCAATAGTCTTACTCTTACTTATTAATCTTTTTTTCTAGTGTTAATAAATAGCATTGTCTATGTCAGTTTATCGCAATCAAGACCTCAAATTCTCAAATTTTAATTATATACACAATTTGATTTGTACCCACCCACCCAAGTGTTAGTTATAAAGAGATTGGATTACGACCTTCTCTTGGAACAAAAGAGAAAGTTACTGACGTATGCTGTTAGGTTAACGATTGATCAATTCATACTATGATAACAAGTCTACAGTTTAAATTGGACTAGCCTTAACACCCACCCAAATTTTATTACCAACAGGCTGGATCACAAATTTCTCTTGTAACAAAATTACTTCTGACGTCCGCAAAGAAGTCAAATATTTAATCGATTGATAACAAACATTTGGGTGGGTTGCTCTATACCATGATAACAAGTCAATAGTTTGTATTGGAGTAACCCACCCACCCACCAAAATATTACTTATCAAGAAATTGGATCACAACTGTCTCTTTAAGAGAAAATAACTTTTGGCGCTTGCTGTAGAGTCTTACATTGAATTTCTTGATAACAAACACTTGGGTGGGTGGGTGGGTTACTCTATACCACAATCACAAGTCACTAGTGTGGATTGGAGTAGCCTACTCACCCACCCAAGTGTTAGTTATCAAAAGATTAGATCACGATTGTTTCTTAGAAGAAAATGACTTCTGATGCTTTCTGTGGGGTCTAACATTAAATTTCTTGATAACAAATACTTGGGTGAGTAGAAGAGAAAAGAGAATTCTGGGCCAATATTTTTATGGAGATTTACATAGAGTCCAAAATTGGCCGTGTGCCTTTGAGTTTTGAACATCCAATCGGGGACGGCCAACTGTTCATGTCGAAGGAAGTGGGCGCCGTTGGCGGCGGCTTTGGGATTTTGCATCCGGTTGGGAGCGCCCATATGGGCATGTCTGTAAGGCGTGAAGGGCGCAAAGTGGGCAGTACCGCCATAAGAGTTTGTGACTGCGAGGGGTGTGCATAAACTCTAAAAAAGTGGAATGGAAAATATGTGCACGTTAGCGCTGCGGTGGCAGAAAAACTAAGTTGGGATGGATAACGTAATTGAAGTTTTGCGTGCCGAGACATGTCAAAAATTTTAATTGCGGTAAGTCATCGATTAAAGATAAGAATTGTGTACCGGAAGTAGCAAACGCAATAAGGATTTATGTACCGGAAGTGCATCCGGTGAGATAATGGGTGTGTGATTAATGATGAAAGATAAGGATTTATGTACCGGAAGTGCATCCTGTTGAAAAGTGTGGGAAAATGGCTAATTAAATAAATTTTGGAAAAGTTGAACTTGTTGAGACTTGGCTAAAATGTTAATTGGTCACGTGGTAGATAAGATGTAGTATAAAGGGCAAAGTAAGTGATAAATAAAAGTCAAATAAAGAATATAGTTATGGCGAGAAGACTAAATTTTATTTTAGAAGTTGAAAACGGCGAGTGGACTCGGGTCCAAGAAAACCGTGCCGGAGTATGGCAAAACCGGACAGAATTCAAATTCACCAATTGTTCTATTGGTGAATTTGGATTCCGAAGAGGGTGATACGAGCAATGAATCCGAAGATGAACGTTAATTGCCCGATTTCGATTGGGAATCAAGTGAAGAGGAAAAAAATTTATGCAAGGATGAAAGTAAGTTTTTTTTTTAATTAAATTTTAATTATTAATTGTATGTTTGTTTCTTAATAGGTTCTTAGGGTATGCTGTGCAGAGGCGAGGGTCCCATCTGTATGGTAGCGATGATGCAGTTTGCTTTGCAGTGCGGGCATTGTTTTTGTGGGGGTTGTTTAAATAAAATCCTGCAATGTCCGTACTGTAGAGGAACAAACAGAAAGACAATAAAGATTTTTGTGAGGGGTTATAGGCCCAATGGTCCAACGGCTTTTTTTAAAAGAAGCCGTCCGTCATCCTCTCGACAGCCACCATCGCCTCTTTGACAACCACCATCAGCCCCTTGCCAGCCGCCATCGCTCCCTCGACAGCAACCATCAGTCCCTCGACAAGGTGGGTGGGTTACTCCATACTATGATAACAAGTTAGTAATTTAATATAGAGTAGCCCGCCCACCCACCCAAGTGTTAGTTATCAAGAGATTGAATCACGATCGTCTGTTAGGAGAAAATGACTTCTGACGCTTGCTATAAGGTCTAACATTGAATTTCTTAATAACAAACGCTTGGGTGGGTGGGTTACCATAATAACAAATCAATAATCTGGATTGAAGTAGCCCACTCACTCACCTACCTAAGTGTTAGTTATCAAGAAATTGGATCACTATCGTTTCTTGAGACAAAATGACTTCTGACGCTTGCTGTAGAGTCTAACTTGAATGTCTTGATAACAAACAATTGGGTAGGTGGGTCTTCTTCTTAGCGTGCCTATCCGTTACCGGATGTTGGCTATCCACAACGCAATCTTTACTTTATTTGCGGCAGTACGAAATAGTTCTGTGGTTGTTGTATTGAACCACGTTCGTAGGTTCTTCAACCACGAAATCCTCCTGCGCCCTGGTCCTCTCCTTCCCTCTACCTTTCCTTGTAGTATAAGCTGTAAAAGCTCATCTTTCTCTGGGTGTCTCATGATGTGTCCCAAGTATTCCAGCTTTCTATGTTTTATCGTTTTTACCACTTCTCTTTCACCTTTCAACCTCCTTAAAACCTCCTCGTTAGAAACATGGGCTGTCTATGGGATTCTAAGAATCATTCTGTATGTCCACATTTCAAACGCGTTTATCTTGTTTATTGAAGCCTTTGTCAAGGTCCAAGACACCACTCCATACAAGAGTACCGGAAAGACATAACACTTAACTAGTCTAACTTTCAGTTTATTGTTAAGACTGTGATTTTTTAAAACTGTGCTGATTTTTTTAAATGCTGCTTTGGCTTTTTCTATCCGGCTTTTTACTTCTAGTGAATGGTCCCATTGTTCATTTAGCAAACTCCCAAGGTACGTGAATTTTTCTACCCTCTCTATCTCTGCATTTTTCAGCAGTAATCTCCCCGGGTTAATGATATTTTTGCTAATTACCATAAACTTAGTTTTTTTTATGTTTATTTTGAGACCATATCTTTCACTTACAGATGTTATACTATTCAATAGGTGTTGTAGTCCTACCATCGAGCTTGAGAAAATGACCTTATCGTCTGCATATCTCAAGTTATTTAGTAATTCTCCATTTACCGCTATCCCTTGCTCGACCTCGTTTAAAGCCTCTTTAAATATCATTTCTGAGTACAAATTGAATAGCATGGGGGACAACACGCATCCCTGCCTTACTCCTCTTTGGATGGTTATGCTTTCAGAGTTCGTTCCTTCGACTTTTATGTTTGCTTTTTGGTTCCAGTAAAGATTTTGTATTATTCTGATATCTTTTTCGTCAATGCCAGTCTTTGCAAGTATGTCGATTAGCTTTTCATGTACCACTGTGTCGAAGGCCTTCTCATAATCTATGAAGCATGCATAGCTATCGCAATTCATGTCGCGACATCTTTAAAACAGGACTTGCATACAAAAGAGAGCTTCTCTAGTCCCCATTGTGTTTCTAAACCCAAATTGTGTGTTGGACATTTGTTCTTCGCATTGACAATATAAGCGGCTGTGTATGATTTTGAGAAATGTTTTTAATAGGTGGCTCATCAAGCATATTGTTCTATAGTCACCGCAAGTTTTGGCTGTTTGTTTTTTTGGAACTGGAACGAATGTTGATCTTAGCTACTTTTCTGGGATTTCTCCGGTGTCATATATTATATTAAAGACTTTTGTTAATATTTCGATAGCATTGTTGTCTAATAATTTAATGATTTTCATTAGAACTCCATCCGTGCTTGGCACCTTTCCCTCTTTCCTTCTCTTTATCGCCTGTTCCACTTCTTCCTTTAGAATTTCCGGGCCAGAGTTGCAAGTTGCTTCTGATCGGCTGTTTCTTTGGTCTTTAAAAAGCGCTTCAATATAATTTTGCCAAGCAAGAACTCTTTCCTGTTTTTCAAATATTATGTTTCCATCTTGATCCACTAGCCTTCCAGCAACTTTTGGTCTATATGTTCCTGCGGCCTCTTTTACCTTTTTGTGCATGTTAAAACTGTCGTATTTGCTGTCAAAATGTTCTATTTCTTGGCATTTTGCACTAAACCACTCTTTCTTTGCTTTCTCTAATTCGGTATACTTTGTCTTATCTGCATTTTTAACCTTGCGTCTTTCTTCCATCAAACTAAGGATTTCCTCGTTCATCCATTCCTTTTTTTTTGTTACGGCCGTTGCTTTCAGATGCCTTTCTTTGATGTTCCTGAATGTGCTTTCTAAATTCTTGACAATCGTCTGTATGTTATTGTCCGGGGTTTCCAGGGATATACCCATTATTTGTCTGTTCAGGTCTTGCTGGGCTTCTGTGCGTATTTGTTCATTCTTTAGCATTCGGGCGTCCACCGCTATTGTTTTGTTGGTTCTTGTTAGTTTCTTAAGTCTAACTTCAAATGATGCTATAACGGGGTTATGATCTGGGTAGGTGGGTGGGTGGGTTAATCTACACCATAATAACAAGTTAATAGTTTTGATTGGTGTAGCCCACCCACCAACCCAAGTGTTAGTTATTAAGAGATTGAATCACGATTGTCTTTTGAGACAAAATGACTTCTGATGCTTATTATAGTGTCTAATATTAAGTCTCTTATAACCAAACACTTGGTTGGGTTGGGTACCATAATAACAAATCAATAATCTGGTTTGAAGTAGCCCACCCACCTACCCAAGTGTTAGTTATCAAGTAATTGGATCACGACCGTCTCTTAGGAAAAAATGTTTTCTGACTCTTGCCGTAGAGTCTAACATTGAATCTTTTAACAAACGTTGGGTGGATGGGAAGGTTACTCTATACCTTAATAATAAGTCAATAGTTTGGATTGGAGTAGATCACCTACTTACCCAAGTATTAGTTATCAAGAGATTAGATCACTATCGTCTCTTAAGACAAAATGACTTCTGATGCATAGCTGTAGGGTCTAACTTGATTTTTTTGATAACAAGTACTTGGGTGGGTGGGTGGGTTACTCTACACTATGATAAGAAGTCAATAATTCTGATTAGAGTAGCCCACCCACCCACCCATGTGTTAGTTATCAAGAGATTAGATTACGATCGTCTCTTGAGACAAAATGACTTCTGACGATTGCTGTAGAGTCTAACTTGAAGTTCTTAATAACAAACATTTGGGTGGGTGAGTAGGTTACTTTACAGCATGATAACAAGCCAATAGTTCTGATTGAAGTAGCCCACCCACCCACCCAAGTGTTAGTTATCAAAAGATTAGATCACAATCGTCTCTTGAGACAAAATGACATCTGATGCTTGCTGTAAGATCAAACATTGAATCTCTTAATAACAAACATTTGGGTAAGTGGGTTACAATAATAACAAATCAATAATCTGGATTGAAGTAGCCCACCAAACCACCCAAGTGTTAGTTATCAAGAGATTGGATTACGATTGTCTCTTGAGACAAAATGACTTCTGACGCTTGCTGTAGGGTCTAACTTGAATTTCTTGATAACAAACACTTGGGTGGGTGGGTGGGTTACTCTACACCATGATAACAAGTCAATAATTCTGATTGTAGTAGCCCACCCACCCACCCAAGTGTAAGTTATCAAGAGATTGGATAAAAATCGTCTCTTAGTAGAAAATGACTTCTGACGCTTGCTGAAGAGTCTATCATTGAATTTCTTGATAACAAACACTCGGGTGGGTTTACTCTATATCATAATAACAAGTCAATAGTTTGGATTGGAGTAGCCCATCCACTCACCCAAGTGTTAGTTATCAAGAGATTGAATCACGACCGTCTCTTTAAAAGAAAATGATTTCTGGCGCTTGCTGTAGGGTCTTACATTAAATCTCTTGGTAACAAACGCTTGGGCGGGTAGGTGGGTTACTCTACACCATGATAACAAGTTAATAGTTTTGATTGGAGTAGCCCACCTACCCACCCAAATGTTAGTTATCAAGAGATTGGATCACAACCGTCTCTTAGGAGAAAATTACTTCTGACGCTTGCTGTAGGGTCTAACATTAAATCTCTTGATAACAAACATTTGGGCGGGTGGGTGGGTTACTTTATACCATAATAAAAAGTCATTAGTTTTGATTGGTGTAGCCCACCCACCCACTGAAGTGTTAGTTATCAAGAAATTGGAAAAGGACCGTCTCTTAGGAGAAAATGACTTCTGACGCTTGCTGTAGAGCCTAACTTTGAATTTCTTGATAAAAAACGTTTAGGTGGGTGGGTGTGTTATTTTATACTACAGTAACAAGTTAGTAGTTTGGATTGGAGTAGCCCACCCACCCACCTATGTGTTAGTTATTAAGAAATTGGATCACTATCATATCTCTTGAGACAAAATGATTTTTGATGCTTGCTGTAGGGTCTAACTTGAATCTCTTGATAACAAACACTTGGGTGGGTGGATAGGTGGGTTACTCTACACCATGATAACAAGTCAATAGTTTTAATTAGAGTCGCCCACCCACTTACCTACCCAAGTGTTAGTTATCAAGAGATTAAATCACGATCGTCTCTTGAGACAAAATGACTTCTGACGCTTGCAGTAGGGTCTAACATTGAATCTCTTAATAACAAGTTTTGTGCGGGTAGGTGGGTTACTCTATACCATAATAACAAGTCAATAGTTTGGATTGGAGTAGCCCACCCACCCACCCAAGTGTTAGTTATCAAGAGATTGGATCACGACCGTCTCTTTAGGAGAAAATGATTTCTGACGCTTGCTGTAAAGTCTAACGTTGAATCTTCTGATAACAAACAATTGGGTGGGTTACTTTACTCCATGATAATCAGTCATTAGTATTGTTTGGAGTAGCCCGCCCACCCACCCAAGTGTTTGTTATCAAGAGATTGGATCACAACCGTCTCTTTAGAAGAAAATGACTTTTAGCGTTAGCTGTAAGGTCTTACATTGAATCTCTTGATAACAACCGTTTCGGCGGGTGGGTGAGTTTCTCTACACCATGATAACAAGTCAATAGTTCTGATTGGAGTAGCCCACCCACCCACCCAAGTGTTAGTTATCAAGAGATTGAATAACGATCGTCTCTTGAGACAAAATGACTTCTGACGCTTGCTGTAGGGTCTAACTTGAATCTCTTGATAACAAACACTTGGGTGGGTGGGTGGGTGTGTTACTTTACACCATGCTAACAAATCAAAAATTGTGATTGGAGTAGCCTACCCACCCACCCAAGTGTTAGTTATTAAGAGATTGGATCACGACCGTCTCTTTAGGAGAAAATGACTTTTGGCGCTTGCTGTAGGATCTTACATTAAATCTCTTGATAACAAATACTTGGGCGGGTGGGTGGGTTACTCTATACCATGATAACAAATCAACAGTTTTAATTAGAGTAGCCCTCCCACCCACCCAAGTGTTAGTTATCAAGAGATTTGATTACGATAGTCTCTTGAAACAAAATGACTTTTGACGCTTGCTGTGGGGTCTAACTTGAATCTTTTGATAACAAACACTTGGGTGGGTGAATGGGTTACTTTACACTATGATAACAAGTCAATAGTTTTAATTGGGGTAGCCCACCCACCCAAGTGTTAGTTATTAAGAGATTGGATCACGATCGTTTCTTGAAACAAAATGACTTGTAATGCTTGCTGTAGGGTCTAACTTGAATCTCTTGATTACAAACACTTGGGTAGGTGAGTGGGTGGGTTATTATAATAACAAATCAATTATTTGGATTGATGTAGCCCACCCACCCACCCACCCAAGTGTTACTTATCAAGAAAGTGGATGACGACCGTCTCTTTAGGAAAAAATAATTTCTGACTCTTGTCGTAGGGTCTACCATTGAATTTTTTTATAACAAACACTTGGGTGGGTGGGTGGGTTACTCTATACCAGGGGTCGACAAACTCCGGCCCGCGGGCCAAATCGGGCCCGCCAAATGTTTTTAATTTGGCCCGCAACGTCCTCATTTCTAAAAAAACTTGCGGCGGTTATATTTGATGAACTTAAACTATAATTACAACAACATTTTTTTTGGATTTTGATGGCAGTGCGAAAGAAATTTCCTTATTTAAAACTTAAAATGTTTACGATCTGGCCCGTTCCACTATAAGTTTTCCGACCCCTGCTCTATACCATAATAACAAGTCAATAGTTCTGATTGGAGTAGCGCACCCACCCAAATTGTAATTATCAAGAAATTGGATCACGATTTCTTAAGAAAAAATGGCTTCTGACGCTTGCTGTAATGTCTAACCTTGAATTTATTAATAACAAATACTTAGGTGAGTAAGTGGGTTACTCTTTACTATGACAACTGGTCAGTAATTTAGATTGGAGTAAGCCACTCAACCACCTTCTTAAGTGTCCCAAAACGTTTTTAAATTTTACAAATAGTCAAAATGTCCTCTTGCGACATAAAATGTAACAAATATATTTAGAGAGTCATAAAAGTGGTCCTGAAAAGGTCAAAATGTTCTCCAGTGACTTAAAATGTAATAAACGTCTTCAGAGTATCACAAGATGTTTTCAAAGTGTCATCAAATGGTTTCCATGTTAGAAAATATTCCCAAAGTGTCATAAAACGTTTATAAAAATTTAAAAAAATGCTAAAATGTCTTCTAGTAACTTAAACTCTATTAAATGTCTTTAGAGTTTCACAATATATTTTCAAACTATCATAAAAATGTTTTCAGTTTTCATAACCATAAAACGTTTTTTATCAAATTTTGGAAATTAATTAAAAAACATTACAATTTTTGTAAATAAATTTAAAACTAATTCTTTGTTAAAATTTATTTTATTTGGAATTCGGTTTTGTAAATGAAGTCTTAACTTAAATGTTATATTGGTATTCCGTATGAAGTAGTTGAAACCGATTGAGAAAAAGCTGTTGCTTGCATTTCCAAGATTCTCTAGCAAAACAATTCCCAGTTCTGTCTTTGATCAATAATTAATAGCAATTCCTCAATGCATACAACTCGTTCCGCTTTTGGATACATTCGTATTCGGTGGGAAAATAAAGTAAAACAAAAAAACGGGGAAAACCAGCGTTCGGATTTTATTTATGCCCACTTGGGCTTTGTCAATTACATTCAGATCAGACCGATGCGTCTTCGTAAATGGGAGCGGGACGTTTCCGCCTAGCGGGTGGTTGGGTAAAACGGGCCCAACAAATCTTACGGGATTCGATTAAAGAAGTATAACATCGGCGCGGGCTTTAAAAGGAATACAAATAATTAAATCTCGCTCGTAAAGGATGCATTACTTTCCTATTTTAAGTTGATTGCTTTTTTTCATTCTTTACTTGTGTGTGTCTGTGTGTGTGGGTGGTTTTGGGGATTGTGTTCGCCTACAAAACTGTCTTATTCACTTAATTAATTACACCGCTACGTAAGTGTTTTCTGTGTAAATAGAATTTTCATTCAATTTACTTATCGTTGAGGTTTTTTTTACTGTTACAAGCTTTTGATATTTAATCAGATCTTAAAATACCATTAGAGCTATATTTTTATCTTCTACTACACTCAACATTGTTACTTGATTTGTCTAAATTTTGTGAGATCTTTACTACAACTAAACAAAAACGTATTTGAAAGGAGAGTTTGGTTTTTTTCAATCACTTAATAGTTAAAAACTGCCGTTTTATATAAAAAATAAATAGAAAATTGAAGCAACAAAAATTGTGGCAAAAAATGACAAAACAAAACATCCAAAAATTTTTACTTGGACTTAATGGGCTGATATGATGTATTGTAAATATTATTTCGCATTTTTGCTAGATCTCTAGGTTCATAGTTTTCTAAATTAACCATAAAAATCAAAGCAAACAAATCAAAAATTAAAATTGCAAACAATAAGAACAACTTCTTCAAAATCTACACAAATTCCTTTGTCTTGCAATTAATAAGGATTTTACATAATTGAATCTGTGCTTGGTTCTAAAAGGGCCATACAAATTTTATATTAAATCTTTGTTAGATTTTGTTGATATTGGCGCTAAGCGCTCCTATAACTTTTTTGTTATTGCAATTAGAAATTAGCTTTCTGAACATATAATAAAATTTAATTGCATGCTCAAACTTATAAAATGAACAAAAAAATTACATTGCCTCTTTTAGAATCAATCATGAAAAATGGCCTAACCGATCCTATAATATCTATATTTAATCCGAATAAACTAATACTTTTTAATTATTTATTTATTTTATGCTTTTTACGGCTATTTTACATCGCCACAGTAAGTCTACGACTTGTTTAAAGTGGTTTGATGGGACCAACAGCTTAATACGTGACTTCCGAACCACGCTGGTGGATAAAGAGCAAGTTATCATTTCAGTCATATTTCGGGGATCGAACCCCGGACTGCTCGCATGATATGCAAGTGCTCTACCATTGAGCTATCACACCATAAATTTTCAAAGCAATTACTTATAAATAATTTTGTTTGTTAAAATTCCAAAGTCACGATACGCCTCAGCTTTTCGCAATTTATATTGAGATACTTGCTTTATTATTTGCTGCCGTCCTACTTTATGTTGTATGAGGGGTTAAAGCCACTCATTCCGTGGACTTGTTTGTTTCGTAAATAAAAATGAGCGGTTGACGGGTTGAATCTTGAGATTTTATTTCGCCTGTGGCTACCAAAAGCAAGAGAGAAAGAGAAAGAGGACATAAAGAATAGTTGCAGTAAAGTGTACTTTGGTTTGTGTGCTAGTGAATCGCCGTCCGTTACACTCAGATTCTAAAATAATATATCGGTATATTATTTATAAGCGGGCAATAATTCAGTACCCGCCAGACAGAATTTCGTTCTCTTTCTATACGCTATTCTGTTTGAGATAATTCCGCGGAGAACAATAGACAGTTAGTTATGTGCCCGCGGGCAATCTACCCTCGATTTATTACGTTTTGTCACTAATATTTAAAGATTACGTATCGGCTCGATACACTCCTCCTCGTGGTGTAATTTAACTTGATGCATTTCCTCGGCAATTGCGGTTTCTTGGCCCGATGACTTTACAACCGAACATTCATTACAAATTTACATTTTCGTTGCGCACTTTGCACATCTCATTTACCAATATGCTTTCCTTCAAATGCAATATTTATGGACTTTGAAATGTTTATTGTCTGTATTCTGTTTCTATGCAGATAACGTTATTTCAATATACATTGAAAAGAATAAAAACTTCTGAACACAATGTTAAATAAATCCAAACATCAAAATCGTTAAAAAAACATAAACCACCATGAAGTTGATGTACAATTTATTGGAATTAGTTGATTAAATGTTGAGTCATGTACTACTTTTTGTTTACCTTATTTAATACATTAGTTTGTTTAATTTAATTTTAAGTAGGATGCGGCAAATGCAAGAAAATCATTTCTAAAGTTGGTTCAAGATTTTGTTTTTCTTTTTGAAAAGCAAATTTTTTTCATTCTTTAATTACTTACTTACAAACTCATTTTTTTTCTTCCACAACGTACAAGACAGCATATTATTGCTCATTGTTTAGAAATTAAGTATATGGGAGTTTATGTTTAATAATACCAAATGAGACAAAGACATTTTTTTTATATTTTAAATAAAACCATCTATCGATTATTAGTTTCAATAATGGTAACCTGAGATGGTTGTTCATTAGTCTATAAGTGACTACACATAAACAAACCAATACCATTCGCAAACAAGTCACGCAACATGAACACACTTCTGGAATTTACCAATTTCTTATATTGTTAACTTGATTCAAAGATGCTGCATTAATCCATCTTTTGTAAATTGCGCTCTACTTAATTAATTAAGTGACAGTGTTCGTTTAGTGATTAGTAAATAATAAAATAAATACAGTGAAAGAATAATACGAAAATACATAATTTTAGAACAAATTCGGTAAGTTATGATAACAATAAAAATTAGGCTAAATTTCAGATTTGTATAGCGCTAAAATTTTAACATAATAATAATTACAAACAATTCATTCTTACCCGATTAATCGCAAGCAAGATAACAGCATACAAAGAAATCTTCGTGGTAATAGGTAAACTTCACGGCAGAGTGAGTGGGCAAAAGGAAACTTCCCCTCAGTCAGCTGTTGATTCTTGTAAAATTGTTGTGAATTTTTTTCCGATAAGTAATAATTTTGCAAATTTTGTAATTAGAACACGCCTAATCAAATGGTGCTAATTATTGTGTTAATAATAAGTGAGATATGAGTACTTTAAATTTGTTGTGTAAATATAAATGTTATACAGAGTGACCCATCAAATCAATATTTCCAGATGATGACATTTTTAACTTTAATAACTCATATTAGATTGATATTTATTAATTAATTAATTTATAATGTGTTAATGAAATCATGCAAATAATGAATTTATTTATTTTAGTGATAATTAATAAGTTCTAATTGTTTACATTGCAGGTTTGATGGTGTTTAGTACGAAATGGATATATCTCAGATTTTCATCAATGGTGAGTTGACTCTTTGTAAATATTGGTGTAAAATTTCAGGCATTAAATATGCTTTAAATATTAATGCTCGAGTTTGCTAACTTTAGTTTATTTAGAAAAAAAGTTGTTTGTTGTGTATTTATTATATTACAGACTTTCCAAATATTGAATATTATTTTAGAAATATAAAATAAATACAATAACATTTTATAAAAAGTATAAAATATCCTAGAATAACATCAAAACAAACAAGCACAATAATAAGAGTAGTGTGGTTCTATATTAAAAATCGATTATTTGATGGATAATTTTATAATATATCATAAATAAAATACTGATTTAGCCAAGCTGTGAATTCTTTTGCACCCGAAAGATGTTTTAACTAATTTTATATTAGCGAAATATGCATAGTGCGGCCATTTTATCGTGGCCCATTATAGGCAACTTAATATACACAAAAATGTTGTTTGTTCCGTTCAATCTGTCGTCAGTGGCGTAGGTAAAGGTTTTTTGTTAGTAAGTATAAAATTTATTCACCACAAAAAATAAGTTTTTATAATAATGTTATCATTATTCAACAATTTAATATTTAAATCTATTAAGTTAAATGTGTTTTTAGCTCAATTGAGTTTATTTTATTAAATGGTTTTTTGTGCAATTTCTATTTATTTTGTTAAAATAAGCACAATTTTATTGAATTTTATGCTTTTTAAAGCGGTTCTTGATTAATTTAGAATATATAGAAAAACCTGATTTAGTCAAAAAAATTAATAAATTTAAAAAAAAAATATTTTTTGATAAATTTAATAAGGTGAATGAGTTTTTATGTAATTTTTAAATACTGATTTGTGCAATATTATTTTCATATTAAAACTCCGATTTACTTCAAGGTGTTTGATAAATTTTTTATCATTAGTTACTGACTGAGCGATTTTTTTTGAATTTTGTGTGAGAAATGGATTTTTGTGCGAGTTAAATTCCACGAGTTGGAATGCGACTTTTTAAAAACTAATAATTACTTTTTATTTAAATCATCAAACTTTACATGGTTTGATCTATTCTAATACAATTGAAGTTGATTACAATGGTTAATTATAATGATTAAATATTAATTATTAATTGGTCATAGTAGCTCGCAATTTGAAGCGAAGTTTTGTTACCGATTTTAGGTGTACTTATTACTACTATATGTTGGACTGGCTCCTCTGGGAAGCGTCGTCGTATTTATATGTTTTGTTGTGATGGCTCAGCATTTACTGTATCATAACACTATCGGCCTAAATGCGGAGACATCCTCTGTGTTGACTTAAGGAATCCAGGGGTGGGTCCCATTATTATTTGCGTCTTGGTCCGTGAGACTTACATTTTCAAGATTATTTTCTGAAACTGATAAAAGTCTTTTAGTTTTAGCATATCTTAATATCAATATAATTGCTCCAATGATTAGAAATCCATAAATGAAGATTGTCCAAATTGTTGGAGGTTGTTTGTAAAGTGTATTTGAATTCTTTAGGATTTGAAGGTCCTTTTGAAGTTTGATTCCACTTATGTTTGTTATATGCATTTTATTTAGTTTTGCTAAGTGCGTTTTCCATTGTGCTGGTTGAGCTTTCTCTTGTGAAAAAACTAGTTTGGGTATATTTGGTATACTAGCAATTTTCTTTTCTTGATAACTGGTCAATGTAAGATTCTTTATGTACAAAGAACATCCTGATGTCACTTTTGCAAGGTAGGTACCATTGATTACGTCCAGTTCGTTCAGTTTGTTGCATTTTTTCTCAATCTTCTGATCGAAGGGTGAAACTATCATCCATAGATTTTCGTGAATTTTTTTTATCTACGGTTCTTGAATTGTTTCATAGTTATGCACATATTTTTGATAGTGATTTGTGTAGGATAACAACTGAACTTCACATGGTGAATCTTGAGTGATCTGTAGACTGCTTGAAGCTTGGCACAGATACTGCATAGTTGATATTTCTTGGCAGGATTCAGTGAGAGATACAAATTTTTCACGATCAATTGCCAAAAATGGATGATTTGGTATAATATATTGGAAAGAATTGTTATAGTTTTGAATTGGTAAAGGATATAATTGATAATATGAATATTGAGAAATTTCTACTAAAGGAATTTCTAGGATAAATATGATTAAATTTTCTTTAGTATAAGCTTTTACTGTGATTATTTTTTCGTAACAATTTATCTGTTTTTAGTGTTTGACTTAGTTTATTTAATTCAAACATTAAATTATTAGTATCCATTATTGATGGGTGATACACATTTAGTTTGGCATTTATTAGCGTAGACAGAATATTATTTGCATTCTCTATCAGAAATATAAGTTGATTGAAGGTAGCATAGATAGTAATTCTATGTGCTTCTTCTAACTGGTAGAATGTGTATTTTTTCATAGTTTCGTTAATTTGTAGCATTCTTGAGTTCAATAGTAACTGATTACTTCTTAGGTCGAATATAGTTTTATTGAATTCTTCAATTGCTCTGATTGATAAAGAAATTTGTTTGTCTAATATTAATTGAGTTTTAGATTGTGATTGAATTATGTGCTCAATTGCTTTATCGTATTTTTTTGCATCTTTATTATCCAAATTTTCAGTAATTTTCTTTATTATCTGGCTTAGCACGTCAATTGCTCTTTTAGTTATTTGTGATGTACAATTTGATTAAGTTGTCTTAACATTTTGTATCTTTTTACAGTTAATATAGATAAGTAATTTGACATTTTTGTGCTGTAGTGATTTCCATGTGTTCCCTTTTTTACTATGGGTGGGTGGTATATAGTTGTTATTTTCCATGTGTTTGATTTTATTTGAGCTTCTCCTAACTGTATAGGAAGAAGACCTGTGTTGTCAGTGATTGGTTCTAGGGTAATGTTGCTTTTGATGTTAGGGATATAACATCCGAAGAGTCTGAAACAATAGAATTTTTCAAATTTTTTGTATGAAATCTTCTCATTCTTGTTTTTGTTTTGACTTCTACAGTTGAGTCATCTTAATTTTTGTGATTTTATAAGAACCTGAATAGGGATTGGTCAATTTATTTTGGCCATTATTTCTTACATATACTAATTCGTTTATTTTGAAAGATTTTTCTTTAACTTTTTCTTTAGATTTTTTTTCACATTTTTTTTTTGTAGTATATCTTTAGTTTGAATTGATTTATAAAGATGTTGTAATCGATATTTGTGATCTACTAAGTATTGATGGTAATAATCTTTTGAATAAAGTAAATCCATTGGATCTCTTAAAGCGGTGTGACCAAAAACTAATTCAAGGTTGGTTTAGATATTGTGTTATTATAGGCTATAACAGATAATCTCATTTGTTGTTCTATAGGTTCTATTTTTCTTTGTTCAAGACATCTTATTTGTTCAATTATTGTTGAATGAAATCTTTCGATGTTTCCTTGAGATCTAGGGTTGGAAGGTGTTCCAAAATGAGCTTTAATTTTATGAACTTCTAATAATTTCATAATCAAATCATTTTTGAATTTGTTTGTTTCTTGTGGTGTTCCATAATACTTAAAGTATTTTAGCAGAGCTTTAGCTATATCTATCGAGTTGATAGAACATATAGGTATTGCTTGACCAAGTTTAGAGAATGTATCAATTATGGTTAAAAACTTTGAGTTTGATATTGTAAAAGTATCCATAAATAATTTTTGAAAAGGTTTATCAGGCGTATTAGTAAGTTGTAGAGGTGGTTGATTAGGGTGTCGGTCATATTTACTTTTATTGCAAATTAAACAACTTTTAATGTAGTCAGTTGCCATTTTTCTCATATCTTTCCAGTAATATCTTTTTTTTTAATGTAACAAGGTTTCTTCTATTCCTCTATGGTTTGACTTACTAATATGACGTGATTCTAATAATTCCATTTGGTCGGCTTCATTGCTTATTACAGTAACCTTTTTTGTACATTTAATTAACTTTGGTCCTCTGTCATTAAAGATTTGCGTATATATTTTACAAAACTCAGAGTAAAGTTTTTCTTGTTCAAAATATAAGTAATGTTTTTCTGGTCCAATCAGATATTCTTTTATAAACTTTATAATTTCTTCTTCAATATTATCTGTCGATATTTTAGCTTTAATAATTTTATTTCCATTTTTATTTAATAAATCTATTTTTGAATTTGTTGAGCTGATAAAACATTGATTTTTTTTTGTCATTTATTATTTCATTTCCGATTGTAGGTTCGGATTCTTGATTAGAATGAATTAAATTATCATCTTTGTCTGGTATTAACATTGGAGTTAATCTTCTTTCAGAAAGATCAGTTTCTTGTAATTCTTTTCGTAACATTTTTAAAACTTTTCCTTTGGAGATAGGTTGTTCTTCTCTAAAAAAGGTTGTATTTGGTAATGTTGGTTCTTCATTAATATCTAAGTTTCTTATTATTTCGTCTAGTAATTCTTAAGTTTCGGGGTCTGGATTAGGAAGCATAGATATTATATCATCTTCTATAGCATTTAATTGTTCTTGAGTAACTCTTGACAAAGCGTCAGCATTTGTGTTATATTTTCCTTTTTCATAGATAACTTCGAAATCGTATTCTTCTAATCTTAGTTTCCATCTTATTAATTTAGAATTGGGTTCTTTCAATTTCCATAGCCATACTAGAGGTCTTTGATCGGTGTAAATTTTGAAGTGTCTACCATATATATATGGTCGGAAGTATTTGACAGCGTATATTATTCCTAAGAGTTCTTTTTCGATTGTTGAATATTTTTGTTCACTTTTGCTTAATGTTCTTGAAGCATAATTTACTGGTTTATTTTGACCTATTATTCCTTGGGACAAAACTGCTCCTATAGGTACATTTGATGCGTCAGTAGTAACTATAAATTTTGTGAAGTCAGGGTATTGAAGTATTGGCTCATTCATTAACAAAGTTTTACATTTTTCAAATGCTTCTGTAAATTCCAGTAAAGTCCAGAACATGTTATGTAGGGCAAATTACAATTAATATTATTTAAATTAATTACAGCTGTGTTATCTTTGTTTTGATTATTTATCATTTGTTCTTGGTTGTAAGGCAAATGAACTGAAAATTTTCCTCTGCGTTGTTGACATCTTCATCGAGGTCATTATTATATTCACAGTCATCAGTAAATTCTTCTGTATTTACGTTTTCATACATTTGCGTACTGTCTAGCGTATTGTCTGGCTTGTCGTCATCCTGATAATATAATCGTTGACCAGGTGTCCAGCGAGGGCGTTTATTTTGATGAATGAAAGTTGATACCGGTCTTTTCTGCGAGCTGGAATCTACTTCCATAGGCGTAGGCTTGGGCATTGTTTTATGTGTCGCTTGTAGTAGAGGCATCGTTGTTGGTATTCAGATTATTATTATTTGTAAATGGTTTATTTTGATTAAACGAAGATGTAAAAACATGATTCCTGTTAAACTGATTTGACTTGGGCGCTACTGGTGTGAATCTGTTATTCATTTGATAACCCTGTTGTTTACTTTGGTTACGTGCTTTATCTTATGATGTTCTCATATTACTACGTTGTAAATTATTTGTTCTTCCGGCACGGTAATTGAAATTCTCCACTTCTATCACGTGAGTCATAGCTGTCTCAAGGTCGGCTGGTTGCTTCATTTGAACCATTATTCTTGTTACATGATCAATTTCTAATAATCTTTGCAAATAAATTTGTAGTGCCGTTTTCTTATAATTTAAATTTTTTTTTGTTGTCTCTTAATTTCACTTGAGTAAGAAGAAGTTGTAAAATTTCTTTTATTCGTGTACCGTAATTATAAGATCCCTCATTTTTATTGCGTCTAATCATGGCTAAGTCATTAAATAAACATGACTCAAAACGTTGATCACCGAAATGATTTAATAAAAGAATTTTTAGATCTTGCCTAGTTGTGGTCTCTTTGTTACAACTTATGGCTTTCAAGGCTTTAACTTTCAATTTTCCTTGAAATATTCTTAATAATAAAGCTTGTATACTTGCATTAGGTTCTGTTAAAAATGTATTGACTAGAAACTCACAAGCTGATATGTAAGCATTTAAAACGTTGGAATCACCATCAAAATTCGGAATGGTGTCCTGATACACGTTTGTCACGTCTTTCACAGTATAAGGCATAATGTTTAAGGAACTTATTAATAGGAATAGACTATCGATATCTGTCATAGGATTTTGACAATTGACAATTATTGAAAATCTGTACTCACATTAATAGTATTAAGGTGGTATCCATCTGGTATTAATTCAAGTTTGAGTGAAGTAATCCAGGTTAGGTTTAAAGTCTTTAATTTCTAATATTTGTTATTTGCTTTAATCGTTAACACGAACCGTCGATATTTAATACATTGCAGATAATCCTGTTTGCAGCGCCAGTTAAATTCCACGAGTTGGAGACTTTTTAAAAACTATTAATTACTTTTTATTTAAATCATCAAACTTTACATGGTTTGATTTATTCTAATACAATTGAAGTTGATTTCAATGGTTAATTATAATGATTAAATATTAATTATTAATTGGTCATAGTAGCTCGCGATTTGAAGCGAAGTCTAGTTACCGATTTTAGGTGTACTTATTACTACTATATGTTGGACTGGCTTCTCTGGAAAGCGTCGTCGTATTTATATGTTTTGTTGTGATGGCTCAGCATTTACTGTATCATAACATGCGATTTTATTATTATTATATTATCATTATATTATTTCTGTAAAGTTTTATGAAGTAAGTTAACGCATTTTCAAAAAAAAATTAGTAAATTTTTGTTTTTTTGAAAAAAATTTGCAGTAACTATATTTTTATGCAACTCTTAATTATTTTTTTTATAAAAACATTGTATCTATAAAATGTTTACTGGATTTTATGCAAAAAAAGCTTTTTTAATGATTTTACACACTAGTAGACCATGTTACGCGATTTGTCTATAGACCGTCTATATACTGTCTAGAGACATTGTTTTTTGTCTCGTCTAGCGTCCACACTACAATGTGAATTTTTCAATCTCATCTTTGCAGTCCATCTTGGAAAAAATTTTTTTGTTCTCTGTTGAATGAAGTTTTTAAATTATGGATTTACTTTTCTATCTCCGACACTGCCACGTTGTGCTTTGCGGCCTAAGATTCAATAGTTACTTTTTATTAACTGTTTTTTGTAGTCGGGAACATCCCACAAACAATAAGACGCAACTAGTTTTAAAACTTTTTCATTAAACCACATGTTTTCAAAAGAACTGTAAACATCCAAACCACACCACTTGGTAGCTGGAGACAGACTAGGACGTGTCTTGCCTCTTGACGCCGAGTGACGTCCTCACTGTCAAAATGTTGCGCATGTCTAACGTTGCATGCGGTCTCTCATTCCGATCGGGAGACTTTTGACCTGCGATTTTTAGTCTTGCAACAGGCCCGTAGGCGGGGATTGGTCTATATACATGTTTACGTAGACAACCTGAGACACGTCTCAGAGACCAAAATTGCGCAACATGTCTACTAGTATGTACTAGGCTTTAGGAAATAAACGTTTTTGTGTGCAATTTTTTTTAATTATGCAGTAAATATTTTTTATTGTTTTTGTAATCATTTTTTATGGAAAAAGATAAATGTGTTTTCACCTTAATTTTGGTAGAGGTTTCTGCAATAAATGTTTCTTTATTTATTTTCTTAAAAAATACCCAATGGTTTGATCGATTTTGTTGAATTTTATGCTTTTTAAAGAGGTTCTTGATTATTTTTTTATAGAAAAACCTGGTTTAAACGAAAAATTTAATGGATTTTTGAAGAAAATATTATTTATAAATTTAATAAGGTAAATAAGTTTTTTGTGTCATTTTTAAATACTGGTTTGTAGAATTTTATTTTTTTATAAAGATTTTTTGATGAATCAAATTTAAGAAAAGCTTTTTTGTACTATCATTGATGAATTTATTGATTGATTTTGGGTTATTACTCTTGACTATTAGGAAATAAACGTTTGTGTGTATGCAATGTTTAATAATTTTTGTATAAAAAAGCCGATTTAAGATTTTTGATAAATTTTATATGAATAGTTACTAATTTTTATTGAATTTTGTGTAAAAAATAGATTTTTGATCATTTTTTTATAGAAAACGCTGTTCTGTGAACTTTTTTTTAATTGCCTAGCATGCATTTTGTTAGCATATTATTTTTGTGAAGATTTATGAAGTAAGTATACGCATTTTCAAAAAAAAAATTAGTAAATTGTATGGTTTTTGAACAATTTTTGTTGAATTTCTATGCATTAATTATATTTTTATGTAACTTTCAATTATGTTTTTATAAAAAAATTGTTTCTATAAAATGTTTAATGGATTTTATGCAAAAAAAGCTTTTTTAATGATTTTATTGAGGAAAAACAATTTTTTGCTCATTTTTTTGTTGAATTTTATGCAGTGAAGTGCAATTTTGATTATATTTTTTATAAATTAATTTTCTGGAGGATTTTTGATAATTAAAATGTAAGTAACCTAACCTAACCTAACCTAACCTATTTTATCCTAACCTAACCTAACCTAACTTAACCTAACCTAACCTAACCTAACATAACCTAACCTAACCTAACAAATTTTGTAAATTTTTAAATATTTTTTAAAATTTTATTTAATAAATTAACTTTAGTAAATCATATATATATTTTTAATGTTTTTTCATAGCTGGAAAATATGGCATAAATTCATAACTTTGTATAAAGATTTTTAAATTTTGGTTTTGAATATTTGTAAAAAAATGTGCAGAAGATTTTAAAGACTTTTTTTAGTTTTAGAATATTTTAAAGTAATCAAAATACTTTTAAAAAGCTTGCGACAGATTTTTGAAAAGTATTTAAAGTTTTATTTACATTTTAGAATTTTCTGACAGTTCTATAAACTTCTAAAAATGTTGCAAAAAATAGAAGAATAGAAATTTTTGAAAATGTTACAACAAATTTTCGAAAAGTTTTTTAACTTGCTGTAAATTCTCTAAGCTTCTACACATTTTTGAATTTTTTTCAAAGCTTAAAATACTACTAAAAAATTTCAAAGGTGTTAAGAAGTTTTTAAACTTAAAAAATATTTTTTATTATATAGATAATATAATATCTTTTACATTTTTAGAACATCCTGAGAAATACTTCGAAAAAGCTTGAGCAAGATTTTTTAAAGATGTTTTTCACATATTTTATAATCTGTTGAAAGCTCAAAACACTTCAAAAGCATTTGCGAGAGATTTTTTTTTACATTTTAAAACTTTCTGAAAGCTTTAGATACATAAAATTTAAAATCTATTTTAGAATCTTCTGACAAGCTCAAGATATTTCTAAAAAAAGATTTTTAAATAGTTTTCCAAAAGTTTCTACTTATTTTAGAAAAGTTTTTATAATTTTTAAGAGTTTTCTACACATTTTATAATTTTTGAGATTTTTTTGATACTTCTAAAAATGTGCAGAGGACAGAGGACAAGTTTTTAAAGTTTCATACACATTTTAGAATATTCTACGAAGTTCTAAATACTTCTAAAAATTCTGCAGAAGATTTTAACAAAGTCTTAAACCTTTTAGAAATTTTAAAAAGTTTTTTACACATTTTAGAATCTTCTGAGCTCTAGATACTTCTAAAAGATTTGCTGAAGATTGATTTAATTTATTTACAAAATTCTAAAAGTTTTTACATAATTTAGAATCTTTTGAAAAGAAATTAATTATTTTTAAAATCATGAAATATATTCTAAATACTTTTAAAAATTTTACATAAAACTTTTGAAAAGTTTGTACAAATTCTAAGAGTGTTCATACATTTTATAAGTTTCTGAAATTTTTTTTTAATTAATTTTAAAGATTTCTGAAACAAATATATTCTAAAATCTTGCGGTTGATGTATTCATTTATTGCTTAGAAAACTTATTTTGGTTTTCTGAACGAGTTTTATTGAATTTTTAGAAGTAAACGTTTTTGTGTACGATTTTTGATAATCTTTTTATAAAAAATCTAATTTGCGACAAGATTTAGGATACAATTTATGGAAAATTTTATTTAGTGTTAAGTTTTTAATAAATTTTTTGCAAGGAAGGATTTTTTTTTTAATTATTTGAAATTTTTTTATTTAAAACCCATTTTCTACGTATAGAAAGCCGAATTTCTGCAAAATTTTAAATCATTTTTTTAATATTTTATTTGATCAGTTTATGAAAATTTAAAAGCTTTTTTTAATAAAAAACCTAATGTTGTTTGCACTTAAAACTTTGATCGTCATCATGCTTTGGAGTTGCCCACCCACCCGCCCATGTGTTTGTTATAAAAAGATTTATATACAAACACAGGCGGGTAGATTTGTAAATTTAATTGAAACTACTCATCATGCTCTGGAGCTACTCGCCCAAATGTTTGTAAACTAATCGTTTTGATAACAAACACTTGGACGGGTGGGTGGTCAACTCTAGTTGAAACTTTTGCCTGTCAGTATGCTCTGGAGTTGCCCACTTATCAAAAGATTAATTTACAAACATTGAATAAGGTGATTGTACAAGTTTGATTTAAACTATTCATTGTCATAATGCTTTGGAGTTATTCGACCGAGTGTTTGTAAGCTAATACGTTGATAACAAACAATCGGGCGGGTGGGTGGGCAACTCTAATTAAAACTTTTGACCGTCATCATGCTCTGGAGTTGCCCACCCACCTTCCCAAGTGATTCTTATTAAAAGATTTATTTACAAAAGACTGAAGAGGGTGAATATACAATTTTAGTTAAAACTATTGATCGTAATCATGTTTTGGAGTTGCCCGCTCAAGTGTTTGTGAACTAATCTTTTGATAAGAAATAATCGGGCGGGTGGGTGGGCTATTCTAGTTAAAAATTTTGACTATTATCATGTCCTGGAGTTGCCCACTCACCCACTCAAGTGTTTCTTATGAAAACGTTTATTTACAAACACTCTGGAGGGTAGATGTACAATTTCAGATGGGTGGGCAACAGTTTCCAGTTGAAACTTTTGACCATCATCATGCTCTGGATTAATTTTTAGAAAGTAGACGTTGTGTGTTATTTTTGAACATCTTAAAAAAGCTGCAACAATGTTGATAAATTTTAAGCATTAATGCATTGCAACATTAGAGCATGATGACCGCAAACATATTTTTGTAAATTAAAAAAAAAAATAAAATTTTATTTAAAAAATTATAATTAGTAAATCATATTTTTTGCGACAGATTTTTTAAAAGTTTTTACAAATTTTAAAAGTTTTCTATTTAGTTTTTAATCTTCTAAGATACTTTTAAAAATTTAGGGCAAACTTAAATTTTTTTATTTTTTTATAAATACTTAAAGTTTTATACACATTTTAGAGTTTTCTGAGAAGTTCTATAAACTTCTAAAAATGTTGCAGAAAATTTTTGACAAAAAAAATAAATCTAAAAGTTTCTACACATTTTAGATTTTTTTGAGAAGTTTTTGAAACTTTTGAGAATGTTACAACAAATTTTTGATAAATTTTTAAATTTTATAAATTTCTACACATTTTTGAATTTTTTGAAAAGCCTAAAATACTACTAAAAAATTCCAAAGGTGTTTCACAAGTTTTTAAACTTTTTAGAAATTTGAAGTGTTTTCTACACTTTTTAGAATATTCTAAGAAATACTTCAAAAAGCTGGTGCAGCATTTTTTTAAAATGTTAGGAGTTTTCTACATATTTTATAATCATTTGAAAAGCTCTAAACACTTTAAAAGCATTTGCGGAATTTTTTTTAAATTTTAAAATTTTCTGAAAGTTTTAGATACATAAAATTTAAAATCAAAAAGTTTGAGAGTCTCTAGATTGTACTTCTAAAAATGTGCAGAAAACTTTTGAAAAGTTTTAATAATTTTTTTAAGTTTTTAAAGTTTTCATACACATTTCAGATTATTCAAAATACTTCTAAAAATTTTGTAGACAATTTTTACAAAGGTTTTTAACTTTTTAAAAATTTTAAAAGTTTTTTACACATTTTAAAATTGTCTGAAAAGCTTTAAATACTTCTAAAAATTTTGATGACATTTAAAAAAAAATAGATTGTTATGATGTTCTGGAGTTACTTGCTAAAAACGCAGCAACAATGTTGAGGAATTTTAAGCAATTAATGCATTATTGCGTGAGTTTTAAACATATCTTTTCAGAGAAATTCTAATTTTAGCAATATTTTTGATATTATTTATGATTAAAAAAAAATTCTGAGCTATTTTTGTTATGTTTTATTTAGTAAATAGATTATTTTTTAAGAAAAATTTTTTTATACAAATATATCTTTTTAATTTTTTCTAAAATTTTATGCAGTAAATAGTTTTTTGAAAAATCTTTTTTGATCAATTTTATACAGTAATTAAGTTTCTGCGCGATTTTTTACAATTTTCTTGTAAACTAAATTTGCAGTTTTTGAAGATTTTTTGTAAAAAATAAGTTTTTTGAGCGATTTTTTTCGAATTTATTAATATTTTTTCAGTAGTTTTTGTTATTTTTGTTATGAAAATAATGATAAATTCATTTATGCATTATTGTCAAAAATACTCATTTACTGTAAGTTTTTTTTTTATTATTTCATGCAAGAAAGACATTTTTTGAACAATTTATGTTTAATTTTATCAGTTTTGGTGCGATTTTTAATATTTTTAATTATAGAAAAACAAATTTTTTACAAAATTTTTAAAAATTTGGAAACAAACAAAGCATTTATGAGAGGTTTTTGTTGAATTTTATGCAATAAATAGATTTATATGCAATTCTTTAAAATTTTCTAATGAAAAACTTTTTATTTTGTTAAATTTTATGCAAAAAAAAGGCATTTTATGAACAATTTTTGTTAAATTTTATGCATTAAAGATCATTTGCTTGAAGATCACAGTTTCTAATGCATTTCTAATACTTTTTTTATTTTTATTTTAATAATTTTACAAGATTTTTGATAAATACAATGTAGATACGCATTTTCTGTGACGTTTAAAATAAATTTTTAATCTAATAAGTTTTTTAAGCGATTTTTGTTGACTTTTACATGTGCAATTTCTTCTTAAAAACGTTTATTTACTGCAAAATGTTGAATGAATTTTATACAAATAATGCATTTTGAGCAACAACACAACAACACTTTCCGTTTTATCATGAATAAACTTACGGCAGAACAACGCTCGCAAGTTTGCACAACTTACTTTGAAAATTGTGGTTCAGTTTGCAAAACTTACCGTGCACTACTTTTATTTTGCGGTCGACATAATCGTCGCACTTGATAATGTGCATGCGCAGAGACTACGACGACTGTGCGCACTAAAAAAGTTGTTGTGTGGAGCGTAGTGTTGAGGAAGACCACAGAACGAGTCGATTCGCCATTGTGCACAGCAATTGGAGCTGTGTCCATCCTCCTTAAGGAAGATTTTGCGAAAAGATCTCTGTTTACGAGCTTACAAGATTTAGGTCGTGCAAGAGCTGAAACCACGTGACTATTATATGCGTCGTAAACAAGATTGTTTTTGATTCTTATTTTTACTAAAACATGAGGCTCATTTTTGGCTTAAAAGCTATGTGAACAAACAAAATTGCCTGATTTGGAGCAAGGACAATCCAAAAACCATTATTGAGACGCCGTTACATCTACAAAAACACACTGTTTGATGTGCTTTATGGGCTTTGTAGAATCATCGGCTCCTATTTCTTTAATGATGATGCCGGCCAACACGTCAATGGAAAGCGCTATCAATGATTACTGGTTTTTTTGTTTTCCAGTTGAATGGCGTTAATGTGGAGGAGCTTAGGTTTCAACAAGACAGCGCAACATACCACACAGTGCGCGACACAATCAATTTATTGAAGGAAACATTCTCATAATCATAATTTTGCGTAACGGACCCGTGAATTGGCCTCCACAGTGGACTAGTTTCTGTGAGGATATGTGAAGTCGCTAGTGTACACTAATTAAGCAGTAAAATTATCTTTACAATAAAGCCAATACCATGGCATGATTTTGACGAGTTTATTCCTCTAAAAAAAACACTTTATTTTTCATGCAAATAATTGGTTTTAAATTTAAACCAATTTACTGCAAGATTTTTGACAAAACTCATATCATCAACAAAAAATTTCTCTTAGAAAATTTGATTTCATGAAATTTTCTAAGCAATATTTGTTGAATTTTATGTAGTAAATGAGTTTTTGTGTAATTTTTGATCTATTTTATTATGGAAAACGCTATTTCTGATAGATAAATTAAATGTAAGAAATGCACTTTACATACACATTTACATTACATTACATTTACACATTACATTTTAAATAAATTTAATAATATAAATGAATTTTATGGCAAGATTTTGTTGAATTTGATTCTATAAATAGGTTTTTAGTGCAATTTTAACTATTATTTTTGCAAGATTCTTTAAAAACTTGCAAGTTTTAATCAGTTTATTGTTGTAGGGAAGATTTCTAACCGATTATTGTTGATTTTTATGCAGTAATTAGGTTTTCAGAGCAAATAATTAATATTTTCTTATAAAAAGTATTGTTTTCTGCACAATTTTTGATAAATCAAATGTAAGAAAAGCATTTTTTTGCCATTTTTGATTGATGTATTTATTTATTGCTTAGAAAATCTATTTGGGTTAACTGAGCGATTTTGTTGATTTTTTAGAAGTAAACGTGCGAGTTTTGATAATGTTCTTATAAAAAATCTAATTTCCGACAAGATTTATGATACATTTTATGGAAAATTCTATAGAAGTAAAAAACTTACTGCATTTTATGCAAAAAATCCAGTTGAAACTTTGACAGTCTTTATGCTCTGGAGTTGCCAACCCACTTGCTGAAGTGTGTGTTATACAAATTTAGTTGAAAATATTGATCGTCATCATGCTCTGGAGTTATCCGTTTGAGTGTTTGTAAACTTATCTTTTGATAAGGAACACTTGGGCGGGCGGGTGGGCAACTTTAGTTGAAACTTTTGACCGCCATCGTGCTCTAGAGCTGTCCACCCACCCGCTTAAGTGTTTTTTATCAGAAGATTTATTTACAAACATTTGGGAGGGTAGATGTACCATTTCAGTGCAAACTATTGTTTGTCATCATGCTTTAGAGTTACCCGCCGAAGTGTTTGTAAACTCCAGTTGTAACTTTTGACCGCTATTATGCTCTGGAGTTGCTCACCCACTCGTTCAAGTGTTTGTTATTAAAGTATTATTTACAGAGGGTGAACAAACACTTGGACGGGTGAGTAGGTAACTTTAGTTAAAACTATTAACTTCATCATGCTCTGGAATTACCCGCCTGCGTGTTTGTAAACTAATCTTCTGATAACAAACAGTCGGGCGGGTAGGTGATTTGACCGCTATCATACTCTGAAGTTGCCCACCCACCTGCCCAGGTGTTTGTTATCAAAAGATTTATTTACAAATACTCTAGCGGGTAGATGTACAAATTTATTGATTGTCGTCACGCTCTGGAGCCACCCACCCAGTTTTTTTTTTTCAAATTGCAATATTTTTTATCAATTGAATGTGATAAATGTATTTTATGTGTCAGTTTTGATAATTTTATTGATGTAAGTGGTTTTTTTTTTAATTTATAGCAAGTAAATGGTTTTGTGTGCCAGTTTTGAACAAATCTGCAACAACAACAATGTTGAGGAATTTTAAGCAATTAATGTATTATTGCGTGAGTTTTGAATATTTATTTTTAGAGAAACTAATTTTATCAATATTTTTGATAATATTCATGAATAAAAGAAATTTTCTGAGCAATTTTTGTTCAATTTTAATTAGTAAATTTATTTTTTTGTAAAGAAAAATATTTTTTTTAGAAGATTTTTAATCAATTTTATACAAATACATTTTTTATTTTTTCTATAATTTTATGCAGTAAGTAGTTTTTGAAAAATGTTTTTTGCCCAATTTTATGCAGTAATTATGTTTCTGCGCGATTTTTGACATTTTTCTCGTAAACTAAATTTGCGATTTTTTAATGATAACACAAGTTTACTTTTTTCCGAATTTATTAAGGTAATTTATTAATTATTTTTTTTATGAAAATGATGATTTAAATGTAAAAAAATCATTTATGCATCATTTTTGATAATTTTTTCAAAGGTTTTCAAGATTTTTGATGAATTTAATGTCAAAAAATACTCATTTACTGTAAGTTTCTTTTTAATTTTATGCAAGAAAGACATTTTTTGAACAATTTATGTTTAATTTTATCAGTTTTGGAGCAATTTTTGATTTTTTTATTATAAAAATCAATTTTTTACAATTTTTTAAAAAAATTTGATACAAACAAAGCATTTTTGAGAGATTTTGTTGAAATTTATGGAATAAATAGTTTTATATGCAATTCTTTATAATATTCTAAAGAAAAACTTCATATTTTGTAATGTATTTGTTAAATTTTATGCAAAAAAAGGCTCCTTATTAACAAATTTTGTTGAATTTTATGCACTTCTTTAGTTAAAAGTCAACATATAAAAAGAGTGATGACTAAATTCTTATCGTTTGGATACTGAGTTGGTTGGCGTTTTGTCCCATAAGAACCAATTTTAGTGTCAATTTTTTTCTATAGAAAAAAGTTTACTGATACTCTCGTAGATGTAATAGAATTTAATATTTTTCTCTAACAATACTACTTGTGGCACTCCAACAAAACGTGGCGACTAAACCCGGCAATTCTCTAGCGTTAATATAAATGGGTTTTATGGCCAGATTATGTTGAATTTGATGCTATAAATAGGTTCTTAGTTCTTGATTATTACTTTATGTAAAAATTTATTTTTTTTATATATCTTGTTAAAATTTTACATTTAAAAATGCAAATTTTAATCAATTTATTGTTGTGGGCAGGATTTCTAAGCGATTATTGTTAATTTTTATGGAATAAATAGATTTTCAGTGCAAATGATAAATAGTTTGTAATGGAAAGACTTGTTTCCTGCACAATTTTTGATAACAAATGCAATTTTTTGCGGCGGGCAACATTAGAGCATGATGACCGCAAACGTATTTTTGTAAATTTTTAAATAAAAAAATTTAAAATTTTATTTAAAAAATTATAATTAGTAAATCATATTTTTTTAATGTTTTTTCATAGCTGGAAAGTATGGCATGAATTCATAACATTAAATTTTGCAGAAGATTTTAAAAGTTTTGATTTTTTTTAAGATTTATAGAAGTCTTCTTTAATTATAAAATATTTTAAAATATTCAAATTACTTCCAAAAAGTTTGCGACAGATTTTTGAAAAGTTTTTACAAGTTTTAAGAGTTTTCTATTTAGTTTTTAATCTTCTAAAATACTTTTAAAAATTCAGGGCAAATTTTTATTTTTTTATTTTTTTACAAATACTTAAAGTTTTATACACAATTTAGAGTTTTCTGAGCAGTTCTATAAACTTCTAAAAATGTTGCAGAAAATTTTTGACAAAAAAGTTAAATCTAAAAGTTTTTACACATTTTAGATTTTTTTGAGAAATTTTTGAAACTTTTGAGAATGTTACAACAAATTTTTGATAAGTTCTTAGACTTTCTGTAAATTTGATAAATTTCTACACATTTTTGAACTTTTTGAAAAGCCTAAAATACTACTAAAAATTTCCAAAGGTGTTTCACAAGTTTTTAAACTTTTTAGAAATTTGAAGTGTTTTCTACACTTTTTAGAATATTCTAAGAAATACTTCAAAAAAGCTTGTGCAGCATTTTTTTTAAATGTTAAGAGTTTTCTACATATTTTATAAAGGTTATAAACATCAAAAGCTCTAAACATTTTAAAAGCATTTGCGGAATATTTTTTTAAATTTTAAAATTTTCTGAAAGCCTTAGATACATAAAATTTAAAATCAAAAAGTTTGAGAGTTTCTAGATTGTACTTCTAAAAATTTTGTAGACAATTTTTAACTTTTTAAAAATTTTAAAAGTTTTTTACACATTTCAAAATTGTCTGAAAAGCTCTAAATACTTCTAAAAATTTTGATGACATTTTAATAAGAAACTTTAATTTTTTTTACAATTTTGCAAAGTTTTTTTATATTTTTTATATTTTTTTTACATATTTTAAAAGTTTTCTACACATTTTAGAATCTTTTGAAAAGCTCTAGATACTTTTAAAATTTTTGTTAAAGATTGTTTTAATTTATTTACAAAATTCTAAAAGTTTTTACAAAATTTAGAATTTTTTGAAAAAAAAATCATTTTTAAAATTTTGCAAAATAATATAAATACTTCTAAAAAACTTACAAAAGACTTTTGAAAAGTTTGTACAAGTTCTAAGAATAAGATACTTCTAAAAATTTTGCAAAAAATTTAAATTTTTTTTGTGATTTTCAAAAGTTTTCTAATTAATTTTGAATTTTTTTGAGAAAATATATTCTAAAATCTTGCAATTGATTCATTTATTATGTAGAAAACTATTTTTGTTGAATTTATAGAAGTAAACGTAAACTCAAGTGTTTGTTATCAAAACATTTATTTACAAACACTCAGGAGGGTGGATGTATAATTTCAGTTAAAACTATAGATTGTTATGATGTTCTGGAGTTATTTGCTAAAAACGCTGCAACAATGTTGAGAAATTTTAAGCAATTAATGCATTATTGCGTGAGTTTTAAACATTTCTTTTCAGAGAAATTCTAATTTTAGCAATATTTTTGATATTATTTATGAATAAAAAAAATTTCTGAGCTATTTTTGTTATGTTTTATTTAGTAAATAGATTTAAAAAAAAAAAAAAAAATTTATACAAATTTATCTTTTTAAGTTTTTCTAAAATTTTATGCAGTAAATTGTTTTTTGAAAAATCTTTTTTGCTCAATTTTATACAGTAATTAAGTTTCTGCGCGAATTTTTACAATTTTCTTGTAAAGTAAATTTGCAGTTTTTGATGATTTTTTATAAAAAATAAGTTTTTTGAGCGATTTTTTTCGAATTTATTAATATTTTTTCAGTAGTTTTTGTTGTTTTTGATATGAAAATAATGATAAATTCATTATTGTCAAAAATACTCATTTACTGTAAGTTTTTTTTTTTATTTCATGCAAGAAAGACATTTTTGAACAATTTATGTTTAATTTTATCAGTTTTGGTGCAATTTTTGATTTTTTTAATTATAGAAAAACAATTTTTTTACAAAATTTTTAAAAATTTGGAAACAAACAAAGCATTTATGAAAGGTTTTTGTTGAATTTTATGGAATAAATAGTTATATATGCAATTCTTTAAAATTTTCTAATGAAAAACTTTTTATTTTGTTAAATTTTATGCAAAAAAAAGGATTTTATGAACAATTTTTGTTAAATTTTATGCATTAAAGATCATTTGCTTGAAGATCACAGTTTCTAATGCATTTCTAATACTTTTTTTATTTTTATTTTAATAATTTTACAAGATTTTTGATAAATACAATGTAGATACGCATTTTCTGTGACGTTTAAAATAAATTTTTAATCTAATAAGTTTTTTAAGCGATTTTTGTTGACTTTTACATGTGCAATTTCTTCTTAAAAACGTTTATTTACTGCAAAATGTTGAATGAATTTTATACAAATAATGCATTTTGAGCAACAACACAACAACACTTTCCGTTTTATCATGAATAAACTTACGGCAGAACAACGCTCGCAAGTTTGCACAACTTACTTTGAAAATTGTGGTTCAGTTTGCAAAACTTACCGTGCACTACTTTCATTTTGCGGTCGACATCTGTGCGCACTAAAAAAGTTGTTGTGTAGAGCGTAGTGTTGAGGAAGACCACAGAACGAGTCGATTCGCCATTGTGCACAGCAATTGGAGCTGTGTCCATCCACCTTAAGGAAGATTTTGCGAAAAGATCTCTGTTTACGAGCTTACAAGATACAGGTCGTGCAAGAGCTGAAACCACGTGACCATTATATGCGTCGTACTTTCGGAGAATGGCCCGAATACAAGATTGTTCTTGATTCTTATTTTTGCTAAAACATGAGGCTCATTTTTGGCTTAAAAGCTATGTGAACAAACAAAATTGCCTGATTTGAAGCAAGGACAATCCAAAAACCATTATTGATACGCCGTTACATCTACAAAAACACACTGTTTGATGTGCTTTATGGGCTTTGTGGAATCATCGGCTCATATTTCTTTAAAGATGATGCCGGCCAACACGTGACAGTCAATGGAGAGCGCTATCAATGATTACTGATTTTTTTGTTCTCCATTTGAATGGCGTTAATGTGGAGGAGCTTAGGTTTTAACAAGACAGCGCAACATACCACACAGTGCGCGACACAATCAATTTATTGAAGGAAACATTCTCATAATCATAATTTTGCGTAACGGACCCGTGAATTGGCCTCCACAGTGGACTAGTTTCTGTGAAGATATGTGAAGTCGCTGGTGTACACTAATTAAGCAGTAAAATTATCTTTACAATAAAGCCAATACCATGGCATGATTTTGACGAGTTTATTTCTCTAAAAAAAAACACTTTATTTTTCATGCAAATAATGGGTTTTAAATATAAACCAATTTACTGCAAGGTTTTTGACAAAACTCATATCATCAACAAAAAATTTCTCATTGAAAATTTGATTTCATGAAATTTTCTAAGCAATATTTGTTGAATTTTATGTAGTAAATGAGTTTTTGTGTAATTCCTGATCTGATGATTTTATTATGGATTTTACATACACATTTACATTACATTACATTTACACATTACATTTTTGATCAATTTAATAATATAAATGGGTTTTATGGCCAAATTATGTTGAATTTGATGCTATAAATAGGTTTATAGTGCAATTTTAACTATTATTTTTGCAAGATTCTTTAAAAACTTGCAAATTTTAATCACTTTATTGTTGTAAGGAAGATTTCTAAACGATTATTGTTGATTTTTATGCACTAAATAGGTTTTCAGACCAATGATAAATAGTTTCTTATGAAAAGTATTGTTTTTTGCACAATTTTTGATAAATCAAATGTAGAAAAAGCATTTTTTCCGTCATTTTTGATTGATGTATTCATTTATTGCTTAGAAAATCTATTTGGGTTTACTGAACAAATTTTGTTGATTTTTTAGAAGTAAACGTGCGAATTTTGATAATGTTCTTATAAAAAATCTAATTTGCGACAAGATTTATGATACATTTTATGGAAAATTCTATAGAAGTAAAAAAATTACTGCATTTTATGCAAAAAATCCAGTTGAAACTTTGACAGTCTTTATGCTCTAGAGTTGCCAACCCACTTGCCCAAGTGTGTGTTATACAAATTTAGTTGAAAATATTGATCGTCATCATGCTCTGGAGTTATCCGTTTGAGTGTTTGTAAACTTATCTTTTGATAAGGAACACTTGGGCAGGCGGGTGGGCAACTTTAGTTGAAACTTTTGACCGCCATCGTGCTCTAGAGCTGTCCACCCACCCGCTTGAGTGTTTTTTATCAGAAGATTTATTTACAAACATTTGGGAGGGTAGATGTACCATTTCAGTGCAAACTATTGTTTGTCATCATGCTTTTGAGTTACCCGCCGAATTAGTTGTAGACTCCAGTTGTAACTTTTGACCGCTATTATGCTCTGGAGTTGCCCACCCACTCGCTCAAGTGTTTGTTATTAAAATATTATTTACAGAGGGTGAATGTACAATTTTAGTTAAAACTTTGTGTGTTTGTAAAATAATTTAGTTATAATACTTGGACGGGTAAGTGGGTAACTTCAGTTAAAACTATTAACTTCATCATGCTCTGGAGTTACCCGTCCAAGTGTTTGTAAACTAATCTTGTGATAACAAACAGTCGCGCGGGTAGGTGGGCAACTCTAGTTGAAATTTTTGACCGCTATCATACTCTGAAGTTGCCCACCCACCTGCCCAGGTGTTTGTTATCAAAAGATTTATTTACAAATACTCTAGCGGGTGGATGTACAAATTTAGTTGAATTTATTGATTGTCGTCATGCTCTGGAGCCACCCACCCAGTTTTTTTTTAAATTGCAATATTTTTTATCAATTAAATGTGATAAATGTATTTTATGTGTCAGTTTTGATAATTTTATTGATGAAAGTGGTTTTTTTTTTTAATTTATAGCAAGTAAATGGTTTTGTGTGCTAGTTTTGAACATCTTAAATCTGCAACAACAACAATGTTGAGAAATTTTAAGCAATTAATGCATTATTGCGTGAGTTATGAATATTTCTTTTTAGAGACACTTTAATTTTAGCAATATTTTTGATAATATTCATAAATAAAAGAAATTTTCTGAGCAATTTTTGTTAAATTTTATTTAGTAAATTTATTTTTTTGTAAAGAAAAATAATTTTTGTAGAAGATTTTTAATCAATTTTATACAAATACATTTTTTATTTTTTCTAAAATTTTATGCAGTAAGTAGTTTTTGAAAAATGTTTTTTGCCCAATTTTATGCAGTAATTATGTTTCTGCGCGGTTTTAGACATTTTTCTCGTAAACTAAATTTGCGATTTTTTGATGATAAAACAAGTTTACTTTTTTCCGAATTTATTAAGGTAATTTATTAATTATTTTTTTTATGAAAATGATGATTTAAATGTAAAAAATCATTTATGCATCATTTTTGATAATTTTTTCAAATGTTTTCAAGATTTTTGATGAATTTAATGTCAAAAAATACTCATTTACTGTAAGTTTCTTTTTAATTTTATGCAAGAAAGACATTTCTTGAACAATTTATGTTCAATTTTATCAGTTCTGGAGCAATTTTTGATTTTTTTATTATAAAAATCAATTTTTTTACAATTTTTTTAAAAATTTTGATACAAACAAAGCATTTTTAAGAGATTTTGTTGAAATTTATGGAATAAATAATTTTATATGCAATTCTTTATAATTTTCTAAAGAAAAACTTCATATTTTGTAATGTATTTGTTAAATTTTATGCAAAAAAAGGCTCCTTATTAACAAATTTTGTTGAATTTTATGCACTTCTTTAGTTAAAAGTCAACATATAAAAAGAGTGATGACTAAATTCTTATCGTTTGGATACTGAGTTGGTTGGCGTTTTGTCCCATAAGAACCAATTTTAGTGTCAATTTTTTTCTAGAGAAAAAAGTTTACTGATACTCTCGTAGATGTAATAGAATTTAATATTTTTCTCTAACAATACTACTTGTGGCACTCCAACAAAACGTGGCGACTAAACCCGGCAATTCTCTAGCGTTAATATAAATGGGTTTTATGGCCAGATTATGTTGAATTTGATGCTATAAATAGGTTCTTAGTTCTTGATTATTACTTTATGTAAAAATTTATTTTTTTTATATATCTTGTTAAAATTTTACATTTAAAAATGCAAATTTTAATTAATTTATTGTTGTGGGCAGGATTTCTAAGCGATTATTGTTGATTTTTATGGAATAAATAGGTTTTCAGTGCAAATGATAAATAGTTTGTAATAGAAAGACTTGTTTCCTGCACAATTTTTGATAACAAAAGCATTTTTTGCGACAGCCAACATTAGAGCATGATGACCGCAAACGTATTTTTGTAAATTAAAAAAAAAAAATTTAAAATTTTATTTAAAAAATTATAATTAATAAATCATATTTTTTTAATGTTTTTTCATAGCTGGAAAGTATGGCATGAATTCATAACATTAAATTTTGCAGAAGATTTTAAAAGTTTTAAATTTTTTTCAGATTTATAGAAGTTTTCTTTAATTTTAAATATTTTAAAATATTCTAATTACTTCCAAAATGTTTGCGACAGATTTTTAAAAAGTTTTTACAAATTTTAAGAGTTTTCTATTTAGTTTAAGATACTTTTAAAAATTTATGTCAAACTTTAAATTTTTTATTTTTTTACAAATACTTAAAGTTTTATACATATTTTAGAGTTTTCTGAGCTGTTCTATAAACTTCTAAAAATGTTGCAGAAGATTTTTGACAAAAAAGTTAAATCTAAAAGTTTCTACACATTTTAGATTTTTTTTAAAAGTTTTTGAAACTTTTGAGAATGTTACAACAAATTTTTGATAAGTTTTTAAACTTTCTGTAAATTTTATAAATTTCTACACATTTTTGAATTTTTTGAAAAGCCTAAAATACTACTAAAAAATTCCAAAGGTGTTTCACAAGTTTTAAACTTTTTAGAAATTTGAAGTGTTTTCTACACTTTTTAGAATATTCTAAGAAACTTCAAAAAAGCTTGTGCAGCATTTTTTTTAAATGTTAAGAGTTTTCTACATATTTTATAATCTTTTGAAAAGCTCTAAACACTTTAAAAGTATTTGCGGAATATTTTTTTAAATTTAAAAATTTTCTGAAAATTTAAAACCAAAAAGTTTGAGAGTCACTAGATTGTACTTCTAAAAATGTGCAGAAGACTTTTGAAAAGTTTTAATAATTTTTTTAAGATTTTAAAGTTTTCATACACATTTCAGATTATTTTAAATACATCTAAAAATTTTGTAGACAATTTTTACAAAGGTTTTTACCTTTTTAAAAATTTTAAAAGTTTTTTACACATTTTAAAATTGTCTGAAAAGCTTTAAATACTTCTAACAATTTTGATGACATTTTAAAAAAAAAACTTTAATTTTTTTACAATTTTTTTATATTTTTTATATTTTTTTTTACATATTTTAAAAGTTTTCTACACATTTTAGAATCTTTTGAAAAGCTCTGGATACTTTTAAAATTTTTGTTAAAGATTGTTATAATTTATTTACAGAATTCTAAAAGTTTTTACAAAATTTAGAACTTTTTGAAAAAAAATCATTTTTAAAATCTTGCAAAATAATATAAATACTTCTAAAAAACTTACAAAAAACTTTTGAAAAGTTTGTACAAGTTCTAAGAATAAGATACTTCTAAAAATTTTAATTTTTTTTGTGATTTTCAAAAGTTTTCTAATTAATTTTGAATTTTTCTGAGAAAATATATTCTAAAATCTTGCAATTGATTCATTTATTGTGTAGAAAACTTATCTAGGTTTTCTGAACTATTTTTGTTGAATTTATAGAAGTAAACGTAAACTCAAATGTTTGTTATCAAAATATTTATTTACAAACACTCAGGAGGGTGGATGTATAATTTCAGTTAAAACTATAGATTGTTATGATGTTCTGGAGTTACTTGCTAAAAACGCTGCAACAATGTTGAGAAATTTTAAGCAATTAATGCATTATTGCGTGAGTTTTAAACATTTCTTTTCAGAGAAACTCTAATTGTAGCAATATTTTTGATATTATTCATGAATAAAAAAATATTCTGAGCTATTTTTGTTATGTTTTATTTAGTAAATAGTTTTTTTTTAAGAAAAATACATTCTCTACGAAATATTTTATTTTATACAAATTTATCTTTTTAATTTTTTCTAAAATTTTATGCAGTAAATAGTTTTTTGAAAAATCTTGTTTGCTCAATTTTATACAGTAATTAAGTTTCTGCGCGATTTTTTACAATTTTTTTGTAAACTAAATTGGCAGTTTTTGATGATTTTTTATAAAAAATAAGTTTTTTGAGCGATTTTTTCCGAATTTATTAATATTTTTTTCAGTAGTTTTTGTTGTTTTTGTATATTTTTTTATGATAAATTCATTTATGCATTATTGTCAAAAATACTCATTTACTGTAAGTTTTTTTTTTATTTCATACAAGAAAGACATTTTTTGAACAATTTATGTTTAATTTTATCGGTTTTGGTGCGGTTTTTGAATTATTTATTATAGAAAAACAAATTTTCTACAAATTTTTTGAAAATTTGGATACAAACAAAGCATTTATGAGAGGTTTTTGTTGAATTTTATGGAATAAATAGTTTTATATGCAATTCTTTAAAATTTTTTAATGAAAAACTTTTTATTTTGTTAAATTTTATGCAAAAAAAAGGCATTTTATGAACAATTTTTGTTAAATTTTATGCATTATAGATCATTTGCTTGAAGATCACAGTTTCTAATGCATTTCTAATACTTTTTTTATTTTTATTTTAATAATTTTACAAGATTTTTGATAAAAACAATGTAGATACGCATTTTCTGTGACGTTTAAAATAAATTTTTAATCTAAAGTTTTTTAAGCGATTTTTGTTGACTTTTACATGTGCAATTTCTTCTTAAAAACGTTTATTTACTGCAAAATGTTGAATGAATTTCATACAAATAATGCATTTTGAGCAACAACACAACAACACTTTCCGTTTTATCTTGAATAAACTTACGGCAGAACAACGCTCGCAAGTTTGCAAAACTTACTTTGAAAATTGTGGTTCAGTTTGCAAAATTTACCGTGCACTACTTTCATTTTGCGGTCGACATAATCGTCGCACTTTGCATAGTCTGATTGATAATGTGCATGCGCAGAGATTACGACGTCTGTGCGCACTAAAAAAGTTGTTGTGTGGAGCGTAGTGTTGAGGAAGACCACAGAACGAGTCGATTTGCCATTGTGCACAGCAATTTAAGCTGTGTCCATCCACCTTCAGGAAGATTTTGCGAAAAGATCTCTGTTTACGAGCTTACAAGATTCAGGTCGTGCAAGAGCTGAAACCACGTGACCATTATATGCGTCGTAAACAAGATTGTTCTTGATTCTTATTTTTACTAAGACATGAGGCTCATTTTTGGCTTAAAAGCTATGTGAACAAACAATATTGCCTGATTTGGAGCAAGGAAAATCCAAAAACCATCATTGAGACGCCGTTACATCTACAAAAACACACTGTTTGATGTGCTTTTTGGGCTTTGTGGAATCATCGGCTCATATTTCTTTAAAGATGATGCCGGCCAACACGTGACAGTCAATGGAGAGCGATATCAATGATTACTGATTTTTTTGTTCTCCAGTTGAATGGCGTTAATGTGGAGGAGCTTAGGTTTCAACAAGACAGCGCAACATACCACACAGTGCGCGACACAATCAATTTATTGAAGGAAACATTCTCATAATCATAATCTTGCGTAACGGACCCGTGAATTGGCTTCCACAGTGGACTAGTTTCTGTGAGGATATGTGAAGTCGCTAGTGTACACTAATTAAGCAGTAAAATTATCTTTACAATAAAGCCAATACCATGGCATGATTTTGACGAGTTTATTCCTCTAAAAAAAAACACTTTATTTTTTATGCAAATAATGGGTTTTAAATTTAAACCAATTTACTGCAAGATTTTTGACAAAACTCATATCATCAACAAAAAATTTCTCGTAGAAAATTTGATTTCATGAAATTTTCTAAGCAATATTTGTTGAATTTTATGTAGTAAATGAGTTTTTGTGTAATTCCTGATCTGATGATTTTACTATGAATTTTACATACACATTTACATTACATTACATTTACACATTACATTTTTGATAAATTTAATAATATAAATGGGTTTTATGGCCAAATTATAAATAGGTTTATAGTGCAATTTTAACTATTATTTTTGCAAGATTCTTTAAAAACTTGCAAATTTTAATCACTTTATTGTTGTAAGGAAGATTTCTAATCGATTATTGTTGATTTTTTTGCAGTAAATAGGTTTTCAGACCAACGATAAATAGTTTCTTATGAAAAGTATTGTTTTTTGCACAATTTTTGATAAATCAAATGTAAGAAAAGAATTTTTTTGCCATTTTTGATTGATGTATTTATTTATTGCTTAGAAAATCTATTTGGGTTTTCAGAACAATTTTTGTTGATTTTTTAGAAGTAAACGTTCTTGGGTGTGTTCTTATAGAAAATCTAATTTGCAACAAGATTTATGATACATTTTATGGAAAATTCTATTATTTTATGCAAAAATTCAGTTGAAACTTTGACCGTCATTATGCTCTAGAGTTGCCAATCCACTCGCTCAAGTGTTTGTTATTGAAAGATTGATTTACAAACACTCAGGCGGGTGGATATACAAATTTAGTTGAAAATATTGATCATCATGCTCTGGAGTTATCCGTTTGAGTGTTTGTAAACTTATCTTTTGATAAGGAACACTTGGGCGGGCGGGTGGGCAACTTTAGTTAAAACTTTTGACCGCCATCTTGCTTTAGAGCTGTCCACTTACCCACTTAAGTGTTTCTTATCTGAAGATTTATTTACAAACGTTTGTACCATTTCAGTGAAAACTAATGTTTGTCATCATGCCTTAGAGTTACCCGCCCAAGTGTTTGTAAACTAATCTTTTGATAACAAACACTCGGGCGGATAAGTCGGCAACTCCAGTTGAAACTTTTCACCGCTATTATGCTCTGGAGTTGCCCACCCACTCGCTCAAGTGTTTGTTATTAAAATATTATTTACAGAGGGTGAATGTACAATTTTAGTTAAAACTTTGTGTGTTTGTAAAGTAATTTAATTATAATACTTGGACGGGTGAGTGGGTAACTTCAGTTAAAACTATTAACTTTATCATGCTCTGGAGTTACCCGCCCGAGTGTTTGTAAACTAATTTTCTGATAACAAACATACGGGCGGATAGGTGGGCAACTCTAGTTGAAATTTTTGACCGCTATCATGCTCTGAAGTTGCCCACCCACCCGCCCAGGTGTTTGTTATCAAAAGATTTATTTACAAATACTCTAGCGGGTGGATGTACAAATTTAGTTGAATTTATTGATTGTCGTCATGCTCTGGAGCCACCCACCCAGTTTTTTTTTCAAATTGCAATAATTTTTATCAATTAAATGTGATAAATGTATTTTATGTGTCAGTTTTGATAATTTTATTGATGTAAGTGGTTTTTTTTTTAAATTTATAGCAAGTAACTGGTTTTGTGTGCTAGTTTTGAACATCTTAAAACTGCAACAACAACAATGTTGAGGAATTTCTTTTTAGAGACACTTTAATTTTAGCAATATTTTTGATAATATTCATGAATAAAAAAAAATTTCTGAGCAATTTTTGTTAAATTTTATTTAGTAAATTAATTTTTTTGTAAAAAAAATACATTTTTTAGAAGATTTTTAATCAATTTTATACTAATACATTTTTTATTTTTTCTAAAATTTTATGCAGTAAATAGTTTTTGAAAAATGTTTTTTGCCCAATTTTATGCAGTTTCTGCGCGATTTTTGACATTTTTCTTGTAAACTAAATTTGCGATTTTTTTATGATGAAACAAGTTTACTTTTTTCCGAATTTATTAAGGTAATTTATTGATTTAAATGTAAAAAAATCATTTATGCATCATTTTTGATAATTTTTTCAAAGGTTTTCAAGATTTTTGATGAATTTAATGTCAAAAAATACTCATTTACTGTAAGTTTCTTTTAAATTTTATGCAAGAAAGACATTTTTTGAACAATTTATGTTTAATTTTATCAGTTTTGGAGCAATTTTTGATTTTTTTATTATAAAAATCAATTTTTTTACAAAATTTTTAAAAATTTGGATACAAACAAAGCATTTTTGAGAGATTTTGTTGATTTTTATGAAATAAATAGTTTTATATGCAATTCTTTATAAATTTCTAATGAAAAACTTCATATTTTGTAATGTATTTGTTGAATTTTATGCACTAAAGATTATTTGCTTGTAGAAAATCACATTTTCTAATGCAGCAAATAAATTTGTTAATTTTAATAATTTTGCAAAATTTTTGATAAATCCAATTTAAGATACGCAATTTCTGTGCCGTTTTAAATTAAAAAAATTATGTGAGTAGGTTTTTTGAGCAGTTTTTGTTGACTTTTACATTTTATTGTGCAATTTCTTTTTAAAAATGCCTATTTACTGCAATTTTTTTAATGAATTATATACAAACAATGCATTTTAGGTAATCTTTAATCAGTTTCTTATAAGAAAGCCATTTTACAGCAAGATTTTTGATGAATTTTATGCCATCAATGCGTTTTTTATTATTTTTATTATGAAAAACTTTTTAGTGAGTTTTTTGCAAGAAAGGAGTTAAGTTTTATTTTCTTCCATTGCGACGCACCTACTTGCCCAAGTGTTTGTCATTAAAGAATCCTTTTTTGTCCCACCTCTTGTGTGCTTGGATATAGATATGAGATAATTGTTTAACAATAAATCTTCTTATAACTAACGCTCTAGTGGGTGGGTAGGAACTAAGTTTAAATTGTGGTTTTTGAGGGTATGAAACTCTTAAAAAAATTCTACATTTTTGTTGTTGTTTTTTAACTTTTTTTCAATTTTTAAACTACCAAAGTTAACGTATATTTGATGTAAATTAGTTGGAAAATATAAATTTGTTTTGTGTATTTGGGTTTCAATAGTCTAAAACTGAAAAAAACTGTTTTTTTATTATTTGGGAATTTTGCGAGAACCGTTTTAGTGGCAGTCCGTGCAGTCTGACGTTGTCTTGCGCAGATTGAGCATTATTTTGCTTAAGAATCTAGATTTGACTTCTAAAAAATCTTGCTTTGCTTGGAACGTAGATTTTTTAATTTGCCAAGAATAAATTAAATTTGCTGCTGTAGCTACATTGGTGCTACTGAATATTATTAATTGCACAGTAGAACTTTTTTAGAAGGGTTTTGAAAACTTTTTAATGGTTCATAAAACTGTATTTGTCAAACTTTCACTTATGGGGTAAACAAATTGCACACAAATACCTTTAGTTTACGTAAAATTATTATCTTTATACTAAATAAACATAAATAGAAAAATAAGAACCAACATTTTTGTTTTGCGCGTTACTGATTCTTTTAATTATTTTCTGTAAGTACTATATCTTGCTAAAATATAAATAATATTAGTTAAATTTGATTTAATAATTTGCATTATTATGCAAGCTTTGGGATTTAATAAAAATAATCTTTTAAAGCAAAGCAGATTAACCGGATGGAGTAGTGGCAATTATAAATCTTGAATATTGAAAATGGCATGTCAACCCTTGAAGTTGTTGTCGAGTATCTGAATAAGAGAAATATTTCGTTGGCACAGCAGCGGCAGGCAGGCAGCAGTGGCACTCGAGAATTATAATATGGGGATGATTAAATCCATGCTGAAAGTCGTTTAGAGATTGTCGCGTGTCATCACAGTAATTGCCTACATTACCGAAACTATTACTGAAATCTAATTACTGCAATATGCCAGGAATTCTGAGACGACAATTATACTAATTTGCACCTATTATATCCCGTCTTAACTATAGTTTGCAGCGATTTAATGTCAAGATAGACTTAATTGGGAAAGCATTTTCATCGTTACCGTTCATATCTCACATAACTATTAATTAATCACAAATTATTGCAATTGTATAAGAGGGTTTATTGCTATATTGGATGGCCATTAGCAAGACAAAGCTTTGTACTTTACCTTGGCTCAGTATTTTCGCAAACATTTGCAATTCAATAAATAGACACTGCTTTCAATTTTATAAATCAGATTTAGAAATAAAACTAAAAATCTGATCATTAAATCCAACATTCTCACGCTTTTATATTTATTGAATTTCGAATTGAAATAAATTTTTATCATCAACAGACACATTATTAATTCACTTTTTTTTTCTTCGCTCCCCAGTCCCGCAATATTCATAAATGTATTAATTTATCAACATTACGTCTCCCCCCAAGCGTGTATACACATTTTTTTTTGTTCATAAACGAATTATTTATTTCCATATTTTTTAATACGAAATTTAATTTGAAAGCAAACGAGGTCCCTGAAACGTGATTCGAATCCATTAAATATTCACATTATGTATTACATTTTTTTCTGTTTTTGTTTGCCGGTTGTTTAATAAATAGCGCAAACATTATTTTTATTAATGCCTACCATTGACTTTATTTCTTGTTATTATTCATTCAGATTGGTTCAAATTTAGGGATGTCTGGGCTGTATTTCTAAAGTGTAGACTGCAAAAAATATTTGCAATTGTATATAATTAAATTAAGATTTTTTAAATTAACAAATAATTAACAAAGGTTTTTGTTAGCATTATTTATAATACAAGGTGGGGCAGAATGAACTCTCTAGTTTTAACTAATCACTGACGGGTCCCCAGAACAGATATAAGGGTGGGGGAAGAGTGGTTAGGTCGAAGCAATTACACCATTTTTAGTAGTTGGTAGAGCAAGCTTTGTTATTGAGACATTTTTAAAAAACGGAAAAAAGAGCTTTTCACAAGCGGTTTGGTTTAGCTTGTCGTTCCTGACCTTAAAACCATTTAAAAATTGATTAGTATTGTAAGAAAAACGGCATGTGCACTTTGTAATAAACCAGTTGGGCGATCCAAGAGTGTGAGAGCACTTGAAAGCATTTATTTAACATGTTTGCTCAGAACAATACGGCAAATGGATTGCAATGCAATGGAGTGGGAGTCGACTGCGAGATGAAGAAACGTTTGCGCAGTGACGGCAATGACCGTTCCTTGATAATTGTTGTTAATATCATTAATTAGTGTTTATAAAAATACAACGTTTAAGCACGGTGTGGTGGTTGGGAGGTTTAGCGGCCGAAACATATTGCAATTTAAATGTTAATGAATTTTGCAAAATAACTAAGTTAATACTGGAAATTTGGCAACATTGATGTTTATTTCTTAAATGTTACTGCATTTAGTATAAAAGGTTTCTTAATCAGATTTTGCTGTAACTGATTCGTTTTATGATGAGATATGGTATATTCGATTTTAATTGATCAAATGCGTTTATTGCAATTATTAACAGTTGAAGAGACATGGCTTCAATACTTGCATAAATGATTACATGATCGAGATCCGATTATTATAGCCGCACAAACGCCCCCACACCTCCCCACGTATATCTATAAACGGGTTAGCCTAGTATTATTTTATAATAGATTGAATTTGGGGTGTGTATGTTCTAGGATAATCCAGGATGTGGCAATTTAATTTTTGGTACAGTCGAGTGGACGGGATGACCCAACAGCTAATTAAGATTTGATTTAATTAAAACCTAATCAATGTGTGTATGTGTGAGAGGCATCCAGCTGGGATCCGGGCCTCAGGCCGCGTGTCCAGTTAATTAATACACACGATCATAACTTCAGGTGAATTAATAAGCGAGATAGTAGTTGTTGCTCTAGAACTTGCTATTAAATCAAAATAGACAAAGTGTTTTCGGTAATAATAATTAAATTAATTATCATCAAAGAACTTTTATTAAAACTAATTAAATAAATTTGCTAGCTTGATAAAAATAAAATAAAATTATATTCCTTTGATGCATCATGGAGAAGTCGATACGTGTCTCGGTTATTAAATTCGTGTATTAATAAGGGATATATCTCTCGAGGATTGCCCCAGCAGTAGTAGACTTCATTATGAAGGAGCAATTTTCCAAGGATTGTAATTTATAGATATTGTCTCCAATTGTAATTTATGAATGCAGCATTAATACACGTATTATTCTGGAGGGTGCCTAGCATAAATTTAATTATTAATCTTAATTAAATTTATTAGAAAGTGTAATAGAACCCTTGTTATTTTGTAACACATTCATTTTGAATTAGAGATTGTTTGGTAAAAGATGAATTTAACAAATTTTAAGGAATTTTTTTTTCTAAAACAGTTTTAAATTTTGCTGTAGGATTAAGAAAAAAAATTGTAATCATGAAATAACTGTAAATTTGCTGCGCTCTTTTGCCAGCCAACAGTTTTGGATAGAGGAGCTTGCAGGAGTGGAGCAATTCTTTGCTCCGGAAGTGAGAAATCACTCCCAAAGACGGATGAACCGAACTGGTCAACGGCGTAATACGAAAAAAAACGGGAAACTACCGCATTAAATGTTTTTAAGCAATCTCTAGTACAATTATCATTAAGACGGACAAAACTAAAAACGGCCCCAAGTATCGACGTCTCTTAAATAGGAGCAAAGAATCGCCGAGTCTATAATAGAGAATAACAGTACACTACAGCGCAAAAACGCAACGAAAAAGGCTAAACCAATAAGAGTAGACACGTGGAATGTGCGGAGTGCATATGAAGATGGAAAGATTTACAACATTGTGCAAGAAATGGATAAGATAAAGATGGAAATTATAGGAATAAGTGAGATTGGAAAAGCTCGGGATGTACGAAAGTACAGTAGTAATGATGACAAACAACATTGAAATAGGGTAGCCATCATAGTAAATTGAAATGTCAAAAACTCAGTCAAAAATTTAATATTTTTCTTAGATAGAGTCATAATGGTTTAACTGGAAACAAAGCCATTTAACATAAACATTGTACAAGTATACTTTCCAATTGCAGACAAGGATGACACAAAAGTAAAAGAACTGTATGAACAGATAGAACATGTCCTAAAATCAACCAAAAAAAAACAAGTTTACACTAATAATGGGAGATTTTAATGCTAAGGTTGGACAAGGAAAAGAATACAATATTGAATTGGGTCATGGAATGATAGAGGGGATAGACTAGTCCAATTCTGTAGTAAAAAAGAACTTGTTATAACAAATACGTTTTATAAACTTCCTAAAAAGCGCCTATATACTTGGACATCACAAGCAAATACAACTCAAAAAGTAGTCAAGAACCGAATTGACTATATAACTATCAACCAGAAATTTTAAAACAGCATAAAATCTGCAAAAACATATCCTTGAGCAGATGCAAACTCTGATAAGACGACTTAAAAAGATTTAAAAAAACAGCAATCACCAGACCCAATATACGATTTAAGGAAGGTGAGAGAAGAGGTTAATCTCAGAACAGTTATAACCAATTCGATAACCAAAAGTTTTGAAACAATAAACATAGGAGATCTAAGCGTAGAACAGGAATGAAAAAACATTAGAAACGTACTTGGTGCTATAATTAAAGAACATGTACCAACCAAAAACATAAAGAGTAGATGACAAGTATCATTTTAAAAATAATGAATGATAGAAGAATGCTTAAAGGAAAATACCAAAAAAAAAATACAAAGAACTAAATAAACAAATACGGAAAAATCAGGAATGAAAAGGAAGAACTGATGAGAGCTGAACTACAAAAGAAACATGATCACTTCAATATGCATCAAAAGATAAAGGAGACCGCGGGTACTGAAAGGAAAAGAGTACAGGGAAGACTTGTTGACGAAAGTGGAAATGAAATTACGGACACAAAAAACAAATGTATGTGGAAAGATTATATCCACAAGTATTTTGAAGATGCTTGTCCAGAGAATCATGGTATAAAAAACGCTTACATTAAACCTCAAATAACAAAGAAGAAAGTTCAAAATGCGATAAACAATAGCAAACAAAGCAGTAGTCCCAGATAATATCCCGATAGAAATAATCAAGCTTTTTAACAAAAATGCCATAAATACGCTTACTCAACTATATAATGCACAATATGATACCGGAAAGATACCCGAAGAATGGCTCAAATCAACATTTATTACTATTCCATAAAAAAAACAACATCAAAACAGTGCGACGAAGTACAATAAGCATAATAAGCCATGCTCTTAAAATATTTTTCAAAATTATACATTTCCGTATATACCGACAATACGAACACCATATTGAAGAAACGCAATTTGGTTTCAGGAATGCGTTGGGTACCAGGGAGGCACTATTTGCGCTTAATGTATTGATCCAGAGATGCAAAGACGTTAACTGCGAGGTACACTTGAATTTTATAGATTTCAGCAAAGCGTTAGATTGAGTAAAATACAAAAAATTACTTAAGAAGACCACCGGAGCCGACTACAAAAACATCCGCGTACTAGCAAACCTCTACTGGCAACAGACGTTAGAAGTACGAGTTGAAGACCAATGTACGGGTAATATTTAAATTTGCAGAGGTGTGACGCAGGGTTGTGTGCTTTTGCCAACCTTGCTTAACATATACTTGGAAGAAATATTTAAGGAGACGATGGATGGAGTGGAGGAAGGATTATTGATCAACGGCGAGATAATTAACAACTTAAGGTATGCGGACGGGCTCAATTACTTCAGCTGATGATTCATAATATCAAATTAGTTAGCGAAAAGTACGAAATCAATCTAAATCTCAAAAAGACCAAATATATGCTTGTCAGTCAAGATCATCCATTACAGCGGACGATACTTCTCAACAACAAAACCATAGATCAAGTGAACAAATACAGATATCTAGGCACATGCGTGAATAAACTTTGGGGTCATAAAGTTGAAATCAAATACAGGATAGAAAAAGCGAAAACAACATTTAACCAGATGAGAAACGTTTTCAATTGCCCAGACTTGAGCATGCAAATTAAGATCAAAATGTTGCGCTGCTACGTATTCTCAACACTAATGTACGGCGTTGAATCTTGGACCCTATCAAAGGATACAGAGACAAAACTAGTGGCTTTCGAACTATGGACATATCGTTGTATTCTGAATTTTTCATTTAAAGAGCACATTAGTAATGAGGAGGTTTTGCAGAGAATGGGCAAGGAACAGAAAGTAAAGAAAGCTGTGAAGGTTTTGGAATATCTTCGGCACGTAATGAGGCATAGTGATAGGTACAGAATACTTCAACTGATTCTGGAAGGAAAGGTGATGCAAAGAAGAGGTCCGGGAAGACGCCAAATTTTATGACTTAAAAATCTACGCTAGTGGTTTGACATGACATAGCTACATTTTTTTTGCTATGCAGTGGACAAGAAGAAGATGATTTCTAATATCCGGAGCGGATAAAGCACGTCAAGAAGAAGAAATGTATAGTTTTTAGTAGTTTATCGCGAGGTTTTAGTGTTAGCAACATTTTGATGTTTCAAGATTGGGTTTTGCTGCTTTAGACATTTTGTGAATCATATTTTACATTTTTAAACTTTTTGACCGAATTTTAATGCAATAATTATATGTTTAAAAATTGGATTGTTATTTTAGATCAGTGGTGGCCAACCCAAATGATCTTGCGAGCCACTTTGGAAATGCATCATAACTCCGCGGGCCCCATATAAAATTATATATCCATGTATTAGATTTATACTTACTATAGACATCTTTTTGAAGTAAAATTAAATTATAAAATATAATTTAATTATTCTGCAAACTCTAAGTCCTATACTCTTTACAACATTAATAGACAAGGCTATAAAGAAAAGTTAAAAAAGCCAAAGACACAAGAATAGGATACAAAAAAATGGAAAAATTTAGTATTCAAATACCAACGTTTGCGGATGACATTATATTAATAGCAGACAAAGAAGAGAAACTACTAAGAAACATAAAAATATACGAAGAAAAACTAAAGAAGATAGGCATGGAAATAAACACAAATAAAACAAAGACAATGTAGCCACAAAACCTAAGAGGCACAAGATAGAATTGGATCGACAAATAATTGAACAAGTAAAGTATTACAACTATTTTGGTCAATTATAGAAGTAACTGGAAATAGATGCAAGAGTTCAAAAAGGAAGAAGTATATTCAATGCACTCAAAAAACAATTCTTAGTTAAAAAAGAAATAACAAAGACAATAAAAACAAAAATACAAAAGGTAGTATAACCAGCTCTAATATACTCAAGCAAATCTTGGACAACACCAGACAGAAATAAAAACAAAATAAATGCAATAGAGATGAAATAGAGATGAAATTTCTAATAAAAATTAAAAGAATAACAAGAAAAGATAAAGTAGAAAGCTCTTAAGTAAGAAGTGAACTAAAAATTAAACCTATAAAACAGTAATAGAGAGGCAGCTAGGAAGGCTAGGACTCATACACAGACTGAATAGAACCAGAATAGCCAAGAAAGTAAATAAATTGAAAACAAACAAGTAAAAAACAAACAGCTGGTCCAAACAGGCCCACAAAGCAACAGAAAGAAGAGGAATAGAGTAGAGTAAGATAGCAAAAATGGCTTAAGATAGACAAGGTTATAAAGAAGTTATAAAATAATACATCCGACACCCGAAAAAGGTATTAAGGACTAAAAATAAATAATAATAATATTCATAAATAAAACAGGCAATATCTGTCATATATATACGCAAGAATATTATTTTAAAATCAAAGTTAATTTTTTTCTCATAATTTCTACAGTTAATTTTTGAATATATGGATGCACAAATAATGTATTTTTTAAATAAATTGGTTTTTACTACTTTGCTCATTATAAAATAAATATATTTTGTAAAACTGTTATAAATCTCGCGGGCTGCAAAGATGTTCTAGGCAGGCCGCATGCGTTGGCCACCCCTGTTTTAGATATTTATAAATAAAATTTTAAACTTTTTATCAATTATGGCCTTATTTCAGTACTTTCTAATCATATTTTAATGTTTCAAGGCCGGATTGAGCTAAAAAAAAAAACAGTTTATGTTAACTCTGGTGCTTTCTGACAATATTTTGATGTTTTAAGATCGAATTTTGTTATTTTTGAATATTTTATAAATAGAATTTTACATGATTAAACAGTTAATGACAAGATTTAAAATGGTTTCTTTTTTATATATATATATTAGCAAACAACACATGTGACTTATTTTGGTAAGGTGTACTAAGCTCATGGAAAACAAATCAGTCAGAAACATGTCACCTTTTAATATTTATTGGGAGTAGAATCTGAATTTGATGATAAATCTAATGCAGATTCTAAAAATGGAATATTGAAGGTAATAATCTTAAGACTATATTTTAATTATTTGACAAACTGACAACAAAGTTTTGTTGAACATATTACTTTTTCTGCCGTGCCAAAATGAATTTAATAAAAATAGACCAATAATAGTAAAAATTTCATGTTTAGCATTTTTCTTAATATATAGTTTTATCAAAAAATAATTATAAAACCTTTTAGCAAATTTTTAAAATTTTAAAATTTTGCCATTTTTTATGTATCAAAATAGTATGGTAAATCCGTATATTTTTTCTATTATGTATTTGATTTATATAATAAATTTTACAAAATTAATAAAAAAAAAATATTTGTCTTTTTTTTATTGTAATAAATAAATTTGTTTAAATAACTTACCATCTTCCAAATTTAGGCTCATTTTTCAAAACATCTATGTTTCCACTTCTTATTGTTTCAATAATTGATTTGTTAGCCATTTGTGTTTCCATTTAAATTTTGGGCAATAAACGTAATACAGCAACTAATTTATTCAAACATTTATTGGAAACATTAGAAACATCATTGATTAATTTGTTTGTTTCATTTAATGAACCACAATTGGTACAATAGTAAAAGTTTGAAGCGATATCAATTGTACCATCAGTTGATTCCGCCATTATTGAATTAAATTTGTTCAATAAACTGCAATTTAAATAATCAATCAACGGTTTATATAAGTGTTATCTTATTGATTTTAATTGATAATAATAATTTTAATATACTATCAATGTTTAAGTTTTCTAATTAAAGAATTAAATTTTAATTCAAAATTAAGTAGTTATAATTTTTTTTTTTTTACTTTATGAAAACTGTTTATATTATTTACTAAGTTTGTTATATAATACAAACTAGTTTTTTTCAATAAATGATTATTTTTTAATAAATATAAAATGTTTTTAAAGATTTCTCACATTTAAAATATAGAATAGTTATTGAGATTTTTTGTAAATTGTTTTTCTAATCAGTAAGATTCTAGACTGACTGATGAAGAGTGCATACTCTAAAACGCTAGTGTATATACGCAGGAGGTTTGGATCTTTTTTCTCATAACTGAGATTCTGGTTTTCAGTAGATAGGCCAACCTTTAAAATGTAATGTTTTTACGTACCTTCCAAACTTCCTGACTCGAGTCCAAATTACTTTATTCTTACCCATGCTATAATATTTTCATTGTTGCCTCCTAAACAAATATTTATTTTAAGAATTCTAACACATGTTCAGGACCAAAACTTTAAGGAAAGGTTTCTTTAACCGTACTATTCACAAATAGAATCAACTTTCAAATTCCCAAGACTTTTAAGCCACAAATACTCAAGATCAATGTTCACAGACTGTTTAAATCTAGTTTTCAATATAATTATTTTAATTTCTTAATATAATTAAAAAAAAAAATAAATTTGTTGAAATTTTAAAAAACAAAATTTAGAACTGGGTTTTTTTAAGTTTAATACAAAAAACCCAACATATTGGCAATAAAATATTATCAATTGCTTCATGTGTAAATTTAAATATGAACTAAAAAACCCAATTATAATGTTTTTATCTGTTATCAGTTAATATAAATAAGCGAATGAAAGCGACTAAACCATATCCTTACGTGCTTTCAAAGTACTCACATCTGCTTTGTGTTAAGTTTTAATATTTTAACAAAATATAATGGGGAAGAAAAAATTTGATTTATTTCTATTGATTGCGTTAATCGGTACTATTACAGCTCATCCAGGTATGTTTTTTATTCTATTTAAAGCATTTATTGCAAAATTCTTAAAAACAATTTATGATACATAGTATTGTAGTTATAATTACTTCTTATCTAGTATTATTTAAAAAAAAATGATAGCATAATGTGATTAATTATTAAATTAAAACAAATTAATTAGGTTAAAAATTCAATTAATATAATAATAAGCAGAAATTTTGCATACATTTCTTGTTTGTTTATTACATTATTATAAGGAAACTTTAGATATTTTTTATCTTCATTCATCCAACTTTAAAAGGCTTTAGGTACAAAGCATTTTTTTCGGATAATAATAATATCAAATTGTCAAACTCACAAAATATCAAAAAAAGTTTATAAATATAATTTTCTAGTTTTGAAAATATTAATTTAAAAACTAATACATTTTGTAGCATGCAGAAGCACCATATTTTTTTTCAATTATATTTGATTGAATACACAATTTGCTTGTGTTCTAATAATTTTACTTTCAATTATTATTAAATTTTATATTTAAAAAAAATATTTATTAACCAACTGTAAAAATTATAACTTTTTTCAATAGTTTTTGCAATGTTATTATTACTTAAAACTGAACTTTATATTTCAATAATTTTTTTAGTTTTTTTTTTTAGAAATTGAACAAAATTTATTAGAAAATCAAGATGTTTCAATAGGAAAAGACATTGCAAATTTCATATATCGTAAGTCTGAAGATGATACTAAAGATTCTAATGAAAAGTTATTGAGGACATCTGGAACAAAAAATAATGCACAAAATTCATCTCTAACCAATGACGATTTGGTAAAAAAAAATACTAAAACGATAAAAATATTACCGGAATTGAAAACTAAATCTGATTTTCACAATAATAAAAATGAAAAAATGCAAAGAGAACGAAATCTACCACATGAATTTATTGAGGATTTTCTAAATAATAATTTTGTAGCAGCCGAATCAACACTTGAGCTAATTAATGAAGACGAAGAAATTAATTTATTAGTAGCAGTAGTAAACAAAATAACTAGTTTTGAATTAATTTTGCAATTTACAAAAAATATTACAAATACAGAAAAGAAATTTTTATTCTGCAAAGCATTATATTATGAAACGCAAAGTAACGAAAATTTTGTTGAAATCTTAAGGGTAGGCCACATTTTAAAAACAAAATTTATTAATTTAACTGAAACAGAAATTATTGTTGCTGACATAAAAAAGTTTATATTAACTCAGAATGAAAATTACGATTATAAACAAGTTTATTACGATTCCTTCTTTACTAATATTGTAGAATTTTTATATGAAGAAAATGATGTCGAAACAACATTAAACTATATAGTTGATCAAACAACATTTCAACAAAAGATTGCAGGTTTTATAGCTATATTTGATACGATAAAAAAGAAAAATCATTTAAATAAAACTGCTATTCAATTAGCTCTTTATATTAAAAAATCATTAGATCACAACGACTATCCAGATACCGATTCAGATATGAAAACTAAATTTAAAAATCTTAAAAATGCTTTACCACAATCAGTAAGAAATCTTATATTTTTGCCTGTAGTTTGTATCAAAAATGTTAAAAGAAATGAATACTTACAAACTTCGCTTTCTGCCACATACGATCAAAATAGAGCTGAGGCATTCACAAACATTTCAGGAACTGTTTCAATTGGAAGCGTGTGGAATATTGAACATACTAAAAATGATACATTTGTTATCAAAAATATTCACCGTAATGAATATTTGTTTGCATCTCTTTATCCGTTTAACAATGAAAGCTACAGACGCAGAGTATTTACTTGGATTCCTGGTTCCCAAGATTCCGATTGCATATGGAAGATTGAACCTGATGGTGATAATTGTTACATAAAAAGTATTACTCGTAATAATTACATGTATAGTCCTGATAATTTTTATACTTATGGTATTGATAAGCGTCATGTATTTACTTGGCATAGAGGTGCTAAAGGTTTGGACAGCCTTTGGAGAATTGAAAATTGTAAAGCTATCGACAATGAATAAAAAAATGTTTTATTTTATTATTATATAAAGTTTTAATAAATATTGGGTAAATTATTGGCTGCTTGTTAGTTTATGTAAAAAATTATGTTAATAAAAGTTTTTGTAGAAATTTTAATCTATATAGTGATGTATTTTGATTTTTAATTCAAGTCATGTTTCACAAGATATGACGTCGTCATCAGTTTTTATAAATGGAACCCTGTATTTTTTTTTATTTTTAGAAAGAATTTTTTTAAACAATTACAATGATATAAGGTTTTTTGGGTTACGATTTATGGTTTTCGAAATATTCATCAAAATAGTAAACCAAAATGTAAAATACAAAATTTTATAAAATTATATAAAAACATTGTTTTCTAATTTAGAATAAAACAAATTGGATTTATCCAATTTTGGATTAAAAAATTGAATGAAAAAAAAATTCGTTTTGTTTTTTTTTTACTAAATTTTGATTGAAACAAAAACTAATCTATAGAATTAGTTCCATTTTTTTTTCTACAGCCTTGAATAAATATTTTAAATAATATAAAAATTAAAAACGCATAATTGCTACTTCAATTTTTTTAAAGATTATCTGAAAATTTAGTTTTATTAAAATTTGTCTTCTACTAAATCTTAAATAAAATAAAAACTAATCTATAAAATTTGATCAAGTATTTGTTTCTACAATTTCCAATAAGCATTTTGAATACTCAAAAAATGAAATAAGCAAATCTTCTATTTCAAATATATGTATTTTCGATCTTTTTGAAAATTTAGTTTTTCCAAATTTTGTCTCTTACTTACTAAAACTTAAATAAAACAAAATCGAATCTATGAAATCTATTTAAATATTTTGGTTATAATCTCTAATAAGTATTTTGAATGCAAATTTGGTATTGCAATTTTTTTTTTGGATTTTTAATAAAATTATTTTTTTTTTTTTAATTTTTCTTACAAAAACTTAAATATATGAAATTTTATCAAATGTTTTTTTGTTGCGCACATTTGGATAATGTTTTGTAACAACAAATTGTTAATGAAAGATATAAAAATTTAACAAAATTTGCAAATTGCAAACATTTTTTAGCACTATTCTATAATAAATATTGTCGTAATCTTTCATAAGTATCTTAAACCAATATTTGCTTTATTACAGTAGTTTTAAAATTATTGACATATATTTCCGTTTATTTAACGTCAAAATAAATCAGAAACAAAATATTTAATTAGTTTTGTAATTCATAGTAAAAGGTGTTTTTTTTAGAGGCGGCAAAACTTTAAAATGGCAACACTTTGAGGTTAGTTTGGTTAGGAAATTTATTATGAATAAACTCATGCCACGTTTGCAAAAAACAAAACCATAGACCAAGTGGACAAATACACATATCTAGGCACATGCGTGAATAAACTTTGGGGTCATTAAGTTGAAATTAAATACAGGATAGAAAAAGCGAAAACAACATTTAACCAGATGAGAAACGTTTTCAATTGCCCAGACTTGAGCATGCAAATTAAGATCAAAACACTAATGTACGGCGTCGAATCTTGGACATATCGTCGTATTCTGAATTTTTCATGGAAAGAGCACATTAGTATGAGGAGGTTTTGCAGAGAATGGGCAAGGAACAGGAAGTAAAGAAAGCTATAAAGGTTTTAGAATATCTTCGGCTCGTAATGAGGCATAGTGATAGGTACAGAATACTTCAACTGATTTTGGAAGGAAAGGTGATGCAACGAAGAGACCCGGGAAGACGCCAAATTTTATGACTTAAAAATCTACGCTAGTGGTTTGACATGACATCGCTGCAACTTTTTTGCTGTGCAGTGGACAAGGAGAAGATTGTGATGTTGATCACTAATATCTGGAGCGGATGAAGCACGCCAAGAAAAAGAAATTTATAGTTTTTAGTAGTTTATAGCGAGGTTTTAGTGTTAGCAATATTTTGATGTTTCAAGATTGGGTTTTGCTGCTTTAGACATTTTGTGAATCATATTTTTCATTTTTAAACTTTTTGACTGGATTTTAGTGCAATAATTATATATTTTATATTTTCTATTTTTATTTTATAAAATCCTTTTATATTATTCATATTATTAAAGTAATGATTTTATTTTATTTATTTATTTTATTTTATTTTTACATACATGTTTCGATGAGTTATCATCATTTTCAATGTATTTATATTATATAATATTTCAAACTGATTTATTATTATTTAAAAAATTGTTTTTTCCCGATACCCTGATATCCGTTTTATTTATTTAAATTTCTATATTCCCGCTGACTTGAATTTTGATTTTGTCATTTATTAGACGTTACAAATTTTTTCAGATACAATTATACCAAAAGATTCGTTTCATCCAATTAATCATAAATTATCAGTTTTTAATAGTTTAATACATAGAGCTATTTCAATTCCACTAAATAATCAAAATTTTAAAGATGAAATTAATATTATTAAACAAATTGCAAAAAACAATGGTTTTAATGAATCAACTATTTATAAAATTTTCAATAAAAAACAGTTTAAAATTTGCATAAATGAAATATATCCATTTAGAAAAGAAGTAAATAAGAAATATTGCTCAATAACATATTTTGGCAATTTATCTGAAAAAATTTCAAAATATTTAAACAAAAAATTTCAAATTACTGTTGCATTTAAAACACATATGAATTTAAAAACAAAATTAATAAATGCTAAAGAAAAAACAGAAATTTTCAATAAAAGTGGAATTTATAAACTAAATTGTAGTAATTGCAACGGAACGTATATTGGACAAACCATGAGAAATTTTGATATTAGATATAAAGATTACATAAGAGCTTTAAAATATAAAGATATAGAAAAGTCAAATTTTGCTAAACATTTAATTCTGAATAAACATAATATTTCGAATCAAAAAACATCATTAAATATTCTACACATTTCGGATAAAAATTTAACATTTTTGGAAAGCTTAGAAATTAAAAAACATTTAAAAAATCAAAATTATACAGTAATAAATGAACAATTAGATATATATAATTTACCACTACTAGATATGTTAATAAAAATAAATTTTAGTTAAATAGAAATTTTAAATTATAATGTAAATATTTATTTGATAGATTATCTAACCTTTAAATTTGTAACGTCTAATAAATGACAAAATCAAAATTCAAGTCAGCGGGAATATAGAAATTTAAATAAATAAAAACGGATATCAGGGTAGCGGGAAAAAACAATTTGTTAAATAATAATAAATCAGTTTGAAATATTATATAATATAAATACATTGAAAATGATGATAACTTATCGAAACATGTATGTATGTAAAAATAAAATAAAATAAATAAATAAAATAAAATCATTACCTTAATTATATGAACAATAATTATATGTTTATAAACCGGATTTTGTTATTTTATATATTTATAAATAAAATTTTAAACTTTTTATCAATTTATTGTACTTTCTAATCATATTTTGATGTTTCAAGGCTGAATTGACCTAATTTAAAAATTTTGACTAAAATTTGCAATTTCTAACTATATTTTATAACCGGATTTTTAAAATTTTATAAAAAAATCAGTTTATGATTAAATTCTGGTGCTTTCTGACAATATTTTGATGTTTCAAGACCGAATTTTGTTATTTTGAACATATTAAAAATAGAATTTTACATGATTAAACAGTTAATGACAAAATTTAAAAAAAAAGTTTTTTTGAAATATATCAGCAAACAATAAATATGACTTATTTTAGTAGGTTGGACTAAGCATATGGGAAACGTATCAGTCAGATACATGTCACCTTTTATTATTCATTGGAAGAAGAATCTGAATTCGATGATAAAATTAATGCAGAACCTAAAAATGGAAGATGATAATCTTAAGACTATACTTAAATTATTTGACAAAATGAAAACAAAGTTTTGTCGAACATATTACTTTTTCTGCCGTGGCAAAATGAATTTAATAAAATTAGACCAATAATAGTAAAAATTTCATATTTAGAATTTTTCTTAATAGATAGTTTTATAAAAAAAAAATCATAAAACCTTATAGCAGACGTTTAAAATTTTAATATTTTGTCATTTTTAATGTATTAAAATTGTATGGCAAATCCGTATATTTTTTCTATTAAGTTTTTGATTTATATAATAAATTTTACAGAATTAATAAAAAAAAAAACAAATTATTTGTTATTTTTTAATGATTTAATTAATAAATAAATTTGTTTAAATAACTTACCATCTTCTAAATTTGGGCCCATTTTTCAAATCGTCTATGTTTCTACTTCTTATTGTTTCAATATTTGATTTATTAGCCATTTGGGTTTTTACCCCAACTAATTTATCCAAACATTAATCGAAATCATTAGAAACATTATTGATTAATTTGTTTGTTTCATTTAATGAACTACAATTGGTACAATGGTAAAAGTTTGAAGCAATATCAATTGTACCATCAGTTGATTCCGCCATTATTGAATAAAATTTGTTCAATAAACTGCAATTTAAACAAAGAATCAGCGGTTTATATAAGTGTTATCTTATTGATTTTAATTGATAATAATAATTTTAATGGAATTCTTAAACATACCATTAATGTTTAAATTTAAATTCTAAATTAAGTAGTTATATTTTTTTTTTTAAACTGTTTATAACATTTACTAAGTTTGTTATACAATACAAACTAGTTTTTTTAAATAAATGATTATTTTTAAATAAATATAAAATGATTCTCACATTTAAAATATAGAATAGCTATTGAGACTTTTTATAAATTATTTATCTAATCAGTAAGATTATAGACAGACTGATGAAGAGTGCATACTCTAAAACGCTAGTGTATATACGCAGGAGGTTTGGATCTTTTTTCTCATAACTGAGATTCTGGTTTTCAGTAGATAGGCCAACCTTTAAAATGTAGTGTTTTTACGTACCTTCTAAACTTCCTGACTCGAGTCCAAATTACTTTATTAATATTTTCATTGTTGTCACTTAAACAAATATTTATTTTAAGGATTCTATCACATGTTCAGGACTAAAACTTTAAGGAAATTTTTCTTTAACCGTACTATTCACAAATAGAATTAACTTTCAAATTTTCAAGACTTTTAAGCCACAAATACTCAAGATCAATGTTCACAGACTGTTTAAATCTAGTTTTCAATATAATTGTTTCAACTTCTAAATATAATTTAAAAAAAAAAAAAAATTGTTATAAATTTAAAAAACAAAATTTAGAACTGGGTTTTTTAAAGTTTAATACAAGAAACCCAACATATTGACAATAAAATATTATCAATTGCTTCATGTGTAAATTTAAATATGAACTAAAAAAACCCAATTATAAAGTTTTTATCTATTATCAGTTAATATAAATAAGCGAATGAAAGCGACTAAACCATATCCTTATGTGCTTTCAAAGTACTCACATCTGCTTTGTGTTAAGTTTTAATATTTTAACAAAATATACTGGGGAAGAAAAAAATTGATTTATTTCTATTGGTTGCGTTAATCGGTGCTATTACAGCTCATCCAGGTATGTTTTTTATTCTTTTTAAAGCATTTATTGCGAAATTGTTAAAATTATTTTATGATAAATAGTATCGTAGTTTTAATTACTTCATATCTGGTATTATTTAAAAAAAATAATAGCATAATGTAATTAATTATTAAATTAAAAAAATTAATTATGTTAAAAATTTAATTGATATAATATTAAGCAGAAATTTTGCATACATTTCTTGTTTGTTTATAACATTATTATAAGGACACTTTAGATGTTTTTTATCTACATTCATCCAACTTTAATAGGCTTAAGGTGCAAAGCATTTTTTTCGGATAATAATAATATCAAATTATCAAACTCACAAAATATCAAAAAAGTTTATAAATATAATTTTCTGGTTTTGAAAATATTAATTTAAAAACTAAACACATTTTGTAGCATGCAGATAAACAATATGTTTTTGCAATTATCTTTGATTGAATACAGAATTTGCTTATGTTCTTGTCAATTTACTTCCAATTATTATTAAATTTCACATTTAAAAAAAAACCATTAACCAACTGTTGAAATTATAACCTTTTTTTATTTTTTTTTTTTGATAGTTTTTGCAATGTTATTATTATTTAAACCTGAACTTTATATTTTAATTTTTTTTTTTTTTATTTTTTCAGAATCAGAAATTTTTTTTTTTGAAAATCAAAATAATTCAATAGATAAAGACTATTTATATAACACGTCATCTGGTGATTATAAAATGTTATTCAACACATCAAATAATGCACAAAATTCATCTCAAACCAATGACGATTTGGGGAAAAAAACTAATAATAATACTAAAATAACAAACTTAATCATTATTGAGATTGAAAAAGCAATGAATAAAACGATGAACATTTCAACGGAATTGAAAACTCAATCTGATTTTTACAATAATAAAAACAAAAAAATACAAAGTGAAAGAAATCTATCATATAAATTTATTGAGGATTTTCAAAATAATAATTTTGTAGCAGCCGAATCAACACATGAGCTAATTAATGATGATGAAGAAATTAATTTCTTAGTAGTAGTAGTAAACGAATTAACTGATTTTGAATTAGTTTTGCAATTTACAAAAAATATTACAAATACAGAAAAGAAATTTTTATTCTGCAAAGCATTATATTATAAAACGCTAAGTAACGAAAATTTTGTTGAAATGTTAAAGGTAGGCCAAATTTTAAAAACAGAATTTATTAATTTAATTGAAGCTGAAATTATTGTTGCTGACATAAAAATTAAATTAACACAGAAAGAATATTGCAAATATAAACAAGCTTTTTACAATTCCTTAATTACAAATATTGTAGAATTTTTATATGAAGAAAATGATGTCGAAACAACATTAAACTATATAGTAGATCAAACAACATTTCAACAAAAGATTGCAGGTTTTAAAGCAGCATTTGATACGATAAAAAAGAAAAATCATTTAGATAAAACTGCTATTCAATTAGCTCTTTATATTAAAAAATCATTAGATCACAACGACTATCCTGATACCGATTCAGATACAAAAACTAAATTTGAAAATCTTAAAAACGCTTTGCTACAATCAGTAAAAAATCTTATATTTTTGCCTGTAGTCTGTATCAAAAATGTTAAAAGAAATGAATACTTACAAACTTCGCTTTCTGCCACATACGATCAAGATAGAGCTGAAGCATTCACAAACATTTCAGGAACTATTTCAATTGGAAGCAAGTGGAATATTGAACATACTGAAAATGATATATTTATTATCAAAAATATCATCCGTAATGAATATTTGTATGCATCTATTTTTTTATTTAACGAATCTAACAACAGACGCAGAATATTTACTTGGATTCCTGGTTCCCCAGATTTGGATAGCATGTGGAAGATTGAACCTGATGGTGATAATTGTTACATAAAAAGTATTACGCGTAATAATTATATGTATAGTCCTAATAATTATTTTACTTATGGTATCGATAAGCGTCATGTATTTACTTGGCATACAGGTGTTAAAGATTTGGACAGCCTTTGGAGAATTGAAAATTGTAAAGCTATCGACAATGAATAAAAAAATGTTTTCTTTTATTATTATATAAAGTTTTAATATATATTGGGTAAATGTATGTGAATTATTGGCTGCTTTTTAGTTTATGTAAAAAAATATGTTAATAAAAATTTATGTAGAAATTTTAATCTATAATGTATTTTGATTTTTAATTCAAGTCCCGTTTCACAAGATATGACGTCGTCATCAGTTTTTTTAAATGGAACCCTGTATTTTTTTTTTATTTTTAGAAAGAAATTTTTTAAACAATTACAATGATATAAGGTTTTATAGATTACGATTTATGGTTTTTGAAATATTCATTAAAATAATAAAACAAAATGTAAAATACAAAGTTTTATAAAATTATATAAAAACATTGTTTTCTAATTTAGCATAAAACAAAAAAAAATGTTGATACAATAAAAAAGATTTGTTGAAAATTTGGTTTTATCCATTTTTGGATTCTACTTACTAAATCTTGAATGAAAAAAAAACTAGCAAATTTAGTTTTTTTTTTCAATTTTTTTTTACTAAATTTTGATTGAAACAAAAGTTCAGTTTTTTCTTCTACAGCCTTGAATAAATATTTTAGATAATATAAAAATTAAAAACGCATAATTGCTACTTCAAATTTTGTAAAGATTTTTTGAAAATTTAGTTTCATTAAATTTTGTCTTTTACTAAATCTTAAATAGAATAAAAACTAATTTATAAAATTTGATCAAGTATTTTTTTCTACAATATATGCATTTTGAATATTCAAAAACTGAAATAAGCAAATTTTCTATTGCAAATATTTTTTCAAATTTTTTGAAAATTTAGTTTTTCCAAATTTTGTCTCTTACTTACCAAAACTTGAATAAAACAAAAACGAATCTATAAAATTTAGTCAAATATTTTTGTTTATAATCTTTAATAAGTATTTTGAATGCAAATTTAGTATTGCAATTTTTTTTTTAAAGATTATTGAAGAAACGCAATTTGGTTTTAGGAATGCGTTGGGTATCAGGGAGGCACTATTTACGCTGAATGTATTGATCCAGAGATGCAGAGACGTTACCTGCAAGGTACACGTGTATTTTATAGATTTCAACAAAGCGTTCGATCGAGTAAAACACGAAGAATTGCTTAAAATACTTAAAACCACCGGAGCCGACGACAAAAATATCCGCATAATAGCAAACCTCTATTGGCAACAGACGGTAGAAGTACGAGTTGATACCAAAGCACGGGAAATATCCAAATTTGCAGAAGTGTGTGCTTTTGCCAACCTTGTTTAACATATACTCGGAAGAAATATTTAAGGAGGCACTGAATGGAGTGGAGGAAGGAATATCGATCAACGGCGAGATGATTAACAACTTAAGGTATGCGAACAACTCTGTTATATTGGCGAGTTCAACTCAAGAACTTCAGCTGATGATGCAGAAGATCAAATTAGTTAGCAAAAAGTACGGAATTGATCTTAATCTCAAAAAGACTAAATGTATGCTTGTCAGTAAAAATAATCCATTACAGCGGACGATACTTCTCAACAACAAAACCATAGACCAAGTGGACAAATACAGATATCTAGGCACATGCGTGAATAAACTCTGGGATCATTTAGTAGAAATCAAATGCAAGATAGAAAAAGCGAGAACGACATTTATCTAGATGAGAAAAGTTTTCAATAGCCCAGACATGCAAATAAAGATCAAAATGTTGCGCTACTTTGTTTTTTTCAACACTAATGTACGGCGTCGAATTCTAGACTATATCAAAGGATACAAAGATAAAACTAGAGGCTTTCGAACTATGGACATATCGTCGTATCCTGAATTTCTCATGGAAAGAGCACATCAGTAACGAAGAGGTTTTGCAGAGAATGGGCAAGGAACAGAAAGTATTGAAAGCTGTGAAGGTTTTGGAATATCTTCGGCACGTAATGAGGCATAGTGATATATACAGAATACTTCAATTGATTTTGGAAGGAAAGGTAAAAGAAAGAAGAGGCCCGGAAAAACGCCAAATTTTATGACTTAAAAATTTACGCTAGTGGTTTGACATGACATCGCTGAAATTTTTTTGCTGTGCCATGGAGAAAAAGAAGATTGTGATGTTGATCACTAATATCTGGAGCGGATGAAGCACGCCAAGAAAAAGAAATTTATAGTTTTTAGTAGTTTATAGCGAGGTTTTAGTGTTAGCAATATTTTGATGTTTCAAGATTTTAGACATTTTGTGAATCATATTTTTCATTTTTAAACTTTTTGACTGATTTTTAGTGCAATAATTATATGTTTATAAACCGGATTTTGTTATTTTATATATTTATAAATAAAATTTTAAACTTTTTATCAATTTATTGTCTTATTTCAGTACTTTCTAATCATATTTTGATGTTTCAAGGCTGAATTGACCTAATTTAAAAATTTTGACTAAAATTTGCAATTTCTAACTATATTTTATAACCGGATTTTTAAAATTTTATAAAAAAATCAGTTTATGATTAAACTCTGGTGCTTTCTGACAATATTTTGATGTTTTAAGACCGAATTTTGTTATTTTGAACATTTTATAAATAGAAATTTACATGTTCAAACAGTTAATGACAAAATTTAAAAAAAGGTTTTATTGGAATATATCAGCAAACAATAAATGTGACTTATTTTGGCAGGTTGGACTAAGCATATGGGAAACGTATCAGTCAGAAACATGTCACATTTTATTATTCATTGGGAGAAGAATCTGAATTCGATGATAAATTTAATGCAGAACCTAAAAATAAAATATTGAAGATGATAATCTTAAGACTATACTTTAATTATTTGACAAAATGACAAAAAAGTTTTGTTGAACATATTACTTTTTCTGCCGTGACAAAATGAATTTAATTAAATTAGTCCAATAATAGTAAAAATTTCATGTTTAGAATTTTTCTTAATAGATGGTTTTATTAAAAAAAATATTATAAAACCTTATAGCTGACGTTTAAAATTATAAATTTTTGCCTTTTGTAATGTATCAAAATAGTATGGCAAATCCGTATATTTTTTCTATTAAGTTTTTGATTTATATAATAAATTTTACAAAATTAAAAAAAAAAACAAATTATTTGTTATTTTTTCTTGAATAAATTAATAAATAAATTTGTTTAAATAACTTATCATCTTCTAAATTTGGGCTCATTTTTCAAAACGTCTATGTTTCTACTTCTTATTGTTTCAATAATTGATTTGTTAGCCATTTGTGTTTTTACCCTAACTAATTTTTCCAAACATTTATTGAAATTATTAGAAACATTATTGATTAATTCGTTTGTTTTATTTAATAAACCACAATTGGTACAATGGTAAAAGTTTGAAGCAATATCATTTGTACCATCAGTTGATTTCGCCATTATTGAATTAAATTTGTTCAATAAACTGCAATTTAAACATAGAATCAGCGGTTTATATAAGTGTTATCTTCTTGATTTTAATTGATAATAATAATTTTAATAACTCTTAAACATACCATCAATGTTTAAATTTAAATTCTAAATTAAGTAGTTATAATTTGTTTTTTATAAAAACTGTTTATAACATTTACAAAGTTTGTTATACAATACAAACTAGTTTTTTTTAAATAAATGATTATTTTTAATTAAATATAAAATGATTCTCACATTTAAAATATAGAATAGCTATTGAGACTTTTTATAAATTATTTTTCTAATCGGTAAGATTTTAGACAGACTGATGAAGAGTGCATACTCTAAAACGCTAGTGTATATACGCAGGAGGTTTGGATCTTTTTTCTCATAACTGAGATTCTGGTTTTCAGTAGATAGGCCAACCTTTGAAATGTAGTGTTTTTACGTACCTTCCAAACTTCCTGACTCGAGTCCAAATTACTTTATTATTACCCATGCTATAATATTTTCATTGTTGCCACTTAAACAAATATTTATTTTAAGAATTCTAACACATGTTCAGGACCAAAACTTTAAAGAAAGGTTTCTTTAACCGTACTATTCACAAATAGAATCAACTTTCAAATTCCCAAGACTTTTAAGCCACAAATTCTCAAGATCAATGTTCACAGACTGTTTAAATCTAGTTTTCAATATAACTATTTTAATTTCTTAATATAATTAAAAAAAAAAAAAAAATTTGTTGAAATTTTAAATAACAAAATTTAGAACTGGGTTTTTTTAAGTTTAATACAAAAAACCCAACATATTGGCAATAAAATATTATCAATTGCTTCATGTGTAAATTTAAATATGAACTAAAAAAAACCCAATTATAATGTTTTTATCTGTTATCAGTTAATATAAATAAGCGAATGAAAGCGACTAAACCATATCCTTACGTGCTTTCAAAGTACTCACATCTGCTTTGTGTTAAGTTTTAATATTTTAACAAAATATAATGGGGAAAAAAAAATTGATTTATTTCTATTCGTTGCGTTAATCGGTGCTATTACAGCTCATCCAGATATGTTTTTTATTCTATTTAAAACATTTATTACGAAATTGTTAACAACATTTTATGATAAATAGTATCGTAGTTTTAATTACTTCTTATCTGGTATTATTTAAAAAAAATGATAGCATAATGTAATTAATTATTAAATTAAAACAAATTAATTATGTTAAAAAATTATTTAATATAATAATAAGCAGAAATTTTGCATATATTTTTCGTTTGTTTATTACATTATTATAAGGAGACTTTACATATTCCTTATCTATGTATATCCATCTAACTTTAAAAAGTTTCAGGTTATAATAATATAATAGTCAAACTAACAAAATTCACAAAATATCAAAAAAGTTTATAAATATGATTTTCAAATTTTGAAAATATTAATTATAAATTAAACACATTTTGTAAAATGCAGATGAACCATATTTTTTGCAATTATCGTTAATTGAATACAGAATTTGCTTATGTTCTTGTCAATTTACTTTCAATTATTATTAAATTTCACATTTAAAAAAAAAAAAACATTAACCAACTGTAGAAATTATAACTTTTTTTTATTTTTTTTGATAGTTTTTGCAATGTTTTTATTATTTAAACTTGAACTTTATATTTTAATAATATTTATTTTTATTTTTTCAGAATCAAAACAATTTTTTTTTGAAAATCAAGATAATTTATTAGAAAAAGACTATTTATATGACACGTCATCTGGTGATTATAAAATGTACATATCAAATAAGGCACAAAATTCATTTCTAACCAATGACAATTTAGGGAAAAAAACTAATAATAATACTGAAATAACAAACTTAATGATTATTGAGCTTAAAAAAGCAATGAATAAAACGATGAACATTTTAACGGAATTGAAAACTCAATCTGATTTTCACAATAATAAAAACAAAAAAATACAAAGTGAAAGAAATCTATCATATAAATTTATTGAGGATTTTCAAAATAATAATTTTGTAGCAGCCGAATCAACACTTGAGCTAATTAATGATGATGAAGAAATCAATTTCTTAGTAGCAGTAATAAACGATTTAACTAATTTTAAATTAGTTTTCGAGTTTGCAAAAAATATTACAAATCCAGAAAAGAAATTTTTATTCTGCAAAGCATTATATTATAAAATGCAAAGTAACGAAAATTTTGTTAAAATCTTAAAGGTAGGCCAAATTTTAAAAACTGAATTTATTAATTTAACTGAAACAGAAATTATTGTTGCTAACATAAAAAAGTTTATATTAACACAGAAAGAATATTGCAATTATAAACTAGCTTATTACGATTCCTACATTACAAATATTGTAGAATTTTTATATGAAGAAAATGATGTCGAAACAACATTAAACTATATAGTGGATCAAACAACATTTCAACAAAAGATTGCAGGGTTTATAGCTTTAATTGATACGATGAAAAAGAAAAATCATTTAAATAAAACTGCTATTCAATTAGCTCTTTATATTAAAAAAACATTAGACCACAACGACTATCCTGATACCGATTCAGATACAAAAACTAAATTTGAAAATCTTAAAAATGCTTTGCCACAATCAGTAAGAAATCTTATATTTTTGCCTGTAGTTTGTATCAAAAGTGTTAGAAGAAATGAATACTTACAAACTTCTCTGTTTGCCACATACGATCAAGAAAGAGCTGAAGCATTCACAAATACTTCAAGAACTATTTCAATTGGAAGCAAATGGAATATTGAACATACTAAAAATGATACATTTGTTATCAAAAATATCCACCGTAATGAATATTTGTTTGCATCTCTTTATCCGTTTAACAATGAAAGCTACAGACGCAGAGTATTTACTTGGATTCCTGGTTCCCAAGATTCCGATTGCATATGGAAGATTGAACCTGATGGTGATAATTGTTACATAAATTACACGTAATAATTACATGTATAGTCCTGATAATTTTTATACTTATGGTATTGATAAGCGTCATGTATTTACTTGGCATAGAGGTGCTAAAGGTTTGGACAGCCTTTGGAGAATTGAAAAATGTAAAGCTACCGACAATGAATAAAAAAATGTTTTATTTTATTATTATATAAAGTTTTAATAAATATTGGGTAAATTATTGGCTGCTTGTTAGTTTATGTAAAAAAATATGTTAATAAAAGTTTTTGTAGAAATTTTAATTTATATAGTGATGTATTTTGATTTTTAATTCAAGCCCCGTTTTACAAGATATGACGTCGTCATCAGTTTTTATAAATGGAACCCTGTATTTTTTTTTATTTTTAGAAAGAATTTTTTTAAACAATTACAATGATATAAGGATTTTTGGGTTACGAGTTATGGTTTTTGAAATATTCATTAAAATAGTAAAACAAAATGTAAAATACAAAATTTTATAAAATTATATAAAAACCTTGATTTCTAATTTAAAATAAAACAAACAAAAAAATGTTGATACTATAAAAAAGATTTGTTGAAAATTTGGTTTTATCCAATTTTGGATTCTACTTACTAAAAAATTGAATGAAGAAAAAAAAAATTTTGTTTTTTTATTACTAAATTTTGATTGAAACAAAAACTAATCTATAAAAATAGTTCATTTTTTTTTCTACAACCTTGAATAAATAATTTAAATAATATAAAAATTAAAAACGCATAATTGCTACTTCAATTTTATTAAAGATTTTCTAAAAGATTAGTTTTATTAAAATTTGTCTTCTACTAAATCTTAAGTAAAATAAAAACTAATCTATAAAATTTGATCAAGTATTTTTTTCTACAATTTCCAATAAGCATTTTGAATACTCAAAAAATTAAATAAGCAAATTTTCTAACGCAAATATTTCTTCGAACTTTTTGAAAAATTTTTTTTTCCAAATTTTGTCTCTTACTTACTAAAACTTGAATAAAACAAAAACGAATCTATGAAATCTATTCAAGTATTTTTGTTAATAATTTCTATGCAAATTTGGTATTGCAAATTTTTTTTTTTGGATTTTTTATAAAATTAATTTTTTTTTCAAATTTTTCTTACAAAAACTTAAATATATATATATATATTTCATTTTTTAACTTTTCGAGCGGATTTTAATGCAATAATCATCTGTTTAAAAACCGAATTTTGTTATTTTATATATTTATAAATAAAATTTTAAACTTTTTATCAATTTATGGTCATATTTCTGTACTTTCTAATCATATTTTGATGTTTCAAGGCTGGATTGGCAATAAAATATTATCAATTGCTTCATGTGTAAATTTAAATATGAACTAAAAAAAACCCAATTATAATGTTTTTATCTGTTATCAGTTAATATAAATAAGCGAATGAAAGCGACTAAACCATATCCTTACGTGCTTTCAAAGTACTCACATCTGCTTTGTGTTAAGTTTTAATATTTTAACAAAATATAATGGGGAAAAAAAATTGATTTATTTCTATTCGTTGCGTTAATCGGTGCTATTACAGCTCATCCAGATATGTTTTTTATTCTATTTAAAACATTTATTACGAAATTGTTAACAACATTTTATGATAAATAGTATCGTAGTTTTAATTACTTCTTATCTAGTATTATTTAAAAAAAAATGATAGCATAATGTGATTAATTATTAAATTAAAACAAATTAATTAGGTTAAAAATTCAATTAATATAATAATAAGCAGAAATTTTGCATACATTTCTTGTTTGTTTATTACATTATTATAAGGAGACTTTAGATATTTTTTATCTACATTCATCCAACTTTAAAAGGCTTTAGGTGCAAAGCATTTTTTTCGGATAATAATAATATCAAATTGTCAAACTCACAAAATATCAAAAAAAGTTTATAAATATAATTTTCTAGTTTTGAAAATATTAATTTAAAAACTAATACATTTTGTAGCATGCAGAAGCACCATATTTTTTTGCAATTATCTTTGATTGAATTTGCAATGTTATTATTACTTAAAACTGAACTATATATTTTAATTATTTTTTTTTATTTTTTTAGAAATAGAGCAAAATTTATTACAAAATCAAAATGTTTCATTAGAAAGAGACATTGTAAATTTCATATGTTGTAAGTATGAATATGATACTAAAGATTGCAATGAGAAGTTATTGAGCACATCTGAAACAAAAAATATTGCACAAAATTCATCTCTAACCAATGACGATTTGGTAAAAAAAAAAACTAATAATACTGAAATAACAAACTTAATGATTGAGCTTAAAAAATCAATGAATAAAACAATGAATATTTTAACGGAATTGAAAACACAATTGGATTTTCACAATATTAAAAATGACAAAATGCAAAGTGAAAGAAATATATCATATAAATGTATTGGGGATTTTCTAAAAAATAATTTTGTAGCAACCGAATCAACACTTGGGCTAATTAATGATAATGAAGAAATTAATTTCTTAGTAGCAGTAATAAACGAAATAACTGATTATGAATTAGTTTTGCAATTTACAAAAAATATTACAAATACAGAAAAGAAATTTTTATTCTGCAAAGCATTCATAAAGCTAGGCAAAATTATAAAAACAGAGTTTATTAATTTAACTGAAGCAGCAATTATTGTCGCAAACATTAAAAAGTTTATATTAACACAGAAAGAATATTGCGATTATAAACAAGCTTATTACGATTCCTACATTACAAATATTGTAGAATTTTTATATGAAGAAAATGATGTCGAAACAACATTAAACTATATAGTGGATCATACAACATTTCAACAAAAGATTGCAGGTTTTTCAGCAGCATTTGATACAATAAAAAAGAAAAATCATTTAAATAAAACTGCTTTTCAATTAGCTCTTTATATTAAAAAATCATTAGACCACAACGACTATTCTGATACCGATTCAGATACAAAAACTAAATTTGAAAATCTTAAAAATGCTTTGCCACAATCAGTAAGAAATCTTATATTTTCGTCTGTAGTCTGTATCAAAAATGTTTACACAACTGAATACTTACAAACTTCTCTGTTTGCCACATATGATCCAGATAGAGCTGAAGCATTCACAAACATTTCAGGAACTATTTCAATTGGAAGCAAGTGGAATATTGAACATACTAAAAATGATACATTTTATATCAAAAATATTCTTCGTAATGAATATTTGTTTGCATCTCTTTATCCGTTTAACGATCAATTCTACAGACGCAGAGTATTTACTTGGATTCCTGGTTCCCAAAATTCCGATTGCATATGGAAGATTGAACCTGATGGTGATAATTGTTTCATAAAAAGTATTACGCGTAATAATTACATGTATAGTCCTAATAATTTGTTTACTTATGATATCGATAAGCGTCATGTATTTACTTGGCATACTGGTGTTAAAGAATTGGATTGCGTTTGGAGAATTGAAAATTGTAAAGATATCGACAAGGAATAAAAACATGTTTCCTTTTATTATTATATAAAGTTTTAATATATATTGGGTAAATGTATATGAATTATTGGCTGCTTGTTAGTTTATGTAAAAAAAATATGTTAATAAAAGTTTTTGTAGAAATTTTAATCTATATAGTGATGTATTTTGATTTTTAATTCAAGCCCCGTTTCACAAGATATGACGTCGTCATCAGTTTTTTTAAATAGAACCCTGTATTTTTTTTTTATTTTTAGAAAGCAATTTTTTAAACAATTACAATGATATAAGGTTTTATAGATTACGATTTATGGTTTTTGAAATATTCATTAAAATAATAAAACAAAATGTAAAATACAAAGTTTTATAAAATTATATAAAAACATTGTTTTCTAATTTAGCATAAAACAAAAAAAAATGTTGATACAATAAAAAAGATTTGTTGAAAATTTGGTTTTATCCATTTTTGGATTCTACTTACTAAATCTTGAATGAAAAAAAAACTAGCAAATTTAGTTTTTTTTTTTTCAATTTTTTTTTACTAAATTTTGATTGAAACAAAAGTTCAGTTTTTTCTTCTACAGCCTTGAATAAATATTTTAGATAATATAAAAATTAAAAACGCATAATTGCTACTTCAAATTTTGTAAAGATTTTTTGAAAATTTAGTTTCATTAAATTTTGTCTTTTACTAAATCTTAAATAGAATAAAAACTAATTTATAAAATTTGATCAAGTATTTTTTTCTACAATATATGCATTTTGAATATTCAAAAACTGAAATAAGCAAATTTTCTATTGCAAATATTTTTTCAAATTTTTTGAAAATTTAGTTTTTCCAAATTTTGTCTCTTACTTACCAAAACTTGAATAAAACAAAAACGAATCTATAAAATTTAGTCAAATATTTTTGTTTATAATCTTTAATAAGTATTTTGAATGCAACTTTAGTATTGCAATTTTTTTTTTAAAGATTATTGAAGAAACGCAATTTGGTTTTAGGAATGCGTTGGGTATCAGGGAGGCACTATTTACGCTGAATGTATTGATCCAGAGATGCAGAGACGTTACCTGCAAGGTACACGTGTATTTTATAGATTTCAACAAAGCGTTCGATCGAGTAAAACACGAAGAATTGCTTAAAATACTTAAAACCACCGGAGCCGACGACAAAAATATCCGCATAATAGCAAACCTCTATTGGCAACAGACGGTAGAAGTACGAGTTGATACCAAAGCACGGGAAATATCCAAATTTGCAGAAGTGTGTGCTTTTGCCAACCTTGTTTAACATATACTCGGAAGAAATATTTAAGGAGGCACTGAATGGAGTGGAGGAAGGAATATCGATCAACGGCGAGATGATTAACAACTTAAGGTATGCGAACAACTCTGTTATATTGGCGAGTTCAACTCAAGAACTTCAGCTGATGATGCAGAAGATCAAATTAGTTAGCAAAAAGTACGGAATTGATCTTAATCTCAAAAAGACTAAATGTATGCTTGTCAGTAAAAATAATCCATTACAGCGGACGATACTTCTCAACAACAAAACCATAGACCAAGTGGACAAATACAGATATCTAGGCACATGCGTGAATAAACTCTGGGATCATTTAGTAGAAATCAAATGCAAGATAGAAAAAGCGAGAACGACATTTATCTAGATGAGAAAAGTTTTCAATAGCCCAGACATGCAAATAAAGATCAAAATGTTGCGCTACTTTGTTTTTTCAACACTAATGTACGGCGTCGAATTCTAGACTATATCAAAGGATACAAAGATAAAACTAGAGGCTTTCGAACTATGGACATATCGTCGTATCCTGAATTTCTCATGGAAAGAGCACATCAGTAACGAAGAGGTTTTGCAGAGAATGGGCAAGGAACAGAAAGTATTGAAAGCTGTAAAGGTTTTGGAATATCTTCGGCACGTAATGAGGCATAGTGATATATACAGAATACTTCAATTGATTTTGGAAGGAAAGGTAAAAGAAAGAAGAGGCCCGGAAAAACGCCAAATTTTATGACTTAAAAATTTACGCTAGTGGTTTGACATGACATCGCTGAAATTTTTTTGCTGTGCCATGGAGAAGAAGAAGATTGTGATGTTGATCACTAATATCTGGAGCGGATGAAGCACGCCAAGAAAAAGAAATTTATAGTTTTTAGTAGTTTATAGCGAGGTTTTAGTGTTAGCAATATTTTGATGTTTCAAGATTTTAGACATTTTGTGAATCATATTTTTCATTTTTAAACTTTTTGACTGATTTTTAGTGCAATAATTATATGTTTATAAACCGGATTTTGTTATTTTATATATTTATAAATAAAATTTTAAACTTTTTATCAATTTATTGTCTTATTTTAGTACTTTCTAATCATATTTTGATGTTTCAAGGCTGAATTGACCTAATTTAAAAATTTTGACTAAAATTTGCAATTTCTAACTATATTTTATAACCGGATTTTTAAAATTTTATAAAAAAATCAGTTTATGATTAAACTCTGGTGCTTTCTGACAATATTTTGATGTTTTAAGACCGAATTTTGTTATTTTGAACATTTTATAAATAGAAATTTACATGTTCAAACAGTTAATGACAAAATTTAAAAAAAGGTTTTATTGGAATATATCAGCAAACAATAAATGTGACTTATTTTGGCAGGTTGGACTAAGCATATGGCAAACGTATCAGTCAGAAACATGTCACCTTTTATTATTTATTGGGAGAAGAATCTAAATTCGATGATAAATCTAATGCGAATCTAAAGATGGAATGATTGAAGGTGTTATCTTAAGACTATACTTTAATTATTTGATTACAACAAAGTTTTGTTGAACATATTACTTTTTCTGCCGTGGCAAAATGAATTTATTATTAGACCAATAATATGTAGTAAAAAAATTATATTTTTAGCATTTTTCTTAATAGATAATATAAATTTATTAAAAAAATTTATGAAACTTCAGAACATATGTTTAAACTTTAAAATTTTGTTTTTTTTTTAATGTATCAAATTAGTATGGCAAATCCGTATATTTATTTTATTATATATTTTATTTATATCGGGTGTCTCAGACCACCCGTATTATTTCGACAACACTTGTTCGAATGTGACTGGGACAAAAAAAAATATTACCAAAGTGAACCCAAGGAATCCACTGATGAATTTATTTTTTACCGGAATAATCCGCAAGTACTCGGAACCGGAAGTAATTTTAAAATTTCAAATGGCAACATAAGTCGTGTATGGTATTAATTGATAGGTCTATTTAAAAGAAACAACTTTTATTAAAATGTTTTTTTAAATATTTTGCAAATTTACGATAATTCAAAAATACTAATCGTTTGAAAGTATTTTTATTCAACAATTCAAATGAGTGTAAAGCTAAAAAATATGATAATTAAAACAACTATTCAATTATTTATGGTATGTTCAAATTGCCTTCCTTCTTGATCAATGCATCTTTGTAGCCGATTTTGAAGGTTGTTGACGGCCCGTAGTATCTCATCTTCACTAAGTGAACGGCAGACATTCCGTATCCTCTTCTTCATATTATCGTTCGTGGTTGGAAAATCTTTATAGACTAGGTCTTTATTACGTTCCCACAAGAAGAAGTCAAGAGGCGTTATGTCAGGAGAACGAGGTAGCCATGGAAATGCCTTCCAATCCATCGACCAGGGAAAAGGCGATCAACGGTATGACGAGAAACTCTTGCGTAATGAGCTGAACAACCATCTTGTTGCAAATACATTGTTAAACGTGTTACATTTGAAACGTTATCTAGAAAGTCAAAAAAAATTCTAAAAAATCAGCGTATTTATCTTCGTTTAATGAACCATAAAAAAAATGCGGACCAATTATTTGGTTTCCTAAAATACCACACCAAACAATAAGGGTCCTCACGTGTTAATAATAATAATAATAATAATAATTTTATTTACGGCATACGCCTTTTCATACAAAAAATATATAAATAAATAATTATACATTGTAAATGGTGTTACAAAGCAAAATTCAAAAAATAACATAAGAACATAAATATTTTATTTCATTTCAAAAGTTTATATCACGACATATACTCTGAAACTTACTGAATAATGGTGAAAATATGTCAAAATTGTTATGATTTTGATGATCACAAAGCCTCATACATCTAGATATTGGACTATAGTAAGAGTAATTTGTCTTATGTAATTTGCACTTAAAAACACTTGATTGTCGTGTGTATCGTTGTTGATTAAAATTAAAATTAATTTTTCCTAATAAAAAAGGACAATATATTTTGCCATGTATTAATTTATAAATAAAGTTTAAATCAAAAACTGCACGGCGATCTTTCAGAGGACTAACATTAAATAATTTAGCAGCATGATCCCGATGCATATTGGTGTTGACTAGACTTAGTTTGTAACATAACGTTTTTAAACATTTAGATTGAATTTGCTCAATCTTATTTATGGTGTCTACTTGATATGGTGACCAAACTACACAATTATATACTAAAACTGATCTAATTAATGATTTATATAAAACTACATAAGCACTTGGATTTAAATCACATGATAAACGGTTAACAAATCCGAGCATCTTTTTAGATTTTAAACTTATTTCCAAAAAATGACAATTAAAGCCCAATTTTGATTCTATCGTAACTCCCAAATCTTTTTTTTTTTCTACTGATTGTATTGATACATTGTCAATTTGGTATCTATATTGAATTACTGAATTAATTCTGTGAAATGAAATTGAAAAGCATTTCTTAGTATTTAACCTCAAATCGTTAGACATGCACCAATTGCTTAAGCGATTTAAATCCTGTTGTAAAAGGTCACAGTCGATTTCTGTTTCTATACTTCGAAATAGCTTCAAATCATCTGCATACATTAAACTATCACAATTAACAAATATATTTGCAGATCATTCACAAACAATAAAAACAAAATTGGGCCAATATGTGTTCCTTGTGGTACACCCGAAACAACATTTAATGGCTTAGACAAATAATTACATAATTTAACACATTGAGTTTTTCCGGTTAAAAAACTTTGTAACCAACTTACTACAGAACTATTAAATCTTAAATAACTCAGTTTAGCAATTAAAATATTATGATTGACTCTATCAAACGTATTTGCAAAATCTGTATAAACAGCATCGGTTTGTAATTTATTTTAAAATGATTTTAAAATTATTGATTGGTACGAAAGTAAGTTAGTTGAAGTAGATCGACTTTTAAGAAAACCATGCTATTTATCAGTTATTATTTGCTTGTACATCTATTTTAACTGATTTGCGATAATAGAATCAATCATTTTAGGAATAACTTATTGGTTACAAACTCCTCTGTAGTTGGTAATATCATTACAATTACCAGACTTGTGTATAGGTTTAATGTATGACTGTTTAGAGCACTCAGGAAATACTCCCTGCTTAATAGATAAATTAAAAAGCACAAAAATTGGCTCGGAAAGTGAACAAATACAACGTTTTAAAAGCATGCTGCACCTGATATCACAGAGTTTTTTAAACTTTCAATACATTTAAAAATATCAACAACATTTAAAGTAAAAGAAGACGGGTTTACAACACACTCAATTTTAAAATCAGGTACGTTCAAATTGCTGTTTACATAAACAGTAGAAAAAAATTCTAAAAACAAGTTAACACAGTCTTGTCCATTATCACAGATTTTATCACATTATAACATGATTTTAGGATACCCATCAGTTTTTCTTTTTTCATTTACAAATTTCTCAAATGATTGAGGGTTATTACAGATATTGTCACTAACATCACGACAAAAAGTTTTGTAAAGGTTGGCACTTAAACATTTACATTTTCTTCTAAACTCTTGAAACTTATTAAAATCTTCCAACCTGCCTGTTTTCTTAAAATATTTGTGAGCTTCTTTCTATTTCTTTATAAGCTTAATTGAGTCACTTGAATACCATTTAGGGTATGAACTTTTTCAAATTTGTTTGACTGGCACAAATACATCAATTATATCATGCAAGATATTATAAAATTGTTGTGCGGCTTCTTCTATATTATCTGTACTAAACGATGTGTGCCAATCAATGTTTGCTAAATATTGATTTATGGCTTTGTAATTGGCATTTTTAAAATCAGGTACTATTTCTATAAAATTCAACTCAGGATCCAGTGTAGGTTTACTAATACTTAGACAATACGCTATATGATGTGTACTGTTTAGAAATAATAATTCATCCGCTGTCTTTACTGAAATATATTTATCGTGTGAGATTATCAAGTCCAGAAATACATTACGATTAGAAATATTATTGCATTGATATAAGTTTAAATATGCAAATGATTTACAAACCATTTTTGTAGAGTAGCTAGAAAACTTCAGCAATGTTACTCCCATATCATCATAGCTCCATGTAGCATCTGGTAAATTATAATCACCACAAATAACGAGAGTAGCATTTGGATATAAAGTAGCTATGTTTTCTACCATGTTAGTATGTATTTGATATTTACTACTATTTTCTCTTGGTGGAATATATAATGCATTTACTTTAAATGTTTTATTCCCAAGCTGTATTTTAATAAATATTTGTTTCACTTCTAACAAAATGTTATTAATTTATGTTGCATTTAAGTAATTTTTTAAAACAGCATTTAAAACTCCTCCACCTTCAGATTTCTTACTAGATTCTATGCATCTATCTTTTCTATAAAGATTATAACCATTTCGCTATTTTGAATATTTTCCATTAGCCATGTTTAAATTATAATAATAATAATATCATAATCACATAAAGAAACATTTAAAATAAAATCCGTAAATTTTGTTTTAATTTTCTCAGCATTCTGAAAATAAACTTTTAATTTGTTAAGTTTTTTGACGTATTTAATTTATTAACATATATATAAGGTCTATCATTTCTATATTTTATGTAGATATTATTATCTCCATTTGCCTTACGATGTTCTAATTGATCTGAAACAGCATTTAACTATATAATAAAACATATGTTATTACATGACAAAATATAAAAAATAAACAAAAACAACAACAACCACGAGCCCTCAATACCGATAACTTGAGATGGGATTGAACCCTCAAACCTCAAGTGATGATAGAGGGAAGAATCTATTTTTATTTTTTATTTTTATTTTTATTTTTTATAACTCATTCAGTTGCATGAGTTTGTTTTATCTGACCTTATTATAAAATTGGGAATAGTTATTTTCTCGCAATTGTTAATTAACTTTTTGGTAGCCTCTTTATTATCGTAAATAACCTTTACAGGTTTAGGTTTATTTGATTTCTTTTTCACTTTTATAATTTTTCTAGGATTTGGTATATCTTCCAAAGGGCTAAGTAAATTGATAACTTTTTTTGTATCGTTATCTATTCGCAACTGAGCTGATGTTTGCAAAGATTTGGGAATGTTCAAAATCATAACATTGTTCATTATCAACTTCTTTTAACCATTGAGGGTTTTCATTACTCCAGTAGTGAACATTATGTAGATTAACAACTCTATTGCTTTTGAATGTCGACTCATCTGTCCATTAAATTTTGTGATGAAAATTATAATTTTTTATAGACAACCATTCACAAAAATTTAACCTATCTTAAAAATCCCGCTCTTCAAGTTTCTGGTGTAGAGAGATATGGTATGGATGGAATTTGTTTGTTTTTAATACTCTCCAAGCAGTGGAGCGACTTATTCCAGCATCGATTTCAATTCTTCTAGTCGAGATGGTTGGGGTCCAGAGCAATTGCTGCAAGAATATCTGGTGTTCTTTCATTTTGTACACGTTTTCTGATACTTCGACCTTTGTTGTGGCTGGGCTGTAGCTTACCAGTTGTCTTAACTTGTTCTGCAAGGCGCCAATAAACATTTTTTGACTGATTAGCTCGTTGAGGGTATCGCTCAGCATAAATTCGCTCAGCAGTACGATAGTTTTGGCCGCATTCACCTAATATCATCAGCATATCAAAACCTTTGAAGTTTGTAAAAACCATGTTGACACATTCAATACTTTGACAATAATAATTTATTTTACTTCAACTATTTACAAACGTCAATTATTTTGACTTAAAAAAAGGAAAAGCCAACTTGAGGAAATTGAGTGTTGAATGAATAACTAATTTTCAATTTAGTCGACCAATGTTACCATTTGAAATTTTAAAGTTACTTCCGGTTCCGGGTACTTCCGGATTATTCCGGTAAAAAATAAATTTATCAGTGGATTCCTTGGGTTTACTTTGGTAATAATTTTTTTTGTCCCAGTCACATTCGACTAAGCGTTGTCGAAATAAAAAGCTGGTACGGGTGGTCTGAGACACCCGGTATATTAAACTTTACAAAATTAATAAAAAAATACAAATTATTTGTCATATTTTATTGATTAAATTAATAAATAAATTTGTTTATATAACTTATCTTGTTTCAAATTTGGGCTCATTTTTCAAAATGTCTATGTTTCCACTTCTTATTGTTTCAATAATTGATTTGTTAGCCATTTGTGTTTCCAATTAAATTTTGGGCAATAAACGTAATACAGCAACTAATTTATTCAAACATTTATTGGAATCATTAGAAACATTATTAATTAATTCGTTTGTTTCATTTAATGAACCACAATTGGTACAATGGTAAAAGTTTGAAGCGATATCAATTGTACCATCAGTTGATGGTTTATATAAGTGTTATCTTATTGATTTTAAATTGATAATAATAATTTTAATATACTATCAATGTGTAAGTTTTCTACTTAAAGATTTAAATTTTAATTCTAAATTAAGAAGTTATATTTTTTTTTACTTTATGAAAACAGTTTATAATATTTACTAAGTTTGTTATATAATACAAACTAGTTTTTTTCAATAAATGATTATTTTTTAATAAATATAAAATTATTTTTAAGATTTCTTACTTTTACAATATAGAATAGCTATTGAGACTTTTTATAAATTATTTTTCTAATCAATAAGGTTCTAGACAGACTGATGAAGAGTGCATACTCTAAAACGCTAGTGTATATACGCAGGAGGTTTGGATCTTTTTTCTCATAACTGAGATTCTGGTTTTCAGTAGATAGGCCAACCTTTGAAATGTAGTGTTTTTACGTACCTTCCAAACTTCCTGACTCGAGTCCAAATTACTTTATTATTACCCATGCTATAATATTTTCATTGTTGCCACTTAAACAAATATTTATTTTAAGAATTCTAACACATGTTCAGGACCAAAACTTTAAGGAAAGGTTTCTTTAACCGTACTATTCACAAATAGAATCAACTTTCAAATTCCCAAGACTTTTAAGCCACAAATTCTCAAGATCAATGTTCACAGACTGTTTAAATCTAGTTTTCAATATAATTATTTTAATTTCTTAATATAATTAAAAAAAAAAAAAAAAATTTGTTGAAATTTTAAATAACAAAATTTAGAACTGGGTTTTTTTAAGTTTAATACAAAAAACCCAACATATTGGCAATAAAATATTATCAATTGCTTCATGTGTAAATTTAAATATGAACTAAAAAAAACCCAATTATAATGTTTTTATCTGTTATCAGTTAATATAAATAAGCGAATGAAAGCGACTAAACCATATCCTTACGTGCTTTCAAAGTACTCACATCTGCTTTGTGTTAAGTTTTAATATTTTAACAAAATATAATGGGGAAAAAAAAATTGATTTATTTCTATTCGTTGCGTTAATCGGTGCTATTACAGCTCATCCAGATATGTTTTTTATTCTATTTAAAACATTTATTACGAAATTGTTAACAACATTTTATGATAAATAGTATCGTAGTTTTAATTACTTCTTATCTGGTATTATTTAAAAAAAATGATAGCATAATGTAATTAATTATTAAATTAAAACAAATTAATTATGTTAAAAAATTATTTAATATAATAATAAGCAGAAATTTTGCATATATTTTTCGTTTGTTTATTACATTATTATAAGGAGACTTTACATATTCCTTATCTATGTATATCCATCTAACTTTAAAAAGTTTCAAGTTATAATAATATAATAGTCAAACTAACAAAATTCACAAAATATCAAAAAAGTTTATAAATATGATTTTCAAATTTTGAAAATATTAATTATAAATTAAACACATTTTGTAAAATGCAGATGAACCATATTTTTTGCAATTATCGTTAATTGAATACAGAATTTGCTTATGTTCTTGTCAATTTACTTTCAATTATTATTAAATTTCACATTTAAAAAAAAAAAAACATTAACCAACTGTAGAAATTATAACTTTTTTTTATTTTTTTTGATAGTTTTTGCAATGTTTTTATTATTTAAACTTGAACTTTATATTTTAATAATATTTATTTTTATTTTTTCAGAATCAAAACAATTTTTTTTTGAAAATCAAGATAATTTATTAGAAAAAGACTATTTATATGACACGTCATCTGGTGATTATAAAATGTACATATCAAATAAGGCACAAAATTCATCTCTAACCAATGACAATTTAGGGAAAAAAACTAATAATAATACTGAAATAACAAACTTAATGATTATTGAGCTTAAAAAAGCAATGAATAAAACGATGAACATTTTAACGGAATTGAAAACTCAATCTGATTTTCACAATAATAAAAACAAAAAAATACAAAGTGAAAGAAATCTATCATATAAATTTATTGAGGATTTTCAAAATAATAATTTTGTAGCAGCCGAATCAACACTTGAGCTAATTAATGATGATGAAGAAATCAATTTCTTAGTAGCAGTAATAAACGATTTAACTAATTTTAAATTAGTTTTCGAGTTTGCAAAAAATATTACAAATCCAAAAAAGAAATTTTTATTCTGCAAAGCATTATATTATAAAATGCAAAGTAACGAAAATTTTGTTAAAATCTTAAAGGTAGGCCAAATTTTAAAAACTGAATTTATTATTTTAACTGAAACAGAAATTATTGTTGCTAACATAAAAAAGTTTATATTAACACAGAAAGAATATTGCAATTATAAACTAGCTTATTACGATTCCTACATTACAAATATTGTAGAATTTTTATATGAAGAAAATGATGTCGAAACAACATTAAACTATATAGTGGATCAAACAACATTTCAACAAAAGATTGCAGGGTTTATAGCTTTAATTGATACGATGAAAAAGAAAAATCATTTAAATAAAACTGCTATTCAATTAGCTCTTTATATTAAAAAAACATTAGACCACAACGACTATCCTGATACCGATTCAGATACAAAAACTAAATTTGAAAATCTTAAAAATGCTTTGCCACAATCAGTAAGAAATCTTATATTTTTGCCTGTAGTTTGTATCAAAAGTGTTAGAAGAAATGAATACTTACAAACTTCTCTGTTTGCCACATACGATCAAGAAAGAGCTGAAGCATTCACAAATACTTCAAGAACTATTTCAATTGGAAGCAAATGGAATATTGAACATACTAAAAATGATACATTTGTTATCAAAAATATCCACCGTAATGAATATTTGTTTGCATCTCTTTATCCGTTTAACAATGAAAGCTACAGACGCAGAGTATTTACTTGGATTCCTGGTTCCCAAGATTCCGATTGCATATGGAAGATTGAACCTGATGGTGATAATTGTTACATAAAAAGTATTACACGTAATAATTACATGTATAGTCCTGATAATTTTTATACTTATGGTATTGATAAGCGTCATGTATTTACTTGGCATAGAGGTGCTAAAGGTTTGGACAGCCTTTGGAGAATTGAAAATTGTAAAGCTACCGACAATGAATAAAAAAATGTTTTATTTTATTATTATCTAAAGTTTTAATAAATATTGGGTAAATTATTGGCTGCTTGTTAGTTTATGTAAAAAAATATGTTAATAAAAGTTTTTGTAGAAATTTTAATTTATATAGTGATGTATTTTGATTTTTAATTCAAGCCCCGTTTCACAAGATATGACGTCGTAATCAGTTTTTTTTAAATGGAACCCTGTATTTTTTTTTTATTTTTAGTAAGAATTTTTTTAAACAATTACAATGATATAAGGTTTTTTGGGTTACGATTTATGGTTTTTGAAATATTCATTAAAATAGTAAAACAAAATGTAAAATACAAAATTTTATAAAATTGTATAAAAACATTGTTTTCTAATTTAGAATAAAACAAAAAAAAATGTTGATACAATAAAAAAGATTTGTTGAAAATTTGGTTTTATCCAATTTTGCATTCTACTTACTAAAAAATTGAATAAAAAAAAAAATTAATTTTGTTTTTTTATTACTAAATTCAAAATTTGAAACAAAAACTAATCTATAGAATTAGTTCATTTTTGTTTCTACAACCTTGAATAAATATTTTAGATAATATAAGAATTAAAAACGCATAATTGCTACTTAAATTTTTTTAAAGATTTTCTGAAAATTTAGTTTTATTAAAATTTGTCTTCTACTAAATCTTAAATAAAATAAAAACTAACCTATAAAATTTGATCAAGTATTTGTTTCTACAATTTCCAATAAGCATTTTGAATATTCAAAAAATGAAATAAGCAAATTTTCTATTTCAAATATATATTCGAACTTTTTGAAAATTTAGTTTTTCCAAATTTTGTCTCTTACTTACTAAAACTTGAATAAAACAAAATAGAATTTATGAAATCTATTTAAATATTTTGTTTATAATCTCTAATAAGTATTTTGAATGCAAATTTGGTATTGCAATTTTTTTTTTGGATTTTTAATAAAATTATTTTTTTTTCAAATTTTTCTTACAAAAACTTAAATATTTTTCATTTTTTAACTTTTCGAGCGGACTTTAATGCAATAATCATCTGTTTAAAAACCGAATTTTGTTATTTTATATTATTATAAATAAAATTTTAAACGTTTTTATCAATTTATGGTCTTATTTCTGTACTTTCTAATCATATTTTGATGTTTCAAGGCTGGATTGGCAATACAATATTATCAATTGCTTCATGTGTAAATTTAAATATGAACTAATAAAACCCAATTATAATGTTTTTATCTGTTATCAGTTAATATAAATAAGCGAATGAAAGCGACTAAACCATATCCTTACGTGCTTTCAAAGTACTCACATCTGCTTTGTGTTAAGTTTTAATATTTTAACAAAATATAATGGGGAAGAAAAAATTTGATTTATTTCTATTGATTGCGTCAATCGGTGCTATTACAGCTCATCCAGGTATGTTTTTTATTCTATTTAAAGCATTTATTGCGAAATTGTTAAAAACATTTTATGATAAATAGTATTGTAGTTATAATTACTTCTTATCTAGTATTATTTAAAAAAAAATGATAGCATATGTGATTAATTATTAAATTAAAACAAATTAATTAGGTTAAAAATTCAATTAATATAATAATAAGCAGAAATTTTGCATACATTTCTTGTTTGTTTATTACATTATTATAAGAAGACTTTAGATGTTTTTTATCTACATTCATCCAACTTTAATAGGCTTTAGGTGCAAAGCATTTTTTTCGGATAATAATAATATCAAATTATCAAACTCACAAAATATCAAAAAAGTTTATAAATATAATTTTCTAGTTTTGAAAATATTAATTTAAAAACTAAACACATTTTGTAGCATGCAGATGAACAATATTTTTTTGCAATTATCTTTGATTGAATACAGAAATTGCTTATGTTCTTGTCAATTTACTTCCAATTATTATTGAATTTCACATTTAAAAAAAAAACCATTAACCAACTGTTGAAATTATAACCTTTTTTTATTTTTTTTTGATAGTTTTTGCAATGTTATTATTATTTAAACCTGAACTTTATATTTTAATTTTTTTTTTTTTTTTTTTTTCAGAATCAGAATTTTTTTTTTTTGAAAATCAAAATAATTCAATAGATAAAGACTATTTATATAACACGTCATCTGGTGATTATAAAATGTTATTCAACACATCAAATAATGCACAAAATTCATCTAAAACCAATGACGATTTGGGGAAAAAAACTAATAATAATACTAAAATAACAAACTTAATGATTATTGAGATTGAAAAAGCTATGAATAAAACGATGAACATTTTAACGGAATTGAAAACTCAATCTGATTTTCACAATAATAAAAACAAAAAAATACAAAGTGAAAGAAATCTATCATATAAATTTATTGAGGATTTTCAAAATAATAATTTTGTAGCAGCCGAATCAACACTTGAGCTAATTAATGATGATGAAGAAATTAATTTCTTAGTAGTAGTAGTAAACGAATTAACTGATTTTGAATTAGTTTTGCAATTTACAAAAAATATTACAAATACAGAAAAGAAATTTTTATTCAGCAAAGCATTATATTATAAAACGCAAAGTAACGAAAATTTTGTTGAAATCTTAAAGGTAGGCCAAATTTTAAAAACAGAATTTATTAATTTAATTGAAGCTGAAATTATTGTTGCTGAAATAAAAATTATATTAACACAGAAAGAATATTGCAAATATAAACAAGCTTTTTACAATTCCTTAATTACAAATATTGTAGAATTTTTATATGAAGAAAATGATGTCGAAACAACATTAAACTATATAGTAGATCAAACAACATTTCAACAAAAGATTGCAGGTTTTAAAGCAGCATTTGATACGATAAAAAAGAAAAATCATTTAGATAAAACTGCTATTCAATTAGCTCTTTATATTAAAAACTCATTAGATCACAACGACTATCCTGATACCGATTCAGATACAAAAACTAAATTTGAAAATCTTAAAAATGCTTTGCCACAATCAGTAAGAAATCTTATATTTTTGCCTGTAGTCTGTATCAAAAATGTTAAAAGAAATGAATACTTACAAACTTCGTTTTCTGCCACTTACGATCAAGAAAGAGCTGAAGCATTCACAAATACTTCAAGAACTATTTCAATTGGAAGCAAATGGAATATTGAACATACTAAAAATGATACATTTGTTATCAAAAATATCCACCGTAATGAATATTTGTTTGCATCTCTTTATACGTTTAGCGATCTAAGCTACAACAGACGCAGAGTATTTACTTGGATTCCTGGTTCCCAAGATTCCGATTGCATTTGGAAGATTGAACCTGATGGTGATAATTGTTACATAAAAAGTATTACGCGTAATAATTACATGTATAGTCCTGAAAATTTTTATATTTATGGTATCGATAAGCGTCATGTATTTACTTCGCATAGAGGTATTAAAGGTTTGGACAGCCTTTGGAGAATTGAAAATTGTGAAGCTATCTACAATGAATAAATAAATGTTTTATTTTATTATTATATAGTTAAGTTTTAATATATATATATTGGGTAAATGTATGTGAATTATTGGCTGCTTTTTAGTTTATGTAAAAAAATATGTTAATAAAAGTTTATGTAGAAATTTTAATCTATAATGTATTTTGATTTTTAATTCAAGCCCTGTTTCACAAGATATGACGTCGTAATCAGTTTTTTTTAAATGGAACCCTGTATTTTTTTTTTATTTTTAGTAAAAATTTTTTTAAACAATTACAATGATATAAGGTTTTTTGGGTTACGATTTATGGTTTTTGAAATATTCATTAAAATAGTAAAACAAAATGTAAAATACAAAATTTTATAAAATTGTATAAAAACATTGTTTTCTAATTTAGAATAAAACAAAAAAAAATGTTGATACAATAAAAAAGATTTGTTGAAAATTTGGTTTTATCCAATTTTGCATTCTACTTACTAAAAAATTGAATGAAAAAAAAAATTAATTTTGTTTTTTTATTACTAAATTCAAAATTTGAAACAAAAACTAATCTATAGAATTAGTTCATTTTTGTTTCTACAACCTTGAATAAATATTTTAGATAATATAAAAATTAAAAACGCATAATTGCTACTTAAATTTTTTTAAAGATTTTCTGAAAATTTAGTTTTATTAAAATTTGTCTTCTACTAAATCTTAAATAAAATAAAAACTAATCTATAAAATTTGATCAAGTATTTGTTTCTACAATTTCCAATAAGCATTTTGAATATTCAAAAAATGAAATAAGCAAATTTTCTATTTCAAATATATATTCGAACTTTTTGAAAATTTAGTTTTTCCAAATTTTGTCTCTTACTTACTAAAACTTGAATAAAACAAAATAGAATTTATGAAATCTATTTAAATATTTTGTTTATAATCTCTAATAAGTATTTTGAATGCAAATTTGGTATTGCAATTTTTTTTTGGATTTTTAATAAAATTATTTTTTTTTCAAATTTTTCTTACAAAAACTTAAATATTTTTCATTTTTTAACTTTTCGAGCGGACTTTAATGCAATAATCATCTGTTTAAAAACCGAATTTTGTTATTTTATATATTTATAAATAAAATTTTAAACTTTTTATCAATTTATGGTCATATTTCTGTACTTTCTAATCATATTTTGATGTTTCAAGGCTGGATTGGCAATAAAATATTATCAATTGCTTCATGTGTAAATTTAAATATGAACTAAAAAAAACCAATTATAATGTTTTTATCTGTTATCAGTTAATATAAATAAGCGAATGAAAGCGACTAAACCATATCCTTACGTGCTTTCAAAGTACTCACATCTGCTTTGTGTTAAGTTTTAATATTTTAACAAAATATAATGGGGAAGAAAAAATTTAAATTATTTCTATTGGTTGCGTTAATCGGTGCTATTACAGCTCATCCAGGTATGTTTTTTATTCTATTTAAAGCATTTATTGCGAAATTGTTAAAACAATTTATGATACATAGTATTGTAGTTATAATTACTTCTTATCTAGTATTATTTAAAAAAAAATGATAGCATAATGTAATTAATTATTAAATTAAAACAAATTAATTAGGTTAAAAATTCAATTAATATAATAATAAGCAGAAATTTTGCATACATTTCTTGTTTGTTTATTACATTATTATAAGGAGACTTTAGATATTTTTTATCTACATTCATCCAACTTTAAAAGGCTTTAGGTGCAAAGCATTTTTTTCGGATAATAATAATATCAAATTGTCAAACTCACAAAATATCAAAAAATGTTTATAAATATAATTTTCTAGTTTTGAAAATATTAATTTAAAAACTAATACATTTTGTAGCATGCAGAAGCACCATATTTTTTTGCAATTATCTTTGATTGAATTTGCAATGTTATTATTACTTAAAACTGAACTATATATTTTAATTATTTTTTTTTATTTTTTTAGAAATAGAGCAAAATTTATTACAAAATCAAAATGTTTCAATAGAAAGAGACATTGTAAATTTCATATGTTGTAAGTATGAATATGATACTAAAGATTGCAATGAGAAGTTATTGAGCACATCTGAAACAAAAAATAATGCACAAAATTCATCTCTAACCAATGACGATTTGGTAAAAAAAAAAACTAATAATACTGAAATAACAAACTTAATGATTGAGCTTAAAAAATCAATGAATAAAACAATGAAAATTTTAACGGAATTGAAAACACAATTGGATTTTCACAATATTAAAAATGACAAAATGCAAAGTGAAAGAAATATATCATATAAATGTATTGAGGATTTTCTAAAAAATAATTTTGTAGCAACCGAATCAACACTTGGGCTAATTAATGATAATGAAGAAATTAATTTCTTAGTAGCAGTAATAAACGAAATAACTGATTATGAATTAGTTTTGCAATTTACAAAAAATATTACAAATACAGAAAAGAAATTTTTATTCTGCAAAGCATTCATAAAGCTAGGCAAAATTATAAAAACAGAGTTTATTAATTCAACTGAAGCAGCAATTATTGTCGTTAACATTAAAAAGTTTATATTAACACAGAAAGAATATTGCGATTATAAACAAGCTTATTACGATTCCTTCATTACAAATATTGTAGAATTTTTATATGAAGAAAATGATGTTGAAACAACATTAAACTATATAGTAGATCAAACAACATTTCAACAAAAGATTGCAGGTTTCATAGCTATATTTGATACGATGAAAAAGAAAAATCATTTAAATAAAACTGCTATTCAATTAGCTCTTTATATTAAAAAATCATTAGATCACAACGACTATCCTGATACCGATTCAGATACAAAAACTAAATTTGAAAATCTTAAAAACGCTCTGCCACAATCAGTAAGAAATCTTATATTTTCGCCTGTAGTCTGTATCAAAAATGTTAAAAGAAATGAATACTTACAAACTTCTCTTTCTGCCACATACGATCAAGATAGAGCTGAAGCATTCACAAACATTTCAGGAACTATTTCAATTGGAAGCAAGTGGAGTATTGAACATACTAACAATGATACATTTGTTATCAAAAATATCTTCCGTAATGAATATTTGTATGCATCTATTTATCTGTTCAACGAAACTTACAACAGACGCAGAGTATTTACTTGGATTCCTGGTTCCCAAGATTTGGATAGCATGTGGAAGATTGAACCTGATGGTGATAATTGTTACATAAAAAGTATTACGCGTAATAATTATATGTATAGTCCTAATAATTTTTATACTTATGGTATCGATAAGCGTCATGTATTTACTTGGCATACAGATGTTAAAGATTTGGACAGCCTTTGGAGAATTGAAAATTGTGAAGCTATCGACATTGAATAAAAAAATGTTTTATTTTACTATTATATAAAGTTTTAATATATATTGGGTAAATGTATGTGAATTATTGGCTGCTTTTTAGTTTATGTAAAAAAATTTGTTAATAAAAGTTTATGTAGAAATTTTAATCTATGATGTATTTTGATTTTTAATTCAAGCCCTGTTTCACAAGATATGACGTCGTCATCAATTTTTATAAATGGAACCCTGTATTTTTTTTCTTTTATTTTTAGAAAGAATTTTTTTGAACAATTACAATGATATAAGGTTTTTTGGGTTACGATTTATGGTTTTTGAAATATTCATTAAAATAGTAAAACAAAATGTAAAATACAAAATTTTATAAAATTATATAAAAACATTGTTTTCTAATTTAGAATAAAACAAAAAAAAATGTTGATACAATAAAAAAGATTTGTTGAAAATTTGGTTTTATCCAATTTTGCATTCTACTTACTAAAAAATTGAATAAAAAAAAATTAATTTTGTTTTTTTATTACTAAATTTTGATTGAAACAAAAACTAATCTATAGAATTAGTTCAATTTTTTTTTCTACAGCCTTGAATAAATATTTTAGATAGACGCATAATTGCTACTTTAAATTTTTTAAAGATTTTTTGAAAATTTAGTTTTATTAAAATTTGTCTTCTACTAAATCTTAAATAAAATAAAAACTAATCTATAAAATTTGATCAAGTATTTGTTTCTACAATTTCCAATAAGCATTTTGAATACTCAAAAAATGAAATAAGCAAATTTTCTATTGCAAATATTTTTTTGAACTTTTTGAAAATTTAGTTTTTCCAAATTTTGTCTCTTACTTACTAAAACTTGAATAAAACAAAAACGAATCTATGAAATCTATTCAAATATTTTTGTTTATAATTTCTAATAAGTATTTTGAATGCAAATTTGGTATAGCAATTTTTTTTTTTTGGATTTTTTATAAAATTAATTTTTTTTAAAAATTTTTTTTACAAAAACTTAAATATATGAAATTTTATCAATTTTTTTTTGTTGCGCAAATTTGGATAATGTTTTGTATGCGGTCCGTGCGTAGATTAACAACAAATTCTTAATGAAAGATAAAAATTTAACAAAATTTGCAAATTGCAAACATTTTCTAGCACTATTCTATAATAAATATTGTCGTAATCTTTCATAAGTATCTTAAACCAATATTTGCTTTATTATAGTAGTTTTAAAATTATTGACATATATTTTCGTTTATTTAACGTCGAGATTAATCAGAAACAAAATATTTAATTAGTTTTGTAATTCATAGTAAAATGTGTTTTTTTTTTAGAGGCGGTGAACTTTAAAAAGGCAACACTCTTATCTGTGACAGCTGATTTGACAGTTCTCGGTTGTTTTGAGGTTAGTTTGGTTTGGAAATTTATTATGAATAAACTCACTCCAAAGCCACGTTTGCAAATTGTTCAAATTTATTTTGAAAAACATGGTTCAATTTGAGAAACTTATTGGACATTACGTTCATTGTATGGTGCATCGTTTTCGCAATACGTTTAATCTAAACGATAATAAGCATCCAGTACGACGTCGCACCCAAGATACAATTGATACTGTTAATGATGATCTAAATGTGTCAATTCGTCATCGTGCTCAACAACTAACCTTGTGTCTATCCACTTTATTGAATTTTTTTTTTAGATTGATTTACAAGTTTACAAGATTTAACTTGTACAGGAATTGAAGCCACAAGGCCATCGTTTACACCGTACATTTAGTAAATGGGTCGAGGAAAACATTTCTTTAAATTCACAATTACATTTGAAAATTTTGTTTAGTGATGAAGCACACTTTTGGTTAAATGGCTACGTCAACAAACAAAATTGTTGCATATGGAGCAATAATAATCCAAAAGCCATTGTCAAAACATCATTAAATCCAGAAAAACCGTTTGGTGGAATCATTGGTTTATATTTTCAAAAATGGTAATGGTCGGGACGTTACACTCAACGGTGAGAGGACAGCATTAATGTTGCAGACATGTAGTTTTAGCAGAACGGCGCCACATGCCACACAACGCTCAATACAATTAATTTACTGAAAGAAACATTTCACAACAATTAATTTCACAAAATGGTCCTCTTAACTGGCTACCTCGTTTAGGCGATTTGAGGCCATTAGATTATTTTCTCTGGGAATATGTAAAGTCCCATGTCTACACCGATAAACCAGAAACAATTGAACACTTGGAAGCTAACATTTGACGCATTATTGCCAAAATACAAACAGAAAGACTGCAAACAGTGTGTAAAAATTGAACCTTTAGATTACGCCATGTACGCGTTTAGCCGCGGGGGTCACATGCCCATAATCATCTTCAAACATTAATGCCATAAAATTATTTGTCATGGATATTAATAACATTTGTCTGTTTTATTTTAATTTAAAGTTCTCCGCCTCTAAAAAAACACCTTTTACAAAATCATTAATGCAATATTACAAATAAGAATCGTAGCGAGAATCATTGCTTGATTTGTGCTAACTAAAGTATTAAAACTGATGAAACTTCCTGCCAAGATGTCACCCTAAATAGTTGAAAAGTAATAAAATTTGTTGAGCAAGACACATGCACTTACTATCGATTGCAATGCAATCGACTTTTTGGAGTAGCCTTTTTTTCTCTCTCTCTTACCCTGCATCCCACCAATTCCTTCTGTCCTGACATATGTTCGGTTAGTTGGACAGTTCTCGGCTGGAATAATAAAGGTCCCGCAGCGAGTAACGAATAGATAGCATAGGAGGAAGAAAAGAGAAAGAATACAAAACATCACCTTGTATAAACAATGCCGACGAGAGGCTTGACAAGGCGGTGTCCAGGGCGTCGCGACGCCGATACATCATGCCAGTCATTTATATTAGGTCTGGCCGTCTAGAATTATTGATGGTGACACGTATTAAGCGCCACCCACTGCCTGTCATCCGAATTATTTTTTATCGGAATTTAATAACAAACATGTCACACTGATTGCCCAACCATCCGCACAGATACAAGAAAATTTAATTTAACAACTTTGACGCACAAAAAGCCATTTTTCTTTTATCACAAATTTTAATTAATTTTATTTATAATGTAACACAATTGTTGTATAATAGATATTACCATCTTTTGAAACGAGTTTCTGCTTCATTTTCACTTAGAATAATAACAATAATACAGTCTGCTACATTTTTTATCAAAAGAAAACATCAAAAAGATGCCATAACCAAGCAAAGGAGTGGAGTTTGTTTTTGCTTTCATATCTGAGCTTTTTGTTGTAGCAACGATCTTAATTCAACATTAGAGAATTTCATTCCCTCTAGTAAAATCGAACGGATTACTGATATTAAAAAATTGCACTGCTTTGTGATACTTTGTAAATATAACTACAAAGGCATTTTAATAAAAAGTCTAAACAATCAATAAAAGTTTTTTTTTTTGTAAATATATAAAGTTTTTAATAACCGCAGCTTTCTAGCAAGGGACGACATAATCAAAAAGCCACTGATTTATTCATTAGCAATCCCACTTTTGAACTGTTAGATTTCCCAAGCGCCGTCGTCCCGCCCGCTTTTAAATCTTTCATAACCGCACCGAAATCCCGTTTAATAATACAATGCACTAATTAACTCCTGACAAAGAACTTGGTAAAACTTGTCTTGGTTCTTTTCTAGTTTTCATTTTTTGTTATTTTTATTCGCTGTTGCGCTCGTTTCGACTGCTGCTGCTGTCTCTGGAGGGATTATTAAGTTTCACGCTTTTAGTTGGGATTAAATATTTATTTATAATTATGCAGCATAAATATTAATATAAAAATATTCGCATAAACCAATTGAATAAATATTTTTGTTTAATTATTTGTCTTTTTTTAAATAACCGGAATGTGGCCAGTTTTAATTTAAAAAAATTAAAGCGTTTGTGGATGCGATGATAATAGTATTAATCCAGGAAAAATAGACAAACAAAAGGGCTAACCCCGAAATAATTTGTTACAGGCTAATTTTTTACATGGACCTTTGTATGGTGGCTCTCAACAATATGTGAAAGTTCCCCATCGATGTGTCTGCCGCGACCTGAGTTTTTGCGAGGTCAAAACAGTTTTTTGCAAATATCTGGAGAACGATGAGATTTATTGGAAAAAATTGGCAATTACCTATAAAAAGTTATCTAGAAGTTTTTTTGTACGGGCAACTATAGACGAGATAGAGAATTTATTGATTGAAGAAAATATGAGTATATGTACGATGATACTAAAACAGTCGCGAAAGAAATTTAGTTGAGGAATGCTGTGCCCCCAGTTTGTATAAAGACTTTGTAAAACATCTGCCGTCGACTCTTTTGTTATGTCCTCCAGTTTTAATACCTTGGCTATCGCAGGTATTAGTTAAAGCAGGGGAATGTGGGCATAGGGCCCCGTCCGCTGCTAGGTAGTTAGTTATGATCCGCAGTGCACGGCCGTATTTTGAAAAAAATTAAATATTAAAAGCGATAGAAAAATAATGGAAGAAATTTGTTTTATTTGTGATGAGTCGTTGTCGGGCGGTGATATTTGCAGTGTTGAACGTGGAATTAAAACGTTGATTGAGTCAAGTGTTGCTAGAAGCGATGGAAAAATTGGTAATTTAAAAAACAAACAATCTGTGACTGTTCATCGTGAGTGCCGAAAAGAATATACTCGCAAGAACTGTTTCATATAAGCAACAAAGAGATACTGAAGAAGCGAGCACAACTATGAGTCCACCTCGTGCTCGAACAAGCTGTTTTTCATTCGAAAATTTGTGCATATTTTGCGGAGAAACAGTTACAGAAGAGAATGAAAAGAAGAAAAAAATTGAGCTTTGTCGTCCGATGCGTCATGTAACGACATCTTCCTTTCGGACTTGCATACTGGACTTTGCTAAAATGCGTGGTGATGATCTACCAAAGGCTGTTACTAACCGCCTGTAGTTTCTTGAGGATTTGGTTGCCGTGAGAGCCAGATATCACACAAAGTGTTGGGTTTATTTTATGAGGCCCCCTACGGAAGGAAAGAGAGGTCGTCCGGAAGACGAGAATATTATGGTTGCCAAGAAAAATATATTTTCCTATATTGAAAATAATGACGATTGTCAATTGACCTTTAATGAGTTGAAAGATGCTTGCCAGGTAGAGCTTCCAACGGATCAAACGATTAAAAGTAAGCTGAGAGAAAGATATGGACCTCGCATAATTATTTCAGAGAAGGCGGGATATATGTCTATTATTTGTTTTATTAATAAACAACACAATATTATGAACAGGTCCTGGTACAATAATCGAAAACAAAATGAGGCTGAAGAACGTTTAAGAATAGTCAAAGCAGCAGCTGCAATTATTCATGAAGATATAACATCTGTGGTACTTGATAATCAATGTTATCCTCCAAGTCAAATGTTCCATAATATAAACGAGCAAATTCCACTTATTTTTTAGAGAACATAATTTAAAAAAATAAGCTATGCAACCTTGAACGTTTGACGCTAGCATGTACAGCCGTCAGTCATGCTATTATTTGCCTTAGGTCATTTATTTCACGGCTGCAAGTTGGTCTGCTATATTTTTTCATAGAAAATTTGGCTCCAGACGTCTCATCGATATTTTATTATCCTTTGGTTTGTGTGCATCTTACCAGCAAGTAACGTTATATAAAGATGCAGCAGTTTACCACCCGCAGCCCCATATTTTACCACCCGAAACGGGGACTTTCATTCAATTTGTAGCTGATAATTATTTATTTATTTATTTATTTAAACATATGCCATTCTACCTTTCGGTGTATGGCTTATGTAGCCGATAATGCTGATTTAAATGTGCAAACGATAGATGGCCATAACACTTTGCACATCTTGCGTCACAACCAGGCATTCTGCACAGGATTTTGTATGTAAAACTGCAGTACCATTACGAATCTATGAAAATACCGGTGTAGTAGGAATGAGCACAATTAGTGCCAAGGAGCTTCAATATGAAGAGACGACTAATGTGTCATACCTTAAAACAATATATGCTAATATACCGAAACTCCCAGGATGGAACGGATATATAGAATACTTGAGTAAATAAAAATTCCAGTTCAAAATGTCTCGAGTCTTTTTTTTGCCATTTATTAATCATCCAGCTAGTAATAACAATACAGTTTATACGACTTTGTTGTATGCCATAGAAAAAGCCAAAAATCAGGAACACAGTATATGCATTATAACATTAGATCAACCCTTGTTTGCCAAAGCCAGAGAAATTGTTGCAGCAGCATCTCCAAACTCAGAATTATTAAAAGTTATTGTCATACTTGGAAGATTTTATTTATTAATGTCTTACCTTGGAGCTATTGGCTTTATAATGCAAGGCAGTAGACTCAAAGAAGTTGTGTCAGTTATTTACGCACCCAATTCTGTAGATAAAATGCTGAACGGTCATGCCTACGCCAGAGCATACTCTGCTACATTTTGTTTTGGCCATAATCATGCTAAATGATGAGGAGACAGATGATATTCTTCGAACCACAATTGAAAACGTAATTAATGGTACCCTATCATATGATGATATTGATAATGGCGATGAAAAAGCCAAGTTTGTACTCCGCAAGTTGAATGAAAAGCTTCAAGAATATGAAGATCGTGGTCCAACTGCAAAGCTGTGGGTACAGTATTTCCAAATGATATCTATTGCTAAGGAGTTCATCAGAGCTCGGCGAATGGGAGATTGGTATGGTTATTTGAGTTGTATTAAGAAGATGTTACCATACTTTCATGCTGCAGGACATCATAATTATGCAAAATTAGCATCTCCAAGATATGATGCTAATTGGGGATTCTAGAACAAAAAATGTTCTGGGAAGCTTTAAGAAGGAAATTTTTACCGTCAAACGATCTAATGAATATTTTTGTGGAACCTGGACTGATATGACCATCGAGCAATCACTCATGAAGTCCATGAAAACAGATGGGGTGTAGCTAGAGAAAGGAGTACTCAAGAAAGTGTGTTAAGTAAATGGGTGTATAGCATGCATGCCATAAATACAGTGTGCAAAGAATTAGAAGACCTTTGTAACATTAAATTGGATACGACCGATCAACATGTTGATGCTAAGGATTTACGAGTAGCTCGAGATTCTACTAATGTTGCAAAAGTCCTAGAATGGTTTTTATGCCGTGATCCTTTCCCTCAGCTTCCCTACATTATGTCAATATCAAGTGGAACCATCGGTGATGAGAAAATCAATTGCCACCAAGCTCGGGAAACAGGTCTACTTTCTGTGGCAAGCATGACCAACTTCACATTCGACAATATTTAGTTGAAAAGAGCCAACAAAGTATCCTCACTTTTGACAGTGAACAGCTCAGTTAAGGGAAAAAGGTTGCCATTGATCCATTATTGCTGTTTTAGCGAATCAGTATAAGCAAACAGTTTGAAGAAAATCTTTAACAATACTTCGAGTACGAGTTAGCTCCATACCCGCTAGCACTTTTCGATGAGAATGGGATGCGCAAAAATAAAAAAAAAATTGTATGACTTACTACAGCCAGACGATGACATTGATTACACAAATGTGAAATATATTGTCGATGGAGGATATCTACTGCATCATGTTGTATGGAGTCGAGGCAGCACATTCAACACTATTTTTGATAGCTACATAGCTTATATACAAAAGTATTTTGGCCAAGACGTTTTAATTGTGTTCGACGGTTATAATGATGATGGGAATAATATCAAAGCTTCAGAGCAGCGTCGTCGTTGTGCCACAGATATTCTCTTTGAAGCATCAATTACAGTATCAACGAGCCAACAACAATTTCTTGCTTATAAAAACAACAAAAGTTGATTCATTTCGATGTTGTCTGAAAGATTTCAAGCTGCTAACATCATTGTGAAGCAGGCAAAAAATTATACTGATGTTTTGATAATTGAAACCGCGATAGAACAGTCGGAAACCAAAGAAAATTGGAATTTGAAAAAGCCTTACTGTAAAAACATATGTTTCTGTAATTAAAAAAAAAACCATTAAAGTACCTATTGAATAAAAATTAATTATCCATTATCATACCCTAAGATCTGTCCATATTTGCCAGTGTGAAGTAATTATTCTACGTTTTTTGTTCTTTGGGACGCCCAATCTCGCCTAAAACAAAAAGCAAAGATTTACTAATTCAATAGTAGATGTGAAAAAATCCGGTCTAAGTATCCTGCACAATATGCATCATACAAAGTTTCTATTCGATCGGAATAAATTATGGAATCACAAATATGGCTTAAAAATGTGTCTATAAATCATTTTTTATTTTGACTTGCAAGAGAAACAAAGAAGAGCAGATACGTACGATGAAAAATTTCAACTTATAATCTGTCATCAAAACGTCCGATCATTAGTACCTAAAACAGGAGAGTGTGAAATGTTATTAGAGTTAAGTTACGTCAAATTTAATGTTTTGTGTTTTATTGAAACATGCATGAAAAGTTGTCAATTAGATGTAACGGTGATAAGAAATTTTCATTTAGCAATTGGAAAATGTTGCAATGAAACCACAAAAGGAAGGGGTGTGGGGTGGTGGATTTTCTAGTCATTTTATAAATGCTCTAAATATTCTGAATTAAGTACTCTGACTAATTAAACAATGACATCTTTTGCTCATACATCTTTTTTTTTATTTAATTGTACTTAATTAGTTTAATCGCAGTTTAGCATTAAGCAGTGAAAAGAAAGCAAGTCGAATCGAATTGCGGCATTATATTTTTATATACTGCATACACTTATTATTCATGGTTATAATTTAGCGAGATCAGGGAAAGTGTGTATATAAATTTTGCATCTTTTGTAGAAATTCCAATGCGACAACCTTCGGGGTAATTTTTACAATGTAACAATTATTTTATATTAACGAATATGATGTCTTGTAAAGTAATACATTTTTTTGGAAATTTAATACTTTATAATATTATACAGATTTCTATGCTTGTTTTTGTACAGTTTTTCTTGTTTATCATATATTAGAAATTTGAAATAATTAATGTTGTAAATGCATGTAAGTGATAAGTCAAATTGTAAGTATCAGTCGAGAAATTTTATTTATAGAAATTTAAGATATGTATTCTGGTTTTAAATTAATTAATTGTCTCAGTATTACCTTCTACTCATTTAATTTTACTTTATTTATCTTATTTTAAAGCCTTAATTTGAGTTTTTTATTTTTTCTGACTCATATATGTATATATGTATGTATAAATAATTTTAATAAATGTATTAAAAAAAAATAAAAATAAAACTTGGCGCAAATTGACTCAAAATTAACAAGTTTTGTACTATTCTTAGTTTCAAATCAATTTTTAACAAATTTTACTATTTTATAGCCGGATTTTTATAAATGAAGTTTTATTTTTTTTAATTGTTTTTGGCCAGATTTTGTTTTTTCTGACAATTTTTTTTTATTTTTCACATTTTATAGCCAAATTTTGCTGGTTTTTTAAATTTTTATAAATAAAATTTTGCATTATAATATGTTTTTGGCAGGATTTTGTTCTTTTAATAATATTTTGTTATTTTTCACTTTTTATAAATAAATTTTTGCACTTTTCAACAGTTTATGACCTTATTTTTAACAATATTTTGCTATTTCGTAGCCGAATTTTAATGTTTTTGTTTTTTTTTTAATATATTTTTGCACTTTTGATCAGTTTATGGCCGGATGTTTGCTATTTTTGACAAATTTTGATAATTATTTACTTTTAATAAATAGAACTTTGCACTTTTTAACCATTTTTAGCCGAATTTTGTTTTTTCTAACCATATTTTGTTATTTTTGACATTTTATAAATAATTTTTTGCGTTTTCCAACAATTTATAATTTTATTTTTAACAATATTTTAACATTTCATAGCCGGATTTTGTAGTTTTTTGATTTTTATAATTAAAATTTTGCACTTTTTTAATGTTTTTGACCGAATTTTGTTTTTTTGAACAATTGGTTTGTTATTTTTCACATTTTGAAAATAAATTTTTGCACTTTCCAATGGATTATGACTTTATTTTTAACAATATTTTGATATTTTAAAGCCGGATTTTGATGTTTTTGACTTTTTTAAATAGATTTTTGCACATTTTATCAGTTTATGGACGGATTTTTGCTATTTTTGAAAAATTTTGGTAGAGCATAGCCGGATTTTGATGTTTTTTACTTTTTATTAATAGAATTTTGAACTTTCAAACCATTTTGAGCCGGATTTTGTTTTATAAACAAATTTTTGCGTTTTTCAACTATTTATAATTTTATTTTTAACAATATTTTGATATTTTATAGCTGGATTTTGATGTTTTTGGCTTTTTATGAATAGATTTTTGCACATTTTATCAGTTTATGGCCGGATTTTTGCCATTTTTGACAAATTTTGGTAGAGCATAGCCGGATTTTGATGTTTTTTACTTTTTATTAATAGAATTTTGAACTTTCAAACCATTTTGAGCCGGATTTTGTTTTTTCTGAACATAATTTGTTATTTTTGACATTTTATAAATAAATTTTTGCATTTTCCAACAATTTTTAATTTTATTTTTAACAATATTTTGATATTTTATAGCTGGATTTTGATGTTTTTGGCTTTTTATGAATAGATTTTTGCACATTTTATCAGTTTATGGCCGGATTTTTACTATTTTTGACAAATTTTGGTAGAGCATGGCCGGATTTTGATGTTTTTTACTTTTTATAAATAGAATTTTGCATTTTTAAACCATTTTGAGCCGGATTTTGTTTTTTCTGAACATAATTTGTTATTTTTGACATTTTATAAATAAACTTTTGCATTTTCCAACAAATTATAATTTAATTTTTGACAATATTTTGATATTTTATAGCCGGAATTTGATGTTTTTAATTTTTTATAAATAGATTTTTGTACTTTTCATCAGTTTATGGCCAGATTTTTGCTATTTTTGACAAATTTTGCTAGAGCATGGCCGGATTTTGATGTTTTTTTACTTTTTATAAATAGAATTTTGCACTTTTTAACCATTTTGAGCCGGATTTTGTTTTTTCTGAACATAATTTGTTATTTTTGACATTTTATAAATAAATTTTTGCATTTTCCAACAATTTATAATTTTATTTTTAACAATATTTTGATATAGCATACATACATAGCAGGATTTTAATGTTTTTCATCTTTTATGAATAGATTTTTGTACTTTTTATCAGTTTGACAAATTTTGCCAAAACAAAGCCGGATTTTGATGTTTTTTTACTTTTTATAAATGGAATTTTGCATTTTTTAAATTTTTTGGGCCGGATTTTTGCACTTGTCATCAGTTTTTAGCCGGATTTTTTATTAAAACTCAGTTTTGCACCATTTTTAGAGATTTTAAAATTAAATAAAATTTGAAATATAAAAGATATTTAGAGTTTAACAATTTCCAAAAAGTTTTATAAAGAGTTGTAGCATAAAAGTTAAAAAAAAAATTGATTTACTACCAAATTTATTAAAAATATAAGTATTTTCAAGTTAAAGCTGTCAAAAATGCTAAAAATTCGGCTAATTTCTTAAAAGAAAATCAGAAATTAAGGAAAATTAAAGAAATAATTGCAGGTAATCATATTGTACGTAAAACTTCATAATTTGTTCCTATAGCACCACAAACACTTGGTTCAAACTGCTGCTAAGAAAATTATATACATGAATGTCGCCACAAAACAAGCCGGAACACATCGTAAGCCTTTTCTTGCAAGTTCTATCCTGGTTTTCATTCCTGTTTTGTTGTTGTAGGTAAAGCTAATCTAACTGCCCAAATATTTTAAGTGTAGAACACTATCTCAATTAGCGTAGCGCAATAGTATAGGCATTCGACTGCTGCACCAAAGATGGTGGATTTGAGTCTCACAACAAAAACTATTTTGAAACATTTATGGTATACGCTCTTCCACTTCCCAAAACTCTTATTTATAAAAATAGAATAGATATCACTAATTTGTTACAAGATTTACATTGTGAAGTAGTGGCCATTGAGCTTGTAGATTATAATATTTTATTAATTACAATATATAGGTCTCCTCATGGAGATTATGAGACTTTTCTTACAATAATGCAAGATATTTTAATTTTATGTCAGAAAACAATTGTATATGTTGCTATTAATGGGGATTTTAATATTTATTTTAATGATCAATCAGTGCAAACACCAGCTTTTCAAGATTTGATATTCATTTGATATCAGTTTTTTTTTTTTTTTTTTTTTTTTTAAAACTGATGATGGCCTAACAGCCGAAACCGGTCTTAATACATAAAAAAGTAAAATCAGCACAATAAAGTATATAAATTTTTATTAAAATACCCTAACCTCAATTATTTTAAACTGTGCAATAATCAGAAACAAATACTATTATTTTTTATAATTCAGAACGCTCTACAAATTTTGAAAACAAATTCGGTGTGCCTCAAGGGTCTGTACTTGGTCCAGTCTTGTTTCTTATATATATTAATGATATATCGCAAGCTGTATCGGGTACAGATCTTATACTTTACGCGGACGATACAGTAGTTGCTAAAACTATCAACAACAAAGAAAAACTTAATGAAATAGAGACTGTTCAGAACAATCTTAACACATGGTTCTTGGCCAATTTACTAAGTTTGAATTTAAACAAAACTGAGAATGTTATGTTTACTTTAAAACATAACCCATTAATAACAACAACAAAATTTTTAGGTGTTACATTAGATGCTAAATTTACATGGACAATATAATAATATATTAAATATATATATGTGCTAAGAAACTTAGCTCAAACAACTTCACTAAATACTGTAAAGCTAGCATATTATGGACTTATTCAGTCTAAACTGATTTATGCAATTAGTGCATGGAGGCACGCAGCAGCAAGCAGTAGGTTGTTTAAAATTCAAAGAAGAACATTAAGAGTCATTGCTGGACCAAATTATAGAGAAGATTGTCGTGAAGCATTTAAAAATTTGGAAGTTTTAACACTACCTAGTATTTATATATTTATACGCAACACAGCGATATTCATTCTTATCAGACACGACAGCAGTCTGATCTAAGAGCTAGGTTTTACTCTTTACTAAAATATGGCATCTTAGCATGGGGAGTTGCTTCAAACTTAGAAAACCTATTTAAATTGCAAAAACGGGCAATTCGTTATATTTGTAATGAAACAACGTTAGTAAATTTGAAATAAATATTTTTGCTTTCTTTCACTAAATCGCAAATAGAACAAAAACTAATCGTTCAAATTTGTTAAAATTTGCTATGAACAATCTTCAGTTAGCCCTTTAAAGGTTGGCAATATTGGTAATACAAATATTGTATTAAATTTTATTTTTTTTTTTTAATTTGTAAAATTTGAAATAAATAATTTTGCTTTCATTCACTAAATCGCAAATAAAACAAAAACTAATCGTTTAAATTTGTTGAAATTTGCTATGAACAATCTCCGCTTAGCCCTTTAAAGGTTGGCAATATTGGTAATACAAATATTTATTAAATTTTATTTTTTTTTATTTTTTTTATTTGAAATAAATAATTTTGCTTTCATTCACTAAATCGCAAATAAAACAAAAACTAATCGTTCAAATTTGTTGAAATTTGCTATGAACAATTTCCACTTAGCCCTTTAAAGGTTAGTAATATTGGTAAATATAAATATTGTAGTAAATTTTTTTTTTTTTAATTTTTAAAATTGAAAATAAATAATTTTGTTTTCATTCACTAAACCATAAATAAAACAAAAACTAATCGTTTAAATTTGTTAAAATCTGCTATGAACAGTCTTCAGTTAGCCTTTTAAAGGTTGGCAATATTGGTAATAAAAATATTGTATTAATTTTTTATTTTTTTTTTTAATTTGTAAAATTTGAAATAAATAATTTTGCTTTCATTCACTAAATCGCAAATAAAACAAAAACTAATCGTTCAAATTTGTTGAAATTTGCTATGAGCAATCTCCACTTAGCCCCTTAAAGGCTGGCAATATTGATAATACAAATATTTATTAAATTTTTTTTTTTTTATATTTAAAATTTGAAATATATAATTTTGCTTTTATTCACTAAATCGCAAAAAAAAATAATCGTTTATTTCATTTGTTGAAATTTGCTATAAACAATTTTCACCTAGCTCTTTAGAGGTTAGGAATATTGGTAAAACAATAATTTATTAATTATTTTTTTTAAATTTTTTTTTATTTGAAATAAATAATTTTGCTTTTATTAAAATCTGCTATGAACAATCTTCACTTAGCCCTTTAAAGGTTGGCAATATTGGTAATACAAATATTGTATTAAATTTTTAAATTTTTTTTATTTGTAAAATTTGAAATAAATAATTTTGCTTTCATTCGCTAAATCGCAAATAAAACAAAAACTAATCGTTGAAATTTGTTAAAATCTGCTATGAACAATCTTCAGTTAGCTCTTTATAGGTTGGCAATATTGGTAATACAAATATTGTATTAATTTTTAATTTTTTTTTTAATTTTTTTTAATTTGAAATAAATAATTTTGCTTTTATTCACTAAATCGCAAATAAAACAAAAACTAATTGTTCAAATTTGTTAAAACTTGCTCTTCACTAAACCCTTTAAAGGTTGGCAATATTGGTAATACAAATATTGTATTAATTTTTATTTTTTTTTTAATTTGTAAAATTTGAAATAAATAATTTTGCTTTCATTCACTAAATCGCAAATAAAACAAAAATTATTTGTTCAAATTTGTAAAAATCTGCTATGAACAATCTTCACTAAGCCCTTTAAAGATTCGCAATATTGGTAATACAAATATTGTATAATTTTTTTTTTTCAATTTAAAAATTGAAAATAAATAATTTTGGTTTCATTTATTAATCGCCAATAAAACAAAAACTAATTGTTTAAATATGTTAAACTTTGCTATAAACAATTTTCACTTAGCCCTTTAAAGATTGGCAATATTGGTAATATAAATATTGTATTACAAATTTATTTTTTTTAATTTTTAAAAATGGAAATAAATAATTTTGCTTTCTTTCACTAAATCGCAAATAAAACAAAAACTAATCGTTCAAATTTGTTGAAATTTGCTACTAACAATCTTCATTTAGCCCTTTTATGGTTGGCAATATTAGTAATACAAATATTGTATTAATTTTTTTTTTTTTTTAATTTTTTTTTTAATTTGAAATAAATAATTTTGCTTTCATTCACTAAATCGCAAATAAAACAAAAACTAATCGTTTAAATTTGTTGAAATTTGCTATGAACAATTTTCACTTAGCCCTTTAAAGGTTGACAATATTGGTAATACAAATATTTATTAAATTTTTTTTTTATATTTAAAATTTGAAATAAATAATTTTGCTTTTATTTACTAAATCGCAAAAAAAAACTAATCGTTCATTTCATTTGTTGAAATTTGCTATGAACAATCTTCACTTAGCCCTTTAGAGGTTGGAAATATTGGTAAAACAAATATTTATTAATTTTTATTTTTTTTTATTTTTTTATTTGAAATAAATAATTTTGCTTTTATTCACTAAATCGCAAATAAAACAAAAACTAATTGTTCAAATTTGTTAAAACTTGCTATGAACGATCTTCACTAAACCCTTTAAAGGTTGGCAATATTGGTAATACAAATATTGTATTAATTTTTTATTTTTTTTTTTAATTTGTAAAATTTGAAATAAATAATTTTGCTTTCATTCTCTAAATTGCAAATAAAACAAAAAATAATCGTTCAAATTTGTAAAAGTCTGCTATGAACAATTTTCACTAAGCCGTTTAAAGATTGGCAATATTGGTAATACAAATATTGTATAATTTTTTATTTTTTTTTTTTATTTAAAAATTGAAAATAAATAATTTTGGTTTCAGTCATTAAATAGCAAATAAAACAAAAACTAATCGTTCAAATATGTTAAATTTTGCTATGAACAATTTTCACTTAGCCCTTTAAAGATTGGCAATATTGTTAATATAAATATTGTATTAAAACTTTTTTTTTTTTAATTTTTAAATTTGAAAATGAATAATTTTGCTTTCTTTCACTAAACTGCAAATAAATCAAAAACTAATCGTTCAAGTTTGTTGAAATTTGCTATTAACAATCTTCACTAAGCCCTTTAAAGGTTGGCAATATTGGTAATACAAATATTGTATAATTTTTTTTTTTTTTTTCAATTTAAAAATTGAAAATAAATAATTTTGTTTTCATTCACTAAATCCTAAATAAAACAAAAACTAATTGTTCAAATTTGTTAAAATTTGCTATGAACAATCTTCAGTTAGCCCTATAAAGGTTGGCAATATTGGTAATACAAATATTGTATTATTTTTTTATTTTTTTTTTTTAATTTGTAAAAATTGAAATAAATAATTTTGCTTTCATTTACTAAATCGCAATCAAAACAAAAACTAATCGTTCAAATTTGTTGAAATTTGCTATAAACAATCTTCACTTAGAATAATATTTCCAACAAAAATACAGAAAATAATACAACACTTCATACGGAAGAATTAGTTATTTGTCCAGAGGTGACGCCACAGAAATTAATTGTAAATAGTGCTGACATCCACAATCTATCTATAAACAACACAAATCAATGTAACAAACCAAACATAAATGAACATGATTCTAATAATTCATCAGAAAAAAATGACAATTGGATAACTGTTAAACGTAAACACACTAACAACAAAGCAATAATATGGACATCAAGTAATAAAAATACAGTATTAAAAGCAAAAGAAAGCAAAATGTGGCTTTTTCTTGGTAATGTAGAAAAATTGTGCACTACTAATCATGTGCAAGATTATCTAAAAACAATTTTTAATCACAGCAATTTTGAAGTTTCTAATATCCAAACAAATTATGGAACTACTTGCTACAAGCTTGGGGTTTTGAAAGAAGACTATTCAGCAACTGGCCTACAGGAATTAAACTAAGTAGAATTTGGTTTCCTCAAAATAATCATTCAAAAAACTTAACTACTAACAAAACACATCGACAACTATAAACCGATGTATAATTAAGATTGCGCATATAAACGTTCAGTCAATATCTAACAAATTAAATCTTGTTGAATTATTTTTAAAAAGAGATAATATTAATATAGTTGTTATAATAGAACAATGGGTAATGAATAACCAAATTGAACACGTTATAATTCCAAATTTCCGTTTAGCAGCATATTTTTCAAGAAAAAAACCTATTCATGGCAGAGTGGCTATTTATGTACAAATTCGAGTGAGTTATAAAAATTTAAATAGGGTACAAAAAGTTTCTATTGAGTTAGATTTTGAAACCTGTGGAATTACATTTAAAATGGGAGATGATCATGTAACGTTATTATCTATTTATCGTTCTACTAACGGTAGCTTTGACATTTTTAATAGAAATCTGTCTGAGCAATAATTGCCAAAGGTGACAAACTTATAATTTGTGCAGATTTTAATATTGATTATCATTCAAATTCAGCCCAAACTAAAATATTTAAGAATATTTTATTATCCAACGATCTTAAAGTGACCAGTACGGAATATACACGTGTTTTCACTAACTGTAATAACATTACATCTTACAGCATCATTGATTACATTGTAACAAACATAGACAAGCATATATACGAGTACGAAGCTAGTGTGGTAGGAGCTCCGATTGCTGACTATTTTAGTATTACATTATCGATACAAAACCATATTGCCAATATTAAATCCGATTGTAATGTTATTACCAGAGTCGTAACTACAATTCATTCAACATACAAAAAATAAAACATATGGCTAAAATTACAGACTGGACAAGACTAATGCAACCTTTTCCAATAAAAGAAGTTTTTTCAAACTTCATTACAACTCTTCAAAACTTATTGGACAGCTGTTGTCCAATTAAAATAAGAAAATGCAAAAGTAAACATAAATGCAAAGACAATTGCAACACTATAATACATGAAGGTAATTCTTTAAAAGATATGTTTTGGTTAATTAGTAATTTTAATAATGCTGAACTAATATCCTTATATAACATAAAGAAAAAAGAACATAAAAATAACATTATAATTGCCAAGCAAAATTTCTACTATAACAAAATATTAGAATCAAAAAATAAAATAAAGGTAAATCAAACGATCAAAATACGCGACTAGTTATAGTTTATGAAAATAGAACTGTCTCTGAATCCGCACAAGTAGCCAACAAATTTGCAATTTATTTTTTTAACATTGCTTTAGAAACTATTAATGCTTGTTTTGGAATAAATAATTTTACTACATGTACAACTACTACTAATATTTCAAATAATACTTTTTACATATCTTCGATTACCGAACACAATATAATAGATGCATTAAGAAGTTTAACTAACAATAATGCTAAATGATGTACCAATGAAGATAATGAAAATATTAATAAAAGATTTAATGTCGCCACTAGTTTTTATGTTTAATTGGTCAATTGATGTAGGTGTTTTCTAAAAATAGCTTTGGTTAAACCTATTTTTAAAAAAAGGTGATAAAAGTTTAATAAGCAATTACAGACCTATATCCAAACTATCCTCAATAAGTAAATTATTTGAAAAAATAATTTCAAATAAAATTCTCATGTTTTTAAAAAAGTTTGATCTTTTAACAAAATCGCAACATGGTTTTACATCTGATAGGTCAATTGAAACAGCTGCCTGTGAGTTAATTAATTTTGATTTATCAAAACTAGAAACTTTGGGATTTTGAGAAAAAAAATTTAACGCTAATCAAATCTTACCTAAATGATAGAAAATTATATGTCAATGTTAACAACCATCGATCTCATACATTTAACGTAGCACTAGGTGTTCCTCAAGGATCTGTGCTGGGTTCATTGTTGTTTTTATTATTTATTAATGATCTGCAGAATCATTTCCAAATGATCTTGTCATTTTGTATGCAGACGATACAGTAATTGGAATTTCAGCACAAAACCAAGAGAAGTTAATAAATAAAACAAAAGTTGTTATTTCAAAATTTAACAACTGGTGTAACCAAAATTCATTGGTTGTAAATGAATCAATGACACAATGCATATATGTACTTTTCAAAACGTAAACAAATGCCAGAAAATACGGAATTAATAGTAAATAAAAAAAAGTACACAACTGCAAATATCTTGGTATATTTCTTGACAGTAAACTTAACTGGAGTACACAGGTAGACTATGTATGTAATAAATTAAGTGAAGCATATTATGCTATACTTTCATTAAAATCATGTTGTAATGAAAAAAGCATTTTAAGTGTTTATTATGCATTAGCCTACTCGTATATGTCAAACAATGTACTCATGTGGGGTAAAGCGGTAACTCATGAACGGGTTTTTATACTACCGTATAGAGAGTCATGTAAACCTATATTTAAAAACACACATATACTAACTTTTCCAAGTAAATATATTTACAAAACTCTTTGTTACATACACTTAAACCAATACAGGTTTTAACTTCTAAATCATACCCATAATTATCACACACGGAATGGAAATAAACTACTGGTTGAATATCACAGAACGGCACTTTTTGAGCAATCTTATTTTTTCCAAAGAATCAAAATGTATAATTCTTTGGATATCAACATTAAACAACTTAATTATACCCAATTTTAATTTAAACTAAAAAACTTATTAATGATTAATGCATAATACTCCACAAATGAATTTTTAAATAATTGCTAAGGTTGTATACTTATTACCTAATTGTTTCTTTTTGACACTCACATCAAAATTTTGTATATATTTGTTCTATGTATAAATGATATTATTATTATTATTATTATTATTATTATTATTAAAGTCGCTTTTTTATTTAAATAAAATACATGTGATCTTATTTTGTTTAATGTATTTTGCTATTTGTATTCTGTATTTTGTGACTTAGTTCTATTTTTTATTTAATATGTTTTTTAATATGTTTATTTATTATTCTGTTTTATCTGTATGTTGACCCTTCCTATATCTGTAAAAGATCTATTGGAATAAAGTGATTATTATAAGAATCGACTTTATAGGATTGCAAAAGTCCAGACATGCATATAATTACTATGCACCCAAATTCAACTCAAAATAATAAAAAAGTATATAAAATTAAATCCATCTTTTTCTTTCGAAGAATTTTTTAACTTTAATTTTCAATCTGCTGAAACTTAATTAATCTTAATATATAGCTATATAGTTTTTTGTATGTTGACATTTGTAATACATTTTGTAATTAACAAGAATAAATTATTATTATTATTTAATAATTTCTTTTATTATAATAACTGTCACTTTACGTCTTTGTTTATTTAATCAAGATTTAGTAAGTAGAATCCAAAACTGGATCAAACTAAATTTTCAAAAAAAATTGTAGCAGCAATTTTTTGTTTTATTCCAAATTAGAAAAACAATTTTTTTTTTATATAATTTTATAAATTTCTACATTTTGTTTTACTATTTTATTGAATAATTCAATAACCATAAATCATAAATCTATAAAACCTTATAGCATTATAATTGTTAATTTTTTTTTTCTAAAAATAAAAAAAAATATTTACTGGGTTCCATTAAAAAAAAACTAATGATGACATTATATTTTGTGAAACAGAGTTGTATTAAAAATCAAAATACAGATATAGATTAAAATTTCTACAAAAACTTTTATTGAGGTAATTTCTTACATAAACTAAAATAGCCAATAATTCCCATGCATTTACCCAATATAGATATAACAAAATATTTATTATTTAATCATATTAAAACTTTATATAATAACAAAATAAAACATTTTTTTATTCATTGTCGATAGCTTCACAATTTTCAATTCTCCAAAGGCTATCGAAACCTTTAACACCTTCAAGCCTAGTAAATACATGACGCTTATCGATATCATAAGTAAAATAATTATCAGGACTATACATGTAGTTATTACGCGTAATACTTTTTATGTAACAATTATCACCATCAGGTTCAATCTTCCATATGCAATCCAAATCTTGGGAACCAGGAATCCAAGTAAATACTCTGCGCCTGAAGTAAACCTGATTAAACTGATAAGTAGATGCATACAAATACTCATTGCGGTGGATATTTTTGATAATAAATGTATCATTTTTAGTATGTTTAATACTCCACTTGCTTCCAATTGAAATAGTTCCTGAAATGTTTGTGAATGCTTCAGCTCTATCTTGATCGTATGTGGCAGATAGAGAAGTTTGTAAGTATTCAGTTGTGTTAACATTTTTGATACAGACTACAGACGAAAATATAAGATTTCTTACTGATTGTGGCAGAGCGTTTTTAAGATTTTCAAATTTAGTTTTTGTATCTGAATCGGTATCAGGATAGTCGTTGTGGTCTAATGTTTTTTTAATATAAAGAGCTAATTGAATAGCAGTTTTATTTAAATGATTTTTCTTTTTCATCGTATCAAATAAAGCTATAAACCCTGCAATCTTTTGTTGAAATGTTGTTTGATCCACTATATAGTTTAATGTTGTTTCGACATCATTTTCTTCATATAAAAATTCTACAATATTTGTAATGTAGGAATCGTAATAAGCTAGTTTATAATTGCAATATTCTTTCTGTGTTAATATAAACTTTTTTATGTTAGCAACAATAATTTCTGTTTCAAGTAAATTAATAAATTCTGTTTTTAAAATTTGGCCTACCTTTAAGATTTTAACAAAATTTTCGTTACTTTGCATTTTATAATATAATGCTTTGCAGAATAAAAATTTCTTTTCTGGATTTGTAATATTTTTTGCAAATTCCAAAACTAATTCAAAATTAGTTAAATCGTTTATTACTGCTACTAAGAAATTAATTTCTTCATCATCATTAATTAGCTCAAGTGTTGATTCGGCTGCTACAAAATTATTATTTTGAAAATCCTCAATAAATTTATATGATAGATTTCTTTCACTTTGCATTTTTTCTTTTTTATTATTGTGAAAATCAGATTGAGTTTTCAATTCCGTTAAAATGTTCATCGTTTTATTCATTGCTTTTTTAAGCTCAATAATCATTAAGTTTATTATTTCAGTATTATTATTAGTTTTTTTCCCCATATCGTCATTGGTTAGAGATGAATTTTGTGCATTATTTGATGTGTTGAATAACATTTCATAATCACCAGATGACGTGTCATATAAATAGTCTTTTTCCATTAAATCATCTTGATTTTCAAAAAAAAAATGTTCTGATTCTGAAAAAATAATAAAAATATTATTAAAATATAAAGTTCAGGTTTAAATAATAATATCATTGCAAAAACTATTAAAATTATTAAAAAAGATATAATTTCTACAGTTGGTTAATGGTTTTTTTTTTTAATGTGAAATTTAATAATAATTGGAAGTAAATTGACAAGAAGCAAATTCTGTATTCAATCAAAGATAATTGCAAAAAATATGGTTCATCTGCATGCTACAAAATGTGTTTAGTTTTTAAATTAATATTTTCAAAACTAGAAAATTATATTTATATACTTTTTTGATATTTTGTGAGTTTTGACTATCATATTATTATTATCCGAAAAAAATGCTTTGCACCTGAAGCCCTTTAAAGTTGGATGGATGTAGATAAAGAATATCTAAAGTTTCCTTATAATAATGTAATAAACAAACAAGAAATGTATGCAAAATGTCTGCTTATTATTATATTAATTAATATGTTTTAATTTAATAATTCATTACATTATGCTATCATTCTTTTTAAATAATAATAGATAATAAATAATTATAACTACGATACTATTTATCATAAAGTGTTTTTAACAATTTCGCAATAAATAGAATAAAAAAACATACCTGGTTGAGCTGTAATAGCACCGATTAACGCAATCAATAAAAATAATTCAATTTTTTTCTTCCCCATTATATTTTATTCAAATATTAAGACTTAACACAAACAAGATGTGAATACTTTGAAAGCACGAAAGGATATGATTTAGTCGCTTTCATTCGCTTATTTATAATAACAGATAACAAATTGGGTTTTATTTTATTCATATTTAAATTTACACATAAAGCAATTGATAATATTCTATTGCAAATATGTTGGGTTTTTTGTATTAAACTCTAAAAAACCCAGTTCTAAATTTTATTTTTTAAATTTATAAGATTTTTTTTTTTTTAATTATATCTAAAAGTTGAAACAATTATATTGAAAACTAGATTTAAACAATCTGTAAACATTGATCTTTAGTATTTGTGGCTTATAAGTCTTGGGAATTTGAAAGTTGATTCCATTTGCCAATAGTTCGATTGAAGAAACCTGTCCTAAACGTTTTGGTCCTAAATATGATTTGTTAGAATTCTTAAAATAAATATTTGTTTAGATGGCAACAATGAAAATATTATAGCATGGGTATGAATAAAGTAATTTGGAGTCGACTCAGAAAGTTTGGGTACGTAAAAACACTACATATATATATATACACTAGCGATGTAGAGTATGCACTTTTCATCAGTCTGTCTAGAATCTCACTGATTAGAAAAACAATTAACAAAAAATCACAATAGCTATTCTATATTTTAAATCTGAGAAATCTTTAGAATCATTTTATTTTTATTAAAAAATAATCATTAATTTAAAAAAACTAGTTTGTATTGTATAACAAACTTTGTAAATATTATAGACAGTTTTTATAAAAACAAAAAATTATAACTGCTTAATTTAGAATTAAAATTTAATCTATTACGTTTTCTTTAATTAGAAAACTCAAACATTGATGGTATGTTTAAGAATTCCATTAAAATTATTATTATCAATTAAAATCAATAAGATAACACTTATATAAACCCTTGATTCTTTGTTTAAATTGCAGTTTATTGAACAAATTTAATTCAATAATGGCGGAATCAATATAATAATAATAATAATAATAATACGTTTATTCAGTTTGCCAAACTTTACATATTGGATATGAAAAGTCCAAGCTTATATCTAGTTACACATTAAAAGTTATAAACAATAAACATAAATACAATAATAAACTTTGGTATATATACTATACTTACAATTGCATTAAAAAACAAAAACTAATGATTAGTTAAAAACAATAAAATAAATTAAAGAACTAGTTACAAATTAAGATTAAAATTTAAAAAGTCATCGTCCAAATACTCCTGAATTGAGTAGTAAGCTTTTGTAAGCATTAGTTTTTTTAACAATACTTTAAACAAACTTAGTGGTTGCTTCTTTAAAGCTGTTGGTAGCACATTAAAACATTTAATTGACATATACTGCGTCCTTTTTTCAACCATTGATAGACGATGTCGGGGAGTTTCAAGCATAGTATTTCCATGTCTGGTATTGTAGTGGGAATTTCCTAGTTTTGTATATTTACATATCTTAGTTTTGAGATTTACTAATAGATTAAAGATATACAAACTATATACAGTTAATATTTTTTGGTTAATAAATAATTCACGACATGGTGTTCTTGTATTTTTGCCTAGCATTATTCGAATTATTCTTTTTTGTATTTTAAATACCCGTTCAGTTCTTGATGAGCTACCCCATACAGTGAGACCATAAGCTATAATAGACTGGCCATATAAGTAATAAATTAGTTTTAAACTTTGAGTATTTAAAATGTAACGTAGCCGTGACATCATATAACAGAATGGTGCAATTTTTTTATAAACATGATTTATATGGTCGTACCAGTTACAGTTAAAATCAATATATATCCCTAAGAATTTTGTTTTATTTACTTGTGGGATTGTAATATGCTCCTGCCGAATAAGTAATGAACAATCAATTGGTTTATTTATTGCTCTAAATTGTATCATTTTGGTTTTTTTAATAATAAGAAATAGATCATTATTAGCAAAAAACTCCTGTAAATTAGACATTTTTTGTTTGGCATTTTCAATTAATGTGGTAATGTTGTTTGATGATGCAAGAGTAGTAGTATCATCAGCAAATACCACTGTTTTGTCTACGTTTAAGTCATTTACGTAAATAACAAAAAGGAGTGGCCCTAGCACTGATCCTTGTGGTACACCTTTTTGGCACAGTTTAAGAATGTTGAGCCAGTAGTTTGATATAGTGTTCTTGCCCAACCAATCAAAAGTTTGTCATTAAGAAATAGAAGTTACAACCACTTCCCGCGTTCCTGCAGCTAAACAAACATGATAGATTGACTGACAGATGTCATTAAGTTTGAGAAAGTAGTTGACGTAACAATTTTCTCAAAAACAAACACTCGAGCGGGTGGGTGGAAACACAGTTTAAAAGAGTTAAGACGGTAATTTAATTTAGTGTTCCCGCCCACCCGCCCAAGTGTTTGTTTTAAAAAAATAGAAGTTACAATCACTTCCCGCGTTCCTACAACTAATAAACATAACAAATTAACTGACAGATGTCATTAAGTTTGAGAAAGCAGTTGACGTAACAATTTTCTTAATAACAAACACTTGGGCGGGCGAGCGGAAACACAGTTTAAGAATGTTGAGCCAGTAGTTTGATATAGTGTTCCCGCCCACCCGCCCAAGTGTTTGTCATTAAAAAATAGAAATTAAAATCACTTTCCGCTTTCCTGCAGCTAACAAACATGACAGATTGATTAACAGATGTCATTAAGTTTGAGGAAGCAGTTGACGTAACAATTTTCTTGATAACAAACATTCGGGCGGGTGGGCGGGAACACAGTTTAAGAGTGTTGGGCCGGTAGTTTAATATAGTGTTTCCGCCCACACGTCCAAAAGTTCATCAACTGATGGTACAATTGATATCGCTTCAAACTTTTACCATTGTACCAATCGTAGTTCATTAAATGAAACAAACAAATTAATCAATAATGTTTCTAATAATTTCGATAAATCTTTGGATAAATTAGTAAAAACACAAATGGCTAACAAATCAATTATTGATACAATAAGAAGTAGAAACATTGACGTTTTGAAAAATGGGCCCAAAATTTGGAAGTTGGTAAGTTATTTAAACAAATTTATTTATTAATTTAATTGTAAAATTTGTTATATAAATCAAAAACTTAATAGAAAAAATATACGGATTTGCCATACTATTTTGATACATTAAAAAAGGCAAAATTTTAAAAATTTTAACGTCTCCTATAAGGTTTTATGATTGTTTTTTTTTATAAAACTATCTATTAAGAAAAATTCTAAACATGAAATTTTTACTATTATTGGTCTAATTTTATTAAATTCATTTTGCCACGGCAGAAAAAGTAATATGTTCGACAAAACTTTGTTGTCATTTTGTCAAATAATTAAAGTATAGTCTTAAGATTATCATCTTCAATATTCCATTTTTAGGTTCTGCATTAAATTTATCATCGAATTCAGATTCTTCTCCCAATGAATAATAAAAGGTGACATGTTTCTGACTGATACGTTTCCCATATGCTTAGTCCAACCTGCCAAAATAAGTCACATTTATTGTTTGCTGATATATTCCAAAAAAACCTTTTTTTAAATTTTGTCATTAACTGTTTGAACATCTAAAATTCTAATTATAAAATGTTCAAAATAACAAAATTCGGTCTTAAAACATCAAAATATTGTCAGAAAGCACCAACGTTTAATCATAAACTGTTTTTTTTTTATAAAACCTTAAAAATCCGTCTATAAAATATTGTTAGAAACTGCAATATTTAGTCAAAAAATGTTAAATTAGATCAATCTAGCTTTGAAACATCAAAATATGATTAGAAAGTACAGAAATAAGAATATAAATTGATAAAAAGATTAAAATTTTATTTATAAATATAAAATAACAAAATCCGGTTTTTAAACATATAATTATTGCACAAAAATCCGGTCGAAAAGTTTGAAAATGAAAAATATGATTCACAAAATGTCTAAAGCAGCAAAACCCAATCTTGAAACATCAAAATATTGTTAACACTAAAACCTCGCTATAAACTACTAAAAACTATAAATTTCTTCTTCTTGACGTGCTTTATCCGCTCCGGATATTAGAAATCATCATCACAATCTTCTCCTTGTCCACTGCACTGCAAAAAAGTTGCAGCGATGTCATGTCAAACCACTAGCGTAGATTTTTTAGTCAAAAAATTTGGCGTCTTCCCGGACTTCTTTTTTGCATCACCTTTCCTTCCAAAATCAGTTGAAGTATTCTGTACCTATCACTATGCCTCATTACGTGCCAAAGATATTCCAAAACCTTTACAGCTTTCTATACTTTCTGTTCCTTGCCCATTCTCTGCAAAACCTCCTCATTACTAATGTGCTTTTTTCATGAAAAAATAAGAATACGACGATATGTCCAAAGTTCGAAAGCAACTAGTTTTGTCTCTGTATCTTTTGATAGGGTCCAAAATTCGACGCCGTACATTAGTGTTGAGAATACGTAGCAGCGCAACATTTTGATCTTAATTTGCATGCTCAAGTCTGGGCTATTGAAAACGTTTCTCATCTGAATAAATGTTATTCTTGCTTTTTCTATCCTGCATTTGATTTCAACTTAATAATCCCAGAGTTTATTCACGCATGTGCCTAGATATGTGTATTTGTCCACTTGGTCTATGATTTTGTTTTTTGCAAACGTGGCTTCGGCATGAGTTTATTCATAATAAATTTTCTAACCAAACTAACCTCAAAACAACCGAGAACTGTCAAATCAGCTGTCACAGATAAGAGTGTTGCCATTTTAAAGTTCACCGCTTCTAAAAAAAAACACTTTTTACTATTAATTACAAAAAAAACTAATTAAATATTTTGTTTCTGATTTATTTCGACGTTAAATAAACGGAAATATATGTCAATAACTTTAAAACTACTATATTAAAGCAAATATTGGTTTAAGATACTTATGAAAGATTACGACAATATTTATTATAGAATAGTGCTAGAAAATGTTTGCAATTTGTAAATTTTGTTAAATTTTTATATCTTTCATTTACAATTTGTTGTTAATCTACGCACGGACCGCATACAAAACACTATTCAAATTTGCGCAACAAAAAAACATTTGATAAAATTTCATATATTTAAGTTTTTGTAAGAAAAATTAAAAAAAAAAAATTAATTTTATAAAAAATCCAAAAAAAAAATTGCAATACCAAATTTGCATTCAAAATACTTATTAGAAATTATAAACAAAAATATTTGACTAGATTTTATAGATTCGTTTTTGTTTTATTCAAGTTTTAGTAAGTAAGAGACAAAATTTGAAAAAACTAAATTTTCAAATTGTTCGAAAAAATATTTGCAATAGAAAATTTGCTTATTTCATTTTGTGAGTATTCAAAATGCTTATTGGAAATTGTAGAAAAAAATACTTGATCAAATTTTATAGATTAGTTTTTATTTTATTTAAGATTTAGTAGAAGACAAATTTTAATAAAACTAAATTTTCAAAAAATCTTTAAAAAATTTGAAGTAGCTATTATGCGTTTTTAATTTTTATATTATCTAAAATATTTATTCAAGGCTGTAAAAAAAATGAACTAATTCTATAGATTAGTTTTTGTTTCAATCAAAATTTAGTAATAAAAAACAAAATTATTTTTTTTTTTTTTTTCATTTAATTTTTTAGTAAGTAGAATCAAAAATTGGATAAAACTAAATTTTCAACAAATCTTTTTTATTGTATCAAATTTTTTTTTGTTTTATTCTAAATTAGAAAACAATGTTTTTATAGAATTTTATAAAATTTTGTATTTTACATTTTGGATTACTATTTTAATGAATATTTCAAAAACCATAAATCGTAACTCAAAAAACCTTATATCATTGTAATTGTTTAAAACAATTCTTTCTAAAAATAAAAAAAAAATACAGGGTTCCATTAATAAAAACTGATGACGACGTCGTATCTTGTGAAACATGACTTGAATTAAAATACAAAATACATCATAGATTAAAATTTCTACATAAACTTTTATTAACATATTTTTTTACATAAACTTAAAAGCAGCCAATAATTCACATACATTTACCCAATATATATTAAAACTTTATATAATAATCAAATAAAACATTTTTTTATTCATTGTCGATAGCTTCACAATTTTCAATTCTCCAAAGGCTATCGAAACCTTTAACACCTTCAAGCCTAGTAAATACATGACGCTTATCGATATCATAAGTAAAATAATTATCAGGACTATACATGTAATTATTACGCGTAATACTTTTTATGAAACAATTATCACCATCAGGTTCAATCTTCCATATGCAATCCGAATCTTGGGAACCAGGAATCCAAGTAAATACTCTGCGCCTGAAGTAAACCTGATTAAACTGATAAGTAGATGCATACAAATACTCATTGCGGTGGATATTTTTGATAATAAATGTATCATTTTTAGTATGTTTAATACTCCACTTGCTTCCAATTGAAATAGTTCCTGAAATGTTTGTGAATGCTTCAGCTCTATCTTGATCGTATGTGGCAGAAAGAGAAGTTTGTAAGTATTCAGTTGTGTTAACATTTTTGATACAGACTACGGACGAAAATATAAGATTTCTTACTGATTGTGGCAGAGCATTTTTAAGATTTTCAAATTTAGTTTTTGTATCTGAATCGGTATCAGGATAGTCGTTGTGGTCTAATGTTTTTTTAATATAAAGAGCTAATTGAATAGCAGTTTTATTTAAATGATTTTTCTTTTTCATCGTATCAATTAAAGCTATAAACCCTGCAATCTTTTGTTGAAATGTTGTTTGATCCACTATATAGTTTAATGTTGTTTCGACATCATTTTCTTCATATAAAAATTCTACAATATTTGTAATGTAGGAATCGTAATAAGCTTGTTTATAATTGCAATATTCTTTCTGTGTTAATATAAACTTTTTTATGTTAGCAACTATAATTTCTGTTTCAGTTAAATTAATAAATTCTGTTTTTAATATTTGGCCTACCTTTAAGATTTTAACAAAATTTTCGTTACTTTGCATTTTATAATATAATGCTTTGCAGAATAAAAATTTCTTTTTTGGATTTGTAATATTTTTTGCAAACTCGAAAACTAATTCAAAATTAGTTAAATCGTTTATTACTGCTACTAAGAAATTGATTTCTTCATCATCATTAATTAGCTCAAGTGTTGATTCGGCTGCTACAAAATTATTATTTTGAAAATCTTCAATAAATTTATATGATAGATTTCTTTCACTTTGCATTTTTTCTTTTTTATTATTGTGAAAATCAGATTGAGTTTTCAATTCCGTTAAAATGTTCATCGTTTTATTCATTGCTTTTTTAAGCTCAATAATCATTAAGTTTGTTATTTCAGTATTATTATTAGTTTTTTTCCCCAAATCGTCATTCACAAAATTCATCTCTAACCAATTTTGTGCATTATTTGATGTGTTGAATAACATTTCATAATCACCAGGTGGTGATGACGTGTCATATAAATAATCTTTTTCCATTAAATCATCTTGATTTTCAAAAAAAAAATGTTCTGATTCTGAAAAAATAAAAAAAATATTATTAAAATATAAAGTTCAGGTTTAAATAATAATATCATTGCAAAAACTATTGAAATTAATAAAAAAGTTATAATTTCTACAGTTGGTTAATGGTTTTTTTTAAATGTGAAATTTAATAATAATTGGAAGTAAATTGACAAGAAGCAAATTCTGTATTCAATTAAAGATAATTGCAAAAAAATATGGTTCATCTGCATGCTACAAAATGTGTTTAGTAGTAAAATATTTTCAAAACTAGAAAATCATATTTATAAACTTTTTTGATATTTTGTGAATTTTGTTAGTTTATATTATTATTATCCGAATAAAATGCTTTGCACCTGAAGCCCTTTAAAGTTAGATGGATGTAGAATATGTAAAGTGTTCTTATAATAATGTAATAAACAAACGAAAAATGTATGCAAAATTTCTGCTTATTATTATATTAATTAAATTTTTATCATAATTAATTTGTTTTAATTTAATAATTAATTACATTATGCTATCATTTTTTTTTTTAATAATACCAGATAAAAAGTAATTATAATTTTAACACTTTTGCAATAAATGCTTTAAACAGAATAAAAAACATACCTGGATGAGCTGTAACAGCACCGATTAACGCAATTAAAAAAAATAAATCAATTTTTTTCTTCTCCATTATAATTTGTTAGAATATTAAAACTTAACACAAAGCAGATGTGAATACTTTGAAAGCGCGAAAGGATATGATTAAGTCGCTTCCATTCGCTTATTTATATTAACTGATAACAGATAAAAACATTATAATTGGGTTTTTTTAGTTCATATTTAAATTTACACATGAAGCAATTGATAATATTTTTTTGCAAATATGTTGGGGGTTTTTTAGTGTTAAAGTTCAATTTTTAACCATAGTTTATTTGTTTTAAATTATATTTAGAAATTGAAACAATTAAATTGAAGACTAGATTTAAGTAGTCTGTGAACTTTGATCTTGAGAATTTGTGGCTTATAAGTTTTGGGAATTTGAAAGTTGATTCCATTTGTTAATAGTACGATTAAATAAACCTTTCTTAAACGTTTTGGTTCACATATTCAGAATTCATAAAATAAATATTTGTTCAGATTGCAACAATGAAAATATTATTACAAGGGTAGGAAAATATGAAAAGGAATAAAGTAATTTAGACTTGAGTCAGGAAGTTTGGGTACGTAAAAACACTTTTTTTTAATTTTTTTTTAATTGTGGCTGGGGGAAGCTCTACCAGCCTGCGTGCGAAGCTCTCATCCGCTAAATTCTAAATTCCTATTCCACTTAGCGTTCATGTAGACTCCGGAATTGCCATCCGGCTTTATTTCGGGGGAGTTTGCCCGGACCTGCATTTCTGCAAACCCTAGTTGTTATCGTCTGGTCCACGTTTTTGGTTGTCTTTTACATTTCTTTTTGTTGGGTTATTTGTTCTTCTTTCTTCGTCTTCTTTGGCCTTCATTTTATTTCTTACCAACGTAGATATAATGTTCCAGCAGTCAGTAGTGCTCAGCATGTATGCTATGATGTTTTCCGGAGTCAACGCCGCTCCGACTTGGGTTTTAGCCGTTCTCCGTTCGTCGTTCCATTGCGGGCATTTGAAGAACGTGTGTTTCACATCGTTTGTATCCTGGCAATATGCACATATTGGGGTCGCTCTTATCTTGAATTTGTGGAGGTACGCCTCAAAACACCCATGCCCAGTCAACATCTGCGTTAAGAAGTAGTTTGTTACTTCATGCCTTCTCCTTACCCATTTTTCTATGTTTGGGATAACCTTCTTTGTCCATTGGCCTACATTTTCTGTTTTCTCCCACCGGTTTTGCAGGTTCTTTAAAGGTCAGCTTCTCTGCTGGATTCTATAAATACCAGTTTTTTCTCTCTTTCACCTAAAGGTCTATTGGTGGCATGTCGGCAACTACAAGGATTGCGTTAGTGGAGACAGTTTGGTATGCGCTGCATACGCGTATGGCCATTTTCCGCGTCTTTGTATTTCTGGTGTGCCAGGCCTCTTGCCCATATAGTTGCGGCATATAGGATTATGGAATGCGATAACAGCCTTCTTTTTCGTGCTGTGGAACCCCTCTGTATATTTGGTATAAGACAAGCAAGCATCCTGACAGATATTTCTGCTTTCTTGCTCGTGTTTATTATGTGCCTCTTTATTATTGCCCCAGAATTAAAAGTCACGCCTAGGTATTTTATTTCGCGAGTGGTGGTGATATTTTTGCTTAACACGTCTACGGTAACTTCTTTGACCTTTCTGCTGTTGCTCAAGAGTACTGCTTGTTTTCTATGCAGCTATTTCCAGTCTATTTACCTTCATCCAGCTAGTGATTTGCTGTATTGCACAGTTTGGTTCTCCTTGGTCTTTGCAGAGACTACAATTGCTAGGTCGTCTGCATATCCCACGGTTGGTAGCATTTTCAGTTGCAGAACCCCGTCGTAGTAAACGTTCCATAGCAGTGGACCTAAAATCGATCCCTGCGGGACACCGCACGTGACTTTTTGGAGTGTTTGCTTTTATTTATAAATATATAAAATAACAAAATCCAGTTTTTAAACATAAAATCCGGTCAAAAAAAGTTTAAAAATGAAAAATATGATTCACAAAATGTCTAAAACAGCAAAACCCAATCTTGAAACATCAAAATATTGCTAACACTAAAACCTTGCTATAAACTACTAAAAACTATAAATTTCTTCTTCTTGGCGTGCTTCATACGCTCCGGATATTAGCGATCATCATCACAATCTTCTCCTTGTCCACTGCACAGCAAAAAAGTTGCAGCGATGTCATGTCAAACCACCAGCGTAGATTTTAAAGTCATTAAATTTGGCGTCTTCCCGGGCCTCTTCTTTGCATCACCTTTTCTTCCAGAATCAGTTGAAGTATTCTGTACCTATTACTATGCCTCATTACGTGCCGAAGATATTTCAAAACCTTCACAGCTTTCTATACTTTCTGTTCCTTGCTCATTATCTGCAAAACCTCCACATTTTTAATGTGCTCTTTCTATGAAAAATTCAGAATTCGACGATATGTCCCCTGTTCGAAAGCCACTAGTTTTGTCTGCAACATTTGGTCTTAATTTGCATGCTTAAGTCTGAGCTGTTGAAAACTTTTTTTATCTGGATAAACGTCGTTCTTGCTTTTTCTATCCTGCATTTGATTTCTATTAAATGATCTCAGAGTTTATTCACGCATGTGCTTAGATATGTGTATTTGTCCACTTGGTCTATTGTTTTGTTGTTGAGAAGTATCGTCCGCTGTGATGGATTATCTTTACTGACAAGCATATATTTAGTCTTTTTGAGATTCAGATCGATTTCGTACTTCTCGCTGACTAATTTAATCTTTTGCATTATTAGCAAAAGTTCTTGAGCTGTACTCGCCAATATAACAGAGTCGTCCGCATATCTTAAGTTGTTAATTATCTCTTTAAAAATCCGGCCGGAATTGTGTTTAGTGTCAATTGATGCTTTTTCAAAATTTCGAAAATTAATAAAAAATACTTTAAATTTTGTATAGTGAATTTCAAGTTTATAAACATGTAGTGCATACTTGAAAGTATAATTGGTGTAAATTTTGTTAAATTATTTTCAAAAATCCGGCCGCAATTGTGTTTAGTGTCAAATGAAATTTTTTTAAAGATTTAAAAATTTATAAATAATACTTTTAATTTTTTTTAGTAAATTTGAAGTTTATAAACATGTATTGCATACTTGAAAATATAATTGGTGTAAATTTTGTCAAATTATTTTCAAAAATCCGGCCGCAATTGTGTTTAGTGTCAAATGATGGTTTTTTAAAGATTTAAAAATTTATAAATAATACTTTTAATTTTTTTTAGTAAATTTGAAGTTTATAAACATGTAGTGCATACTTGAAAATATAATTGGTAAAAATTTTGTCAAATTATTTTCAAAAATCCGGCCGCAATTGTGTTTAGTGTCAATTGATGCTTCTTTAAAATTTTGAAATTTAATAAAAAATACTTTAAAATTTTTAAAGTAAATTTCAAGTATATAAACGTGGAGTGCATACTTAAAAGTATAATTGGTGTACATTTTGTTGAAATATTTTCAAAAATCCGGCCGCAATTGTGTTTAGTGTCAAATGATAGTTTTTTAAAGATTTAAAAATTTATAAATAATACTTTTAATTTTTTTTAGTAAATTTGAAGTTTATAAACATGTAGATGCATACTTGAAAATATAATTAGTAAATTTTGTCAAATTATTTTCAAAAATCCGGCCGCAATTGATGCTTTTTCAATATTTTGAAAAATTATAAAACATACTTTAAATTTTATATGGTAAATTTTAAGTTTACAAACATGTAGTGCATACTTTAAAGTATAAATGGTGTAAATTTTGTCAAATTATTTTCAAAAATCCGGCCGCAATTGTGTTTAGTGTCAATTGATGCTTTTTTAAAATTTTGAAATTTAATAAAAAATATTTTAAAATTTTTAAAGTAAATTTTAAGTATATAAACGTGGAGTGCATACTTAAAAGTATAATTGGTGTACATTTTGTTGAATTATTTTCAAAAATCCGGCCGCAATTCTGTTAATGTTAATTAAATGTTATTTAAAGTTATTGAAAAATTATAAAATATACTTTAAGTTTTTTATTATAAGTTTCAAATTTATAAACTTGTAGTGCATACTTAAAAGTATAATTGGTATAAATTTTGTCGATATATTTTCAAAAATCCGGCCGCAATTGGGTTTAGTGTCAATTAATGCTTTTTCAAAATTTTAAAATATTATAAAAATACTTTAAATTTATTTTAGTAAATTTCAAGTTTATAAACATGTAGTGCATACTTGAAAGTATAAATGATGTAAATTTTGCTAAATTATTTTTAAAAGATGAAGTTATTCAGTTTTTTCTATCTTGGAATCCGCTTAGTATCTAGTCAGTTTACTAATTTTGAGGTTATACAAAATTGACTAAATAAATTTTGAATATTTTTTTACAGTTGGTAGTACAACTTTTGAAAAGCATTGTTGCCAAATTTGAATAAAATCCAATGTATGATTTAAAAATTATTCAATTTTTTCTACTTTAGAATCCGCTTAGTATAAATCTAGCCAGTTAACTAATTTTAAGGTTATACAAAATTGACCGAATAAATTTTGATTAATTTTGTACAGTTGGTAATACGACTTTTAAAAATCATTGTTGCTAAATTTAAATAAAATCCAATGTTTGGTTTTGAATTTATTTAATTGGAATCCGTTTAGTATGAATCTAGTCAGTTAACTAACTTTGAGGTTATACAAAATTGACCGAATAAATTTTGGTTGTTAATTATTTGCAGTTGGTAGTATGACTTTGGAAAAACATTGTTGCTAAATTTGAATAAAATCCAATGTATGGTTTTGAATGTATTCAATTGGAATCTGTTTAGTATGAATCTAATCAGCTAAGTAATAATAATAATAATAATAATAATAATAATAATAATAATAATAATAATAATTATAATAATAATTATAATAATCGCCTTGAGTGGACGGTGAAACTTAAAAAAGATCTAGCGAAAATGCTATGGCGAGAGTAGCCCAAAGCGAAGAGGTTATATGGATAGACTACATACGCGGTTTATAACAAATCATCCAGAACTTAATCATTATACAGCAAAAAATCTTCGAAACCAAGTAGCGTATTTAAAAAAACATCACCAACATTTGTTTATATCCAATCAAACAGCCCCTGAACAAACCTATGAAGAAATAATCATAGAACACAACAATTCTAATAAAAAATAATCTATCAATGAAACAAACCGACAACAAAACGGTAACCTAACAACAGAAGAAGAAATGAATGTATTAGAACAAGAGTTCTGGGAATTGATACAATGTAATGAAGAGCTTATACAAAAAAAGATACACAATAAAATTAGCATATCCAAGAACAATATTAAACTAATGAACAGTGTAGTTTCTAGATACATCGCCAATACAAATGATATCAAAATAATCGTAAACGGATTATATACAGCAGCTACAGTTCTAGTGAAATCTCAAATATTAAAAATTAAAAATACCAGTAAATTAAAAACTCGTGTAAAACAACTAGAGAATAAAATAAACACACAAAGAAAATTGGCATCTAGAATCCAAACTCTAATAGATTGTAAAAAAAGAGGACAACCATTATCAACAAAAAATCGAGCATTCTATAAAAAATGAATACCACACAACAAACATAATAATACTTAACACTATTAAAGAAAGATCTATTGATAAAATTTGAAGCTTGAAAGCAGCAAAGAAATTTTTTTTTTAAAACTGCTCATCTAAGCTTTTTAAACAAAAAATAATAACGTGCAATAATCCTGACATTGACCAAATTGAAAACTATTGGAAAGAAATATACGAAAAACCCCAGCCATTTAATAAAGAAACAAAGGCCCTTACAACATTTAGAAACACTTGTAATCTAAACTTACAAACAAACACAATGGAAGATATCAACTTAAATGAATTAAAAAAAGCACTGGAAATGGAATGGGCAAGGTATTACGGAAGTAAAATCTTTTAAATATTTGGGATATGTTTTTTGTACGAGTAACACCGAGAGCGAGCACATTAAAGAGATTGCTCGAAAAGCAAATAAAGTAGTGGGACAAGTTTGGGGAATAAGTGAAAAAAAATTTGAATGTATGAGAATAAAAAGGCTTATGTTTAATAGTTTACTTAGGAGTATGATATTGTATGGGTCAGAAATATGGGGATGGAAGGAACAAGAAAAATTAGAAGCAATACATGTAAAATATTGGAGATGGGTGCTAGGTTTAAATAGAGAAACTCCAGCATATATTGTGCTGGAGGAAGTCAAAAAAGATAAGTTAAGAGTAGAAGCAGGAAAAAGAGCAATGAAGTATGAAGAAAGAATGAGACAGATACACGAATGCAAAATATTACAAAAATGCATGAAAGAGAAAATGAGAGCAAGAAATGAAAAGCTTGGGGAGATTAGGGAAAATTATTACAATAGAAATGGATATGCGAGCCAAGAAAATGAAAGAATGAGAGAATCTGGGAGAGAGACATGGTACGAAATTATGGAAAGAGATAGAGATATACAAAGGCAAGAAAGGAGAATGCGAGTGAAAGAGTCTAGGTACAACGCAAACTATGAACATATTATAGAAAATGAATTGCCAATGTACTTAGAGAGCGAAAGATATAGTAAAGATGACAAAAAGATGATTGCAAGATTCAGATGTGGTAATGAAGAGCAAGTGACAAGATTTTGGATGGAAGAGGATTTGAAAATGTGCAGAATGTGCGGAAAGACTAAGGAAACTATAGAACATATGTTGAAAGAGTGTAACGAAATGAGAGAAGAACAGATGGGAAAAAATGAGATATTGAAAGAGGACGGAAGAGGGGTAGAATGGATGAGGGCAGTTAAAAAACGAAGAAAAGAAATAGACAAACAAAGAAGAAAATATTCTTAATTGTGTTAATTTTATAAGGATTAAGTTTTATTATTTTGGGAAGTTGTAAATGTATTTGTAAATGTAATTTTCAAGGCCGAAAGGCAAGAAATAAACGTATTATATATTAATACTCTTCCAAGGCGCCGAGTTGAAAGCATTTTTAACATCTATTGTGACCAGCAGACAGAGCTTCCTATGTTGGCTCCCTCTATTTCTTGCCTTGTCTACTTCTTCTAGCACTCTTTCCATTGCATCCACCGTCGACTTGCCCTTTACAAAGCCATACTGGGACTTAGCTAGACCTCCAGTGTTCTCCAGCTCTTCCAGTATCCTGCCTTTAAGCAGCTGCTTTAGTAGCTTTCTTATACAGTCTAGGAGGCATAGTGGTCTGTAAGTTGGCTTATCTTGCCTTTGCTTGCGCTGTTTTTCCAGTAGTACTAATCTGGCTGTTTTTCAGATTTGTGGAAACTTGCCGGTCTGTTACAGTTTGTTCATCACTCGCAGGCAGGAGACTTCTTCTTTATTTCGCGTTTTACAACTATTTTACATCGCCCCAGAAGTCTTACGACTTGTATGAAGGGGGTTGATGGGACCAACAGCTTATTAGGTGACTTCCGGTGGATAAAGAGCAAAGTTATTATTTTAGTCATATTCGGGGATCAAACCTCGGACTGTTAGCGTGCTATGCTAACGCTCTATAACTGAGCCATCTTACCGTATAACTTAATGATTTAACCACCATTTTTACAACCTCGGGAGGTATTCCATCAGGTCCGGGTACTTTTTTGGCTTGATTTTTTTTACGTAAAAACACTACACTTTGAAGGCCTATCTACTCGATACCAGAATATCAGTTATGAGAAAAGAAGTACAAACCTCCTGCGTATATACGCTAGCATTTTAGAGTATGCACTCTTCATCAGTCTCTCTAGAATTTCACTGACTAGAGAAACAATTTACAAAAAATCACAATAGCTTTTTAAATGTGAGAAATCTTTAGCATCATTTTATATTTGTTAAAAAATAATTGCTTTTGCCTTAATTGTATCCGGCAGAATTATTGTAACTGGTTTTATTTTGAATTGGTTTTATAGTGTTTATTTTGCTACTTACTATTTAACTGTTTGCGAGTATATTGTTACAAGATTTTTATTTTGCTTAATTCTTGTTTAAGAATAAATTATTGCTTGTATCGGTTGACATGCATTTATGCTTCTTTAAAAAGAAAATTGGATTTTTTGATGTTTGATTAATTAATTTATTTATTTTGTTTTCATAGTAACCCAATTATTTTTATCTTGAACGATAAAAAATATACAAATATTAACATGATATAATAATATAATAAACTAAACAAATTATTATCTGTTATAGGTCGCAACAATAATCATTTATTTTAAAAACTAGATTATATTGTATAACAAATTTAATAAATATTATAAACAATTATTATAAAGTAAAAAAAAATTTTAACTGTTTAATTTAGAATTAAAATTTAATCTTTAATTAGAAAACTTAAACATTGATGGTATTAAATATACTAATAAAAAAATTTTAATAATTTAAATCAATAAGATAATATTTATATAAACTGCTAATCGATTGATTAAATTACAGTTCATTGAACAAATTTAATTCAATAATGGCGGAATCAACTGATGGTACAATTGATATCGCTTCAAATTTTTATCATTGTACCAATTGTGGTTTATTAAATGAAACAAATGGATTAATCATTAATGTTTCTAATGATTTCGATAAATGTTTGGATAAATTAGTTGGGGTAAAAACACAAATGGCTAACAAATCAATTATTGAAACAATAAGAAGTAGAAACATAGACGTTTTGAAAAATGAGCCCAAATTTAGAAGATGGTAAGTTATTTAAACAAATTCATTTATTAATTTAATTAATAAAAAATATCAAATAATTTGTTTTTTTTTATTAATTTTGCAAAATTTATTATATAAATCAAAAACTTAATAGAAAAAATATACGGATTTGTCATACTATTTTGATACATTTAAAAAGGCAAAATTTTAAAATTTTAAACGTCTGCTATAAGGTTTTATGAGATATTTTTTTTAATAAAACTATCAATTAAGAAAAATTCTAAACATGAAATTTTTACTATTATTGGTCTAATTTTATTAAATTCATTTTGCCAAGTGCAGAAAATGTAGTATGTTCAACAAAACTTTGTTGTCATTTTGTCAAATAATTAAAGTAAAGTCTTAAGATTATCATCTTCAATATTCCATTTTTAGGTTCTGCATTAAATTTATCATCAAATTCAGATTCTTCTTCCAATAAATAATAAATGGTGACATGTTTCAGACTGATACGTTTCTCATATGCTTAGTCCAACCTACCAAAATAAGTCACATTTATTGTTTGCTGATATGTTCCAAAAAAACCTTTTTTTAAATTTTGTCATTAACTGTTTAAACATGTAAAATTTTATTTATAAATAGTTCAAAATAACATAATTCGGTCTTAAAACATCAAAAATATTGTCAGAAAGCACCAAAGTTTGATCATAAACTGTTTTTTTTATGAAACTTTAAAAATCCGGCTATAAAATATAGTTAGAAACTGCAAAGTTTAGTCAAAAAATGATAAACTAGCTCAATCCGGCCTTGAAACATCATAATATGATTAGAATGTACTAAAATTAGGCCATAAATTAATGAAAAGTTTGAAATTTTATTTATAAATATATAAAATAACACAATCCGGTTTTTAAACATATATTTATTGCACTAAAATCCGGTCAAAAAAAGTTTATAAATGAAAAATATGATTCACAAAATGTCTAAAACAGCAAAACTCAATCTTGAAACGTCAAAGCATTGCTATTACTAAAACCTTGCTATAAACTACTAAAAACTATAAATTTCTTCTTCTTGGCGTGCTTCATACGCTCCGGATATTAGCGATCATCATCACAATCTTCTCCTTGTCCACTGCACAGCAAAAAAGTTGCAGCGATGTCATGTCAAACCACCGGCGTAGATTTTAAAGCCATTAAACTTGGCGTCTTCCCGAGCCTCTTCTTTGCATTACCTTTCCTTCCAGAATCAGTTGAAGTATTTTGTACCTATCACTATGCCTCATTACGTGCCGAAGATATTCCAAAACCTTCACAGCTTTCTATACTTTCTGTTCCTTGCTTATTCTCTGCAAATCCTCCACATTAAAAATGTGCTCTTTCTATGAAAAATTCAGAATACGACGATATGTCCATAGTTCGAAAGCTTCTAGTTTTGTCTCTGTATCCTTTGATAGGGTTCAGGATTTGATGCTGTTTATTAGATTTGAGAAAACGTAACAGCGCAACATTTGATCTTAATTTGCATGCTTAAGTCTGAGCTGTTGAAAACTTTTTTTATCTGGATAAACGTCGTTCTTGCTTTTTCTATCCTGCATTTGATTTCTATTAAATGATCTCAGAGTTTATTCACGCATGTGCTTAGATATGTGTATTTGTCCACTTGGTCTATTGTTTTGTTGTTGAGAAGTATCGTCCGCTGTGATGACAAGCATATATTTAGTCTTTTTGAGATTCAGATCGATTTCGTATTTCTCGCTGACTAATTTAATCTTTTGCATTATTAGCAAAAGTTCTTGAGCTGTACTCGCCAATATAACAGAGTCGTCCGCATAATCCTTCCTCCACTCCACTAAATTTAGTATAGTAAATTTCAATTTTATAAACATGTATGTATGTATGCGTACTTGAAAATATAAATGGTGTAAATTTGGTCAAATTATTTTTAAAAATCCGGCCGGAATTGTGTTTAGTGTCAATTGATGCTTTTTCAAAATTTTGAAAATTAATAAAAAATACTTTAAATTTTGTATAGTGAATTTCAAGTTTATAAACATGTAGTGCATACTTGAAAGTATAATTGGTGTAAATTTTGTTAAATTATTTTCAAAAATCCGGCCGCAATTGTGTTTAGTGTCAAATGATGGTTTTTTAAAGATTTAAAAATTTATAAATAATACTTTTAATTTTTTTTAGTAAATTTGAAGTTTATAAACATGTATTGCATACTTGAAAATATAATTGGTGTACATTTTGTCAAATTATTTTCAAAAATCCGGCCGCAATTGTTTTTAGTGTCAATTGATGCTTTTTCAATATTTTGAAAAATTATAAAACATACTTTAAATTTTGTATGGTAAATTTCAAGTTTACAAACATGTAGTGCATACTTTAAAGTATAAATGGAGTAAATTTTGTCAAATTATTTCCAAAAATCCGGCCGCAATTGTGTTTAGTGTCAATTGATGCTTTTTTAAAATTTTGAAATTTAATAAAAAATATTTAAAAATTTTTAAAGTAAATTTCAAGTATATAAACGTGGAGTGCATACTTAAAAGTATAATTGGTGTACATTTTGTTGAATTATTTTTAAAAATCCGGCCGCAATTCTGTTAATGTTAATTAAATCTTATTTAAAGTTTTTGAAAAATTATAAAATATACTTTAAGTTTTTTATTATAAGTTTCAAATTTATAAACTTGTAGTGCATACTTAAAAGTATAATTGGTATCAATTTTGTCGTTATATTTTCAAAAATCCGGCCGCAATTGGGTTTAGTGTCAATTAATGCTTTTTCAAAATTTTAAAATATTATAAAAATACTTTAAATTTATTTTAGTAAATTTCAAGTTTATAAACATGTAGCGCATACTTGAAAGTATAAATGGTGTAAATTTTGCCAAATTATTTTTAAAAGATGAAGTTATTCAGTTTTTTCTATCTTGGAATCCGCTTAGTATCTAGTCAGTTTACTAATTTTGAGGTTATGCAAAATTGACTGAATAAATTTTGAATATTTTTTTACAGTTGGTAGTACAACTTTTGAAAAGCATTGTTGCCAAATTTGAATAAAATCCAATGTATGGTTTAAAAATTATTCAATTTTTTCTACTTTAGAGTCCGCTTAGTATAAATCTAGCCAGTTAACTAATTTTAAGGTTATACAAAATTGACCGAATAAATTTTGATTAATTTTGTACAGTTGGTAATACGACTTTTAAAAATCATTGTTGCTAAATTTAAATAAAATCCAATGTTTGGTTTTGAATTTATTTAATTGGAATCCGTTTAGTATGAATCTAGTCAGTTAACTAACTTTGAGGTTATACAAAATTGACCAAATAAATTTTGGTTGTTAATTTTTTGCAGTTGGTAGTATGACTTTGGAAAAACATTGTTGCTAAATTTGAATAAAATCCAATGTATGGTTTTGAATGTATTCAATTGGAATCTGTTTAGTATGAATCTAATCAGCTAAGTAATAATAATAATAATAATAATCGCCTTGAGTGGACGGTGGAACTTAAAAAAGATTTAGCAAAATGCTATAGCGAGAGTAGCCTAAAGCAAAGAGGTTATATGGATAGACTAGATACGCGGTTTATAACAAATCATCCAGAACTTAATCATTATACAGCAAAAAATCTTCGAAACCAAGTAGCGTATTTAAAAAAACATCACCAACATTTGTTTATATCCAATCAAACAGCCCCTGAACAAACCTATGAAGAAATAATCATAGAACACAACAATTCTAATTAAAACCAATCTATCAATGAAACAAATCAACAACAAAACGGTAACCTAACAACAGAAGAAGAAATAAATGTATTAGAACAAGAGTTCTGGGAATTGATACAATGTAATGAAGAGCTTATACAAAAAAAGATACACAATAAAATTAGCATATCCAAGAACAATATTAAACTAATGAACAGTGTACTTTCTAGATACATCGCCAATACAAATGATATCAAAATAATCGTAAACGGATTATATACAGCAGCTACAGTTCTAGTGAAATCTCAAATATTAAAAATTAATAATACCAGTAAATTAAAAACTCGTGTAAAACAACTAGAGAATAAAATAAACACACAAAGAAAATTGGCATCTAGAATCCAAACTCTAATAGATTGTAAAAAAAGAGGCCAACCATTATCAACAAAACCACACAACAAACATAATAATACTTAACACTATTAAAGAAAGATCTATTGATAAAATTAGAAGCTTGAAAGCAGCAAAGAAAAAAATGCAAAAAAAAATTAAGTGGATTGAAGAGAATAACACCTTTAAAAACTGCCCATCTAAGCTTTTTAAACAAAAAATAATAACGTGCAATAATCCTGACATTGACCAAATTGAAAACAATTGGAAAGAAATATACGAAAAACCTCAGCAATTTAATAAAGAAACAAAGGCCCTTACAACATTTAGAAACACTTGTAATCTAAACTTACAAACAAACACAATGGAAGATATCAACTTAAATGAATTAAAAAAAGCACTGGAAATGGAATGGGCAAAGTATTACGGAAGTAAAATCTTTTAAATATTTGGGATATGTTTTTTGTACGAGTGAGCACATTAAAGAGATTGCTCGAAAAGCAAATAAAGTAGTGGAACAAGTTTGGGGAATAAGTGAAAAAAAAATTGAATGTATGAGAATAAAAGGGCTTATGTTTGATAGTTTAGTTAGAAGTATGATATTGTATGGGTCAGAAATATGGGGATGGAAGGAACAAGAAAAATTAGAAGCAATACATGTAAAATATTGGAGATGGGTGCTAGGTTTAAATAGAGAAACTCCAGCATATATTGTGCTGGAGGAAGTCAAAAAAGATAAGTTAAGAGTAGAAGCAGGAAAAAGAGCAATGAAGTATGAAGAAAGAATGAGACAGATGCAAAATATTACAAGAATGCATGAAAGAGAAAATGAGAGCAAGAAATGAAAAGCAAGGGGAGATTAGGGAAAATTATTACAATAGAAATGGATATGCGAGCCAAGAAAATAAAAAAATGAGAGAATCTGGGAGAGAGACATGGTACGAAATTATGGAAAGAGATAGAGATATACAAAGGCAAGAAAGGAGAATGCGAGTGAAAGAGTCTAGGTACAACGCAAACTATGAACATATTATAGAAAATGAATTGCCAATGTACTTAGAGAACGAAAGATTTAGTAAAGATGACAAAAAAATGATTGCAAGATTCAGATGTGGTAATGAAGAGCAAGTGACAAGATTTTGGATGGAAGAGGATTTGAAAATGTGCAGAATGTGCGGAGAGACTAAGGAAACTATAGAACATATGTTGAAAGAGTGTAACGAAATGAGAGAAGAACAGATGGGAAAAAATGAGATATTGAAAGGGGACGGAAGAGGGGTAGAATGGATGAGGGCAGTTAAAAAACGAAGAAAAGAAATAGACGAACAGAGAAGAAAATATTCTTAATTGTGTTAATTTTATAAGGATTAAGTTTTATTATTTTGGGAAGTTGTAAATGTATTTGTAAATGTAATTTTCAAGGCCAAAAGGCAAGAAATAAACGTATTATTATTAATTAAAAAAAGCACTACAACAATCAAAAAATTTCTGCGCACCAGGTCCAGATCTAATAAATAATTATTGGTGGAAAATTATGACAGCAACGCACCAGCCCCTTGTAGAAATATTTAACAAGTTTATTAAACATCCAATAAGTATTCCTGAATGGTTTCCAGAAGGTCGTACTATTTTAATATTCAAAAAAGGAGACCCAAAACAACCCGCAAATTATCGCCCTATTACTTGCCTAAATCATATCTACAAAATATTTACAAGTATTATAAACACAAAAATTTTGGTACATATTGAGCCCGTGTGGCAAGAAATTTACGAACAGAGAGGATCAAAGCAAGGAATAGATGGATGCAGAGAAAATATCCTCATTGATAGATGCATATATCAAGACGCCAGATATTACAAACGTAATCTATCAATGGCATGGGTGGACTACCAAAAGGCCTTTGATACAACACCGCACGACCTTATAATTTACGTTTTTAACATAATGAAACTGGATAAAATACTTGTTAACTGTATCAAACACTTGATGAAGTTATGGAAAACTAAAGTTACAATAGGAAACGGCAAATATACAAAGTCAACTAATCTCATTACATACAAACGAGGAATTTACCAAGGCGACTCTCTTAGCCCTCTTATTTTTTGCTTGTCAATAGCTCCTCTTTCTACACTCCTCAAACAACACAATGGCTATTGCGCACATCTATTCTATGTCGATGACCTAAAACTATTTGCATCTAACAAACAAAACCTTAACCATGCTTTACGCGATGTGCACGAGTATACTCGCGATATTGGTATGAACTTTGGCATAGAAAAATGTGCAATGGGTCTTTTCGTGGAAAAGACCCCGATGAAAGAGATGATGTAGATTGGTTGGCAGAATCATAAGACATCTTCAACAGGACGAAACTTACACATACCTCGGAATTAAACAAAGCAGTTTTCAAGATACTACAACTGTAAAAAACGAGATAAGTAGCAAATATAAAAATATGCTAAAACACATTTAGCGGACCGAATTATGCGGAAAAAATAAAATATCATCAACCAATATGATTGCAGTACCAATCATAACACATACATTTGGGTGCATCAAATGGACTGCAGAAGAACTACGAAAACAGGATATTGCAACAAGAAAAATTATGCATATGAACAATAGTTTACATCCCAATGCTTCCGTTGAAAGAATATACATTACTAGAAGAAAAGGGAGTAGAAGACTCGTCAACATTGAAAATATGTATAACAGAATTAATCTGTGTACATACTTAAATGTCCTTCGAAAATCCGATCCTCTTATAAAACTAGTCCAAGATCATGAAATAAATCAACAAGGAAGCTTTCTACGTCAAGCGGCACAAAAACAATATTAAAACTTCAATTAGAGAACTTAGACGACCTTAGAATATTACCGGTATCAGAAGTTAAAAACTTTGCAAAAATGCCGAACAAAATACTTTACTAACTAAACATTTAGATAAAAATATGCACAGTATCTTTTTTAAAAACATCCGAGATCTCAAGTTATCGAGCCAACTTACTTTTTCTTTTTTGCATTCATCGTGCCAAGATGGCGTGCATAACACTCTACTTTATTCAAAGCAAGTACTAAAAATGCAAAATGTTATAAGCACATTATGTAGAGCATGCCACAAACACCAGGAATCATTAATGCACCTTTTATCAGCGTGTCCTCACTACGCAAAAACAGAGTACATAAGCCGGCATAACAACGCGCTTAAAGTGTTATACTTTCATCTCAGGCATTACTTTAAAATAGATGAAAAAATAATCGCATATTACCTTCAAGACGACATAGAGACCGTTGTATCTAATAGCAATTGTAAACTGTTTTGGAACTTTTGTTTCTCTACAATACAACAAATATCAGCTAATAGGCCGGATATTGTATTACAGGATTTAAATCAAAAAAATATGTATATAATAGAGTTTTCTTCTCCCGCAGAAAACAATATATTAAAAAAATTCACCGAAAAAGAGCAAAAATACCGTCCGCTTATCTCCGAGTTAAATATTACTTACCCAGCGTATGCAATTAAAACCGTACACTCATAATAGGCTGTTTAGGCGGCATATCAACAAATTTTACAGAAAATATTCAATAATTACCTGGTTGCTTTAAGAATCATAAATCTCTTGCTACAGAGATGCAAAAATGCATCTTACTTGGTTCTGCCAGACTACTAAGGGTGCACTCGGCCCACTCCAGGGCTAATTAGTTACCATGGACTTGTTAGTCACTTGCCTCGGGGCAACTTAAGGCGCGAATGGACACTGCACTTAAGAGGCATAAGCCCCTGTAAAAAAAAAAAATATATATATATATATATTTAACGGCTATCACCAGTTTACAATAATTAATTACAATAATTAATTACATAAATTAATAATTTTACAATCAAATAATAAAATAAAATAACAGTAAGAATACAAAGATATACAAAAACTACAATTAAAATTAGAATTGACAAACTGTAAGTATAACAATATGGTTAGCGCCTTCTTAAATATTTCTTCCAAGTATATGTTAAACAAGATTGGCAAAAGCACATATCTCTGCAAATTTGGATATTTTTTGTGCTTTGGTCTTCAACTCGTACTTCTGCCGTCTGTTGCCAGTAGAGGTTTGCTATTATGTGGATGTTTTTGTCGTCGGCTCCGGTGGTCTTGAGTATCTTAAGCAATTCTTTGTATTTTATTTGATCAAACGTTTTGTTGAAATCTATAAACCACAATTGTACCTTGCAGTAAATGTCTCTGTATCTCTGGATTAATACATTAAGCGCAAATAGTGCCTCTCTGGTACTAAACACATTTCTAAAACCAAATTGCGTTTCTTCAATATGGTTTTTGCATTGTCGGTATATACGGAAATGTATAATTTTGAGAAATTACTTAAAGGCATGGCTCATTATGCTTATAGTATGATATTAGCCGCATTGCTTTAATGTTGTTTTTTTTGGAATAGTAATAAATGTGGATTTGAGCCATTTTAATTATAGCACCAAGTACGTTTTTGATGTTTTCCCATTCCTGCTCTATGCTTAGATCTCCTATGTTTATTGTTTTAAAACTTTTGGTTATCGAATTGGTTATAACTGATCTAAACGTATTCTCTCACCTTCCTTAAGTCGTATATTGGGTCTGGTGATTGCTGTTTCTTTTTTATTTTTTTAAGTCTAGTCTTAAATGATGCCACAAGAGGGTTGTGATCAGAGTTTGCATCTGCTCCCAGATATGTTTTTGCAAATTTTATGCTGTTTCAAAATCTCTGGTTGATACTTATGTAGTCAATTTGGATTCTGACTCCTTTTTTAATTGTATTTGCTTGTAATGTCTAAGTATATAGGCGCCTTTTGGGATGTTTATAAAACGTATTTGTTATAACAAGTTTTTTTTTATTACAGAATTAGACGAGTCTGTTCCCTCTATCATTCCGTGACTCAAGTCCATATTATATTTTTTTCCTTGTCTAACCTTTGCATTGAAATCTCCCATTACTAGTGTAACTTTGTTTTTCTTAGTTGATTTTAGGACATATTCTATCTGTTCATATAGTTTTTTTTACCTCTGTGTCATCCTTGTCTGTATTTGGAAAGTATACCTGTACAATGTTTATGTTAAATGGCTTTGCTTCTAGTTGAATCATTATGACTCTATCTGAATAAAATATTACATTTTTGACTGAGCTTTTGACATCTTGGGTTACTATGATGGCTACCCCAATTTGATGTTGTTACCTGCAAAGTATATGCAATGGTCAAGTACTGTATTACATCTTAAGCTCTTCCAATCTCACGTATGCTCATAATTTCCATCTTCATCCTATCCATTTCTTGCACAATGTTGTAAATCTTTATATGCACTCCAAACATTCCACTTGCCTACTCTTATTGGTTTGGTCTTTTTGATGCGTTTTTGCGCTGTAGTGTACTGCTCTTCTCTATTCTAGACTCGGAGATTCTTTGCTCCCATTTAAGAGACGTCGATACTCGGAGCCGTTTTTAGTTTTGTCCGTCATAATGATGATTGTACTAGGGATGTCTTAGAAATGCGGTAGTTTCTTTGTTTCTTTCCGTATTATAAAGCCGTTTGTCGGTTCATCCGCCTTTGGGAGTGATTTTTCATTTCCGTGACAAGGAATTGCCTCACCCGAAGCTGTTGGCTGGCAAGAGGGTGCTGCTTATACCGGCAGCAACTCGGTTAATGCAATAAATAAGTTTAATGCAACAAATTTACAGTTATTTCAAGATTACAAACTATTTTTGACTGACAAACGTCAAACTTATTTAGTTTCTAAATCATAAAATTTTAAAAATAGCAAAATAAAACTATAAAATTTTAAATATTCAATTTTTTTTTTTAATAAATATAAATAGCAAAATCTGACTATAAAATATTAAAATATTGTCACATCAAACCTCAGTTTGTGCATAAACAATTAAAAATGCAAAATTCTTTTTAGAAAAAATCAAAACCGTTCATAAAGTTAAAAAAATTTATATTCTTTTATAAAATCCTAAAAATAGCAAAATTTTCTATGAAATATTAAAAGATTGTCAAAGAAACTTCAAAATTTTGTTATATACTGACAAAAAAATGTAGTAAAATAATAAAATCTGGCATTAGGTTAAAAAATTATGTCATAATGTAGCATTATTTCTATTTATAAAAAATCAAAAATGTTCAAATTTATTATAAAGTCATAAAATATTTTCAAAAACGAACCAAAATCTGTCTAAAAATTGTTAAAAAGTGCAAAATTTTGTTCATAAAATGTTAAAGTAGTAAAATCCAACATTAAAGTTTCAAACAATTGTCAGATAGCAGCAAAATCTTGCTATAAACTGTTTAAAACTGTAAAATTATAAAATATCAAAAATTTGGGGTCAGAGTAAAACTATTTTTCTAACTATGATTTTTCTATTGTGAAGGCAGACCTATACAATGGAACTTGTTGACAAGATTAGGATGCCATAACTTATCAAACGGTTTGAAAATATCTAGAGCTACTACAAGATTTTTTTCTTGTTTGTCTAAAGTAAAATTCCATTTTTGACTAACATAAGTCAGACGATCTGTTGTCGAACGGTTTTGATTAAAATCCATATTGAGTATCTGAGATGAAGTTATTTTGTTAACGACGGTATTAGATCAGTGTTTGTTATCAAGTGGTTGGTTTACTTTATTGTTAGTGCATTTGGATAACAGTTAACATTCATTCTTTTTGCTGCAATGATTGCAGGAAGCGAAGAACAGTGGAAGCAATCAAACAGTTTGATAACAAATAATTGGGTGGGACAAGTAGTTTATCGATTGGGGCAAGAATGTTTCCAACTGTGGTCTTGCCTACCCACCCGAGTGTTTGATAACAAGTTCTTTGTTTACTTATTTTGTTAGTGCACTTAAATGACAGCATTTATTCTCTTTGATGTAATAACTGCAGGATTCTCAGCAGTGGTAACGAGATCCAACAGTTTGACAACAAACACTCTGATGGGTGGGTGGGCCAAGTAATTTATAAATTTGGACGGGGATTTTTGAAACTGTGTTTCCGCCCACCCACCCAACTGTTTGTTATCAAGTGGTTGGTTTGCATTAAATGATAGTTAACGTTCATTCTTTTTTTATGTAATGATAGCAGGAGCATTAGCAGTGGGTGCGAGGTCTAACAGTTTGATAAAAAACATTTTTATGGGCGGGTAGGTCAAGTAGTTTGTCTATTAAAGCGAGAAATTTTGGAATGTTGTTTATATAAAGCTGGAAAATTTGTTAGCTTTTTTTCTATTAATCCTATCGTTTTCAGATTGTATTTATTAGATTGTCACAATGTTTACAAACATACACGAACAATATATACTACACTCATAATAAATGCAAAAATCAGTTACCAAATTAATTTTTTAACAACGTCTGGCGCTACCGCATAATAGCTTTAATGATTCCAGTTAAAAACAAATTTTATATCCTTTGACGCATGGCTTTACAACAGAAGTATTTTCGGTCTGTATAAATCCACTCGTTGGTAACTTAATTGCATTGGGTTTGGTTGTGTTCTTTGTAGCTTGGATAAATAAAAGATTATTAAAAAAATCGTTTGTCTTCCCCAAAGTGATTTCCTTCATATCCTTTCGTCCCGGAAATAGGACACGACGACAAACAAAACGGCATTCAAACATACACCCCTCAACCCCCGTATTATTCTTTGAGTAAAGTCGGTAATGATAAGTAAACAGGTCTTTATTAAATCCTTACGCAACACGTTTTTTTTTGCAAGAGATAAAAGTAAATGCAAAGCAAACATTCACCATCTATAATCCGTGAAAGAGAACGCGCGCACAACACACCGACCTAATGAAATTTTCAGGCCATAAAAAAATAAAAGGAAGTGGAACGAAAAGAAGAAGAGGGAGGGTATAGCGCGCAAGCCGACAATAACTCACAAAGTTAATAATGTTTGAATAAATTATGCAGAGAGGATGTGTGTATGTGGAGTGGAAGCTCCTTGCACGGGTCAATGTTATCTCATTCATTTATCAGACCGCTCGCCGCCTCAATGGGGATTGTTCACTTGGCAGTTTCCCGCAACAGGATGCGGTGCTTTGTTTTCATTTTTTATTTTAATCTAATAACAATTTAAACATCAATCAATTATAATCAAACAATTGTTTGTTTGTGAAGAAGTAGCTTTCTGCACCGAGATCGTTAAAACCAATAACGAAAGTTTCACAAGAAAATTAAAATTAGCAACTCCGAGCACTCGTGACGTTTAAGGGGGCTCTAAGTGACAGGTTAACTTCTTGAAACGTGATTTAAATTTTTTTAGCCGAATAATATATTTCCTGCAAAAAATAATTAAATATTTTTTATATCTTTTAAGCTTACTTGAAAGGATAATAACAGTAAAATCTGATGTAGTTTTAGTGTGAATATACGAGTTGAATCGATACGATTATGGGCTTCCGTTCACATATCATCATCATTTTCTTTTCGCATAAAAATTCCCCTAGTAGTACTACTAGCAGCAACGACGATACAAGCCCGATTATTTAAGCTGAATTTTTATGGGCTGCATGCATCCGACCAAATCGCGATGAATTTCAAATGCGGATAGAATCGACTGGCGATTTCATATCTTTGTTTGAATTGATACAATTGTTTTCATAAAATCATATTTATTTTCTGCTATTTGGTATTGAAACAATAAATAAAAAGACAATTGCTGTGGCATTATTTATATTTACATTTTACGTAAAAGTTAATTGTCGGTACAATATTATTAATATTTATGCTTTTTCTAATATGAAATTTGATATCAGATTTTCAATTGATATTTTTTCAAAAATTGCTTTAACACAAATCAATAAAACTTTAAAAATCAACTAGCTAACTTTTATCAAACTCTTCACGGGCTATACAGGTGGTGGCATGAATTATTTTGATACATCTGATCATCAACGAAAGAACCAACTTCCTATGAGGGGCAATAAGATAAAACTGAAAAGAGGAGATGCATACGTGTCATCAACATCATTTTTTAAAAATTGAAAAATTCTTAAATTACTCGTTTTGCATTTGGCCTTTTGACCATTTTACTTCTTTCCATCACCGAAGGAAGACCTTTTACCCTACAAACTTCCGGTTTGCAGCAGCATCTGCCTGGGTCCGGTGTCTTTTTATAGGAGCATCCGCGTCCCCCTCCGCCGGTTAAAAGTATGTTTATTTCACATATTTCAGTTTTAAAAATTCACCGAAAAAACCGCTTTTTATTAGAAGGTAAAATGTTAAAAATATCGAAACGCCCATTCTGGAATCGTAATCAGGAGACCACATTACTCCAGAAACCAAAAAAATTTTAAACACTGAGAGGTGGAGGATGTTGCGCGATTGTTGCAAGTGTGTACGCACCATTAGCAATGCCTCATAAACTAGATCTGTCCGCTCTTACAGCTCACTTCATAATAACATTTGTACGTGTTTTATAGTTGAAAACTTTCAGTAAGAATAAAGTTAATATAGATAAAATTAATAAATAATAAAAAAACTTGATTAAAGCAGTTTCCTATCATTTGAAATATTAAACAGAATCTGCTTTGAATATAAAATATTTATCCGAGTCTGATTGCTACAAAGTTGATTGCTTCGACATTAAAAGAATATTTAAAATCCACTTTACATCCCAATCCACCTTTAAATTATCATCGATATTATTGTGTGCGGACCTGTAACGAAGTCTGTTGAATAAATTTCAATATTTGCCCCTTTGATCGCTTCCTCTCTCCACTGACAAAATAATAAGGCTCGAATATAAAAGCAAAGAAAAAAATTGTATAAAATAATAAAGTCCTTCGCTATTTGATGATATAGACCCGTTAATATTCAGCCCCGCCGCCGAGAATGGAAAATTCCAAATATTCCGACAACTACAAATTGCTCATTATAAAAACACTGCTTTTGTGCACGAGCACGCTCTTCATTTTACATTCATTCTACAAACAATGCTTTGTCAACGTTGACTTAAAACACATTTCATTTTATCTTGTTCTGAGTTTGCTTATTTCCAAGCAAATAACTCTGCCCTCTCCGCTCGATCCTCTCCTTGTTTCACAACTTCCCCTTCCACATTTATTAATTTTAAACAAAGGACAATTCCATGCTCAATTCAATTAGTTATTAAAATTTTCTGCTATTAATTAATACATCAGCGCCACCTGCCTGAGTACAGTTATGGTGAACTGCATTTATTCCTAACTGTATTACATTGCCATAACTCAAATGGCAAATGTACACATTTTATACGGCCATTAAAATTAATATTGCATTTTACATGATTTATAATTATTATTTGCGATTAATAATTTACTGGATTTTTGTTTTAATTTTGCGAGTGCTTTCACGCTAATTTCATTGTCTGCTTGATATTAATTCCGTTTGATTGTGGATTTATTGAAATACGTTTTTCAATATTGATGTTTGTATTAATATTAAATGTAGAATATATAGGGACAATTCTAGTTTATTTATATTATAAAATAGAATTGTGGTTAAAGATTTAAAGATTTAAATAGTTTGGGTATTCAATCGGAAACCTTTATTTTAGTACTCAAAGTTTGTTCTGTTTCAAAATTGTAAAATAAAGTATTAACAGTTAGAAGTGTATGGAAATAATTTTAAAAAAAATTGTCAAAAATACATTTTGTGGTTTAGTTTAATTTTTGGCAATTTAAGTAATAATTATAAAAAATAACTTTTTTTTTTTTAATTATAATAAAAGTCTCAATTTTTATAAATTATTATAATACATCTTAGGCAAACTAACAAAACTTTTAAAACTGTATTAATCCACAAGCCCAATATTTATTAACTGTATTCACGCCCACCCGCCCAAGTGTTAGTTACCAAGAAATTTGTTATTGTACTCATCTCTGCCGTATTAAAAACAGCAGAAACGCAACAAGTGTGAGAATAAGCAAATTTCTTGAGAACAAACACTTGGGCGGGTGAGCGGGAACACTATATGAAACTACTGGCTCAATATTTATAAACTGTGTTCCCACTCGCCCGCCCAAGTGTTTGTTATCAAGAAATTTGTTATTGTACTCACGTTTAACGTATCAGTAACAACTGTCATTCAATCTGTCACATTAAAAACATCAGAAACGCAACAAGTGTCAGAATAAGCAATTTTCTTGACAAAAAACACTTATGCGGGTGGGCGGGTACAATATATTAAACTACTGACCCAATATTTATAAACTGTGTTCCCGCCCGCCCGCCCAAGTGATAGTTACCAAGAAATTTGTTATTGTACCCACCTCTGACGTATTAGTAACAACTGTCATTTAATCTGTCACAATAAAAACATCAGAAACGCTTCAAGTGTCAGAATAAGCAAATTTCTTTATAACAAACACATGGGCGGGTGGGCGCCAACAATATATTAAATTACTGACCTAATATTTATACATTGTGTTTCCGCCCACCCGCCGAAGTGTTAGTTACCAAGAAATTTGTTATTGTACTCACTTCTGACGTATTAGTAACAACTGTCATTTAATCTGTCACATTATAAACAACAGAAACGCAACAAGTATGAGAATAAGCCAATTTTTTTATAACAAACACTTGGGCGGGTGAGCGGGATCACTATATCAAACCACCGGCCCAATATTTATAAGCTATAGTCCCGCCCACCCGCCCACGTGTTAGTAATCAAGAAATTTGTAATTGTACCCATCTCTGAGATATTAGTAACAACTGTCATTTAATCTGTCACATTAAAAAGAACAGAAACGCAACAAATGTGAAAATAAGCAAATTTTTTTTATAACAAACACTTGGGCGGGTGGGCGGGAACACTATATCAAACCACCGGCCCAATATTTATAATCTATGTTCCCGCCCATCCGCCCAAGTGTTAGTTATCAAGAAATTTGTTATTGTACCCATCTCCGACGTATTAGTAACAACCGTCATTTAATCTGTCACGATAAAAACAGCAGAAACGCAACAAGTGTGAGAATAAGCAAATTTTTTTATAACAAATACTTGGGCGGGTGGGCGGGAACACTATATCAAACTACCGGCCCAATATTTATAAACTATGTTCCCGCCTACCCGCCCAAGTGTTAGTAATCAAGAAATTTGTTATTGTGCCCACCGCTGACGTACTAGTAACAACTGTCATTTAATCTGTCACATTAAAAACAACAGAAACGCAACAAGTGTAAGAATAAGCAATTTTTTTTTATAACAAACACATGGGCGGGTGGGCGGGAACACTTTATCAAACCACCGGCCCAATATTTATAACTTATGTTCCCGCCCACCCGCCCAAGTGTTAGTAATCAAGAAATTTGTTATTGTACCCATCTCCGACGTATTAGTAACAACCGTCATTTAATCTGTCACATTAAAAACAGCAGAAACGCAACAAGTGTGAGAATAAGCAAATTTTTTTATAACAAATACTTGGGCGGGTGGGCGGGATTACTATATCAAACCACTGGTAAAATATTTATAAACTATGTTCCCGCCCACCCGCCCAAGTGTAAGTAATCAAGAAATTTCTTATTCTACCCATCTCTGACGTATTAGTAACAACTGTCATTTAATCTGTCACATTAAAAACTACAGAAAAGCAACAAGTGTGAAAATAAGCAAATTTCTTTATAACAAACACTTGGGCGGGTGGGCGGGAACACTATATCAAACTACCGGCCCAATATTTATAAACTATGTTCTCGCCTACCCGCCCAAGTGTTAGTAATCAAGAAATTTGTTATTGTGCCCACCTCTGACGTATTAGTAAAAACTGTCATTTAATCTGTCACATTAAAAACAACAGAAATGCAACAAGTGTGAGAATAAGCAAATTTTTTTATAACAAATACTTGGGCGGGTGGGCGGGAATACTATATCAAACCACTGGCCAAATATTTATAAACTATGTTCCCGCCCACCCGCCCAAGTGTTAGTAATCAAGAAATATGTTATTGTACCCATCTCCGACGTATTAGTAACAACCGTCATTTAATCTGTCACATTAAAAACAGCAGAAACGCAACAAGTGTGAGAACAAGCAAATTTTTTTATAACAAATAATTGGGCGGGTGGGCGGGAATACTATATCAAACCACTGGCCCAATATTTATAAACTATGTTCCCGCCCACCCGCCCAAGTGTTAGTAATCAAGAAATTTGTTATTGTATTCATCTCTGACGTATTAGTAACAACTGTCATTTAATCGGTCACATTAAAAATTACAGAAAAGCAACAAGTGTGAGAATAAGCAAATTTCTTTATAACAAACACTAGGCGGGTGGGCGGGAACACTATATCAAACCACTGGTCCAATATTTATAAACTATGTTCCCACCCACCCGCCCAAGTGTTAGTTATCAAGAAATTTGTTATTGTACCCATCTCTGACGTATTAGTAACAACTGTCAATTAATCTGTCACATTAAAAACAGCAAAAACGCAACAAGTGTGAGAATAAGCAAATTTTTAATAACAAACACTTGGGCGGGTAAGCGGGAACTCTATATCAAACCACTGGCCCAATATTTATAATCTATGTTCCCGCCCACCCGCCCAAGTGTTAGTAATCAAGAAATTTGTTATTGTACCCACCTCTGACGTATTAGTAACAACTGTCATTTAATCTGTCACATTAAATACAGCAGAAACGCAACAAGTGTGAGAATAAACAAATTTCTTGATAACAAACACTTGGGCGGGTGGGCGGGAATACTTTATTAAACCACCGGCTCAATATTTATAAACTTTGTTCCCGCCCACCCGCCCAAGTGTTTGTCTTTAAAAAATTTGTTATTGTACTTACTTCTGACGTATTAATAACAACTGTCATTTAATCTGTCACATTATAAACAACAGAAACGCAACAAGTGTGAAAATAAGCAAATTTCTTTATAACAAACACTTGGGCGGGTGGGCGGGAACACTATATTAAACCACCGGCCCAATATTTATAAACTATGTTCCCACCCACCCGCCCAAGTGTTAGTTATCAAGAAATTTGTTATTGTACCCATCTCTGACGTATTAGTAACAACTGTCATTTAATCTATCACATTAAAAACTACAGAAAAGCAACAAGTGTGAGAATAAGCAAATTTTTTATAACAAACACTTGGGCGGGTGGGCGGGAACACTATATCAAACCACCGGCCCAATATTTAAAAACTATGTCCCCGCCCACCCGCCCAAGTGTTAGTAATCAATAAAATTGTTATTGTACCCATCTCTGACGTATAAGTAACAACTGTCATTTAATCTGTCACATTAAAAACAACAGAAACGCAACAAGTTTGAGAATAAGCACTTTTTTTTATAACAAACACTTGGGCGGGTGTACGGGAACACTATATCAAACCACCGGCCCAATATTTTTAAACTATGTTCCCGCCCACCCGCCCAAGTGTTAGTAATCAAGAAGTATGTTATTGTACCCATCTCTGACGTATTAGTAACAACTGTCATTTAATCTGTCACATTAAAAACAACAGAAACGCAACAAGTTTGAGAATAAGCATTTTTTTTATAACAAACACTTGGGCGGGTGGGCGGGAACACTATATCAAACCACCGGCCCAATATTTTTAAACTATGTTCCCGCCCACCCGCCCAAGTGTTAGTAATCAAGAAGTATGTTATTGTACCCATCTCTGACGTATTAGTAACAACTGTCATTTAATCTGTCACATTAAAAACAACAGAAACGCAACAAGTTTGAGAATAAGCATTTTTTTTTATAACAAACACTTGGGCGGGTGGGCGGGAACACTATATCAAACCACCGGCTCAATATTTTCAAACTATGTTCCCGCCCACCCGCCCAAGTGTTAGTAATCAAGAAGTATGTTATTGTACCCATCTCTGACGTATTAGAAACAACTGTCATTTAATCTGTCACATTAAAAACAACAGAAACGCAACAAATGTGAGAATAAGCGATTTTTTTTCATAATAAACACTTGGGCGGGTGGGCGGGAACACTATATCAAACCACCGGCCCAATATTTATAAACTATGTTTCCGCCCACCCGCTTAAGTGTTAGTAATCAAGAAATTTGTTATAGTGCCCACCTTTGAAGTATTAGTCTAAAATTTTTTTAGTGTACTTATAGAATGTTATATGAGGCTATTGTAAACCAAGTTTAATCAAAATATTTTAAAAAATTTGCCATCTACGTTCAAAAATTTTATAAAAGTCATATTTTATTCAGATTAACTTACTACTTCTTGCAACCAGTAATGATGTTAATAATTTTTTGTTTTAATTTTTTTTCTCTACTTATAGTCAGTTATATCGAGCAATTGTAAACCAAATTTGATCAAAATATTCCAAAAATTGCACCATCCACAGTCAAAAATTTGATAAAAGTTGTCATGGATTCAGAATAACCTACTTCTTTTTGCAGCCAATAATAATGTTAATAATTATTTGTTTTAAAATTCTTTAAATGCACTCATAGTCAGTTACATCTGGCTATTGTAAACAAAATTTGATCAAAATATTCTAAAAATTGCTGCGCTATTCACAGTCAAAAATTGATCAAAGCCTTCAGATTCAGAATAACCTACTCCTTCTTCTAACCAGTGCTATCAATAATGTTTTGTTTCAAATTTCTTAAAGTTTACTTATAGTCGGTTATATCAGGTTACTGTAAACAAAATTTGATCAAAATATTCCAACAATTTACAGTCAAAAATTGATTAAAGTCATATTGGATTCTGAATAACCTACTTCTTCTTGAAGCCAGTAATAGTATTAATAATTTTTTGATAATTTTTTTTTTTAAGTTTACTTATAGTCCGTTATATCAAGCTACTGTAAACCAAATTTGAGAAAAAAAATGTGAGAAAAGTTTTATTGGATTCAGAACAACCTACTCCTACAACCAGTAATGATGTTAATATTTTTTTGTTTTAAAATTCTTCTAGTCTACTCATAGTAAGTTATGTTGGGCTAATGTGATCCAAATTTTTTGATCAAAATATTCAAAAAAATTCTCTGTCTATAGTAAAAAAACTGCTAAACAAGTAAGAAAAATTGAATTAATTAGTTAATGCTTTTTAACTCTTGCAGCAGTAAATTAATTACGAAATTGCATTTTTGTGGTATAATAGAATAGACTTGATTATAATAATGCAATCATGGACTTTGTATAATATTTTTGATATTACATAAATTATAATTTAAATGATTCAATTTTAAAATTTTCCACTTGCTGCACACAAACCATACGTTTTCCATTCAGCATTATTATTGTAATTTATAACATTTTCATATTTTATTTACTATATTTAAAAAGCCAACTTTAATAATTGAAAATATTTTATATAATTAATCATAAATTTATAATTTATATTTAAAATGGAATGTAATTTTAAATTCATTTTATTTATAAAGCGTAACATTGAAACATTCCTGATAACGTTGATTTATTTTTATACCATTCATGTAAAAAATTGTTAGATTAGCATGCGACGCAAGGTGAGGCGAAGAGCAGTTCGAGTTTAGATATCAATGTACACACATTGATATCTAAACTCGAACTGCTCTTCGTCATTTCGTCAATATATTCTTAATATTACTTACAATTATGATATTGTAACGTTGATATAGTATGTAATTAGTGCAAAGTGTATGTGTTTCTTGGTGAATATTAGTGTAATGCATTGTATGTGCGGAGTGGATTATTATTGAAGCTGCTATTAGTTAAATTTGTTTATAAATCAAGGTAAGATGATGTTCGAGTTTAAGTTAGGAATTGAATGATAATTTAATATATTTATAACTTTTAATTGGTGCATTAGATTTTGGTACAATTTTATATGAACAAAGAACTATATTATTAGTGCATTATGTGCAAATTTTATTAAAATCGGTACGACCAATTTTACAAAACCTTAATATAATCAATAACAATGAAAATGAGTTAGAAATTGAATGCCATTTTAATATGTTTATAAGTTATAATTGGTGCATTAGATTTTGTTACGATTTGGTGCCAATAAAGAGCTATACTATAAGTACTTATTCTGCTAATTTGATCAAAATTGGTACGACCGAATTTGCATAATCTTTATTTAATCAATGATTTTGAAACCAAATTAGAAATTGAAAGTTAATTTTATATGATTATTACTTTTGATTCCTGCATTTGATTTTATTTTGGTTTGGTAACAATAAAGAGCTATACTAGAAGTACCTTTTCTGCAAATTTGATCAAAATTGGTACGACCGAATTTTCATAATCTTAATTTAATCGATGATATTGAAACTAAATTTGAAATTGAATGTTAATTTAATATGTTAATAACTTTTGATTTCTGCATTAGATTTTGTTTTGATTTGGTACCAATAAAGAGCTATACTAGAAGTACTTTTTCTGCAAATTTGAACAAAATTAGTACGACCGAATTTGCATAATCTTAATTTATTCGATGATATTGAAACTGATATTGAAATTGAATGTTAATTTAATATGATTATAACTTTTGATTCCTACATTTGATTTTGTTTTAATTTGGTAACAATAAAGAGCTATACTAGAAGTACCTTTTCTGCAAATTTGATCAAAATTGGTACTACCGAATTTGCACAATCTTAATTTAATCGATAATATTTAAACTGAATTTGAAATTGAATGTTAATTTAATATGTTTATAACTTTTGATTCCTGCATTAGATTTTATTACCAATAAAGAGCTATACTAGAAGTACTTTTTCTGCAAATTTGAACAAAATTAGTACGACCAAATTAGCACAATCTTAATTTAATCGATAATATTGAAACTGATATTGAAATTGAATGTTATTTTAATATGATTATAACTTTTGATTCCTAGATTTGATTTTGTTTTGATTTGGTAACAATAAAGAGCTATACTAGAAGTACTTTTTCTGCAAATTTGATCAAAATTTGTACGACCAAATTGGCATAATCTTAATTTAATCAATGGTAATAAATCTGAGTTAGAAATTGAATGTTAATTTAATATGTTTATAACTTTTGATTCCTGCATTAGATTTTGTTACGGTTTGGTACTAATAATGAGCTATACTAGAAGTACCTTTTCTGCAAATTTGATCAAAATTGGTTCGACCGAATTTGCACAATCTTAATTTAATCAATGATATTGAAGCTGAATTTGAAATTGAATGTTAATTTAATATGTTTATAACTTTTGATTAGTGCATTAGATTTTGTTACAATTTAGTACCAATAAAGAGCTATACAAGAAGTATTTTTTTTGCAAATTTGATTAAAATTGGTAAAACCGAATTTGCACAATCTTAGTTTAATCGATGATATTAAAACTGAATTTGAAATTGAATGTTAATTTAATATGTTTTGTAATACTTTTGATTAGTGCATTAGATTTTGTTACGATTTGTTACCAATAAAGAGCTACACTAGAAGTACTTTTTCTGCAAATTTGATCAAAATTTGTACATCCGATTTTGCACGATCTTAATTAAATCGATAATATTGAAACTTAATTTGAAATTGAATGTTAATTTAATATGTTTATAACTTTTGATTCCTGCATTTTGCTACTGTTTATATGAAACACAATGTAGATGCACCAACATTTCAACAATTGGAACAAGTGAATATACCTAAATTTAGTGTTTGTGTTCGTTCTGTGTTTGATTCTATATCTAAGTTACCTGACAAATGTAGTTCTGGTCCAGATGGCATACCTGCTTATTTTCTTAAGCAATGTATATATACTTTATGTAAACCGGTGCACACACTGTTTTCAATGTCCGCAGATCAAGGTATTTTTCCTTCTAATTGGAAGCGTTGTTTCATTACGCCTTTATTTAAGGATGGCAATAGAGAAAACATTTCCAACTACCGCGCCATTGCAATACAATCTACATTAGCTAAAATGCTTGACAAACTAATTGCAGATCAACTTATGTGGTGTTGTAAGAATATCGTCATTGAAGAACAGCATGGATTTAGTGAAGGAAAATCGACTTTTACCAACCTGTTGATGTACAAAACATTTATTCTTAACGCAATGGAATCTGGAAAGCAAGTAGATGCGGTGTACACAGACTTCTCCAAAGCCTTTGATCGGGTCCAGCATTTAACTTTAATTAACAATTTAAAGTCTTTAGGATTTGGAAACCTAGCATTAAAGTGGCTCTCAAGTTTTTTAACTGATAGAAAACAATATGTAAAAATATTTGACTTTGTGTCATGTGCTATAGATGTTACTTCTGGGGTACCACAAGGTTCGCATTGTGGACCCATACTATTTTTATTATTTATAAACGATATTGGTACAAAATTAAATTTTTGTAAATTTTTGTTGTTTGCTGATGATATGAAATTGTTTAATATTGTACAGAATTGCATTGATCAAAATAATTTTCAAACCGACTTAAAAATTTTGATGGAGTGGTGTAAAATTAATCAGCTTAATCTAAATTTGAGCAAATGTGTTTCAATATCTTTTAGCAGATGTAAGATTGTCCAAAGAGACTATTTTCTTAATGAACATAAACTTATTTTTAAACCAGATGTAAAAGATTTAGGCGTACTTTTTGACACTACTCTTACATTTGCTAAACATATTAATAATATATGCGCTAAATCTATGTCTGTTTTAGGTTTTATTAGCCGGTTTAGTAAACCATTTTCCGTGTGGACTTCAAAAACATTATATTTATCGTTAGTTCGTTCTGCATTAGAATACGCATGTCCAATATGGACTCCATATTATTCTAATGCAATTGCGCAATTGGAAAGAGTACAAAACAAATATTTAAAATTAACAGCATATCGTTTAGGATATAATCATGAAATGTATAGTCGCTCCAATACTTTACGCATCTTAAAAATTGAACCGTTGCAAAATAGAAGAAGAATTATTGATCTCTGTACTTTGCACAAACTTGTTAATGGAAGCATCAATTGTCCCAGTTTGTTAGTAAAACTTAATTTTCATATACCGCCTTACCGAAATTCACGACATGTCAGAACATTTAAGTTGGCTTTTCATCTATGCAATTATGGTTTTCATGCACCTTTATGTAGGTTTATGCGGTATTACAACAATTTATCTGCTCATTACAATATAAACCTATTTATGCAATCCTACTCATTATTCGCTAGTCATTTGAGGAGAATAGATTTATCCATCTGTGATGTGTTACATTTTAGTTAATTTGCATTTGTTTATTGGTTGTTTTTGTTTTTGTTTTTGTTTTTGTACTCTTTACAACATAGATATATTTTTGTTAAGTTTAATGTTTCATTTTAATTATATTAGATAAATTAGTCAATATGTTTCTAATTATTATGATTTTTAAATGTATTATATCTGTAAAATGGTGAATACCGTAAATAAATATATTATTATTATTAGATTTTGTTACGATCTGGTGCCAATAAAGAGCTATACTATAAGTACTTTTTCTACAAGTTTGATTAAAATTGGTATGACCGAAATTGCATAATTTAAATTTAATCGATGATATTAAAACTGAGTTAGAAATTGAATGTTAATTTAATATGTTTATAACTTATGATTCTTGCATTAGCTTTTGTTACTATTTGGTACCAATAAAGAGCTATACTATAAGTACTTATTCTGCTAATTTGATCAAAATTGATACGACCGAATTTGCATAATCTTTATTTAATCGATGATTTTGAAACCGAATTAGAAATTGAATGTTAATTTAATATGATTATTACTTTTGATTCCTGCATTTGATTTTGTTTTGGTTTGGTAACAATAAAGAGCTATACTAGAAGTACCTTTTCTGCAAATTTGATCAAAATTGGCACGACCGAATTTTTATAATCTTAATTTAATCGATGATATTGAAACTAAATTTGAAATTGAATGTTAATTTAATATGTTAATAACTTTTGATTCCTGCATTAAATTTTGTTTTGATTTGGTACCAATAAAGAGCTCTACTAGAAGTACCTTTTCTGCAAGTTTTATCAAAATTGGTATTACCGAATTTGTATAATTTTAATTTAACCGATGATATTGAAACTGAGTTAGAAATTGAATGTTAGTTTAATATGTTTATAATTTTTGATAAATGCATTAGATATTGTTACGATTTGGTACCAATAAAGAGCTATACTAGAAGTATTTTTTGTGAAAATTTGATCAAAATTTGTACGACTAATTTTGCATAATCCTAATTTAATCAATGGTAATAAATCTGAGTTAGAATTTGAATGTTAATTTAATATGATTATAACTTTTAATTTCTACATTAAATTTAGTTACGATTTGGTACCAATAAAGAACTATACTAGAAGTACTTTTTCTGCAAATTTTATCAATATTTGTACGACCGAATTTACACAATCTTAATTTAATCGATAATATTGAAACTGAATTTGAAATTGAATGTTAGTTTAAAATGTTTATAACTTTTGATTCCTGCATTAGATCTTGTTACGATTTGGTACCAATAAAGAGTTTTACTATAAGAACTTTTTCTGCAAATTTGATCAAAATTGGTACAACCGAATTTGTATAATCTTTATTTAATCGATGATATTGAAACTGAGTTAGAAATTGAATGTTAATTTAATATGTTTATAACTTATGATTTCTGCATTAGCTTTTGTTACGATTTGGTGCCAATAAAGAGCTATACTATAAATACTTATTCTGCTAATTTGATCAAAATTGGTACGACCGAATTTGCATAATCTTTATTTAATCGATGAATTTGAAACCGAATTAGAAATTGAATGTTAATTTTATATGATTATTACTTTTGATTCCTACATTTGATTTTGTTTTGATTTGGTAACAATAAAGAGCTATGCTAGAACTACTTTTTCTGCAAATTTGATTAAAATTGGTACGACCGAATTTGCACAATCTTAATTTAATCAACGACAAAGTTTTGTGAAATTTTTATGAAAAACTATTTTGTTGTTAACTAAAGTATAAACTAAACGACTGCTGATTTAAAAATGTAAATTACCTTCATATTATAATACAAATTTTGTTGGAGTGTTACAAGTATGACTGATTAAATCTCGCCTTGAGAAAATGATAATAATCTATCATAAGTTGCATTTGATATTTATGATATTTCGCGTTGGGGTTGGATGTCCTGCGGATAATTAATAAAATAAAATCTCATTGTAACTGTAATAATATTTCGCCCCACCATTGTAATTCAAATTTTCGGCGGCCGCGACACACAGAGAGTTGTTAATTACACTTTCATTAGTTTCCTGCGGAGAGTGCAAGCAGTTAGATTAATCATTTTTATTGCCGGCAATATTTTAAAACAAACTTCATATAAATGTATAATAATAACAGTGCAGAAGAGACGCCTACCCGCATGAACATTCCATGTACTGGTCGCCCTTATGACAAGTGAATTTATTGCACGTTATCCTTTACAAACACCTTTCCCTCTATTCAAACCTCTTCCACTATTATGGCGCCTATACTCGACAATGTCCCCTCCTTAATATTGTGCAGTCAACATGATAAGCTTTTGTGGGAGGTGGAATGGGGCAATGCATCAAGGCAGGTAAAATGGGGAGAGAACAGGGATAATGGCCCGATCGAATACATCCAGTCGAGTGTTTTTATCTGCCGCCGGATTAGATAACGGAGTCGTTTTGGTGTAGATGGATACACTCTTTTCTCTTCTGCGCGTTCATGAAGTCCCCAAAGCGTTACAAAAATGTCCGATATATTTTTTCCGCGAAGTTATTCAAATCTGGTACATTTTTCACTCAACTAACAAAAAAATGATATTTTCAGGGCTTGAAGCTATATTGGTGAAAATATTACTGAATTTGAAAGCACACAAAGGGTAAAAGTCAATAGGGAATCACATAATATTAATTTATTTCAAATAGAACAAAGGTAGTAAGAAAATTTATATTATTTTTATAATAGTACATAAAAGGAGCAACAAATTACAAAATTTCAGTTGGATTTAGTCATAAGTTTCAAAATTATCCCAAATTTTGTAAAATCATAAACGTTATTACGAGTAGATAGCTCAAAAATTGGATTAAAATATTGAAAATATTTTTCTACAATTTTCATATTTCTTTCTTATAGTATTACATAAAAGGAGCAACTTATTTCTTATATTTTAGCAGGATTTAGTAATTAGTTTCAAAATTATTGCAAATTTTGTAAAATCATAAACATTATTACGAGTAGATAGCTCAAAAATTAGATTAAAATATTGAAATTATATTTGTACAATTTTTATATTTTTTTTTCTTTTATTAGTACATAAATGGAGCAACTAATTACAAAATTTTAGCAGGATTTACTAATAAATTTAAAAATTATCGCAAGTTTTGTAAATCTGTAAACACTATTACGAGTATATAGCTAAAAAATTGGATTAAAATATTGAAATTATTTTGTTATAATTTTCATATTTTTTTTCTTATAATAGTACATAAATGGAGCAACTAATTACAAAATTTCAGCAGGATTTACAAATAAATTTAAAAATTATCGCAAATTTTGTAAAACCATAAACATTATTGCGCGTAGATTGCTAAAAAATAGATTTAAATATTGAATTTATTTTTGTACAATTTTCATATTTTTTTCTTATAATAGTACATAAATGGAGCAACTAATTACAAAATTTCAGCAGGATTTACTAATAAATTTCAAAATTATCGCAAATTTTGTAAAACAATAAACATTATTACGAGTAGATAGCTCAAAAATCGGATTTAAATATTGAAATTATGTTTGTTCAGTTTTCATAAATTTTTTTTATAATTGTACATAAATGGAGCAACTAATAACAAAATTTCAGCAAGATTTACTAATAAATTTTAAAATTATCGCAAATTTTGTAAAACCATAAACATTATTACGAGTAAATTGGATTTAAATATTGAAATTATTTTTATACAATTTTTACGATTTTTTTTTTATAATAGTACATAAAAGGAGCAACTAATTACAAAATTTCAGCAGAATTTAGTAATAAATTTCAAAATTATTGCAAATTTTGTAAAACCATAAACATTATTACTAGTAGATAGTTAAGAAATTGGGTTTAAATATTGAAATTTTGTTTGTTCAGTTTTCATAAATTTTTCTTATAATTGTACATACATGGAGCAACTAATTACAAAATTTCAGCAGGAATTACTAATAAATTTCAAATTTATCGCAAATTTTGTAAATCCATAAACACTATTACGAGTAGATGTATAAAAATTGGACAAAAATATTGAAATTATTTTTGTACAAATTTTATATTTTTTTCTTATAATAGTGCGTAAATGGAGCAACTAATTACAAAATTACAGCAGAATTTAGTAATAAATTTCAAAATTATCGCAAATTTTGTAAAACCATAAACATTATTACTAGTAGATAGCTAAGATATAGAATAGTTTTGAAGATATCGTGGAAGAACTGGAAGAACGTCATAAGCGTAAAAACAATATTATGATATTTAATGTCAAAGAATCGGCACATCAATCGGTAGAAGAAAGAATTAAAATGGATAAATCTGCTGTCTCAAAAATATTACAACCAATTGATAACGTTCCAAACCCTACAAAAGTATTAAGGGTAGGTCGAAAATCTACAAAGCCACGTCCTTTAAAAATCGTATTTAATGACTCTTTAATACCTAAACTTATCTTAAAGAATCAAGACAAAATTAAGGAAGCTGATATCAAAATTAGACAAGATAAAACCTTGGCTCAATTGGATAATATAAAAATGGTACAGCAACAATTTCAAGAACGAAAAATGAAAGGAGACAAAAATATTTACATTAAATATCGAAATGATAGGCCTGTAATTTTTAATTCGCAGTCCACTTCAAAAAACTACAACCATTAAAAATCTATTTTCAAAATGCGGGAGGGATTAAGACTAAGTTACGTGATTTGGAAGTAAATGTGTCACTTTCAAATTACGATGTTATTATAATAGTGGAAACATGGCTTACTGAAGAAATTTTAAATACGGAAATTATGTTACAAAACTACGTAATTTACAGATCGGACAGATCTGTATTATCAAGTACAAAGTCTAAGGCTGGGGGAGTTCTAATAGCGGTGCACAAAAGAATAAATTCTCAACAAATTCAAGATATACCACAAACGGTTGAACAACTTTTTGTGTCATTGACTTTCAATGGGACAACAACGATAGCTGGTGGATTGTATATTCCTCCAGGTTCCGATAATATAAAATATGTTGTGCATTGTGAAACCATGGAAAATATAATGGAAAAGTATCCAAATAGCAGATATATAATCTGCGGAGATTATAATTTACCTGAAGCACGCTGGGCTAATGATGATATTGGAGTTCAGTTAACAACATCGGCTAGTTTAAACGCAAGAACAGTTTGTGAATCATTTGAGATACTAAACTTTTTTCAGATAAATGATATTCCAAATCCTCGCGGAGTATTTCTGGATTTAGTATTTACTAGAGATAAATCTAACACAATAATAGCTGCAGAAGATACTTTGTTGGAAAATGGTGTTCACCATATAGCGTATGTCATCACTATAGACAATTGCAATCCAGAAGCTCAAATGAAATTTAAGGAACTTGTACCAAATTTTAAACAAGCAGATTTTACACAAATTAATAATTTTCTAGCTAATGTAAACTGGGATTTCTTATGCAATGCCAATGAAAACAACTGTGATATTAATATTCTAGTCTCTCAATTTTATAATGTGCTGTTTAAATCTATTGAATTATTTGTACCTGTGAAATGTGTAAGAACCAGAACATATCCAAGATGGTTTAACTCTGAACTGATTGGAATTATAAATGCAAAAAAGATAGCACATGCTAGATACAAGAGTTCAAGTTTACATCAAGATTATATTCAATTTAAAAACTTAAGAGATCGATGTAAATCTTTGGGGAAAACTTTACATTTAAAATACACTCATTCTTCTAGCCAAATGATATGTGATAATCCAAAACTATTCTGGAGGTATATAAATGAAAAAAGAAATACGGATGGTTATCCAAAAATTATGCAATATAAAGAACAGATATGTGATAATGAACAAAAGTGTGTGAATTTATTTGCAGATTTCTTTTCATCGGTATATGTTAGTGAAGTGTGTTCTGTTCCGTTTTTTGAAAATAGTTCCTTTGTTAACGCTTCAAATTTTGTGTTAAATGTTACGGATGTTTTTGATGGGATATTAAATTTAAACGATTCTGTGTTACCTGGCCCTGACGGAATACCAAGTTTCTTTTTAAAAAAATGTATATATGTGTTAGTTAAACCTCTTTTTAATTTATTCTCAATTTCTATATCAAAAGGTGAATTTCCAGAAATTTGGAAACAATCCTATATTACGCCAATTTTTAAATCCGGCAATAGAAATGATATTACTAACTACAGGGGTGTGTGTAACCAATCGGCTATGCCTAAGTTACTCGATTCCTTAATTGCCGACCAATTAAAATGGATGTGTAAAAACATTATTACTGAAAATCAACATGGTTTTATGAAAGGACGATCGACTTCAACAAATCTTATGATCTATCAATCTAAGATAATTGAGGCATTTGAAAACAAAGCGCAAGTCGACGCAATTTACACAGACTTTGCAAAAGCATTTGATCGGGTAGATCATGGTACCTTGATTAGAAAATTGTTGGCAATGGGATTTGGTAAACGTGTGGTAAATTGGTTACATAGTTTTTTGATTGGCCGAACACAGTGTGTTAAAATTAAAAATCATATTTCCAAAATTGTAAATGTTACGTCAGGTGTACCACAAGGTTCACACTGTGGTCCTATTCTATTTATATTATTTGTAAACGATTTATGTGATGTGATTGTAAATTCAAGTTGTCTCCTATATGCAGATGATTTAAAAGTATTTAGAAAAGTAATCTCAATAGTGGATTGTATTGCCATTCAACAAGATTTAGATAACATTGGTAAATGGTGTAAAGTTAATAATTTGTTTTTAAACCAATCCAAGTGTTATGCAATGTCATTTAGTAGAATAAATAATCCATTAACTCATTGCTACTCTATTAATAATACGTCTTTAAAAAGTGTGAACGAGATATCGGATTTGGGAGTCATATTTGATTCAAAATTAAATTTTAATAACCACATAAACAGCATGTGTTCAAAGGCTAGGAAGATGATGGGTTTTCTAAAGAGATCATCATGGGAGTTACATAGTGATGCTTGCATAACACTTTACAGGTCTTTGGTACGCCCAATACTTGAGTATGGAACATCAATTTGGTCTCCTTATCAAATAGGCAATATGGACAAAATAGAAAAAGTACAAAGAAACTTTCTGAAATTTTTCTCATACAAATTGGGCATGAATACAGAAAATATAAATTATGAAATGATATTAGAAACCCATAATCTAAAATCTTTGGCAGAGAGACGATTTATAGGTGATATAAATTGGGTTCATAAATTAATAAACAATTACTTAGATTGCCCGGAACTTCTAAGCAATCTAAATTTTAATTTTAATCAACTAAGAATTACGCGCAACATAAATATATTTAGATGCAACATCCATGCAACAAACTACGGACATTTTAATCCAGTGTCACGCATGATGAGAACATGCAACCTGCTTAAATTAGACAAGCATTTTAATTTATTTGAAGCATCACATACATCGTTTAAAAATCAGTGCCGTAAAATTAATTTAAAAAGATATATGTAAACGTGTTTTTGTTAATTATGTAAATTATGTACTTATTTATTGTATTAAGCAATATGCACAAATGTAAAAGTAATTATGTAACTTTAAAGGCGCTGCCGTAAATAAATTTATTATTATTAATTTATTAAGAAATTGGGTTTAAATATTGAAATTATTTTTGTACAATTTTAATATTTTTTTATTATAATAGTACATAAATGGAGCAACTAATTACAAAATTTCAGCAGGATTTAGCAATCAATTTCAAAATTATCGCAAATTTTGTAAAACCATAAACATTATTACAAGTAGATAGCTCAAAAATTGGATTCAAATATTGAAATTATTTTTGTACAATTTTCATATTTTTTTCTTATAATAGTACATAAATGGAGCAACTAATTACAAAATTTCAGCAGAATTTAGTAATAAATTTCAAAATTATTGCAAATTTTGTAAAACCATAAACATTATTACTAGTAGATATCTAAAAAATTGGAGTAAAATATTAAAGTTATTTTTGTACAATTTTCATATTTATTTCTTATAATAGTACATAAATGGAGCAACTAATTACAAAATTTCAGCAGAATTTAGTAATAAATTAGAAAATTATTGCAAATTTTGTAAAACCATAACCATTATTACTAGTAGATAGCTCAAAAATTGGATTCAAATATTGAAATTATTTTTGTACAATTTTCATTTTTTTTTTTTATAAGAGTACATAAATGGAGCAACTAATTACAAAATTCCAGCAGAATTTAGTAATAAATTTCAAAATTATTGCAAGTTTTGTAAAACCTCAAATATTATTACGAGATTTTACAAATTTTTAAAAAACTGCATAATCTGTTTATAAAATTTTAAAATATTGTTAGAAAACACCAAAATTGAGCCACTAAACTATTGAAATTGTAAAAAAAAATTACTTTTAAAACGTCAAAAATGGCATAATCCGGTCATAACCAATTAAAATATTTAAAAAGAAAACAAAAATCCGGCCTAAAACGGTTGCAATATTAAAAATATTGTTAGAAAAAAACAAAATCTAACATAAACTGTTTAAAAAAGCAAAACCCGCGCACTAAAATCCGCCACTAAACTCATAAAAATGTGTGTGTGTCTTCATATAATCTCAAAAATAACAAAATCTAACTTTAAATTATTAAAATATTGTTAGAAAACACAAAAGCCTGGCTTCAAATCTGTAAAATTTTACCCATAAAATGTCAGTATTCGGCCATGAAATATTAAAAGTACTAGAAAAATAAAAAATTCGTCCAAAAACGGTTAAAATATTAAAAATAATGTTAAAAAAAATTAAAATCTAGCTTAAAACTGTTGAAAAATGCAATTTTTGGTCACGAAACTTTTAAACAATTGTCAAAAAGCACCAAAATTGTAAAAAAGTGTAAGAAATACAAGTGATTTCAAAAAACTTCAAAATATTGTTAGAACACACAAAAATCCGGCCATAAAACTGTACAAATTTACTCATAAAACGCCAAAAATAGCACTATCCGGCTATAAAATATTAAAATACTTATTTATAAATTAAATCCAGCTTAAAACTGTTAAAAAATGCAATTTTTGACCACAAATCTCTAAAAAAATTTCAAAAAGCACTAAATTCCGACAATAAATCATAAAAATGCCTAAAAATTTTTATGAAATCTCAAAAATAATAAAATTTAGCTTTGAATTATTAAAATATTGTTAGAAAACACAATGCAATTTCCGGCCGCAAACCTCTAACTAATTGTTAAAAAGCACCGGCGATAAATTGTAGAAAAAAAAAAAAAAAACAAGTAATTTCAAAAACTGCAAAATCCGGCTTTAAAATATCTAAATATTGTTAGAAAACACAAAAATCCGGTCAAAATTTACTTATAAAACGTCAGAAATAGAAGTATCCTGCCATAAAATATTAAAATACTTAAAAAATCAAAAACTGTTGAAAAATGCAATTTCTGGCTACAAAATCCGGCGATTAAATGTATTAAAAAACGTATTCTCCACACTCCTGTACGGGGTTGAAACGTGGATCCTTAAGAAGAACCACACCGACAAATTACAAGCATTCGAAATGTGGTGCTATCGCAGAATGTGGCGTATTCCCTGGACAGACAGAATCATTGAAGTACTTAATTAAATGCAAAAGGAATGTGAAATTATTAACAACATAAAAAAGAGAAAGCTTCAATATTTAGGCTACTTAATGAGAGGCCCCAAATACAAAATTCTCCAACTGATAGTACAGGGGATGATTAATGGAAAGAGAAATATTGGCAGACGTAGAGCATCGTGACTCAAAAACCTAAGGGACTGGTTTGATTGTAGCAACACTCAACTATTTCGAGCAGCAGTCGAATAGCTATGATTATAGCAAACCTCCGATAGGAGACGCATTCAAAGAAGAAGATTATTTCTCAAGAAATCTTTTGATGAATAAGTTTCTACTTCTTAACGAACGCTTAAATTGTACATTCTTACATTAGTCTTACATTAGGGAATCGTGTGCTGAAATTAGTTGGCCAGTTTTTGATTAATTTTGCAACTTCAATTTTTTCAAAAGTTTTTTCATCCTGAATACTTTTAAATTGTTTAGGGACTTCTTTAAATTGCTTCAAACATTCCAGAGGGGTTTATTTTTGATTATTATAGGAAACTATTAAATTTTTGAATATTTCTGAATCTAAATTTGGTCCGTTTTGGGAATGGAATATTTATAGCAACATCATTACTATCCAATACAGCTTTAACAATAAAGAAATCATGAGGGAGTGGATTGAATGTTTCCAGGAATTCTTTAGTTTCATACGATTTGCTTTTACACATAACGGATAATTTTTTTAGATTATTTAATGCCAAAATATTTAATAATTGTTCAGGAGGATAAATATCAACTTTATATTTTAATTTTGGGAAATGGGGTTCTATTTCAGTTTCTACATCATTGCTGTGCCATATTTCAGTCGTATTATCAACACTTGGTTTCAAATAGTTTGCATCATTAGCTATCATCATGGCATCATCATAAGTGGTTAATTGTTTGCTTAAGTTATCAACGAAATTAAAATTTTTAAGAATATTTTTGTAAATACTTGTTTGGTGTATATTTGCCCCCATTATGCTCAATTAGTAAATTTTTAGGATTCTATTTTGCAAATAATTCGAGCATCTCATTAGGATTATATTTAATTGTATTATTAATTGAAGTGTTGGGCCAAATTATATTATCAACAACATCTAATATATCTTCCAATAATTTTCCATCTTTAAATTGAAATAATTAGGAATTACTTTATATTTTTTTAAAAATTCATTCGTTTTGTATATATCTTTCCTACATTAATACTTTAATTATTTGGATTATTTTTGACTAAAATATCAACAATTTGCTGGGATGTATAATTGTTTCCTTTTACCATAACAGTTTGTCCAATCCATTTATTATAATCCGGCCAAGTTATATACGAAACCATATTCTCAGCTTGAATCACCTTCCCATCAAATTCTAAAGTAAAATTCAACGGCATTTCAGTTTCAAATAGTTTCAAAAATTCCTCAGACTGAAATTGTGAGTAATTTTAATATTAACCGGATTATTTTGCGATAACAACTTTATAATTTCTTCAGGCATATATTGTAATCCATTATAATTAATTGTAGGAAAATTAAGTTAAATTTGTAATGGAATATGGCCGGTTACATCCTCAGTTTTAAGAATTTGGTTTGCTAATAATATGTTGAAATTGGTTGGAATAATTCTGTATTTTTCTAGAAATTGTTTGGGTGTGTAGATGTTGTTGTTGTATTTGATTTATAGTTGTTTGGGGTTGTTTTTTGATAATATTTCTATGATGTTTTGTGGCAAGTATTGTTTGCCGGAGATCGTTAGCGGCGGGAATTTGTTGGTTTCGAAATTATATATTAAAGGTGTGTCGTAATTGATGGCGAGGTTCTGAAAATGAAATTAGAATTTTAGATTATTAAATAGCATAATAATTAATTAATCGAAATCAGTAAATTCTGTCTTAATTTGATGCTGTGAAATTTTTATTTTGTTTGTTAACAGTGGTTTTTGTTAGCATTATTTATGCTAGTTTCTTATTTGACTTCTTAAATAAATTAGTGTTAAGTTAGTTAAGATACTACGTTTAAGCACGGTGTGGTGGTTGGGAGGTTTAGCGTGCGTTGCATTAGTTAAAAAATAATGAATAACTGGGCGTAACATTCTCTTAAATTAACACAAGGTTTGTTTTATTTATAAAAAAGTAACATCAACTTTTTGATAATCTTCCACTCACAAATAGCTCCGCCACTCAAAAGAACAGCTTTGCCTCTTTTACGACGTTTATTTTAATACTTATGGTTTGGGTTACTAAATAAAGTTTTTTAAAATTTTTATATGGAAGCTCAGTTTTGCCATTGATGTGAACTTTTATTTTTCTAAAAATGTTAAAAAGTATTTTAAGATTTGAAATAAGGATTTTATTTCTCGATTTTGATTGATACATGATGATGAACAGTTATCGGTTAGCAGTGATTTGTTGGTGCTTTATTTTTTATTCAAATTGCTGCTATTGCAGATGCTTCTGGTTGGAGCTAAGGTTTGTATGCTGTCGGTGAAGCAGACTTCTATTGCAATGTCACATAATTGGGGGACAACTTTTTTGGGTTTGTTCGGATTTCTTTGGTTTGGGTTCAGATTTTGTTGAAGTTGTTGCTGATTTGATTTTTTTTGGTTTTGTTATTGTTGTTGCTGATTTTGTTCGAGGAGGTTCAGGTAGTATTTTGATTATAGATTTAGATGGTTGAGGTGCTACTGATGGTTTAGATGTTACTGATGATTTAGGTGTTACTGATGATTTATGGTTTAGATTGTACAACTTTGCAGTTTAGATGGTTGAATACCAAGTGTTTTAGTGCTGGGTTTCTTCATTATAGCAACTGAAATGCTTGCATTTTTGGCTGATTAGTCTAGGTGCTTGTACTCGCTCTGCTTTACTTGAGGCTAATTCATTAATATTTAATCTGACGGTATTGTTGCTATTAATTTTTGTCCCGAAGGAGCCGAACTACTTAATAAACCTTGTCTTGAATCGTGTCTAACTATATCATCACTCGATGCAGGACTAGATTGCATTCCTTCATTTCATGAACCTGCAGAAATGCTGGCAATACGTAGAAGTGGAAAATATATATCTTACTTGTTATTTTTAAACAATCTTATTTGGGCTAAAGAACACATTTTTTACCATCTAGAAATTAACGGATACGGTACTGAGGAGTTCTAAGTTAGTAAACTTCTTCTGCAATATCAACTTTCTAAAAATTGCCAGAATTACTCAGTTCACTTTAAACAAGTCTGCGGAATTCTACTGAAAAACGATTTAAAGCTCACTGAAGAGAAATACATATTTTGAAAGGTAAATATCCATCTTACCGTGTAAATAGCGTTTAAACAAATGTCTAGAAATTTGGCTTGAGGATTGCTTTTTAAACCTACGCTAATTATGTTAGTTTTTATGCAATAAACAGTTTTATATCAGGAAGAGGAAAGAGAATAGAAGATTGAACTTAAAGATGTAAAACAAAGTTATCAAATCAGGGAGCTGGAATATGAGGCCATTATGTGGGCCGTAAAAAACATATTAAGTGTATCTAGAACACGCTTTTTTTGTTTGGGTGTACCAAGAGGTGAAGTGGGCCTTTATATAAATCTAGACAAAAATAAAATACTGACCAATAGCCAAGATTACATCATCATAGTTGGCAAAACTCTTGAAAACACATTTAGGCTACAATATCGAAGCAGGGAAAGAGAACCAGACTGCGGAGCTAAAGCGAAGAATATAGCTAGCATGGGCAGCATTTGGAAAGCTTAGCTACATAGTTAAAGACAAAACTGTACCACTATATCTTAAAAAGTAAATATACCACAGCTGTATACTGCCAGTGGCTACATACGGCCTAAAAACTATGGCATTGACCAAGACCATGGTAGAAAAACTTAGAACCAACCAAAGAGCTATGGAAAGCTGGAAATTACACTAAGAGATAAGGTGCAAAACGACGAAATCCGAAGTAGAACTAGATACGGATATCATGAGAAAAGTCACAAGTTTTAGATGGCAATTGGCGGCTCACATTGCAAAAACGCTAGATAATAGGTGGACACAGAGGATAGCAGTCTGGAGACCAAGGGAAAGCATAAGTGGAATAGGGAGACTACGAAAGCGTTGGAGAAACGATATCACATAGAAGTTGAAGAAACTGGATGAAGGCTGCCAGGGATAGGACAACATGGAAAGACTTAGAAGAGATCTACAGGGAGTTTATAAATGAATGGGATTATGTAATCACTTTAAATGTGTCGCTTTTGTTAAATTGTTCCCTAAACTATTTGTTTTGACAGATCAACTTTGACAGCTGTCAAGCAAACATATGAAAACATATGTAGTATAGTGGACGATTTTAAAAAGGCGGCATATTTAAAGTCATTACATAATCCCATTCATTTATAAACTCCTTGTATATCCAACATTGGATGATAAATGGTTAAACAAGTCTAAGTCTAAGTTTACTTGCTGATCGTTGTTTCTGAGTATTATCACAAAATTAAACACATTCCATGCAAAATAAACTATTTTAACAGCTTAAAGGAGACTTTGAAGAACATATAATGGCCGTTACTCTTTAATAATTTCATAAAAGAATAAACCCAGAGCTAATTTACATTTTGCAAGTTTTATATGACCTGAATTTTGGGCAAAACAGATGGCTTGCGTCTGGAATACGAAAAAGTTTTTAAAACAAAGATTCTTGCGGCTGCAGTGCTCTATTGTTAACTCAACTACCCGCAAACCATAGAGTTCATACGCTACTTTGTAGAAGTGCTAGAAATGCTGGCCGGCGATAAGTACTGAATGATGTGGTTGATGAGGAAACTGTGGGAACACCATTTTGGAAACTTGAATAAAGACTGTTTTTTAGAAATTGTTGTGTAGATGTTGTTGTTGTATTGTCTTGTAGTTGTTTGGGGTGGTTTTTTGATATTATTTTTATAATGTTTTTTGGCAGTTCAGTTTGCTGGTGATTAGTAGAGGTGGGAAGTCGTTGATTTTGAAATGATTGATAGATTAGAAGACTATAAAGTTTATTTGTGTGGTTTGCTGTTATTTTCACTTTACTGATGGTCGATATGATTTTTGGCCACTTGAGGAGGATCAGTTGACCACTATTTACCTAAATCTTGTCTATCATCTATTTTTCAAAAACCAGTTGACTTCTAAAGATGGCCGTGTTTGTCCAAAAGTAACCATTGGTCTACCAAGTGCGCTTCTAAGCTTTTTTTTTGTTTGCGTTTATTGCTGATTGTGTTTACAGGTTTTTTGGTATACATAGTTTTGGACCACAGGTTATCTTTATTTTTATCTACTTCTGATTTGGGGAGTTTTTGTCTAACCACTTCTCTTATACATATTTTTTTTAAGAAGGCTGTCAAATATAGGATTATTTGTTGGAATACACGGAAGTCATGTTTTTGCTCTTTATTTTTCTTGTGGTGCCTTGTGTGTGTTTAAACGTTTGTTATCTTTGTGTTGGTAATATCTATTCTGGTCACTTGCATTGCAGTTCTTCAACTCTCTATTGTCAGATGTTGCGCAGTCATGATTGATTCTTACGTCTTCTTCTCTTCGACTTTTCCTTGTATAAATTGATATTATGGTCCTAGGAATTTTTTTTTGGTTTTCATTAGATTTATCATTTTTTGTTGGATGTGTGCGTTGTTCAGAATATTTTTTGCATGTTTTTTTAGAGAATGATGAATTTCTAATAAGTGGCCAAAAAGTTACTTTAGCACTGGCCGAGAAAGGGAGTTATTTGAAGCTACGCTACTAAAGGTTGCTGCACTGCAGGCTTGACGCTTACTAAAGCAAAGCACGACTTTTGTGGAACATTATAAATTTAAATGATTTTTTTGAGGAGCTACTGAGTGCAATTTTTTTGCGTCAATGCGTAACATGTGTGACGCAATTTTGTTTGTAAAATTGCTCTGTTTGGTAGGGATAACTAAGAACATTGAAGCATTGTATATTACCAAGAGATCCGCAAATCAGAATTATGGATAAATAATTAAAAATTACTTTTAATATAGTTTTATTAAATCCTCTTATACTTCAGAAAAATTGTTTAAAATGTCAAGAAGAAGCTTTCAAATTACAGTTGCTTCATATTACAAAATTACTACATATCCTGTAGAATGCAATATATCTCAAGCTTTATTACATTTAAATCATACATGCTTGCTTAGTTCCTTGCATGCAATATTGCATAGTTTCGTATAACTTAATAAAATAAAACATCCCTACCCATCCAACACAATATAATAATCTGTCAAATAATATAGAAGGAAACTATGTAGCCCAGAAGCACAGTTTTAATGATCCCCACATACACATATTCCCATTAGAGACCGACTCACATTTAATAATAATTCAATGCGGAAAATTTCACAAAGATGATCCAATCTGGGTTCCGTCCGTTGTTTGTCGAGTAATCCATCAAAATACAAGCTTAAATGCATTTCAAAGCTATCCCGGAAATCTGGAATCGCCCTAGGAACACGGACATCTGATGGACAAATTGTGTTAGTCCCGCTGGGGACTTGGAGCGGGCGGAATTTTCCCCAACAAAGTTTTATAAATAAAAAAAGGAACTTATAAAATTTATTTTATTATTATACAGATGGGTTTGGTTTTTTTTAAATTATCCTGAATTTCTTCAAGGGTTTTACCATTAGTTTCGGGAATTGTTAGGTAGCATAATACTGTTCCTATAAAGCAACAAGCTGCAAAAAATGCAAATGGTGCACTTATACCGAAAGCTGTTACTAATAATTGGAATGATTTACTACTGGCTGCTACAAATATATTAAAAATTATATTCATAAACGCTAATGATTTGCTTTTAATATTAGGAGCAAATAATTCACTCAGCATTAAAGTAGGAACAGTTCCCACACCTAAAGATACAAATACTATATAAATCAGCATCCCTACTAAAGGAAACCAAAGTAATCCCGACATATCAGCTCCGTTACTATTTAAATATAAAAATATATACATCATTAGTAACATTACAGTACATCCAGAGCCTGATATTAATACACTTCTTTTACGTCCTAGTTTATCTAATATTGTTGATGATACAGTGCAACAAATTGCCATGGTAGCAACATAAACTAAAGCAGATTGCGTTGAATTACCGCCTGCCATTTGAAATAACAATCTGCAATATATAGAAAACGCAGTAATTCCACTAAATTTTTGCACAAATCTTAATAAGGTAGCTACTAACAATGCTTTTCTATTACTACTAATTAGAAACAAATCCTTAAAACTAGAATTTAATTTATTACTACTAATTCCGTTCACAATATCATTATATTCTTTACTAACATCAAATTTTCTTCTAAGCCAACGTAAAGATGTTTTGGCTTCTTCTTCTCTACCATTTAAAGCGTAATAGTATGGAGTTTCTGGTAGGAAACTTACTAAAATGAAGAAAATTACAGGACTACTCGATAGTATCCAAGCTGTTGTTTTCATATCAAAATAGGAACCAATTAAATTAACAAAAAACATTCCAAAAAATGTCATAAAAGTAGTAGCGTTACCCCATGAACCTCGAATTTTTGGGGTTGTAACTTCACCTATATACATGGGTACTACAGCGTAGATTCCTGCATCTGCTATACCGGCAATTAATCTTGATGCGTATAAATCCCAAATTGATGTTGATTGTGCTATCAATAGCCATGATATTAGTTGTGGTATTGCTATCAATAGCATTGTGAATTTTCTTCCAATTATATCAACCAGTTTGGCTAATGGTATTGAGAATAATACTGCTGTGGCTGGATTTAATATTGATAAATATGAGGCTTCTTCTAGTGTTAGGGTGATGGGTTCATTTTCTTGTAGGAGTAGTGGGATTGTTGGTGATGGCCATGCGAATAATAGGCCGTAGTTGAATCTTACCAAACATGCTGAAACAGATTTTTATATTAATTGGTTGTACTAATAAGAAACATTTTTGATACTAAATTTTTTCTTTTTTTTTTAAATATTCTAAAAATGTTTTGAGGCAATATTTGTAAGTAAATTAAAATATTTTTAAGTTTTTTTTATCAATGATTTTTTTAATGAAAAGTTTTAATTTGCAATGGATTATTTTGGATTTAATAACTTGATTTTTCTTATTAAAAAAAATAAAAAAAAAATGTGGAAATAATTTTTAATATAAATTTAACTTTTTTTGCATTTATGAAAAAAATTAAGTTCATATTTAGATTATTTTGAATTTTAAGACTAATTTCCTAACTACTTGATTTTTACTATTTTTGTGAATCACAAAAATTGCAATTAAAATTGAACTTAATTTTTATTTTAAATTTAACTTTTTACGTTTTTTATATAGGTATTAAGTGGAAATTTCAAATTTATTTTTTGATTATTTTTGGATTTACGGCTATTTTTATAAAAGCTTGATTTTTTAATATTTTTGTCAAAAATTTTTGATTTTGAGTGTATTTGTGAAATTTTTTCAATTCAATATTGGATTATGTTGAGCGATTTTAGATTAATTTTTTTTAATAAATAAGTTTTCTGTATGGTTTCATAAACTATATTATGTTTTTTGTGCAAATTTCATGCAATAAATCGCCTTTCTGCGCAATTTTTAATGAATTTTGTTCAACCATTCGTTTTTCTAAACAATTTTAGATTTATTTTCAGCAATAATTTAGTTTTCTGTAAAAATTTTGATTAATTTCTTGCATTTCGTAGTTTTTCTAATTTTAGATTAATTTCTTGTAATAAATGAATATTCTGTATAGTTTCATGAAGTAAATAAGTTTTTAAGCAAATTTCATGCAATAAATCGCTTTTCTGTGCAATTTTTTATCAATTTTGTGCAACTTTTGGTTTTTCTAAGCGATTTTAGATTTGTTTTGTATAATAGCTTCAGATTTCTGTGCAATTTTTGTTAAAAATTATAAATGAATTAAGCTTTTTGTGCAAAATCCATACAATAATTTACTTTTTGTGCAATTTTTGATTAGTTTCGTGCATTTCAAAGTTTTTCTGAGCGATTTTAGATTAATTTCTTGTAATAAATGAGTTTTCTGTATAGTTTCATAAAGTAGATAAGTTTTTTGTGCAAATATCATGCAATAAATCGCTTTTTTGTGCAATGTTTGATCAATTTTGTGGTTTTTCTAAGCAATTTTAGATAATTTTGTGCAATAAACGGTTTTTGGTGCAATTTTTATTAAAAATTATAAAAGAATGAACTTTTTTGTGCAAAATCCATACATTAAATCGTTTTTTAGTGCAATTTTTGATTAACTTTGCGCATTTCAAAGTTTTTCTGCGCGATTTTATATTAATTTCTTGTAATAAATGAGTTTTTTGTATAGTTTTATAAAGTATATAAGTTTTGTGTGCAAATTTCATGCAATAAATCGCTTTTCTGTGCAATTTTTAATCAATTTCGTGGGTTTTCTAAGCGATTTTAGATAATTTTGTGCAATAAAACGGTTTTTGGTGCAATTTTTATTAAAAGATATTAAGTTTTTTGTGCAAAATCCATACATTAAATTGCTTTATTGTGCAATTTTTAATTAATATCGCGCATTTCAAAGATTTTCTGAGCAATTTTATATTAATTTCTTGTAATAAATAAGTTTTCTGGATAGTTTTATGAAGAATATAAGTTTTGGTGCAAATTTCATGCAATAAATCGCTTTTCTTTGCAATTTTTAATCAATTTCGTAGTTTTCCTAAGCAATTTTAGATAATTTCGTGCAATAACTTAAGTTTCTGTGCAATTTTTATTAAAAATTATACAGAAATCAAGTTTTTTGTGCAAAATCCATACAACAAATCGCTTTTTTGTGAATTTTTTAATTAATTTCTTGCATTTCAAAGATTTTCTGCGCGATTTTAGATTAATTTCTTGTAATAAATGTATTTTCTGTATAGTTTCATGAAATAAATAAGTTTTTTGTGCAAAATAACTACTGTTACACAGTTTATAAATATTGGGCCGGTGGTTTGATACAGTGTTTCCGCCCAACCGCCCAAGTAACAATTATCAAAAAATTTGTTTATTCTAACACTTGTTGCGTTTCTGCTGTTTTTAATATGACAGATTGAATGACAGTTGTCACTATTACGTCAGAGGTGGGTGCAACAACAAATTTCCTAAAAACTAACATTTGGGCGGGTGGGCGGGAACACAGTTTATAAATATTGAGCCGGTGTTTTGATACATTGTTCCCACCCACCCGCCCAAGCTATGGTTATCAAAAAATTTGATTATTTTTACACTTGTTGCGTTTCTGCTGTTTTTAATACGTCAGATTGAATGACACTTGTCACTAATACGTCAGAGGTGGGTGCAATAACAAATTTCCTAATAAGTAACACTTGGGCGGGTGGGCGGGAATACGGTTTATAAATATTGAGCCGGTGGTTTGATACAGTGTTCCCGCCCACCCGCCCAAGTGACGGTTATCAAGAAATTTGCTTATTTTTACACTTGTTGCGTTTCTGCTGTTTTTAATACGTCAGATTGAATGACACTTGTGACTAATACGTCAGAGGTGGGTACAATAACAATTTTCCTGATAACCAAAACTTGGGCAGGTGGGCGAGAACACAGTTTATAAATATTGGGCCGGTGGTTTAATGCAGTGTTCCCGCCCACCCGCTTTAGTGACAGTTAGCAAGACATTTGCTTATTTTTACACATGTTGCGTTTCTGCTGTTTTCAATATGACAGGTTGAAAGACAGTTGTCACTAATACGTCAGATGTGGGTGCAATAACAAATTTCTTAATAAGTAATACTTGGGCGGGTGGGCGGGAATACGGTTTATAAATATTAAGCCGGTGGTTTAATACAGTGTTTCCGCCCACCCGCCCAAGTGACTGTTAGCACGAAATTTGCTTATTCTTACATTTGTTGCGTTTTTGCTGCTTTTAATACGTCAGATTGAATGACACTTGTCACTAATACGTCAGAGGTAGGTGCAATAACAAATTTCTTAATAACTAACACTTGGGCGGGTGGGCGGGAACACAATTTTTAAATATTGGGCCGGTAGTTTGATACAATGTTTCCGCCCACCCGCCCAAGTGACAGTTTTTAAGAAATTTGCTTATTCTCACACTTGTTGCGTTTCTGTTGTTTTTAATAAGACAGATTGAATGACAGTTATCACTAATACGTCAGAGGTGGTCACAATAACAAATTTCTTTAGATATAAATTGTGCTACAAAATGAAACTAGTAATTATTTCAAAGGATACACAATGAATTGAGCCACAGAATGAAATTTGTAATTAATTTATGGTGAATTATTATGAATTATGCTATAAAGTGAAGTAAAGATGGAATTGATTTCTATTTAAAATTGAGTTTTTTGTATTTTTTTATATTGGTTTTTTTTTGAGATTTTTGAATTAAATTAAATCTATTTTTGGATTATTTTGGATTGTTATTATTTTTTTATTATTAAAGTCAAGAATATTGTTATTTAACTTAAAAATGATTTTTATTCTAGATTTTACTTTTTTTAGAATTCATAATAAGTTAAAAAAAAATTGCAAAATTTTTAGCAATATTAAGAGCTTTTCCTCAAATTTGAAAATGTATAATTTTTTATGGAATTTATAAAAAGTTTAAAAACTTTACAAAAATTTTCAGAAATGTTTAAACTTCTCAAAATTTTTTGAAATATGTACATTTTTCAAAAGTTTAAAACTTTTCAATAATTTTCTTCTGCAAGATTTTAAAAAGTGTCTAGAGCTTTCCAGAAGATCTAGAAATGCGTAGAAAATTTTTAGAATTTGCAAATCTTTTAAAAAATTGTTTTTTAAAAGTATAAAAGCTTCTCAGAACATTCTAAGAGATGTAAAAAACTTTAAGAATTTATAAAAAGTTAAAAAAATTTCAATTATTTTCTGTAAGATTTTTGAAAGTGTCTAAAACTTATATTTGAAAATGTGTAGAAAATAACTTCAAACATTTTCCGCAAGAAGTATTTATAACTTCTCAGAAGATTCTAAAATGTGTAGAAAACTTTGAAAGTTTTTCAAAAATTTTCTGTAAATTTTCTCAAAAGAATTTAGAGCTTTTTTGAAGATTCTAGAATGTGTTCAAATTTTTATAATTTGTAAATAAAATTTAAAAATTTTTTGCAAGTTTTTTAATAGTATTTAGAGTTTTTCAAAAGATTCTAAAATATGTAGCAACTTTTAAAATTTATAAATAGAATTCAAATTTTTCAAAAGTGACTAGAACTTTTTACAAAATTTTAAAGTGTGTAGAAAACTTTTGTTGTTTGTAAGAATGAAAAAAACTTTGCAAGGTTTTTCAAAAGATTTTAAATTGTGTAAAACTTTTAAAATTAAAAAAAAAAAAAAAAAACAATTTAATAATTTTTTCAATTCTTTTTTAGAGTTTCTTAAAATGTGTAGAAAACATTAAGATATTGTAAAAAAATTAAAAACTTTTCAATTTTATTTTGCAAAAGCTTTAGAAGTATTTAGAGCACCTCAGAAAAGTTTTAAAATTCCTAAAAAAATTGGCTAATTTTTTTCAAATATTCAGTTTTTTAGTTTTCAGAAAATTTAATAATGCATACAAATTTTTTGGAATTTATAAAGTTTAAAATTTTTACAAAAATGTAAATATTAAGACCTATTTAAAAGATTCAAAGCTGTTTTTTTTTTTTTAATTTTTAAAAGTGAAAGCAATAGTTTTTGCAAGATTTTTTGAAATATTTAATTTTTTTTTTTAAATGAGTAGAAAACTTTTAAAATTTGTTTGTCGCGTTAGCGGAATAGACACGGTTTTGACTACATATTTGATGGCAATTAATATCTAATCGGCTTCATTATCTTTCTTCTCCTCTCTAGAATGTCTATAAATTTGAAAACACTATTTTTACAACTATAAAACTGCTGTTTTTGTCATTTTTTGCAACATTTTATGGCCCGATAAAACTTTACATTGTCAAAACTATTACTAAATAATATTTATATAAGATTTCAATTTAGTTTTTGACATTTATTGACAAATTTTATTTAATTTTTATCACTTTTGGCCGAATTTGGTTTTTTTGAAAATAGTTTATTATTTTATAATCGAATTTTATCATTTTTCATTTTTCATATGCAGAATTTTGCATTTTTGAACAGTTTATGACTAAATGTTGATTTATTGTTACAATGAGATGGACCGAGCCGACACGAATGGAGTGGAGTGGGACATAGTAGCTTGGTGAGAGGGTCGGGCGCGGGACGTATAAAGAAGCCTCAGTAACTTTTGCGCAGTGAAGAGATGCGGTCGAACAATTTGACGGCAATAGCCGTTCCTTAAATAAATTATTGTAAAGTTAGTTAATTAATATACATTGTTTAAGCACGGAGTGATGGTTGAAAAAATAATTATAAAACTATGTTCTACAATAGGTTTTTAAATTTTCAATCTATAGTTGGATTATTTAGGATTAACGACTATTTTTTTAACAATTTATTTTTATTTATTATCTCATAAATAATTTTGAATATGATTTTTGTATATAGGTATTAACTATATTTTCAGAACATTTTAAATCTGTAGTTTTATTATTTTGAATTTTACAACTAATTTGTCAAATACTTAAATTTGGTAAATTTTATGAATTAAGATTGTTTTAAAACTTGAAATATTTTTTGTTTTAATTTTATTTTTTTGTAATTTTTATTGATATTAAGTGTTTTCATTAAAAAGTTTTTCTTTTTTTTTTAACATCAATTCATTCTTTTTTTATTGTTTTTTTGTACAATTACCAAGTCATCTGCGTACGCTAGGAAACTTACAACTTACTGCGCTTCCACCTAGACTTGGTTTTTTATGTTTCATATAAACAGGAAACAAACTAGGACTAAGTGGAAATTTCTCTTTCACACTTTTTGTTGTTCAGAAATTTTTACTCATTCTGTTCACTTTTTCTGCATAAACATCTTCCATTCTTCAGATTGAGGCTTTCTCTATACACACTCTCAAATGTTGCTTGCTTGTTGAGGTTTAAAAAATGATTTTTTAAAGCTACTTTTTTATACGCTTTAAGTAGAGTAGCTATGGGAGTTTTAGACCAAAATTTTATAAGAATTTATGTAGGGGTCAAAATTCACTCAAATGTTCAACTCGATGAGTCATCTGGTGTGTGATACTGAATTGGGTTTGAATATTTCAAGTCTCGATCAAATCTGTTTGCCAGCAATAGCTCTCAGTGAAAACCGTCTAAGAAACAGTTTATTGGGACTTGTTTGAGAATATTTAATATTCATACTCAATTTGGGATCATCTTGAGTAAAGTGAATTTAGACCTCTATGTAAATTCTTATGGAATTTTGGTCTTGAACTCCTATAGTTATTTTACTAATTTGGTATATGGGCAATTTCATTTTAAACGGACCAGTGCATTGAGAAATTTGCTTTAATATTTTTTTTTATTTTTCTTAACTTATTAGCAGTCTTTTGATCGGTTTATGAGAGTATGAAACCCATAAAAAAAATTTCTACGGTTTTTTTTAGTTTTTTTGACGTTTTTTAACTTGATCGCATTTTTTGTTTAAAAACCGCAATTTTAACTCAAAAAAAATAATTTACTAATGAAATCAATCAGAAATTTTCCGTAGAATCCAAATCTGGCGCCATTTCAAGTCTATACCCTGTCTATAAGCCGCAAAAGCTATTAAACCATATTTTTGTTCTCAGTGGGCTGGCAAAATGGAGCATTTAAAAGAAAAATTTAACCGCTAAAGTTGACGTGTTTTGATGTAAATTAATTAGAAAATATAAATTTGTTTTGTTTATTTGGGTTTTAAGGGTCTACAACTCGAAAAAACTGCAAAAATAAGTCTATATTTCTACATAAACTTTTACAAATGCATATTTAACAGTTTTCAGAGAAACTATACACCAAATATTATTAAAACATTTAGTTTTACAAACAATTCTACATAAAAAATAGTCAGTGTCGTGTTTATCTGGGCAAAGAAAAACCAATCTAAAAAAAAATGAGTTCAAAATTTACTTAAAAAATTTTAATTTTTTTTTTTTTTAAGATTATTTGGATTATATTTTTTTAAGTTTATTTCAGAAGTTTAACAAAGACATTTTTTGTTGCTTGAACCAATTTTCGGCCATTTTACTCTTTGTTTGATAGTTTTTGCGACTGCGGCACAAATTTAGACTCGATCTATCGACGCCAAAATTTAAAAATATTATTATTTTTGGCATTCAAACATAAATCTGCCTGTCGCTTGTAAACATTTATTAAAAAAAAGTTTTAAACCACACCCTAGTGTGTTTATAATATTTTTTGTAAATATAAAATAATTATTAATTTTTAACGCATTTTTTGCTTAAAAATTTTGTAAACATTTTTTTCTAGATGGACTTTTCTATAGACGATGAGTACAACACTAACAATTTTCCATGTAAAATTGTCCCCAGAATTCAAATTTTTAATCATATTTGGTGTATTGTTCCTCTGAACGCGGCTAAACGTGCATTTGTAAGAGTTTATGTTGAAGAATAGACCTACTTTGCAGATGTTTTGAGTTTTAGACGCTTAAAACCCAAATACACAGAACCAATTTATATTTTCCAATTAATTTAGATCAAAATACATAACTTTGGCGGTTAAAAAAATTTAAAAAATGCTCCTTTTTGCACAGCCCACTAAGAACAAAAACATGGTTTTATGGCTATTGCGGCTTATAGACTTGAAATGGCGCCAGATTTGGATTCTACAAAAAATTTCTGGTTGATTTCATTAGTAAATTTATTTCTTTTGAGTTAAAATTGCGGTTTTTAAACAAAAAAACGACAAAAAAACTAAAAAAATCGTAGAATTTTTTTTAATGGGTTTCATACTCTCATATATCAATCAAAGGACTACTAATAAGTTATAGAAACTAAAAAAAAATACATAAGCAAGTTGGAAATGGAATTGCCCATTTGGATTATTTTGGATTTTAAGACTAATTTTCTAACTATTTGATTTTTATTATTTTTGTGAATAAAAAAAAATACATTAAAACAGGAATTAATTTTTATTTTAAATTTAACTTTTTGTGTTTTTTTTTTATATAGGTTTTGAGTTTGTTTGTGGAAATTTCAAATTTATTTTTGGATTATTTTAGGTTTTTCAGGTATTTTTATAAAAACTTGATTTTTTTATTATTTTTGTGAATCCAAAATTTTTGATTAAAAGTGAAAATAATTTGTATTATAATTTTAACTTTTTGCATTTTTTTTTTGTATAGGTTTTGAGTGTATTTGTGTAATTTTTTCAATTCAATATTCGATTATGTTGAGTATTTTCCTAACTACTGTTACACAGTTTATAAATATTGGGCCGGTGGTTTAATGCAGCGTTCCTGCCCACCCTCCCAAGTGACAGATTGAATGACAGTTGTCACTAATACGTCAGAGGTGGGTGCAATAACAAATTTTCTAATAACTTACACTTGGGCTGATGGGCGGGAACACAGTTTATAATTGTTGGGCAGGTAGTTTGATACATTGTTCTCGCCCACTTGCCCAAGTAACGGTTATCAAGAAATTTGTTTATTTTCACACTTGTTGCGTTTTTGCTGTTTTTAATAGGGCAGATTGAATGACAATTGTCACTAATACGTCAGAGGTAACACTTGGGCGGGTGGGCGGGAACACAGTTTATAAATATATAGCTGGTGGTTTGATACAGTGTTCCCGCCCACCCGCCCAAGTGACAGTTTGCAAGAAATTTGCTTATTTTTACATTTGATGCGTTTCTGCTGTTTTTATTATGACAGATTGAATGACTGTTGTCACTAATACGTCAGAGGTGGGTGCAACAACAAATTTTTTAATAACTAACACTTGGGCGGGTGGGCTGGAACACAGTTTATAAATATTAAGCCGGTGGTTTAATACAGTGTTCCCGCCCACAGGCCCAAGTGACTGTTAGCAAGAAATTTGCTTATTCTTACATTTGTTGCGTTTTTGCTGTTTTTAGATCAGATTGAATGACACTTGTCACTAAAACGTCAGAGGTAGGTGCAATAACAAATTTCTTAATAACTAACACTTGGGCGGGTGGGCGGGAATACAGTTTATTAATATTGAGCCGGTGGTTTGTTCCAGTGTTTCCGCCCCACCCGCCCAAGTGACAGTTAGCAAGAAATTTGTTTATTCACACAATTGTTGCGTTTCTGCTGTTTTATATATGACAGATTGAATGATTGAACTGTCACTAATACGTCAGAGATGATTACAATAACAAATTTCTTTAATTATGAATTATGTTACAAAATAAAATTAGTAATTATTTCAGTGGAAACACAATGAATTGAGCCACAGAATGAAATTTTTAATTAATTTGTGGTGAATTATTTTGAATTATGCTTCAAAGTGAAGTGAAGTTGGAATTAATTTTTATTTAAAATTATTTTTGTTTGTATTTTCTTATATAGTTTTTTTTTGAGATCTTTAAATAAAATTAAATCTATTTTTGAGTTATTTTTATAAAAACTTATTTTTTTATTATTATAGTCAAGAATACTGTAATTTAACTTAGAAATTACTTTTATTTTAGATTTTACTTTTTTAAAATTTATAAAAAGTTAAAAAACTTTTAGAAATATAAAGAGCTTTTCAGCTAATTTGAAAATGCATAAAAAACTTTTGAAATTTATAAAAAGTTTAAAAGCTTTACAAAAATGTTTAGAAATGTTTTGTGATTCTCAAAGGATTTTAAAACATGTACGTTTTTAAAAAGCTTAAAACAGAATTAAAAAAAAAAATAACTATCTTCCAAAATTTGTTTGTTTGTTTTTAAAAATCTTTTGCAAGTTTTTTAAAAGTGTCTAGAGCTTCCCAGAAGATCCTGAAATGCGTAGAAAATTTTTAGAATTTGCAAATATTTAAAAAATTGTTTTTTAAAAGTATAAAAGCTTCTCAGAACAGAGATGTAAAAAACTTTTAGAATTTTTAAAAAGTTTAAAAACTTTTTAATTATTTTTTGCAAGATTTTTAAAAGTATCTAAAGGTTCTCAAAACATTTGTAGAAATAGACTTTTTCGCAAAATATTTAGAAGTATTTATAATTTCTCAGAAAATGTGTAGAAAACTTTAAAAACGTTTCAAAAACCTTCTGTAAGGTTTCAGGAGTAGTAGAAGAGCTTTGATAGTGTCTAGAGTTTTTTAGAAGATTCTGAAATATGTAGCAACTTCTAAAATTTATAAATAGATTCCAAAATTTTGTTGAAAAATGTTTAAAAGTAACTTGAACTTCTTGCATTCTAAAATGTGTAGAAAACTTTTGGTATTTGCAAAAATGTAAAAAAAAAAATTTAAAAATTCTAAAAAATTCTAAAAAATTTAAAAAAAATCATAATTTGTCTTCCAAAGGTTTAGAAGTGTTTAGAGCATCTCAGAATATTCTAAAAAATTTAAAAAAAAGTATTTAATGTTCTCAGAAAATTTAAAAATCATTTGGAGTTTAAAAAAGTTTAAAAACAAAAATGTTTAGAAATCTTAAGAGCTTTTTAAATGATTCAAACCTGTGTAGTTTTTTTTATTTATAAAAGTGAATACCTATCTTTGAAATAATTTTTACAAGATTTTTTGTAATATTTAAAACTTTTCAAAAACTGTGTAGAAAACTTAAAATGTGTAGAAATTTTTCAAAAGTTTTTTGTAAGTTTTTAAAAGTAGTAGAGCTTTTCAGAAATTTTTAAAATGTTTTGAATTTTTTTTGAATTATTGGAAATCAATAAACAATTCAAAAAGTTTCTGCAAGATTTTTAGAAGTATCTAGAACTTCTCAGATTCTAAAAATTGTATATAATTTTTTTTAAGTATCTAGAGCTTCTCAGGATATTCTAAAATGTAAAAAAACATTAAAAACATTTTTTGCAAAATTTTATGAAGTATTTCGAGCTTTTTAGAAGATTTTAAAATATTTATTGTACTTAATTTTGACTAAAACGAGCTGTAAATACATTAACTGGTTGATTTATAATAACTAAACTAATACAAGACCGAACGTCACTGAGAAATCTTTCAATTAAAACTATATTTACACAAATTTAGTTAGTATTTTGTAAATAAAACAGAAAACAATCATTTTTATGCAAACGACTAACAACAGTCCAATCACTTTGTTGTAGAGTGCGAGTTGTCTTATGCGTTTGTGAGATTGATATTTATCTTTACAACAAACTTTTCTTTTTTCTAATAATTTTAATGTCGCGCTAACGGAATAGACACGGTTTTGGCCACATATTTGATGGCAATTAACTAATCAGCTTCATTAACTTTCTTCCTCTTCTCTTCTCTTCTAACATTACGTTATCACTTTTGACATATTAAGTTGCTTGAAATGAAATTTGGTGGGACGGCTAATGATTAAATTTATTAAAATAGTCACTCCACAAAAAAAATTATAAACTTTAAAATACTATATAAATGCGCTCTTATGTATATTTCAATTTTTGATTGAAAATGGTTTTTTTTGAAAATATTTTACTATTTTTTATTTTTTATAAGCAGAAATTTGCATTTTTTAACAGTCTGACTAAATTTTGATGCTTTCTGACAATATTTGCATACTTTTGCTGTGTTTGATATTCTATGAACAAAGTTTTTGCACTGTTTGGCAGTTTATGGTCAGATTCGATTTTTTACTAATATGTTGATATTTTATAGACGGATTTGGCTATTTTTTACATTGTGTTAAGAAAATTTATCTGTTTTAACAGCTTATGCTGGACTTAAGTTTTTTCTAACAATATTTTTATGTGTTTAGGCATATTATGAATATAGTTTTGCATTTTAAATTGTTTTTGGTTGGATTTTGAGTTTATCTGAAAACATTTTAATGTTTATGACCGGATTTAACGAATTTGGACTTTTTATGAATATATTTTTACACTGTTTAGCATGCTTTTTGACAATATTTTGCTATTTTTGACATTTCATGAAAAGAATTTTGCACTTTTTAACAGTTAATGAGTTTTGATATTTTTGATTTAGTATATTTTAAAATTATGAAAATGTTTTCAGGGCAGATTTTGTTATTTTTGATGTTTTATGATTAGAATTTTGCAATTTTCAATAGTTTTTGTTCAATATTTTCAAACATTCCTGATATCTCTAAACTGAAATTTTAGTTTTATTATAATTTTGCACAGTAAAAAAATAAATCACAAATTATATATTTTTTTTTTATCTTTATTACATTTTTATTTATTGTGTTGAGGAATGATAATGTAACTAATAATAGTTTATTTTTTATAAACTAAATGATGTATTTTTAAGTAAATTACCTCTCTACTCTGTGTGTGATACATACACTAGTGTTTCAGGGTATGCATATAACCAGTGCACCTAGCATCTCATTGCTTTACCACTTCCGAACTGTTGTTTAATTTAAAGTTTTGAGAAAAGATGAAACTAAAAAAAACAATAATTTTGAAAATTTAATTCATACACTACAAAAGCAATAATTGCCAAAAATACTCGACTTCCGCATTTAAAAATAAAATAAGTATAACTTTTTTTTAATCAATGTAAACTTTGTCAGTTTAATATTAAGAAAAGTCAAATTTGTATTATTAATTTTATATATTTTTTTCTAAATATAACTTTTTGTTTTATTAACAATTTTTGGAAATACGCATTCTGCTTTGCATTCGGCGTCGAATCATTTTCTAAACATACGAATTGTCTTTAACCAGAATAGGGTACGGGGTAATAATCTATAAATAGGTATGTACGAAAACAATATGTGTATACATCTTATTTCAGCTATTTAGCATGAGGAGTCAGCACAAATATGCGTAAATTGTCCGTTTAATTTTTTTGCTAAAATAAGATAATGCAATAAACAGGTTTTTGTATGAAAAATGTATGTTTTTACACATATTTTATACAAGAAATTTGGTAGAATTTGTTAAATTTTAAGATATTTTAGCTTTGCATAATTTTTTGATAAATTATGAGCGATTTTCATGATTTTTATTCAATAAATGTGTTTTCTGTGCAAATTTAATACTATAAACTGCCCCTTGCACTGCTAAAGTTTGCGGAATCACACTGGCAGCCGAAATAAAATGTTGAGGTCTTGAGGTTGCAAGGTTGCACAATAACTAAAAAAAGATTGTCAAGCTTACACGGGCCGGTTTGGCTTAGAGTTAGGTAATTATAGACAGTTGGTTTTATGCTAGAGAGATATATATTTATTTATTGGACAGAATGTATTAATAATTGTGTGCAAGTTCAATTTATAGAAAAGTACATGGGAACATTAGCGAGCTATTGCAAGAAGACGAGATGGAACGGTTTGACACGAATGGATTGCAATGCAGTGAAGTGGGAGTCGACTGCGTGACGAAGAAAGATTAGTAACTTCTGCGCACTGAAGAGATGCGGTCGATTGGTTTGACGGCAATGGCTATTTATTGATTGTTTGATTAATTAGTGTGAATTAATTAATATACGACGTTAGAGCACGGTGTGGCGGTTGGGAGGCTCAGCGTGCAAAAAACATTAAATAACTGGGCATAACATATCAAAAGTGGGATCTAGATAAAAAAACGATTTAGATTTAATTAAAATTATGTGAATTATTACAATGTAATCATACAAATTAATGCATAAATATAAACAAGAATAATGTGTATTATATTGTTGTAAACCAATGCATCGATTTGGAACGAGATTGTGGATATTGATTTTCTTCAAGCGTAGGATCTACATCTACATTTACTTGAATCTGTGCAAGTTGACGTAAACTCAATCTAAATCAAACTTATTAGATTTAAGTAAATTGATAGATTGTTGCTAGAGTATTGTACATTGTGTTTGAACTAAATTAGAGCATCGATCTGTAAAAAGATGATAATAATGATAATGGGCTTGAATAAAATTGTACAACTGGGCGTAACATTTATTTTTTTGCAATTGATTGCTATTTATTATTTATTATTTCTCAACCTATACGCAAAAACTTGGGAAATCTTTGCTAAAGAAAAATAATGACTGATGCTGAAAAAAGTAACTTTACAATTTATTCGGTCAAATGTGAAAAAAAAATTACAAGTGAGATGTGCTTTTTTAACAGAATACAATTTATTGAAAGTGCAATGTAAGGTCTGTTCCAACATACGATTTAGACAGTTTGCAAACCGTTCAAACTGTGCACACAAACAAATTACTGTGTATAAAAGATTGCCTAAGTTCGACAAATATTTGTTTGTGTGAACAGTTTGGACGGTTTGCAAACTGCCCAAATTGTATGTTGGAACAAACCTATAATAATCACAGAAACTGTTCGACATTATTTTCTTTATTTTTGATGCACAATTGAACTTCATAATTTCTCACATGATCTAAACTAGGCTTCTGTCGACGACAGCTTGAATACGATTTTTTATTTCTTTGTTGTTAACTTTGTTACTGTATACCAACAAGGTTGTGTAATCTTTAGGGGTTTACCAACTTCATTTTTTTTAAATAACCTTTTTTTCTTTTTTATATAATAAAGACAATTTTATACATAAATCTACCTATTGGTATTGTCTAAATGATCAATCAATTTTTTTTAATTTAATAAAAATATGGAGTACAAAGTAATTTATATGAACCATTTTTTTCTTTATATAAAACGTATTTAGAAGATAATTCTATATATGAATCTTCCTATTGGTATTGTCTAAAATCTAAATGATCAATTTCCAAATCGCATTTTTTTTTTAATTTGACAAAAAGTAATGTTGTAAGAATTTTTGCAAAGTTTCTTCAAATAAATAATTTTTTTTATTTATATAAAACGTGAATCTATTGCTACCGAGTAGTTTGAACTGGAGTGTTAGAAGTCAGAAGAAAGAATATTGAGTACAATCACTTGTGTGGGTGATTAGGTCACTCTAATTTATGATTACCAACTAGTAATTTGAACTGAAGTGCTTGCTGAAGTGGATGAGTTATTCTAACCGTACTCGTTTCACTTCTTGTGTGCTTGGATTTAGATATGAGAGAATTATCTAACAATAAATCTCTTAATAACTAACGCTTGGGTGGTTGGGTGGGAACAAAGTTCAGTTTATGGGCGAGTTAATTTTTTTACTGTGACCCACAGACCCGCCCAAGTTGTAATTTTTAAAGGATTTATTATTCTTCTCTTCTCTTGTGTGCTTGGATTTAAATATGAGAGAATTGTTTAACAATCAATCTTTTGATAACTAATGCTTGGGTGGGTGGATGGGAACAAAGTTTAGTTTGTGAGCGAGTTTTTTTTTTACTATGACCCACCCACCCGCCCATGTAGTAGTTATAAAAAGATTTATTGTTTGTCCCCTCTCTTGTGTGCATAGATTTGGATAAAAATGAATTGTTTAACAATAAATCTCTTGATAACTAACGCTTGGGTGGGTGGGTGGGAACAAAGTTTAATTTGTGGGCGAGTTAATTTTTCTATTATGACCCACCCACCCGCCCAAGTGGTAGTTATCAAAAGATCTATTGTTTGTCTCCTCTCTTGTGTGCTTGGATTTAGATATGAGAGAATTGTTTAACAATAAATCTCTTGATAACTAATGCTGTGGAGGTGGGTGGGAACAAAGTTTAATTTGTGGGAGAGTTAATTTTTATATTATGACCACCCCACCCGCCCAAGTGGTAGTTATCAAAGGATCTATTGTTTGCCTCCTCTCTTGTGTGTTTGGATTTAGATATGAATGAATTGTTTAACAATAAATCTCTTGATAACTAACGCTTGGGTGGGTGGGTGGGAACAAAGTTTAATTTGTGGGCGAGTTAATTTTTGTATTGTGACCCACCCACCCGCCCAAGTGGTAGTTATCAAAGGATCTATTGTTTGTCCCCTCTCTTGTGTGCTTGGATTTGGATATGAATGAATTGTTTAACAATAAATCTCTTGATAACTAACGCTCGGGTGGGTGGGTGTGAACAAAGTTTAGTTTGTGAGCTTTTTTTTTTACTATGACCCACCCACCCGCCCAAGTGGTAGTTATCAATGGATTTATTGTTTGTCCCTTCTCTTGTGTGCTTGGATTTGGATATGAATGAATTGCTTAACAATAAATCTCTTGATAACTAATGCTCGGGTGGGTGGGTGGGAACAAAGTTTAGTTTGTAAGTTTTTTTTTTTTTTACTATGACCCACCTACCTGCCCAAGTGGTAGTTATCAAAGGATTTATTGTTTGTCCCCTCTCTTGTGTGCTTAGATTTGGATATGAATGAATTGTTTAACAATAAATCTCTTGATAACTAATGCTTGGGTGGATGGATGGGAACTAAATTTAATTTGTGGGCGAATTAATTTTTATATTATGACCCACCCACCCGCCCAAGTGGTACTTTTCAAAGGATTTATTGTTTGTCCCCTCTCTTGTGTGCTTGGATTTGGATATGAATGAATTGTTTAACAATAAATCTCTTGATAATTAATGCTTGGGTGTGTGGGTGGGAACAAAGTTTAATTTTTGGGCGAGTTACTTTTTTTACTATGACCCACTTTACCGCCCAAGTGGTAGTTATCAAAAGATCTATTGGTTGTCCCCTCTCTTGTGTGCTTGGATTTAGATATTAGAGAATTATTTAACAATAAATCTCTTAATAAATAACGCTTGGGTGGGTGGGTGGGTGAGAACAAAGTTTAGTTTGTGAGCAAGGTTTACGCTACAAATCCAAAATATATTACTATGAACGGTGAACTTGTTTTACCATTATTTTTATAAGACCTTAAGAATAAAAATTAAGGGGTTTGTGGTTGTGCGATCGTGTGGGTCAACCTATTGGATATCCAGACCGATTCACTTTTTGGGAAAGACAATATTTGTGTTGCATGTTAAGATTCTTCGAGAAGTAATGGAATGGACAAATACCATTATGTGTGAAAAATTCTACAAAATATCAAAAAAAATTGAAGATGTATGTTTTTGCAAATAAGATGTTTTTGTAAAAAAAATTGCAAATTTCAAAATATTTTAAAAATTTAAAAAACTGAACTAGTAATTTTTGGTAAACAAGATGTTCTAGTTAATTGGAAAAAGCTAAGACAACTATGTCAGTTTTAGTGAATTAAAAAAATCCAGACTTCAATCTGTTCTCAAAATTTTACAAAATATGAAGAAAAATCACAAACGGAGTTTTTGGCAATTAAGATGTTTTAATCAATTAAATTGATTAAAAATAGTAAATATCCGCTAATAAACTGTTGCACAAATGCAAAACTCTATTCGTAAAAAGTTAAACTAACTAACCGAAGTTGTAAAACATTGAAATATTTTCAGATAGAATCAAAATCCGTTAGAAACTGCATAATAATGTTCATAAAATATTGTTTAAAACAGCAAAAATCCGGCCATAAACTGTTAAAAAGTGTTCATAAAAAGTTAAAGTCATAAAACATTAAAATCACAATCAGGTCAAAATAGTTAAAAACTGTAAAACTCATCAAATATCAACATATTATATAGAACCAAAATTTGGCCATAAACTGTCCAAAGCAAATTCTATTTATTGGATGTTAAAAATAGCAAAATCCGGCCTTGAAACATTAAAATATTGTCAAAATTCACCAACACTTACTGTTAAAAAGTGACAAATTTTTATGAAATTTGAAAAAAAAGCATTAAAATCCAGCTATAAAACTGTTGAAAATGGAAAAATTACATCATTTGTGGTTAAGAGAGATGGAAGTATAAAATTTTTATAACTCCAAAAGCTAACGTTGGATTTTAATGATGTTTGGCAACAATGCACTACAAGATTATCATTAACAATTGTCAAAAATTTATTAAAATTTATACTATCAGTTTTGCATAACCTCAAAATTAATGACTTTTTAGCATTTGTGGTTAAGGAAGATGGAAATAGGAAAATTAATTAAATCCAAAACTAAACATTGGATTTTAATGGAGTTTGACAAAAATGCACTTCAATATCTGCATTATTAATCGTAATAAATTGATCTATATTTATACGATCAATTTTGCATAAGAACAAAATTAAAAGCTTTGTAGCAATAATGATTAAAAGATGTCGAAATAGAAAACTAAACATTGGATTTTAATAAAATTTGGCAATAATGTACCACAGTATCAGTATTATCAGTTGTAAAAAATTGATTGAAATTTATGCGTTCAATTTTGCATAACCTCAAAATTAAAAACTTTAAAGTAAAAATAGAAAAAGTTGAATAACTCCTAAATTAAGTATTGGATTTTAATCAAATTTGCCAACAATGCACTATAATATTCAGCATTATTAATTGTAGAAAAATGATCTAATTTTATACGATTAATTTTGCATAACCTCAAATTTAAAGATTTTGCAGCATTTGCAGTTAAGGAAAGTAGAAGTAGAAAAAGTTTATTAACTCCAAAACTAAACTTTAGGTTTTAATGAAATTTGGCAACAATGCAATACAATATCAGCATTATTAATTGTGAGAAATTGATCTAAGTTTATACGATAAATTTTGTATAACCTCAAAATTATAGACTTTTGCAGCACTTGTGGTTAAGAGAAGTAAAAATAGAAAAAGTTTATTAACTTTAAAACCATTGGATTTTATTGAAATTTGCCAACAATGCACTATAAACAGTAATAAATTGATCTAAATTTATACGATCAATTTTGCATAAACTCAAAATTAAAAAAATTGTTGCATTTGTGGTTAAATGAAGTGGAAATATAAAAAGTTGAATAACTCCAAAATTAAGCATTGGATTTTAATGAAGTTTGGCAACAATGCATTTCAATATAAGCATTATTAGTTATGAAAATTTGATCAAAATTTATACGAGTAATTTTACATAACTTCAAAATTAAAAATTTTATTGCATTTGTGGTTAAAGGAAGTGGAAATAGAAAAAGTTGAGTAACTCCAAAACCAAACATTATATTTTAATGAAATTTGACAACAATGCATTACAATATTAACACAATCAATTGTGCAAAATTAATCTAAATTTATACGATCAATTTTGCATAACCTCAAAATTAAAAACTACAGAATTTGTGGTCAAAGGAAGTAGATATAGAAAAAGTCGAATAACTCCTAAACTAAACATTGGATTTTATTAAAATTTGGCAACAATGCACTACAATATCAGCATTATCAATTGTAAAAATTTGATTTAAATTTATACGATTGATTTTGCATTTTTTATAATTCCGATCGGGACAATTTTTTTCTGGACATATAGCTTAAAGGATTTTGCCCGAAAAAATTCTAGAGCCGAGAACGTGTACTTTGAAGCAAAATCTCAACCAAAATTTTTGAACCCAATCTTTTCAAAAGAATATGTAGATATGAGGAGGTGCACTGAAAGTCCTATTTAGCAACTTTAAAGTGCACGATAGTATAGCAATCATCACATTTCGATTGGATCTTTCCCAATCGGGTTTTGTGAATCTAAAGGTAGTCTCGGAATCCAATTTTTTTTATTTTTTTGAAAATTAGGTAAATTTTTTTTAAGAAAAAAAGTTTTTAGACTTTTATCTGTATAAAAATCACCTCAAAGACTAACTCTAATTTGGTATGAATAAGAGAATAATGAAACCCGTTCTAGGAAGTCTTCTAGAGATTCTTTGTTGTTGGGTAAATTTGTTCCATGTTTGGATTGATTCAATTTTTGTTTGAGGTAGGAGAAACATTTTGAGGTTAGGTTAGGTTAGCTAGGAGAAAAATTCTAAGGTTACCATTTCAAGAACTACTGCTATTAAGAAAAAAAAACTCTGAAATTTGGTCATAAACTGTTAAAAAAATCAAAAATTTATTTATAAAAAATCAAAAAAGGAAAAATCTTGTCAGAAAATAATAAAAGAATTAAAAATTTGTCCAAAATAGTAAATTGCAATTGTCAAAAAACACCAAAATCCAGCAATAAACTGTTAAAAGATGTAAAAAACTACAAGAAATTTCAAAAATAGCACAATCTAGCTATAAAATATCAACAATATTGTTAGAAAGAACCAAAATCAGGAAATTAACTGTTAAAAGGTGCAAATATTTATTTATAGAATGTCAAAAATAGCAAAATTATAAAAATATTGTCAGAAAATACCAAAATAGTGAAATCCAGTAAGAAAATACTTTTAAAAAGAGCCAATAACTTGCCAAAAAAGTTGATAATTGCAAAACTTGTCAAAAACAGTAAAATTTGACTTTGAAATATTAAAATAAACTTGACAAGTGCAACACTTGATTCGGAAGTCACCTAATAAGCCGTTGGTCTCATCAACCCCCTTCAAATAAGTCGTAAGACTTCTGGGGCGATGTAAAATAGCTTTAAAACGCGAAATAAAGAAGAAGAATTAACAGAATGCACCAAAACCTGGCCTTAAACTGTTTAAAAATTAAGTCTACTACATCAGTAAATAAACAAACATAAAATTACATTTTATAAAATAGTTACAAAATTTTACAAAACATCAAAAAAAAAATAATAAATGTAAGTCGACTAACCTAACCTAACCTAACCTAACTAATCCTAAAATTTCACAATTATTACTTTATAGATAAGCAAACTTTGCAAATCTTTGATTTTTTATTAATTTCAAATATTTTAAAACTTTAATGATATTTTTATTAACTTTATTTCGACTTACTTTAACAAACACTATGGCCTAATGAATTCCAAAATTGTGCAATAGTAGCTTTATAGTTAAGCAAATTATTTGTCCTAAAGTAATTTTGCAGTTTTTGTTTTAGTTTGCTTATATTTTTATAGAATCTGGAAATTACACTTTGACTTTATTGGGGGCTCTCTTGTAAATCGGATGTCTTACAGCTTTCCCCTTGTGGCCGACCCTGGTTAACATATATTTTATTCAAATGATTTTTTTTAGTTGTATTAGACTTACGTAATTTATTTGATTGATTATATAATTATGAAATGTTTAAAAGCATTTTCAATCAAGTTCAATAATATTTTAATCTTTTGCATTGAACTCTATTATTTATTAATATTTTATTTGTTGACCTCCGTCAACAAATAAAATATTCTTCAATTTTTTTTATATATTTAAGTTAAAATATATTTGTAGATTTAATATAATATAATTAAATTTTGTCTTTTATATTTAAATTTAAATTAAGTTTAGAAAATTTATTGCTTTTTTTTTATAAATATATGAAAAAATAGAAATGCAATGATTTTTAATGTAGAATTAAATACAACTTACATGCTAAAACAGCCAAGATTTGCGGCCATTCTTTCTCCTTATCAAACGACATATTACAATGAACACAATTGAAACCCAACTAAGACTACAAATAATAATCACACGCTTGTTTACTGCAATTATTGAACTAACGGATTAATAACTAATTAATAAGATAAATGAGGTTCAAAAGGTTGCATTAATCAGTCAGCATGTCTGCAAATGAGATAGCCCAAATTAATTTGATAACATACACACTTTATGTTTATTTGTAAAATTAATATATTTATTTACGTATGGATTGTTTGTTTACAACAATAATAAGCGTACTTTAAACAAACATATATTGCACAATTTTACAAATTATCATCATGACCAAGGTATAAAATTTTCCACTTCATACTCATCCAAAACTAATCCATCCTTGATTATATCAAAACTTCTTGGTACTGTGGGATATTTCCTCAAAAAATCTTCAGGCCAATAAGTTTCATCTTCTTTACGAACGCTTAATTCGTACGGATTATTTGTTGCTAATATTTCTATTATATTTTGGGGCGTATATATAACATCTTTGTGTCTTACATTAGGGAATTTTGGACTAAAATCAGTTGGCCAGTTTTTGATTAATTTTGCAACTTCAATTTCTTCAATAGCTTTTCCTTCTTTAATAATTTCAAATAATTTGGGGACTTCTTTAAATTTCTCCAAAAATTGCTGAGGGGTATATTTTTGGTTATTATAGGAAACTATTAAATTATGCGGGTTATCTTTTGATAATATTTCTATTATATCTTGAGGTACATAACGGACTCCATCTTTTCGAATATTTCTGAATCTAAATTTAGTCCGTTTTGGGAATGGAATGTTCATAGCAACATCATTATTATCCAATACGGCTTTATCTTTAACAATAAAGAAATCATGAGGGAGTGGATTGAATGTTTCCAAGAATTCTTTAGGATTATACGATTTGCTTTTATACATAACGGATAATTTTTTTGGATTATTTAATGCCAAAATATTTAATAATTGTTCAGGAGCATAAATATCACCTTTATATTTTAATCTTGGGAAATGGTGTTCTATTTCAGTTTCTTCATCATTGCTATGCCATATTTCAGTCGTATTATCAACACTTGGTTTTAAATAGTTTGCATCATCAGCTATCACCATGGCTACATCATAAGTGGTTAATTGTTTGCTTAAGTTATCAACAAAATGAAAATTTCTAGGCACAGCATCGGAATATTTTTGTAAATACTTGTTTGGTGTATATTTGCCCCCATTATGCTCAATTAGTAAATTTTTAGGATTGTATTTTGCAAATAATTCAAGCACCTCATTAGGATTATATTTAACCCCATTTAATATAATTGAGGGGAATTGATTAGTTGTATTATTAATTGTAGTGTTGGGCCAAATTATATTATCAACAACATCCAATATATCTTCCAATAATTTTCCATCTTTCATTAAATTGAAATAATTAGGAATTACTTTATATTTTTTCAAAAATTCATCCGGTTTGTATATATCTTCCCCTATAGTAATACTTAAATTATTTGGATTATTTTTGACTAAAATATCAACAATTTGCTGGGATGTATAATTGTTCCCTTTTACCATAACAGTTTGTCCAATCCATTTGTTATAATCCGGCCAAGTTATATACGAAGCTATATTCTCAGCTTGAATCACCTTCCCATCAGATTCTAAAGTAAAATTCAATGGCATCTCAGTTTCAAATATTTTCAAAAACTCCCTCGGACTGAAACTATAAGTAATTTTAATATCATCCGGATTATTTTGCGATAACAACTTTATAATATCTTCAGGCGTATATTGTAATCCATTATAATTAATCGTAGGAAAATCAGGTTTAATTTGTAATGGAATATGGTCGGTTACATCTTCAGGTTTAAGAATTTGGTTTGCTAATATTATGTTGAAATTGGTTGGTATAATTCCGTATTTTTCTAGAAATTGTTTGGGTGTGTAGATGTTGTTGTTGTATTTGATTTGTAGTTGTTTGGGGTTGTTTTTTGATAATATTTCTATGATGTTTTGTGGCAAGTATTGTTTGCCGGAGATCGTTAGCGGCGGAAATTCGTTGGTTTCGAAATTATATATTAAAGGTGTGTCGTAATTGATGGCGAGGTTCTGAAATTAAAATTAGAATTTTAGATTAAGGACAATAATTTAGAAATAGCAATTGATTAAAATTGTATTAACAGTGGTTTTTGTTATCACTATTTATACTAGTTAATGTTTCTTAAACATTGTTATTTGATTCCTTAAATGAATTAGTGTTAAGTTAATTAAGATACGTTTAAGCACGGTGTGGTGGTTGAGAGGTTTAGCGTGCGTTGCGTTAGTTGAAAAAATTTAATAACTGGGCGTAACATGCTCTAAAATTAACACAAGGTTTGTTTCATTTAAAAAAAAAGTAACATCAATTTTTTGATAATCTTCGACTCACAAATAGCTCCGCCACACAAAAAAACAACTTTGCCTCTCATACGACGTTTATTTCAATACCTATGGTTTGGGTTACTAAATAAAAAAATTTATAATTTTTATATGAGGGTTCAGTTTTGCCATTGATGTGAACTTAGTTTTCTAAACATTTTTAAAATTATCATTTCAGAATTTGAAATAAGGATTTCATTTATCGATTTCGATTGATGATGAACAGTTATCGGTTAGTAGTGATTTGTTGGTGCTTGATTTTTGGTTTAAATTGCTGCTACTGCAGATGCTGAGATTTGTATGCTGTCGGTGAAGCAGACTTCTTTTGCAATGTCGCATAATTGGAGACAACTTTTTTGGGTTTGTTCGGATTTTTTTGGTTTGGGTTCAGATTTTGTTGAAATTGTTGCTGATTTGATTTCTTTTGGTTTTGTTATTGTTGTTGCTGATTTTGTTCAAAGAGATTTAGGTGGTATTTTGGTTATAGATTTAGAAGGTTGAGGTGCTACTGATGGTTTAGATGTTACTGATGGTTTAGATGCTACTGATGGTTTAGATATTTCTGAGGGTTTAGGTGTTACTAATGGTTTAGATTGTACAACTTTTCACTTTAGATGGTTGAGTACTAAGTGTTTTAGAGCTGGGTTTCTTCATTGTAGCAACTAAAGTGCTTGCATCTTTGGCTGATTAGTCTAGGTGCTTGTAGTTGCTTTGCTTTACTTGAGGCTCATTTATTAATATTTAATCTGACGGTATTGTTGCTATTAATTTTTGTCCCAAAGGAGCCGTACTACTTAATAAACTTTGCCTTGAATTGTGTCTAACTACATCATCACTCGATGCAGGACTGGATTGCTTTCCTCCATTTCATAAACCTGCAGAAATGTTGGCAATAAGTAGAAGTGGAAAATATACATCTTACTTGTTACTTTTAAACAATCCTATTTGGGCTAAAGAACACATTTTTTACCATCTAGAAATTAACGGATACGGTACTGAGGAGATCTAAGTTAGTAAACTTCTTCTGCAATATCAACTTTCTAAAAATTGCCAAAATTACTCAGTTCACTTTAAACAAGTCTGCAGAATTCCACTGAAAAACGATTTGAAGCTCACTGAAGATAAATACATATTTTGAAAGGTAAATATCCATCTTACCGTCTAAATAGCGTTTAAACAAATGTCTAGAAACTTGGCTTGAGGTTTGATTTTTAAACCTACGCCAATTATGTTAGCTTATATGCAATACACAGTTTTATATCAGGAAGAGGAACGAGAATAGAAGATTGATTTTAAAGATGTGAAAACAAAGTTATCAAATTAGGAAGCTGGAATATGAAGCTATTATGTGGGCCGTAAAAAATATTTTAAGTGTAGCTAGAACACACTTTCTTTGTTTGGCTGGATCAAAACGTGAAGTGAGCCTTTATTTGAACTTAGACCAAACTAAAATACTGAGCAATAGCCAAGATTACATCATCATAGTTGGCAAAGTTCTAGAAAACACATTTAGGCCACTATATCCAATCTGGGAAAGAGAACCAGACTGCGTAGCTTAAGCGAAAAATACAGCTAGCATGGGCAGCATTTGGAAAGCTTAGCTACATAGTTAAATACAAAACTGTACCACTATATTTAAAACAGAAAAGATTCCACAGCTGTGTACTGTCATACGGCCTTAAATCTATGGCCCTGATCAAGACCATGGCGGAAAACTTAGAACCAACCAAAAAGCTATGAAGAGAGCTATGCTGGGGATTACAGTAAGAGATAAGGTGCAAAAAGACGAAATTCGAAGTAGAACTAGTAACGGATATCATGAGGAGAGTTGCAAGTCTTAGATGGCAATGAGCGGCTCACATTGCAAGAACGTTTTGTGATATATGGACACAAAGGATAGCAGTCTGGAGACCAAAGCAAAAATGGAAAAGGGAGACTACGAAAGCGTTGGAGAAACAATATCACATGTATTGGATGAAGAAACTGGTTGAAGACTGCCAGGGATAGGACAACATGGAAAGACTTAAAAAAGGATGTTAAATGGTTAAACAAGAAGAAGAAGAAGACGTGAAGTCTAAGATTACTTGCTGATCGTTGTTTCTGAGTATTATCACAAAATTAAACACATTCCATGCAAAATAAACTATTTTAACAGCTTAAAGGAGACTTTGAAGAACATATAATGGCCGTTACTCTTTAATAATTTTATAAAAGAATAAACCCAGAGCTAATTTACATTTTGCAAGTTTTGTATGACCTTAATTTTGGGCACAACAGATGGTTTGCGTATGGAATACAAAAAAGTTTTTAAAACAAAGATTCTTGCGGCTGCAGTGTTCTATTGTTATTTCAACTACCCGCAAACCACAGAGTTTATAAGCTACTTTGTAAAAGTGCTAGAAATGCTAGCCGGCGATGAGTACTGAATGATGTGGTTGCCTTGATGAGGAGACTGGGGAACACCATTTTGGAAACTTGAATAAAGACTCTAAAGCTATATTTTAAAGCGATTTAAAATAGTCCAACCAGATCCAAACTGTATGGAAATAGTCCTGTCGAAAGTGTTCTATACTGCTCCTAACCAATGTGCAAAAGTCAACAAAAGTAATTTGTTCAAACGAATCTAAAATAATTGAAGTAAAACTAATGTATTCTGAACCATTTTGCTAAAGTCAACATTGTAATCTAAACTAATTTGTCAAAATACAAAGTACTATAAAGTCTTTGGAAATCTAAAATAATCCAACCATATCCAAACAGCTTCAAGCTTTTCAAAGTGTTTTTATTTTATTTTAACCAATGTTTTAAAGTTATTAAAGGGGTTGCAACTAATAATTGATTTAAACCAATTTTAAATAATCTGAATTAATGTGCTAAAATGAAGGAAGTGATTTGAACTAATTTATATGGATTTAAAGTGTTTGGAAACAAATGAACATGTTCTAAGATGATCTAAAAATATCTTTTAAAGTGATTCAAAGTAATCCTACCAGATCAAAACTGTTCCAAACTGGTTTACACTTGTTTAGAGTGTTTTGAACAGTTCTGAACTAATGTGTTAATGGCAACAAAGTGATCCCAATCAATAATTGATTCAAACAAATTTAAAGTAATCCAAAATTGTTCTAAACCACTATTCTAAAGTTAACTAAATAATCCAAACTAATTTTTAAAGTTATAATGAGTTATACAATATTTGGAAATATGTTTTGTTTAAAAAAAAATGAAAAGTATCTGCTGAAATGATCTAAAGTAATCCAAAATGTTTTAAAATGGTCCAAACTAGTAAACGAAGTGATCCGAATTAATCTGAAAATATTGAACAGTAAAACAATATGTTCTAAAATAATTTAAAATGTTATGTTGAAGTATTCTAAACAGATCTAAAGTGTTCTAAAATTATCCAAACTGGTTTAAAGTGCTTTAAACTGTTTTGAATTATTGTATTAAAGTGAAAAAGGTGACCTTATCAGTTGCAATGTTTAGTGATCCGAACTGTTTCAAAATGGTCTAAATTTATCCTAAAACACTTTAATGGGTTTGAAACAATGTGTTAAAGTCAACAGTGATTTGAAGTAATAATTGATTTGAACCAATCTAAAAAAAGTGCTTTGAACTAATTTGTAAAGATTCAAAGTGTTGCGTAGTATTTTGACTTAAACCAACATACTCTAAATTAATCTGAAATTATCTTTTCAAGTATTTTGAAGTAATCCAAACTGCTTCAAAATGGTCCAAAGTGTTATAAATTGTTCTAAACCAAATTGCCAAAATCAATAAACTGATCCGAAATTGAAAAAAAAAATAAACTAATTTAATCAGATCTAATTTGTTCAAAAATGGTCCAAACACTAAAAAATCAACTGTTCACTTGATCCAAATTAATCCAACTAGATCTAAACTGTTCAAGCCTATCTAACGTGTTCTGAACTAAAGTTCTAAAATCAATAAAGTGAGTTAATAGTTAATTCAAACTAGTCTAAAATAATTAGTTGAAAAGACCAAAAAATTCTGAATCAATATTTTAAAGTCAACGAAGTAATCCGAGCTAATCCGAAAAAAAGTTAAGGTTTGCAAATATATTTAATGTTTTTTATGCGTTCTTTGTTAACTTTATTTTGTTTTAAAGTTTTTTTTTTTTGATATTTTATTTGCGTACAGGTTAAACATTTGCTGATATAGAATACAGCTTTGCTAAACTATATTGTTCTTTAATGTCTCACTAACTTTTACTATTCTACTATCAGTCATTGCTAGCCATCAAAAACATAAAATTTTGAGGTTTGCATATCTGATTTAACAAAAATTATTTTTTTTAATAAAATATCTATTTTAAAATGTATCTACCGACTGCGCCAAAAACGTTTAATTGTTGTTGGCACCAAAAAAATTTTGGGGTTTGGATAAAATGTAATGTTTACTTAGGATTTAATCAAATTATTCAATTCTTAATATATGAAAAAATGTAGCCTATAAACTGGAAGTTTTTAGAATTTTTTAAGAGATTTTGTAATTGTGATAGTTCTAGAATAGGATAAATATTTAGAATTTTTTTGGATTGTTTTTTTGAGTTTTTTTAAATTTTGAGGTATATGTCAAATATTTGTCAAGAAATTTTACGTTTTTTGTTTTTGCAAATAATAGTAGATTTAGAAATTTTTAGGTTAGGTTATGTCGATTGCAAACTATTATATTAGAATTCAAAAAAAAAGTTTTAGACAATCTTTGACTAAATTTTAGAGATTTAGAACAGTTTTTCCGTTTTTGACAGTTTTATACCCATTTGCAAAGTTTTGAAACAATTGATGCCTATTTTTTAAACTATATTAAACTGATCATTCTATAGCAATTTAATTCTTGATTTGACTAATATCCAAATTTTTCAAATAGTTTTTTTATTTTTAGATAACTTTAGAATAATTTTCAAAGTTTTGGAGCAATTGTTAATTTTTAGAGAATCTTGGACTAATGTGCAAAATTTTTAAACAGTTTGTGAACATTTTTAGACAATCTTGAACAACCTAACTACTTGCAAGATTATTCTTAAATTGTTTTTGTAACCAATTTTCAAATTTTACGTCCATTTTTAGATAATCTTAAAACTACCTAATTTCTTGTAACATCATTTTTTTAAGCAGTTTATAATTATTTTTAGACAATCTTGGAGCATTTTGGAAAATGCTCCAAGATTGTCTTATTAAATTTTTTACATAATTTTAAGCACACTTGGATCACCTAACAACATTCTATGTCTATTTTAGATAAATTTGGATAAATTTCAAGTTTTGGAACATTTGTTAATATTTAGACAATTTTGGACCAACTTTCATAGTTTTGGAACAGTTTCTGGATATTTTTAGGCAATCTTAGACTACTTAACTACTTGCAAGATTATTTAAAGCAGTTTTTGTTTACTTTTAGACAATTTTGGATTAACCTCCAAAATTTTGAAACAATTTTTGTCATTTTAAGCAAACTTTGATCACCTAATAACATTTTATGTCTATTTTAGATAAATTTGGATAAATTTCAAGTTTTGGAACATTTGTTAATTTTTAGACAATTTTGGACCAACTTTCATAGTTTTGGAACAGTTTCTGGATATTTTTAGACAATCTTAGACCACTAAACAGCTTGCAAGATTATTTAAAGCAGTTTTTGTTTACTTTTAGACAACTTTGCATTAATCTCCAAAATTTTGAAACAATTTTTGTCTATTTTTATAAATCTTTAAACAATTTTCACAGTTTTGGAATTGTTGTAGACAATTTTGGACAACAAAACTACTTACAAAATCATTTTAAAACAGTTTGTGTTTATGTTTGAGTTTTGAAACAGTTTTGAAACAACTTTGGATCATCGAACTACTTGCAAGACAATTTTGAAACAGTTTAAATCATAATTGGAACAGTTTATGTCTATTTTTTGACAATCTTAAACCAATTTTTAGAATTTTGAACAGTTTTTGTCCATTTTTAAACCATCTTACGCCACTTTTCAGAGTTTTGAAACAATTGTTCAATTTTAGACAACTTTGGTCTACCTAACTACTTACAAGCCTATTTAAAACAGTTTACATTTTATTTTTTATTATTATCTTGAACCACTTAACTACTTGCAAGGTCATTTAAACTAAAGCAGTTTTCAAAACTTGAAGTAATTTATGTTCATTTTTAGACAATTTCTAAAGCTACATTTTTTTTTTGCTTCTCAAAAAAGTCGGTTATACTAAATGATCAACATTTTTGTTGACAACGCTAGTTCTTTACAAAACTACGACTTCAAAGAATTAATATTTGGATTCTCTATAAAACTTTACTCATGTTTTTTACTTGCAACCCAATATCATATCAACGTGTAGATAAAGTCAAAATTTTCTTCAATTGCTAAAAGAATTTTTTTGGGTCTGATCTCCCAACTTTTGGTTTAACATTGAATTTGTTGGATTTGATAGCCGGAAATTGTTACAAATTTTGCTGTCGGGTTTTTAAAATTGTAATTACGGATCAAATATGGGTCATAAACAGCACAAAGTATTTCAACTTGATCTAAACTGTTTTAAAACAGTTCAAACCTATCAAAAATGCTCTAAACTGTTCTGAACTAACGTATTTAAGTTAAAAAAGTGATCCAAACTAATTTGTTAAAATTCAAAGTGCTATAAACTGTTTGAAAATAAACCAACATGTTCTAAAATCAAAAATTATCTTATAAAGTGGTCCAAAGTAATTTAACTAGTACTACATTATTCCACAAAATGGTTAAATCCTATCCAAAACGTTCTAAACTGTTTTGAATGTAATTTGTGCAAATAATTTATTTAAACCAATTTACAATAAAGTTTTCAATGAGCTTTAACCAATGTGGTAAAAAATGAATTAACAAGTTTTAAAATTATTTGCAAAAGTGTTCCAAAGTAAACTAATTAGGTTTAAACTATTCCAAAATGGCCCAAACTTGTCCAAAGTGTTTTGAATTAATGTATCAGAACTAATAATTGATCCAAAATAATCTTTTAAGTGTCTAAAGTGCTAAACCAATGTGCTAAAATTAACAAACTGATCCAAATTAATTAGTTAAGATTTAAAGTGCTGTAATGTGTTTAGAAATAAACTAACATGTTTTAAAATGCTCCAAAATGATCTGTGATGAGATCACTGTTCAAAAAGGTCAAAAGCAGCAAGTGATCTAAACTAATACTTAATTTAAATCAATCCAAATAAAATTCTTTAAGTGTCTGAAGTGTTTTGAATTATTGTCTTAAATCAAAGACTAACTATGCTCTTTTTTTTTAATATTTATATTCTACCGACTGCGCCAAAATGGTTTAATTGTTGTTGGCATTAAGTTTTAGGCTTTTTTGAGACCAAGAATTAACCATTGCAACTAGAGCCTGATTTAGATTTAATTAAAAAAATTATAACTTAGTTATTTTGTACATTATTTGGGTGCTTATTTGGGGATTTGTTTCTATTATTCTAAAATGTTCAAGTAGCATTAATTGCATAAATTAATAATAAATAACATGAAACTATTCAATTGAAAATTATCCTACCGACTGCGCCAAAATGATTTAAACATAGTTAGATAAAAATTGATAATATTGAATATTCTGCGCCTAAAAGGATTAATTTTTGTACCTATCAACATCTATTAAATATAAATAATCTTAAAATGTTTAACTATTTTTAGATTTCAAACACATTGATTGAAGGTATGTTTTTATATGATGATAAAATTTGATCATGAACCAATCTTTCTTTGTTTAACAAAAGTTTTAAAATTTTATTTATAAAAATATTAATATTAAACATTATTCTACCGACTGAGCCAAAACATAAGTTTGAAGGTTTCATATATATTTATATTTATTATTATTCAAATTTATAATTTTTGTTGTTAATGGAGACCAAAATTTTTGAAACTACATATGTTTTTCTATGCTTTCCAAAAAATGTTTAATTTTATTAATCAATTTAAAAACAGTAAAAATAGTTAGTTTTGTAACAAATAAAACTAGTTTTTTGCATTAAAAAATTGTCCTACCGACTGCGCCAAAAAGGTTTAGTTTTTACTAATCACCAAAAACACAGTTTTGAATTTAGATTATATAGTTTTATAAAATTAAAAATAATATCCATTTAAAAATAATCTTATCGACTGCACTTGAAATGTTTAATTGTTTTTATTTATTAAAAACACATTGTTTTAAGGTATGCTATAAGAAATAACAAATTTCAACTATAAATATTAATTAATTTTAAATAAATGTTTGTTAACTTATCCAACATTGTAAACGTAATCATTTTTAGACCCCAAAAATTTGGGATTTTTGGTTACTAAAATATGCAATTAAAAATTGTTTTTTTTTTTTAACTGAACCAAAAAGTTAGTTAAATGGAAATACGGTAAATTGAAATGCATTTTAGGCTTAAAATTGATCAAAAATGCGCAATATATTTACAAAAACTTTATTAAAAACTGCATTGTTTACATAAAACCTATTAAAATATGTAATGAAAATGAAAATACGGCATATAGAATAGGTTTTTAGGCATAAAGTTGATGAAGAATACGCAAATGTTGGTTATATTTCCCAAAATTTGAACTAATAATTGATTTAAATCAATTCAAAATAATTTGTCCAAAGTGTTCTAAACTAATGTGCTAAAATCAAATAAAGATTTCTAGTTTGTAAATAGTGAAATGATTCAAATTTATCTGTTGAAGTTATATAAAGTAATTTAATCAGATACAAACTGTTTGAAAGTTGTAAAAACTTGTCGAAATTGTTCCAAATTGTTTCTATATAAATTGATATAAACTAATCTAATATAATTATTTGATGTGTGCGAAATGATCCGAACTAATTCAAAAAGATTTAAAGTGCCGTAAGGTTTTTCTAGATTTTTTTACAGTAAGAGGTAACGTTTTTAACGAAATTATTCAGAATTCATATTTTAGTAGCATTACATTTATTTTAAATTGAAAATGATCCTACCGACTGCGCTAAAATTGTTTAAAAATTGTTAGCTAAGAACACATAGTTTTTCGGTATTTGAACAGAGCCAAAGAAAAAAAAAATAATTATAAAATTATTGGTCATCCTACTGACTGCGCCAAAATAGTTTAATCATTGCTAGTCACCAAAAACAAATAGACCAAAATTAAATTTTATTAATAATATTTTTAAAAATTATTTTACCGACTGCGCCAAAAAGATTATACACATAGTTTTATGGGGTGCGTAAAATGGAATGATCTTACTGCGCCCAAAAGGTTTAGTTTTTGTACTAAATATCTATTTAAAAAATTATCCTATTGACTGCACTTAAACTGTTAGCTTATTTTTATAAATTAAAAACACATTTTAGGCTTAAAATTTCTAAAAATTACACAAAACTTGAAAACATTAACTAAAACTTAAAAAAAAACGCATTTCTTGCATGAAATTGCTCAGAATATGTTTGTTTAGATAAATTCGTATTTGATCTGATCTATCGACTTTTGGTTTAATAGTGCATTTGCTAGATTTAAAGCTAGATTGCGTATTTTCTCACCCTGTAAAGTGTTAAAAATTATGCTATCGGACGAAAATTGTGATTAGGAATTAATTATGGGTCATAAACAGCACAAAGTACTTCAACTCCAACTGTTTCAAAGTAGTCTAAACCTATACAAACCGTTTTTATCCAAAGTTAATAAAATGATTTGAACAAATAGTTAATTTAAACCAATCTACAATAATCTGATCAAAATTTTTTTGAACTAATTTAATACATTTACAGATTATTTAAACCTGTCTAAAATGTTCTTATCTTTTCTTGTACTAATAATTTGTTTGAATTGTTCTGAATTATTGTCTTAAATTAAAGATTAACTATGCCGTCATTTTTTTCAATATTTAAATTCTAACCTAGATGTCATATTTATTTATTTATAGGTTATGTTGAACTCAAATTTAATTAATTTTCAGTAAATAATAAAAGAGTTATGCAACTTTTTTTTATTCTTAACTTAATATTCAAGCGCCATTTTACCATTTTTCAAAATATTTTAAATTCAATAGAAGCTTCAAATTAACCCATTTATAGGTTATCTCGATACCAAATTTTATTAAATTTTAAGCAGTAATAAGGAAGTTATTTAATTTTTTTTTATTATGTTTGGATTTTATCCAAATTTTGTTATTTCTTAATTTAATTATAGCAATTTGCACATTTTTAGGTTATGTTTAAACACAAATTTACCATTATCAACTTTTAATTAATAAAAGTCATGCAACTTTTTTCACTTTAGCCAGATAAATATTTAACTAGAATTTTATTTGCTATTTTGGTAATTTTTAAAAATATTAACGACAAATTTGGAATAATATTTAAACCCTTTTTTGATATTTAAATCTAAAATTTGGTTGATTTGTTAGCTAAAATATATATTACAGAGTTTAATTTGTGGGCGAGTTACTTCTTCTAATGTGACCCACCTACCCGCCCAAGTGTTAGTCATCAGAGGATCTATTGTTTGTCTCCCCTTTTGTGTTCTTGGATTTAGATATGAGAGAATTGTTTAACAATTTCTTGATAACTAACGCTTGGGTGGGTGGGTGGGAACAGAGTTTAATTTGTGGGCTAGCTAATTTTTCTACTGTGACCCACCCACCCGCCCAAGGGTTAGTCATCAAAACATCTATTGTTTATTCCACCTTTTGCGTGCTTGGGTTTAGATATAAAGAATTTGTTTATTAATAAATTTCTTTATAATTAACACTTGAGTGGGTTGGTGGGAACAGAGTTTAATTTGTAGACGAGTTACTTTTTCTACTGTGACCCACCCGCCCGCTCAAGTGTTAGTCATCAAAGGATCTATTGTTTGTCCCACCTTTTGTGTGCTTTGATTTGGATATGAATGAATTGTTTAACAATAAATCTTTGTAGAGAAAACTACAGTATCACAAAATTCAAATTAAACATTAGATTTTAATAAGATTTTGTACTAATACGCTCCTATATTATTACTATCAACTCCATGAATTTCAAAAAATTTAACACGTTCAGTTTTACATAACTTCAACTTAATTGATCTTAGGTAAGACTAAGTAGAAACTATAGAGCAAATTTAAAACGTTATAAATTTGAAACCAGTCATTGGATTTTAATGAAGTTTAATATTAATATAGTTCAATATTATTATTATTAACACTTTAAATTTGAACAATTTTAATACGATCAATTTAACATAACCTCAATTTGATCAATCTTGTCTAATTCTTACTGAAATTTGTAGAGGAATGTAAAATATCACAAAATTTAAACTAAACATTGGATTTGAATAAAATTTAGTACTAATATGTTCCAATATTATTGCTACCAACTTTATAAATTTCAGAAATTTTAACACGGTCAGTGTTACATAACCTCAACTTGATCTCATGTGAGACTCATCTGGAAACTATAGAGCAAACTTAAAATGTCATAAATTTGAAACCACTCATTGGATATTAATGAAACTTAGTATTAATATAGTCTAATACCATTGCTAATAACATCCTTAATTTGAAGAATTTTAATACGGTCAGTTTTACATAACCTCAACTTAATTGATCTTAGGTAAGACTAACTTGAAACTATCGAGCAAATTTTTTATGTCATAATTTTTGAACCAGTTATTGGATATTAATGAAATTTAGTATTAATATAGTCCAATACCATTACTAATAACACCTTAAATTTGAAGAAATTTAACACGGTCAATTTGACATAACCTCAACTTAATTGATTTTAGGTAAGACTAACTTGAAACTATAGAGCAAATTTTTTATGTCATAAATTTTGAACCAGTTATTGGATATTAATGAAATTTAGTATTAATATAGTCCAATACCATTACTAATAACACCTTAAATTTGAAGAAATTTAACACGGTCAATTTAACATAACCTCAACTTGATTGAGCTTACTGGAGTTCATAGCAAAAATTGCAGATATTACAAATTTCAAACTAAACATTAGATTTTAATAAGATTTGGTATTAATACGCTCCTATATCATTTCTACCAACTGCAAAAATTTCAAAAATTTTAACGCGTTCAGTTTTATTTAACCTCAACTTAATTGATCTCATATAAAACTAACTGCAGACCATAGAGCAAATTTAAAACGTCATAAATTGGAAACCACTCATTGGATATTAATGAAACTTTGTACCAGTATAGTCCAATACCATTACTATTAACACCTTAAATTTGAAGAATTTTAATACGGTCAATTCGACATAACATAAATTATTTTTATCTTGTCAAAATCTTCTGGAGTTTGTAGAGGAAATTAGAAGTATATCAAATTTCAAACTAAACATTGGATGTTGATAAGATTTGGTACTAATAGACTACAATATTATTGCTACCAATTGTATAAATTTTAAGAATTTTAATACGGTCAGTTTTACATAACCTCAATTTAATTGATCAAACTGTTTATTTTTTATTAAATTTTATTCAATTTGCAATTTTTTCAAATTATTTTTGTTGTATTTCTAAATGTTACTAAACTTGTAGTACTTAAAGCTTTACGTAATGGCTTTAATACTGTAGCAAACGCTGGTCTAGTGAGTATATCAATATTTTATCAATTAAAAAAGTGACGTGAGCTCTTAAAATATAAATCCGTTCTATTAAACTGCAGCATTTAATCATCATAATGCAAGCTTAAAGTGATTGAAATATGGTGCATAAGTCCTTAATATAAATTTCATAAACTTCACAATGTTAATGTTCACAAACGACGTGTTTCAATTTACATGCGCAGCAGCTAGAATTAATCCAAAATTTTGATCGGATTTACCGATTTCTGCTTAAGAGTGCTTTTCTTGGGTTTGATAGCTAGTTGCAGGACGTATTATTATTTTTTTTATTATTGATGGTTAATTGTTAGAAATAATGTTGTTGAAAAATTTTAATTAAGGTCAATTATAAGTTATAAAACAGCTAAATTAACTGTTGAAGTGATCAAAAGTAGTCTTACCAGATCCAAACAATTCCAAAATGATTCAAACTTGTCTAAAGTGTTCCAAACTGTTTTAAATTTAACAAAATGATTGGATCAGTAATCTAAAAACGATTTAATGTGCTGCAAAGTTTGTTGTTTTAAAATGATCCAAAATTTTTTGCTGGAGTGATCCAAACTGTTTTAAAATTATTCAAACTGTTTTAAACTGTTATGCAACAATTTGCTAAAGGAAACTAAGTGATTCAAATTAATTTGTAGAGGTTTGAATAATTAAAATTATCTGCTGAAGTGCTGCAAAGTAATCCAAATAGATCTAAATTGTTCCAAAATGATCCAAACATGTTCAAAAAGTTTTAAACTATTGTGTTAAAGTTGTAAATACAGTAATTCGAACTAATTATTGATTTGGACTATTTTAAAATTATCAGTTTAAGTGTTCAAAGCGTTCTGAACAAATGTGTTAAAGTCAACTAAACTGGTTCAAATTGATTTGTAGAAATTCAAAATGATGCAAAGTGTTTGTACATAATCCAACATGATAACTGTGGTTTTGTTTTATACAATTGCTTTTATGCAATGCTTCAATGAGATCTAAATATTGTTAAAAGACATGTTTTTTATATTGTTATAATTTTGATTGAAATACTTACTACTGCTTACGGAAGTAAACTTATAACTTTCTTACCAATTCTTGTGTTGGTTTTGCTGGAGTTTCAGTTGTAGTTAACGGTTGAGACACCGTTGTTTCAAGATTAGAGGACTCTATTCCATATAATATCAGCAAACAAATTTTCTGCAAATTAAACAATAACAATAAACAAAATCAATAAAATTATTTTGAAATACTAATCAATTAAACTAGTTTTAGTAATGAAATAAAGCTACCATAGAATGAGGTATTTTTGGAAATTAATTTAAAACCAAATTTAGAATTTTTTTATTATACTTAATTTTTAATGTTAACTATGTTAAGTTGTTATTTTGATTATAGTCGTGCTAAAGCATAAATATAAATTTACAATTTCAATATTCTGCTTTATCAGTAGCAATAATTTTAAGATTTATAGCAAAATTGAAAATGCAAATCATAAAAATATTTTTATGTACTGATTTTTAGGAAACGCTTACATGTTAAAAAATGACGAATAGCTAATAAATGCCAAACACTATTATTCAAACAACAACAAACCACAATAATTCACTTTTAACAACAAACACCTCCACTCTGAGATAAATTCTACAAAAATCCGGTTATATTGTTGATTCAATATTATCTTAATTAGTATTATAATTAATATTAATAAAGCATAACTAATTTATTTTTTATTGCTGCACTAATTTATTTATAGATATCGTACGTACCAGAATATGCGTACGTCGCAACGGCAGCAACATCATTAAAAAAATAAACTTAAAACTATCACGATTTGATGTTTGTTACAAGGCTTATATAACGTACTATAAACGTTATCGTTATAATTAGCGATAAATTTTTCAAGAAATTTTAGTGCGACATTTATTGCGTGCCCATGGCGATTCCGTTTTGCCAATGGTTTTAATGACGCGTGCGTCGTGTTTCGGTCAACAATGAAATGTAATTGGCTTTATCATTACCGGATTCGTTTATTTATACTCAAATTTGCATACAGAGTGTCTAAATATAATATTTAATCATGCGAGTTGATAATTTAGTTAAAACAAAAAAATATTTAGAGAGATTTTTACCAATCAAATTTATTTATTTTTTATAGATTGGCTGCACTGACTAGGATTAATTGAATAATGTTAGGGTGATCAAATTTTTATTTAAAAAGTTTGAATAAATAAAAATGGGAATGGTTCAAACCGGAACCCTGAAGAATTTTCGGTTTTTTGTAAATATTTTAAACTTTTATGCAATTTCTAAAAGTTCTCTACATATTTCAGGATTTTCTGGGAAGTTTTTGATACTTCTAAAAATCTTTGCAGAAATTTTCTACATTTTTTTTTTAATTTTAATTTTTGAATTTTCTGAATGCAAACAATTGCAACTTTTTTTCTTAGTTAAACTCAAAAATATGTTTTTGTGATAGTATTGGATTAATTTGTAAAACTTTTGATTTTTTTTTTCAGCTGGTGGTGGTTTCTGGAGCGCCGGAAAATTTGCAGCAATCTGCCCTTAATCGTCTTCAATTAACTTAACAATAGCTTCACATGATTTGATTATTAGTGTTAATAATGCAGGTTGCAACTCCAAGATGCTTCTATTGCTTGGTACCGGCTGTTCCTTCGACTGTCTGAGATGATTAAGCTTGATATTTGAAGGGAGTACCAACAACTTTATTTAGTTTAAACTATATTAATTATTGTTTTTGTTTTAGGAATTGGAACGCTGTTTTGGAACGTTGCATTACTCCTAAAATGTTGCAGAATATTTTTTAAAAAGTTTTTAAATTTTGTAGAAATTTTTAAAGTTTTTAGAATATTCTAAGAAACTCGAAATACTTCCAAAAATATATTTTAAAATTTTTTCAAAAGCTCTGATATTTTTAATAATGTTGCAAAAAATATTTAAATAAATTTTTAAATTTTTACAATTTTTAAAAGTTTTTTTTTACGTTTTCTGAAATTTTATTTACAAATACTAAAAGTTTTTATACATTTTAGAGTCTTCTGAGTAGCTCTATATATTTCTAAAAATGTTTTTCAAAACATTCTAAAATATGTATGTCAAAATTTTTAGAATTTTTAAATAAATTTCAAAAATTTTTAGCAAAGATTTTTAAAAATATTTAGAGCTTTTCAAAAAATTTCAAAAATGCACAAATTTTAAAATGTTTCAAAATGGTTAAAAAAATTATAGAAAACTTTACAAAAAGATTTTTAGAAATATCTCAAAAAATAAAACTAATAACTTAAAAAAGATGTTTTAAAATTTTTAGAAGTATCTAAAGCTTCTCATATGATTTTAAAAATGCGTAGAAAACTTATGGAGTTTTTAAAAATTTGGAAAAAAAATTGTGCTAATTTTTTGAAGTATTTAAAACTTTTTATAATATTCTAAAATGTCTATAAAATATTTTAAAACTTTTCAAAAGTTTTTTGCACATTTTAAGAAGTATATATAGACTTTTAAAAGATTATACTTGCGTAAAATTTTTGAATAGTTTTTGAATTTTAAAATTGTCTACACATTTTAGAATTTTTTGTTTTAAATTTGTCGAAAGAAATTTTAAAAGAAGTTTTTAAACTTTTGACAAATTTCAAAAGTTTCTACTTATTTTAGAACAGTTTTTACAATTTTTAAGAGTTTTCTACACATTTTTGCAAAGTTTTCTAATTTTTTAGAAATTTTAAAAGATTCCTACATATTTTAAAAATTTCTGAGAAGCTTATGGTACTTTTAAAATCTTTCAAAAGATTATTGAAAAAAAAAAAATTTTAGATACTTTTAAATTTTTTAAAAATTTAAGTTTTTTTGGAAAGTTTTAGATATTTTTAAGAAGATTTTTAATAGTTTTTAATTTTTTACACATTTTAAAATATTTTTAATAGCTCTAAATTGTTTTTTTTTTACTTTTTTACAATCTTGCTGAAGATTTTTTAGATTTATTTACAAATTCTAAATGTTTTTACACATTTTAAAATCTTATGAATTATTTTGTAAATTTTTGCACAAAATTCTAAATGCTTTTAAAAAACTTTTTATACACAATATTTTTTTTTGAGAATCTATTGATTTGCAGATAGCTTTTGGAAAGTTTTTTAACTTTTTAATAATCTTAAAATAGTTCTACACTTTAAAATATTTTGTAAAGTTTTTTGAAAAATATTTAAACTTTTTTTTTGCAAACTCTAAGAAATCTTGCAGAAAGTTTAAGAACTATTTAAAAGTTTTGTGCAAGATTTTTAAAAGTATCTAGAACATTTCAAAAGATTCTAAACGTTCTAGAAAATTTTGAAATTTGCAAATAATTTTAAAACTTTTCAAAAATTTTTTGAAATTTTTTTAGAAGTATCTGGAGCTTTGTATAAGATTTTAAAATGTATAGAGAACTATTAGGAATTGTAACAAAAATTAAAAATTTTACGCAGTTTTTAGAATTTAAAAAAAAATAATTTATAAGTATATAAAGCTTTTCAAACCTTGTGTAGAAAACTGTTGAAAGTTTGAAAATTATTCAAATTTATTTTTTTCAAATTTTTCAAAAGTTTTAAAACTTTAGGTCTTACATTTTTTTTAGAATATATAAAACTTCTAAGAAGATTTGAAAATAATAATAAATTTTAGAATTTGTAAATGAATTTCAAAAATCTTCCGCAGGATTTTTAGAAGTATTTAAGGCTTCTTAAATGGTTATAAAATGTGTAGACATTTTTTAGAATTGTAAAAAATTAAAAAACTATTTAAGATTTTTTGAAGTATCTAATGCTTCTCAGATAATTTTAAAAACAATAGAAAACTTTTCCAAATTTTTAGAAATATTTAGGACTTCTCCGAAAATTCACAAATGTGTAGAAAACTTTTAGAATTTCTAAAAAGTTTTAATACTTCTCAAATTTTTTTTGCAAGATTTTTAGAATCATTTTGGAGCCCAGAAGATTTGAAAACGTGTAGAAACTTTTAAATTTTCTAAAAACATTAAAAAATATTCCGCAAAAGCTTTAAAAGTTCTTTAGAAGATGCTAAGTTTGTTGTAACATTTTTAAAAGTTTCTAAAGTTTTTCAAAAAAATTTAAAATGGGTAAATACTTTTAGATTAATTTTTTTTTCAAAAATTTGTTGTAAGATTTTAGAGTTTTCTTAGAAGATTTGTTGAAAATTTAAAACTTTTTTTTTGTAAGATATTAGAAATACATGTTTGTTTTATGAGTTTATAAACTAAATAGAAAACTTTTAGAATTTGCAAAAAAAAAGTTTAAATACTTTTACAGTGAATTCTAAATAGTGTAAAAAACTTTTAGAATTTGTACATACTTTCTCTATACATTTTAGAATCTTATGCAAACCTCTAGATAAGTTTTTAAACTTTCTACAAATTCTAAAAGTTTTCTATACATCTAAGAATCTACTGACAAGCTATTACTATAAATACTTTTCAAACTTTTGTGGAAGATTTTAGATTTTTTTTACAAAGTTTTTACATTCCAGAATCTTCTGAGAAAAATTTTATTCTATATTTTGTAGAAAATTTTGAAAAAGAAGAAGCTATTTTTATAAATCTTACTAAATTTTTTTGAAATTTATGTAGAAATTTGAAAAGTTTTCTACCTATTTTAGAATCTTTTGTGAGTTTTTAAACTTTTGACAAATTTCAAAAGTTTTTACTCATTTTAGATTTTTTTTTACAATTTCTAAGAGTTTTTTACGCTTTTTTTAATTTTTCGAGATACTTCTAAAAATGTGCAAAAGATTTTTTTCAAGTTTTTAATTATTTTCAAGCTTTAAAAGTTTTATACACATATTCTGAAAAGTTTTAAATGTTTCTAAAAATTTTGCACAACATTTTAAACTTTTAAGAGATTTTTGAAAAAAAAAATGTATTTAAAAGTTTTAGAATTTTTTGAAGAGCCTTAAATATTCTTAAAAATTTTGCAAAAATTTGTTTACTTTTTACAAATTTCAAAAGTTTTATTTTCATTTTAGAATCTTCTGAAATGTTCTATATACTTCTAAACATTTTGAAAAGATTTTATAAAAAAGGTATTAATTGTTATACAATTTTGCAAAGTTTTTCACAATTTTTAGTTATTTTAAAAAATCTTACTGAATAGTTATTTTTTTTTTTAATTCCTACCTATTTTAGAATATTTTTAAAAATCTTGTTTAATATTTTCGTGAAGTTTTTACAAATTTCAAAAGTTTTCAACACGTTTTTGAATTTTTTGAGAATCTTTAGATACTTTTTTAACTTTAGTAACAAATTTGAAAAGTTTTTACATAATTTAGAATCTTTTGAAAAGGTTAAATTATTTTTAAAATCTTGAAAAATATTCAAATTATTTCTAAAAAGTTTGCGAAAGACTAACACAATGTCTAAGAAATTTTATAATTTTATGAGAACCTTCCAAAAACGTTGCAAAAAGTTTTTGAATTGTTTGTTTCCAAAAGTTTCATTTTTCAAGTTTTCTAAGAAAATATGTTTCTAAAATCTTGCAAAAGAAGATTTATTAACTTTTTAAAAATTCTAAAAGTGTTTACATTTTTTAGAATTTTCTGAGAAACTTTAGATAATTAAAAAAAAAATTCTAGACATTTTAGACTATTCTAAGAAGCTCTAAATACTTTTAAAATGTTTGCGTACATTTTTTGAAAAGTTTTTTACGAATTCTAAACGTTTTTTACACATTTCAGAATTTTTTGAAAAGTTGTAAATACTTTTAAAATCTTTTTGATTTTTTTTTTGAAGTTCTAAATTTTTTCACTCATTTTAGAATTTTAAATTTTTTTAAATTATTTGCAAATTTCAAAAGTTTTCTAAACCGTTTAGAATTTTTTCTACACATTTAAAAAATTTTGAGAAGCTAAAAATACTTTTTTATATTTTTTTTTTACAAATTTTAAAAGTATATACATTTTATAATTTTCTGAAAATTTATTGAGAAGTTATATTTAAAAATTTTACGAATTTATTTAAAAATTTAGTGTTTTACACATTACAAATACTTCTGAGATGCTCTAGATACTTTTAAAAATAGTTTTTATAAATTTTATTAAATTGTCCACACATTTTAGAATCTGTTGAAAAGGCTTTTTAAATATTTCTAAAAGTATTGTAAAAGATTTTTGTAAAGTTCTTAAACTTTTGACAAATTTTAAAAGTTTCTATCTAATTTAGAACTTTTGCTTAAGCTCTGGATATTTCTAAAAATCCAACAGAAGATTTTTGAATAGTTTTTAAATTCTTCAAAATGTCTACACATTGTAGAATCTTTTGAAAAGCTCTAAATATTGAAAAAAATTGTTTTTTAACTTTTGAGAAATAAAAGTTTCTATCTATTTTAGAAAAGTTTTTACAATTTTGAAAAGTTTTTCTACACATTATAATTATTTGAAAGTATCTAGATACTTTTTTAATTCTAAATATTTTCTATTTCTTAAAATTTGGAAGAAATTTATTTACTAATTAGCAGTTTTTATAAAAAAAATTTTATATGTTTTTAAAAATCCTTGTGGACAGTTTTTAATTTTGTTAAATATTTTTGTAGTTTTTACAATATCCAAAAGTTTGTTCTACACTATTTAGATTTTTTTAAGAAGTTTTTTACACATTTTCTGAGAAATTAAAGATACTTAAAAAAAAAAATTTGAAAAAAAATTCTGAAATTCTAAAAAAAAATTACATTTAATAGACTACTCTAAGAAGCTTAAATTTTTTTTTAAAAGTTTGCCTAAATGTTTTGAAAAGTTCTAGAAGTTTTCTACACTTTTTGAATAGTTTTTTAGTTTTTGCTAATTTTAAACGATTCTATAAACATTTTTGAATCTTTTTTGAAGCTTTAAATACTTTTAAAAAGCTTGCGACAGATTTTTTAAAAGTATTTACAAATTTTAAGAGCCTTCTATTTAGTTTATAATCTTCTAAGAAACTCTAAATATTAAAAATATGCCGCAGATTTTTAGTTTTTTGTTTTTTTACAAATTTTTAATGTTTTATACACATGTTAGAATTTTTTCTATAAACTACCAAATTTTGCAAAAGATTTTTGAAAAAAATCTAAAAGTTTATAGATATTTTAGAATTTATTGAGAAGTTTTAGAAACTTTTTAAAATGTTACAACAAATTTTTAAAAAGTTCTTAAACTTTCTGTACAATTTAAAAGTTTCTACAAATTTTTGTATCTTTTGAATAGCCCAAAATCTTACTAAACATTTTTCAAAAGGTATTTAAGATGTTTTTAAACTTTTTATAAACTTTAAGAGTGTATTTTTAGAATATTTTGAGAAATTTTTTTAAAATCTTATGTAAGATTTTTTTAAATGTTAAGAGTTTTCTACACATTTTATTATCTTTTGAGAAGCTTAAATACTTTTAGAACATTTGTGAATGACTTTTAATAAAATCATGCAGTAAGTGTTTTTTTAAAAGTTTTTACTTATTTTAGAATCTTCTGATAAGCTCTAGATATTTCTAAAAATTTTGCAGAAGGTTTTTAAATAGTCTTTAAAGTTTTTAAACTTTTCACAAATTCCAAAAGTTTCTACTTATTTTAGAAAAGTTTTTAACATTTCTAAGATTTTTCTTCACATTTTTTAATCTAAAAATCTGCGGAAGACTTTTGAAAAGTTTTTAAATTTTTTTTAAGTTTTATACACTTTTTAGATTATTCTAAATATCTTGTAGAAGATTTTCTAAACTTTTTTTAAAAATTTTAAAAGATTTCTACACATTTTGAATTTTTAATACATTTTTTAAAAAGTTATTTTTGTTTTAATTTTAAAAGTTTTCCACACTTTTTAGAATTTTATGAAGATCTTTAGATATTTTTTAAAATCTTTTTAAATTTTTTACAATAAAATACATAATTTTAAATTTTTTTTTAATATTTCTGTGAAGTTTTTTTTAACTTTTTGTAATTTTCAAAATTTCATTTTTAATTTATTACAAATTCTGAAATTTTTACATATTTTTGAATCTTTTGAAATGCTTTAATTATTTGTTCAAATATTGCAAAAAAATCTAAATACTTTAAAAAAGCTTGCGCAAGTTTTATACACATTTTATAATTTTTGGAGATCATATCTTTTTAAATATTTAAATAAAAGTTTTTGAATTTTTTGCAAATGTTAATAGTTTTCTACTTACTTTTAAATTTTTCTGAAAAAATATAATTCTAAAACCAGAATTTTTTTACATTTTATAGACTGTTTGAAAAGTTTTTACAAATTCTAGAAGTTTTTAACACTTTTTAGAATCTTCTAAGAAGCTCTAAACAAATCTTGCAGAAGATTTTTGAATAGTTTTTTTTTTATTTTTGCTAATTTTAAAAGATTTATACACATTTTAGAATATTGTTTTTAAGCTAAATACATACTTCTAAAAAGGCAACAGACTTTTGAAAAGTTTTTACAAATTCTAGGAGTTTCTGTCCTAAGAAGCTTTTTTCTAAAAATTTGGTTTTTTCTTTGCAAAAGATTTTTGAAAAGTTTTTAAACTTTCTACAAATTTTAAAAGTTTTCTACACATCTAAGAATCTTCTGACAAGCTATTACTATAAATACTTTTCAAATTTTTGTGGAAGATTTTAGAATTTTTTTACAAATTTTTAAAGTTTTTACATTCCAGAATCTTCTGAGAAAAATTTTATTTTATATTTTGTAAAAAAAATTGATACTATTTTTAAAAATCATACGACATTTGTTTGAAATTTATGTAGAAATTTGAAAAGTTTTCTACCTATTTTAGAATCTTTTGTGAGTTTTTAAACTTTTGACAAATTTCAAAAGTTTTTCCATGTTAGAAAAGTTATTACAATTTCTAAGAGTTTCTTACACTTTTTTTAATTTTTCGAGATAATTCTAAAAATGTGCAAAAGATTTTTTTAAAGTTTTTAATTATTTTCAAGCTTTAAAAGTTTTATACACATATTCTGAAAAGTTTTAAATGTTTCTAAAAATTTTGCAGAACATTTTCAACTTTAAAGAAAGTTTAAAAGATTTTTGAAAAAAAATGTATTTATTTTAGAATTTTTTTAAGAGTCTTAAATATTCCTAAAATTTTTGCAAAAGTTTGTTTACTTTTTACAAATTTCAAAAGTTTTATTTACATTTTAGAATCTTTTGTGATGTTCTATGTACTATTAAACATTTTAAAGACATTTTTCAAAAAGATATTGATTGTTTTACAAATTTGCAAAGTTTTTCACATTTTTTAGATGTATTTAAAAATCTTTCTGAATAATTTTAAATTATTTTTTTTTAATTTTTACCCATTTTAGAATATTTTTAAAAATATCTTGTTCAATATTTTTATAAAGTTTTTTAAGTTTTTATAGATTCCAAAAGTTTTCCACACATTTTAGAATCTTTTGAGAAACTCTAGAAACATTTAAAAAAATTGCGGAAGGTTTTTTAACTTAAGTTACAAGTTCTAAAAGTTTTTACATAATTTAGAATCTTTTGAAAAGATACTACTACAAAAGTTTTAGAAGTTATTAGAGCTTCTGAGAAGATACTAAAAATGTGTAAAAAATGTTAAGAATTTGCAGAAAGTTTAAAAAAAATTTATTTGTAAGATTTGTAGAAATATGTGAAACTAAAAGATTCTATAGTGTGTAGAAAACTTTTGGAATATGCAAAAAAAGTAAAAACTGTACAATAATTTGTTGTAACAAAGTTTTCTAAAGCTTTTCAAAAAATTCTAAAAAGTGTAAAAACAACTTTTTACAATTTTCTGTTTTCACAAATTTTAAAGCAATATTTTAAAATGTGTACAAAACATTTTAAAATATTCTGAGAATGATAATTTAAAGAAGATTTTTGACTTTTTTTATAGAAATTCTTAAAGATTTTTACACATTTTAGAACTATCTAAGAAACCTTAAATACTTTAAAAATCTTGCGCAATATTTTTGATATTTATTTACAAATTCTAAAATTTATAATTATTTTTAATTCTGCTTACAAGTTTTATATAAAACTGTTTACAAAGATTATATGGTTTCTACGCATTTTAAAATTTTCGTCAAATTTTTGAAAAGTTTTTAAATAAAAAAATTTTTTTACACATTTTAGAATCTTTTGAAAAAGCTTTTAAATGTTTTTAAAATTATTGTAAATTTTTTTTGTAAAGTAAAGATTTTTTGGATAAGCTTTAGATACTTCTAAAAATCAGCTTTTTTAAATATTTATTTTAAGTTTTTAAAGTTTCATACACATTTTAGGTTATTCTAAGAAGCTCTCTCTTATAAAAGATTTTTGTAAAGTTTTTTAACTTTTTAGAAATTTTAAAAAGTTTCTACACATATTAGATTGTTTTGAGAAACTATACATACTTTTGAAATCTTGAAGACATTTTTTATAAATTTATTTTTCTACAATTTTGAAAAGTTTTTCACACTTTTTAGAATTTTATTACGAGCTTTAGATATTTTATTTAGAATCTTCTGAGAAGCTATAGATACTTCAAAAAGTGCAGAAAATTTGTAATTTTTTTTAATTATTACAATTATAGAAGATTTCTACACATTTTATAATTATCTAAGAAGCTTTAATTATTTTTTGAAATTTATTTACAATTTCTAAAATTATTTTCAATTTTTTTTAGTAGTTTTATATACTTTAAAAAATGTTGTAAATTTTTTTATTAAATTTTAAAATTCTTTTACTTTTCTTCTAAGAAGCTTTTTGAATATTTTTTAAACTTTTAAAAGTTTCCTACACATTTTTTGAGAAGTTTTATGTACATCTAAAGTTTCTTAGAAATTCTACACTTAAGAATATTTTCAGAATATCTAGAAGTTTTGCATAAAAAATTTTGATTTTTTTAAAAAAAATTTTTACAAATTCTTATATTTTTCTATACATTTTAGAATCTTAGGCAAAGCTCTAGATACTTTTAAAAATGTTGAAATGTTTTTAAATGTTTTGCGAATTTTCAAAGTTTTCTACATTGTTTAGAATCTTTTGAGAATCTCTAGAAACTTTTAAAAAAATTCCAGAAGACTTTTGAAAAGTTTTTAAACTTTCTACAAATTTCAAATGTTTCTATTTACTTTAGAATTTTTGTCTAAGCTATATATATAATTTTAAAAAAATTTCAGATGATTTATTCAAAAATTTGTGTTTTTTGAACATTTTAGAATCTTTTGAAAAGTTCTAAATATTTTAGCAAAAGATTTTTATAAAGTTTTTTAACTTTTGAAATATTCTAAAAGTTGCTACTTATTTTAGAATTTTTTTTACAATTTTTAAGAGTTTTCTACGCATTTTATAATATTTTGAAAACCCAATGATACTTTTCAAAATTTGAAGAAGTACTTCTAAAAAGTTCGTTTAAATTTTTCGAAAAGTTTTTTACAAATTCTAAAAGTTCTACATTTTTTTTAGAAGTTTTAGATAGTTCAAAAAATCTTGCAGAGATTTTTGATAAATTTTTACAATTCTTAACGATTTCTACACATTCTAAAACTATTTAAGAATTTAATACTAAAAATTTGGATTTTTTTTTGAAATTTTAAAACTTTTTCACACATTTTAAATTTTTTTGAGAAGTTCTATATACTTTTAAAAATTTTGCAAAAATTTTTTAAAAAGTTTTTAAACTTATGAAAGGTTTTAGAATCTTTTGAGAAGCTTTATATATTTCTAAAAATTTTGCAGAATTTTTTTTAGAAGTTCTAAATTTTTTTTACTTATTTTAGAATATTCTGAAAAGATACTTTTACAAGTTTAACAAAAGATTTTTTAAAAGTTTTGAAACTTTCTACAAGATTTAAAAGTTTTTTTTACATTTTTGAATTTTATGCAAAGCTCTAGATACTTCTAAAAATGTTTTTGAAAAGTTTTTAAATTTGCGAATTTCAAAAGTTTTCCACATCATTTAGAATCTTTTCTACACAATTAAGAATTTTTGAGAAGCTAATAATGCTTTTTTTGGGAAGCTTAAGATTTGTTTTTTTTTTTTCGGAAAATTTTTGAATAGTTTTTAAATTTAAAATAAAATTACACATTTTAGGATCTTCTGAAGAGGCTTTTACGTATTTCTAAAAGTATCGTAAAAGATTTTTGTAAAGTTTTTAAACTTTTGACAAATTTCAAAACTTTCTATCTATTTTAGAATTTTTGGATAAGCTCTAGATATTTCTAAAAATCTTGCAAAAGATTTTTGTATAGTTTTTAAATTTTTAAAAATGTTTACACATTTTAGAATTTCTAAATATTTCAAAAAAATTACCAATTAGTTATTCAACTTTTGACAAATTCCAGAAGTTTTCACCTATTTTAGAAAAGTTTTTAAAATTTTCAAGAGTTTTCCTACACAATTTATAATTTTTTGAGAGTATCTACATACTTTTTTAATTCTAAATAATTTCTATTTCTTAAAATTTTGAAGAAATTTATTTACAAATTTGCAAGTTTTTAAAATTTTTTCAGTTTTAATTTTGTTAAATTTTTGTGTAGTTTTTACAATATCCAAAAGTTTTCTACACTTTTTAGATTTTCTTTGAGAAGTTTTCTACGCATTTTCTGAAAAATTAAAGATACTTAAAAAATAAAATTTTTGATTTTTTTTTTGAATTTTTCAAAAATTCTAAAAAAAATTTACATTTACTAGACTATTTTAAGAAGCTTAAAAAACTTTCAAAAAGTTTGCGTAAATGTGTTGAAAAGTTCTAGAAGTTTTCTACACTTTTTGAATAGTTTTTTTTAATTTTTGCTAATTTTAAACGATTTTTATACATTTTTGAATCTTCTTTGAAGCTCTAAATACTTCTAAAAAGCTTGCGACAGATTTTTGAAAAGTTTTTATAAATTTTAATAGCTTTCTATTTAGTTTATAATCTTTAAGAAACTCTAGATATTAAAAATTTGCTGCAGACTTTTAGTTTTTTGTTTTTTTACAAATTTTTAAAGTTTTATAAATATGTTTCTAGACATTTTAGAATTTATTGAGAAGTTTTAGAAACTTTTTAAAATGTTACAACAAATTTTTAAAAAGTTCTTAAACTTTCTGTACATTTTAAAAGTTTCTACAAATTTTTGTATCATTTGAAAAGCCCAAAATCTTACTAAACATTTTTCAAAAGGTATTTAAGATGTTTTTAAACTTTTTTTAAACTTTAAGAGTGTATTTTTAGAATATTTTATAATCTTTTGAGAAGCTTAAATACTTTTAGAACATTTGTGGAAGACTTTTAATAAAATCATGCAAAAAGTGTTTTTTTTTAAGTTTTTACTTATTTTAGAATCTTCTGATAAGCTCTAGATATTTCTAAATATTTTGCAAAAAAATTTTAAATAGTCTTTAAAGTTTTTAAACTTTTGACAAATTCCAAAAGTTTCTACTTATTTTAGAAAATAGAAAATTTCTAAGAGTTTTCTACACATTTTATTATTTTTCGAGGGTCTCTAGATACTTCTAAAAATGTGCAGAAGACTTTTGAAAAGTTAATTAATAATAATTTTTTTTTAAGTTTTAAATGTTTTATACACATATTCTTAGAAGTTTTAAATGCTTCTAAAAATTATGAAGAAGATTTTTAATTTTTTAGAAAAAAAAAATAAAAGTTTTTATACATTTTAGAGTTTTTTGATGAGCCTTAAATATTTCTAAAAATCTTTTGCAAGATTCTTGTAAAAAAATTTAACTTTTTACAAATTCCAAAAGTTTTATTTACATTTTTGAATCTTCTGAGAAGTTTTTCACATTTTTTAGAATTTTTGAGAGGTTTAGATATTTCTAAAAAAAAAATATTTTTTTCTTAATTTCTACACATTTTAGAATTTTTTGGGAAACTTTATATACTTCTAAAAAGTTTGTGAAAGATTTTTAAAAGTTTTCTACACATTTTAAAATACCCAAGAACCCAATGATACTTTTAAAAATTTGAAAATTTTTTAAAAGTTTTTTAGCTTTTTAGAAATTTTAAAAGATTTTTACACTTTTGACTATTCTAGGAAGCTCTTTCAAAAAGTTTGCGTACATTTTTTAAAAAGTTTTCTACATTTTTTTGAATTTTCTGAGAAGCTTTAGATACTTCTAAAATTTTTGCGGAAATTCTTGAAATTTTTTTTACAAATTTTAGATGTTCACAGCATTTTAAAATTTTCTAACAGCTTTAGATATTTCATAAATTCATACAGAAAGTGTTTATCAAAAAGTTTTTACCTATTTTAGAATCTTCTAGATATTTCTAAAAAAAGACTTTTGAAAAGTTTTTAAAGTTTTATACACTTTTTAGATTATTCTAAGAACTTCTAAATACTTCTAAAAATCTTTTTTTAGTAAACTTTTTTTTAGAAATTTGAAAAGTTTTTACATGTTTTAGAATATTTTGAAAAGCTCTCATTATTTGTTAAAATTTTGCAAAAGATTCTAAATAATTCAAAAAAGCTTGCGTAAGACTTAATAAGTTTTTACTAATTTTAGAAGTTTTTTACACATTTTTTAATTTTCGGAGATATGTTTTCTTTTTTTCTAAAAATTTTGACAACAAATTCTAAAAGTTTTCTTTACATTTTAGAATCTCATGTAAAGCTTTAGGTATTTCTAAAAAAATTTGAAAAGTTTTTAAATTATTTGCGAATTTCAAAAGTTTTTTACACCGTTTAGAATCTTTTCTACACATTTAAGAATTTTTGAGAAGCTTCAGAAACTTTTTTTATTTTTTTTACAAATTTTAAAAGTTTACATATTTTAAAATTTTTTGAATACTTTTAAATATTTCTAAAAATGTTGCAGACATTTTTTAAAAAGTTCTTTAAATTTTTTACAAACTTCAGAAGTTTTCTTTACATATTAGAATTTTTTGAGAAGTTCTTATCTTTTAAAAAAACTTTAAAAATTATTTACAAATTAAAAAAGTTTTCTACACGTTTTAGAATCTTTTAAGAAGTTCTAGAGACTTTTAAAAGTTTTGTGGAAGATTATTGAAATTTATTTACAGGTTTTATACTAATTCTAGAGTTTGTTTTTTTTTCTTTTGGAAGATTTTTAAATAGTTTTTCAATAAAAAAAAATGTTTATATATTTTAGAATCTTCTGAAAAGGCTTTCAAGTATTTTTTAAAAAATTTTAAAATATTTTGTACATTTCTAAAAACAAGTGTTGTTTTTTTAATTTTTTTTACAAATTTGCATTTTTTAGAATTTTCTGAGTAGTTTTATATGTTTCTAAAAATATTTTTGAACAGTTATTAGTTTTTTTTTTTAATTTTTTTACACATTTTAAAGTATTCTGAAAACCTTAAAATATTTCTAAAATTCTTTGTTAAATATTTTTTTGAAAATCTTTAATTATTTCTTAAAATTTTGCAATGAATTCTTGCGTAAAACTTTTGAAAAGTTGTTACAATTTCTAAGAGTTTTCTACTCATTTTATAATTTAATAAGAACCTCAAAATACTTCTAAAAATTTTGCAAAACATTTAAAAAGTATTTAATTTTTTTACATATTTCAAAATTTTTCTACTTTTTTTAAATTTTTTGATAAGCTTTAGATACTTTCAAAAAGCTTGCTTAAGATTTTTAAAAGTTTTACGGTTTTTAAGAGTTTTTTAATTATTTTATAGTTTTTTGAGAACCCATAGATACCTCTAAAAATTTGCAAAAGGTTTTTTTTTAATTTTTTACACATTTTAGACTGTTTTAAGAAGTTTTAAATACTTTTAAAAAAAAAAATTTAATAGTTTTTACTCATTTTAGAGTTTTTTTAAGAGCCTTAAATAATTCTAAAAATTTTGCAAAAGATTTTTAACTTTTTACAATTTAAAAAGTTTTCTTTACATTTTAGAATCTTCTAAGAAGTTTTTCACAATTTTTTTGAGAGATTTTAGATATTTCTAAAAATATTTCTATACAAATTTTAAAAGTTCTAGAATTTTACAATTTTTTTTGAAAAGTTTTAAATTATTTGATCATTTTCAACACGTTTTAAAATCTTCTGAAAATTTCTAAATACTTTTAAAAATTTTGCGAAAGATTTTTTTAAATTTATTTTTTTTTTTAAGATTTTTGAATAGTTTTTAAATAAAAAAAATTTTGTACACTTTTTAGAATCTTTTGAAAAGGCTTTTACGTATTTCTAAAAGTATTGTAAAAGATTTTTGTAAAGTTTTTAAACTTTTGACAAATTTCAAAACATTCTATCTATTTTAGAATTTTTGGATAAGCTCTAGATATTTCTAAGTTTTTTAAAATGTTTACACATTTTAGAATTTCTAAATATTTCAAAAAAATTTCCAATTTGTTATTCAACTTTTGACAAATTCCAGAAGTTTTTACCTATTTTAGAAAAGTTTTTACAATTTTTACGAGTTTTCTTACACATTTTATAATTTTTTGAGAGTATCTAGATACTTTTTTAATTCTAAATAATTTCTATTTCTTAAAATTTTGAAGAAATTTATTTACAAATTTGCAGTTTTTTAAATTTTTTCAGTTTTTAATTTTGTAAAATTTTTTTGTAGTTTTTACAATATTCAAAAGTTTTCTACACTGTTTAGATTTTTTTTGAGAAAATTTCTACACATTTTCTGAAAAATTAAAGATACTTAAAAAATAGATTTTTGATTTTTTTTAATTTTTCAAAAATTCAAAAAAAAAATTACATTTACTAGACTATTGTAAGAAGCTTAAAAAACTTTCAAAAAGTTTGCGTAAATGTGTTGAAAAGTTCTAGAAGTTTTCTACACTTTTTGAATAGTCTTTTTTTTAATTTTTTCTAATTTTAAACGATTTTTATACATTTTTGAATCTTCTTTGAAGCTCTAAATACTTCTAAAAAGCTTGCGACAGATTTTTGAAAAGTTTTTACAAATTTTAAGAGCTTTCTATTTAGTTTATAATCTTCTAAGAACTCTAGATATTAAAAATTTGCTGCAGACTTTTAGTTTGTTGTTTTTTTACAAATTTTTAAAGTTTAATACACATGTTAGAATTTTTTTCTATAAATTATTAAATTTTGCAAAAAATTTTTGAAAAAAATCTATAAGTTTCTAGACATTTTAGAATTTATTGAGGAGTTTTAGAAACTTTTAAAAATGTTACAACAAATTTTTGAAAAGTTTGTAAAGTTTCTGTAAATTTTAAAAGTTTCTACACATTTTAGTATCTTTTGAAAAGCCCAAAATCTTACTAAACATTTTTCAAAAGGTATTTAAGATGTTTTTAAACTTTTTATAAACTTTAAGAGTGTATTTTTAGAATATTTTGAGAATTTTTTTTAAAATCGTATGTAAGATATTTTTAAATGTTAAGAGTTTTCTACACATTTTATAATCTTTTGACAAGCTTAAATACTTTTAAAACATTTGTGGAAGTCTTTTAATAAAATCATGCAGAAAGTGTTTTTTAAAAAGTTTTTACTTATTTTAGAATCTTCTGATAAGTTCTAGATATTTCTAAAAATTTTGCATAAGATTTTTAAATAGTCTTTAAAGTTTTTAAACTTTTGACAAATTCCAAAAGTTTTTACTTATTTTAGAAAATAGAAAATTTCTAAAAGTTTTCTACACATTTTATTATTTTTCGAGGGTCTCTAGATACTTCTAAAAATGTGCGGAAGACTTTTGAAAAGTTAATTAATAATTTTTTTTTTCAAGTTTTAAATGTTTTAAACACATATTCTAAGAAATTTTGAATGCTTCTAAAAATTATGAAAAAGATTTTTAATTTTTTAGAAAAAATAAAATTTTAAAGTTTCTATACATTTTAGAGTTTTTTGAAGAGCCTTAAATATTTCTAAAAATCTTTTGCAAGATTCTTGTAAATTTTTTTTAACTTTTTACAAATTCCAAAAGTTTTATTTACATTTTAGAATCTTTTGGAAAGTTTTTCACATTTTTTAAAAAATTTTGAGTGGTTTAGATATTTCTAAAAAAAAAAATTTTTTTTCTTAATTTCTACACATTTTAGAATTTTTTAGGAAGCTTTATATACTCCTAAAAAATTTGTGAAAGATTTTTAAAAGTTTTGTACACATTTTAAAATACCCAAGAACCCAATGATACTTTTAAAAATTTGAAGAAGATTTTTTAAAAGTTTTTTAACTTTTTAGAAATTTTAAAAGTTTTCTACACTTTTTAGCCTATTCTAGGAAGCTCTAAATACATTCAAAAAGTTTGCGTACATTTTTTGAAAAGTTTTCTACATTTTTTCGAATTTTCTGAGAATCGTTAGATACTTCTAAAATTTTTGTGTAAGATTTTTGAATTTTTTTTTCAAATTTTAGATGTTCACGGCATTTTAAAATTTTCTAACAGCTTTAGATATTTTATAAAATCATACAGAAAGTGTTTATCAAAAAGTTTTTACCTATTTTAGAATCTTCTAGATATTTCTAAAAAAAGACTTTTAAAAAGTTTTTAAAGTTTTATAAACTTTTTAGATTATTCTAAGAAGTTCTAATTACTTCTAAAAATCTTGTAGAAGGTTTTAGTTAACTTTTTTTTTTAGAAATTTGAAAAGTTTTTACATGTTTTAGAATATTTTGAAAAGCTCTAATTATTTGTTAAAATTTTGCAAAAGATTCTAAATAATTCAAAAAAGCTTGCGTAAGACTTAATAAGTTTTTACTAGTTTTAGAAGTAAAATTATTCGGAGATATGTTTTCTTTTTTTCTAAAAATTTTGACAACAAATTCTAAAAGTTTTCTTTACATTTTAGAATCTCATGTAAAGCTTTAGGTATTTCTAAAAAAAATTGAAAAGTTTTTAAATTATTTGCGAATTTCAAAAGTTTTTTATACCGTTTAGAATCTTTTCTACACATTTAAGAATTTTTGAGAAGCTTCAGAAACTTTTTTATTTTTTTTACAAATTTTAAAAGTTTACATATTTTAGAATTTTTTGAATATTTTTAAATATTTCTAAAAATGTTGCAGACATTTTTTGAATCGTTCTTTAAATTTTTTACAAACTTCAGAAGTTTTCTTTACATTTTAGAATTTTTTGAGAAATTCTTATATTTTAAAAAAACTTTAAAATTTATTTACAAATTAAAAACAGTTTTTTTACATATTTCATAATCTCTTAAAAAACTCTAGATACTTTAGAAATGTTGTAGAAGATTTTTGAATAGTTTTTTAATTTATCCTTTTAAAAGCATTTACTTTTAAAAATTTTGCGGGCTATTTTTTTAGAAATTTTATCATTTTCTAGACATTTTTGAATTTTCTGAAAAAACCAAAATACTTTTCAAATTTTTTAGAAATTCCAAAAGTGTTTTATACATTTTAAAATATTCTAAGAAGTTTTATATACTTTAAAGTTTCTTTTGAGAAGTTTTAAATACTTCTTACAAGTTTTGCACATTTTTTTTTTTTTAAGTTTGGAAAATTCTACAAATTTTAAAAGTTTTTTATATATTATGCAAAGCTCTAGATACTTCTAAATAAGTAGCAAATCTTTTTTTTTAAGTTCATAAATTATTTGCAAATTTTAAAAGTTTTTTTACATATCTTGGAATCTTCTGACAATCTTTAAATACTTTTTAAAATTTTGAAAAAGATTTTTTAAATTTGTTTAAACGAATAATTTGTTCTAAAATTGTTGAGAAGCCTAAGATTTGGTTTTTTTTGGAGGATTTTTGCATAGTTAAGAGAAAATGTTTACACATTTTTTAATCTTTTGAAAAGGTTCTTTAGTATTTCTAAAAGTTTTGCAAACAAAATTTCTAAGTTTTTAAACTTTTGACAGATTTCAAAAGTTTTTACCTATTTTTGGAAAAGCTCTAGATATTTCTAAATTTTTTTTGAATAGTTTTTTAATTTTTTTTTTAAGTTTTTAATATTTTTGAATTTTTTTATAAGCTTTTGATCAACTTTAATTAAGTTCCAACTTAATTTTTTTTAAGTTTTTACAATTTCTAAGAGTTTTCTACACATTTTATATTTTTTTGAAAATCTTGTATTTTTAACTTTTTAAAATTTAAAAATTTGTTTACACATTTTAATATCTTTTGAGAAGCTTTATATACTTCTAAAAATATTGCTAAGTTTTTTGAGAAAAAAAAATAAATTCTACACATTTTAAAACTTTAAAATACTTTTTATAAATTTTAAAAGTTTTCTACTAGAATCTTCTGAATCTTCTTCTAAAAATGTGCAGAATACTTTTGAAAAGTTTTTAATTTTTTAAGTTTTAAATGTTTCTAAAAATTATAAAGTAGAATTTTTAACTTTTTAGAAAAAAAAATTTAACAGTTTTCACTCATTTTAGAGTTTTTTGAAGAGCATTAAATAATTCTAAAAATCTTGCAAAAGATTTTTAAATTTTTACAATTTCCAAAAGTTTTCTTTACATTTTAGAATCTTCTAAGAAGTTTTTCACAATTTTTTAGAATTTTTTGAGAGATTTTAGATATTTCTAAAAATATTTCTGAATAGTTTTAAATTTAATTTTTAGTATTTTTAAAAATCTTTTTTAATATTTCTGTGATTCTAAAATTCTAAAAGTTTTTACATAATTTTGAATTTATTGAAAAGCTTAATTTACTTTAAAATCTTGCAAAATATTCTAAATACTTCTAAAAAGCTTGCGAAGACTTTTACAATTTCTAAGAGTTTTCTACACATTTTATAATTGTATGAAAATTTAGGATACTTTTAAAAATTTTCTACTTAATTTCGAATTTTTCTAAGAAAATATATTTCTAAAATCTTGCAAAAGAAAAGTTTTTTTACTTTTTAGAAATTCTAAAAGTTTTTATACTTTTTTCAATTAGAATTTTCTGAGAAGCTACTTTTAAAAAGTTTGTGAATGATTTTTTTTAACTTTTTAGAAATTCTAATAGTTTTTTATACTTTTTAGACTATTTTAGGAAGCTCTAAATACTTCTAAAAAGTTTGCGTAAATGTTTTGAAAAGTTTTTTACAAATTCTAAAAGTTTTCTACATTTAGATACTTACAGAATCTTGCAGAATTTTTACAATTCTAAAAGATTTCTACACATTTTAGAACCATTTAAGAAGCCATAAACACTAAAAATCATTTACAAATTCTAAAATTTATAATTATTATTACTGTTTACAAAGATTAAATGGTTTCTACACATTTTAAATTTTTTTGAGAAGTTCATTGTACTATGGAAAGTTTTGGAGGAGCTCTATATACTTCTGAAAATCGTGCAGAAATTTTTTGAAGTTTTTTAGAAATTCTAATATTTTATTACACATTTTAAAATTTTCTACAAAGCTTTTTAGAACATTTTAAATTGTGTAAAAAACTAAAAAAAATTTAGAAAGTTTGAAATTTTATAGAAAGAGGAAATTTGATACTTCCAATAATGAATGCACTGCGTAAATTTCTATTTAAATCACTGTAGGAGGAGTAACCTTTAAATAAAAACACAATTTTTGTCTTTAAACACAAAAATTTAAGGCGTCTCTTAAATGAACCGAACTGAACTGAGCAAAAAAAAATTAAAATAATTTGCTTATTCATATTTAATTGTCCTGGGATCAAATTTACGCCAGTTATTGCAACTCAACGCTTTTTGGAAAAAAAAATTTACGCCGCTACTGATGTTTTGAAAAACATGTGTTTGTTTGCAAATTGCAGATAAATAGTGGTAGAATTCAAAGCGACTTTGTTCAAATTGTTGTTGATACTACTTAAAAGAGCACACAATTCTTGCAATAATTGAAATAATTTTAATTATTGCAAGAATTGTAACAGAAATGTAATTAAAATAATTATTTTAATTACATTTCTGTTACATCATATAGGCCTTGATGATTAAATTTTAAATAAAATCAAGCAACATGTAAAAAAAAAAATCTATTATGCCATGATGTTGACAGCTATTTATTATTGCAATAATTGTTAAAGGCGTACCTTGCAATCTCATATTATCATCAATTTCATCTTCCTCACTGTTAAGAAGCATACAAAAAAGCATTTTTCAACCATTCCAAGTGATGATTATTAATTTGGTAAGTTAAACTAATTAAATTATATTACTTAAATTAAATTAATTAAGGTTAGGTGCACAAATTTGCAAGCAGTTTTTTTATTCATTATTGATTGAATATTTTTCTGTAGTTTCTGCAAAATAATTAATGTAATATTTTGTGATAAATTTAGTACAACATTATTACATCTTCTAATATCAAACGCATCGTGATTATTAATTTTAAAATCAAATCGAGTAACGTGTGAAAAAGAAATCTATTTGGCCATGCTTTTGACAGATACTTATTTGTGCAATAATTGTTCCCTTGCATTGTAATTATAATTTCTTTTTCATCTTTCTTACTGGTCAGCAGCATGCAAAAGAAGCATTTTATAAATAATTTTAAATAATGTGATTAATAATTTGGTAAGTTAAATTAATTAATTTATAATAAACTAAATTAAGTTTGGTTATGTACAGATTTGTTAAAGTTTTAAATTTTATTCTTAATCAAACTCACGATTGTTATTAAATTAAGTATTGTTGAAAATCATTCAATATGTATACAGGGTGTAGATTAATTGGCGGATAAACGCCAGGTAACTTTATAGATCGTGCCAAAAGAAAACGAAAATCTTAATTCCAAAATGCTGAAAAACTTTTCGTTTGGCCTCACGAAGTCCTCAAAGTTTTGTTACGCTTGGCAACGTTGCAAACTTTCTAAATTCAAACCTATAATGTAGGCAACTTAATACACATAAAATAGGCAATTTAATACACACAACAAATTTTATTTAATTTTTTTAATTTTAACTACAAATGTTCAAATTGGCCACCGTTTACTTCTAAACACTTTACAGCACGTATCGATATCGAATTTATGACGTTCTCAAGCATCGCCGGCGTTAAATGTTAAATCTGTCAGAGTTGCTATATTCATGTCAATTATTTTAAATATATTTTCAAACAATCAATTGTGCATTGAAATAATTAATATTTTTATTTATGACAGAATCTAATAATTTATAATAGTTGTATCAGCTGCAATGTATAAGTTGTTCCATAATTCAATAATAATTATAGTACCTATTTGCTGAATTCACACATTTATTTTGAAAACGCATTTTAGCCGCATGGTGAAACGACAAAAGTCACCAATGGTTTTTGTCAAGGGTGGTCACGGGATTGACATGGCAACGTAGTAGTTGTTAATCCGAGACAGACATAAGGCAGATCGCCGCATACTAGACGAACGCAACATAATATATTTCGCAAATGCATCAAAACACCATTCATAATTTAATAATGCGGTATGTGTCGTCAATGTGCAACCTCACACAATTTTAAATTAATGATTATCAAAAGAATAAAGTATATCATAATATTTAAATTGAATTTTATTTGAATTTAAAAGTCACTGATGACAAAAGTCACCGGAGATCAGAATTGACCCCTTGACATTTATTGCATTGCCTACTTTATAATTTGAGTTTTATTAAAAATTTTGCTACGTTGCCAAGCGTATTTTTAATTTAAATTTGATTTATTCTTCAAAAGTAATTTGCACATTTTTCAATGTTTTTTATTATGAAGTTTCAATAAACCTCGTAATTTTTATAATACTAAAAAAGAAAGCAAATTAGTACATAATATACGCAATTAAAACAATATTTGTATTGACAAAATTGAAACTTTGAGGACCTCGTGAGGCCAAACGAAGAGTTTTTCAGCATTTTGGAATTAAGATTTTCGTTTTCTTTTGGCACCATCTATAAAGTTACCTGGCGTTTATCCGCCAATTAATCTACACCCTGTATATGTAATTTACATAATTTTAATGAATCAATTTAACAAATTTATTTAGCGTGTGCTATGATTTCTAATTGATTATTTCAGTAATAAATTATAGCTTAGGCTATGGAAATTGAAATTTTGATAGTTTAATACAGTGGCGTAGAAAGACCTATCTGGACCTTCACTTTGTTAATTTCTTATTTGTGTATGATTTATTTAATATTTATAGATTTTTGTTTTAATTTTTTATTCTAGCAATTTTATAATTTTAAAATAGTATATAAATAATTTTATTATAGTTTGCAAACTTTGTAATTACTTTTAAATCATAACTTAAAAATGTATGTTTGTAAGATCAAATTCATATCATTGATGATCAGATTGGCCACATTGCATTAGTGCACTTGTGGATTATTTCAAATTTATTTGGATCTGTTTGTGCTTTGGTTTACCTCGGATTACATTTAGAGATCACTTTTCTAGATGCCCATTTTGTACACACTGTTTGCATTAATTCAAGCTGTATTTCGGCAATAATGCGTCGAATGTTGGCTTCCAAGTGCTCAATTGTTTTCGGTTTATCGGTGTAGACATGGGACTTTACATATCCACAGAGAAAATAATTTAATGGTGTCAAATCGCACAAACGAGGTGGCCATTTTGTAAAATTAATTATTCGTGAAATGTTTCTTTCAGTAAATTAATTGTATCGCGCGCTGTGTGGCATGTGGCGTCGTTCTGCTGAAAGCACATGTCTGCAACATTAATGTTGTCCAATTGAGGCACAAAAAAGTTGACAATTATGTCTCTGTACCGCTCACCGTTGAAAGTAACGTTGCGACCATCACTATTGAAGACATATGGACCAATGATTATATTAATTTTTCTTTATGTAATGGTGTTTCGGCAATGGCTTGTAGATTATTATTGCTCCAAATGCGACAAATTTGTTTGTTGACATAGCCATTTAACCAAAAGTGTGCTTCATCACTGAATAAAATTTTCAAATAAAATTGTGGATCAATAGCAATGTTATCCTCGGCCCATTTACCAAATGTACAGCGCTAACAATGGTCGTGGGGCTTCTTCAATTCGTTTTCAAATTGAACCTTGTAAGCTTGTAAACCAAGATCTTTTTGCAAAGTTTTACATAAACTGGATGGGCACAAGTTTAATTGTTGAGCATGAGTTGACACATTTATGAGCAATTATGAGCACCATACAATGCACGTAATGCCCGATGAGTTTCTCAAAATAAACCATGTTTTTCAAAATAAATTTGAACAATTTGCAAACGTTCGTGTGTTTATAAAAGTTTGCCAACTCTACGCACAAACTCACTAATTTATTGCCATATCTTCACTCAATCGTCAACATACTTTCTGATTTATTTAACCATTCAAATCTCTTTCAATAAAATATTAATATACCGGAACACAAGAACCATTAGGAACATCTTATACCTAAAATATATGTAGCTCAAACAACTTAGGTAACAAATAAATACGCTAATTTTATTATATACACAATAACAATTTTATTAGTAATAACTAAATTTATACTACATTTTATCCGATTAGATTCAGTCCATTCTTACCCAACTTAGGCCACTTTACTTTTAATTTTCGGCCGCTTTTCCTATGGTCGACCAAGTCACGCACCGTTTTTAGTATGTTTGCAATAGTAAGCATCTTTCCGTTACGAAGCACGTAGAACTGGTCGGGGATCTTTTTACCAGCAAATTTATTTGCAAATTCTCGTGGAGTGTACATTTGCTTATTGTGCTGAATCATGTAGTTATTAGTACTTTCAGGTTTAGATAATAATTTGAGTATATTGACTGGTTTATACTTTTTACCTCTGTAAGTTAATGCAGGGAATACTAGTTTCATATGTTTAGGATCTTTTCCGACTGGCATAAAATATTTTTCTAAACGTTTATCGTATGGTGGTGGTTTAGTTGATACTTCAGGTTTTTTTGTGTTTTGCGCATTGTCAGTACTTTCTGAACTATAAGGACTGTCATTACTATCAGAACTGATAACAATTTCTATACTGACAGAATTTTCTGGACTATTAGTACTTTTAGTAGCATTTGCATTTTCAGTAGTGTTTGTAAGTTCTGCATTATTTTTAATTTCAGCATTAGTTGACTCATTGCTTGGTGAATCTGTTGAAGACTCATTAGATTTTTCTGTTGGTTCAGTGGAGGCATCAGTTGACTCATTGCTTGGTGAATCTGTTAAAGACTCATTAGATTTTTCTGTTGGTTCACTCGATGCATCAGTTGTTTCATTGCTTGGTGAATCTGTTGAAGACTCATTAGATTTTTCTGTTGGTTCACTCGATGCATCAGTTGTTTCATTGCTTGGTGAATCTGTTGAAGACTCATTAGATTTTTCTGTTGGTTCAGTGGAGGCATCAGTTGACTCATTGCTTGGTGAATCTGTTGAAGACTCATTAGATTTTTCTGTTGGTTTATTCGATGCATCAGTTGTTTCATTGCTTGGTGAATCTGTTAAAGACTCATTAGATTTTTCTGTTGGTTTACTCGATGCATCAGTTGTTTCATTGCTTGGTGAATCTGTTGAAGACTCATTAGATTTTTCTGTTGGTTCACTCGATGCATCAGTTGTTTCATTGCTTGGTGAATCTGTTGAAGACTCATTAGATTTTTCTGTTGGTTCAGTGGAGGCATCAGTTGACTCATTGCTTGGTGAATCTGTTGAAGACTCATTAGATTTTTCTGTTGGTTCACTCGGTGCATCAGTTGTTTCATTGCTTGGTGAATCTGTTAAAGACTCATTAGATTTTTCTGTTGGTTCACTCGATGCATCAGTTGTTTCATTGCTTGGTGAATCTGTTGAAGACTCATTAGATTTTTCTGTTGGTTCACTCGGTGCATCAGTTGTTTCATTGCTTGGCGAATCTGTTGAAGACTCATTAGATTTTTCTGTTGGTTCACTGGAGGCATCAGTTGACTCATTGCTTGGTGAATCTGTTAAAGACTCATTAGATTTTTCTGTTGGTTCACTCGATGCATCAGTTGTTTCATTGCTTGGTGAGTCTGTTGAAGACTCAATAGATTTTTCTGTTAGTTCACTGGAGGCATCAGTTGACTCATTGCTTGGTGAATCTGTTGAAGACTCATTAGATTTTTCTGTTGGTTCACTGGAGGCATCAGTTAACTCATTGCTTGGTGAATCTGTTGAAGACTCATTAGATTTTTCTGTTGGTTCACTGGAGGCATCAGTTGACTCATTGCTTGGTGAATCTGTTGAAGACTCATTAGATTTTTCTGTTGGTTCACTGGAGGCATCAGTTGACTCATTTCTTGGTGAATCTGTTGAAGACTCATTAGATTTTTCTGTTGGTTCACTCGATGCATCAGTTGTTTCAGTGCTTGGTGAATCTGTTGAAGACTCATTAGACTTTTCTGTTGGTTCACTGGAGGCATCAGTTGACTCATTGCTTGGTGAATCTGTTGAAGACTCATTAGATTTTTCTGTTGGTTCATTCGGTGCAACAGTTGTTTCATTGCTTGGTGAATCTGTTGAAGACTCATTAGATTTTTCTGTTGGTTCACTGGAGGCATCAGTTGACTCATTGCTTGGTGAATCTGTTGAAGACTCATTAGACTTTTCTGTTGGTTCACTGGAGGCATCAGTTGACTCATTGCTTGGTGAATTTGTTAAAGACTCATTAGATTTTTCTGTTGGTTCACTCGATGCATCAGTTGTTTCATTGCTTGGTGAGTCTGTTAAAGACTCATTAGATTTTTCTGTTGGTTTATTCGATGCATCAGTTGTTTCATTGCTTGGTGAATCTGTTAAAGACTCATTAGATTTTTCTGTTGGTTCTCTCGATGCATCAGTTGTTTCATTGCTTGGTGAATCTGTTGAAGACTCATTAGATTTTTCTGTTGGTTCACTGGAGGCATCAGTTGACTCATTGCTTGGTGAATCTGTTGAAGACTCATTAGATTTTTCTGTTGGTTCACTCGGTGCATCAGTTGTTTCATTGCTTGGTGAATCTGTTAAAGACTCATTAGATTTTTCTGTTGGTTCACTCGATGCATCAGTTGTTTCATTGCTTGGTGAATCTGTTGAAGACTCATTAGATTTTTCTGTTGGTTCACTCGGTGCATCAGTTGTTTCATTGCTTGGCGAATCTGTTGAAGACTCATTAGATTTTTCTGTTGGTTCACTGGAGGCATCAGTTGACTCATTGCTTGGTGAATCTGTTAAAGACTCATTAGATTTTTCTGTTGGTTCACTCGATGCATCAGTTGTTTCATTGCTTGGTGAGTCTGTTGAAGACTCAATAGATTTTTCTGTTAGTTCACTGGAGGCATCAGTTGACTCATTGCTTGGTGAATCTGTTGAAGACTCATTAGATTTTTCTGTTGGTTCACTGGAGGCATCAGTTAACTCATTGCTTGGTGAATCTGTTGAAGACTCATTAGATTTTTCTGTTGGTTCACTGGAGGCATCAGTTGACTCATTGCTTGGTGAATCTGTTGAAGACTCATTAGATTTTTCTGTTGGTTCACTGGAGGCATCAGTTGACTCATTTCTTGGTGAATCTGTTGAAGACTCATTAGATTTTTCTGTTGGTTCACTCGATGCATCAGTTGTTTCAGTGCTTGGTGAATCTGTTGAAGACTCATTAGACTTTTCTGTTGGTTCACTGGAGGCATCAGTTGACTCATTGCTTGGTGAATCTGTTGAAGACTCATTAGATTTTTCTGTTGGTTCATTCGGTGCAACAGTTGTTTCATTGCTTGGTGAATCTGTTGAAGACTCATTAGATTTTTCTGTTGGTTCACTGGAGGCATCAGTTGACTCATTGCTTGGTGAATCTGTTGAAGACTCATTAGACTTTTCTGTTGGTTCACTGGAGGCATCAGTTGACTCATTGCTTGGTGAATTTGTTAAAGACTCATTAGATTTTTCTGTTGGTTCACTCGATGCATCAGTTGTTTCATTGCTTGGTGAGTCTGTTAAAGACTCATTAGATTTTTCTGTTGGTTTATTCGATGCATCAGTTGTTTCATTGCTTGGTGAATCTGTTAAAGACTCATTAGATTTTTCTGTTGGTTCTCTCGATGCATCAGTTGTTTCATTGCTTGGTGAATCTGTTGAAGACTCATTAGATTTTTCTGTTGGTTCACTGGAGGCATCAGTTGACTCATTGCTTGGTGAATCTGTTGAAGACTCATTAGATTTTTCTGTTGGTTCACTCGATGCATCAGTTGTTTCATTGCTTGGTGAATCTGTTAAAGACTCATTAGATTTTTCTGTTGGTTCACTCGATGCATCAGTTGTTTCATTGCTTGGTGAATCTGTTGAAGACTCATTAGATTTTTCTGTTGGTTCACTGGAGGCATCAGTTGACTCATTGCTTGGTGAATCTGTTGAAGACTCATTAGATTTTTCTGTTGGTTCACTGGAGGCATCAGTTGACTCATTGCTTGGTGAATCTGTTGAAGACTCATTAGATTTTTCTGTTGGTTCACTCGATGCATCAGTTGTTTCATTGCTTGGTGAATCTGTTGAAGACTCATTAGATTTTTCTGTTGGTTCACTGGAGGCATCAGTTGACTCATTGCTTGGTGAATCTGTTGAAGACTCATTAGATTTTTCTGTTGGTTCACTCGATGCATCAGTTGTTTCATTGCTTGGTGAATCTGTTAAAGACTCATTAGATTTTTCTGTTGGTTTACTCGATGCATCAGTTGTTTCATTGCTTGGTAAATCTGTTGAAGACTCATTAGATTTTTCTGTTGGTTCACTGGAAGCATCAGTTGACTCATTGCTTGGTGAATCTGTTGAAGACTCATTAGATTTTTCTGTTGGTTTACTCGATGCATCAGTTGTTTCATTGCTTGGTGAATCTGTTAAAGACTCATTAGATTTTTCTGTTGGTTCACTCGATGCATCAGTTGTTTCATTGCTTGGTGTATCTGTTGAAGACTCATTAGATTTTTCTGTTGGTTCACTCGATGCATCAGTTGTTTCATTGCTTGGTGAATCTGTTAAAGACTCATTAGATTTTTCTGTTGGTTCACTCGATGCATCAGTTGTTTCATTGCTTGGTGAATCTGTTGAAGACTCATTAGATTTTTCTGTTGGTTTACTCGATGCATCAGTTGTTTCATTGCTTGGTAAATCTGTTGAAGACTCATTAGATTTTTCTGTTGGTTCACTGGAAGCATCAGTTGACTCATTGCTTGGTGAATCTGTTGAAGACTCATTAGATTTTTCTGTTGGTTTACTCGATGCATCAGTTGTTTCATTGCTTGGTGAATCTGTTAAAGACTCATTAGATTTTTCTGTTGGTTCACTCGATGCATTAGTTGTTTCATTGCTTGGTGAATCTGTTGAAGACTCATTAGATTTTTCTGTTGGTTCACTGGAGGCATCAGTTGACTCATTGCTTGGTGTATCTGTTGAAGACTCATTAGATTTTTCTGTTGGTTCACTCGATGCATTAGTTGTTTCATTGCTTGGTGAATCTGTTGAAGACTCATTAGATTTTTCTGTTGGTTCACTGGAGGCATCAGTTGACTCATTGCTTGGTGAATCTGTTGAAGACTCATTAGATTTTTCTGTTGGTTCACTCGATGCATCAGTTGTTTCATTGCTTGGTGAATCTGTTGAAGACTCATTAGATTTTTCTGTTGGTTCACTGGAGGCATCAGTTGACTCATTGCTTGGTGAATCTGTTGAAGACTCATTAGATTTTTCTGTTGGTTCTCTGGAGGCATCAGTTGACTCATTGCTTGGTGTATCTGTTGAAGACTCATTAGATTTTTCTGTTGGATCACTCGATGCATTAGTTGTTTCATTGCTTGGTGAATCTGTTGAAGACTCATTAGATTTTTCTGTTGGTTCACTGGAGGCATCAGTTGACTCATTGCTTGGTGAATCTGTTGAAGACTCATTAGATTTTTCTGTTGGTTCACTCGATGCATCAGTTGTTTCATTGCTTGGTGAATCTGTTGAAGACTCATTAGATTTTTCTGTTGGTTTACTCGATGCATTAGTTGTTTCATTGCTTGGTGAATCTGTTGAAGACTCATTAGATTTTTCTGTTGGTTCACTGGAGGCATCAGTTGACTCATTGCTTGGTGAATCTGTTGAAGACTCATTAGATTTTTCTGTTGGTTCACTGGAGGCATCAGTTGACTCATTGCTTGGTGTATCTGTTGAAGACTCATTAGATTTTTCTGTTGGTTCACTCGATGCATCAGTTGTTTCATTGCTTGGTGAATCTGTTGAAGACTCATTAGATTTTTCTGTTGGTTCACTCGATGCATTAGTTGTTTCATTGCTTGGTGAATCTGTTGAAGACTCATTAGATTTTTCTGTTGGTTCACTGAAGGCATCAGTTGACTCATTGCTTGGTGAATCTGTTGAAGACTCATTAGATTTTTCTGTTGGTTCACTCGATGCATTAGTTGTTTCATTGCTTGGTGAATCTGTTGAAGACTCATTAGATTTTTCTGTTGGTTCACTGAAGGCATCAGTTGACTCATTGCTTGGTGAATCTGTTGAAGACTCATTAGATTTTTCTGTTGGTTCATTCGATGCATCAGTTGTTTCATTGCTTGGTGAATCTGTTAAAGACTCATTAGATTTTTCTGTTGGTTTACTCGATGCATCAGTTGTTTCATTGCTTGGTGAATCTGTTGAAGACTCATTAGATTTTTCTGTTGGTTCACTGGAGGCATCAGTTGACTCATTGCTTGGTGAATCTGTTGAAGACTCATTAGATTTTTCTGTTGGTTCATTCGATGCATCAGTTGTTTCATTGCTTGGTGAATCTGTTAAAGACTCATTAGATTTTTCTGTTGGTTTACTCGATGCATCAGTTGTTTCATTGCTTGGTAAATCTGTTGAAGACTCATTAGATTTTTCTGTTGGTTCACTGGAGGCATCAGTTGACTCATTGCTTGTTGAATCTGTTGAAGACTCATTAGATTTTTCTGTTGGTTTATTCGATGCATCAGTTGTTTCATTGCTTGGTGAATCTGTTAAAGACTCATTAGATTTTTCTGTTGGTTTACTCGATGCATCAGTTGTTTCATTGCTTGGTAAATCTGTTGAAGACTCATTAGATTTTTCTGTTGGTTCACTGGAGGCATCAGTTGACTCATTGCTTGGTGAATCTGTTAAAGACTCGTTAGATTTTTCTGTTGGTTCAATCGATGCATCAGTTATTTCATTGCTTGGTGAATCTGTTAAAGACTCATTAGATTTTTCTGTTGGTTCACTCGGTGCATCAGTTGTTTCATTGCTTGGCGAATCTGTTGAAGACTCATTAGATTTTTCTGTTGGTTCACTCGATGCATCAGTTGTTTCATTGCTTGGTGAATCTGTTGAAGACTCATTAGATTTTTCTGTTGGTTCACTGGAGGCATCAGTTGACTCATTGCTTGGTGAATCTGTTGAAGACTCATTAGATTTTTCTGTTGGTTCACTCGATGCATCAGTTGTTTCATTGCTTGGTGAATCTGTTAAAGACTCATTAGATTTTTCTGTTGGTTCACTCGATGCATCAGTTGTTTCATTGCTTGGTGAATCTGTTGAAGACTCATTAGATTTTTCTGTTGGTTCACTGTAGGCATCAGTTGACTCATTGCTTGGTGAATCTGTTGAAGACTCATTAGATTTTTCTGTTGGTTCACTCGATGCATCAGTTGTTTCATTGCTTGGTGAATCTGTTGAAGACTCATTAGATTTTTCTGTTGGTTCATTCGATGCATTAGTTGTTTCATTGCTTGGTGAATCTGTTGAAGACTCATTAGATTTTTCTGTTGGTTCACTGGAGGCATCAGTTGACTCATTGCTTGGTGAATCTGTTGAAGACTCATTAGATTTTTCTGTTGGTTCACTGGAGGCATCAGTTGACTCATTGCTTGGTGAATCTGTTGAAGACTCATTAGATTTTTCTGTTGGTTCACTGGAGGCATCAGTTGACTCATTGCTTGGTGAATCTGTTAAAGACTCATTAGATTTTTCTGTTGGTTCACTCGATGCATCAGTTGTTTCATTGCTTGGTGAATCTGTTGAAGACTCATTAGATTTTTCTGTTGGTTCACTGGAGGCATCAGTTGACTCATTGCTTGGTGAATCTGTTGAAGACTCATTAGATTTTTCTGTTGGTTCACTGGAGGCATCAGTTGACTCATTGCTTGGTGAATCTGTTGAAGACTCATTAGATTTTTCTGTTGGTTCACTGGAGGCTTCAGTTGACTCATTGCTTGGTGAATCTGTTGAAGACTCATTAGATTTTTCTGTTGGTTCACTCGATGCATCAGTTGTTTCATTGCTTGGTGAATCTGTTAAAGACTCGTTAGATTTTTCTGTTGGTTTACTCGATGCATCAGTTGTTTCATTGCTTGGTGAATCTGTTGAAGACTCATTAGATTTTTCTGTTGGTTCACTGGAGGCATCAGTTGACTCATTGCTTGGTGAATCTGTTGAAGACTCATTAGATTTTTCTGTTGGTTCACTGGAGGCATCAGTTGACTCATTGCTTGGTGAATCTGTTGAAGACTCATTAGATTTTTCTGTTGGTTCACTGGAGGCATCAGTTGACTCATTGCTTGGTGAATCTGTTGAAGACTCATGAGATTTTTCTGTTGGTTCACTCGATGCATCAGTTGTTTCATTGCTTGGTGAATCTGTTAAAGACTCATTAGATTTTTCTGTTGGTTCATTCGATGCATCAGTTGTTTCATTGCTTGGTGAATCTGTTGAAGACTCATTAGATTTTTCTGTTGGTTCACTGGAGGCATCAGTTGACTCATTGCTTGGTGAATCTGTTGAAGACTCATTAGATTTTTCTGTTGGTTCACTGGAGGCATCAGTTGACTCATTGCTTGGTGAATCTGTTGAAGACTCATTAGATTTTTCTGTTGGTTCACTCGATGCATCAGTTGTTTCATTGCTTGGTGAATCTGTTGAAGACTCATTAGATTTTTCTGTTGGTTCACTGGAGGCATCAGTTGACTCATTGCTTGGTGAATCTTTTGAAGACTCATTAGATTTTTCTGTTGGTTCACTGGAGGCATCAGTTGACTCATTGCTTGGTGAATCTGTTGAAGACTCATTAGATTTTTCTGTTGGTTCACTGGAGGCATCAGTTGACTCATTGCTTGGTGAATCTGTTAAAGACTCATTAGATTTTTCTGTTGGTTCACTCGATGCATCAGTTGTTTCATTGCTTGGTGAATCTGTTGAAGACTCATTAGATTTTTCTGTTGGTTCACTGGAGGCATCAGTTGACTCATTGCTTGGTGAATCTGTTGAAGACTCATTAGATTTTTCTGTTGGTTCACTGGAGGCATCAGTTGACTCATTGCTTGGTGAATCTGTTGAAGACTCATTAGATTTTTCTGTTGGTTCACTGGAGGCATCAGTTGACTCATTGCTTGGTGAATCTGTTGAAGACTCATTAGATTTTTCTGTTGGTTCACTCGATGCATCAGTTGTTTCATTGCTTGGTGAATCTGTTGAAGACTCATTAGATTTTTCTGTTGGTTTACTCGATGCATTAGTTGTTTCATTGCTTGGTGAATCTGTTGAAGACTCATTAGATTTTTCTGTTGGTTCACTGGAGGCATCAGTTGACTCATTGCTTGGTGAATCTGTTGAAGACTCATTAGATTTTTCTGTTGGTTCACTCGATGCATTAGTTGTTTCATTGCTTGGTGAATCTGTTGAAGACTCATTAGATTTTTCTGTTGGTTCACTGGAGGCATCAGTTGACTCATTGCTTGGTGAATCTGTTGAAGACTCATTAGATTTTTCTGTTGGTTCACTGGAAGCATCAGTTGACTCATTGCTTGGTGAATCTGTTGAAGACTCATTAGATTTTTCTGTTGGTTCACTCGATGCATCAGTTGTTTCATTGCTTGGTGAATCTGTTAAAGACTCATTAGATTTTTCTGTTGGTTCACTCGATGCATCAGTTGTTTCATTGCTTGGTGAATCTGTTGAAGACTCATTAGATTTTTCTGTTGGTTCACTGGAGGCATCAGTTGACTCATTGCTTGGTGTATCTGTTGAAGACTCATTAGATTTTTCTGTTGGTTCACTCGATGCATTAGTTGTTTCATTGCTTGGTGAATCTGTTGAAGACTCATTAGATTTTTCTGTTGGTTCACTGGAGGCATCAGTTGACTCATTGCTTGGTGAATCTGTTGAAGACTCATTAGATTTTTCTGTTGGTTCACTCGATGCATCAGTTGTTTCATTGCTTGGTGAATCTGTTGAAGACTCATTAGATTTTTCTGTTGGTTCACTGGAGGCATCAGTTGACTCATTGCTTGGTAAATCTGTTAAAGACTCATTAGATTTTTCTGTTGGTTCTCTGGAGGCATCAGTTGACTCATTGCTTGGTGTATCTGTTGAAGACTCATTAGATTTTTCTGTTGGTTCACTCGATGCATTAGTTGTTTCATTGCTTGGTGAATCTGTTGAAGACTCATTAGATTTTTCTGTTGGTTCACTGGAGGCATCAGTTGACTCATTGCTTGGTGAATCTGTTGAAGACTCATTAGATTTTTCTGTTGGTTCACTCGATGCATCAGTTGTTTCATTGCTTGGTGAATCTGTTAAAGACTCATTAGATTTTTCTGTTGGTTCACTCGATGCATTAGTTGTTTCATTGCTTGGTGAATCTGTTGAAGACTCATTAGATTTTTCTGTTGGTTCACTGGAGGCATCAGTTGACTCATTGCTTGGTGAATCTGTTGAAGACTCATTAGATTTTTCTGTTGGTTCACTGGAGGCATCAGTTGACTCATTGCTTGGTGAATCTGTTGAAGACTCATTAGATTTTTCTGTTGGTTCACTCGATGCATCAGTTGTTTCATTGCTTGGTGAATCTGTTGAAGACTCATTAGATTTTTCTGTTGGTTCACTGGAGGCATCAGTTGACTCATTGCTTGGTGAATCTGTTGAAGACTCATTAGATTTTTCTGTTGGTTCACTGGAGGCATCAGTTGACTCATTGCTTGGTAAATCTGTTGAAGACTCATTAGATTTTTCTGTTGGTTCACTCGATGCATCAGTTGTTTCATTGCTTGGTGAATCTGTTGAAGACTCATTAGATTTTTCTGTTGGTTCACTGGAGGCATCAGTTGACTCATTGCTTGGTGAATCTGTTGAAGACTCATTAGATTTTTCTGTTGGTTCACTCGATGCATCAGTTGTTTCATTGCTTGGTGAATCTGTTGAAGACTCATTAGATTTTTCTGTTGGTTCACTCGATGCATCAGTTGTTTCATTGCTTGGTGAATCTGTTAAAGACTCATTAGATTTTTCTGTTGGTTCACTCGATGCATCAGTTGTTTCATTGCTTGGTGAATCTGTTGAAGACTCATTAGATTTTTCTGTTGGTTCACTGGAGGCATCAGTTGACTCATTGCTTGGTGAATCTGTTGAAGACTCATTAGATTTTTCTGTTGGTTCACTGGAGGCATCAGTTGACTCATTGCTTGGTAAATCTGTTGAAGACTCATTAAATTTTTCTGTTGGTTCACTCGATGCGTCAGTTGTTTCATTGCTTGGTGAATCTGTTGAAGACTCATTAGATTTTTCTGTTGGTTCACTGGAGGCATCAGTTGACTCATTGCTTGGTGAATCTGTTGAAGACTCATTAGATTTTTCTGTTGGTTCACTGGAGGCATCAGTTGACTCATTGCTTGGTGAATCTGTTGAAGACTCATTAGATTTTTCTGTTGGTTCACTCGATGCATCAGTTGTTTCATTGCTTGGTGAATCTGTTGAAGACTCATTAGATTTTTCTGTTGGTTCACTGGAGGCATCAGTTGACTCATTGCTTGGTGAATCTGTTGAAGACTCATTAGATTTTTCTGTTGGTTCACTGGAGGCATCAGTTGACTCATTGCTTGGTGAATCTGTTGAAGACTCATTAGATTTTTCTGTTGGTTCACTCGATGCATCAGTTGTTTCATTGCTTGGTGAATCTGTTGAAGACTCATTAGATTTTTCTGTTGGTTCACTCGATGCATCAGTTGTTTCAATGCTTGGTGAATCTGTTGAAGACTCATTAGATTTTTCTGTTGGTTCACTGGAGGCATCAGTTGACTCATTGCTTGGTGAATCTGTTGAAGACTCATTAGATTTTTCTGTTGGTTCACTCGATGCATCAGTTGTTTCATTGCTTGGTGAATCTGTTGAAGACTCATTAGATTTTTCTGTTGGTTCACTTGATGCATTAGTTGTTTCATTGCTTGGTGAATCTGTTGAAGACTCATTAGATTTTTCTGTTGGTTCACTGGAGGCATCAGTTGACTCATTGCTTGGTGAATCTGTTGAAGACTCATTAGATTTTTCTGTTGGTTCACTGGAGGCATCAGTTGACTCATTGCTTGGTGAATCTGTTGAAGACTCATTAGATTTTTCTGTTGGTTCACTGGAGGCATCAGTTGACTCATTGCTTGGTGAATCTGTTGAAGACTCATTAGATTTTTCTGTTGGTTCACTGGAGGCATCAGTTGACTCATTGCTTGGTGAATCTGTTGAAGACTCATTAGATTTTTCTGTTGGTTCACTCGATGCATCAGTTGTTTCATTGCTTGGTGAATCTGTTGAAGACTCATTAGATTTTTCTGTTGGTTCACTGGAGGCATCAGTTGACTCATTGCTTGGTGAATCTGTTGAAGACTCATTAGATTTTTCTGTTGGTTCACTCGATGCATCAGTTGTTTCATTGCTTGGTGAATCTGTTGAAGACTCATTAGATTTTTCTGTTGGTTCACTGGAGGCATCAGTTGACTCATTGCTTGGTGAATCTGTTGAAGACTCATTAGATTTTTCTGTTGGTTCACTCGATGCATCAGTTGTTTCATTGCTTGGTGAATCTGTTGAAGACTCATTAGATTTTTCTGTTGGTTCACTGGAGGCATCAGTTGACTCATTGCTTGGTGAATCTGTTGAAGACTCATTAGATTTTTCTGTTGGTTCACTTGATGCATCAGTTGTTTCATTGCTTGGTGAATCTGTTGAAGACTCATTAGATTTTTCTGTTGGTTCACTCGATGCATTAGTTGTTTCATTGCTTGGTGAATCTGTTGAAGACTCATTAGATTTTTCTGTTGGTTCACTGGAGGCATCAGTTGACTCATTGCTTGGTGAATCTGTTGAAGACTCATTAGATTGTTCTGTTGGTTCACTCGATGCATCAGTTGTTTCATTGCTTGGTGAATCTGTTGAAGACTCATTAGATTTTTCTGTTGGTTCACTGGAGGCATCAGTTGACTCATTGCTTGGTGAATCTGTTGAAGACTCATTAGATTTTTCTGTTGGTTCACTCGATGCATCAGTTGTTTCATTGCTTGGTGAATCTGTTGAAGACTCATTAGATTTTTCTGTTGGTTCACTGGAGGCATCAGTTGACTCATTGCTTGGTGAATCTGTTGAAGACTCATTAGATTTTTCTGTTGGTTCACTGGAGGCATCAGTTGACTCATTGCTTGGTGAATCTGTTGAAGACTCATTAGATTTTTCTGTTGGTTTACTCGATGCATTAGTTGTTTCATTGCTTGGTGAATCTGTTGAAGACTCATTAGATTTTTCTGTTGGTTCACTGGAGGCATCAGTTGACTCATTGCTTGGTGAATCTGTTGAAGACTCATTAGATTTTTCTGTTGGTTCACTCGATGCATCAGTTGTTTCATTGCTTGGTGAATCTGTTGAAGACTCATTAGATTTTTCTGTTGGTTCACTGGAGGCATCAGTTGACTCATTGCTTGGTGAATCTGTTGAAGACTCATTAGATTGTTCTGTTGGTTCACTCGATGCATCAGTTGTTTCATTGCTTGGTGAATCTGTTGAAGACTCATTAGATTTTTCTGTTGGTTCACTGGAGGCATCAGTTGACTCATTGCTTGGTGAATCTGTTGAAGACTCATTAGATTTTTCTGTTGGTTCACTGGAGGCATCAGTTGACTCATTGCTTGGTGAATCTGTTGAAGACTCATTAGATTTTTCTGTTGGTTCACTGGAGGCATCAGTTGACTCATTGCTTGGTGAATCTGTTGAAGACTCATTAGATTTTTCTGTTGGTTTACTGGAGGCATCAGTTGACTCATTGCTTGGTGAATCTGTTGAAGACTTATTAGATTTTTCTGTTGGTTCACTGGAGGCATCAGTTGACTCATTGCTTGGTGAATCTGTTGAAGACTCATTAGATTTTTCTGTTGGTTCACTCGATGCATCAGTTGATTCATTGCTTGGTGAATCTGTTAAAGACTCATTAGATTTTTCTGTTGGTTTACTCGATGCATCAGTTGTTTCATTGCTTGGTGAATCTGTTGAAGACTCATTAGATTTTTCTGTTGGTTTACTCGATGCATCAGTTGTTTCATTGCTTGGTGAATCTGTTGAAGACTCATTAGATTTTTCTGTTGGTTCACTGGAGGCATCAGTTGACTCATTGCTTGGTGAATCTGTTGAAGACTCATTAGATTTTTCTGTTGGTTCACTGGAGGCATCAGTTGACTCATTGCTTGGTGAATCTGTTGAAGACTCATTAGATTTTTCTGTTGGTTCACTGGAGGCATCAGTTGACTCATTGCTTGGTGAATCTGTTGAAGACTCATTAGATTTTTCTGTTGGTTCACTGGAGGCATCAGTTGACTCATTGCTTGGTGAATCTGTTGAAGACTCATTAGATTTTTCTGTTGGTTCACTCGATGCATCAGTTGTTTCATTGCTTGGTGAATCTGTTGAAGACTCATTAGATTTTTCTGTTGGTTCACTCGATGCATTAGTTGTTTCATTGCTTGGTGAATCTGTTGAAGACTCATTAGATTTTTCTGTTGGTTCACTGGAGGCATCAGTTGACTCATTGCTTGGTGAATCTGTTGAAGACTCATTAGATTTTTCTGTTGGTTCACTCGATGCATCAGTTGTTTCATTGCTTGGTGAATCTGTTGAAGACTCATTAGATTTTTCTGTTGGTTCACTGGAGGCATCAGTTGACTCATTGCTTGGTGAATCTGTTGAAGACTCATTAGATTTTTCTGTTGGTTCACTGGAGGCATCAGTTGACTCATTGCTTGGTGAATCTGTTGAAGACTCATTAGATTTTTCTGTTGGTTCACTGGAGGCATCAGTTGACTCATTGCTTGGTGAATCTGTTGAAGACTCATTAGATTTTTCTGTCGGTTCACTCGATGCATCAGTTGTTTCATTGCTTGGTGAATCTGTTAAAGACTCATTAGATTTTTCTGTTGGTTTACTCGATGCATCAGTTGTTTCATTGCTTGGTGAATCTGTTAAAGACTCATTAGATTTTTCTGTTGGTTCACTCGATGCATCAGTTGTTTCATTGCTTGGTGAATCTGTTGAAGACTCATTAGATTTTTCTGTTGGTTCACTGGAGGCATCAGTTGACTCATTGCTTGGTGAATCTGTTGAAGACTCATTAGATTTTTCTGTTGGTTTACTGGAGGCATCAGTTGACTCATTGCTTGGTGAATCTGTTGAAGACTCATTAGATTTTTCTGTTGGTTCACTGGAGGCATCAGTTGACTCATTGCTTGGTGAATCTGTTGAAGACTCATTAGATTTTTCTGTTGGTTCACTGGAGGCATCAGTTGACTCATTGCTTGGTGAATCTGTTGAAGACTCATTAGATTTTTCTGTTGGTTCACTGGAGGCATCAGTTGACTCATTGCTTGGTGAATCTGTTGAAGACTCATTAGATTTTTCTGTTGGTTCCCTCGATGCATCAGTTGTTTCATTGCTTGGTGAATCTGTTAAAGACTCATTAGATTTTTCTGTTGGTTCACTCGATGCATCAGTTGTTTCATTGCTTGGTGAATCTGTTGAAGACTCATTAGATTTTTCTGTTGGTTCACTGGAGGCATCAGTTGACTCATTGCTTGGTGAATCTGTTGAAGACTCATTAGATTTTTCTGTTGGTTCACTGGAGGCATCAGTTGACTCATTACTTGGTGAATCTGTTGAAGACTCATTAGATTTTTCTGTTGGTTCACTCGATGCATCAGTTGTTTCATTGCTTGGTGAATCTGTTGAAGACTCATTAGATTTTTCTGTTGGTTCACTGGAGGCATCAGTTGACTCATTGCTTGGTGAATCTGTTGAAGACTCATTAGATTTTTCTGTTGGTTCACTCGATGCATCAGTTGTTTCATTGCTTGGTGAATCTGTTGAAGACTCATTAGATTTTTCTGTTGGTTCACTGGAGGCATCAGTTGACTCATTGCTTGGTGAATCTGTTGAAGACTCATTAGATTTTTCTGTTGGTTCACTTGATGCATCAGTTGTTTCATTACTTGGTGAATCTGTTGAAGACTCATTAGATTTTTCTGTTGGTTCACTCGATGCATTAGTTGTTTCATTGCTTGGTGAATCTGTTGAAGACTCATTAGATTTTTCTGTTGGTTCACTGGAGGCATCAGTTGACTCATTGCTTGGTGAATCTGTTGAAGACTCATTAGATTGTTCTGTTGGTTCACTCGATGCATCAGTTGTTTCATTGCTTAGTGAATCTGTTGAAGACTCATTAGATTTTTCTGTTGGTTCACTGGAGGCATCAGTTGACTCATTGCTTGGTGAATCTGTTGAAGACTCATTAGATTTTTCTGTTGGTTCACTCGATGCATCAGTTGTTTCATTGCTTGGTGAATCTGTTGAAGACTCATTAGATTTTTCTGTTGGTTCACTCGATGCATCAGTTGTTTCATTGCTTGGTGAATCTGTTAAAGACTCATTAGATTTTTCTGTTGGTTTACTCGATGCATCAGTTGTTTCATTGCTTTGTGAATCTGTTGAAGACTCATTAGATTTTTCTGTTGGTTCACTGGAGGCATCAGTTGACTCATTGCTTGGTGAATCTGTTGAAGACTCATTAGATTTTTCTGTTGGTTCACTGGAGGCATCAGTTGACTCATTGCTTGGTGAATCTGTTGAAGACTCATTAGATTTTTCTGTTGGTTCACTCGATGCATCAGTTGTTTCATTGCTTGGTGAATCTGTTAAAGACTCATTAGATTTTTCTGTTGGTTTACTCGATGCATCAGTTGTTTCATTGCTTTGTGAATCTGTTGAAGACTCATTAGATTTTTCTGTTGGTTTACTCGATGCATCAGTTGTTTCATTGCTTGGTGAATCTGTTGAAGACTCATTAGATTTTTCTGTTGGTTCACTGGAGGCATCAGTTGACTCATTGCTTGGTGAATCTGTTGAAGACTCATTAGATTTTTCTGTTGGTTCACTGGAGGCATCAGTTGACTCATTGCTTGGTGAATCTGTTGAAGACTCATTAGATTTTTCTGTTGGTTCACTGGAGGCATCAGTTGACTCATTGCTTGGTGAATCTGTTGAAGACTCATTAGATTTTTCTGTTGGTTCACTCGATGCATCAGTTGTTTCATTGCTTGGTGAATCTGTTGAAGACTCATTAGATTTTTCTGTTGGTTCACTGGAGGCATCAGTTGACTCATTGCTTGGTGAATCTGTTGAAGACTCATTAGATTTTTCTGTTGGTTCATTCGATGCATCAGTTGTTTCATTGCTTGGTGAATCTGTTAAAGACTCATTAGATTTTTCTGTTGGTTCACTGGAGGCATCAGTTGACTCATTGCTTGGTGAATCTGTTGAAGACTCATTAGATTTTTCTGTTGGTTCACTGGAGGCATCAGTTGACTCATTGCTTGGTGAATCTGTTGAAGACTCATTAGATTTTTCTGTTGGTTCACTGGAGGCATCAGTTGACTCATTGCTTGGTGAATCTGTTGAAGACTCATTAGATTTTTCTGTTGGTTCACTCGATGCATCAGTTGTTTCATTGCTTGGTGAATCTGTTGAAGACTCATTAGATTTTTCTGTTGGTTTACTGGAGGCATCAGTTGACTCATTGCTTGGTGAATCTGTTGAAGACTCATTAGATTTTTCTGTTGGTTCACTCGATGCATCAGTTGTTTCATTGCTTGGTGAATCTGTTGAAGACTCATTAGATTTTTCTGTTGGTTCACTGGAGGCATCAGTTGACTCATTGCTTGGTGAATCTGTTGAAGACTCATTAGATTTTTCTGTTGGTTCACTTGATGCATCAGTTGTTTCATTGCTTGGTGAATCTGTTGAAGACTCATTAGATTTTTCTGTTGGTTCACTCGATGCATCAGTTGTTTCATTGCTTGGTGAATCTGTTGAAGACTCATTAGATTTTTCTGTTGGTTCACTTGATGCATCAGTTGTTTCATTGCTTGGTGAATCTGTTGAAGACTCATTAGATTTTTCTGTTGGTTCACTTGATGCATCAGTTGTTTCATTGCTTGGTGAATCTGTTGAAGACTCATTAGATTTTTCTGTTGGTTCACTGGAGGCATCAGTTGACTCATTGCTTGGTGAATCTGTTGAAGACTCATTAGATTTTTCTGTTGGTTCACTCGATGCATCAGTTGTTTCATTGCTTGGTGAATCTGTTGAAGACTCATTAGATTTTTCTGTTGGTTCACTGGAGGCATCAGTTGACTCATTGCTTGGTGAATCTGTTGAAGACTCATTAGATTTTTCTGTTGGTTCACTGGAGGCATCAGTTGACTCATTGCTTGGTGAATCTGTTGAAGACTCATTAGATTTTTCTGTTGGTTCACTGGATGCATCAGTTGACTCATTGCTTGGTGAATCTGTTGAAGACTCATTAGATTTTTCTGTTGGTTCACTGGAGGCATCAGTTGACTCATTGCTTGGTGAATCTGTTGAAGACTCATTAGATTTTTCTGTTGGTTCACTCGATGCATCAGTTGTTTCATTGCTTGGTGAATCTGTTGAAGACTCATTAGATTTTTCTGTTGGTTCACTCGATGCATCAGTTGTTTCATTGCTTGGTGAATCTGTTGAAGACTCATTAGATTTTTCTGTTGGTTCACTGGAGGCATCAGTTGACTCATTGCTTGGTGAATCTGTTGAAGACTCATTAGATTTTTCTGTTGGTTCACTGGAGGCATCAGTTGACTCATTGCTTGATGAATCTGTTGAAGACTCATTAGATTTTTCTGTTGGTTCACTGGAGGCATCAGTTGACTCATTGCTTGGTGAATCTGTTGAAGACTCATTAGATTTTTCTGTTGGTTCACTGGAGGCATCAGTTGACTCATTGCTTGGTGAATCTGTTGAAGACTCATTAGATTTTTCTGTTGGTTCACTGAATGCATCAGTTGACTCATTGCTTGGTGAATCTGTTGAAGACTCATTAGATTTTTCTGTTGGTTCACTGGAGGCATCAGTTGACTCATTGCTTGGTGAATCTGTTGAAGACTCATTAGATTTTTCTGTTGGTTCACTCGATGCATCAGTTGTTTCATTGCTTGGTGAATCTGTTGAAGACTCATTAGATTTTTCTGTTGGTTTACTCGATGCATCAGTTGTTTCATTGCTTGGTGAATCTGTTGAAGACTCATTAGATTTTTCTGTTGGTTCACTGAATGCATCAGTTGACTCATTGCTTGGTGAATCTGTTGAAGACTCATTAGATTTTTCTGTTGGTTCACTGGAGGCATCAGTTGACTCATTGCTTGGTGAATCTGTTGAAGACTCATTAGATTTTTCTGTTGGTTCACTCGATGCATCAGTTGTTTCATTGCTTGGTGAATCTGTTGAAGACTCATTAGATTTTTCTGTTGGTTTACTCGATGCATCAGTTGTTTCATTGCTTGGTGAATCTGTTGAAGACTCATTAGATTTTTCTGTTGGTTCACTGGAGGCATCAGTTGACTCATTGCTTGGTGAATCTGTTGAAGACTCATTAGATTTTTCTGTTGGTTCACTGGAGGCATCAGTTGACTCATTGCTTGGTGAATCTGTTGAAGACTCATTAGATTTTTCTGTTGGTTCACTCGATGCATCAGTTGTTTCATTGCTTGGTGAATCTGTTGAAGACTCATTAGATTTTTCTGTTGGTTCACTGGAGGCATCAGTTGACTCATTGCTTGGTGAATCTGTTGAAGACTCATTAGATTTTTTTGTTGGTTCACTGGAGGCATCAGTTGACTCATTGCTTGGTGAATCTGTTGAAGACTCATTAGATTTTTCTGTTGGTTCACTCGATGCATCAGTTGTTTCATTGCTTGGTGAATCTGTTGAAGACTCATTAGATTTTTCTGTTGGTTCACTGGAGGCATCAGTTGACTCATTGCTTGGTGAATCTGTTGAAGACTCATTAGATTTTTCTGTTGGTTCACTGGAGGCATCAGTTGACTCATTGCTTGGTGAATCTGTTGAAGACTCATTAGATTTTTCTGTTGGTTCACTCGATGCATCAGTTGTTTCATTGCTTGGTGAATCTGTTGAAGACTCATTAGATTTTTCTGTTGGTTCACTGGAGGCATCAGTTGACTCATTGCTTGGTGAATCTGTTGAAGACTCATTAGATTTTTCTGTTGGTTCACTGGAGGCATCAGTTGACTCATTGCTTGGTGAATCTGTTGAAGACTCATTAGATTTTTCTGTTGGTTCACTGGAGGCATCAGTTGACTCATTGCTTGGTGAATCTGTTGAAGACTCATTAGATTTTTCTGTTGGTTCACTGGAGGCATCAGTTGACTCATTGCTTGGTGAATCTGTTGAAGACTCATTAGATTTTTCTGTTGGTTCACTCGATGCATCAGTTGTTTCATTGCTTGGTGAATCTGTTGAAGACTCATTAGATTTTTCTGTTGGTTCACTCGATGCATCAGTTGTTTCATTGCTTGGTGAATCTGTTAAAGACTCATTAGATTTTTCTGTTGGTTTACTCGATGCATCAGTTGTTTCATTGCTTGGTGAATCTGTTGAAGACTCATTAGATTTTTCTGTTGGTTCACTGGAGGCATCAGTTGACTCATTGCTTGGTGAATCTGTTGAAGACTCATTAGATTTTTCTGTTGGTTCACTGGAGGCATCAGTTGACTCATTGCTTGGTGAATCTGTTGAAGACTCATTAGATTTTTCTGTTGGTTCACTCGATGCATCAGTTGTTTCATTGCTTGGTGAATCTGTTGAAGACTCATTAGATTTTTCTGTTGGTTCACTGGAGGCATCAGTTGACTCATTGCTTGGTGAATCTGTTGAAGACTCATTAGATTTTTCTGTTGGTTCACTGGAGGCATCAGTTGACTCATTGCTTGGTGAATCTGTTGAAGACTCATTAGATTTTTCTGTTGGTTCACTCGATGCATCAGTTGTTTCATTGCTTGGTGAATCTGTTGAAGACTCATTAGATTTTTCTGTTGGTTCACTCGATGCATCAGTTGTTTCATTGCTTGGTGAATCTGTTAAAGACTCATTAGATTTTTCTGTTGGTTTACTCGATGCATCAGTTGTTTCATTGCTTGGTGAATCTGTTAAAGACTCATTAGATTTTTCTGTTGGTTCACTGGAGGCATCAGTTGACTCATTGCTTGGTGAATCTGTTGAAGACTCATTAGATTTTTCTGTTGGTTCACTCGATGCATCAGTTGTTTCATTGCTTGGTGAATCTGTTGAAGACTCATTAGATTTTTCTGTTGGTTCACTCGATGCATCAGTTGTTTCATTGCTTGGTGAATCTGTTAAAGACTCATTAGATTTTTCTGTTGGTTCACTGGAGGCATCAGTTGACTCATTGCTTGGTGAATCTGTTGAAGACTCATTAGATTTTTCTGTTGGTTCACTGGAGGCATCAGTTGACTCATTGCTTGGTGAATCTGTTGAAGACTCATTAGATTTTTCTGTTGGTTCACTGGAGGCATCAGTTGACTCATTGCTTGGTGAATCTGTTGAAGACTCATTAGATTTTTCTGTTGGTTCACTTGATGCATCAGTTGTTTCATTGCTTGGTGAATCTGTTGAAGACTCATTAGATTTTTCTGTTGGTTTACTTGATGCATCAGTTGTTTCATTGCTTGGTGAATCTGTTGAAGACTCATTAGATTTTTCTGTTGGTTCACTGGAGGCATCAGTTGACTCATTGCTTGGTGAATCTGTTGAAGACTCATTAGATTTTTCTGTTGGTTCACTGGAGGCATCAGTTGACTCATTGCTTGGTGAATCTGTTGAAGACTCATTAGATTTTTCTGTTGGTTCACTGGAGGCATCAGTTGACTCATTGCTTGGTGAATCTGTTGAAGACTCATTAGATTTTTCTGTTGGTTCACTCGATGCATCAGTTGTTTCATTGCTTGGTGAATCTGTTGAAGACTCATTAGATTTTTCTGTTGGTTCACTCGATGCATCAGTTGTTTCATTGCTTGGTGAATCTGTTAAAGACTCATTAGATTTTTCTGTTGGTTTACTCGATGCATCAGTTGTTTCATTGCTTGGTGAATCTGTTGAAGACTCATTAGATTTTTCTGTTGGTTCACTCGATGCATCAGTTGTTTCATTGCTTGGTGAATCTGTTAAAGACTCATTAGATTTTTCTGTTGGTTTACTCGATGCATCAGTTGTTTCATTGCTTGGTGAATCTGTTAAAGACTCATTAGATTTTTCTGTTGGTTCACTGGAGGCATCAGTTGACTCATTGCTTGGTGAATCTGTTGAAGACTCATTAGATTTTTCTGTTGGTTCACTCGATGCATCAGTTGTTTCATTGCTTGGTGAATCTGTTGAAGACTCATTAGATTTTTCTGTTGGTTCACTCGATGCATCAGTTGTTTCATTGCTTGGTGAATCTGTTAAAGACTCATTAGATTTTTCTGTTGGTTCACTGGAGGCATCAGTTGACTCATTGCTTGGTGAATCTGTTGAAGACTTATTAGATTTTTCTGTTGGTTCACTGGAGGCATCAGTTGACTCATTGCTTGGTGAATCTGTTGAAGACTCATTAGATTTTTCTGTTGGTTCACTCGATGCATCAGTTGTTTCATTGCTTGGTGAATCTGTTGAAGACTCATTAGATTTTTCTGTTGGTTCACTCGATGCATCAGTTGTTTCATTGCTTGGTGAATCTGTTGAAGACTCATTAGATTTTTCTGTTGGTTCACTGGAGGCATCAGTTGACTCATTGCTTGGTGAATCTGTTGAAGACTCATTAGATTTTTCTGTTGGTTCACTGGAGGCATCAGTTGACTCATTGCTTGATGAATCTGTTGAAGACTCATTAGATTTTTCTGTTGGTTCACTGGAGGCATCAGTTGACTCATTGCTTGGTGAATCTGTTGAAGACTCATTAGATTTTTCTGTTGGTTCACTCGATGCATCAGTTGTTTCATTGCTTGGTGAATCTGTTGAAGACTCATTAGATTTTTCTGTTGGTTCACTCGATGCATCAGTTGTTTCATTGCTTGGTGAATCTGTTGAAGACTCATTAGATTTTTCTGTTGGTTCACTGGAGGCATCAGTTGACTCATTGCTTGGTGAATCTGTTGAAGACTCATTACATTTTTCTGTTGGTTCACTCGATGCATCAGTTGTTTCATTGCTTGGTGAATCTGTTAAAAACTCATTAGATTTTTCTGTTGGTTTACTCGATGCATCAGTTGTTTCATTGCTTTGTGAATCTGTTGAAGACTCATTAGATTTTTCTGTTGGTTTACTCGATGCATCAGTTGTTTCATTGCTTGGTGAATCTGTTGAAGACTCATTAGATTTTTCTGTTGGTTCACTGGAGGCATCAGTTGACTCATTGCTTGGTGAATCTGTTGAAGACTCATTAGATTTTTCTGTTGGTTCACTGGAGGCATCAGTTGACTCATTGCTTGGTGAATCTGTTGAAGACTCATTAGATTTTTCTGTTGGTTCACTGGAGGCATCAGTTGACTCATTGCTTGGTGAATCTGTTGAAGACTCATTAGATTTTTCTGTTGGTTCACTCGATGCATCAGTTGTTTCATTGCTTGGTGAATCTGTTGAAGACTCATTAGATTTTTCTGTTGGTTCACTGGAGGCATCAGTTGACTCATTGCTTGGTGAATCTGTTGAAGACTCATTAGATTTTTCTGTTGGTTCATTCGATGCATCAGTTGTTTCATTGCTTGGTGAATCTGTTAAAGACTCATTAGATTTTTCTGTTGGTTCACTGGAGGCATCAGTTGACTCATTGCTTGGTGAATCTGTTGAAGACTCATTAGATTTTTCTGTTGGTTCACTGGAGGCATCAGTTGACTCATTGCTTGGTGAATCTGTTGAAGACTCATTAGATTTTTCTGTTGGTTCACTGGAGGCATCAGTTGACTCATTGCTTGGTGAATCTGTTGAAGACTCATTAGATTTTTCTGTTGGTTCACTCGATGCATCAGTTGTTTCATTGCTTGGTGAATCTGTTGAAGACTCATTAGATTTTTCTGTTGGTTTACTGGAGGCATCAGTTGACTCATTGCTTGGTGAATCTGTTGAAGACTCATTAGATTTTTCTGTTGGTTCACTCGATGCATCAGTTGTTTCATTGCTTGGTGAATCTGTTGAAGACTCATTAGATTTTTCTGTTGGTTCACTGGAGGCATCAGTTGACTCATTGGTTGGTGAATCTGTTGAAGACTCATTAGATTTTTCTGTTGGTTCACTTGATGCATCAGTTGTTTCATTGCTTGGTGAATCTGTTGAAGACTCATTAGATTTTTCTGTTGGTTCACTCGATGCATCAGTTGTTTCATTGCTTGGTGAATCTGTTGAAGACTCATTAGATTTTTCTGTTGGTTCACTTGATGCATCAGTTGTTTCATTGCTTGGTGAATCTGTTGAAGACTCATTAGATTTTTCTGTTGGTTCACTTGATGCATCAGTTGTTTCATTGCTTGGTGAATCTGTTGAAGACTCATTAGATTTTTCTGTTGGTTCACTGGAGGCATCAGTTGACTCATTGCTTGGTGAATCTGTTGAAGACTCATTAGATTTTTCTGTTGGTTCACTCGATGCATCAGTTGTTTCATTGCTTGGTGAATCTGTTGAAGACTCATTAGATTTTTCTGTTGGTTCACTGGAGGCATCAGTTGACTCATTGCTTGGTGAATCTGTTGAAGACTCATTAGATTTTTCTGTTGGTTCACTGGAGGCATCAGTTGACTCATTGCTTGGTGAATCTGTTGAAGACTCATTAGATTTTTCTGTTGGTTCACTGGATGCATCAGTTGACTCATTGCTTGGTGAATCTGTTGAAGACTCATTAGATTTTTCTGTTGGTTCACTGGAGGCATCAGTTGACTCATTGCTTGGTGAATCTGTTGAAGACTTATTAGATTTTTCTGTTGGTTCACTCGATGCATCAGTTGTTTCATTGCTTGGTGAATCTGTTGAAGACTCATTAGATTTTTCTGTTGGTTCACTCGATGCATCAGTTGTTTCATTGCTTGGTGAATCTGTTGAAGACTCATTAGATTTTTCTGTTGGTTCACTGGAGGCATCAGTTGACTCATTGCTTGGTGAATCTGTTGAAGACTCATTAGATTTTTCTGTTGGTTCACTGGAGGCATCAGTTGACTCATTGCTTGATGAATCTGTTGAAGACTCATTAGATTTTTCTGTTGGTTCACTGGAGGCATCAGTTGACTCATTGCTTGGTGAATCTGTTGAAGACTCATTAGATTTTTCTGTTGGTTCACTGGAGGCATCAGTTGACTCATTGCTTGGTGAATCTGTTGAAGACTCATTAGATTTTTCTGTTGGTTCACTGAATGCATCAGTTGACTCATTGCTTGGTGAATCTGTTGAAGACTCATTAGATTTTTCTGTTGGTTCACTGGAGGCATCAGTTGACTCATTGCTTGGTGAATCTGTTGAAGACTCATTAGATTTTTCTGTTGGTTCACTCGATGCATCAGTTGTTTCATTGCTTGGTGAATCTGTTGAAGACTCATTAGATTTTTCTGTTGGTTTACTCGATGCATCAGTTGTTTCATTGCTTGGTGAATCTGTTGAAGACTCATTAGATTTTTCTGTTGGTTCACTGGAGGCATCAGTTGACTCATTGCTTGGTGAATCTGTTGAAGACTCATTAGATTTTTCTGTTGGTTCACTGGAGGCATCAGTTGACTCATTGCTTGGTGAATCTGTTGAAGACTCATTAGATTTTTCTGTTGGTTCACTCGATGCATCAGTTGTTTCATTGCTTGGTGAATCTGTTGAAGACTCATTAGATTTTTCTGTTGGTTCACTGGAGGCATCAGTTGACTCATTGCTTGGTGAATCTGTTGAAGACTCATTAGATTTTTCTGTTGGTTCACTGGAGGCATCAGTTGACTCATTGCTTGGTGAATCTGTTGAAGACTCATTAGATTTTTCTGTTGGTTCACTCGATGCATCAGTTGTTTCATTGCTTGGTGAATCTGTTGAAGACTCATTAGATTTTTCTGTTGGTTCACTGGAGGCATCAGTTGACTCATTGCTTGGTGAATCTGTTGAAGACTCATTAGATTTTTCTGTTGGTTCACTGGAGGCATCAGTTGACTCATTGCTTGGTGAATCTGTTGAAGACTCATTAGATTTTTCTGTTGGTTCACTCGATGCATCAGTTGTTTCATTGCTTGGTGAATCTGTTGAAGACTCATTAGATTTTTCTGTTGGTTCACTGGAGGCATCAGTTGACTCATTGCTTGGTGAATCTGTTGAAGACTCATTAGATTTTTCTGTTGGTTCACTGGAGGCATCAGTTGACTCATTGCTTGGTGAATCTGTTGAAGACTCATTAGATTTTTCTGTTGGTTCACTGGAGGCATCAGTTGACTCATTGCTTGGTGAATCTGTTGAAGACTCATTAGATTTTTCTGTTGGTTCACTGGAGGCATCAGTTGACTCATTGCTTGGTGAATCTGTTGAAGACTCATTAGATTTTTCTGTTGGTTCACTCGATGCATCAGTTGTTTCATTGCTTGGTGAATCTGTTGAAGACTCATTAGATTTTTCTGTTGGTTCACTCGATGCATCAGTTGTTTCATTGCTTGGTGAATCTGTTAAAGACTCATTAGATTTTTCTGTTGGTTTACTCGATGCATCAGTTGTTTCATTGCTTGGTGAATCTGTTGAAGACTCATTAGATTTTTCTGTTGGTTCACTGGAGGCATCAGTTGACTCATTGCTTGGTGAATCTGTTGAAGACTCATTAGATTTTTCTGTTGGTTCACTGGAGGCATCAGTTGACTCATTGCTTGGTGAATCTGTTGAAGACTCATTAGATTTTTCTGTTGGTTCACTCGATGCATCAGTTGTTTCATTGCTTGGTGAATCTGTTGAAGACTCATTAGATTTTTCTGTTGGTTCACTGGAGGCATCAGTTGACTCATTGCTTGGTGAATCTGTTGAAGACTCATTAGATTTTTCTGTTGGTTCACTGGAGGCATCAGTTGACTCATTGCTTGGTGAATCTGTTGAAGACTCATTAGATTTTTCTGTTGGTTCACTCGATGCATCAGTTGTTTCATTGCTTGGTGAATCTGTTGAAGACTCATTAGATTTTTCTGTTGGTTCACTCGATGCATCAGTTGTTTCATTGCTTGGTGAATCTGTTAAAGACTCATTAGATTTTTCTGTTGGTTTACTCGATGCATCAGTTGTTTCATTGCTTGGTGAATCTGTTAAAGACTCATTAGATTTTTCTGTTGGTTCACTGGAGGCATCAGTTGACTCATTGCTTGGTGAATCTGTTGAAGACTCATTAGATTTTTCTGTTGGTTCACTCGATGCATCAGTTGTTTCATTGCTTGGTGAATCTGTTGAAGACTCATTAGATTTTTCTGTTGGTTCACTCGATGCATCAGTTGTTTCATTGCTTGGTGAATCTGTTAAAGACTCATTAGATTTTTCTGTTGGTTCACTGGAGGCATCAGTTGACTCATTGCTTGGTGAATCTGTTGAAGACTCATTAGATTTTTCTGTTGGTTCACTGGAGGCATCAGTTGACTCATTGCTTCGTGAATCTGTTGAAGACTCATTAGATTTTTCTGTTGGTTCACTGGAGGCATCAGTTGACTCATTGCTTGGTGAATCTGTTGAAGACTCATTAGATTTTTCTGTTGGTTCACTTGATGCATCAGTTGTTTCATTGCTTGGTGAATCTGTTGAAGACTCATTAGATTTTTCTGTTGGTTTACTTGATGCATCAGTTGTTTCATTGCTTGGTGAATCTGTTGAAGACTCATTAGATTTTTCTGTTGGTTCACTGGAGGCATCAGTTGACTCATTGCTTGGTGAATCTGTTGAAGACTCATTAGATTTTTCTGTTGGTTCACTGGAGGCATCAGTTGACTCATTGCTTGGTGAATCTGTTGAAGACTCATTAGATTTTTCTGTTGGTTCACTGGAGGCATCAGTTGACTCATTGCTTGGTGAATCTGTTGAAGACTCATTAGATTTTTCTGTTGGTTCACTCGATGCATCAGTTGTTTCATTGCTTGGTGAATCTGTTGAAGACTCATTAGATTTTTCTGTTGGTTCACTCGATGCATCAGTTGTTTCATTGCTTGGTGAATCTGTTAAAGACTCATTAGATTTTTCTGTTGGTTTACTCGATGCATCAGTTGTTTCATTGCTTGGTGAATCTGTTGAAGACTCATTAGATTTTTCTGTTGGTTCACTCGATGCATCAGTTGTTTCATTGCTTGGTGAATCTGTTAAAGACTCATTAGATTTTTCTGTTGGTTTACTCGATGCATCAGTTGTTTCATTGCTTGGTGAATCTGTTAAAGACTCATTAGATTTTTCTGTTGGTTCACTGGAGGCATCAGTTGACTCATTGCTTGGTGAATCTGTTGAAGACTCATTAGATTTTTCTGTTGGTTCACTCGATGCATCAGTTGTTTCATTGCTTGGTGAATCTGTTGAAGACTCATTAGATTTTTCTGTTGGTTCACTCGATGCATCAGTTGTTTCATTGCTTGGTGAATCTGTTAAAGACTCATTAGATTTTTCTGTTGGTTCACTGGAGGCATCAGTTGACTCATTGCTTGGTGAATCTGTTGAAGACTCATTAGATTTTTCTGTTGGTTCACTGGAGGCATCAGTTGACTCATTGCTTGGTGAATCTGTTGAAGACTCATTAGATTTTTCTGTTGGTTCACTCGATGCATCAGTTGTTTTATTGCTTGGTGAATCTGTTGAAGACTCATTAGATTTTTCTGTTGGTTCACTCGATGCATCAGTTGTTTCATTGCTTGGTGAATCTGTTGAAGACTCATTAGATTTTTCTGTTGGTTCACTGGAGGCATCAGTTGACTCATTGCTTGGTGAATCTGTTGAAGACTCATTAGATTTTTCTGTTGGTTCACTGGAGGCATCAGTTGACTCATTGCTTGATGAATCTGTTGAAGACTCATTAGATTTTTCTGTTGGTTCACTGGAGGCATCAGTTGACTCATTGCTTGGTGAATCTGTTGAAGACTCATTAGATTTTTCTGTTGGTTCACTGGAGGCATCAGTTGACTCATTGCTTGGTGAATCTGTTGAAGACTCATTAGATTTTTCTGTTGGTTCACTCGATGCATCAGTTGTTTCATTGCTTGGTGAATCTGTTGAAGACTCATTAGATTTTTCTGTTGGTTCACTGGATGCATCAGTTGACTCATTGCTTGGTGAATCTGTTGAAGACTCATTAGATTTTTCTGTTGGTTCACTGGAGGCATCAGTTGACTCATTGCTTGGTGAATCTGTTGAAGACTCATTAGATTTTTCTGTTGGTTCACTCGATGCATCAGTTGTTTCATTGCTTGGTGAATCTGTTGAAGACTCATTAGATTTTTCTGTTGGTTTACTCGATGCATCAGTTGTTTCATTGCTTGGTGAATCTGTTGAAGACTCATTAGATTTTTCTGTTGGTTTACTGGAGGCATCAGTTGACTCATTGCTTGGTGAATCTGTTGAAGACTCATTAGATTTTTCTGTTGGTTCACTGGAGGCATCAGTTGACTCATTGCTTGATGAATCTGTTGAAGACTCATTAGATTTTTCTGTTGGTTCACTGGAGGCATCAGTTGACTCATTGCTTGGTGAATCTGTTGAAGACTCATTAGATTTTTCTGTTGGTTCACTTGATGCATCAGTTGTTTCATTGCTTGGTGAATCTGTTGAAGACTCATTAGATTTTTCTGTTGGTTCACTCGATGCATCAGTTGTTTCATTGCTTGGTGAATCTGTTGAAGACTCATTAGATTTTTCTGTTGGTTCACTTGATGCATCAGTTGTTTCATTGCTTGGTGAATCTGTTGAAGACTCATTAGATTTTTCTGTTGGTTCACTTGATGCATCAGTTGTTTCATTGCTTGGTGAATCTGTTGAAGACTCATTAGATTTTTCTGTTGGTTCACTGGAGGCATCAGTTGACTCATTGCTTGGTGAATCTGTTGAAGACTCATTAGATTTTTCTGTTGGTTCACTGGAGGCATCAGTTGACTCATTGCTTGGTGAATCTGTTGAAGACTCATTAGATTTTTCTGTTGGTTCACTGGAGGCATCAGTTGACTCATTGCTTGGTGAATCTGTTGAAGACTCATTAGATTTTTCTGTTGGTTCACTGGAGGCATCAGTTGACTCATTGCTTGGTGAATCTGTTGAAGACTCATTAGATTTTTCTGTTGGTTCACTTGATGCATCAGTTGTTTCATTGCTTGGTGAATCTGTTGAAGACTCATTAGATTTTTCTGTTGGTTCACTTGATGCATCAGTTGTTTCATTGCTTGGTGAATCTGTTGAAGACTCATTAGATTTTTCTGTTGGTTCACTTGATGCATCAGTTGTTTCATTGCTTGGTGAATCTGTTGAAGACTCATTAGATTTTTCTGTTGGTTCACTCGATGCATCAGTTGTTTCATTGCTTGGTGAATCTGTTGAAGACTCATTAGATTTTTCTGTTGGTTCACTTGATGCATCAGTTGTTTCATTGCTTGGTGAATCTGTTGAAGACTCATTAGATTTTTCTGTTGGTTCACTTGATGCATCAGTTGTTTCATTGCTTGGTGAATCTGTTGAAGACTCATTAGATTTTTCTGTTGGTTCACTGGAGGCATCAGTTGACTCATTGCTTGGTGAATCTGTTGAAGACTCATTAGATTTTTCTGTTGGTTCACTGGAGGCATCAGTTGACTCATTGCTTGGTGAATCTGTTGAAGACTCATTAGATTTTTCTGTTGGTTCACTGGAGGCATCAGTTGACTCATTGCTTGGTGAATCTGTTGAAGACTCATTAGATTTTTCTGTTGGTTCACTGGAGGCATCAGTTGACTCATTGCTTGGTGAATCTGTTGAAGACTCATTAGATTTTTCTGTTGGTTCACTGGAGGCATCAGTTGACTCATTGCTTGGTGAATCTGTTGAAGACTCATTAGATTTTTCTGTTGGTTCACTTGATGCATCAGTTGTTTCATTGCTTGGTGAATCTGTTGAAGACTCATTAGATTTTTCTGTTGGTTCACTTGATGCATCAGTTGTTTCATTGCTTGGTGAATCTGTTGAAGACTCATTAGATTTTTCTGTTGGTTCACTTGATGCATCAGTTGTTTCATTGCTTGGTGAATCTGTTGAAGACTCATTAGATTTTTCTGTTGGTTCACTCGATGCATCAGTTGTTTCATTGCTTGGTGAATCTGTTGAAGACTCATTAGATTTTTCTGTTGGTTCACTTGATGCATCAGTTGTTTCATTGCTTGGTGAATCTGTTGAAGACTCATTAGATTTTTCTGTTGGTTCACTTGATGCATCAGTTGTTTCATTGCTTGGTGAATCTGTTGAAGACTCATTAGATTTTTCTGTTGGTTCACTGGAGGCATCAGTTGACTCATTGCTTGGTGAATCTGTTGAAGACTCATTAGATTTTTCTGTTGGTTCACTGGAGGCATCAGTTGACTCATTGCTTGGTGAATCTGTTGAAGACTCATTAGATTTTTCTGTTGGTTCACTGGAGGCATCAGTTGACTCATTGCTTGGTGAATCTGTTGAAGACTCATTAGATTTTTCTGTTGGTTCACTGGAGGCATCAGTTGACTCATTGCTTGGTGAATCTGTTGAAGACTCATTAGATTTTTCTGTTGGTTCACTCGATGCATCAGTTGTTTCATTGCTTGGTGAATCTGTTGAAGACTCATTAGATTTTTCTGTTGGTTCACTGGAGGCATCAGTTGACTCATTGCTTGGTGAATCTGTTGAAGACTCATTAGATTTTTCTGTTGGTTCACTGGAGGCATCAGTTGACTCATTGCTTGGTGAATCTGTTGAAGACTCATTAGATTTTTCTGTTGGTTCACTGGAGGCATCAGTTGACTCATTGCTTGGTGAATCTGTTGAAGACTCATTAGATTTTTCTGTTGGTTCACTGGAGGCATCAGTTGACTCATTGCTTGGTGAATCTGTTGAAGACTCATTAGATTTTTCTGTTGGTTCACTTGATGCATCAGTTGTTTCATTGCTTGGTGAATCTGTTGAAGACTCATTAGATTTTTCTGTTGGTTCACTTGATGCATCAGTTGTTTCATTGCTTGGTGAATCTGTTGAAGACTCATTAGATATTTTTGTTGGTTCACTTGATGCATCAGTTGTTTCATTGCTTGGTGAATCTGTTGAAGACTCATTAGATTTTTCTGTTGGTTCACTTGATGCATCAGTTGTTTCATTGCTTGGTGAATCTGTTGAAGACTCATTAGATTTTTCTGTTGGTTCACTTGATGCATCAGTTGTTTCATTGCTTGGTGAATCTGTTGAAGACTCATTAGATTTTTCTGTTGGTTCACTTGATGCATCAGTTGTTTCATTGCTTGGTGAATCTGTTGAAGACTCATTAGATTTTTCTGTTGGTTCACTGGAGGCATCAGTTGACTCATTGCTTGGTGAATCTGTTGAAGACTCATTAGATTTTTCTGTTGGTTCACTGGAGGCATCAGTTGACTCATTGCTTGGTGAATCTGTTGAAGACTCATTAGATTTTTCTGTTGGTTCACTCGATGCATCAGTTGTTTCATTGCTTGGTGAATCTGTTGAAGACTCATTAGATTTTTCTGTTGGTTCACTCGATGCATCAGTTGTTTCATTGCTTGGTGAATCTGTTGAAGACTCATTAGATTTTTCTGTTGGTTCACTGGAGGCATCAGTTGACTCATTGCTTGGTGAATCTGTTGAAGACTCATTAGATTTTTCTGTTGGTTTACTGGAGGCATCAGTTGACTCATTGCTTGGTGAATCTGTTGAAGACTCATTAGATTTTTCTGTTGGTTCACTCGATGCATCAGTTGTTTCATTGCTTGGTGAATCTGTTGAAGACTCAATAGATTTTTCTGTTGGTTCACTGGAGGCATCAGTTGACTCATTGCTTGGTGAATCTGTTGAAGACTCATTAGATTTTTCTGTTGGTTCACTGGAGGCATCAGTTGACTCATTGCTTGGTGAATCTGTTGAAGACTCATTAGATTTTTCTGTTGGTTCACTGGAGGCATCAGTTGACTCATTGCTTGGTGAATCTGTTGAAGACTCATTAGATTTTTCTGTTGGTTCACTCGATGCATCAGTTGTTTCATTGCTTGGTGAATCTGTTGAAGACTCATTAGATTTTTCTGTTGGTTCACTGGAGGCATCAGTTGACTCATTGCTTGGTGAATCTGTTGAAGACTCATTAGATTTTTCTGTTGGTTCACTGGAGGCATCAGTTGACTCATTGCTTGGTGAATCTGTTGAAGACTCATTAGATTTTTCTGTTGGTTCACTCGATGCATCAGTTGTTTCATTGCTTGGTGAATCTGTTGAAGACTCATTAGATTTTTCTGTTGGTTCACTCGATGCATCAGTTGTTTCATTGCTTGGTGAATCTGTTGAAGACTCATTAGATTTTTCTGTTGGTTCACTGGAGGCATCAGTTGACTCATTGCTTGGTGAATCTGTTGAAGACTCATTAGATTTTTCTGTTGGTTCACTCGATGCATCAGTTGTTTCATTGCTTGGTGAATCTGTTGAAGACTCATTAGATTTTTCTGTTGGTTCACTCGATGCATCAGTTGTTTCATTGCTTGGTGAATCTGTTGAAGACTCATTAGATTTTTCTGTTGGTTCACTGGAGGCATCAGTTGACTCATTGCTTGGTGAATCTGTTGAAGACTCATTAGATTTTTCTGTTGGTTCACTGGAGGCATCAGTTGACTCATTGCTTGGTGAATCTGTTGAAGACTCATTAGATTTTTCTGTTGGTTCACTCGATGCATCAGTTGACTCATTGCTTGGTGAATCTGTTGAAGACTCATTAGATTTTTCTGTTGGTTCACTGGAGGCATCAGTTGACTCATTGCTTGGTGAATCTGTTGAAGACTCATTAGATTTTTCTGTTGGTTCACTGGAGGCATCAGTTGACTCATTGCTTGGTGAATCTGTTGAAGACTCATTAGATTTTTCTGTTGGTTCACTCGATGCATCAGTTGTTTCATTGCTTGGTGAATCTGTTGAAGACTCATTAGATTTTTCTGTTGGTTCACTGGAGGCATTAGTTGACTCATTGCTTGGTGAATCTGTTGAAGACTCATTAGATTTTTCTGTTGGTTCACTGGAGGCATCAGTTGACTCATTGCTTGATGAATCTGTTGAAGACTCATTAGATTTTTCTGTTGGTTCACTGGAGGCATCAGTTGACTCATTGCTTGGTGAATCTGTTGAAGACTCATGAGATTTTTCTGTTGGTTCACTTGATGCATCAGTTGTTTCATTGCTTGGTGAATCTGTTGAAGACTCATTAGATTTTTCTGTTGGTTCACTCGATGCATCAGTTGTTTCATTGCTTGGTGAATCTGTTGAAGACTCATTAGATTTTTCTGTTGGTTCACTTGATGCATCAGTTGTTTCATTGCTTGGTGAATCTGTTGAAGACTCATTAGATTTTTCTGTTGGTTCACTCGATGCATCAGTTGTTTCATTGCTTGGTGAATCTGTTGAAGACTCAATAGATTTTTCTGTTGGTTCACTGGAGGCATCAGTTGACTCATTGCTTGGTGAATCTGTTGAAGACTCATTAGATTTTTCTGTTGGTTCACTGGAGGCATCAGTTGACTCATTGCTTGGTGAATCTGTTGAAGACTCATTAGATTTTTCTGTTGGTTCACTCGATGCATCAGTTGTTTCATTGCTTGGTGAATCTGTTGAAGACTCATTAGATTTTTCTGTTGGTTCACTGGAGGCATCAGTTGACTCATTGCTTGGTGAATCTGTTGAAGACTCATTAGATTTTTCTGTTGGTTTACTGGAGGCATCAGTTGACTCATTGCTTGGTGAATCTGTTGAAGACTCATTAGATTTTTCTGTTGGTTCACTCGATGCATCAGTTGTTTCATTGCTTGGTGAATCTGTTGAAGACTCATTAGATTTTTCTGTTGGTTCACTGGAGGCATCAGTTGACTCATTGCTTGGTGAATCTGTTGAAGACTCATTAGATTTTTCTGTTGGTTCACTGGAGGCATCAGTTGACTCATTGCTTGATGAATCTGTTGAAGACTCATTAGATTTTTCTGTTGGTTCACTGGAGGCATCAGTTGACTCATTGCTTGGTGAATCTGTTGAAGACTCATGAGATTTTTCTGTTGGTTCACTTGATGCATCAGTTGTTTCATTGCTTGGTGAATCTGTTGAAGACTCATTAGATTTTTCTGTTGGTTCACTCGATGCATCAGTTGTTTCATTGCTTGGTGAATCTGTTGAAGACTCATTAGATTTTTCTGTTGGTTCACTTGATGCATCAGTTGTTTCATTGCTTGGTGAATCTGTTGAAGACTCATTAGATTTTTCTGTTGGTTCACTGGAGGCATCAGTTGACTCATTGCTTGGTGAATCTGTTGAAGACTCATTAGATTTTTCTGTTGGTTCACTGGAGGCATCAGTTGACTCATTGCTTGGTGAATCTGTTGAAGACTCATTAGATTTTTCTGTTGGTTCACTCGATGCATCAGTTGTTTCATTGCTTGGTGAATCTGTTGTGGACTCATTAGATTTTTCTGTTGGTTCACTCGATGCATTAGTTGACTCATTGCTTGGTGAATCTGTTGAAGACTCATTAGATTTTTCTGTTGGTTCACTCGATGCATCAGTTGTTTCATTGCTTGGTGAATCTGTTGAAGACTCATTAGATTTTTCTGTTGGTTCACTCGATGCATCAGTTGTTTCATTGCTTGGTGAATCTGTTGAAGACTCATTAGATTTTTCTGTTGGTTCACTGGAGGCATCAGTTGACTCATTGCTTGGTGAATCTGTTGAAGACTCATTAGATTTTTCTGTTGGTTCACTGGAGGCATCAGTTGACTCATTGCTTGGTGAATCTGTTAAAGACTCATTAGATTTTTCTGTTGGTTCACTCGATGCATCAGTTGTTTCATTGCTTGGTGAATCTGTTGAAGACTCAATAGATTTTTCTGTTGGTTCACTGGAGGCATCAGTTGACTCATTGCTTGGTGAATCTGTTGAAGACTCATTAGATTTTTCTGTTGGTTCACTGGAGGCATCAGTTGACTCATTGCTTAGTGAATCTGTTGAAGACTCATTAGATTTTTCTGTTGGTTCACTCGATGCATCAGTTGTTTCATTGCTTGGTGAATCTGTTGAAGACTCATTAGATTTTTTTGTTGGTTCACTCGATGCATCAGTTGTTTCATTGCTTGGTGAATCTGTTGAAGACTCATTAGATTTTTCTGTTGGTTCACTCGATGCATCAGTTGTTTCATTGCTTGGTGAATCTGTTGTGGACTCATTAGATTTTTCTGTTGGTTCACTCGATGCATTAGTTGACTCATTGCTTGGTGAATCTGTTGAAGACTCATTAGATTTTTCTGTTGGTTCACTCGATGCATCAGTTGTTTCATTGCTTGGTGAATCTGTTGAAGACTCATTAGATTTTTCTGTTGGTTCACTCGATGCATCAGTTGTTTCATTGCTTGGTGAATCTGTTGAAGACTCAATAGATTTTTCTGTTGGTTCACTGGAGGCATCAGTTGACTCATTGCTTGGTGAATCTGTTGAAGACTCATTAGATTTTTCTGTTGGTTCACTCGATGCATCAGTTGTTTCATTGCTTGGTGAATCTGTTGAAGACTCATTAGATTTTTCTGTTGGTTCACTCGATGCATCAGTTGTTTCATTGCTTGGTGAATCTGTTGAAGACTCATTAGATTTTTCTGTTGGTTCACTGGAGGCATCAGTTGACTCATTGCTTGGTGAATCTGTTGAAGACTCATTAGATTTTTCTGTTGGTTCACTGGAGGCATCAGTTGACTCATTGCTTAGTGAATCTGTTGAAGACTCATTAGATTTTTCTGTTGGTTCACTCGATGCATCAGTTGTTTCATTGCTTGGTGAATCTGTTGAAGACTCATTAGATTTTTCTGTTGGTTCACTGGAGGCATCAGTTGACTCATTGCTTGGTGAATCTGTTGAAGACTCATTAGATTTTTCTGTTGGTTCACTGGAGGCATCAGTTGACTCATTGCTTAGTGAATCTGTTGAAGACTCATTAGATTTTTCTGTTGGTTCACTGGAGGCATCAGTTGACTCATTGCTTGGTGAATCTGTTGAAGACTCATTAGATTTTTCTGTTGGTTCACTGGAGGCATCAGTTGACTCATTGCTTGGTGAATCTGTTGAAGACTCATGAGATTTTTCTGTTGGTTCACTTGATGCATCAGTTGTTTCATTGCTTGGTGAATCTGTTGAAGACTCATTAGATTTTTCTGTTGGTTCACTCGATGCATCAGTTGTTTCATTGCTTGGTGAATCTGTTGAAGACTCATTAGATTTTTCTGTTGGTTCACTTGATGCATCAGTTGTTTCATTGCTTGGTGAATCTGTTGAAGACTCATTAGATTTTTCTGTTGGTTCACTGGAGGCATCAGTTGACTCATTGCTTGGTGAATCTGTTGAAGACTCATTAGATTTTTCTGTTGGTTCACTCGATGCATCAGTTGTTTCATTGCTTGGTGAATCTGTTAAAGACTCATTAGATTTTTCTGTTGGTTTACTCGATGCATCAGTTGTTTCATTGCTTGGTGAATCTGTTAAAGACTCATTAGATTTTTCTGTTGGTTCACTGGAGGCATCAGTTGACTCATTGCTTGGTGAATCTGTTGAAGACTCATTAGATTTTTCAGTTGGTTCACTGGAGGCATCAGTTGACTCATTGCTTGGTGAATCTGTTGAAGACTCATTAGATTTTTCTGTTGGTTCACTGGAGGCATCAGTTGACTCATTGCTTGGTGAATCTGTTGAAGACTCATTAGATTTTTCTGTTGGTTCACTCGATGCATCAGTTGTTTCATTGCTTGGTGAATCTGTTGAAGACTCATTAGATTTTTCTGTTGGTTCACTGGAGGCATCAGTTGACTCATTGCTTGGTGAATCTGTTGAAGACTCATTAGATTTTTCTGTTGGTTCACTCGATGCATCAGTTGTTTCATTGCTTGGTGAATCTGTTGAAGACTCATTAGATTTTTCTGTTGGTTTACTGGAGGCATCAGTTGACTCATTGCTTGGTGAATCTGTTGAAGACTCATTAGATTTTTCTGTTGGTTCACTCGATGCATCAGTTGTTTCATTGCTTGGTGAATCTGTTGAAGACTCATTAGATTTTTCTGTTGGTTCACTGGAGGCATCAGTTGACTCATTGCTTGGTGAATTTGTTGAAGACTCATTAGATTTTTCTGTTGGTTCACTTGATGCATCAGTTGTTTCATTGCTTGGTGAATCTGTTGAAGACTCATTAGATTTTTCTGTTGGTTCACTTGATGCATCAGTTGTTTCATTGCTTGGTGAATCTGTTGAAGACTCATTAGATTTTTCTGTTGGTTCACTGGAGGCATCAGTTGACTCATTGCTTGGTGAATCTGTTGAAGACTCATTAGATTTTTCTGTTGGTTCACTCGATGCATCAGTTGTTTCATTGCTTGGTGAATCTGTTGAAGACTCATTAGATTTTTCTGTTGGTTCACTGGAGGCATCAGTTGACTCATTGCTTGGTGAATCTGTTGAAGACTCATTAGATTTTTCTGTTGGTTCACTGGAGGCATCAGTTGACTCATTGCTTGGTGAATCTGTTGAAGACTCATTAGATTTTTCTGTTGGTTCACTGGATGCATCAGTTGACTCATTGCTTGGTGAATCTGTTGAAGACTCATTAGATTTTTCTGTTGGTTCACTGGAGGCATCAGTTGACTCATTGCTTGGTGAATCTGTTGAAGACTCATTAGATTTTTCTGTTGGTTCACTCGATGCATCAGTTGTTTCATTGCTTGGTGAATCTGTTGAAGACTCATTAGATTTTTCTGTTGGTTCACTCGATGCATCAGTTGTTTCATTGCTTGGTGAATCTGTTGAAGACTCATTAGATTTTTCTGTTGGTTCACTGGAGGCATCAGTTGACTCATTGCTTGGTGAATCTGTTGAAGACTCATTAGATTTTTCTGTTGGTTCACTGGAGGCGTCAGTTGACTCATTGCTTGATGAATCTGTTGAAGACTCATTAGATTTTTCTGTTGGTTCACTGGAGGCATCAGTTGACTCATTGCTTGGTGAATCTGTTGAAGACTCATTAGATTTTTCTGTTGGTTCACTGGAGGCATCAGTTGACTCATTGCTTGGTGAATCTGTTGAAGACTCATTAGATTTTTCTGTTGGTTCACTCGATGCATCAGTTGTTTCATTGCTTGGTGAATCTGTTGAAGACTCATTAGATTTTTCTGTTGGTTCACTGGATGCATCAGTTGACTCATTGCTTGGTGAATCTGTTGAAGACTCATTAGATTTTTCTGTTGGTTCACTGGAGGCATCAGTTGACTCATTGCTTGGTGAATCTGTTGAAGACTCATTAGATTTTTCTGTTGGTTCACTCGATGCATCAGTTGTTTCATTGCTTGGTGAATCTGTTGAAGACTTATTAGATTTTTCTGTTGGTTTACTCGATGCATCAGTTGTTTCATTGCTTGGTGAATCTGTTGAAGACTCATTAGATTTTTCTGTTGGTTCACTGGAGGCATCAGTTGACTCATTGCTTGGTGAATCTGTTGAAGACTCATTAGATTTTTCTGTTGGTTCACTGGAGGCATCAGTTGACTCATTGCTTAATGAATCTGTTGAAGACTCATTAGATTTTTCTGTTGGTTCACTGGAGGCATCAGTTGACTCATTGCTTGGTGAATCTGTTGAAGACTCATTAGATTTTTCTGTTGGTTCACTTGATGCATCAGTTGTTTCATTGCTTGGTGAATCTGTTGAAGACTCATTAGATTTTTCTGTTGGTTCACTTGATGCATCAGTTGTTTCATTGCTTGGTGAATCTGTTGAAGACTCATTAGATTTTTCTGTTGGTTCACTTGATGCATCAGTTGTTTCATTGCTTGGTGAATCTGTTGAAGACTCATTAGATTTTTCTGTTGGTTCACTGGATGCATCAGTTGACTCATTGCTTGGTGAATCTGTTGAAGACTCATTAGATTTTTCTGTTGGTTCACTGGAGGCATCAGTTGACTCATTGCTTGGTGAATCTGTTGAAGACTCATTAGATTTTTCTGTTGGTTCACTCGATGCATCAGTTGTTTCATTGCTTGGTGAATCTGTTGAAGACTCATTAGATTTTTCTGTTGGTTCACTCGATGCATCAGTTGTTTCATTGCTTGGTGAATCTGTTGAAGACTCATTAGATTTTTCTGTTGGTTCACTGGAGGCATCAGTTGACTCATTGCTTGGTGAATCTGTTGAAGACTCATTAGATTTTTCTGTTGGTTCACTGGAGGCGTCAGTTGACTCATTGCTTGATGAATCTGTTGAAGACTCATTAGATTTTTCTGTTGGTTCACTGGAGGCATCAGTTGACTCATTGCTTGGTGAATCTGTTGAAGACTCATTAGATTTTTCTGTTGGTTCACTGGAGGCATCAGTTGACTCATTGCTTGGTGAATCTGTTGAAGACTCATTAGATTTTTCTGTTGGTTCACTCGATGCATCAGTTGTTTCATTGCTTGGTGAATCTGTTGAAGACTCATTAGATTTTTCTGTTGGTTCACTGGATGCATCAGTTGACTCATTGCTTGGTGAATCTGTTGAAGACTCATTAGATTTTTCTGTTGGTTCACTGGAGGCATCAGTTGACTCATTGCTTGGTGAATCTGTTGAAGACTCATTAGATTTTTCTGTTGGTTCACTCGATGCATCAGTTGTTTCATTGCTTGGTGAATCTGTTGAAGACTTATTAGATTTTTCTGTTGGTTTACTCGATGCATCAGTTGTTTCATTGCTTGGTGAATCTGTTGAAGACTCATTAGATTTTTCTGTTGGTTCACTGGAGGCATCAGTTGACTCATTGCTTGGTGAATCTGTTGAAGACTCATTAGATTTTTCTGTTGGTTCACTGGAGGCATCAGTTGACTCATTGCTTAATGAATCTGTTGAAGACTCATTAGATTTTTCTGTTGGTTCACTGGAGGCATCAGTTGACTCATTGCTTGGTGAATCTGTTGAAGACTCATTAGATTTTTCTGTTGGTTCACTTGATGCATCAGTTGTTTCATTGCTTGGTGAATCTGTTGAAGACTCATTAGATTTTTCTGTTGGTTCACTTGATGCATCAGTTGTTTCATTGCTTGGTGAATCTGTTGAAGACTCATTAGATTTTTCTGTTGGTTCACTTGATGCATCAGTTGTTTCATTGCTTGGTGAATCTGTTGAAGACTCATTAGATTTTTCTGTTGGTTCACTGGAGGCATCAGTTGACTCATTGCTTGGTGAATCTGTTGAAGACTCATTAGATTTTTCTGTTGGTTCACTGGAGGCATCAGTTGACTCATTGCTTGGTGAATCTGTTGAAGACTCATTAGATTTTTCTGTTGGTTCACTTGATGCATCAGTTGTTTCATTGCTTGGTGAATCTGTTGAAGACTCATTAGCTTTTTCTGTTGGTTCACTGGAGGCATCAGTTGACTCATTGCTTGGTGAATCTGTTGAAGACTCATTAGATTTTTCTGTTGGTTCACTTGATGCATCAGTTGTTTCATTGCTTGGTGAATCTGTTGAAGACTCATTAGATTTTTCTGTTGGTTCACTTGATGCATCAGTTGTTTCATTGCTTGGTGAATCTGTTGAAAACTCATTAGATTTTTCTGTTGGTTCACTTGATGCATCAGTTGTTTCATTGCTTGGTGAATCTGTTGAAGACTCATTAGATTTTTCTGTTGGTTCACTTGATGCATCAGTTGTTTCATTGCTTGGTGAATCTGTTGAAGACTCATTAGATTTTTCTGTTGGTTCACTTGATGCATCAGTTGTTTCATTGCTTGGTGAATCTGTTGAAGACTCATTAGATTTTTCTGTTGGTTCACTTGATGCATCAGTTGTTTCATTGCTTGGTGAATCTGTTGAAGACTCATTAGATTTTTCTGTTGGTTCACTGGAGGCATCAGTTGACTCATTGCTTGGTGAATCTGTTGAAGACTCATTAGATTTTTCTGTTGGTTCACTGGAGGCATCAGTTGACTCATTGCTTGGTGAATCTGTTGAAGACTCATTAGATTTTTCTGTTGGTTCACTCGATGCATCAGTTGTTTCATTGCTTAGTGAATCTGTTGAAGACTCATTAGATTTTTCTGTTGGTTCACTCGATGCATCAGTTGTTTCATTGCTTGGTGAATCTGTTGAAGACTCATTAGATTTTTCTGTTGGTTCACTGGAGGCATCAGTTGACTCATTGCTTGGTGAATCTGTTGAAGACTCATTAGATTTTTCTGTTGGTTCACTGGAGGCATCAGTTGACTCATTGCTTGGTGAATCTGTTGAAGACTCATTAGATTTTTTTGTTGGTTCACTCGATGCATCAGTTGTTTCATTGCTTGGTGAATCAGTTGAAGATTCATTAGATTTTTCAGTACTTTCTGAACTTTTGGGACTCTCAGTACTTTCTGAACTTTCAGGGCTTTCAGTATTTTCTGGAATTTCAGGACTCTCAGTACTCTCTGAACTTTTGGGACTTTCAGTACTTTTTGAACTTTCAGGGTTTTCTGTACTTTCTGGATTATCAGGACTTTCAGTACTTTCTGAACTTTTGGGGATTTCAGTACTTTCTGGACTTTTAGGACTTTCAGTACTTTCTGAACTTTCAGGGCTCTCAGTAATTTCTGAACTTTTTGGATTCTCAGTACTCTCTGAACTTCCAGGATTTTCAGTATTTTCTGGACTTTCGGGGCTTTCAGTACTTTCTGAAATATTTGAACTTTCAGGGCTGTTAGTACTTTCTGAACTATCTGAACTTATAGGGCTGTTAGTACTTTCTGGACTCTCGGGACTTTCAGGACTGTTAGTACTTTCTTCACTCTCGGGACTTTCAGGGCTGTTTGTACTTTCTGAACTTTCTGAACTTTCGGGGCTGTTTGTACTTTCTGGACTCTCAGGACTTTCAGGATTGTTAGTACTTTTTGAACTATCTGAACTTTCGGGGCTGTTAGTACTTTCTGGATTCTCAGGACTTTCTGGACTTTCGGGACTTTTTGGACTCTCTGGACTTTCTGGACTTTTAGGACTTTCTGGACTCTCAGGACTTTCCGGACTTTCAGGACTGTTTGTACTTTCTGAACTTTTTTGGTTGTTAGTACTTTCTGGACTCTCAGGACTGTTAGTACTTTCTGAACTATCTGAATTTTCAGGGCTGTTAGTACTTTCTGGACTTTTAGGACTCTCAGTACTTTCTGAACTATCTGAACTTTCAGGGCTGTTTGTACTTTCTGGACTCTCAGGACTTTCAGGACTGTTAGTACTTTCTGAACTATCTGAACTTTCGGGGCTATTAGTACTTTCTGGACTCTCAGGACTTTCTGGACTCTCGGGACTTTCTGGATTCTCAGGACTTGCTGGACTCTCAGGACTTTCAGGACTGTTTGTACTTTCTGAACTTTCTCGGCTGTTAGTACTTTCTGGTCTCTCAGGACTGTTAGTACTTTCTGAACTATCTGAACTTTTAGGACTGTTCGTACTTTCTGGACTCTCAGGACTTTCAGTCGTTTTTGAAATATCTGGATTGTCAGGACTGTCAGTATTTTCTGAGCTTTTAGTACTTTCTTGAGTTTCATTACTTTTAGATGATCCGACTTCTAATTGTAATTGGAGATTTTTTTTTGATTTAGTGAATTTTGTTGAATTGTTAGATTTTTTTGATTGTTTTTTAGTTGATTTGTTAATTGATGAATTTGGTTCAGAGGATTCTTTACTATGGTCTAGTGGTGCAAATTCTTCAAATGTTTCTTCACTTGATGAATATTCGCTGGATTCTTTTGATTGTTTTTTTGATGGTTTCTCATCAGTAGATGTTTTGTTTGATTTACTATCTGTTTTAAATGAGTCTGGTTTAGGTGGTTTAAACGATTTTCGTTCTTCATTGTTGTTAGGTGATGTTAATTTGGATTTAGTTTTAACTTTTGAGGTTTTTTCTTTACTACTTGAATTAGTATTTTTTAAAGCATCAAAAGTGTCAAATATTGCATTGATTGCATCTAAAACTTTATTTCTATCTGGTCGTTTTTTTCCTTTCTCGGGTTTAAAAAATGCATCTATGGGATCGTGCACGTTTTCTTTAATGATATTTTTAAGTTTTTCGATTTCTGTACAGTTATCTTTTTCTGTTTCACTTGCTTGAACTCTTTTTGTGCAATAAATGCAAAATATCTAGAATAGAATTTAACAAATTTTGTCAATTAATTTAAATTAATTGAAGGATATTTGATTGTGTTAAATACGAGGCACTATTTCATTTTTTGTTAATTAAATTTTTGTTTGTTGTGTTTTATTTATCATAAAATTATGAATTATTAGTTGTGTAGGTAGTGAATGATTGGATAGTATGCATCTATTTCTATGTTGTAAATTTACGTACCAATATGAAATATCCAATGCGCCACATTATGGAGCACATAACTGATTTTTTTGCAGGTGTATTTTTCTTATATATCATATAGAGTGGGAACCTATAAACATTTAATTGCTAATTTTCCATAAATTTTTATTTGTTTAATATTTGGTATCGAATGCGATTAAGTTTTCCAAAAAAAAAATATTATTTCCAACTTGTTGTTTTATTGATTAGCAATCAATATTATCTGCACTACTTGATTCAGGTTGTTAATCGAATTGATTTTTTAATTCATTTTTTTCATTAAGCCAGCTGTAAAAGTTGTTGTAATAAAGATAAATCTGTCATATAATTACCATGTCTTTATTTTACAATTTAACGAGCTATAAAATATGTTATTAAATTGCATTACATTTATTTGTTTCAAACTTGTTTTGTAATTAAAAATTTAATTTTACGTTTATTAATTATGTGATTGTTTTCGTTTTACACGTTGAATTAAACTCAACTGATTTTGATTTGTTTATACAGATTGCAATATTTTTTAGATCCTTATTTTACAAAAGGGAATTAGCTGAGGCATAAGAAACGCTGTTCTATGGTTAGGTATGTAAATACCCGACCTTAGTTTACCGTTGGTAGGGTTTGCAAAAAAACAAATCAGTATGCATTTGATCTTCGACTAGCTCATTCGGGATTTTTTTTGTTTTGGGGGGTTGATGCATTCTATGCTTTTTCAACCACCCAAGACGCATTGACGTGATGCAACATTCAGTTGTTTTTGATGTTTGGTTTTTCAAGAACTTAAAAATGTTGTTTGGTCGTAAGGGACAAACTCTTTGTGGACGATTTTTTGGTTATGAAAAAACAATGATTTGATATTCGATTGGTTTGTTGTTGTTTTTTTGGTCATTAGTGATGAAGTATGCTATTTTATGCTTTGGCTTCTAATTTTTGTGTCGTACTCAAACACCCAAGGCATGTTCCAGAAAATAGAGATTATTTTGAATCTATTATAAAAAGTCAATGCACTTTTTCTTCCTAAGATTGTTTTGGTTTTGCGAAAGGTTTTTTGGGGCCACTTTTGCACAGATTTTTCTTATCTCTAGTTCATTAGTCAAAATTTGATAAACAGTCTTGTAAGTTGATTTCTCGATCATTTTGACAGTCAACCGAACCAAGACTAATTTTTATGTATTTTGTGCAATAAGAATGTTTTATGAGCGATACTTGTGAGTTTTAAAAAGTATATAAATTTTTTAAAAGTGGATTGTAAATTTTTTAAAAAGTTTTATGCTATAACTGCTTTTTGAAGCGATTTTTGATGGATCAAAAAAAGGAGTTTAGCTCTACTCATAGCATTGCTCAGCATTTTGACCATGGAACACTAAAGCTTTGATTCTGGAAATACATAAGTACTAGGATTGGAGTAATAAGTGAGAAGTTAGGATTAAAGCTATAAATGCTATGGTCTAGACTCTTGAGAGTCATAGGTAATAGTCATCTATCTAAGAATTTTGGGTATTGATTGCCTTTTTTGCCTGTCTACAGCCTGTGTTATTGTAGCACCGTACAAGTTTGAGTGGTAATGTTTTGAGAGGTTGTTTAGGTCTACACATTTTGGTGGTTGATCTTGCACGCCAGCTTTTTCTTTATTTGTACAATTCTGGATGTAGGTTTTTCGTATTTTTTACTCAGTTTTGCTTTGGGTTATTTGTTACCAATTTCTTCCTACCACCTTCTTAATATCATTTCTTGATTTTACATTTTGTTGCACATTATTTTTGTTTACTTGCTTGTGTCCATCTTCTCGTCTATTCAAGTTTTGTTATTCTTTTACTAACGTCTGTTACTCTCTTTTTTTTGTATTTTTTTATTGCGCATTTTGACTCCGTACGTTGTCAATGGTCACAATATGGTATGTCTTGGTTCTTTAAAATAGTAATCAATTTTGTTTCCTTATATAAAACATCTTCAGAAGAAAATTCTATATATGAATCCACCTACTAGTGTTGTTTAAATGATCAACCCGCCCAAGTGGCAAGTCTTTAAGTCAGAAGAGAATATGATGAATCCAATTTCTTCATGGCCAACACTTGGGTGGGTGAATGAGTCACTCTTATTCATGATTATCAACTAGTAATTTGAACTGCAAAGCACATTTGTTTGAAAAGCTTTAGACATCTCTTACGTCAGAAGGAGGATGATGAATTCAATCCAACATTTGGGTGGGTGAGTGGCTTACTTCAATTTTAACCTAGAAGTGAAGTTTTTTTTTGCAAGCTTTAGAAGTCTTTTAAGTCAGAAAATGGAATGATGAATCTAATTTTTTGATGACCAACAATTGGGTGGGTGGGTGTGTCATGATTACCAACTAGTAGTTTTAAATGGAATGCACACCCACCTGCCCGATTTATTGTTATCAAATGGTTGGAATTTTTTTTTTTGCAAGCGGGATGATGAATTTAGTTTATTGATAATTAACACTTGGGTGGGTCACTCCAGATAATGATTACTATTGAGTAGTTTTGAACTAGAGTGCACACATCCACCCGCTCTAGAGATTCTAATTTTTACAAAGTTTCTAAGTCAGAAGGGGGATGATGAATTCAATCTTTTAATAAGCAACACTTGGGTGAGTGGGGGGGGGGGGGGGAGTCACTCCAAATCATGATTACTATTTCAAGAAATTCAAAGTTTTTTTTTACAAGCGTTATTGTCTAATTGATTGAACTGGAGTGCACACCTACCCGCTTGAGTGTTTATTTAAGAGATTGGAAGTTTCTTCCTTTTGCAAGTTTTTAAATCAAAATAGGAAATGTTAAATTCAACACTTCAGTGGGTGTTTGTGTTACTTTAGTTTATGATTATCACTTAGTAATTTAAACTGATTGAATTTTTATTTGGTCTTTATGGTGTTTTTTAATTGCTTCTTTTAGTAGGTATTAGTGTGTGTTGTATTCAGGCGCAATGTTGCCCCTGTTACTTTCTTTTAAATGTAGATGTCAAGTAATGGCAAGCACAGCACTGTCTGTCCTTGAAAGAACAATTAGCCCATTTTTGAGTCCGATTTTGTTGATAATTGCCAAAAAAAATTTAACTAGGTCTATTTTTAAAGAGTCCTATTTGTTGTCGAGTTATATTTATTGGCACATACCGATTATCTGCACCAACTTCTAAAAATTAGTTTTACTACTAGTTTTTTGCGTGCGGATTATGATTTTTTTAAGATTTAAGACACTATATAATTAGTTGGTAACAAGAGGGATAGGTTAAGAATATTTACTCTCACATATGAGCTTTGAGGAGAATCTTTTTATATCTGTAAAATCAATATACTGTAAAGAGTTTGAGAAAGGCTGGACTATAGAAAAGTATTTAAAATATAAGATAAACATTATAAGTTTTATTGAATAAAAACTACATCTTTGAATTAATAACATTTATATATATATATATAATTCAGTTTTTATAATTGTTGTAGTATTTTAAACCTACCAAGTTGATTATATCATTCTCATTTATGGGTTTGCCATCTGGATGTAATAGTTTAATAAAATCAGAAGGGCTATTGTCACATTCCTCCATGTATTCTTCAATTGTATAAGTGTCGCCGTCAAAAAAGACCTTAAGATTATTATCATTGTGTTGTTTTAAAATATTAAGGGTCTGAACTACGCCAAACTGTTTTTTACCTATGGTGACTGTAGGAAATCCTGTTACTGAAAATCCTAATGATGTAATAAAAGCTGGGCTTTCTGTATCTAAAACGCTGCCATTTTTAGTAAGTTGAAAATCTGTTGGTACAGGATCAAATTTTTGTATGTAATCTTTGGGATCATATTCGTTGTTTTTATGTAGGACTTTTATATTATCAGGATTATTTTTGACATATTTTTCTAGTATATCTATAGGCGTATACTTTACATTGTCAACAATTACAGGATTAAAATACTTTTTCTTCAAATCAAAATGAACATATTGTGTTAGTTTCTTTAAATCAATTTCTTCACCATCCTTGTATAATTGGAAATCTGGTGGTATACGATTATTTAATTCATTTTTGAAGTCTTGAGGTGTGTACATGTTGCCTTTATATTTAACTTTTAGATTATGTGTATTATTTTTAATTAACGATTCTATTACTTCGTCATGGCCGATTGGTTCACCATTTATTGTTATAGGTGGGAATAATTTTACATTATTAAAACCAGGCCATGGTATTACATCAATTACATTATAGGGTGAAATTATATTACCATCTTTATCCAATAATTCAAAGTCCCATGGTATGGGGTCTTTTAAATCAGCGAATTCTTTAGGAGTATATACTTGATTATGATATTTAATTTTTAAATTATTTGGATTGTTTTTAACCAAAATATTTACTGATTCTTGAGGTTCGTATTTTTTTTTGTTTACATCAACTATAGGGAAATTGGTTTTTGGACGACCTCCATATATTATTGATTTGACTACTTTATTTGGTTTTACTATTTTACCATTTTTTTTAATTGAAAATTGTGATGGTATTTTTGGATGTTCTTTTAGGAATTGTTCTGGAGTATAAGATTTGCCATTGAATATAACTAAGTAATGATTTGGATTGTTTTTGGATAAATCTTCGATAAGTTCTTGTGGTTCATATGTTCGATTATTTTCTAGCTCAAATGTTGGGAAACTATCTACACTGGGCCAGGGTATATGTTTGCCAATCTCTTCAATACTTAATGGTTTGCCATCTTTTGTAATTTTAAAGTTTTTAGGAAGTTCTTTATATTTTTTTAAGAATTCAGGGGGTGTGTAATGGTTGCCTTCAAACAATACTTTTAGTTGGTTTTTATTATTCCCACCCAACATTGCCAATAAATCTTCAGGTGTGTATTCTATTGAGTTGTAAATGATGTTAGGAAATTTGTCGGCTTTTTCTTTGGGCCAATCTATTTTATTATTGACTTCATCTGGTGAAACTACTTTATTATTTTTAATCATTTCAAATTGGTTCTTATCACTGTCATCTAATTTTAAATATTCTTCAGGAGTGTATGTATTACCATCAATGGTACGAACTTTATATTTTTCTGGATTGTTTTTGGATAACATTTCAAGTAAATCGTGAGGTGAGTATTCTTTACCGTCAGAAGTAACGTGTGGAAATACTGGTATTGCGTTTTGAATAATTGAACCAATTTCACTGGGACTAACAATATTATTGTCTGAATCAATTAGTTCATATTGATTTTCAGGAACTCCATCTGGGAAATGTTGAGGCACATCTTTTGGATCGTATTTTTTACCATTAATTTTAACTGACAAATGATCAGGGTTATTTTTAATCAACATGTCTAATATTTTTTCAGGTGTAAAATTATTTCCATTGTATTCAGTATTTGGAATGTAATGTGGTTCATTCATAATTTGTTCAAGTCCTTCGTCATTTATTGGTGTTTTTTTATCTTTATGAACAAATTTAACTCCTTTTGGTATTTCATTCGGATGTTCAGCTAAAAATGCTTCTGGTGTATATGTATTACCTTTATATTCAACTAAAATTTTGTTTGGATTATTGTTAATCAAATGTTTTAAAACATCTTTTATTTTATAAGGTACTTGTATGTATTCATCGTTATTATATCCAAACATGGATGGAATTAATTCATTTGGTATTGGTTTGCCATCAGGTGTGATTATTTTAATTGGTGGGAAATCTCCTCCTTTGTGTTTGTTTAAGAACTCTTTTGGAGTATACGTGTTTCCATTGCTAACAATTTTAACACCCAATGGATTATCTTTGACTAATTTTTTAACTGTATCTTCTGGTGTGTACAAATTATCATCTAGTTTTATAGGGGGGAAATTATCATCATCTTCATCATCTTCTGTTGGTTTTATTGGTTTATTATTTTTATCAACTACTATAGCTTCTTTGGGTATATCGTTTCCGAATTTTTTTAATACTTCCTCAGGGGTGTAAATATTGCCACCAATCTGAATTTTATGTTCTTTTGGATTATTTTTGATTAACTTATCAATGATTTTTTTTGTTGCCGGATGTGTTATTGTTGTTGAGGTATGATTATAGTTTCCATCAAAACTTAAAACTTTAGGTATATCTTTATGTTTGACTGGATCATTATTACTATCTATCAGTTGGAAATCATGCGGAATATTGTCTGGGAATTTGTTTTCAAATTCTTTTGGAGTGTATATTGTGTTGTTATATAACACTCGAACATCTTTTGGGTTATTTTTGGCTAAATGTTTTATGGTTTTATCAGGAGTGAACATTTTGCCATCAATTTTAATTGTAGGGAAATTTGTTTTAGCTGCATTAGTAGGATGTACTTCAGTTGATGTTGGTTCGTATTCATTAGGTTTGCCCATTGCAGAAGGAATCTCTTCATGTTTAAGTGGTTTATTATCAGGACCAATTAAAATAGCGTCTGGGAATTTATCTGGGTATTCTTTTATTGCTTCTTCGGGTGTGAAAGTATTCCCATCAATTTTAACTTTGACACCATCAGGATTGTTTGATTTAATTATTTCATTGATTACATCATGAGGGGTGAATCTATTATTATCAAGTAGTACATTTGGAAGAATATTTGGATCTTTTTTCAATACAGTATTGGCAGTTTCCGGATCAAGTGGTTTACCTTCAGGATCAACTAGTGTGGCATCTTCCGGTATATTTTCAGGATGTTTTTCAATTATTTTTTTAGGAGTTAGAACTTCTTCGCCGTCATCAATATGTACATTTGTGGGATTGTTTTCAATTAAATTATCAATATCCGGTTTAGTAATACTTGGCCTTGTTTCTACTGGCTTTATTATGTAATGACCTGGTTGTCCCATAACTTCAGGAATTGTTTCTGGTTTGATTGGTTTTTTATCTGGACCAACAAGTGTATATGGTGGCATTTTATTTGGGAATTTTTTAATTACCTCAGAAGGAGTATAAGTTTTACCATTAATTTCTACTGAAACGTTTTCTGGATTCTGTGAGTTAACTATTTTATTTATAACGTCGTTGGGATCATATTTATTTCCATCAAGGACAACAGATGGTTGATGATGATGATTTACCGGGGTTGATGGTTCATATTCATTAGGTTTGCCCATTGCAGAAGGAATCTCTTCATGTTTAAGTGGTTTATTATCAGGACCAATTAAAATAGCTTCTGGGAATTTATCTGGGTATTCTTTTATTGCTTCTTCGGGTGTGAAAGTATTCCCATCAATTTTAACTTTGACACCATCAGGATTGTTTGATTTAATTATTTCATTGATTACATCTTGAGGGGTGAATCTATTATTACCAAGTAGTACATTTGGAAGAATATTTGGATCTTTTTTCAATACAGTATTGGCAGTTTCCGGATCAAGTGGTTTACCTTCAGGATCAACTAGTGTGGCACCTTCCGGTATATTTTCAGGGTGTTTACCAATTATTTTTTCAGGAGTTAGGACTTCTTCGCCGTCATCAATATGTACATTTGTGGGATTGTTCTCAATTAAATGATCAATATCCGGTTTAGTAATACTTGGCCTTGTTTCTACTGGCTTTATTATGTAATGACCTGGTTGTCCCATAACTTCAGGAATTGTTTCTGGTTTGATTGGATTTTTATCTGGACCAACAAGTGTATATGGTGGAAGTTTTTCTGGGAATTTTTCAATTGCCTCAAAAGGACTATAAGTATTACCATTAATTTCAACTGAAACGTTTTCTGGATTCTGTGAATTAACTATTTTTTTTAAAACGTCTGTGGGATCATATTTGTGTCCATCAAGTACAACAGATGGTTGATGATTATGAGTTAGTGGTGCTTTATTATGTGGGGATATGTTGTTAGGTACTATTTCATAGTTGTCAGGTTTGCCCATAACAGTAGGAATTTGCTTATGTTCAATTGGTTTTCCTTTGGAATCTATAAGAGTTATAGGGCTTGGTAATTTATTAGGGTATTCTTTGATTAAGTCTTCAGGTTCATAGGTTTTTCCATTCATAATAATTTTAACGTTTTGTGGATTTTTGTTTTTAACAATGTTGTGAAGTATCTTTGTAGGTGTATAAAGTTTATTGTCTAACATAACATTTGGAACATTATTGGGATCTTTTTTCAATACGTTATTTGTTGTCTCAGTATCTAATGGTTTACCATTAGTATCGACTAGCTTAGTATTATCAGGCACTTTGTCATGGTATTTTTCTTTAAAATCAGGAAGAGTTAAGGTTTCCTTTTCAGTAGGCTGAATTTTAACGTTTTCTGGGTTATTATTATTAATTAAATGATCAACATCTTCTTTAGTAATTTCTGGATTTGTTTCTTGAGGTTCTGCTGGTACTACTTGATAATGACCTGGGTATCCTAATATTTCAGGAATTTTTTCTGGGTTTATTGGAGTTTTATCTGGATGAATTAATTGATACGGTGGTATATTTTCGGGGAATTGTTTTTTGGCTTCAGGAGGCGTATACGTTTTATTGTCAATTTCAACTAATACTTCATCTGGTTTTTCTTTAATTAATGTATCCAGCAACTCGTCACGCGGAATTGTTTTGTTATCTATAACAATAGTTGGTACAAAAGTATGTGAAATTGGTTCTTGGCGCATCTCAGGATTAACAAATTCTTTTCGAGGTGGTTTTATTTCTGCACCATTTGGTTTTGTAAATTTAGGTTTTTGCTTATCAGGATGTTTATGAATATATTCTTTGGGTGATATGGGTTTACCAGTTTCAGGGTCCTCTACATGATATTTATTGGGATTGTTATTTTCAAGATCTTCTATGATTTCTTTTTCAATCGTGGGTTTTTTTTTAGGTAATTCATCAAAAGTAAGTGTTTCGCCATTAGGATCAACAAGTTCTACATTATTTGGTATTTCTGGATCTGTATTAACAAATTCCTTATCTGGTTTTACTTCAGTATTGTTAATCTTTAATTTAAAGTTGAGATTGTCAAGAACATTTAATACGTTAGGAAGAGGATATTTATTACCATCTAGATTTACCCACTTTGGACGTAAAGGTTCATTATTTTTATTTGGTTTATCATTTTCTTCAGAACTGTCAGGTTCTGAATTGTCTTTCTCATTAGGATCAACATTAGTTGTTTCATCAGGTTCTTCTGCAAGATCAGCAGCATCAGTTATATCAGGTTCTTCAGTAGTGGGGTTCTCTGCAAGATCAGCAGCATCAGTTATATCAGGTTCTTCAGTAGTGGGGTTCTCTGCAAGATCAGCAGCATCATTTATATCAGGTTCTTCGTGAGTGGGGTTCTCTGCAAGATCAGCAGCATCAGTTATATTAGGTTCTTCAGTATTATCTTCATCAGGATTTAATTCCGGAACATGTTTTGGAAGTTCTTCTATTGGTATTTTTTCACCATTAGGTTTAACAAACTCAATAGTACTAGGAACATTAGGATATAATTTTAAAAATTCTATTGGATCTACATTACGATTTTCGAATCTAATTAAAATATTATCAGGATTATCTTTAATAATTTTGTGTATTAGATCTTCAGGATCTAAATCTGGATTAGCTGGATTGACATGAATAGTCGGTTTAAAATTTTCTAACTCTGGAATATATTCTGGAAGTTTGTCGGGTTTTACTGGTTTACCATTATTATCTACAAATTCAATATTCCCAGGTACTGATAAAAATTCTAATAACTCATCAGGGTCTAGTATACGATTATTATATTGTATAGTTAAATTCTTTGGATTATTCTTATTTATCATTTCAACCAATTGATTGGGATAATATTTTTGATTATCAATTTTAATTCTAGGATCGTATTCTTTTAATCCGGGTATTTTTTCAGGAAGTTCTGATGGCTTAATAGGATCACCATCTTTAGTAACAAATTCGATTTCATTAGGTAATTCTGGATGTTCCTTTATAAATTTATCAACAGGATCAGTTTGATTATCATATTTAATGTGAACATTATTTGGATTGTTTTGTTTTAATACAAAAACAATTTCATTAGGATAACGAAGTTGATTATTGACTCTAAGTCTAGGATCGTCGGCAGTAAAAGGCGTTTGTAGTAGCGAGGGCAACTTGTCCGGTTCTATAACTTCACCATCCGGTTTTACAAATTCTAATTCATCAGGCAATTCAGGCATCTGCTGTACTTCTTCCGGTGTCAATGTTACATTATTGAAATGTATTTTAGTATTTTGGAAATCGTATCTTATTAGCATCTCTAGTACATACCTTATTGGAATTGAGTGTTTTCCGATTTTAATGTATTGGTTTTCTGGTTTGTTTGGTTTAACTTCAATAGTATTACCATTCTCTGGGGTTTCATGAATGTCTCCATTACTAGGTTTCAAAGCTGGTACATATTCTGGCAAATCGAAGAAATCAATATAATTGTCGTCTTTCACAAAAAGAATATTATCAGGTATCTTTTTAAATTTAAGAATAAATTCTTTTGGTGTATAAGTTTCATCATTATATCGTAAAACGATTTGGTGTGGATTATAATCTGTTAATAATTTAATTATCTTTTCAGGGTCATATTTAACCCCATCAACATCAATAACTTGTTGTTTAGGTTTTTCAGACGTAAGTGTTGGTAAGTATTTTATAATATCATTATCCGTTTCTATCACACCTTCTGGTGTAATCATAATGAAATTTTTAGGCACTCGACCTCGAAATGCATCTATAAACTCATCGGGTGTATATAAAAGATTGTTGTGAAATATTTGAATATTGCCGTTATGCTGTTTAATTAGTAGCTCAAGGATCTGTCGCGGGCTAAAAATACCTTGCGATACCTCAACAGGTTTCATATTAGTTTGGAATTTTTCTGGGAATGGTATTCTTTTAGCATAATCTTTAAATGTAAGCCGTTTACCACCCATGTGAATATCAAAATTTTGTGGCAAATCTTCAGAAAATTTCTTTACAAATTCAATAGGATCATAACTTGTACCATCGTGAACAATTTGTAAATTATTAGGATTATTTTTGCTCAATAAATAAACTACTTCTTGAGGTGAGAATTTTTGATCACCAAATTTGATAACAGGGAATCTAGATTTAATACCCATTAAAGGTTTAAGGTAAAACATTAATTGTGATTTTGGAATAACCGAATCATCCTTAGTTAACAATTGGAAATTTGTTGGTACTTTTTTATGTTTGTTGAGGTATTCTTTAGGTGTTATTATATCAGATGCTTGCGATACTTTTAAGCCATGTGGATTATTATTTGATAAACCTTCAATTGTTTGTTGAGGAGTAAGTATTTTATCATTTATTGTTACCGTTGGAAATGCGGGTTGCGTCCATGGTATAAATGGATAGGCATCTTCCTCCTTCAAAACTTTACCATCTTTCATAAATTGGAACAAATTAGAAATGGTTCTAAATTTATTCCTATATTCCTTAGGAGTATAAACATTATTCTTATATTTCACCGTTAACTTATGCGGATTATTTTGTGCTAACAATTCAATAAGATCTTGTGGTTGATATGTTATACCAAATACTGTAACTGGTTGGATGTTTAATGAACTTCCCTCGGTATACGGAACAAAATCTGATAAATTTTCCGTTTTAATTACTTGTCCTTGTTGCATAAGCATATAGTTTGGAAAATCACCACTATTTTCAAACATTTTGTAAAATTCTGAAGGATCATAAAATGTGTTATTATAATTAACTTTTAATCCTGTAGGATTTTCTTTTGATAAAACTTCACAAGTTTGTTTAGGGTTATACTGTACACCGTTAACAGACAGTGTTCCTACATATTTTGGTGTTGGGAATGGAATCATAAAGAAATTTTTGTCCACATTTAAATCCAACACTTCGCCATCTTTTTTTAAACTGACTTTTTTTGTAGGTACAGTTGGATACTGTTTAAGAAATTCTTTTGGTTGAAAATCTTCATCTTTATAATTAACCATTAAATTATTCGGATTATTGTTGACTAATAATTCTATTATATCTTGGGCTTTGTATGATATTCCATTAGATTCTACAATATCAGGTATTGTTAAAAACTGCCCGCCATTAGCTTCATTTTTCACCATCAGCAATATTAACTGAAACAAAATATTTGAATTTTATTAAATTTATAAAAACATGCACAGAATACCATTCAGTATTTTTTATACATAACATATATTTATAATTGTAGGTACCTGCATATCGACCCTAGTTAAGAATGCAATCTGTGTGCTTTCCTAATATTCATTAATATACTTGAACTTAAACCCTATCAATAGCTTTTTAATGTTTGTTCTTCCCTTTTTTATTGCCTTCTCAATTTCATTCATGAAACTTTGTCCTTTCTCATCTTTGTTAATATTATTTAATGTAAATATTTGTCATTATTTGACATTGCCTAGAAAAAAAGATGCCGACGTCTTTAAGACTAATTAAGCTGCAATGGCTCTCTTAAAGCCTGACCGGCAGCTGGAAAAGGTAGGAGAAAAACATGTTTTTTTGCAACACTAGAGAAAAAGAAGAAGGAGTTTGCTGTCCTGGTGAGTAACCTGCAATTTACTCTGCCATCTCGGCAGAAACCACCACCACTGCATTAACCATTATAAAGCTGGCAATTGAAAACATGGCATTGGTTTACGAAGAATCAATAATGCCTTCAAACGCTTTGCTCCGGAAAACGTGTCCGAGGAGAACCACATTGAAGCAGCCACAGACCTGTACATTGTGGTGACTTACTCAAAAAGGTCAAGAAATTTTTATATTTGGTGCCATCAGCTTTCATCTCCTGTAAAGCAAACATCAGTTGCATCTCAAGCCTTCTGTCAGCACGGCTTCTACCTCCAAAAGGATGCCGCTCCCACCCAAAAAAAAAAACTGTTTTGAATCTAGACACCGTTGCGCCGACAAATACCGTCGTGCCTGTAAACGCATTAGAATGTAGAAAATGACCACAGAAAGGCAATAACTTATTTAAAAGTACATACCAAACAGCATCACATTTGGCACGTCCCCGAATTCGTAACTAAAGACGAAATAGGACGTGAGCTAGAAAGAATATAAACCGAAACACGTCTACCGGATTATTGGTGTTGGTACAGTTTCCCAAGTGCGAAAAACTGTTGGAAATATTTGAATTTAAAGTAAATTAGAGTAAAAAAAATCTGACATGTAAAAGATGCGCCATATCACCCAGCTAACTTTTTAGGCTACTAAATATTACTGGCTAGTCAATAGCCCCAATTGAGGTTCCGTTACAAGAACGTTTTAAGTGTTTTAACTTTTTTACGGAAGGACGCAAAGCCAGTCGCTATATGCGAACAAATGGCTGAATTTCAGACCACAATCTTCTCAGCCATGTCAAATCTCTGATGGATAGTTTCACTTTGAATCCGCTGAAAGTGTATCAAGTAAAATGGGAGTAGCAGAAGAGCAGTTTCCAAATTTCTCTCTTTAGCTTGTATTTGTTCACTGCTGAACGTAGGCTTCCTTTAGACTATTCCATGTATTTCCTTTCTTTGCGACTTGATACAATTTATTTCTTGCAATCTGTTTTATGTCTTCAAGCCATCTTTTTTTGCGGTTTTCCAATTCTTTGTGTAGTGGTGTTTGGCCTACAATGTGTGACTCTGTATATCCATTTTCCCTAGCTACATATCCCACTCAGCTCCATTTATGTTTTGCATTTTGTTCAATTACATCTTTAACTTTAGTTTGTTGACTGATTTCTTGATTTGTGATTCTGTTCAAGTACTGCACGTTTCATCGCTCGTTGGCAGGTTTTAAATTTGTTTCCGTTTATTCTGTCTAACTTTTCTGGTGATCTCTGCTGTTTTTTTTTCCAATTTTAGTTGGTGTCCGTCTATTTGTTTGAATTTCGTGGCTGTTTATTTGATGTGATTTTTTGCTTGGTTTATGATCTTGGTCTTTCTTAGATTTATGAGACCGACTGATAGTGATGCCCTGTTTAGTGCCTTTGAGTTCTTGGAGATTTGAGCTTAGAATAATGTCATCAACGAGTGGTTTTGATACGTTTTATTTGGAAAGTTGCAACGTGGAATGGCAAGCTATAGAATTTACCACTGAAGTAGTAAATCAGATTTGGAGGATTATCAAAGCCCTCTGCAATTCAGAACAAGTGTTATCAGCCAAAATAGACTTAAATACTTGTTGGAAAGAAAAGCGTTTTCTCAAAACTACTGTCATCAGTCTGCTATGCACCTTAAATAAGGTTTTAGAAAAGGTCATTCGTCGTCTTAATCCAAGATCATACTGAAACAAAGAGGTTGATACCAGATCATCAACACGGCTATTGTCGCAAGCATTCAGTTGTTCACTAATTAAACCAAATGACAGACCACATTGCCGAAGCATTTCGATTAAAGAAAACTATAGGGGCAGTATTCATTGACGTTGAAAAGACCTTTGACAAGACATAAAGGGGTTCTTCTAAAACTTTTTTGATTTAGTTTTCTAATTGGTCCGGTAAATGGACACATGTCAACGCTATGCAGTATAACCGCAGGGGTACCGCAAGGCTCTATTCTTTTGCCGATGCTTTTCAACTTCTAAAGATACTACAAACTACAGAAGCTTTAGAAAACTGGGGACATACCAAACTACACGAAAATATAATTTTTAACAACATTCTGATTCCGTGGACCGAATCCTTGAAATATCTTGGGGCTACTTTTGATGAATGGCTGACATTCGGACTACATGTGCAAGGCAAAGCAAAAATGGCAAAAAAAACTGTCCGGTTTTAAGACAAAACAGTCAAGATACTTGCAAGACTCAAAGCCTTCCAAAGTAAAATTTTGCGTTAGTTTTTGTATTAGATCCGCATACTAAAATTTTGGATTTGAGATCGCATTGATACGCGATTATATCAAAGGAATCACCTGCAAGTACTTTAAAAAACTTGCAACGCACACTAACGACAAATTGGTCAGACATGCTGAATCTGAAAAGGACGTGAACCTCTCAAGACATAACATCTGTTGAGAAGTGTGATCAGTGTTTTCTCTATAGTTTCTTCAATCTTCAACATTTCTGTTGTAAGGTCTTCTTCTCCTGGGGCCTTACGATTTTTTATTTGATTTAGTGCCATTTTTAACTTTGCGATATCAATTTTTGGTTAGTTTTAATTATACTTGTAATCGATAAACAATTGCTTTTGGAAGCATTAAATAAAACAAAAATTCTTCTGTATTGCTCTTTCACAAATTTGGCGCAGTCGATAGGATTTTGAGAATTTATCATTTGCGAATTTTGTTATCAATGTTGAGGGTGAAATCAGAAGCAAGTGGAGGCGGTTGGATAAAACGCCACAAAATTACAAAAAAAAAATTGACTGACAAGTTAATTCCAAATTTTTGTATGGCAATTTTTGATAAAATTTTGGCATGTTTTTATGGCCAAAATGATTTTTGACATTTTATGAATAAAATTTTGCACTTTCTAACTGTTTTTTTGGTCGAATTATGGTTATTTTTAACAAAATTGATATTTTTGAGATTTTATGATGATTTTTACATATTTTAACAGTTTATGGCTGGATTTTGGTGTTTTCTGAAAATAATATAACTAGAATTTTGTAGTTTTCAAACGTTTTTGGCCGAATTTTGGTTTGTTTTTAATTTTTTACTTTTTATAAATAGAATTTAGCAGTTTTTTGACTGTTAATGACCAAATTTTGGTGTTTTTTGACAATATTTTTATACTTTCGGTTAAATTTTTGCTATTTTTGACTACTATAATTTTGCACTTTTTGACTGTTTTCAAATTTGTTTTTTTTTTGTTTTTTTTGCTTTTTTAAAAATAGAACAGTTTTTGACCAATTTTTGGTGTTTTGGCCAGATTTTGCTATTGTTAGAGGCTAATGTAATTGCAATCAATTTTTCTGACCTGAGACTGATCAAATTGTTTTTAGCATATCATTTGCTAACTGAGCAAGTAGTAACAGCAGATTTCGATGCTATACTTGACCAAGCAATTGTTGCAGTCAGAGCATTAACAGATTAACGACTGCTAATGGCAAAGTACCATTTGGGAACGTCAAGGGTTTCCTGGAGATGTTTTGACATAGCTTTACTCAAGAACATCTCACCTCAAAATTCTATTTTAGTCATTAACAACCTCAGCCTAGTAGTCTTAGATCTCTATGGAAGGAGTGACAAGACTAGTTTCTGTTTTCTCATTTCCTAGAAGAGGCATTAGAGTATTACCTTATATTCAAACGATTAAAGGAGTTGATTTTTCTAGTCTTTAGAAAAGTTTACCCAAAAATTAGATCAAATCAGTTAGGTTTTGGCAGAAAGACTAAAAAGCTTATCCAATCTTAAAATTCTAAGAGACAAATGGCAAAGGTTTCATGAGCTAAACTGGTTTAATGGTGAGTTAAAGAAGACAATCAGGAAGCATACAAATTAGTGCTGGAAATCTGTTATCATGTTCTCCAATGAAGATGATAATTTGATATGGAGGATTGATAAAGCTCTACAAAATAAGTGCACACCGATTCTTTTTTATGGCTAAAGAGGCCTCAAATATACTTTAGAAGTCTAGGTCAAAACATTTGCTGACAGCTTTGAACGAAGGACTACGTGAAAAGGGTCCACAAAAAAGTAAGACGATGTTTGCTTCGATTCTTGAATTGGTTTGGCTGTTTATAGTAAAAGATATCATCTGATTTTGGTGACTGTGTCATTGTTGACTATTGTCATCAAAGTTCAGTTATATCTAAGTAGCATTTAGTCTCATTTTACTAACATTATGTCTTATTATGCGAAAAATCATTGGTGACAAAAGTTGCATCAATGAGAATGACCATATTCTAAACAAAGCTTTGAGATTTTTTTCTTACAAAGCATTAATGTTCTTTACAAACATTATGAATGCAATGTTAAGATAAGGTGGCAGAAATTGTAATCTTGGACAAAATCCGTGATTACACAGCAGCTGAAAACCTTGCCACATCATCAACATGGGTTCAGATATGAGCTCTCTACAAGCCATCAAAGTTTTTGTGTAAATCTAAGGTCTGGCACCAAAGTCTACGCTTGAATTTCTAGCATTTCTGGTTCAATCTAAAATTGATTCTATCTGAGAAGGACACTGGCCGTAAAGTTGTTTGGGTACGTGTCAACCTCCCGCACAATCAAAGCAAGGGTTCCTCAGAGTTCAGTACAATTTTTGATGTTCTTCAACTTGTATGTACCGGACCTACTAGCATCGTGTCAAAATCGCTTAGTACTCTAACAATACTACACTACTGTATACTTCAAAATTCATCACGCTAAGTTTTCAAGCGGCTTTTAATGTACTTGATACTTGGCTTATGTAGTGGAAACCAATTCTGAGATAGGTAAAGCTATACTTTTTTTTTGCTTTCTATCCAAAAACCAAAAAAGAAAAAGGTCAAATGCAGAAAAAAAAATTAAAATTGATTTGTAGATATTTCAAAAAACTACAAATCTTTGGCTGCATTCAATATCAATTAAAGCAAAATTATTTCTGTTGAAAGCAAGCTAATTTTTTTTTTTGCAAACCAGGAATTGTTGTTTGATAGGTTTATAATGCATCTGATATTCATTATCAAAACAATGGAAGTTTAAAATACCATTACATTGACTATAAAATTTGATTAAATTAAATGCTGCAATAAATTATCTGATAACATTAAGTTGAGTACACGTGTACGATATATTGCAAATACATTAAGCGTATTACAAGAAAATAGTGTAAATGATTTTTAGTGCGATTTTAATCATTTTGTACCTGTATAATATATTAAGTATTAAGGACAGAAAAGCATTATTTGCAGCACGCCGCACGAGCGAAACTTAGTGCTTACAACTATATTTTGCCTGCAAGGGTAAATATTATGAAAAAAGAATATTATTTTTCAAGCTAATTAAGAAAAACCAGATTTTTTTTTAATTTAAGAAAATGTTCTGAATATTTTCTCACCTTAGTGCGGAAAAGTATTGTTTGCAGCGCCGCACGAGCAAAGCCTGCGAGGGTAAATAATATGGGAAAAATATCAAAATATTTTTTTTTTTAAATCAAACAAATTAATAATAAAGACCTGAATTTTTTATTAATTTTTTTTTGATATTTTTAATTATTTTTTAATTTTTTTATTAAGTTAGATAAAATAAATTTAAAAAAAATTTTGTTTGATAATATTATATTTTTTAGCGGACTGCAAAGGATTTTACCGCCCTAGGACCGTAATGCATCACTTTCCGACCTAACATTTTAAAGAAAAAATATATAAAGTTTGATAAATATAAGAAACTGGTCAGAATTTTAGGATTAAAGCACAGAAATTTGATGAACAAACCCAAATTAATTATTTTTTAATCTTCGTATTAAATTTTAATTAAATGATTAAAAATTAAAAGCAATGCTTGACGCGGTTTTAAAAATAGGTAATATTTCTTAACAAATAATATTTAAGAAATGAATTAATGATTTATTCTAACAATCACAGCGGCTAAAAAACATTATTTGCAATTTTTAAATATAAAAAAATATTTATTATGAAATGTATTAATTGGCCAATATATATGTTAGACAATAATAACTAATTGCACTTTTTAGTTCACAAAATTTATTCCTTTAAGTTCTATTTAATAATTTCATCAAATCACTTTTAAAATATAAAGACGCACTTGTTAATGATAAAATAATAATTAGCTTACCAAAAAATTAAAAATTATTCGCTTCATGATGAAGCTCACTACTAATCATGCGACGTACTCGATTTTTCTTTTATAAGATCTATCGAGTGGGACTTATCAGTAAATTTATGAAAATTGTAAATTGCAACGATTCATAAAACATGTCACACGAAATTTTAATTTTGTTATTTTTAGTATCCACATCTTAACGTTTATTAAATTTATTATCAACGTAATGCTTCATTGAGATATTCAATTATTTTTTCATAACTGTATGTGGGTTAGTCTCAATTAAAAATTGAAATATTTCAATTATTTATTGTTGATTTAGATGTGTACTGTTTTGTTTCTAATTTAATTTTGTGAGTATTTACAGTTATACAGTTTCTGTATATATTTTATGTCAAATATTTATTTCTAGTAATTCACACTGCCGGTTAGATTGAAATTCATTTTTGTGTGGGATTGGTTTTAGAAAAATATATTGTACAGGTAAAAGGTTTTTTCAAGGTTTATTACAATAGTAAAATAAAGCAATATTGTCAAAACTTATTGTGATTTATTAATTGATTTAATCATTTTCTCTTTTATGCATATACAAATAAATAAGTGGCATCTATTTTATTTAGGTTCTAAATTCGAATAGCTCAATTTAATGTCAAAAGTTAAGCATTCATTATTGTCAACAAGGAAACGATATAATGGCTAGTAATCAATTAATTAAATTATTAAAAAATTAGTAGTGGGTTTCTATTAAGTTAAAAAAAAAAAAGATCTAAAAAGTTTTTGTGTCAACTTTACATATTAATTATTTTTTTAATAAATTTATTGCATAAAATTTATTTAAAAAAAATGCTTCAATTTATATCCGTTCACGTACGTTCATTTTTTTTTGCTTTTCCAATTCTTCAATTTTGTAAATAGTAACTTCTAAGCAAAAAAAGAAAAATTTAGAAAGAAATTTTTTTCATTTTTTTTTCAATTTTTTTTTTATTTTTTTCAATCTTTTTTGTAGTTTATATTGATGTTTTATTTATTTTTTTATATAGTAATTAACAATTTACATTAAGAGCACTTAAACGCTGCTGAGCAAAGAACTACAAACATTTAGAAAAGAAAAAAAATAAGCAAAAATCTAAAAAAATATTCAAAAACTTTTTTTTGTAATTTTGTAATTCAGCCTCAGTATGAAAACAATTTTTTTAAATAATAGGTCAAAAAAATATTTTTTTTAATAGTTTTGAAAATTTATACTGAAGTTACATTTTTTTAAATAATTACTCAAATTTTAACCACATAGCGTGAAATATTGCAAAAACCAAACTCAAAATTGCATTTAAAACTTTTTTAGTTCATTTATGTTGGCTACCGTTTTTTAAATTGTAACTCAAATGTTCAAAGAATTAAACTTAAATTTACAACAATTGCTGAGTACCATTTAGAAAAAAAAATAATTTTGAAAAAAAAAATTTTTTTTTGTTTATTAAATAGTAAATGGAAATTTACACCAAACGCACTTAAACATTGATAAACAATGAACCTCGGACATTAAGAAAAAAAATATGTTATTATATTATGTTTTTTTTTTTAATAATTACTCAAATTGTTATTACACGAAAATATTTCTTTGTTCAGTAATTTATGTTGAGACTACAGTTTTTGAATTATTATTTATAATTTACAGCAAACGCACACAAACATTGCTGAGCAAGCTCTTGAGAAAATTTATATTTAGAAAATTGAAGATATTTTTTGCCAAATTTTAGAAAACTAATTTTGTTCTATTTTGTAATTTATACTAAGGCATTTTAAGTAGTAATTCTAAATTTTAACCACAAAAACAACATACTTTACACTAAAATTTTGAAAAAAATCTATTGAATTTGTCCTGAAAATTTACATTAAACACAAAAAAAATATAAGAAAATTTGGAAAAAAAATTTTTTTGTTTTGTAGTTCATGTTGAGGCTACAATTTATTAAATTGTTACTTAAAATTTATACCAAACGCACTAAAATATGGATAAGCAATAGCCCAACCTTACATTTATTATTAGAAAATTAAAAAAAACATTTCTTAAATTTTGGAAAATGTTAATTTTGTTCTATTTGTAATTTATACATATTTTGAAATAATTACTGAAAATATCTTAAATTTACTTTTAGAAAATTTTGGAGAAAATGTTAATTTTGTTTTGAAACTACTGTCTCTCAAACAATAAACTGTGTTTCCGACCCGTCCAAGTATTTGTAAAGAAAAGGTTGGATTACAAACGCTTGGGTGGATGGGTGGTCACTCCAGTTGAAACTATTGTCCCGAAATCAATAAACTGTGTTCCAGCCCAAGTGTTTGTTAACAAAAAATTGGATCACAAACACTTGGGTGGTCACTCCAGTTAACACTATTGTAATCAATCAATAAACTGTTTTCCCGCCCAAGTGTTTATGAACATAAAATTTGATCACAAAGACTTGGGTTGTGGGTGGGCACTTCAGTTAAAACTATTGTCCCGTAATTAATAAACTGTGTTCTCGCTCATCCGCCCAAGTGTTTTGTTACTACAGTTAAAACTATTGTCTTACAATTAATAAACTGTATTCCCACCCACCCGCCCAAGTGTTTGTAAACAAGAAATTTGATCAAAAGCACTTGGGTGGGTAGGTGGACAGTCTAGTTAAAACTATTGTCCGACAATATAAAACTGTGCTCCCACCCACCCAAGTGTTTTTTAACAAAAAATTGGATCACAAACACTTGGGTGGGCACTTCAAATAAAACTATTGTCTAGCAATCAATAAACTTTGTTCCCACTTACCCGCCCAAGAGTTTGTAAACAAAAAGTTGGATCACTAACACTTGGGTGGGTAGGTGGGCACTCCAGTTAAAACTAATGTCTCTCATTCAATAAAATGTGTTCCCGCCCAAGTGTTTTTAACAAAAAATTGGATCACAAACACTTGGGAGGGTAGGTGGGTACTACAATTAAAGCTATTGTCCCGCAAACAAGAAATTGTGTTCCCGGCCACCCGCCCAAGTGTTTGTGAACATCAAATTTGATCACAAACACATGGGTGTGTGGGTGGGCACTCCACTTAAAACTACTGTTGCGCAATCAATAAACTTTGTTTCCACTTGCCCGCCCAAATGTTTGTTAACACAAAGTTGGATCACAAACACTTGGGTGGGTAGTTGGGCACTCCAGTTAAAACAACTGTCGCGCAATCAATAAACTGGGTTCTTGCTCAAGTGTTTGTTAACAAAAAAATTGGATCACAAACATTTGGGTGAGCGGGTGGGCACTTCAGTTAAAACTACTGTCGCGCAAACAATAAACTGTGTTCACCTTCACGCCCAAGTGTTTGTAAATAAAAAGTTGGATCACAAACATTTGGGTGGGCGGGTGGGCACTTCAGTTAAAACTACTGTCGCGTAAACTATAACTTGTGTTCCCGCCTACCCGCCCAAGTATTTTTGAACAAGAAATTTGAACACAAACACTTGTGTGGGTGGGTGGGCACTCTAGTTAAAACTATTGTCCGACAATAAAAAAAATGTGCTCCCACCCACCCACCCAAGTTTGTTAACAATAAAATGAATCACAAACACTTGAATGGATGGGTGGGCATTCTAAGTAAAACTATTGTCCCACAATCAATAAACTGTGTAGCCGCCAACCCGCCCAAGTGTTTGTTAACACAAAGTTAGATCACAAACACTTGGGTGGGTAGGTGGGCACTTTAGTTAAATCTATTGTCTCACAATCAATAAACTGTGGTCCCGCCCACTCGCCCAAGTGTTTGTTAACAAATAAATTTGGATCACAATCAATTGGGTGGGTGATGGGCACTCCAGTTAAAATTATTGTCTCACAATCAATAAACTGAGTTTTTGCCCACCCGCCCAAGTTTTTGTGAACAAGAAATTTGATCACAAACACTTGGGTGGGTGGTTGGGCACTCCAGTTAAAACAATTGTCCCATAATCAATAAACTGTGTTCCCGCCCACCCGCCCAAGTGTTTGTTAACAAAAATTTGGATCACAAACTCTTGGGTGGGTAATTGGGCACTCCAGTTAAAACAATTGTCCCATAATCAATAAACTGTGTTCCCGCCCACCCGCCCAAGTGTTTGTTAGGATCACAAACACTTGGCTGGGTGAGTGGGTATTCCAGTTGAAACTACTGTCCCGGAATCAATAATCATGTTAGCACTACAGTTTCTTAAATTGTTATTTAAAATTTACACCAAACGCACTCAAGCATTGCTAAGCAAGGACCTAGCTTTGAATTTAATTTACAAAATTAAAAATATTTGAAAGGGAAACATTAATTTTGTTCTGTTTTGTAATTTATATTGAGATTACATTTGGTTAAGAATAACCCTTCAAACTTAGAAAAAAAAAATATAAAAAATGTTAATTTTGTTAAGTAAAATAAAAAATATTTATTTTGGAAAATGTTGAGGTAACAATTTTTTGAATTAAAATAAAAATTCAAATCAAATGGCATCTCAACATTTCCATACAAATAAAAAAAAAATTTTGGTTATTTTCAAAAAATGTTAATTTTGTTCAGTTTCTTTTTAAATATAATTTTTTGTTAAATTAAATAAAAAAACATTTTCTTATGTTTTGTTATTTATACTGAGGTTATAATTTTTTAGAAAAAAATAAAAATATTTTTTTTAGTAAATTTGAAATTTTGAAAAATAAAAAAATTTAATAAATTTTTGAAATTTTTATTTGTCATACCAAAAAAAATTCTTTTTAGAAATTTTTTGTGAAAATATTTTTCACACATTACTAATAGAATTTTGCACTTTTCAGCCGGAATTTGGTTCTTTTTGAAAATATTTTGTTATTTTTGAATTTCTATGAATAGAATTTAACACTTTTTGACTGTTTATCACCGGATTTTGAATCTTTCTGAGAATATTTTCATATTTAATAGCCGGATTCTGCTATTTTTGTATTTAACTTTGGACTTTTTAACTATTTTGGCCGAATTTTGATTCTGTTTAATAATATTATTTGACAAAATTTTTATACTTTATACCTGGATATTGCTATATTTATTTTCATAAAAAAATTATAGTACTTTTTGACAATATTTTGATGTTTCAAGGCCGAATTTTGTTTCATTTCAACGGATTTAGCTATTTTATAATCATTTTTTACAATAAAATAGTTTTTTTTTTTAGTTTTTTGATTATTTTTAAATTTTTTAATAAATGATTTATGATGTATTTTTGAAGCTGATTTGATCAAACTTTTTCAACTTATAGTTATCGTATTGACTAAAAAAATCCAAATAATATTTTTTGATGTCCTCTCAAATATTGAAATTATTTTTTTTTTTTAATATGAAATTTGTTCAATTAAACTAAACACCAACCAAAATCACACGCCCACACAATTTGAACTTACTCCCCCTTGCCCACCCAAGTTATAAAAAAATAAATTACAAACAATTGGGCGAGTGGGCGGGGTACAGAAATCTGAACTATACGCCTACAAGTTTTGAAGGTTGTTTTCCGCTGCCTACCAAAGTGTTTGTGATGAAAAAAATAGATCACAAACACTTGGGCGGGAACACTCAATCAAGTGTTTGTGATCAAAACATTTAAACATAAACACTTGAACCGGTAGACGGGAACACCAATCTAAACAATACGCCTACAAGTTTTAATCTTAGTTTAAATTTTGTGGGCGTATGATTTGGACTTGTGTTTCCGCCCGAACACTCAAGTGTTTGTGATCCACTTTTTTCAACAATATAAACCACACGCCTACAAGTTTTGAATTTAGTTTAAATTTTGAGGGCTTGTGATTTTAATTTTTGTCCCGTCCACCCACCCAAGTGTTTGTGATCCATTTTTTATATCACAAACACTTGAGTGGAAAACAACAATCTAAACTAAACACCTATAAGATTTAAACTTAGTTTTCTGCCCATTCACCCAAGTGTTTGTTTAAACATAAACACTTGGGCAGGTGGGCGGGTGGGCAAGGACACCAGTCTAAACCACAAACCTACAAATTTTGAACTTATTACAAATTTGGTGGGCGTGTGATTGTAACTTGTGTTCCCGCTCACCCACCCAGGTGTTTGTGATCCAATTTTTTTATCATAAACACTTAGGTGCAAAACAACAATCTAAACTAAACACCCACAAGACTTAAACTTAGTTTCCGCCGCCCACCTAAGTGTTTGTGATAAAAAAAATTGGATCACAAACACTTGGGCGGGTGGGAGGAAACACAAGTTCAAAGTTTGAAGTTAGTTCCCGCTTACCCTCCCAAGTGTTTGTAATCAAAAGATTTGAGCATAAACATTTGGGCGGGTGGGCGGGAACACCAATCTAAACCACACACCTACAAGTTTTGAACTTAGTTCAAATTTTGTAGGCGTGTGATTTAAACTTGTGTTTCCAATCACCCACTTAAGTGTTTGTGATCCATTTTTTTAATCATAAACACTTGGGTGCAAAACAGCAATCTAAACCATACAACTTAGTTAATATTGGCTATTTTTGAGATATCATATGGGATTTTAGAGCTTTCTGACAATTATTTGAACATTTAATTTGCAGTTTTTGATATTTTTTAAACAAAATTTTGTACTTTTCAACTGTTTTTGGCCGGATTTTGGTCTTTTTTCAAAATACTTTAATATTTTATTAACAAATTTTGCAATTTTTGTCTTTTAGAATAGAATTTTTAATATAATATTATTTCATAGCTAGGTTTGGCTATTTTCTTAATTTTTTATGAAAAAATAATGCATTTTTAATAGTTTATGGACGGATTTTGGTGTTTCAAGGAATTTTGCTATTTTTGACAATTTATGAATAGATTTTTACACTTTTCAACTATTTGTGGCCGGATTTGATAATATTTTCTTACTATTTTTTTCATTATAAATAGAATTTTGCAGTTTATAGCCGAATTTGTTGATTTATAACTAAGATTTTATGAAAATTTCGAACAATTTATTTTATTAATTTTGTAATTTATATCAAAAGTTAAACCAATTGCATTCAAATCATATTTTGCAGAAGTATATAAATCCTAAAAATAATAATTTCGACTTTATTTTAATTGAATTGAGAGAAGAGGCAAAAGCTGTGCCATATTATGCGGAAATGTCTACTGCATTATCCCTTATAAAGACAATCATAATTAAAAACGGAATCTGATCAAATTTGCAGAGAATATTAATCCGTCCCACGGCTCTCCAGTCTGTTTGAACAGCCATTATCGCTGACGTTATTTCTTTTACTAAAAAAAACAAATTCAACTTCTTTTTAATTAATTATAATTGTTCGGATTAATTATTCTCTGGAGCACATACATTTTGTATGCTAGGGAGCTAAGGCGAGCCTAATTTCATCTTGGAAGTAGTACATAAAACAACACACGGTGCATCAGATAGTAGCGGATCAAAGAGTATTGTGTGTGTTGTCTTTCCAATCCATCTAACTCGGCCGACAGACAAATCGAATTACAGGTCAGAAGCAGAAAAAAGATAGAGGCACGTGAAAGGAGGATTGCTATTTTTTATTCAGTGTTGAATGGAATGGAAAAATTGGAAGATGATAATATCAATTTGATAATAAGCTTTATTAGATTAGAAAGAAATTTTGTTTGTTATGAGATTTTTTTATTAAAAATAGTTATTCATTTTTGAATTGTCAAATATTAATTGATCATAATTAATAAGCGTTAATGGTGCGCAAAATTTCTACCAACAATATTCATCTCGCAATAATAAATTATCAATTATAATTGTTTGGTTCATTTAAAATCCAATCAATTTTTATATTTCTGCGTTAACAATCATAATAATAAAATAACACTTTTCAGTTTTAATTTTCTATACATGATTTTTTTTAATTAAAATTTATATCATTATTTTCTTAATTGGAAAATAAAATTAAAATTGATCTTTGATTTGTTAATTTGTATACTTATTTTGGTCTTTTCTAGTAATTATTTAAAAAGGTTTAAGTTTGTGAACCGAATTTTTTTTTTATTTTTCAACTCACTGCGTTATTCTAATGAAATTATCCTAATGCAAAAAGTAGTGTTTTAATAATCCGATTTGAAGGACCACAAAATGGTAGTAATTTGAAACAAATAATTAAAATCTTGTTTGTTTTTTTATAATTTTTACTGTAGATGATCAAAATAATTTCTAAACTTCTAAATGTGGCAAAAATTAAATTAAAATATTTCATATTCTGGTAATTTATTAACGACTTATATTTTCAAAACTGCTTTTTTAAATTCAGTGCAGGAAGATTTTAATAAATATAACAATCCAAACCAGCATTATTTTTATGTCAAATTTGATGATTGATAAATTTTTATAATTTAGTAAATAAAGTGTATCGGAAGATTTTGATGTTGTTTTAACAAATAATGGACTTAATCTAGCATTTCTTGTATGTCATCGGTTGATTATATCTTTGTAATTGTTTAATTGTTGAAGATTTTTTTCTTGCCTTGCTTTGCGTTATTTGGGTTTTATGGATTATATACATTTCTGGGCGTCGATTAATAAATTGTGGATTCTAAAATACATAATTCAATTAAAAAAATATTCAATTCATATTCCGGAGTGTACTCAAAAGCAAATCAAAAAATTGTTCATAAAATTTTAAAATTATTTGAAATGAGAAACAAAATTGTTGATTGAAATAAATAGAATTCGCTTAAGATTTCTCACAGAAAAATCGCTCAAAAACTGATTATTTCATAAAATAAATGTGTTACTCAAAATACAATTTAATTTACTTGCAATATTGTACAAATAACACATTTTCACGTCAAAAATATACAATAAATCAAACCAAAAATGCATTTTTAGATAAGAAAACACAAATATTGCACAAAAAATTGATTTATCGCTAAAAAAACATTAAAAACTGCGCAAGAAATTTATTTATGGCTAAGATTTATAAAAATGCAAAAAGGGATTATTGGATGCAATAGTTGTGTAACAAAATTGTAATTTTTAATGAATTCTAAACAATATATGAAATTTTGATGAATTTTAAATGTTTCCTGAGCGTTTTTTTTTTATTGTCATGTGTTGCATGTATAATTTTTACATAAAAACCGCAATAAAATACACTAAAACGTACACATAAAGTGCGTTTAATTGAAATACAACTAAATTTACATTTACTATAAAAAAAATCATACAAACAATACATTTTATACTACATGAAATCCTAGAAAAGATGTGATTTTTGCTTAAAATTGCTCAAAATAAGTTGTTATGCTGCACATTTCTAATAAAAAAATTATAAATTTGTGTAGAAAATATAACTAAGCATAGAATCGACCAAAAATTTTGTATAATAGTTAAAACTAACAAAAATCAACAAAAATTGCTTAAAAAATTGAATTGTTTGAAAAAATCAACCATACACTACAAATTTCTTGTAGAAATGTACAAAAATTGCTCTAAAAATGCAATTACTGCATGAAACTTAAGCAAATTCATTAAAAAATTGCATTTTTTGCTTAAAATTGTTAAAAATCTAATGAAAATTGCTTATAAAATGCAATTAACGCTTAAAATATATCAAATGCGATCTTAAATTTACCAAAACTGCTTAAAACAAGCTAAAATTCCGTAATTTTTTTGTAAAATTTAACAAAATAGCTCCAAAAAAGCTTTAAAACTTTCAGCCTTCAAACAAAAAAAACATTTATGATCTAAAATAAGCCAAAAAGTGATTTAAAAACACAGTTTATGAATTTAAAATCGTCAGAAAATGCAATTAAACCTTTAAATCTAAGCATTTTTAGATTGAAATTTAAAAAAATTTGCGTTTATCAACAAAAAACTCTAAAATTCAACAAGAATCGCTTGGTAAATGTAATTGACGCTTAAATTTATTTAAAGAATTGTACCATACAATACATTTTTTTGTAGAATTAGACAAATATTGCGCTAATATCACAATTAGTAATTAAAACTCATCTAAATACATTTATTGCTTAAAATGAGTGAAAAATCTAAACAAATTGCTTAAAATTGATAAAAACATTATGAAAATAGCTTATAAAATATCAAAACTTACAGTAGAATTTGAGTTTATTGCTTGAAATTAATAAAAAAACTGATTAAGAACAAATATTTTTATAAAAAATAACAAAATTGCTTAATATTAAAGAATTTAATGTAAAAAACGTGATTTTTGAGCGATTTTTTTGCTAAAAATTAGTTTTTTTGCGCGATATTTACGTTATAAATGTATTTTTGGGGAATTTTAGAGTTTTCTAAGCAAATTTTATATTACAAATTGGTTTTCTGCATCATTGTTGATAATATTTATGTGATAATTGTGGATTCCGAGTGAATTTCATGCTAGAAATGTGTTTTTTACGCGTTTTTTTTGTTAAAAATGTTATTTACGTTTAATTTATGTGGTTTTCGAGCAAATTCCAAGCAACAAATGAGTATACTGCGGGATTTTTTTGTTGTAAATGTAATTTATGTTAAATTTTAAGATTTTTAAAGCAAATTTTAAACTTTAAATTGGTTTCCGTCCAAATTCCTTGCTAGAAATGAGTTTTTTGCGCTATTTTCTCAATACAAATGTTTAATTTTAAGGTTTTCTAAGCAAATTTTATACTTTAAATTGCATTTTTGCGCTATTGTTTATCATAATTATCTGACTTTTGTGGATTTTGAGTGATTTTTAAAGTGGAAATGAGTTTTTTGTGCAATTTTCTTGATACAAATGTAATTTATGTAAACATTTTAAGGTTTTCTAAGCCAGATTTTTACTTTTGTATTTTTTTGCACAAATGTAAGCGTTTAACGGGATTAACAAATAAATTTCATGCTATAAATTAGTTTTCTATGCAATTTTTATGTTATAAAAGTTTTTTTTTTAGTCAATTTTATAGTTTTCTAAGCAAATTTTATACTATAAATTGTTTTTTTGAGCAAATGTTGATAATATTTATGTGATAATTGTAGTTTTTGAGCGAATTCCATGCAACAAATGAGTTTTTTGCGTGATTTTCTTATTGTAAATGTAATTTATGTTTAATTTTAAGGTTTTCTAAACAAGTTTTATACTTTAGATTGGTTTTCTGCATCAATGTTGATCATATTTATGTGGTTTCCTTAGCAAATTACAAGCAAAAAATTAGTTTACTGCACGATTTTCTTGTTGTAAGTGTAATTTATGTTCAATTTTGAGCTTTTTTAACAAATTTTATACTTTAAATGGGATTTATGCGTCAATATTGATAATATTTATATGGTTTTTGAGCCAATTTTATGCAACAAACGAGTTTACTGCGCAATTTTCTTGTTGTAAATGTAATTTATATTTAATTTTGAGCTTTTCTAAGCTAGTTTTATACTATAAATTGATTTTCTGCGCAAATGTTGATAATAATTATGTAATAATTATGTTTTTTTAGCGGTTAACGTTTATAACAAATAATTTGTATGCATTAAATTAGTTTTCTGCGCGATTTTTACGTTATAAAAGTATTTTTAGTGTAATTTTACGGTTTTTAAATCAAATTTTATACTATAAATAAGTTTTATGCGCCAATTTCAATAAGTTTTTTGGGGTAAACGTCTTATTAGAAATAAGTTTTCTGCTTCAGGTTTTTTTATAGCAATTTTAATTATTAATAAATTGGTGTAGAAAATATAACTAAGAATAGAATTCACCAAAAATTTTGCATAATAGTTAAAATTAACCTAAAAACTTCAAAAAAAAAGTTGAATTATTAAAAAATCAACCATAAACTACAAACTTCTTGAATAAATCTACAAAAATTGCGCTAAAAACTCAATTAGAGCAAATTCATTAAAAAAATGAATTTTTTTCTTAAATTTGTTTAAAATCTAAGCTCAAAATTGATGAAAATTGGTAACAAAATGCAATTAACGCTTAAAATATATCAAATGCAACCATAAATGTACCAAAATTGCTCAAAACAAGCTAAAATTCCAATAACTTGCTCCAAAAATTGTTAAAATTTGCACTTACCGTTTTAAACCTATCAACCTACAGACCAAAAAAAGCGTTTATGATCTATAATGAGCCAAAACGTGATCTAAAAACACAGTTTTTAAATTGAAAATGGTAAAAAAATGTAATTAAATCTTTAAATCTAAGCATTTTTAGATTGAAATTTAAGAAAATTTGCGTAGTCATTGCGTTTATCAACAAAAAACTTCAAAATTCAATAAAAATCGCTTGGAAACTGTAATTGACTTTAGAAATTATTAAAAAAAATTACCATTCACTATATTTTTTTTGTAGAATTAGAAAAAAATTGCGCTAATAACACAATTAGCAATTAAAACTTTAGTAAATTTAACAAAGAAAAGTATTTATCGCTTAAATTTAGTGAAAAATCTAAACAAATCGCTCAAAATTGATAAAAACATTAAGAAAATTGCTTAATAAAGCGCAATTTACGCTTAAGATCTATCAAAATTTGCAGTAGAATTTGGGTTTATTGCTTTAAATCATTAAAAAAACTGATTAAAAACAATTATTTTTTTTTTAAATAAATAAAAATACACCAATATTTATGAATTTATTATGATAATCGTAATTTTTAAGCGATTTTTTTGATAAAAATGAGTCTTTTGCGTGATTTTTCCGTTATAAATGTATTTTTTTGGGCAATTTTGAGGTTTTTTAATCAAATTTTATACTTAAATTGGTTTTCTGCGTCAATGTTGATAATATTTATGTAATAATTGTGGTTTCTGAGCGAAATCTATGCAACAAATGAGTTTACTGAGCGATTTTTTTGCTGTAAACGTAATTTTTGTTTAATTTAGAACTTTTCTAGGCTAATTTTATATTATAAAATGGTTTTCTGCGTTAATGTTGATCATATTTATGTGATAATTGTGCTATCCGAGCAAATTCATGCAACAAAAGAGTTTACTGCGCAATTTTCTAGTTGTAAATTTAATTTATGTTTGATTTTAAGATTTTCTAAGCAAATTTTATACTTTAAATTGGTTTTCTGCGCCACTGTTAATAATATTTATGTGATAACTGTGGTCTCCGAGCGAATTCCATACAACAAATGAGTTTCTTGCGCGATTTTCTTGTTGTAAATGTAATTTATGATTAATTTTAAGGTTTTCTAAGCAAATTTTATACTTTAAATGGGATTTCTGCGCTTTTGTTGATAATATTTATGTGGTTTTTGAGCGAATTCCAAGCAACAAATGAGTTTAGTGTAATTTTAAGGTTTTTAAACCAAATTTTATATTATAAATTAGTTTTAGCGCCAATTTTAATTAATTTTTTGAGGTAAACGTTATTTTCAAGCAAATTTCACTTTGGAAATTAATTTTGTGCGTGATATTCTTATTATAAATAAAATTTTAATTCAAATTTTGATAATAGCACAATAACTAGTCAGTAATTTAGATTAGAGTGGCCCACCCACCCATTCAAGTGATAGTTATCAAGAGATTAGAACACGACTTTCTCTAGTGATAAAATGACTTTTGACGCTTGCAGAGAGTTCAAATATGAAAGTTTTTGATGACGAACACTTGGGTGGGTAGGTGGGCCACTCTATTCTATAATAATAAGACAATAGTTTGGATTGGAGTAGTTGGATCACGACTTTCTTTAGTGACAAATTGACTTCTGACGTTCGCAGAGTGTTTAAACATGCAATCTTTTGATGACGAACACTTGGGTAGGTGAGTGGACTACTCCACAACATGATAACTAGTCAGTAGTTTGTATTGGAGTGGCCCAACCACCCGCCCAATTGTTAGTTATCAAGAGGTTAGATCACAACTTTCTTTTGTGACAAAATAACGTTTGACGTTGGCAGAGTTTAAACATGCTATAATGACCAATCAATAGTTTGATTGGAGTGGCCTACTCACCCGCCCAATTGTTAGTTATCAAAAGATTGGATTACAACCTTTTTTAGTGATAAAATTGGGAAGTAACTGCAGAGACTTCATACATGCAAACTCTTGATAACAAACATTTGGGTGGGTGGGGGGGCCACTCCATACCATAATAACCAATCAATAATTTGGATTGGAGTAGGCCACCCACCCAAATGTTAGTTATTAAGAGATTGGATCACAATCTTGTTTAGTGACAAATTGACTTCATACCATGATAATCAATCAATAGTTTGGATTGGACTTTCTTTAGTGACAAAATGACTTCTGACGCTTGCAGAGTGTTCAAGCGTGCAAGCTTTGATGACAAACACTTGGGTGGGTGGGTGGGCCACTATAGACCATGATAACTAATTAATTGTTTGGATTGGAGTGGCCCACCCACCCTTCCAAGTGTTAGTTATCAAGAGGTTAGATCACGATCGTCTTTAGTAACAAATTGATTTCTGACGTTTGCAGAGAGTGCAATCTCTTGATGACAAACACTTGGGTGGGTGAGTGGGCTACTCCATATTATGATATTCAGTCAATAGTTTAGTTTTTTGTTGCAATTTTATTTGTAATTTAAATTTTTAAACAGTTTTAAAACAATTCAAGGACCTCAATCTAAATACCTAGAATATGTGAGATAAAAAATTGTGTTAAAGTAATCTGATTCGAAGGACCACAAAATGTTTAAACTGCAGGTGGTAATAAGTAATGAAACTACACCTCTGCTTTTTATCTATGAACTATTTACTTTTCTTAAATACATAAAGAACTCAATTACAATCTGACACAATTTTTAGGCAAATTTGAGAGTTTTGGTGGCTAATTTAAAATATTTTTTTTTATTTTCTAACTCTAACGCTATTGGCATGAAAGTATAATGCAAAAAGTTGTATTATAATAATCCAATTCGGAGGACCACCAAATGATCTAGTGGTAGTAGAGTCAGTTGGTTAATTGCACGCACATACCAATAACATTGCACATCTTGTTTTTTTTTTTTTTTTCTATAAACTATCAACTCTTCTTGGAATAGCATAAAAGCTCAGAAGTTAAAAACTATCTAATACAAAGTTAAACTTTAAGGCAACGAATAATTGGTATGAAATATACTAATAAGTTTTGTTACTGTTCACTTGTAGGCCGGATTTTGGAAATATGGCTGTTAAAATAAAAATTTAATACAAAATACTTTAAAAGAAGTTAGTATGAAAATTTGAGAAATGAATAACAAAATCTGGCCGTAAAAAAATACGTAAAAACGTGATCATAAAGTAGGTAAAAAAAATTTAAAACCACCAAATTTGGCAAAAATGTTAAAAATATTATTATCCTGCCAAAAAATTTACATAAAAGTGAATAAAAAACACAAATTCTAAAATTTAACTGAAAAGAACTCAGATTATCTGACCTAACCTAATCTAACCTAATTTTGTAAATTTTCAGAAAGATTTTACCTACTTTTGTGTTTCTAAGAACATTTTTTGCCAGATTTTAGTATTTTTGACGTTTACATTCAAATTTTTGGTTTACTTTTATACATTTACAGTTAGATTTTGATATTTTATGGTCGAATTTTGATATTGCTGATGGTTTTTTGACCAATTTATACTTTTATTTTTTTATTATTTTATAGCCAGATTTTGATATTTTTTTGTAAAATTTTAATATTTTCTATATTTACAACCAGTTTTTTTACTTTTACAATTTGGTTATTTTGGAATTTTGGTTGTTATTTGGCCAGATTTTTGACATTTGCAGCCAGTTTTTTGTATTGTTTGAATTATTTTTTCACCTTTTAAGAACAGACTTTGGTGTTTTATGGCATTTTTTTGACTTTTTACATTTCTATTTTTTGTATTATATAGCCGGATTTTGGCATTTTTGTCATCACATATTTTTAAACTTGTTGAAAACGTCATAAATTTGGATTTTGACACTTTTGACTTTTCTTGATATTTGTAGCCGGATTTTGCTATTTTATGGCTCAATTTTTGTACTGTATGGTTTGATATTAATATTTTGAAATTTTATTGTTAAAATGGGTTACTTTAAAGAAAAAAAAAACAGTTTTGCTAGCCGGATTTAGATAATTGTCTTTAATAAAAATTTATAATTTTAAATTTCTGCATTTGATGTGCTTTTAGAATGCTTTTAATGTTCTAAAAAAAGTGCTTTAAATTTTTTTTTTTAATTATTTGAAGTGCTTTGAGCATTCTATTAAACATTTGAAAACAAATTTAAGTGCTTTGGACATGTTTTGAGTGCTTCTAAAATGTCCTACTTTATTTACAAATTGTTTCAAGCTCATTGTTCTAAAAGTTTTGTAAAATATTGGAAAAGTGTTTTAAAATGTCTTTAATGTTCTAAAAAGTTTGAAACGTTAAGTGATTGGAAATTTTTTTAGATTGTTTTTAGAAAAATTTTTGGAAAACGTGTTTTAAATATTTTCTGAATTGTTCCAGGTACTTCGAAAATGATCTAATACTTTACAAATGCTTCAAAAATTTTGGAAAATGTTTTATGCTTTTAAAACATATTCTGCATACTTTGGAAAATGTTTTTTATGATTTGAAAAAAAGTTCTAAATGCTTTAAAAACGTTTCTAGTACTTTATAAATGTTTTGAAAAATATTTAATTGATTTCAATGTTTTAATTGATGTAAAAATGTTTTAGATGCTTCAAAAGTGTTTTAAAAGGTTCTAATTTGTTTAGATCATGTTTCCAATGCTTCAAAAAATTTCTGATTTTTAAAATGTTTCAGGTGCTTTGAAAATTATCCAAATGTTTCCAATTTCCAAATTTAAAATGTAAGTTTTTCAAACATATTCTACATATTTTTATAAATGTTTTAAGGCTTTCAGAAAGTTCTAATTTATTTTGAAAATGTTTCCAGTGTTTCATAAATGTTTCTAATGTTACTAGTGTTTAATAAATGTTCTAGAAATTAAAAAAAAAAAAATTTAAATTGTTTTGAAGTTTATTTTTAAAATGTTTAATGATGAAAATGCTTTATAGGTACAAGAAATTGTTGTAATTTTTTTTGGAAAATTATTTCACCGATTTAAAAACTATTCTAATGTATTTAGAAAATAATTCAAATGCTTTAAAAATGTTTTTTTCTTTTTTCAGGCAGCTTTAAGGACCTTGATGCACACACCCTGAAAATGTTAGATACAAAAATTGTGTTGTAATAATCCGATTCGAAGGACCACAAAATGTTTGAATTGCAGGTAGTGGCATGAACCATTTATTTTTCTTGGTTACTCGCAAAACTCAACTATTATCGGACATGGGATTTTAGTAACTATTTGAAAAGGTTCAGGTTTAGGGCAACCAATTTTTGAACTGGGCATGATCAGTTGACATGAAACTACTAATGCAAAAAGATTTGTTGTAGTAATCCGATTCAACTGATTTTAAAATGTGTGAAGTGCTGGAGCAGACCAACAACATTGCAAGTTAGCTTTGAGACTAATCTATTCTTCTTTTATTTTATGAACTATCAACTTGTCTTGGTCTTTCACCATTTTTAAGCAGACATGAATTTTCTATAAAAATTTCGAAAAGGTTTAGGCTTAAGAAAAAAAAAATTTACTACTATGCAATGCATATTCAATGATTTTTGATTAAAATTAAAGTCAACAAATAAATTGCAAAAATGTAGCAATAATAAATTTATTCATCATATAGATTTCTTATATAAAAACAATACATCATCATCCTTTTTTATTATTTGTCTTTCCTTTATTATTTTTTCCTTTATTATCTTTTGCTTTAGTATCTTTTCCTTTATTATTATTTCCTTTAATATCTTTTCCTTTATTTTTTCCATCAAATTTAACTCCATCAAGAGTGATTTTGGAACTTGAATCTCCTTTAACATCAATTTTGAAACCACTTTTTCTACTTTCCGCAATTTTCTTTTGCAAATCGTCTATTAATCTCCTTGCTTCTGCACAGCTAAATTCGCTCCCTTCAACAGGCTTATTGTTTACTAATTTACTTCCATTTACTTCTATATCTACTGCCGGGCGACATTCGTTTTGATTTATCACAACAATTAGAATCTTAAATAAATAATTAATTGATGATAAAACAAATCAGAAATGGAACGAACATACCAACAATACCAGTATAAAGCGCATCTCGATCATAATAAAAATGGTTCTGATTGTTTTGTCGTTTTATGTTGATAAATAATTGTTAAATTTTGTGGGTGGAAAGAATAGTATTGTAATTTTTACGTTTAAACAAAAGTATAAAAATATTTTAACGGCGCGTGGATGCAGATATAATTTATTGAGCGATCTGATTCCATTTAGATGATGGTGCCAATTATTTTTTATTGGATGTTATAAATCTTAACAATTTCTGTCAATTATTAGCTTAAGTAATTCTAAATTAAACAATGTACGATACAAAACCGGCATAAAATATTTTAAAATTGTAATAAAAACCAATTAAAATTTGTTTGTATTTGTTTGGATTTTAAATTAATTAATTCAATTTAATAACAGAAAAAATATAAATTTATTTTATGACTACATAATAAAAATATATATTTTATTAAAATACATAAACATAAATACAATAACAATAAGACAGATATTAATTAAAATAAATATTTTCAGTTGACTTACAAAACATAAGTGTGAGCCAGATAAAATAAAACTTAATTATTATTGAAAATTAAAATAAATAAAAAAATAGTTTATTTTATAATTTAAACATTTAAATCATCAAAACTGCTTAGTACATGAAGTTCTGCTGTGAAGTATTTTATAAAATAGTCAGAAAATTTATTTGTTGCTTAAATTTGTTGAAAAATTGCTTAGAAAACGCGTTTATTGCTTGATAACTATTAAAAAACACCCAAAAAATGTATAAAAGGTTACTCAATTTTTTTTAACTAAATGATTTTTTAGTAATTAGCTGGAACTTTAAGTTGTTTATTAGAGTTTTGGATTCACTATACTCGATTTTATCAAAAATAATTTGGAAAATATTTTTGGACAACTATTTTATGTAGAAAATGTCACAAAATGAACAAGTTTTGTTGATTTCTTTGATTTAAATGATTTTCTTGGTAATTGTCAGGAGTTTTAAGTTGTTGATTAGAATTTTTGGCTTCAGCATACTTGATTTTATCTAAAATAAATTAGAAAATATTTTTGGACAAGTATTTCATGAAGAAAATATTCCAAAATAAGTAAATTTTGTTGATTTCTTTGAATTAAATGGTTTTTGTGGTGGTACCTAGCAGAAATTTTAAGATGTTTATTAGAATTTTAAGATAAGTATACTTGATTTTATCAAAAATAACTTAAAAAATATTTTTGAACAACTATTTCATGTAGAAAATGTCACAAAATGACTAAGTTTTGTTGATTTCTTTGATTTAAATTATTTTCTTAGTAACTAGTAAAAAGTTTAAGTTGTTGATTAGAATTTTGGCTGCAACATACTTGATTTTATTAAAAATAATTAGTAAAACATTTTTGGACAACTATTTTATGTCCCAAAATGATCAAATTTTGATGATTTCTTTGATTTAAATGATTTTCTTGGTAACTAGCAGAAGTTTGAAGATTAGAATTTTGGCTTCAGCATACTTGATTTTATCAAAAATAATTTGGAAATTATTTTTGAATAACTATTTCAAGTAGAAAATATCTCAAAATTGTAGGGAATGCGGAGGGTTATTAAATAATTAACACTGCACACTCCTTAGTTTTAGTTTGGTTTTAATTTAGTTGTTAAGAAATTATATAAATGATTAATAATACAGTTTGATTGAGAACGTTTTAATAATAACAGGTTGGTGAAAATAGCCGCAATGCTTTGTTCGTCGTATGTTTGTCATCGATGTCTACGCTCGCCTGGTCTTACGGTGACTGACTCGTCACCGCTTGCAACTGCCCGTCTCGCCGCTTCCTCCCTTTGTTGCGTGTCGTCAGTCACTCGTTTCGCATCGTCAGTCAATTGTTATCCTCTCCCCGCGCCGTCGGTCATCTGTTGTCTTTGTCTCGTATCGTCAGTCAATCGTCAATCCCACACTCGGCCCTCCTGGAAAACGTTCGTCCCGAATGTTACTCAGTCCTTGTTTTTGTTGATGGGACACCAATGCTTCATGTATTCCGCACAAGTTGTTGTTGCGTTTGGTTCATCATGTAGTCCTTCCTTCTTAACATCATACGTATCGTTATATTTTGCCCTTGTAACCTTGTAGGGTCCAAAATATTTCAGTTTAAATTTAGCGCCAGGAATTCCTTGTGTTTGTTTGATCAGAACCAAATCACCCACTTTGTATTTATTTGGTTGTTTACGTCGCAGATTGTATTGATGACGGTTTTCATTCTGTACCTTTAATATGTTCTTCTTTGCTTCACTTCGTATTTCGATCCTTTGTTCTTCAAATACTTCGATTGCTGCTTCCTCTAATAACTTCGTGATTTTGATGTCTTCCTTGCACATCATTTTTACTCCACAGAGTAATTCCATTGGTGATTTGGCGATAGAGCGTTGAATCGTTGAGTTGATTATTTGCTGTACCCTAGACACAAACTTGTACCAATCACCTGGTTTGTCTATCGCTAACTTTGCAATAACAGGAATAATAGGGTTATTGAGTCTTTCAATCTGTCCATTTGCTCTAGCAAGGCCAGTGGTCACCAAAATATTCCTTATTTTCTCCTCTTCACAATATGCGGCAAATTTGTCTGATCGGAATGCAGAACCTCTGTCTGAAATTATGACGCTTGGATTTCCAAATATGTGCTTCTGTATGTCCAGCTTCTGTATAACCTCCTTTGCACACGTAGTCTTCGTCGGATATAACCACGTAAATTTCGAAAACGAATCGATGACCGCAAATATGTGTTTGTAGTTTTTGTTTGTTGTCTCAAGGGGACCAAGGTGATCCATATGGAAGGTATGCAGTGGCATATCTGGCTTTTCTAACGGATTTAGCATGCCTTCCTTTTTGCCCATCTTTCTATTTATTAACAAACACAAAATGCAACAAGAAAGTACCCTCTCTACTTTCTGTTGGATGTTTGGTATAAAGTATTCTTGTTTCAATACTTCTATATTCTTCTTGGATGAAAAGTGACCATTTTCATGTATTGTTTTGATGATTTCTGCCTCCATTATCTCGGGGATCATAATCAAGTGACGTCCATCTTTCACTTTGAAAAGTATGTTATTCTTTACGAGGTATTCGTCTGATCCATGCTCTATCGCAAGCGTTTTTAGCGATTTTATAAGCTCGTCCTCTTCCTGTGCTTGACGTATTTTAATAGATACTTTCTGACTTATTGTCATAATGGCATTTCGACTTAAGGAGTCTACATGCTTCTTCCGGCTTCCCTTTCGATGTTCTACTTCATATATGAATTCCTCCAGTTCTAGTGCCCATCTCGCAACTTTGCAGTTAATTTCTTTCTTCTTTAACGTCATGGTGACTGCATTGCAGTCTGTAATGATTTTGAACGGCTGTCCCAAAAGATACACTCTCAACTTCTTTACGGCTTTAACTATTGCAAGAAATTCCAAATCATAGCTCGTATACTTCTGTTCCGCTGGCGTCGTCTTCTTACTCCAATAGTAAATAGGGTGCAGTTTCTGGTCATCCGATGAGATTTGCATTAGAACGGCCCCTAATCCGTCTTTGCAGGCATCCGTATGCAATTCAGTCTTATCGTTCAGCTGATAGATGTTCAGAATTGGCTTTTTGCATAACATTTCCTTTAATTTCTGAAACGCAATTCTCTGTTCCCTTCCGAAATTAAAATTTTTGTCCTTTCTTATCAAGTCTGACAACGGCTTCGCAATTAACGAGTACTTTTCGACAAATTTCCTAAAGTATCCGGTTAGGCCTAAGAAACTTTGGATTTGTTTAATATTTGAAGGTTCAGGGAATTTGGCTATTGCTTTCGTCGTATTTTCACTGGGTTGTATGGTGCCCTCTTTAATAATGTGGCCTAAGAATTCCACACTTCTCTGCATAAATTGACATTTTTTTGAGTTCAATTTCAGTCCATAATCCCTACAAACCGTCAATGCCATTTCTAAATTTCTCACTGCTGTCTTCTCGTCCTTTGCTGGAATTATGAAATCGTCCAAATACGGTATGATGATACCCTTCTTTATCAAATCTTGGAATATTGTTTGTATATACCGTTAAAATGTTGGCGGAGAATTGCACAGGCCAAACGGTGCTCGTAAGAAACAATATTGTCCAAAATGTGTCACAAACGCGGTATACTTCTGACTTTCTTCGTGGACCGGTACGTGTAAGAACCATTTTTCAAGTCCAACGTCGTGTATATCTTTGAATCTTGTAGGCGATCGAGAATATCTTCGATGAGTGGAAGGGGATGGCGATCTTTAATTATCATCTTGTTTACTCTTCTGTAATCCACACATAGTCTATGTGAACCATCTTTCTTCTTCGTCAAAACCACTGGACTAGAGTATTCCGACGCACATGGTTTCACTATTCCCTCTTCAATCCATTCTTCAACTTGTTTCTCCACAATCGTCTTTTCTATTGGTGCTAGTCTGTTTGGAGAACAATAAATGGGTTCATCGTTCGATAGTACCAACTTTAATGATACTTCTGGAGATTTTATCTTCTCTGGTTTATAGTTTTTGATCAAGTTCACAACTTTTTCTTTAATTTCACCGGAACATCTTTCATCAATATCAATTTCTGGTTGATATGCAGAAATTTCAATTCTCATTACGTCTATACTTTCTTCAATAACCTCCTTTTCCTTTGCTTTCCTTTCTTCTATATTTTCGACTTCGATCTGTCCACATTTCATCTTTATCGTTACGTAGTCGAGGAAATCCTGACCAATTATTAAATCGGTTGCGATGCTTTCATTCACCACATACATCGGGGTAGAATAACATCCACCATCAATCTCTATTGAAAAAATCCAATTGGTTTGACCAATTGACCTCCAAAACCTCTCAAAGATTTACTCACTGTTTCCAGCTCCGGGAATTTTGCATTCTTATACGTATTTATTGTCATAGCGTTCACTGCACTTCCAGAATCAAGCAGGCCGACATAATTTCTTCCTCCTATTATTACTCTCTTCGTGTATCGTTCTTCTTCTTCCTTCAAAATTAAGTTTACCTTAGATTCTGCTTTCGGTTTCTTGTCACATTTACTCGCTTCGTGCCCGAATTGCAAACAATTGAATCATCTTTTCCCTTTTTCTCTATACTGGCAATTAGCTGAGATGTGCCCTTTACCGCCACAATTAAAACATCTACCGTCATCACCATCTCTTAAAATTTTTGTAATTTGCTCCTTTTTGATTTCACCATGACTCTTCACATCTCTAAATTTTTTTGTGAAACCGTATTGTTTATTGTTATTTACTGATGAGTCATTCGTTGCCTTTCTGATCTTCTCAAATGTTACAAGCTTTTCTTTAAATTGTCTCATAGTTTTCGCCTCGTACAACATAATTTTCTCTGCTGGTGAACCCCTTATTCCATCTGTTACATATTGTAAGAGAGATCTATCCCCAACGTCGCCTTTCGCTGCGATCTCCTTCATTTTGAGCAAATATTCATGCACTGATTCATCTTTCTTCATTTTTCTCATACTAAGTTCGTTGTGTATGTCTGCAGTGCAGCTAACTTCTTCAAATTCTTCTACTAACGCTTGTTTCAACCTAGGCCACGAATTTAAACGTTTCTCACCTCTTACAAACAGCTTAGCCAATCCAGTCAAACATCTCTTTGCACATAAAAATGATTGTAAGTCATTTAAATTCATTAATGCACTTACTTCTTCAAATTCCTCTACCCATATCTCTACAGGATAACCATCTTCGCCACTGAATTGCCGTATTGCGTCCTCCATGTCCCTTACTGTAAGTGAAAATTTCAGATTTTCGGACAGAGTAGTCGTCAACGAATTTGTTGGAGAAGCAGAACGTCGAGTTACTTTCTTCACTGCACTTTGTTTTGCGCAGACAGTCGTCTTCGCTGCTTTCTGCAACTTTACATTCTTCTGAGTATTTGTCTTCATCTTATGGTTATTGTCGTCTTTTTCGTCGTCGTCTTCTGTTTTGTCATCGTCACCTTCGTCGTCGTCATCTTCTTCATCGTCGTCGTCTTCTTCCGTCTGGCCGTCGTTCCTGGCTTTGTCATACGCACTCAAGTCGTATAACACTTTTAATATGCGTTCTATTGTCTCATTCACTGTCTCATCCCGATTTAAACCCAACAACTCACTAATTGTTATTATCTCCCGCTCAGAAAAATCAGAACGAAATTTAATCGACCTCTCTTCGCGTGTCATTTCCTCAATCCCGTTCGCGTTCGCATTGTCAAAGCCACCGAACTTTCTTAGTCTATTTCTGTTTCCGCGATCACCTTCTACGTTGAAAATAAGCTTATGCAACAGCTTCACTGATTTTGTCGTTGAGATTTTAATTTTATCCCCGAGGAACTTATTATCTTCTAATTTTTGCATTTTCACTATGTTTTGAACACCCTGTATAATAAAGTTATTTGTCCTTTCAACGTTCGCCTTTGTGTTTTGAATTCGTCGGTCGCACTTTAGCCTTGAGCCCAGAAGCAGGTAGTTTTTTGAAACACGAGCAGCGTCTATGCTACGCGTTTCTTTCATCGTCGTCACTGTTCCTTTTTTGGTCGTCGTAAACTGCACACATACACACGCTAATGCGTAATAACGTATTTAGAATTCAAAGTACACACCACAGTACGTTGCACATTCCACGTCACATCTTCATATCGTCGAATTGCACTCTTTCAAACTTTTGGTTGAGCCCCCATGTGTAGGGAATGCGGAAGGTTATTAAATAATTAACACTGCACACTCCTTAGTTTTAGTTTGGTTTTAATTTAGTTGTTAAGAAAATATATAAATGATTAATAATATAGTTTGATTGAGAACGTTTTAATAATAACAGGTTGGTGAAAATAGCCGCAATGCTTTGTTCGTCGTATGTTCGTCGTCGATGTCTACGCTCGCCTGGTCTTACGGTGACTGACTCGTCACCGCTTGCAACTGCCCGTCTCGCCGCTTCCTCTCTTTGTTGCGTTCGTTGCGTGTCGTCAGTCACTCGTTTTGCATCGTCAGTCAATTGTTATCCTCTCCCCGCGCCGTCGGTCATCTGTTGTCTTTGTCTCGTATCGTCAGTCAATCGTCAATCCCACAAAATGAACAAATTTTGTTGATTTCCTTGTTTTCTTTGGATATCTAGTCGGAATTTGAAGTTATTGATTAGAATTTTGCGTCAGCATACTTGATTTTATTAAAAATAATTTGGAAAAATTTCTTGACAACTATTTTATGTAAAATTTTTTCCAAAAAAAACAAATTTTGATGATTTCTTTGATTTAAATAATTTTCTTAATATATAGCAGGAGTTTTAAGTTGTTGATTAGTATTTTGGCTTCAGCATATTTGATTTAATTAAAAATAATTTGGAAAATATTTTTGAACAACTATTTCAAGTAGAAAAAGTCCCAAAATGACAAAATTTTGATGATTTCTTTGATTTAAATGATTTTGTGGTAACTAGCAGGAGTTTTTAATTGTTGATTAGAAATTTAGTTTTAGCATATTTGATTTTATTAAAAATAATTTGGAAATTATTTTTGAACAACTATTTCAAGTTAGTCAAATATCTCAAAATAAACAAATTTTGTTGATTTCTTTGATTTCTTAGTTTTCTTTGGAGATCTAGCAGGAATTTGAAGTTATAGATTAGAATTTTGGCTTCAGCATACTTGGTTTTATTAAAAATAGTTTGGAAAAATTTCTTGAACAAAATGTAAAAAATGTTCTAAAAATACCAAATTTTGATGATTTTTTTAATTTGAATGATTTTTTAGTTGTTCATTAATATATTAGCTTCAGCATACTTGATTTAATCAAAAATAATTTGAAAAATATTTTTGAACAATTGTTTCAAATAGAAAATGTCCCAAAATAAACAAATTTTAATAATTTTTTTGATTTCCTTGATTTTTTTGGTAACACGCAGAAATTTACAAAATTGTTGGTTACAATTTAGGCTTTAGCATACTTGATTTTATTCAAAATAATTTGGAAAGTACTCTTGAACAATTATTTCATGTAGAAAATGTCCAAAAATTACAAAATTTTGTGGAAAATCCACAAAATTTTGTCATTGATTTGAATGATTTTTTGGTTATTAGTAAGAGTTTTAAGTTGTTGATTAACATTTTGGTTTCAGCATACTTGATTTTATTAAAATAGTTAGAAAAATATTTTTGAACAACTATTTCCTTTTCCAAAATTACCAAACTTTAATGATTTCTTATACTTAAATGATTTTTTTGAAAACTAGCCGGAATTTAAAGTTGTTGTTTAGAATGTTGGCTTCAACATACTTGATTTTATCCAAAATAATTTGGAAAATATTTTTGAACATTGTACAGATTGTTCCAAAATGACTCAACTTTGATGATTTCTTTGATTTAAATGATTTTCTTTGTAACTAGCAAAAATTGTGAAGTTGTTGATTAGAATTTTGGCTTTAGCATACTTAGTTTTATCAAAAATATTTTGTAAACATTTTTCGAACAACTATTTCATGTGAGAAAATGTCCCAAAATGACAAAATTTTGATGATATCTTTGGTTTAAATGATTTTGTGGTAACTAGCAGGAATTTAAATTGTCGATTACAGTTTTGGCTTCAACATATTTGACTTTTAAAAAACAAAGTTGGAAAATTATAATATTTTTGAACATTCATTTTGGGACATTTTCTACATGAAATATGAAAATGTCCCAAAATGACCAAATTCTGATGTTTTCTTTAATTTAAATGATTTTCTTAGAAACTAGCAGATACTTGAAGTTGTTGATTAAAATGTTGGCTTCAGCATACTTGATTTTATCAAAAATAATTTGAAAAATATTCTTGATTAATTATTTCATGTCAGAAAATGTCCCAAAATGATCAAATTTTGATGATTTCTTTGATTTAAATTATTTTCTTTGTAACTATTAGGAATTTTAAGCTGGTGATTAGAATTTTGGCTTTAGCATACTTGATTTTATTAAAAATAATTTGGAAAATATTTTTGAACAACTGTTTAATGTAGAAAATATCCCAAAATGACCAAATTTTTATTTTTTTTTTATTTAAATGGTTTTCTTGGAAATTGGCCGGAATTTTAAATTGTTGATTAGAATTTTAACTTCAACATACTTTATTTTATTACAATTAATTTGGAATATTCTCGAAATGACTTATGATACGATTAAATTGGTGGAACATGGCCTCGACTGTTCTACCAACCAATTTAATAAAATAATAGCTAATTATGTAATCTACATAATTAGCTATTATATTTCATCCGCAAAGCAATCAATAGAATGTTCTTTTTTTATATTTTTCTGTAGTTTCTAAAAAGTAATCATTACAACTTTATCGCAAGTTAAACGTAAAAGCTAATTAACTGAAGATAGCTGCCATATATTTAATCGCAGCAATTAGACCCATCTTGGCTCCTACATATATATGTGTGTGCGAATTAAACAATAAGAAAGAACGCGAAAAGGAGAGATTAAGTTAAATTTTTCCTTCCCTTTCCCCATCCTGGATAACGATGTTTAATGGGTGCCTCGTAAAGATCGCGTTTATTGTTGTAGCCGCTGCGCGAATTAAAACAAACAGAAAAAAAGGTATACGTACATAATAAAGCAGAGTGAGAGAGATGCACATTCGCACACTTTAAGCGTGTACTTGTTAATGGCTAATTTACTTTTTGTTTGCCAGCCGCCGAATGGAATTATTTTTAATTGCGGACATTTCCGCGAATTAACTCCCACACGAAGAATATTTATATATTATTAGGTGGTTTTCATTAATTAATTAATTCATTAATTAATCGAAGCGGCAGAATGCAAACATATAATATGTAAAATATAATAATTAACTTATGCAAATTAATTATGATTGCGGCCAATTAAAATAAATTTGCTATACATTGACGTGTGATAGAATGGAGGTATCATTATGTAATAATGGAATTTTGTATTAGCAGAATGGTGGCTGGAGTGAGGAGTGAGATAGAGGGGGTGGTAAAATTGCTGCAATAAATTGAGAACTGGATGTGTAGGGCTTAACAGTTAGGTAATATTTCACGTAACGTATGACATAAGTGTTAATTAACAAAAGCCTAGATCAATTTGGAAATTTATGTCTTATTTTCTGTTTTTAAATAGACTTTGAATCGTGCAATGTTTGAAAATAAGTAATTTTCTGCCGTCGAAAGATGAGGATGATTTATGCTGATAATAAAATGAAAATATTTTAATAAAACTAATTTTATTGGAATTAAAAAACAATTAGTCTGCTGCACGTTGCCTGTCTAGGATGTAGCGACAGAGATAATTCGATAATGTTAATTTAAATTATTATAAGATTTGGGTTTTTTCTTTAGATTTTTGCGAAATTTTCCCAAGCCGTTTTGCAAGGTTTGGGGCTGTACACCGCGGATTTGATGTTAGTAGTCGTAGTTGTGTTGTCTAAAAATAGCATTCATTGCATAAAGTTTACTTTTAAAACCTTAAAATTGCACAAAAATATGAAAACTTATTTTTGGCATAAAACTCAATCAAGTTTAATAAAATTGACGCAAAAATCAATTCATAACATATAAATTGCACTTATTATTACTTGTTGCATAATACATATAAAATTGGGTTATCAGACGTCTGCACTGTTCGAGTTTTAAGCGAGTACTGAAGGAAAACATGCGCAAATACCGAGCGCATTGCTGAAAAGTTGCGCGCGCATATTTACTAGAACCGGTTTTATCGCACATAAGTGGATTAGATATTGTACGCGTTTATTTATAAGATGACATTCAAACAGTGCGGATTAATGAAATTCACATTTCGTATAGAAGTTAGTTTTGGAAGTGTATATTGTGCAACAAACACGGAACATGAGCAATCGGATAGTCCCAATATAAAACAAACTTATGTTTGCATACTATGTTAAGAGAAGTAAAGTATTTTTATGAGTTTTCTATAACTTTTTTGCGCAAAACCACATTTTTTATTACTTGTTGGTCTAAATAGCATTTGTTATTAAGTTTTTAGTTATAAACAGCATGTTTTGGACACTTTAATCCAAAATTGTTTTTTTTTTTTTGTTAAATATAAATTCAAAACAGTATTTTTTTATGAGTTTTATTGTACAAAATCACAGTTTTAATTACTTTTTGGTCTAGAAGCATTTTTTATTAAATTTTTAGGCAAAAACAAATTTTTCTAAAAATTTAATCTAAAATTGCTAAACAGTATTTTCTGTTGAGTTTTCTTTATCTTTCTTGCACAAAATCACATTATTTCATTATTTTTTAGAATAAAAATGCCATTTTCTGGAAATCTCTTAAAAATGTTTTTTTTTAATCTTTAAGGAATACGTCCCTGGACTGCAAACCCTTCTTTCTATTGTGCAGCTTTGATTGCTACTTTTTTGGTAGATGCATCTCCATAGTTATCAAAAGCAGGTTCAGGTCCATTAAGCATTTTTGTGCTTTTTTAATTGCTAGTCCGCTTCAAGGTTTGCAGTTATGACTAAGTCCTGTTATCTGCTTTCTAGTTTTCCATTGATGCTGACGTCTAGTTCTCCATCCATCTTTTAGGTAGTCTACTTCTAATCTTTGGTCTTTACTTCATTTGGCAATTCTGTTGTAGTTCTTTCTATCCACATGGTCCTTTATTGCCATCTTTGTGATTTGACCAAACTATGTTTTCACTATCTAGTTCTTCTTTGATAGCGCTTCTAATTTTATTATTAATCTTTTAATTTAAATGTTTTTGCATTGGTTTTAGCCGCGTTAGCTTCTATACTCTAATCAGTTCACCAAATGTCCTCCTAATGTTCGACTACAAAACATTAAACAAAAAACTAACAACAAAGTCTAACCACCATTGAACCAGAGAACGATCTACGACAAAACAAGTTTAAAATAACAAAAATAATATTTTGATAAAGCGATTATCTATGCCACAGGAACAATAACTTGGTCACAGATACAGATACAATTTTTTTATAAATAATCTTAACTTAATAATCAATTGAAATACATTTTTGGCCGCTTTATTCATTTGCCCGCCGTGTGCACCGCACAATATGTGGTGACGACGAATGGATCTTTAATGGTATCAGCTGCATTTGTGCATCAAGCTACAGTCTTTTGCAAGCATCTTAGTTGTGAGAGCTTAATGGATTCATCAACACACGATCTGTTATGTTTAAATTCAAATTTATGCCCGGAACCATATTCAAGTACTTGCGGACATGTAATGCACAGTACCAGTTGGCAGATATATTTCAATAACGTTATGCTCTAGGTACATAGTCTACGTCATCCTGCTATGTTGATAAACAAAGTTTAATTTGTAGACAAGTTACATTTTCTACTGTGACCCACTCACCCGCCCAAATGATAGTCATCAAAAGATTCTTTGATCCACCACTTGTGTGCTTGGATTTAGATATGAGAAAATAGTTTAAAAATAATTCTTTTGGTAACTAACGCTTGGGTGGGTGGGAACAAAGTTTAATTTGTGGGTGAGTTCCTTTTTCTACTATGACCCACCCACTCGTCCAAGTGTTAGTCATCAAAAGATCTATTGTCTGTCCTACCTCTTGTGTGCTTGGATTTAGATAAGAGAGAATTGTTTAATAATAAATTTTTGATAACTAACGCTTGGGTGGGTGGGTGGGAACAAAGTTTAATTTATGGGCGAGTTACTTCTTTTACTGTGACCCACCCACCCAGCGAAGTAGTAGTCATCAAAGGATCTATTGTTTATCCCACCTCCTGTGTGCTTGGATTTAGATACGAGAGAATTGTGTAACAATAAATCTATTGATAACAAACGCTTATGTGGGTGGATGGGAACAAAATTAAATTTGTGGTCCAGGTTTTTCTTATACTTTGACTTACCCATCCCTCCAAGTGTTAGTCATCAAAGGATCTATTGTTTGTCCCACTTCTTGTGTGCTTTGATTTAGATAAGAGAGAATTGTTCAACAACAAATCTCTTGATAACAAACACTTGGGTGGGTGGGTGGGAACAAAGTTTAATTTGTGAGCGAGTTATTCTTTCCACTGTGACCCACCCACCCGCCCAAGTGTTAGTCTTCAAAGGATCTATAGTTTGTCCCACCTCTTGTGTGCTTGGATTTAGATATGAGAGAATTGTTTAACAATAAATGTTTTGATAACTAACGCTTGGGTGGGTGGGCGGGAACAAAGTTTAATTTGTGAGAAAGTTACTTCGTCTAGTGACCCACCCACTTGCCCAAGTGGTAGTCATCAAAGGATTTATCGTTTGTCCCATCTCTTGGATTTAGATACGAGAGAATTGTTTAACAACAAATCTCTTGATAAACTAACGCTTGGGTGAGTGGGTGGAAACAAAGTAAAATTTGTGAGCAAATTACTTCTTCTACTGTGACACACCCACCCGCCCAAGTGGTAGTCTCTAAGGATCCATTGTTTGTCTCGCCTCTTGTGTGCTTGGATTTAGTTATGAGAGAATTGTTTAACAATAAATCTCTTGATAACTAACGTTTGGGTGGGTGGGTGGGAACAAAGTTTACTTTGTGGGCGAGTTACTTTTTTTACTGTGACCCACCCACCCGCCGAAGTGTTAGTCATCAAAGGGTCTTTTGTTTGTCCCACTTTTTGTGCGTTTGGGTTTAGATATAAAAAAATTGTTGAACAATAAATCTCTTGATAACTAACGCTTGGGTAGTTAGATGAAAACAAAGTTTAATTTGTGGGCAAGTTTTTTCTTCTACTATGATCCACCCACCCGCCCAAGTGGTAGTCATCAAAGGATCTATTGTTTGTCCCACTTCTTGTGTGCTTTGATTTAGATAAGAGAGAATTGTTCAACAACAAATCTCTTGATAACAAACGCTTTTGTGGGTGGGTGGGAACAAAGTTTAATTTGTGAGCGAGTTATTCTTTTTACTGTGACCCACCCACCCGCCCAAGTGTTAGTCTTCAAAAGATCTATGGTTTGTCCCACCTCTTGTGTGCTTGGATTTAAATATGAGAAAATTGTTTAACAATAAATCTCTTGATAACCAACGTTTGGGTGGGTGGGTGGGAACAATGTTTAATTTATGGGCGAGTTACTTCTTCTACTGTGACCCACCCATCCACCGAAGTAGTAGTCATCAAAGGATCTATTGTTTATTCCGCTTTTTGTGTGCTTGGATTTAGATAAGAGAGAATTGTTTATTAATAAATCTTTTGATAAGTAACGCTTGGGTGGGTGGGTGGGAACAATGTTTAATTTATGGGCGAGTTACTTCTTCTACTGTGACCCACCCACCCACCGAAGTAGTAGTCATCAAAGGATTTATTGTTTATCTCACCTCCTGTGTGCTTGGATTTAGATATGAGAAAATTGTTTAACAATAAATCTTTTGGTAACTAACGCTTGGGTGGGTGGGCAGGAACAAAGTTTAATTTGTGGGCAAGTTACTTTGTCTAGTGACCCACCCACTTGCCCAAGTGGTAGTCATCAAAGGATTTATTGTTCGTCCCATCTTTTGGATTTAGATATGAGAGAATTGTTTAACAATAAATCTCTTGATAACTAACGCTAGGGTGGGTGGGTAGGATCAAAGTTTAATTTGTTTGCAAGTCATTTCGTCTACTGTGGCCCATCCACCCGCTCAAGTGGTAGTCATCAAAGGATCTATAGTCTGTTCCACCTCTTGTGTGCTTGAATTTAAATATGAGAGAATTGTTTGACAATAAATCTTGATAGCTAAAGCTTGGGTAGGTGGGTGGGAACAACGTTTTATTTGTGGCGAGTTACTTTTTCTACTATGACCCACCCACACGCCCAAGTGTTAGTCATCAAAAGATCTATAGTTTGTCCCACCTCTTGTGTGCTTATATTAAGACATGAAAGAATTGTTTAACAATAAATCTCTTAATAACTAACGTTTGAGTGGGTAGGTTGGTGGGAACAAAGTTAAATTTGTGACTGAGTTACTTCTTCTACTGTGACCCACCCACCCGCCCAAGTGTTAGTTATCAAAGGATTTATACTTTCTCCCACCTCTTCTGTTTGGGTTAAGACATAAAAGAAATGTTTAATAATAAATGTCTTTATAACTAACGCTTGGGTGGGTGCGTGGGAACAAAGTTAAATTTGTGGAGGAGTTAATTCTTCTACTGTGACCCACCCACCCGCCCAAGTGTTAGTCATCGAAGGATCCATTGTTTGTCCCGCCTCTTGTGTGCTTGGGTTTAGATATGAGAGAATTGTTTGACAATAAATCTCTTGATTACTAACGCTTTAGTGGGTGGGTGGGAACAAAGTTTAATTCGTGAGCAAGTCACTTCTTTGCAAAATCCTTTAAAATAAAATTTGTGTTTTATACTCTATTGACCTTTCCAACTTGCTTCTATTAGGCTAAAGGTCCGTTTTACTATTAAATGTGAAATGGAGTAAGTTATCGTTTGTAAATATGTCTGTCGCTAAAACTATAAATGCCAAGGCGCTTAAAAAATTGAACAAATTGCAAATCATTTTACGGAAGAGTGGGATTTGAACTCCCCAGCACCTAAGCAACTAACCTACGCTACCGCTCTCAAAATCCTATTTTACTATACATAATAAATACATGTGATTCTCCAGTTCCACTTAACTTTCCTTATTTTTTACTGTTTACAATATTCTAGAAGGAAAAAAAAGGTTAGCGGGACATGATCGTTGCTGGATATTCTCCCGCCGAGACCGCAAGCAAAAATTGAACGGCAATATGGAATCGAGTAATAATCATAAATATCGGTCCCTATCGTGAATGGGGTCGTTGGCAAAATTACAAGCGGATGGAATAACAAAAGGTAAACCAAATTTACATTTTTATCGATTATTATTTTCCAAAAAAAAAATCGTTTATTTATTTATGCATTCCTTTTCTTTCACCAACAGATTTGATTAAAAGCAAACAGTGCGACACGGTATACGCCGTATCAAATATCGCAACTGTAAATAAAAGCTGGTACAAGAAAAATAAGGGAGTGGAAACGACTAAATAAATAAAAAGGCCGTTATTATTTATTCATTTTCATGTCGGCAGCGGAGACGTGCTCTCGCGTAAATTGAAAAAAAATATATACGCGGCCATCCAGTCAATATCTTCACAGATCACAAGCAATTTATATATTATATTATATAACACACGATAAGAAAACATCTTGTTCATAGTGATGAATTGCCTGTTGGAAAAAAATTAAATTGCTTTTATTCAGCGCCCTTACACGAGCTGATTCTGATATGAGATAAGTGAAAAACATAACTCGTTCCATCGTTAGTATATAATACATGGCTTTGTATGCGGAATGTATTTCGGCGTTGCTCGTGTTGCAATTGCCAGATTTAATCGGGTTTTAATGCATTTTTACCCGGCAATTGTGGCAGAAATTCACAATGATTGCGATTTCACTTTTTTAGAATTTGTACAAATCATTAATTAACGGTATTGACTGCTTAAACAATGGAAATCAATTGATGTCAATGAATCTTTGTTATTTGATGCGATGAGAGTGTCCGGATAGTTGCTTTGAAGTCTATTAATCAAACGCGACAGATAAAATATGGTGTAACTGTTTAACCAAATGGACGATTGGGACCGCATGTAGCGTAATACTTCCAACGAGCCGTGCGTGAAATCTGCACACGGCCACTTAACAACATCGCCATGGATGGAATGAATCATTTACATATTCTTTCACCATAAATCGTCAATTCGCATGGAAGTGGCGTGAGTACAATGCTGGATGCAGACCGCAGTGTGAATGACGGTCGGTATCTCTACTTGCATAAGCTTTTCTACTAACTAACTAACGCACCATGCGCGCGTCAAAAAAGCTCTGGCTCATTACACACGCGAAACAACTGTTATTGCGTCATTATTTATTGGACGTTTGCTGACACGGTTTGCTGCCCACTGGCTACCTATATCAAAAATTACATTGCACAACTCTACTCATCCCTTTATTACACGCGCGATATAAACGCTTTGCTACGTTGCGTTTGACAGTTTGTATTGCTTTTGTTGTTGGGCAAGTTATAAATTTTACACTTTATATGTATTTATATTTTTTTACCCCCACTCCAGACATGCTTTAATGCGTCGCAAAGAATATGCATGTTATTTATAGTCGAAGTTTTACATTTGGAACCACCCAACAAAACATAATCCAATTTTTCACATTCTGCACACGTTCGCATAAATATAATAATCATTTTCATGCGCGTCATATTTTTCAGATAGAAAATCAGCAAAATTAATATGATATAACAAAAATTCTTCACGTTACATTGCAAAAAAATACAAAAAAAATCATTTTTTTTAATTACACATTTGGCTTCAAAATAATTAAATTTGGCCAAAAATTTAAAAATTTGGCCCAAAAGTGTATTTTTAAATTATTTTCTAAGAAAACATAGCTTTGTTGCTAAGTTACACAATCCCCAAAGCTATCATAATTGTTGCTTTTGAATATGCTTAATTATTTGAGAAATTACATCATTATAAGAAACTGGTCTAGTTTAATTGACACACCATCAAATCCGGCCAAAATAAATCAATCTAACTAAAATTGATTATATTTGATTTTAAATTTATAAATTTGGCAAAAAATAATTAAATCCGGTCACAAATCTAGAATTAATTAATTAATTCTTTTCTTAAAATTTACAATTTAAACCAGAAAACTAAATCCGGCCTAAAAATGATCAAATCTTGCCAAAAATAAATAAATTCGGCAACGAATTTAGTTGAAATTTTTTAAATTTTACCTTAAAATATATAAATTTGGCCAAAAATAAATAAGTCTGGCTTCAAATTCAGCCCTAATTCATTAAATCTGATTTTAAAATATATAAATTTAACCAAAAAAACAACTAAATCCGGCCTAAAAATGATCAAATCCGAGCAAAATAAATAAATCCGGCCACAATTTCAGCTATCTTATTTTATTTACCAAAAAATAAATAAATTTGGTCCTAAATTCAGCTTTAATTTATTAATTAAGCTCTTAAAATATATAAATTTAATCAACAAACTGAATCCGGCTTAAAAATGATCAAACCTGGCCACAATTTTAGCTTGATTTTTCTGCAGGATAAGCGTGAGGTTGTAGTTATATTGTCTAAAGAAAAGAATTTTTATTTTATAAAAAGCTTAAACTCCTCAATGGGCAATTCCATTTCAAACGGACCAGAGCTAGGGGGGGGGTGCGTTAAGAGTTTCTCAACAATTTTTTTTATGGGTTTTATACCCTCATATATCGATCAAAAGACTACTAATAAGTTATAGAAACTAAAAAAAAATACATAAGCAAGTTTCTCAACGCAACTTGTTTTTAAGAAAATGTTCTTAGTCCTAATTTTAAATTTGCCATCTGAACAACGGCCAACTGTTTAGGGCTCTCGCTAATAGTCTTTATAGTTATTCTAATTCTTTATATTGTACGATTTTTCTAGATCAAAAACCACCACTACAAAATGTTTTCTTTAAGACGTCTTATATGTCGCAGGTCTCCAGAATCTACATAGATAATTTTTGACTACATTTTCCAAAAGATAATTGCTGCTTTCTAGTTTGTGGGATTAAACTATTTGCTAATAAATTTTGGAAAAATATTATGACGGTCAATAGTTTTAACTGCAGTTGCCCACTCACCCGCCCGAGAGTTTGTTACCAAAAGATTAGTTTACAAACAATTGGGCGGGTTACTCCAGAGCATGATGATCAATAGTTTTAACTAAATTTGTACTTCCACTTTCCTGAGTGTTTGTAAGTAAATCTTTTGATAACAAACAATTGGGCGGGTATGTAGGTAACTCCAGAGCATCATGACGGTCAATAGTTTTTATTGAAGTTGCCCACCCACCCGCTCGAGTGTTTTTTATTAAAAGATTAGTTTACAAACACTTGGGCGGGTAACGTATTTCTACTTTTCTAAGTGTTTGTAAACTTATCTTTTGATAAGAAACACTTGGGCGGGTAGGTGGGAAACTCCAGAGCATGATTACGGTCAATAGTTTTGGCTAGAGTTGCCCACCCACCCGCCCGATTGTTTGTTATCATAAGATTAGTTTACAAACACTTGGGCGGGTAACATATTTCTACTTTTCTAAGTGTTTGTAAACTTATCTTTTGATAACAAACACTTGGGCGGGTGGGTGGGCAACTCCAGAGCATGATTACGGTCAATAGTTTTGGCTAGAGTTGCCCACCCACCCGCCCGATTGTTTGTTATCATAAGATTAGTTTACAAACACTTGGGCGGGTAACATATTTCTACTTTTCTAAGTGTTTGTAAACTTATCTTTTGATAACAAACACTTGGGCGGGTTTGTGGGCAACTCCAGAACATGATGACGGTCAATAGTTTTGACTGGAGTTGCCCACCCACCCACCCGAGTGTTTGTTATCAAAAGATTAGTTTACAAACACTTGGGCGGGTAACTCGAGAGCATCGTGATGAATAGTTTCAACTAACTTTGTACTTTCACTTCTCTGATATTTCTACTTTTCTAAGTGTTTGTAAACTTATCTTTTGATAAGAAACACTTGGGCGGGTGGGTGGGAAACTCCAGAGCATGATTACGGTCAATAGTTTTGGCTAGAGTTGCCCACCCACCCGCCCGATTGTTTGTTATCATAAGATTAGTTTACAAACACTTGGGCGGGTAACATATTTCTACTTTTCTAAGTGTTTGTAAACTTATCTTTTGATAACAAACACTTGGGCGGGTTTGTGGGCAACTTCAGAACATGATGACGGTCAATAGTTTTGACTGGAGTTGCCCACCCACCCACCCGAGTGTTTGTTATCAAAAGATTAGTTTACAAACACTTGGGCGGGTAACTCGAGAGCATCGTGATGAATAGTTTCAACTAACTTTGTACTTTCACTTCTCTGATATTTCTACTTTTCTAAGTGTTTGTAAACTTATCTTTTGATAAGAAACACTTGGGCGGGTGGGTGGGAAACTCCAGAGCATGATTACGGTCAATAGTTTTGGCTAGAGTTGCCCACCCACCCGCCCGATTGTTTGTTATCATAAGATTACTTTTCAAACACTTGAGCGGGTAACATATTTCTACTTTTCTAAGTGTTTGTAAACTTATCTTTTGATAAGAAACACTTGGGCGGGTGGGTGGGCAACTCCAGAGCATGATTACGGTCAATAGTTTTGGCTAGAGTTGCCCACCCACCCGCCCGATTGTTTGTTATTATAAGATTAGTTTACAAACACTTGGGCGGGTAACATATTTCTACTTTTCTAAGTGTTTGTAAACTTATCTTTTGATAACAAACACTTGGGCGGGTGGGTGGGCAACTCCAGAGCATGATTACGGTCAATAGTTTTGGCTAGAGTTGCCCACCCACCCGCCCGATTGTTTGTTATTATAAGATTAGTTTACAAACACTTGGGCGGGTAACATATTTCTACTTTTCTAAGTGTTTGTAAACTTATCTTTTGATAACAAACACTTGGGCGGGTTTGTGGGCAACTCCAGAACATGATGACGGTCAATAGTTTTGACTGGAGTTGTCCACCCACCCACCCGAGTGTTTGTTATCAAAAGATTAGTTTACAAACACTTGGGCGGGTAACTCGAGAGCATCGTGATGAATAGTTTCAACTAACTTTGTACTTTCACTTCTCTGATATTTCTACTTTTCTAAGTGTTTGTAAACTTATCTTTTGATAAGAAACACTTGGGCGGGTGGGTGGGAAACTCCAGAGCATGATTACGGTCAATAGTTTTGGCTAGAGTTGCCCACCCACCCGCCCGATTGTTTGTTATTATAAGATTAGTTTACAAACACTTGGGCGGGTAACATATTTCTACTTTTCTAAGTGTTTATAAACTTATCTTTTGATAAGAAACATTTGGGCGGGTGGGTGGGCAACTCCAGAGCATGATTACGGTCAATAGTTTTGGCTAGAGTTGCCCACCCACCCGCCCGATTGTTTGTTATTATAAGATTAGTTTACAAACACTTGGGCGGGTAACATATTTCTACTTTTCTAAGTGTTTGTAAACTTATCTTTTGATAAGAAACACTTGGGCGGGTGGGTGGGCAACTCCAGAGCATGATTACGGTCAATAGTTTTGGCTAGAGTTGCCCACCCACCCGCCCGATTGTTTGTTATTATAAGATTAGTTTACAAACACTTGGGCGGGTAACATATTTCTACTTTTCTAAGTGTTTGTAAACTTATCTTTTGATAAGAAACACTTGGGCGGGTGGGTGGGAAACTCCAGAGCATGATTACGGTCAATAGTTTTGGCTAGAGTTGCCCACCCACCCGCCCGATTGTTTGTTATTATAAGATTAGTTTACAAACACTTGGGCGGGTAACATATTTCTACTTTTCTAAGTGTTTGTAAACTTATCTTTTGATAACAAACACTTGGGCGGGTGGGTGGGCAACTCCAGAGCATGATTACGGTCAATAGTTTTGGCTAGAGTTGCCCACCCACCCGCCCGATTGTTTGTTATCATAAGATTAGTTTACAAACACTTGGGCGGGTAACATATTTCTACTTTTCTAAGTGTTTGTAAACTTATCTTTTGATAACAAACACTTAGGCGGGTGGGTGGGCAACTCCAGAGCATGATTACGGTTAATAGTTTTGGCTAGAGTTGCCCACCCACCCGCCCGATTGTTTGTTATCATAAGATTAGTTTACAAACACTTGGGCGGGTGGGTGGGCAACTCCAGAGCATGATTACGGTCAATAGTTTTGGCTAGAGTTGCCCACCCACCTGCCCGATCGTTTGTTATCTAAAGATTAGTTTACAAACACTTGGGCGGGTAACTCGAGAGCATCGTGATGAATAGTTTTAACTAACTTTGTACTTTCACTTGTCTGAGTGTTTGTAAATAATTTTTTTGATCACATACACTTGCGCGGGTAACTGAAGAACATGATGATCAATAGTTTTAACTGAAATTGTACTTCCACTTTCCTGAGTGTTTGTAAATAATCATTTTGACAAGAAACATTTGGGCGGGTGGGTGGGCAACTCCAGAGCATGATGACGGTCAATAGTTTTGGCTAGAGTTGCCCACCCACCCGCATGATCGTTTGCTAACAAAACATTAGTTTACAAACACTTGGGCGGGTAACATATTTCTACTTTTCTAAGTGTTTGTAAACCTATCTTTTGATAACAAACACTTGGGCGGGTGGGTGGGCAACTCCAGAGCATGATTACGGTCAATAGTTTTGGCTAGAGTTGCCCACCCACCCGCCCGATTGTTTGTTATCATAAGATTAGTTTACAAACACTTGGGCGGGTAACATATTTCTACTTTTCTAAGTGTTTGTAAACTTATCTTTTGATAACAAACACTTAGGCGGGTGGGTGGGCAACTCCAGAGCATGATTACGGTTAATAGTTTTGGCTAGAGTTGCCCACCCACCCGCCCGATTGTTTGTTATCATAAGATTAGTTTACAAACACTTGGGCAGGTAACATATTTCTACTTTTCTAAGTGTTTGTAAACTTATCTTTTGATAACAAACACTTGGGCGTGTGGGTGGGCAACTCCAGAGCATGATTACGGTCAATAGTTTTGGCTAGAGTTGCCCACCCACCTGCCCGATCGTTTGTTATCTAAAGATTAGTTTACAAACACTTGGGCGGGTAACTCGAGAGCATCGTGATGAATAGTTTTAACTAACTTTGTACTTTCACTTGTCTGAGTGTTTGTAAATAATTTTTTTGATCACATACACTTGCGCGGGTAACTGAAGAACATGATGATCAATAGTTTTAACTGAAATTGTACTTCCACTTTCCTGAGTGTTTGTAAATAAACATTTTGACAAGAAACATTTGGGCGGGTGGGTGGGCAACTCCAGAGCATGATGACGGTCAATAGTTTTGGCTAGAGTTGCCCACCCACCCGCATGATCGTTTGCTAACAAAACATTAGTTTACAAACACTTGGGCGGGTAACATATTTCTACTTTTCTAAGTGTTTGTAAACCTATCTTTTGATAACAAACACTTGGGCGGGTGGGTGGGCAACTCCAGAGCATGATTACGGTCAATAGTTTTGACTGGAGTTGCCCACCCACCCACCCGAGTGTTTGTTATCAAAAGATTAGTTTACAATCACTTGGGCGGGTAACATTAGAGCATGATGATCAATAGTTTTAACTGAAAGTGTACTTCCAACCGCCTGAGTGTTTGTAATAAAAAAAATTAATAACAAATACTTGTGCGGGTGGGTAGGCAACTCCAGAGCATGATGACGGTCAATAGTTTTGACTGGAGTTGCCCACCCACCCACCCGAGTGTTTGTTATAAAAAGATTAGTTTACAAACACTTGGGCGGGTAACTCGATGAATAGTTTCAACTAACTTTGCACTTTCACTTGCCTGAGTGTTTGTAAATAAATATTTTGATAACATACACTTGGGCGGGTGGGTGGGCAACTCCAGAGCACAATGATGGTCAATAGTTTTGACTGAAGTTACCCGCCCACCCGCCCGAGTGTTTGTTATCAAAAGATTAGTTTACAAACATTCTGGTGGGTAGCTCCAGAGCATGATGATCAATAGTTTTAACTAAATTTAAACTTCCACCCGCCTAAATGTTTGTAAATATATTTTTTGTCTAATTGTTTGATATCCAAAGATTAGTTTACAAACACTTGAGCGGGTCACTCCAGAGCATGATGATCAATAGTTTCAAAAAAATTGTATTTTCACTTTCCTGAATGTTTGTAAATAAATCTTTTGATAACAAACATTTGGGCCACCCACCCGGTGGGCAACTCCAGATCATGATGACGGTCAATAGTTTTGTCTGGAGTAGCCCACCCACCCGCCCGAGTGTTTGTAATAAAAAGATTAGTTTACAAACACTCGGGCGGTCCAGAACATAATGATTAACAGTTTCAACTAAAATTATACTTCTACTTTAATAAAAAAATTATACCTAACCTAACCTAATTTAGGTTTAAAAAGTTATTATGTGACTGGCAAGCAAAAAAAACAATAATACACAAAAAATTAATATAGATGGAATAATTTAAGCTCAAGTTTAGAAAAAATCTTTGTTTTTAATTTAACAAACTTTTGTAAAATACCTCAAACTAAGACTTTCAACATTAATCTTACATAATGCAAAAGTACTCTAAATCAATTATTAGGAATCAACTACAAGGACACAAAATTGACTCTTAACAGACGTTAGTAACGCAAAGGAGCAGCAGATTTAACAACATTTTATAAAAATAAAATATTTACAATATGTAACCCAGATGTTTGACAACTCGTCTGAGTGTACCCAATTGTCGAGTCTTTATTTGTCGACTGAAATAAAAGTGAAATTTAAAACGCTGCATGAAATTGTAATAATAAATGTGCACCGTATTGTTCATATGTGAACACACACACACAGTCACACATGCAGATGCATTCACAAACAAACACATAGAGAGTTTCGCAACAAAATGTGTGTTGATAAAAGCGGCCAGAATGTAAAATTGCAATGGCGCATTCATAATGTCAGCAACAGTAGGAAGTGAATGCAGGCGGCATGTATTTACGTATTCAAAACGTGATATGATAAAATGTATATAAATGTAAATTAGTATAAAAGGGGAAGAATCCTACGCTATAATAAGCTAAAATAAACCCTGTTTAGATTTTATTTAATAATATAAAATTAAATGTTTGATTAACGTGTCGCAATTTCTATTAAGCCACTCTCTTTTCCGCCATTCTACGAATACAGATTACACCTTTGTTGTTCAGTCTCTGCATGTATTTACCCTTGTCTTATTTACCTCCAACGCACGAAACTCGTTACAGCACAAGACTCTTCCACCCTCCCGCTTTTAAATGCAAAACCGTCTTGCATGTCATGTTTCACTCTGGAAATTTTATGCGCCCGCAATATACTACATATACATCTTACGAGATTTCATCCGATTTGATTTCTCCGCATCAAAATTCTGGAACAGTAACACTCAAATATACGTATGCAGAGCAAAAAAAATGTGAACGAAGATCAATTCCAGAAACGTGGGGAAATATTTTGTATAAATTAACTTGATGGTTTCTTATGTGGGTTTTTTTAAGTTCAGTAGAATTTTGAAGGACAAATAAGTTGAACTGAATTGGGTAATGAAGTATTTTTAATTTTGCCAATCAGGCTTCAAAATACTCATAGATTTTGACATAGATCCCCCACTTCGCTTAGAAACAGGATCATTGAGCAAAGTTCAAAACAGAATACAGAATCTTCCATGTTTGTGTACACCAACCTGCTTAACGATCCAAATCAATTATTATTACCATTCTTTTTATGTATCTCTTTTTTTTTAATTTTTGGATATTTTATTTTTTATTCTTTTCCCCACATGTGAGTTAAAAAAATGTATATGTACTACTAGTGTTGAGTATGCACGGACCGCCAACAAAACCCGAAAACAAAAACACTTGAATAATAGTGAATTTAAAATTTAAATATTAAATTACCCCAAACTTTATATTAATTAAATTCATAAATCTATTGAAATATCGTCCTTAACAATATAAAAGCCTTTGTTTCATTCATACAATATATTAAATTACATATAAAACTGTTTGATAAAAGCGCCTAGAGGGAGAACTGTTTACAACAATATCATAATCCGGAGGACGTGTGTATGTAGTTTGTGTAGCTTCAAGAAATTATGTTGGGGAGAGGTTGTAATTTTGTAAGAGAGTACATAAAAGAGAGAGGTCCCCATTGTAAATTTGTAATAAAGTTCGAACCGGTTCTTTGAAATATGTTGATCCAGGGAAAAGGTAGTTAATAAGTAGGAAATATTTCGCCGCGTGCATGGAACGTCGTACGTAGGGTAACATCGTCTGCGGAAAGCAGACACAGTGCATGCGAATACCCGGCAGCATCTTATACAAGTTTCTAATTTATTATGATCTAGATTGAATCTTGCAAATTCCTGAAAGTTTGCTCTGGATGCCTCTGGGGCTGAGGAATATTATGATTTAGTTCGGTTACTCGTAGGCACGCGGTTTATTGCGCCCCTTTGCACAGTGCGCGCCTCAAACGATCCCAGGAAATTAAAATAAACGGGGCTTCTGCATACACTTGGAGGCGTTAAGACGCTATCCCCCGTCAACAGTTATTGTTTTCCTTGAGAACACTAATACCGAAATAACATATTATTTCTAATTGAAATTGAAATTGAGACATGTTTGATATACATATTATAAAAATTGATGAAAAACCATATTTTCTCTAAACCAGCTGCGGGAGGCAAGTGCGGGATATTGCATCCGACATTTTATGACCCTAACAAGATGGCTTCACTATTCTTACACTTGATTTCTTCCCTTTATTTTTTCATTTACTTTTATGGATTTTTTATAACCTTCTTATTTATTTATAAAAAGCCAACTCAACTCTCTATTTTATAAATTATTCTATACAGTTTACCAGTTTTATGTAAATTTTATATGACAAGTTCAAAAGGACGCGGAAAAAATAAAAAATATTAATTGATTGATTGATATGAGCAGTAACGTAGCAATCTGCAATTATGGGTCTGAAATGCAGAAAACCCCACAAGGATGTTTTTGAGGATATAATAGAATTTTGCACGTTTTGGGTCATACTTATTGACGCTATTTTGAAGTCTCAAAAGCGGATTTTACTAGTTTTGACATTTTATAAACAAAAATGTACATTTTTTAACAGTTTAGGGCCGGATTCTTACAACAAAATTGAAAAGTAAAAAAAATGATATTTTGAAAAATTGAGTAAAAAGTTTAAAATTAATTTGAAAAAAGAAGAAAAAATTTAAAAAAATCGTTTTTTATGCGGTTTGCATGCAATCTATCACTTTTGAGAAAAAATAAAATTTTGAAAAATTCAAAAATTTTCTGTTCAAAAATGAAATTTTGAAAAATCCAAAATTTTTCTGTTCTTCACGCGTTTTGTACGCGTTTTGCATGCAATCGTGACTTACAAAATAAGGAAAAATTAAAATAAAAAATATCTGTTTTTTACGCGTTTTGCATGCAATTTGTCACTTTTGAAAAAAAAAGAAATTTTAAAAAATCCAAAAATGTCCTGTTCTTCACGCGTTTTGTACGCGTTTAGCATGCAATTGTGACTTCCGAAACAAAGAGAAATTTTCAAAAAAAAAGTCTGTTTTTACGCGTTTCGCATGCAATCTGTCACTTTTGAAACAAATTGAAATTTTGAAAAACTATGTGAAAATCCAAAATAAAATTTTTCTTCGCGCGTTTTGTACGCGTTTTGCATGTAATTGTACCTTACGAAATAAAGAGAAATTAAAAAAAATATATATATATTTGTTTTTTACGCGTTTCGCATACAATCTGACACAAAAAATTAAAATTTTGAAAACATTTTTCTTCACGCTTTTTGTACGCGTTTTGCATGCAATCGTGACTTACAAAATAAGAAGAAATTTTCAAAAAAAAAAAATTGATTTTTACCCGTTTTGAATGCAATCTGCCACTTTTGAAAAAATATGAAATTTTGAACATTCTAAAAATTTTCTCTTCTTCACGCGTGTTGTACGCGTTTTGCATGCAATAGTGACGAAATAGGGAAAAAGTAAAAAAAAAAAAAAAGTTTTTACTTTTGAAAAAAAATAAAATTTTAAAATATCCAAAAAATTATTCTTCTTCGCGCGTTTTGTACGCGATTTGCATGCAATCGTGACTTACAAAATAAGGTAAAATTTAAAAAAAAATAATCTTTTTTTAAGCGTTTCGCATGCAATCTGTCACTTTTGAAAAAAAAATGAAATTTTGAAAAATCCAAAAATTTTCTGTTCTTCACCCGTTTTGTACAGGTTTTGCATGCAATCGTACCTTACAAAATAAGTAGATATTTTCAAAAAAAAAAATCTGTTTTTACGCGTTTTGCATGCAATCTGCCACTTTAAAAAAAAATTGAAATTTTGAAAAATTCAAAAAATTTCTGTTCTTAACGCGTTTTGACGCCTTTTGCATGCAATCATGACTTACAAATAAGGAGAAATTTTCAAAAAAAAAAAAATGTTTTTTACCCATTTTGAATGCAATCTGCCACTTGTGAAAAAATATGAAATTTTGAAAACTATAAAAATTTTCTCTTCTTCACGCGTCTTGTACGAGTTTTGCATGCAATAGTGACTTACAAAATAAAGAAAAATTTAAAAAAATAAATTGTTTTTTTACGCGTTTCGCATGCAGTCTGTCACTTTAAAAAAAAATTGAAAATTTGAATAATCCAAAAAAAATTTCTTCTTCACGCGTCTTGTACGCGATTTGCATGCAATCGTGACTTACAAAATAAGATAAAATTTAAAAAAAAAAAATTTTTTTACGCGTTTCGCATGCAATCTGTCTTTTTAGAAAAAAATTGAAATTTTGATAAATTCAAAAAAAAAAAATCTTCTTTGCTCGTTTTGTACGCGTTTTACATGCAATTGTGACTTACGAAATGAGAAGAAATTTAAAAAAAAATGGTTTTTACGCGTTTCGCATGCAATCTGTCACATTTGACAAAAATTAAAATTTTGAAAAATATAAAAATTTTCTCTTCTTCACGCGTTTTGTACGCGTGACTTACAAAATGAGGAAAAAGATTTTTTTAAAAGTCTGTTTTTAGGCGTTTTGCATGCAATATTTCACTTTTGAAAAAAAAAATGAAAAATTGAGTGAAAAATCAAAAAAAAAAAAATATTTTTTAAGCGTTTCGCATGCATTCAAACAAAATTTTAAAAAATTGAAATTTGAAATATTGAGTGAAGTCAAAAAAAGTTTTGTTTTTTACGCATTCAAATAAAATTGGAATTTTGAAAAATCGAGTGAAAAGTCAAAAAATTGATATTTTAAAAAATCCAAACATTTTCTGTTTTTCACGCGTTTTGCTTGACTTACGAAATAAGGAGAAGTTTAAAAAAAAAACTGTTTTTACGCGTTTTGCATGCATCATTTTTGAAAAAAATAAAAAAAATTGAAATATTATGTCAAAATCCAAAATTTTCTCTTCTTCACGCGTTTCGTACGCGTTTTGTATTCAATCGTGATTTCCAAAATAAAGAGAAATTAACAAAAAAAATTATCTGTTTTTTATGCGTTTTGCTTTTGAAAAAAAAAATAAATTTTGAAAAATCCAAAAAAAATTTCTTCTTCACGCGTTTTGTACGCGTCTTGCATGCAATCGTGACTTACCAAATAAGGAGAAATTTTCAAACAAAAAGAAATGGTTTTTACGCGTTTTGCATGCAATATGTCACTTTTGAAAAAAAAATGAAAAATTGAGTGAAAAATCAAAAAAAAAATATTTTTTAAGCGTTTCGCATGCATTCAAACAAAATTGAAAAAAATTGAAATTTGAAATATTGAGTGAAGTCAAAAAAAGTTTTGTTTTTTACGCATTCAAATAAAATTGAAATTTTGAAAAATCGAGTGAAAAGTCAAAAAATTGATATTTTAAAAAATCCAAACATTTTCAGTTTTTCACGCGTTTTGACTACGAAATAAGGAGAAGTTTAAAAAAAAAAATCTGTTTTTACGCGTTTTGCATGCATACTGTCATTTAAAAAAAAAATAAAAATTTGAAAGTTTATGTCAAAATCCAAAACTTTCTCTTCTTCACGCGTTTCGTACGCGTTTTGTATTCAATCGTGATTTCCAAAATAAAGAAAAATTAACAAAAAAAATTATCTGTTTTTTATGCGTTTTGCTTTTGAAAAAAAAATAAATTTTGAAAAATCCAAAAAAAATTTCTTCTTCACGCGTTTTGCACGCGTTTTGCATGCAATCGTGACTAACCAAATAAGGAGAAATTTTCAAACAAAAAAAAAATGGTTTTTACGCGTTTTGCATGCAATCTGTCACTTTAAAAAAAAATGAAATTTTCAAAAATCCAAAAAATTTCTGTTCTTCACGCGTTTTGCATGCAATCTTGCCTTACCAAAAAAGGCAAAATTAAAAAAAAAAAAATTGTTTTTTAAGCGATTCGCATGCAATGTCGCACTTTTGAAAAAAAAGTGAAAAGTAAAAAAAAAATTTTTTTACGCGTTTTGTATGCATTGCACAAAATTGAAAAAAAATGAAATTTTGAAAAACCGAGAGAAAAGTCAAAAACAAATTTGTTGTTTACGCGTTTTGCGTGCATTCAAACAAAATTGAAATTTTGAAAAATTAAGTGAAAAAAAAAATATTAAAAATCCGGTCTTGAAATATCAAATTTGCGTCATAAATACTAAAATCCGGCCGTAAACTGATAAAACGTATAAAAAAAACAGGAAAATCCGGTTATGAAATATCAAAATATTATTAGAAATAGCAAGAATCCGGCTATTGAAAAGTACAAAATGTCAAAAACAACAAGGTCTGGTCTTAAAACATCAAAATACTGTTAAAAATTACCAAAATCCGGCCGTGAATTATTAAAAAATGTAAAATATTTTATAGAATTTCAAAAACAATAAAATCCGGTTATTAAATTTCAGAAATTTGTTAGAAATAGCAAAGATTTGGCTATCAACTTGAAAAAATTCTATTTATGATGTGTTAAAAATAGCAAAATCCGGTCTTGAAACATCAAAAAAGTGCCAGAAAGTCCTTAAATTTGGCCTTAAACTGTTGAAAAGTGCAAAATTTTATTTATAAAATGTCAAAAATAGCTAAATCCGACCATACAAACCAGCAAAATTTTTAGAAATAGCAAAAATCCGGCCACAAACTTTTAAAAAGTGAAATATTTCATTTACGATTTGTCCTGAAAAAAGCAAATTTTGGTTTATAAAAAGTTAAAAATAGTACAATCCGGTTTATAAAACATAAAAATATTAGCACAATGCAACAAAATCCGGCATTAGCTGTTGAATGGTGCAAAATTCGTTTGATAAAATGTTAAAAAGAGCTAATATCTTGCCATAAACTGTCAAAAACTGCAAAAGAATGTAAAAAATAGCAAAATTTGTAAAATTGAGTCATAAAATATTAAAATAGTTTCAAAAATAAACAAAATCCGGCATTTAAATGTTAAACAATTGTCAAAAAGCACAAAAGTAAGGCTATAAACTGTTAAAAAGTGAATAAATCTTCTTTGGAAGTTTTGTTGAAAAAAATAAATATAAATGACTTATCATATCCCGTGGCGTAGCTACAATTTTATTGCAAAATATTTAGAAAAGTTTTTTCAAGAACGGTTTTGGAAAAAAAACTGTCATTTTTTAAGTTTGAAATTGCAAAAATCCGGCCATAAATGGTTGAAAAATGCAAAACTCTATTTATAAAATTCAGTCAGAAAAATCCGGTCTTAAAACATCAAAATAAAGTCGAAAAAACCTAAAAACCGTCCGTAAGATGTTAAAAAGTTTAAGAAGTTTCATGAAATGGTATGATATATCAAAATATTGTTAGAAATAGCAAAAATCTGGCCATAACTAAAGAAAAGTGTAAAATTCTATTTAAAAAAAATTAAAAAAATAAAATATGTAACATCAAAATATAATCAAAAAACACTAAAGTCCTGCACAAAAATATCAAAATTTGGTCTTGAAACATTAAAATAGTGTCAGAAAGCACCTAAATCTGTTAAAAAATGCAAAATAGCAAAATCCGGTTGTAAAACATTAAAATAATATTATAAAGCACAAAAATTCGACCGTAAACTGTTAAAAAACGTAAACATTTGAATAGAATTTGAAGAACAGCCAATTCCAGCTATTAAATATCCAAAAATAGTTAGAAATAGCAAAAAATCCGGCCACAAACTTTTGAAATATTTTGTTAATGGTAGCCCAAAAATTGATCCTGCAAAATTGTATTCAAAGAATGTTAAAAATAGCAAAATCTGGTCATAAAGTATGAAAGTACAAAGTACATTGGCAGTAAGGTCATTGAGGTACTGATAGCTATAGCATGCTTGGAGGGCTGTAAAAGATTGTCATTTTACACACTGGCAGTTGAGTCTTTGGGATTGTGTGATATCACTATATCTGGCAGTAAAGCCTTATACGTAACAGTCAAAAAGATGTTGTGCACTAGCAGTTGAAGCCTGGAGTTGCACAATTACTGAAAAAGATTGTGAAGCTTAGGCATGGAGGTTGCATGCAGGGCACATTACAGCGTTAGAATGTTAATTAAGTAATTGGTAGTATACTATGTATTGATATAATTGTACGGATTCTGGCTTTGGTTATAGGTAGAGGAGTTATATATTTATTAGTTGGACAAAATGTATTAATAATTGTGTGCAGTTTCAATTTATAGAAAAATACGCGGCACACATTAGTGAGCTATTGCAAGAAGACGAGATGGACCGGTTTGGCACAAATGTATTGCAATGCAGTGGAGTGGGAGTCGACTGGTGGATGAAGATAGGAAGTTTGCGATTGAATAGTTTGACGTTCATTGATTGTTTGATGAATTAGTGTGAATTAATTAGTATAGGACGTTAGAGCACGGTGTGGCGATTGGGAGGTTCAGCGTGCGTTGCGTCAGATATATAAAAAAGTAAATTGTATAAGTAATTTAATTAACCATTAATTTATATTTTTCTGTACACAGATAACGCAGCAAACTCAGGTATGCCACTGAAACGTGGAAACTCAAAAACGACTATTGAAACAGCATTTCTAGAAGTGAACCTGCAACACGCTAAAATTTTGTTTTGTTTTTATAGAATTTTTTAGTATAAATTAAAGTGTTACAATTCCTGTTTAAATTATATATTTTTAAATTCAACAAGGTATATCTGAGCAACCTATCGATAAAATCAATCGTGTAAAATACACAATTTCATTTTATATTTTGATTGACACATATAATGTGTTAACATTTACAGGTGAATGTGTTTCGGCGTCAGTTTCAGCATAAAAAATACGCTGAAAATAAATTGAAGTTGGATCGATGTACAACAAAACAGAAAAAAATGAAATGCACACCTATCGAAAAATAACAACACCAGAAATTAAATAAAAATAGCATACAAATGAATCATCAAATTGCATAACAACCGATGGCATTTAAAACGTGCAACGTTAGCGGTTCCCATAGCACAAACTGAAATTAAAACCAATACAGATCGCAATAATAATTACATAGTTCAAAGTTATCGAATTTATTGATGGATAAATATTTGAAATTCCGCTTTTGATCAAAAATATATCTAAAAAATAAATATTAAGCGGTGAATTGGGCGTACAATGCAGCTCATAAATGTTGAATCATTATGCGCTGCAGGATTATTTTTTATACGTTTGTGTGTACGTACGAATGTGTGCGCTCTGTGTATTTGCGGATTGCGAAAATACATGTGTGCATGTCGGGGATTTGCACTGCGGCGAAAATCCCTGCTACATACAGTTTCATCCCTGCAAATTTCAACGGATGAAATGTATTCCGATCAAAAATACGTTCCGGTTTAATATTAAATGGTGCGCAATTTCCGCCCGAGGAGCAAAAAATCGAATGAAGCTATTAAATTATAATTGTTGTTTACATCTCTTAAACTAACTAATTTTGTCAACGTTCAAAGAATATTCTTCAAAAAATTAAACAAAATATCATATATTTAATATTAATGACAATGGTATAGTATCCTTTGTAAAAACGAGAGAAAGATAAACTATAACTGTTATAACCCCTAGTCATTATTTTTTGTGCGAAAGTTGATGGCGTCGTAATAATAATGCGGATGTAAAATTGATTGGCATTAAGTGAATTGGATCCTGATGAAATGGATGTCTTTTGTATAGTCGTGGGTGGTGTTTCGCATCCCTATTCTATTGTTTCTGTTTTCTCCATCAGCCAAATATTAATATAATGATCACACCCAGGCCGTAAATAATTAGTAATAGGCAATTATGGTCCCCCCACTACCAAAGAAAATATGATGAATGGCCAGATAAACTTGGTCTGATATATAGAAGGCTTTTTGTTTTACTTCGGACAATTTTCGCGGTATTCACAGAAAAGGGATCTAATAGTTTCCGCACCCTACTGAATGGAAACCCTTTTTGGTCCCTCTTATCTATCTCTCTCACTGTTTATTACTCATTTTGTCAGGGCAAATCTATGAAGTGGAGGATTGTGTTAATTCCTTTTAATCCCTTAAAATGTGCCCGCAGACTGATGCTTATAAAATATGTAGAATGAGATATTAACAATGATCCGCTTATGATGAATTCAAATTATAATAGAGACGTGCGCTATTTCTCATATGTTTAATTCAATTCAAATGGTATTAAATGTAATATCAAACTAATTGAAATGTCTGCAAGAGGTAACTGAATGCCAATCGATAGATCAAAGTAGAAATTTATAATTACAACTCGGATCAAAAGTCGTAATGTAATAGTTTTGAAGGACTGTTTGATGCTCAGTTGAATTACATGAATATTAATTTAAAATATTATTGAATTTGATGTTAAAGAAAATAATTTTAAATTGGCATCATGATATTGTGGCAAATGTTAATCAATCTTTAAAGTTCCAACTCCAAAAGAAACCAATAATGGGACTCATTTAAATTTAATAAATATTTTAAGAAGTTGTCTCTTCACCCAGTGTGAGTTACGTACAGTGTGTTTCAGGGTATGCACCCTTTATCAGTGTTCCTAGCATCTCATTGGTCAGGGAGACAATTTACATAAAACTTACTATTATACCTTTAATGTATATAAATAGTGAGTCCCAAAAAATGATAAACTCTGTACCTACTTTACAATTACCAAATTAGGCGGTCGATTAAAAAACTTATAAAGTCTTCTAAGATTTCAAATTGTATTTTAAACGATCCTCTATTTTATCTTTAACTTACAAAGTAGAGAAGAGCTACAAAACCTCCAATACAAGTCCAATTTAATAGCATTTCTTATGCGATTTTGACTACAGTTTATGATTACGAGATTGAAGTTTCACTGAAGTGCCTAGCCACCCATCCAAGTGTTAGTTATCTAGAAATTTTATGTATTTCTTCTCTACGAATGACAGTTGTAACTAAATTAAGCAAGAAGAATGAGAAATTCAATTGGTGTGCACCACCCACCCATTAAAATGTTAGTTATATACTGCTTAAATGTAGTCTACAATCCAGAGAGTGGTTGAAGCGCTCGAATCCCGGCGCATAATTTGTCGAAGGTTCGAGCCCCAGCTCCGGTAGAAACTTTTAAGCAGTAAGTCTAATACATGATTAGTGTCCATAATTACATATAATATGAGAGTGTGGGTGGACCAGATACTAGGCCTTTGATGTTGTTGTAACATATTAATTCTAATTCGGCAAACTAATAAACGACCCAACAATTTATTTCACAAGTTTATCCCCCAACAGCAATAAAGTCATTCCTTATTTTATAGAAATAGTTTATTTTGTTGCTATCTAATAAAAAGTTAATAAAAACGACCTTTCAACCTTTATATTATTCCACCCCTTCAACCAATCGTATATTTTTCTAAATTGAATTCGCGAAATGAAAGTCGCTAGAATAAATACCACAAAATAGACGAATTGTTTGCTCTGCGAAATATATATTTCTCTCTACGCCGTTCGGAAAATGTTTATCTTTGGCCTAGTGGTGCTCTCAGTGGAAAAAAATCCACGTCCCTACTAAAAACATCATTGAGTTGACTCAAATTTAAATAATAGTCAAGCAAAGTTAATTTATTTGTAAACACTGCATAATAATTACTATAAAACCATTACACACACAAATTGGAAAAAGCATTTTTATTATGTATGCTTTCATTTTCCATTTCGGTCTCGTTAATTCTTCACACTCGCACGGACACGACACAACAGGGTTATATTTTTGTTCGCGTCGAGGCGACACAATCGAGTTGTTACGGATGCGTAAGTGATTGATTGGTTAATTAATTGAAGGAGTCAAACGCCAATTGAAATAATTGGATATGCAATATTTTATTAACAAGGTATGGTGGAGGCGCTGACCATAATAAAATCTCTCAATCAAACTTGATATTAATTATTCAACAATCAAGAATTACTGATTACTGTTTTAATTAAAATTTATTTATGCAATTTAATTAAGGATTTTAGTAATTAAATAATAAATACCGGAAATTCAAAAAAGTTAATTTTAAATTGTTTTCTTTTATTGCAGATTAAATGTTTGGTTTATGAGAAAATAAGTATTTTCTATAAAATTTTGAAAATTGTCTTAAAACTATTATCTAAATTTTGCTTTACGTTGCTGTGAGCGTGGGGGCAGTTTGCCAGGTAAGTCTGTGAACAGAAAAATGGTAATTACTAAGTCTTTATACAAATTTCTACTAAAACTGAATTGAAATATTTGCAAAAAAAATTTAAAGTAAAATTATTTAATTTTTGAAAATGGTAGTCATTGGAGCAATTCATAGAGATTGTTCATGGCAAATTTGATAAAAAATCATCGATAAGTTTTTGTTTTTTTTAAGATTTACTAAGTCTTTATTCAAAAATCTACTAAAACTGAATTCAAAAATTTGTAAAAAATATTTTAAGTAAAATTTTAGTATTTTTGAAGTTGGTTGTCATTGAAGCATCTAATAATGATTGTTCATAGCAAGTTTGATAAAATTTTATCAATTAGTTTTTGTTTTTTTTTAAGATTTACTAAATCTTTATTAAAAAATTTATTAAAACTGATTTCAAAAATTTGCAAAAATCATTTAAAGTAAAATATTTTAAATTTTTGAAATTGGTAGTCTTTAAAGCACCTCATAAAGATTGTTTATGGCAAATTTAATCAAACTTCATCGATTAGTTTTTGTTTTTTTTAAGATTTACTAAATCTTTATTCAAAAGTTTACTAAAACTGAATTCAAAAGTCTACAAAAAATATCTAAAGTTACATATTTTAATTTTTGAAATTGGTAGTCATTGAATCACCTAATAACGATTGTTCATGGTAAATTTGATAAAATTTCATCAATTACTTTTTGTTTTTTTAAAGATTTACTAAGTCTTTATTCAAAAATCTACTAAAACTGAATTCAAAAATTTGCAAAAAATATCTAAAGTAAAATACTAAAATTTTTGAAGTTGGTAGTCATTGAATCATCTAATAAAGATTGTTCATGGCAAATTTAATAAAATTTTATCGATTAGTTTTTGTTTTTTTAAAGATTTACTAAGTCCTTATTCAAAAATTTACTAAAACTGAATTCAAAAATTTGCAAAAATTATCTTAAGCAAAATATTTTAATTTTTGAAGTTGGTAGTCATTAAAGCACCTAATAAAGGTTGTTCATGGCAAGTTTGATAAAATTTCATCTATTAGTTTTGGTTTTATTTTAAGATTTACTAAATCTTTATTCAAAAATCTACTAAAATTGAATTCAAAAATTTGTAAAAAATATCTAAAGTAAAATATTTTAATTTTTGAAGTTGGTAGTCATTAAAGCACCTCATAAAGATTGTTCATGGCAAATTTGATAAAATTTTATCGATTAGTTTTTGTTTTTTTTATGATTTACTAAATCTTCATTCAAAAATCATCTAAAACTCAATTCAAAAATTTGTAAAAAAATATCTTAAGTAAAATTTTAGTATGTTTGAAGTTGGTAGTCATTAAAGCACCTCATAAAAATTGTTCATTGCAAATTTGATAAAATTTCATCGATTAGTTTTTGTTTTTTTAAAGATTTACTAAGTCCTTATTCAAAAATTTACTAAATCTAAATTCAAAAATTTGCAAAAATGATCTAAAGTAAAATATTTTTGTTTTTGAAGTTGGTAGTCATGAAAGCACCTAATATAAATTGTTCATGGCAAATTTGATCAAATTTCATCGATTAGTTTTTGTTTTTTTTAAGATTTACTAAATCTTTATTCAAAAATCTACTAAAACTGAATTCAAAAATTTGCAAAAAATATCTAAAGTGAACAATTTTAATTTTTAAAGTTAGTAATCTTTGAAGCACCTAATAAAGATTGTTCATGGCAAATTCGATAAAGTTTCATCGATTACTTTTTGTTTTTTTAAAGATTTACTAAGTCTTTATTCAAAAATCTACTAAAACTTAAATCAAAAATTTGCAAATAATATATAAAGTAAAATGTTTTAATTTTTGAAGTTGGTAGTCATTAAAGCACCTAATAAAGATTGTTCATGGCAAATTTGATAAAATTTCATCAATTAATTTTTGTTTTTTTGAAGATTTACTAAATCTTTATTCAAAAATCTACTAAAACTGAATTCAAAAATTTGTAAAAAATATCTTAAGTAAAATTTTAGTATTTTTGAAGTTGGTTGTCATTAAAGCACCTAATATAGCTTGTTCATGGCAAATTTGATAAAATTTCATCGATTAGTTTTTGTTTTTATAAAGATTTATCAAGTTTTTATTCAAAAATCTACTAAAACTGAATTCAAAAATTTGAAAAAAATATCTAAAGTAAAATATTTTAGTTTTTGAAGTTGGTAGTCATTGAAGCACCTAATAAAAATTGTTTATGGCAAATTTGATAAAAATTCATCAATAAGTTTTTGTTTTTTTTTAAGATTTACTAAGTTTTTATTCAAAAATTTACTAAAACTGAATTCAATTATTTGCAAAAAATATCTAAAGTAAAATACTTAAATTTTTGAAATTGGTAGTCATTGAAGCACCTAATAAAGATTGATCATGGCAAGTTTAACAAAGTTTCATCGATTAGTTTTTGTTTTTTTAAAGATTTACTAAGCCTTTATTCAAAAATCTACAAAAACTGAATTCAAAAATTTGCAAAAAATATCTCAAGTAAAATATTTTAATTTTTGAAGTTGGTAGTCATTGAAGCATCTAATAAAGATTGTTCATAGCAAATTTGAAAAAAAATCATTGATTAGTTTTTGATTTTTTTTAATATTTAAATAAAATTCTGCTAAAACTAAATTTAAAAATTTACAAAAAATATTTAAAGTGAAATATTTCTATTTTTGAAGTTGGTAGTCATTGAAATACCTAATAAAGATTGTTCATGGTGAATTTGATAAAATTTCATCGTTTAGTTTTTGTTTTTTTTAAGATTTACTAAGTCTATATTCAAAAGTTTACTAAACCTGAATTCAAAAGTTTACAAAAAATATCTAAAGTAAATTATTTTAATTTTTGAAGTTGATAGTCATTGATGCACCTAATAAAGATTGTTCATGGCAAATTTGATAGAATTTCATCGAATAGTTTTTGTTTTTTTAAAGATTTACTAAGTCGTTATTCAAAAATCTACTAAAACTAAATTCAAAAGTGTGCAAAAAATATCTAAAGTAAAATATTTTAATTTTTGAAGTTGGTAGTCATTGAAGCACCTAATAACGATGGTTCATGTCAAATTTGATAAAATTTTATCGATTAGTTTTTGTTTTTTTTTAAATTTACTACAAAAATCTACAAAAACTGAATTCAAAAATTTGCAAAAATTATCTAAAGAAAAATATTTTAATTTTTGAAGTTGGTAGTCATTGAAGCACCTAATAAAGGTTGTTCATGGCAAGTTTGATAAAATTTCATCTATTAGTTTTTGTTTTATTTTAAGATTTACTAAATCTTTATTCAAAAGTTTACTAAAACTGAATTCAAAAGTTTACAAAAAATATTTAAAGTAAATTATTTTAACTTTTGAAGTTGATAGTCATTGATGCACCTAATAAAGATTGTTATTGGCAAATTTGATAAAATTTCATTGATTAGTTTTTGTTTTTTTAAAGATTTACTAAGTCCTTATTTTAAAATTTACTAAAACTAAATTCAAAATCTTGCAAAAATTATCTAAAGTAAAATATTTTAATTTTTGAAGTTGGTAGTCATTAAAGCACCTAATATAAATTGTTCATGGCAAATTTGATAAAATTTCATCGATTAGTTTTTGTTTTTTTTAAGATTTACTAAGTTTTTATTCTAAAATCTACTAAAACTGAATTAAAAAATTTGCAAATAATATATAAAATAAAATGTTTAAATTTTTGAAGTTGGTAGTCATTAAAGCACCTAATATAGATTGTTCATGGCAAATTTGATAAAATTTCATCGATTACTTTTTGTTTTTTTAAAGATTTACTAAGTTTTTATTCAAAAATCTACTAAAACTGAATTCAAAAATTTGCAAAAAATATCTAAAGTAAAATATTTTAATTTTTGAAGTTGGTAGTCATTGAAGCACCTAATAAAGATTGTTCATGGTAAATTTGATAAGATTTCATCAATTAGTTTTTGTTTTTTTAAAGATTTACTAAGTCTTTATTCAAAAATTTACAAAAACTGAATTCAAATATTTGCAAAAAATATCTAAAGTAAATTATTTTAATTTTTAAAGTTGGTAGTATCAAAAATAGCAAAAAAGACAAAAAGTAAAGTGGTAAAGTCGAGGTCAAGCGCATCGGAATAGCATTTTAAACTGGGTACCTCTGAATTGTGCATTGTATTTACACCATGTACAAATATGCTTTATTTGATTATTTACCAATGATATTAGTTTTCTCAGATACAACTTTTTGGATAAGGAATAATCCCCTAAAACCCCCTAAGATACGATCTTAATTACTTTACAACAAAATATAAAAGTAGAGAATTGATTAGTGCAGTATACATAAATTTAATAAAAAAACAATTAATCAAAATCACTAAAGATTGTAATTAAAGAATTTCCATCACGATTGGTCGACATTTGCATTATTAATTCGTGCCATCGGTCATTACATTGCCCCCCATCCTCCACATACGTGACAAACGCGCATATATCTTGTAGCCTGATACGTGAAACAGATTAAAATTGTTTGTAATACGCAGTAATTATTTTAATACGTGTAATTTGTTCTGTTAACATACGGTGAAAGTTTTATAATGGGTATATGATGGATGATAACGGAGCATTCCACCATCATTGAAAAATAAAAATAATGCAAATAAAACTCGAAGAGACATTTTTTTTAACTTGTTATTAAATCCTGATGCAATTTTCGGGTAGATTAAACTACAAGAGGCTAAAAATGAGGTGTGTAAATTTAGTACCATCTGCGTCAATGACCACGAAACAGGAAGCACACCTCAGGGAGACGTTTCGGCTATGATAATGCAAACTTTTGCTATTAAATCGATTTAATTTACAAGGGATGTGATGCCAGAGCGATATCAAAACTTTTAAAAGCGTTTTATGCCGAAAAGTTGAAATCGTGCCGGCTATATTGTAAAACTATTTAAAGAGAAAAAAATGGATTACATGGTTTTATGTTTAAGATAATTGATTCAGTGCAGAGATTAAATAGTAAAATAAAAGTTGATACATTGAAATCTTTAAATTTCGCATGAAAATTGAATCTGTGTGCGGGCAGGCAAGTTGAAATTAAAAAGAAAAAAAGAATAAAGTGGGAGACGAAAAGTAAAAGAAGAAACTTTTATATTGTTGTGCGTGTTTGGGGGAAGTTCTGTGGAAAAGTTTGGGCCGAAATGCTATATTAAATTTGTGTTTGGTAAATTTTTTAAAACTTCTCCTTACTACGAGGGACGGCGCGAAAGCTTTCCAAAGAATGTTGTCGCTTTATATATATTATTTTATTTTTTTTCTGTTTCTCTTTCGTGTATTTTATTTTACGCCCTCAAGCTAGCTTGAGAGAGCAAAACAATGCAAGCTGTAATCAGACAACGAATTGTTGCGCGAATGTAATCCAAAGGAATATTAAGAGACACACTTATCCTGGCATGATTAATTTTCCAAACAACATTCATAATTCATTAGGCTAAAACATTGGAACAAGAAGATAACTAATTAAAAGTTATTCCTCCAAACAAGCCCCCCGCCGCTTGCCATTCTCATCTCAATACAATAAACTTTCACAGGGTGGAGAAAAGATTAATGCGAGACATTATTAAAATATTTAATGCAAACCTCAAGCATATCAAATATGAATAAGCTACTTCATCCCGCTTTTACTTTACAAGCTTAATATTTTCAAAGCTAATGTAAGGATTATTTTAAGTAAAAACAAATTACGCGCTTCTAGTCTAGCAGTACTACTTTTGATTTATTTATAGTTCTTACTGTCGCGTATATATTAATCATCCTTTTTTCTATATTAAAGAAAGTCTTGGCGCAATGCCTCTGTTTGTGTGTAATTTCTATACATAAAATGTTAAATAAGATTTTATGTAAATTGTCTCTATAACTAATGAGATGCTAAGCACACTGATGATGGGTGCATACCTTGAAACACTAGTGTATGTGTCTCACTCTGGGTGGAAAAACAATTTACATCATTTATTAAATTTAAACAAAAAAGTCTGAACAAAATTAAATAAAAAGTTTCAGATTGTGGATCAAAGAATGGAAAACCAAAGCTTTTAAAATAAATCACTTTTTGGATGACTCTTGTATACAAAATAACGATCCATGTAAACTGAATGGATTATGTCTGGAATTATAAATATATAAAAAAAAAGAAAACAATGCAGAGCGAATAATGGTAATAAATAATTAACAAGGTTTTGAGCAGAATGAAGCACATCGAGGCTTATTACACGGCCGCTTCACAAACGGGATTTGACGATGTTAAATGTAATTATTTGCCCCGTCGGAATACGGGTCAAATCCTCTTTGTTGGAAATTGAAAAAATATAAATGTATAGATGAGAGATTATTATTATGCTGTGTTGAGTTTACATTTCCGTATAGATTTATGGTTGTTACTTCTAAGCTATAAGCTTTTATAGAAAATTCTTTAACTTATAATAAATGCAATGCATGTTTCTTAAATTTGTTTGAAAAAAAAAACACATTTTTTGAGTGATACTTGTGGCTTTTTCGATGCATGTTTTCATTATTTGTACTAACTAAATTGTATTTTGACTAATTTAATTAAATAAAATGCATTGTTTGAGCAGTTTTTGTTGTAATTTATACAAAAAAAGCCTTTTCTTAAATAAATCTTTTGTCCAGAACGCCATTTTCGGTAAATTTTGTACGGTTTTTAGTGAATAAAAAGTATTTTCCGATAAAAATTTGTTGAATTTCATACAAAAAGTGCGTTTTTCTAAGTCAGCTTTTTTAACTATCAAATTACAATGCAAATTTTGAACAAATTTTTAAACAATAAAAAATAAAATAAACTTTTAAAATTTTTTTGTAAATTTTTTTTATAATTAATTATTTTTTTTTGGTGTTTTCTGTAATGTTGGCATAATTTTGTTAAATTAATACCAATCTTGATAAACTAAACGTTATTTTAAAAGAAATTTGATTAACTTCAAATTGTTTCAACCAAATAATTCAATCCAAGTTTTAGTTAAGGATTAATTTTGAAAAAATCAACAAATTTAAATTTTAGCTGCAAAACTGCAAAGTTGCCATAAATTGGTTAAATTGAAACCGATTTAAACAAATTATATGTTATTTTGAAGCTAATTTAATTGTCTTAATATTATTTAAACAAAATAAATCAATTTGAACCTTAGTTTTGGAATTATTTCAAAAAATTAACAAATTTTGATATTATTCAAAACAGTAATGTTGCCATAATTTAGTTAAATTAAAACCAATTCAAACATATTCTACGTTATTTTAAAGTAAATTTAGTTGGCTTATAATTACTTTAACAAAAAAATCAATTGAAGCTTTACTTTGAGAATTATTTTGAAAAAATGAACAAATTTTGATTTTGGTCAAAACTAACAAAAATATAGTGCATTGGAAATTAAAATAATTTGGTACCAATTTAGATCATTAGTATAGCTACCAATTGGACAAAATTTATAAACATCAATACGCCTAAATTTATATAACCTCAACTTAACTGACTTTGCTACAAGTTTATTGGTAGAATAACAAATTTGCAACTCCAAAACGGTGCATTGAAAATTGCTGTGATTTGGTACTAATATAGGTTATTACCGTAGGTACCAGTTGTGTAAAAATAATAATCATCAATACCTCAAATTAATTGACAATGCGTAGTTAGTAAAATAAGCTTAATGGTAAAATTTAAAAAAAATGTAATTCCAAAATGATACATTGAAAATTGATGCAAATTGATACCAATCTAGATTATTAGCATAAGTACCAATTATGTAAAATTTTTAAACATCAATACGCCCAATTTTATAAAACCTCAATTTAATTGACATTGCGTATTTAATGAAAGAAGTTTAATGGTAAAAAAAAATAATTGTAATTCTAAAACGGTACATTGGAAATTGATGCAAATTGGTACCAATATAGAGCATTATCATAGGTACTAATACTGTAAAAATTGTAAACATCAATACGCCCAATTTTATATAACATCAACTTAATTGACTTTGCGTGGTTAATGATACAAGTTTATTAGTAGAATAAAAAAATTTAAAACTCCAAATCAGTGCATTGGAAATTGATACAAATTGGTACCAATATAGATCATTAACATAGGTACCAATTGTGTAAAAATTATAAACATCATCACGCCCAATTTTATAAAACCTAGACTTAAATGATTTTGTTTAGTTAATAAAACAAGCTTATTAGTATAATAAAAAAATTATAACTCCAAACCGGTTTAATGGAAATTTATGTAAATTGGTACCTATATAGATCATTAGCATAGGTACTAATACCGTTCATTTAAAAAAAATTGCATTTTCCAAGCAATTTTATACAAAAAGCTGGTTATTCTAAAAAAATTCTTTAAAATTTTCCAATTAATTACATTTTGTGAACTCATTGACTTTTTCAAATTTTTCTAAGCAATTTTATAGATATAAGTAAATAAAAAGCAATTCTGGCCAGTTTTTGTTGTATTTTATACAAAAAAGTGTATTTCTAAGCAATTCTTGATAAATTTGATAATAAAATCCACTTCCAGAAGAACTATTAACAGATTGAAAACAAATATAATGCATTTTCTAAGCGATTTTTGTAAAATTTGATACAAAATTAGTCTTTTGTAAAGGATTATTTGTCATTTTCTATGCAACTGTTGTTGTATTTTAAACAGAATGTGCGTGCGTTTTATAGATTTTTTTTTCTTTAAGGATTCTTTATTAATTTCAAATGTATTTGTTTCCTGGGCGTAATTTTTTAAACAATTCTATACCACCAGTGCGTTTTACTAAACGATTCTTTCAGAGATGAGTGAATAAAATGCATTTTCTGAACAATTTTGATTGCGTTTCATTCAAAAATTGCGTTATTCTAAACAATTCTTTGTCACTTTTATAATAAAACGCATTTTTAAGCAATTTTTGTAAAATTTGATACAAAACTTAGTTTTTCTAAAAGATTGTTTATAAATTACAAATTAAATTCGTTTTTTGGATTTTAATTTGTGACGGATTCTAAAAAAAAATGGGCGTGTAACTCCAGATGACAATCAATAGTTTTAACTGGAATTGTACATCTACTCTCCTGAGTGTTTGTAAATAAATCTTTTGATAACAAACACTTGGGCGGGCGGGTGATGACGGTCAATAGTTTTAACTGGAGTTGCCCACCCACTCGCCCGAGTGTTTGTTATCAGAAGATTAGTTTACAAACTCTCAGGCGGGTAACTCCAGAGCAGGATAACGATCAATAGTTTCAACTGAAATTGTACTTCCACCCGCCTGAGTGTTTGTAAATAAATCTTTTGATAACAAACACTTGAGCGGGTGGGTGGGTAACTCAAGACCTTGATGACGGTCAATAGTTTCAACTGGAGTTGCCCACCCACCCGCCCGAGTGTTTGTTATCAAAAATTTAGTTTACAAACACTCGGACGGGTAACTTCAGACCATGATGACGATCAATAGTTCCAACTTAAATTGTACATCCATCCTCTTGAGTGTTTGTAAATAAATCTTTTGATAAAAGACACTTGGGCGGGTGGGTGGGCAACTCAAGACCCTGATGACGGTCAACAGATTTAACTGGTGTTGCCCACCCACCCGCCCGAGTGTTTCTTATCAAAACGATTAGTTTACAAACTCTCGGGCGGGTAACTTCAGAGCATGATAACGATCAATAGTTCCAACTGAAATTATACTTCCACCCGCCCGAGTGTTTGTAAATAAATCTTTTGATAACAAATACTTGAGCGGGTGGGTGGACAACTCCAGACCATGATGACGGTCAATAGTTTGAACTGGAGTTGCCCAACCACCCGCCCGAGTATTTGTTGTCAATAGTTTAGTTTACAAACACTCGCACGGGTAACTTCAAAACATGATGACGGTCAATAAATCCAATTTAAATTGTACATCCACCCTCTTGAGTGTTTGTAAATAAATCTTTTGATAACAAACACTTGGGCGGGCGGGTGGGCAACTCAAAACCCTAATGACGGTCAATAGTTTCAACTGGAGTTGCCCACCCACCCGCCCGAGTGTTTGTTATCAAAACGATTAGTTTACAAATACTCGGGCGAGTAACTCCAGAGCATGATAACGATCAATAGTTCCAACTGAAATTGTACTTCCACCCGCCCGAGTGTTTGTAAATAAATCTTTTGATAACAAATACTTGAGCGGGTGGGTGGACAACTCCAGACCATGATGACGGTCAATAGTTTGAACTGGAGTTGCCCAACCACCCACCCGAGTGTTTGTTATCAAAAGTTTAGTTTACAAACACTCGCACGGGTAACTTCAAACCATGATGACGGTCAATAAATCCAATTTAAATTGTACATCCACCTTCTTGAGTGTTTGTAAATAAATCTTTTGATAACAAACACTTGGGCGGGCGGGTGGGCAACTCAAAACCCTAATGACGGTCAATAGTTTCAACTGGAGTTGCCCACCCACCCGCCCGAGTGTTTGTTATCAAAACGATTAGTTTACAAATACTCGGGCGAGTAACTCCAGAGCATGATAACGATCAATAGTTCCAACTGAAATTGTACTTCCACCCGCCCGAGTGTTTGTAAATAAATCTTTTGATAACAAATACTTGAGCGGGTGGGTGGACAACTCCAGACCATGATGACGGTCAATAGTTTGAACTGGAGTTGCCCAACCACCCACCCGAGTGTTTGTTATCAAAAGTTTAGTTTACAAACACTCGCACGGGTAACTTCAAACCATGATGACGGTCAATAAATCCAATTTAAATTGTACATCCACCTTCTTGAGTGTTTGTAAATAAATCTTTTGATAACAAACACTTGGGCGGGTGGGTGGGCAACTCAAAACCCTGATGACGGTCAACAGATTCAACTGGAGTTGCCCACCCACCCGCCTGAGTGTTTGTTATCAAAACAATTAGTTTACAAACACTCGGGCGGGTAACTCCAGAGCATGATAACGATCAATAGTTCCAACTTAAATTGTACATCCACCGTCTTGAGTGTTTGTAAATAAATCTTTTGATAACAAACACTTGGGCGGGTGGGTGGGCAACTCAAGACTATGATGATGGTCAATAGTTTCAACTGGAGTTGCCCACCCACCCGCCCGAGTGTTTGTTATCAAAACGATTAGTTTACAAACACTCGGGCGGGTAACTCCAGAGCAGGATAACAATCAATAGTTTCAACTGAAATTGTACTTCCACCCGCCCGAGTGGTTATAAATAAATCTTTTGATAACAAACATTTAGGCTGGTGAGTGGGTTATTCCAAAGCATGACGACGGTCAATTGTTTGAACTGGAGTTGCCCACCCACCCGCCCGAGTGTTTGTTATCAAAAGTTTAGTTTTCAAACACTTGCACGAGTAACTTCAGACCATGATGACGGTCAATAGTTCCAACTTAAATTGCACATCCACCCTCTTGAGTGTTTGTAAATAAATCTTTTGATAACAAACACTTGGGCGGGTGGGTGGGCAACTCAAAACCATAATGACGATCAATAGTTTCAACTGGAGTTGCCTACCCACCCGCCCAAAAGTTTGTTATTAAAAGATTAGTTTACAAACACTCGCACGGGTAACTTCAGACCATGATGACGGTCAATAGTTTTAATTGAAATTGTACCTCTACCCTTGTTAGTGTTTGTAAATAATCATTTTGATAACAAACACTTGGGCGGGTGGGTGGGCAACTCAAAACCATGATGACGGTCAATAGTTTCAACTGGAGTTGCCCACTCACCCGCCTGAGTGTTTGTTATCAAAAGATTAGTTTATAAACACTCGCGCGAATAACTCCAGAGCATGATGATGGTCAATAGTTTCAATAGAAATTGTACACCCACCCTCCTGAGTGTTTGTAAATAAATCTTTTGATAACAAACACTTGGGCGGGTGGGTGGGCAACTCAAGACCATGATGACGGTTAATAGTTTCAACTGGAGTTGCCCTCCCACCCGCCCGAAAGTTTGTTATCAAAAGATTAGTTTACAAACACTCGGGCGGGTAACTCAAGAGCATGATAACCATCAATAGTTCCAACTTAAATTGTACATCTACCTTCTTGAGTGTTTGTAAATAAATCTTTTGATAACAAACACTTGGGCGGGTGGGTGGGCAACTCAAGACTATAATGACGATCAATAGTTTCAACTGGAGTTGCCCACCCACCCGCCCAAAAGTTTGTTATTAAAAGATTAGTTTACAAACACTCGGGCGGGTAACTCAAGAGCATGATAACGATCAATAGTTCCATTTTAAATTGTACATCTACCCTCTTGAGTGTTTGTAAATAAATCTTTTGATAACAAACACTTGGGCGGGTGGGTGGGCAACACAAAACCAAGATGACGGTCAATAGTTTCAACTGGAGTTGCCCACTCACCCGCCTGAGTGTTTGTTATCAAAAGATTAGTTTATAAACACTCGCGCGAATAACTCCAGAGCATGATGATGGTCAATAGTTTCAATTGAAATTGTACACCCACCCTCCTGAGTGTTTGTAAATAAATATTTTGATAACAAACACTTGGATAGGTGGGTGGTCAACTCAAAACCATTATGACGGTCAAAAGTTTCAACTAGAGTACCCACTCACCCGCCCAAAAGTTTGTTATCAAAAGATTAGTTTACAAACACTCGGGCGGGTAACTCTAGAGCATGATGACGATCAATAGTTTTAATTAAAATTGTACATCTACTCTCCTGAGTGTTTGTAAATACTATTTTTTTATCAAAAACACTTAGGCGGGTAGGTTAGCAATTCAAGACTATGATGAGGGTCAATTATTTCAACTGAAATTGTACATCTACCCTCCTGCGTGTTTGTAAATATTTTTTTTTATAAAAAACACTTGGGCTGGTGGGTGGAATACTCAAGACCATAACGACGGTCAATAGTTTCAACTGAAGTTGTACATCTACCCTCCTAAGTGTTTGTAAATAAATCTTTTAATAACAAACACTTGGGCGGGTGGGTGGGCAACTCAAGACCATGATGACGGTCAATAGTTTCAACTGGATTTGCTTATCCACCCGCCCGAGTGCTCGTTATCAAAAGATTAGTTTAAAACACTCGGGCGGATAACTTCAGAGCATGATAACGATCAATAGTTCCAACTGAAATTGTACTTCCACTCGCCTGAGTGTAAATCAAAATAACAAACTCTTGGGCGGGAGGGTGGGCAATTTAAAACCATGATGATGGTCAATAGTTTCAACTGGAGTTGCCCACCCACCCGTCCAAGTGTTTGTTATCAAAAGATTAGTTTACAAACTTTCGGGCGGGTAACTCCAGTGCATGATGACGGTCAATAGTTTTAACTGAAATTGTACTTCTACTCGCCTGAGTGTTTGTAAATCATTCTTTTGATAACAAACATTTGGGCGGGTGGGTGGACAACTCCAGACCATGATGGCGGTCAAAAGTATTAACTGAAATTGAACATTTATCCTCCTGAGTGTTTGTATATATTTTGTTTTACTTCAGACTATAATGACGGCAAAATGCATTTTCTTTCAATTACAACTTTTATTATAAAAGGCATTTTCTGAGCAATTTTTGTAAGAATTAATACAAAAAGTGTGTTTTTTTTTAACAGTTCTCCGTAATTTAATTTAATTTAATTTCTGACCAAGTTTCATTAAATAATAATAAAATTAATTTTCTGTGAAATTTCTGTTGATTTTCTTATAAAAAGTGCGTTTTTATAAGCAATTCACTCATAATAAAATGTATTTTGTAAACAATTCTTAAATTTGTTGAGCGTTTTCAGAGAAAAAAATGGGTTTTTCTAAACGAATTTGTGAAATATTGACGGATTTTATACAAAAAAAGAGCAGTTTTTATAATTTTAATAAAACACATTTTCTAAACAATTTTTCATACAAAAAGTACGTTTTTCTAAGGTATTCTTTATAATTTACAAATTAAATGCGTTTTTTGAGCAATTTTTGACGAAAAAAATGCGTTTTTAAATTTAAATCAAATAAAATGCACGATTTGTCCAATTTTTTTGATTTTTATACAAAAAAGTGCGTTCTAAGCAATTCTTTGTGTGTTTTATAGTTCAGCGCATTTTCTAAGCAATTTTTGTAAAATTTTATATGGGCAATTCCATTTCAAACGGACCAGAGCTAGGGGGGGGTGCATTGAGAAACTTGCTTATGTATTTTTTTTTTTAGTTTCTATAACTTATTAGTAGTTCTTTGATCGGTATATGAGGGTATAAAACCCATAAAAAAAAATTCTACGATTTTTTAAAGTATTTTTGACGTTTTTTGACTCAATCGCATTTTTTGTTTAAAAACAGCAATTTTAACTCAAAAAAATAAATTTACTAATGAAATCGATCAAAAATTTTCCGTAGAATCCAAATCTGGCGCCATTTCAAGTTTATACCCTGTCTATAAGCCGCAAAAGCCATAAAACCATGTTTTTGTTCTCAGTGGGCTGGGCAAAAAGGAGCATTTTTTTAATTTTTTTAACCGCTAAAGTTGACGTGTTTTGATGTAAATTAATTAGAAAATATAAATTTGTTCTGTGTATTTGGGTTTTAAGCGTCTAAAACTCAAAAAAACTGCAAAAATAAGCCTATTTTTCAACATAAACTTTTACAAATGCACATTTAACAGTTTTCAGAGAAACTATACACCAAATATTATTAAAAAAATTAGTTTTGCAAACAATTTTACATAGAAAATAGTCAGTGTCGTGCTTATCTGGCAAAGAAAAATCCATCTAGAAAAAAAAATTTGATCAAAATTTACTTAAAATTTTTTTTTTTTAATTTTTTTTAAAGATTATTTGGATTATATTTTTTTAAGTTGATTTCAAAAGTTTAACAAAGACATTTTTTGTCGCTTGAACCAATTTTTGGCAATTTTACTCTTTGTTTGATAGTTTTTGCGCCTGCAGCACAAATTTAGACTCGATCTATCGGCGCAAAAATTTAAAAATATTATTATTTTTGGCATTCAAACATAAATCTGCCTGTCGCTTGTTAAAATTTGTTAAAAAAAAGTTTTAAACCACACCCTAGTGTGTTTATAATATTTTTTGTAAATAAAAAAAAAAAAAAAAATTTTAACGCATTTTTTGCATAAAAATTTTGTAAACATTTTTTTCTAGATGGACTTTTCTATAGACAATGAGTACAACACTGACAATTTTCTATGTAAAATTGTCCCCAGAATTCAAATTTTTAATCATATTTGGTGTATTGTTCCTCTGAGCGCTGCTAAACGTGCATTTGTAAAAGTTTATGTTGAAGAATAGGCCTACTTTGCAGATTTTTTGAGTTTTAGACGCTTAAAACCCAAATACACAGAACAAATTTATATTTTTCAATTAATTTACATCAAAATACGTCAACTATGGCGGTTAAAAAAAATTTAAAAATGCTCCTTTTTGCACAGCCCACTAAGAACAAAAACATGGTTTTATGGCTTTTGCGGCTTATAGACAGGGTATAAACTTGAAATGGCGCCAGATTTGGATTCTACGGAAAATTTCTGGTTGATTTCATTAGTAAATTTATTTTTTTGAGTTAAAATTGCGGTTTTTAAACAAAATTTGTGATTAAGTTAAAAAACGTCAAAAAAACTTAAAAAAATCGTAGAATTTTTTTGTATAGGTTTCATACTCTCATATATCAATCAAAAGACTACTAATAAGTTATAGAAACTAAAAAAAAAAAACACATAAGCAAGTTTCTCAACGCACCCCCCCCCCCCCCCTAGCTCTGGTCCGTTTGAAATGGAATTGCCCATATAAAAACTGGATTTTCCAAGAGATTTTTTATAAATTTTTGGTGGATTTCCTATAAAAGTATGCGTTTTTTAACAATTTTTAATTATTTAAGTGAACAAATGACAAATTTTTACATCTTTTATATTAAAAGGCATTTTTTGAGCAAAACTTGTAAGATTTAAACCAAAAAAGAGCGTTTTTCTAAACGACTCTTTATAATTTACAAAATAAGTGCGTTTTTGGTAAAATTTTGACGGATTTTATACAAAAAATGCAGTTTTTTGAGCAATTTTTATAGATTCAATAAAACAAAATAATTTTTTGTGCTATTTTTGTTAATTTCTTCAAAAACCTTTTTTTATGAGCAAACTTTTGAAAAGAAAACCACAGATAATTAAAAGTCAAATGCCTTTTTTGAGCAATTTCATACAAAATGTGCGTTTTTCAGTTTGATTTCTTATATTTTTTAAATTAAATTTGTTTTTTGGGCAAGTTTTTGTTGTATATGACACTAAAAAACGCGTTTTTTAAGCAATTTTTTGTAAATTTTGTTTTGTTGTGCCTTTTTTGACAGATTTCTTACAAAAAGTACTTTTTATAAATGAATAAATTACATTTTCTGAGCAACTTTTGATGAATATCATACAAAAATCCATTTTTCTAAGAATTTCTTTGTAAATTTCATTCATAACTAAATGCGTTTTTTTAGGGATTTCATACCAAAAGTGTGTTTTTTCTGTGTGATTTTGATAAAATTAAGCAATTTTTTGGGGAATTTTATACACAAAATTGGTTTTTGGTTTGCATTAGGTTTTTCCTGAATTTCCTAGATACCTTGCTCGGTAACAATATTGCTATCTAGCAATATTCATACAGAATTGGACAGAATATCTATAACAAAATTTTCAACTTATTTCAAAATTATTCTATAAGAGATTGACACAATAAAAGGGTCACCTACAAGGTTGTACTATTTTTTGTTCTTTCTGAAACAAGACATTTTTTATATAAAAAATTAAACAGTTTATTAGCAAACAGTTACTTAACAATTAACATATAAATAATCTCTGGACGCACAGCAATATATTTAACAATAATCAGGCAGTTTATCTGGTAAAACAACCAATTACTACAACTTTTGAACAAGTTCCATTTTACTTTGGAAGTATGCATTGGCGACCTCTTCGCGCATAGTCACATGACTGATGTGAACATCACCTTGTATGTAAACAGTACTGACGTGCAAGTCGGGTGCCGTATGGTATGGAAACTCTCCTGTCAATTTTCCATCTACCCAAACAGAATAACCATTAGTTTCCATTCGAATTACCATGCAGAATGCGAAACCTGGTACGAATGGGAATGTTGGAGCTCTTTCTTCTTGGTTCCAGCCATGTCTGAATGTCCAGGCGTTACGTACAAAAGTATTTGCTCCTACATTCGAATCTAAAACAATAATAAATTAAATAAAATTAATTATGTCAAAACTAAGCTAATATTAGTACTAAATTTAATCAAAATCTAATGCAGCTTTAGAAGTTATGCTTTAATTTATTTTGACACTAATTTTAAGGTGAATTGAAGTTAGATGGCTTGTGCTAAGATTATATCAAAAAGATGTATGGATTTTGATCAAACTTGCATAATTAGTACTAGTGGTACTAAGCTATATTAGTACTAAATTGCATCAAAATCTAATGCACGGTTTAGAAGTTATGCTTTCATATACTTTCGGACTAATTTCATGATAAATTGAGGTGAGATCGCTTAATCTAAGATTATATAAAAAGAAACGTATGGATTTCGATCAAATTTACACAATAAGTACTGGTAAGCTATATTAGTACTAAATTGAATTAAAATCTAATGTACAATTTAGAAATTTTACCTCAATTCATTTTTTCTTTAGTTTTAAGGTGAATTGGGGTGAGACTGCTTGAACTGAGATTATATCAAAAGGAACGTATGATTTTTTATAAAATTTACACAATCGATACTGGTAGTACTGAGCTATATTAGTACTAAATTGAATCAAAATCTAATGCACGGTTTAGAAGTTATGCTTTCATTTACTTCCACACTAGTTTCAAGATGAATTGAGGTGAGATTGCTTGAACTAATATTATATCAAATGGAACGTATGGATTTTGATCAAATTTACACAATAAGTACTGGCGGTACTAAGCTATATTAGTACTAAATTGAATCAAAATCTAATGCACAATTTAGAAGTTATGCTTTCATTTAGTTCCACACTAGTTGCAAGATGAATTGAGGTAAGACTGCTTGAACTAAGATTGTATCAAAACAAACGTATGGATTTTAATCAAAATTAGACAATAAGTACTGGTAGTACTATGGTATATTAGAATTAAATTAAATCAAAATTTAATGCAGGATTTAGAAGTTATGCTTTCATTCATTTCCATACTAGTTGTTGGGTTAATTAAAATAAGTTTAATTGAGATAGAGTTTTGCTAATATTGACGTATAGATTTTGGTCAAATTTACACATTTAGTACTTATGATACTAAGGAATAATGGTACCAAATTAGATTAGTATCTAATGCATAAAGCAAAAGTTATGCTGCAATTGCTTTTCCTTCTAGCTTAAAAGTGAATTAGGGTGAGATTAGTTGAAATAAGTTTATATCAGAATAGACGTATGGATTTTAATCAAATTTACCAAAATAGTACTAATAATGCTTAGTTATAATGGTACTAAATTTGATCGATTTTTAATGAATAATTTAGAAGTTATGTCTTAAAATGTTCTGTTAAAACTTTTAATGTATGTTAGGACAGTTTGATTGGATTGAGCTGATATAAAATTGAGCGCATGAATTTAAATTAAATTTATGCTATGCGTACTTATAGTACTAAGGTACATTGGTACCAAATTTGATCAATTTCTAATGAGTAATTTAGAAGTTATGTCTTAAGATGCTTTGTTAAAGCTTATAATTTATGTTAAAACAGTTTTATTGGATTGAGCTTATATGAAATTGAGCGTATGGATTTTGATTAAATTTATACAAAAACTACCCATAGTACTGATGTATATTGGTACCAAATTAGATCAATTTTCAATAAACAGTTTAGAAGTTATAAATTAATTTATTTTGTCAGGTTTCAAAAACAATTTGCAGGAAGCTTGATTAAATTAAATTCATATATAATTGAGCGTATAGATTTGATTGAAATTTATTCAATAATCACCCATAGTACTAAGCTATAATGGTACCAAATTTAATCAATATCCAATGTACAGTTTAGAAGTTCTGTGCTATTTCATATTGTTATCGTTTCTAATTTAAGTTAGGATAGTTAAATTAAATTAAGGTTATGTAAAATTGAGCGTATGGATTTTATGTAAATTTATGCAGCATTTACCCATAGTACTAAGGTATACTGGTACTAATTTCAATTAACATCCAATGTACAGTTTACAAGTTATAAGCTATTTTATGATGATATTGTTTCTAATTTAATTTAGTAGAGTCCAATTGGATTGAGGTTATGTAAAATTGAACGTATCAAATTTGATTAATTTTAAAAAGTTGGTACTAATGGTCTTAAGGTATAATTGTACCAAATTGTACCAATTTCCAATGTAGCGTTCAAGAGTTATGATTTTTTTTATTATTGACTTCGTAGCTAAGTGAAATTAAATAAGTTGAGGTTATGCAAAACTGGGCGTATAGATTTTGGTTAATTTTACGCAATTGGTACTTATTGTGCTAAGGTATATTAGTACCAAATAACATCAATTTCCAATGAAGCGTTTAGAAATTATGATTTTTTTTGTTATCTTCTTTATGGCTTGATTCGGTTAAGTGAAGTTGGATAATTTGAAGTTATGCAAAATTGGGCGTATAAATTTGAATTAAATTTACACAATTGGTAGTTATGATATTGAGGTATATTGGTACCAATTTGCATTAATTTCCAATTAAGTGTTAAGAAGTTATGATTTTTTTAATTAACTCTTTTGAGGTTTGTTTCAGTTAAGTGAAGTTAAACAACTTGAGGTTATAAAAAATTCAGCGCATACATTTCGATACATTTCACCGATTTGGTACTCATGGTATTGAAGCATATTGGTACCAAATTGTAACAATATCCAATGTACCGTTTAGAAATAAAGAACTTTTAAAATCACCCCAGAGCCATTTAACAAAGTTACCTCAGATTAGTTGAACTGAGGTTATGTCAAATAAAACCTATCAATTTTAATAAATTTTACGCAGTTGGTACTCATGATATTGAAGCATATTGGTACCAAATTGTAACAATATCCAATGTACCGTTTCGAAATAAAAAACTTTTAAAATCACCCAGAGCCATTTAACAAAATTACCTCAGATTAGTTGAACTGAGGTTATGTCAAATAGAGCCTATCAATTTTAATAAATTTTACGCAATTGGTACTCATGGTATTGGAGCAAATTGGTACTAAATTGCAATAGTGTCCAATGTACCGTTTGGAAATTAAGAATGTTTTTAAGCTCCATCCAAATTGGATCACACACACTCTGACATGTGGGCGGGAGTAACCAATTCAAACCAAACGCTTACAAAACTTAAATTATTTATGCATTAAGTATCCATAGTACTAAGCTGTATTGGTACCAAATATATTCAATATCCAATATAAACTTTAGAAGTTATGAGCTGTTTCCTGATGTTCTTCTTTCTAATTTAAGTTAGGAGAGTTTGATTGAATTGAGGTTATGTAAAACTGAACGTATGAATTATAACTAAATTTGCGCATTAAGTAGTTATGGTATTGGGGTATATTGGTACCAAATTGATTCAATATCCAATGTACTGTTTGGAAGTTATGGGCTATTTCGTGATGTTCTTGTTTCTAATTCAAATTAGGAGAGTGTGATTGAATTGAGGTTATGTAAAATTTAGCTTATGGATTATAACTAAATTTACTCAATAACTAGCAATGGCATTGAAGTATATTGGTGCCAAATTTGATCAATTTCCAATGAACAGTTTGCAAGTTATGGGTAGTTTTATTGCCCCTAAGGTTGCAAAAAAAATTTGATTGATTTAACATAATGTACAAATGATATTAATACTTACTAAATCTGGGGTTTAAATGCAATGGAACTATAGGATGCGGCCATATTTGCGGTCCATCTTGTAAATTAACATAAAAGGAATGAGGAAGTAATTTAATTCGTCCATATATCTCGAGTTGCCAGCCTTGTTTAAACCCTTTAGGTAGATGTCCAGTATAAGGAACTTCCTACAAAATAAAGCAATTACAGAATAAATGTCTTAAATCCATTAAAAATAACAATTTAATTTTCAACGTAATTATTATTCCAGTCTTTTGCAAAACATGTTAGGAAATTAGAAATAAAAATAATCCGTCCCGGGTTCTCTTCAGCTATTCCCTTTGTGAATTTAGAAGAATTAGTATGCAGGCCGTAGTGTAGCCATAATCAAAGCGCACTTCTCCTTTATGCACAGGCTCCCTAATTGCATATTTGGGCTAAATGCATTTCGTGTTCTCCTTTTAAAAATAACATCATGAATACTAACCATATTCTTACATGTATCTTCATCAAAATCCTCATTGAAAGAAACCTCGTGCAGAGCAAAACGTAATGGATACGAATCCAATTTTGTTTCTTCAAATCTGTGTATTTCTACCTGTCCGTATACTTCAACACTTGTTACTTGTGATGGAGGTATCCTATAAACATACGAGCAGAAATGTTTTCCATTTATAGCAACCATGCATTCATCGTCCAATATCAATACACCAAACGTAAACGATTCTCCAGGTACAAAAGGAAATTTTAAAACCGATGTTGTTTCTTCTTGTCCCCAAGCACCATTAACTTTACAATTCCTAACAACATAATGTTGTTCCATGCGTGGATTAAAATGCAGCACAGTATTCCCAATCGAATTCGAATTAACAAGTTCTATAGCAAATCTGAAATTAAAAAATATTATCATCTGCAAATTCCCTTGATATTAATATGAAACTTTTCTAAAGGCAAAATATTTCCAATATAAAGAGAGATTTAAAGTCCTGGAGGTGTTTATGAAAGAGCCGCCGGGAATCCCAAACGCGGATTTATATCGTGGTCGATGCAATATATAAATTCAGTCGGTATATGCGGCGGCAAAATGCACAACAATGGGGAGTAATGGCTGGATATAAGACCGAGACAGCGATAAGTTTATGGATTTCGAATCAATAGATAATAATAAAATTGTGGATGGAATGTATCCAATAAAGTGCAAATGTATTTCTCAAAATAAACTTGTGCTATTTGTATACTATTTATTATTCAGTGGAAATATATAAAGCATTTCTTACTTGTTTCAAGCTAAATATATAAAAAGTTGATTAGGTAAATGTTTTTCAGGTTATGCAATACCAAAATTTATTTGTTAAAGGACAACAAAATTTCAATTTAATTGTGTTCAAATTAATACCAAATTGTTACCAAAACTATAATTTGTTAACAGAATTTCTAAACAAATTGATTTGATTATGTACGAACTGATGCCAAAATGTTTGAATCATACTTGGAATAATTAAAAACCATTGAAAAAAGCAAAATTTCAACTGTAAATGACCAGAACCAATTTTTGTATCAAAAATAACAAAATTTTAATTTAATTATGTCCTAACTGATGCCAAAATAATTTAAACGTGCTTGAAACAATTAGGAACCAATGAAGAATGCAAAAATTCAATTTCAAATAAGCACCATAACCCAATTTGTATCAAAAACAACAAAATTTCTATCAATTTTGATTTGAATGTGTTCAAATTGGTGCCAAAATGTTTGAATCGTGTTTGAAGCAATTGGAAATCAATGAAAAATGCAAAAGTTCAATTATAATTGAACACCAGAACTTATTTTACTATCAAAAACCATAAAATTTCTATAAAGTTTGATTTGATTATGTTCAAAATAGTGCAAAAACGTTTGAATCGTGCTAGAAACAATTGACAACTAATGAACAAAGCAAAATTTCAAATGCAAATAAGAACCAACATTTGTTTTAGATCAAAAACAACAAAAATTTTAAAAATTATAATTTGTGTATGTTCAAATTGGTTCCAAATTGTTTGAATAGTGCTTGAAATTATTGGCAACCAATGAAGAAAGCAAATATTTATTTGTAAATAAGCACCAGAACTACTAGTTTTGGTATCAAAACAACAAAACTTTGTTAAATCTTGATTTGATTATGTTCAAATTAATGCCAAAATGTTTAAATTGTGGAGGAAGTAATCGGCAACTAATAAAAAACAAAAAAAAATCAAATTTGGTTAAAAAACATCAAATTTTCTAATCAAATTTGTGTCAAAACATTTCAATCGTGTCATAAGGCTTAAAATAAGGCTTTAATCAAGTTTTGTTACTCATAATAAATTAAAAATAATTAAATTTGCTTTCAAATGACGTATTGAAAATTTATATTGTTACAATAATAAGCAAGTTATGATTAAATTTCAAATCTCATTACAATCAACTTTAAGCAAACTTCTTATCATAAGTCCTAAAATAAAACTTTAATCAATTTTTGTTATTCATAATGAATTGAAAATAATTAAATTTGCTTTCAAATGACGTATTGGGAATTTATATTAATACAACAATAAGCAAATTATGATAAAATTTCAAATCTTATTACATTTAACTTAAAGCAAACTTCTTATCATAAGTAATAAAATAAGGCTTTAATCAATTATTGTTATTTTTAATGAACTGAAAATAATTAAATTTGCTTTCAAATGACGTGATGCTAATTGATATTTTTACAATAATAAGCAAGTTATGATAGAATTTCGATTCTCATTAAAATCAATTTTAAGCAAACTTCTTATCATAAGTCCTAAAATAAAGCTTTAATCAATTGTTATTATTCATAATAAATTAAAAATAATTAAATTTGCTTTCAAATTACGTATAGAGAATTGATATTGTTGCAATAATAAGCAAATAAAGATATAATTTTAATTCTCACTGAAATCAACTTTAATCAAACTTCTTACCATAAGTCCTAAAATAAGGTTTTAATCAATTTTTGTTATTCATTATAAATTAAAAATAATTAAATTTGCTTTAAAATGTCGTAATGGGCATTAATATTGTTACAATAATAAGAAAGTTATGATAAAACTTTAATTCTAATTAAAATCAATTTTAAGCAAACTTCTCGTCATAAGTCCTAAATTATAAACTTAATCGAAACTAATAACATATAATAAATTAAGCAAACTTAAATTCGGCCTCTAGTGATATATAGTATGTTAGGATATAGTTAATATTAAGAAAGTTATGGCAAAATATCAAATTTCACTGTAAACGTTTTAAATCAAATTTCTTGTCATAAGTCCTAAATTATTAACTTAATCAAACTTAACCATCCGAAATAAATTAAACAAAATTAAATTCGGCCTTTAATGGTATATACTGTGTTAGAATACAATTAATATTAAGAAAGTTATGCCAAAATATCATGTTTTAATGTAAACTTTTTTAATCAAATTTCTTGTCATAAGTCCTAAATTATAAACTTAATCAAAACTAATCATATTAAATAAATTAAGCAAAATTAAATTCGGCCTTTAATGTTGTATAGTGTGTTATGATACAAACAACATTAAGAAAGTTATGCCAGAATATCGTGTTTCATTATAAATGTTTTCAATCAAATTTCTTGTCATAAGTCCTAAATTATAAACTTAATCATAGCTAATTATATAAAATAAACTGAGCTAAATTAAATTCGGCCTTTAAAGTTATATAGTGTGTTAGGATACAAATAATATTAAGAAAGTTATGCCCAAATATCATATTTCTCTATAAATGTTTTTAATCAAATTTCTTGTCATAAGTCCTAAATTATAAACTTAATCAAAACGAACCATATAAAATAACTAGAGCTAAATTAAATTTGGCCTTTAATGATATATAACAAGTTAGGATGCAGTTAATATTAAGGAAGTTATGCCAGAATATCATGTTTCACTGTAAATGTTTTTAATCAAATTTCTTATCATAAGTCCTAAATTATTAACTTAATCAAAATTAACCATCCGAAATAAATTAAACAAAATTAAATTCGGCCTTTAATGATATATACTGTGTTAGAATACAATTAATATTAAGAAAGTTATGCCAAAATATCATGTTTTAATGTAAATTTTTTTAATCAAATTTCTTGTCATAAGTTCTAAATTATAAACCTAATCAAAACTAATCATATTAAATAAATTAAGCAAAATTAAATTTGGCCTTTATTGTTGTATAGTGTGTTATGATACAAACAACATTAAGGAAGTTATGCCAGAATATCGTGTTTCATTATAAATGTTTTCAATCAAATTTTTTGTCATAAGTCCTAAATTATAAACTTAATCATAGCTAATTATATAAAATAAATTGAGCTAAATTAAATTCGGCCTTTAAAAATATATAGTGTGTTAGGATACAAATAATATTAAGAAAGTTATGCCCAAATATCATATTTCTCTATAAATGTTTTTAATCAAATTTCTTGTCATAAGTCCTAAATTATAAACTTAATCAAAGCTAATCATATAAAACAAATTAAGCAAAATTAAGTTTGGCCTTTAATAATATATAGTGTATTGAGATACTGTTAACATTAAGAAAGTTATGCCAGAATATCATGTTTGACTGTAAACGTTTTTAATCAAATTTCTTGCCATAAGTCTAAATTATAAACTTAATCAAAACAAACCATATAAAATAAATTGAGCAAAATTAAATTCATCTTTTAATGCTGTATAGTGTGTTAAGATACAGTTTGTATTAAGAATGTTATAACAAAATATGATGTTTCACCATAAACATGTTTAATAAAATTTCTTCTCATAAGTCCTAAATTATCAACTTAATCAAAACTATTCATATAAAATAAACTGAGCAAAATTAAATTCGACCGTTAATGATATATAGTGGGTTAGAATGCAGTTAGTTTTAAGATAGTTATAACAAAATAACATGTTTCATTGTAAATGTTTTTAATCAAATTTCTTGTCATAAGTTTTAATTTAAGGCTAAAACTGTAATTTATTTGAGTAATTATTGATAAAACTAAAGTTATCTTTAAAATGGCATATAGTTTACCAACATTTTGTTCAAGACTGAGCATGCTATAGCTAAATTTCAATTTTGGATAAAAACAGTTTTATACAGATTTCTAGACATAAGTACTAAATTGAGACCTAAACTAAAATTTATAATTCTTAATAAATTAAGAAACAATGAATTTACTTTAAATTTAATTATAATTGGCTATGGTTTTTACAAAATTAAGCAAGCTGTGGCTGAATTTTGTGTTTCATTAAAAATATTTTTATGCAAATTTGTACACATAAGTCTTAAATTAGGGTCTAAACCAAAATTTATAATTCTTAATAAATTAAGAAAAAATGAATTTACTTTAAATTTAATTATAATTGGCTATGGTTTTTATAAAATTAAGCAAGCTGTGGCTGAATTTTGTGTTTCATTAAAAATATTTTTATGCAAATTTGTACACATAAGTCCTAAATTAGGGTCTAAACCAAAATTTTTAATTCTAAATAAATTGAGTAAAATTGAATTTGCTTTAAATTGTCTTATAGTTGACTATGATTTTCATAAAAATAAGCAAGCTGTGGCTAAATTTCGTATTTTATTAAAAATATTTGTATGCAGATTTTTACACATAAGTCCTAAATTAAGGCTTAAACCAACATTTTTTATTGTTAATAAATTTAGTAAAATTAAATTTGCTTTCAGCTGACTTATATATTTAATAATTTTTATTAAAATAAAGCAAGCTGTGGCAAAATTTCGTATTTCATTAAAAATGTTTCTATGCAGATTTCTACTCATAAGTCCTAAATTAAGACCTAAACTAAAATTTATAATTTTTAATAAAATAAGTAAAATTGATTTACTTCAAATTGACGTTCATTAGGCTATGATTTTCATAAAATTAAGCAAGCCGTGGCTAAATTTTGTATTTCATTAAAAATATTTTTATGCAGATTTGTACACATAAGTCCTAAATTAAGGCCTAAACCAAAATTTTTAATTCTTAACAAATTGAGTAAAACTGAATTTGCTTCAAAATGACGTTTAGTAGGTTATGATTTTCATAAAATTAAGCAAGCTGTAGCTAAATTTCGTATTTCATTAAAAATTATTTTAAACAGATTTCTACATATAAGTCCTAAATTAAGGCCTAAACTAAAAATTTTAATTCTTAATAAGTTGAGTAAAATTAAATTTGCTTTAAATCAACTTGTAGTTGGCTATATTTTTTATAAAATTAAGCAAACTGTGACCAAATTTCGTATTTCATTAAAAATATTATTATGCATATTTCTGTAAACAAGGCCTAATTTTTTCATTATTAATAAAAAAATCTTAAACTATCAAGATAAGTATAAGATAATCAAACTAAATTTTTAGAAATATTCAATAAAGTAATTCAAAAAATAGAAACGCAACATAAAATCGATAACTTCTGGGCATGCAGCCAGCTATACAACCAAGCGAATGAAGAAGTATACATTGTAAAGCCGGAAGCGGATTATTATAAAAGAGAAAGGGAAACATGAAATAGCCGCGACATGGGTCATTAAAATTAGGAGAACTGATAATATAAATAATATGATAATATACAATTAAATAGGAATTTTGTAATAAAGAATTCCAATTACTTTCATCTTTCTCTCAAAGTTTATAGATACATTTTTTAAATTTTTTATCTTAACTATTTAAACTAAAAAGCTAAAACAATTATTATTTATTAACCGAATTTCCATAAACTAATTCAATTAAAATTTAAATTAATGACTAATTCCACAATTATCATTTATATCGCGCGATATTCCCACCCACTATAATCATCACCAAATGACTAATTCTTTGATTGATGAATCACATCCTATGAATATTCAAGTAAACAAATATAATCTCACCTTAAACAATTCGAGTTAACTTTCCCTCTGAGTTGTAGGTAAGTCCCGAGGGTGAGTCCTCTGGACAGCTGTTTCGTATAGACCGCAGCATTCTGCTTCAACGCAAGTTGATGATTATTGTCAAAAAATTTGAACACATTCATTATAGCAACCACCACACTCTTCAATAGACACATACAGCTGTAAAGCGCATTTTGTAATATTTGTTTGTGTGACAATATTCATAAAAAATAACCTTGAAGTTTGTATAAATATTTGGTCACAGTTTTATGAACCGTTGATGATAATTATGTTTACATACGCTGTTGTAATTATATATATTTTTTTAATCTAATAATGAATGAATGATTCACTATTTTATGCAGTTATGAGAGGTTAGGTTTTGATAATTGTTCTGACCTTAAATTGTAGTAGCTCACAAGTATTACTTGTAGTATAGGAAGTGGCAAAACTGGTTTCTTATTTTTTTAATTTAATCTGCGAGATGAGATTAGTTTTTATGGTTTTTTGCAGATTTTATGGTTGCGGGGGTGAGCACATGCAGGTTGGTGGATTATCGATTCCGCGTCGCCAACGCAGCGTCCTTTAAAGAACTAGGGGATGATTGTAGGAAATATATTAATGTAATTTTCTTCAGTAATTGTAATTAGAAATTATTATAACAAAAACAATTTTAAAAATATAAAAAAAAAAATTCTGTTAATAAGAAAATAACAAATTTCATTTTAAAAATATTTTTTAATTTTTTTTGAAAATTGTGTTCTACATTTTGTGCTGCTAAGGATACAATTTAGAGAATCTTGGTTTAATAAGTTTATAAATATTGGGCCGGTAGTTTAATACAATGTCCCCCGCTCACCCGCCCAAATGTTTGTTATCAAGAAATTTGCCTAATCTCCACTTGTTGACTTTCTGCTAATTTTAGTGTGACAGATTGAATGGCAGTTGTTACTTATACGTCAGAGGTGGGTACAATAACAAATATCTTGATAGGTGGGCGGGAACACAGTTTATAAATATTGAGCCAGTGGTTTGATATAGTATTCTGCCAACCCGCCCAAGTGTTTGTTATCAAGAAACTTGCTTATTCTCACACTTGTTGCGTTTCTGCTGTTTTTAATGTGACAGGATGAATGACAGCTGTCACTAATACCTTAGAGGTACAATAACAAATTTCTTGATAACTAACACTTCGGCGGGTGGGCGGGAACACAGTTCATAAATATAGAGAAGGTGGTATAATACAGTGTTCCCGCCTACCCGCCCGAGTGTTTGTTATCAAGAAATTTGCTTATTCTTACACTTGCTGCGTTTCTGCTGTTTTTAATGTGACAGGATAAATGGCAGCTGTCACTAATACATCAGAGGTGGGTGCTATAACAAATTTCTTGATAACTAACACTTGGGCGGGTGGGCGGGAACACAGTTTCTAATTATTGGGCCGGTGGTTTGATACAGTGTTCCCGCCCACCCGCCCAAGTGTTTGTTATCAAGAAATTTGCTTATTCTTACACTTGCTGCGTTTCTGCTGTTTTTAATGTGACAGGATGAATGACAGCTGTCACTACTACCTCAAAAGTGGGTTTAATAACAAATTTCTTGATAACTACCACTTGGGCGAGTGGGCGAAAACACAGTTCATAAATATAGAGCCGGTGGTTTGATACATTGTTCCCGCCCGCCCGCCCAAGTGTTTGTTATCAAGAAATTTGCTTATTCTTACATTTGCTGCGTTTCTGCTGTTTTTAATGTGACAGTTGTTGTTACTAATACGGCAGAGATGGGTACAATATCAAATTTCTTGGTAACTAACACTTGGGCGGGTGGGCGGGAACACAGTTTATAACAATTGGACCGGTGGTTTGATACAGTGTTCCCGCCCACCCGCCCAAGTGTTTGTTATCAAGAAACTTGCTTATTCTCACACTTGTTGCGTTTCTGCTGTTTTTAATGTGACAGGATGAATGACAGCTATCACTAATACCTCAGAGGTGGGTACAATAACAAATTTCTTGATAACTAACACTTGGGCGGGTGCGCGAGAACACAATTTCTAATTATTAGGTCGGTGGTTTGATACAGTGTTCCCGCCCATCCGCCCAAGTGTTTGTTATCAAGAAATTTGCTTATTCTTACACTTGCTGCATTTCTGCTGTTTTTAATGTGACAGGATAAATGACAGCTGTGACTACTACCTCAAAAGTAGGTTTAATAACAAATTTCTTGACAACTACTACTTGGGCGGGTGGGCGGGAACACAGTTCATAAATATAGAGCCGGTGGTTTATTACCGTGTTCCCGCCCACCCGCCCTAGTGTTTGTTATCAAGAAATTTGCTGATTCTTACACTTGCTGCGTTTCTGCTGTTTTAAGTATGACAGATTGAATGACAGCTGTCACTAATACGTCAGAGGTGGGTGCAATAACAAATTTCTTGATAACTAACACTTGGGCGGGTGGGCGGGAACACAGTTTCTAATTATTGGTCCGGTGGTTTGATACAGTGTTCCCGACCACCCGCCCAAGTGTTTGTTATCAAGAAATTTGCTTATTCTCACACTTGTTGCGTTTCTGCTGTTTTTATTGTGACAGTTTAAATGACAGTTGTTACTAATACGTCAGAGGTGGGTGCAATAACAATAGTTTTGATAACTAACACTTGGGCGGGTGGGGGGGAACACAGTTTTTAAATATTGGGCTGGTGGGTTAGTACAGTGTTCCCGCCCACCCGCCCAAGTGTTTGTTATCAAAAAATTTGCTTATTCTTACACTTGCTGCGTTTCTGCTGTTTTTAATGTGACAGGATGAATGACAGCTGTCACTACTACCTCAAAAGTGGGTTTAATAACAAATTTCTTTATAACTACCACTTGAGCGGGTGGGCGGGAACACAGTTCATAAATATAGAGCCAGTGGTTTGATACATTGTTCCCGCCCGCCCGCCCAAGTGTTTGTTATCAAGAAATTTGCTTATTCTTACACTTGCTGCGTTTCTGCTGTTTTTAATGTGACAGAATGAATGACAGCTGTCACTAATATCTCAGAGGTGGGTACAATAACAAATTTCTTGATAACTAACACTTGGGCGGGTAGGCGGGAATACAGTTCATAAATATAGAGCCGGTGGTTTAATACAGTGTTCCCGCCCACCCGCCCTAGTGTTTGTTATCAAGAAATTTGCTTATTCTTACACTTACTGCGTTTCTCCTGTTTTAGTATGACAGATTGAATGACAGCTGTCACTAATACGTCAGAGGTGGGTGCAATAATAAATTTCTTGATTACTAACACTTGGGCGGGTGGGCGGGAACATAGTTTCTAATTATTGGTCCGGTGGTTTGATACAGTGTTCCCGCCCACCCGCTCAAGTGTTTGTTATTAAGAATTTTGCTAATTCTCATATTTGTTGCGTTTCTGCTGTTTTTAATGTAACAGATTGAATGACAGTTGTCACTAATACGTCAGAAGTGGGTTTAATAACAAATTTCTTGATAACTAACGCTTGGGTGGGTGGGCGGGAACACAGTTCATAAATATAGAGCCGGTGGTTTAATACAGTGTTCCCGCCCACCCGCCCAAGTGTTTGTTAACAAGAAACTTGCTTATTCTCACAATTGTTGCGTTTCTGCTGTTTTTAATGTGACAGGATGAATGACAGTTGTCACTAATACGTCAGAGGTGGGTACAATAGCAAATTTCTTGATAACTAACACTTGGGCGGGTGGGCGGAAACACAGTTTATAAATATAAAGCCGGTAGTTTGATACAGTGTCCCCGCCCACCCGCCCAAGTGTTTGTTAGCAAAAAATTTGATAGTTCTCTAATTTGTTGCGTTTCTGCTGTTTATAATTTCACAGATTGAATGACAGTTGTCACTAATACGTCAGAGGTGGGTACAATAGCAAATTTCTAGATAACTAACACTTGGGCGGGAACACAGTTTATAAATATTGGGCCGGTGGTTTGATACAGTGTTCCCGCCCACCCGCCCAAGTGTTTGTTATCAAGAAATTTGCTTATTCTCATATTTGTTGCATTTCTACTATTTTAAGTATGACAGATTGAATGACAGTTGTCACTAATACGTCAGAGGTAGGTAAAATAGCAAATTTCTTGATAACTCTCACTTGGGCGGGTGGGCGGAAACACAGTTTATAAATATAAAGCCGGTAGTTTGATACAGTGTCCCCGCCCACCCGCCCAAGTGTTTGTTATCAAGAAATTTGCATATTCTCACACTTGTTGCGTTTCTGCTGTTTATAGTAATGACAGATTGAATGACAGTTGTCACTAATACGTCAAAAGTGGGCACAATAACAAATTTCTTGATAGCTAACACTTGGGCGGGTGGGTGGGAACACAGTTTATAAATATTGGACCGGATGTTTGATACAGTGTTCCTGCCTACCCGCCCAACTGTTTGCTATCAAGAAATTTGTTTATTGAATGACAGTTGTCACTAATACGTCAGAGGTGAGCACAATAACAAATTTCTTGATAACTAACAACTCAAACCGGTTTAAATCATCTTAAAAAAAAATTTATTTAAAAAATTAAAATTGGGACGCTGAGGATACAGTTGACAGAAATCATCACAATAGTTTTCAAAAATGTCTTCAAAAAAATTTCTGTTAATAAAAAAATACAAATTGAAATTACTTGCCGTCCTGCTTACTATGCATTTTATGTTTGCAAATAACCAAACTCAAACAAAATATTTATTGATTTTCTCCAACCATTGGTCTCACAAGTTATAGAATGTAATGGATATTATAATTTATAACAAGCTAACTGTGCAATTTAAATAATGATTTATTATTATTGTAAATTATAAATGTTGAAACAACAATATAATTATTGAAAACAATTACGAAACCGAGATAAGATATACAAGTAAACTTGTAAACAAAATTTCTTAAAATAACTTAATAGTGAATCAAGCATTAATTAATTCAATTAGTCTGACTGAACTAGATATAAAAAACTTTCCAAAAATTCCAAACAAATATTACAATTACAATTTAATTGCAAAAGCTAATCGACTGACAATTACACATTCAAATCATACACAACATGAAGTCATCTCTGTTTATAAACATGCCAACATTCAACAAACTAAAAATATAAAATGTGGGTCAAACTCACCTTAGCCGCTACAACCCGTTTCTTGGCTTCCGCCGCCTCCATATCATCTTGATTTTTGACCGATGACAGACAGAAACACCCACAGCACCCTTTATTATTATTGTTTTCGCCATCGCTTGCACCATTTGCCATTTGCGGTGGTTTTCCCGGCACTGAATGTAAGTTACGGTGCGCAACATGCACTTTAGACTAGCGTTTATAAATATATTACACTCTCGTTTTTCCGCAACAAGTTGCACGAATAGCTGGCGCGGAACTACTTTTAATAATAAATTAATTCTGATTCCGTCCTTGTTTCTATTTAATTTATATGATAACCACTGCTTGGTTGTTGGAGTTATTTATTTGCTGATAGTTTTATAAGTTGTGGCGGTATGTATGTCATGAATACGTTTTATATTGATCCGCAGAAAGAACCAATCGCTTGGTTGTTTGTATTTAGTTTTTTGAATCTTTGTTGGATTATTTGAATACTTTTATGATAAGAAATGTAAATAAAGTAATCTTTTTTATTGAAATAGCAAATACATTTTTAAATTGTTAAGTAAATTTTAGTTTCATTTTTTTATTGATTTAAACAAATTGCTTCTACACTCAATCATGACCCACAGGCAAATTTCATGTTCTATAACTCATATATTAACATAAATTATATTGATTGTTGTACAGTAAATGCAGTGCCTTCTATTGGAATAATTTGTAACTGCTTTTTACAGATTTTTTTATTGATATTAAAAAATGGTATTAATATCTGAATGAATAAATTCCTAAAAAGTTTAGTTTGCAACATACTGGAAATAAAATTGTCGTATGAAATTTATTCAAAATTGCTACATATTTAGTACTATGGTAGTACTAAATTTTTCCAAAAATTCATATTAGTAGAATGTATAGCTTCAATACATTCAATATGGTACTTATGTCTCAATAAAGAAATTCCTAAAAACTGGTTGAGTTTCCAAAATTCTGCAAAAAAATTGTCGTATGAAATTTATTCAAATTTGCTACATAATTAGTACTATAGTAGTACTAAGTTTTGCCAAAAATTCAAACGAATCCAATGTATAGTTTTAAAAACATTCAACTTGGTACTAATGTCTCAATAAAGTAATTCCTAGAAAATTTGTTTAGTTTGCAAGATTCTAAAAAAAATTATCGTATGAAATTTATTCAAATTTACTACATATTTAGTACTATAATAGTACTAAATTTTCCTAAAAATTCAATTGTATCCAATGTATAGTTTCAAAAATATTCAACATGGTACTTATGTCTCAATAAAAAAATTCCTAAAAACTGGTTTAGTTTGCAAGATTCTGCAAAAAAATTGTCGTATAAAATTCATTCAAACTTGCTACAATAATAGTACTATAGTACTACTAAATTTTGCTAAAAAATCAAATGAATTCAATGTATAGTTTCAGAAACATTTAAATTGGTACTAATGTCTCAATAAAGTAATTCCTAAAAAACTTGTCTAGTTTGAAACATTTTGAACAAAAAATTATCCTATAAAATTGATTCAAATTTTCTACATATTTAGTACTATAGTAGTACTACATTTTGCTGAAAATTCAATTGTATCCAATGTATAGTTTCAAAAATATTCAACATGGTACTTATGTCTCAATAAAAAAAATCCTAAAAAAATTTTAGCAAGAAATTCATTGAAACCTGCTACAATATTAGTACTATAGTAGTACTAAATTTAGGTCAAAGATTCGATTATTTTGGTACAAACCAAAAAAATTGTTTCCAACAATCTTTGAACGTGCAGCAGTACTCCAAGCAGCTCCATGCAAGTTCTTTTCTAAATATACAATTCTTCTTCTGGATTCCTAGATTCCTAAAAATAAATCACACCAAACACACCATTCGAAACTTATTTATTTCAGGATACTATTAAAATTGTTAATAGAGTGATCAAAATAACAAAAATCATTTGAAGAACAAATTTCATATACATTTTATATTTATATAAAAATCCTAAATCTAATATAATTTCATCATTAACTTTTTGGTGTTATATTACAGAATCTATAAAACATTTTCATATAATTTATAATAGATAAAGATTATTTTGATTACTACACATTGGAAGATTCGATATTAAAAGTAAGTAATTAGAAAACATTAAATGTTTTGATTTATACATGTTTAAATTGATTAATTATATAAACGGTTTACATTTTAGAATATAAAAGCAGAAATAATAAAAATAAATTTGTTGGATTTGGTTGGATATTTTTAGAATTCATTGTTTATCATTAATCAATCTTCTCCAGTATTGCAATAATACCTTTTACTTACATTGCCAAAAAAAGCAATTTATTGATGTCTTCATCTACTCATGAGGAAAAATTCGCTGGTACCTACAATGTTTTAAATTATAACTCGGCTTGCATAGCAATGGGGTCTTAAACTTACCAAAAACAAAATCCTTATATCCTCGTATAGAAATCTGTATGGTGTCCACCTTAATCGTCTTAAGCTTACTGAATTATAGCAAAAATGTAATTTAATAAAAACTAAATCCATTTTGATTGTTGCAAAGTCAAATTCTCAAAATTGGGCGTATCGATTTAATTCTAATTTCAGTACCAACTAGTACTTAATCTCGACTAAATGTTGTTCAATTTTGAAAATATTCCAATGCCTAAATCAGAAGTTATCAAAATAATAACAAAAAAAAATATTAAAAAAAAATCATTTTAATTATTGTCAAAATTTTAAATTTTAGTACCATTTTGTACCTTATCTGGATTGCATGATGTTAAATTTTGAAAATATTCCAATGTCCAGAACAAAAGTTATCAAAATTATAGCAAAAATACAATTTTAGCAAAATTAAAACATTTTAATTGTTTACTCTAAAACCGTACATTAGATATTGATACAATTTGGTCCCTATATACGTCAATACTAAAAGTACCAACTGTAAAGAAATAAACAAAATTGATACGCTCAATTTAAAATAAAACCATTTTTACTAATCTCATTGATAACAACTCTCAGTCGTAATAGACGATTTAAAAATGCATAACTCTGAAACCGTACATGGGACAACGATGTAATTTTGTGCATATATACCTCAGTACAATAGGTACTAACTGTAGAAAAATAAACTAAATCGATACGCTCAATTTAAATTAAAACCATTTTAACTAGTTTCACTGATATCAACGGAGAGTCCTAATAGACAACTTAAAAATGCATATCTCAGAAACACTACATTAGATAATGATACAACTTGGTGGTTTTATAAATCAGTATTATAGGTACCAACTGTGAAAAAAAATACAAAATCGATACGCTTAAATTAAAATAAAACCATTTTTACTAGTTTCACCATTATCAACTGAGAGTCCTGGTAGATAACTTAAACATGTACAACTCTGAAACCGTGCATTGGATTATGATACAATTTAGTAGCTATATACCTCAGTACTATAGGTACTAACTGTACAAAAATAAATTAAATCGATACGCTTAATTTAAAATAAAACCATTTTTACTAATCTCACTGATATCAACGGAGAGTCCTAATAGATAACTTAAAAACGCACAACTCTGAAACCGTCAATTGGATTATGATAAAATTTGGTGCTTAAATACCTTAACACTATAAATACAAACTACAAAAAAAAAATAAAAAATCTATCCAATCAATTTAAAATAAAAGCATTTTAACTAGTCTCACCGACTTCAACGGAGAATCCTTAAAGACAACTTAAAAACGCATATCTTTAAAACCGTACATTGGATCATGATAAAATTTAGGACTTATATACCTCAGTACTATAAGTACTAATTGTGGAAAAATAAACAAAATCGATACGCTCAATCTTAAATAAAATCATATTAACTAATCTTACTGATATCATTGGTGAGTCCTAATAGACAACTTAAAAATGCATATCTCGGAAACCGTACATTGGATTATGATGCAACTTGGTTCTTTTATACTTCAGTACTATAGGTACCAACTGTAGAAAAATAACATAAAAAATCAATACGCTCAATTTGAAATTAAACCATTTTAACTAGTCTCACCAAATCAACGCAGAGTTCTATAAGAAAATTCAAAAATGTATAACTTTGAAACGGTACATTGGATAATAATACAGTTTAAGATTTATGTACCTGAGTACTATAGGTACTAACTGTGAAAAAGTAAACAAAATCGATACGCTCAATTTGAAATAAAACCATTTTTACTAGTCTCCCAGATATCAACGGAGAGTACTTATAGATAACTTAAAAATGCTTAACTCTGAAACCGTGCATTGGATTATGGTACAATTTAGTAACTATATACCTTAGTACTAAAGGTACTAACCATACAAAAATAAACAAAATCGATGCGCTCAATTTGAAACAAAACCATTTTAACTAGTCTCATCGATATTAACGGAGGTAACTTAAAATTGCATAACTCTAAAACTGTACATTAGATATTGATACAATTTGGTCCCTATATACGTCAATACTAAAAGTGCCAACTGTAAAAAAATAAACAAAATCGATACGCTTAATTTAAAATAAAACCATTTTTACTAGTCTCACCGATATCAACGGAAAGACCTAATAGACGACTTAAAAATGTATAACACTGAAACCGTGCATTGGATTATGGTACAATTTAGTAACTATATACCTCAGTACTAAAAGTACTAACTATACAAAAATAAACTAAATCGATACGCTCAATTTAAAATAAAAACCATTTTACAGATTTCACCGATATCGACGAAGAGTCCTAATAGGCAACTTAAAAAAGCATTTTTCGGAAACCGAGCATTGGATAATGATTTAACTTGGTGCTTTTATACCTCAGTACTATAGGTACCAACTGTGAAAAAATAAACAAATTAAAATAATTCCATTTTAACTAATCTCACCGATATCAACGGAAAGTCCTAATAGACAACTTTTTTATGCATAACTCTGAAACAGTACATTAGATAGTAATACAATTTGGTGCCTATATACCTCGATACTATAAGTACTAACTGTGAAAACTTAAACAAAATCGATACGTTCAATTTGTAATAAAACCATTTTAACTAGTCTGGCCGATATCAATCGAGAGATCTAATGGACAACATAAATTGCATAACTCTGAAACCGTACATTGGATTATGATTAAATTTAATGCCTAAATATTTCAGTACTATAAGTACTAACGACAGAAAAATAAACAAAATTGATACGCTCAATTTAAAATAAAACCATTTTAACTGCTCTCACAGATATCAACGAAGAGTCCTAATAGACGACTTAAAAACGCATAACTTTGAAACCGTACATTGGATTATGATACAATTTGGTGCTTATATACCTTAGTACTATAGGTACCAACTGTGAAAAAATAAATAAAATCGATACGCTCACTTCAAAACTAAACCATTTTAATTAGTTTCACCGATATCAATGGAAAATCTTAATAAACAACTTAAAAATGCATAACTCTAAAACTGTACAGTAGATAATGATATAATTTGGTACCAGTATACTTTAATACTATAGGTACTAACTGTAGAAAAATAAACAAACTCGATACGCTGAATTTAAAATGAAACCATTTTAACTAGTCTCACTGATATCAAAGGAAAGTCTTAATAAACAAAAAATGCATTTCTCTAAAACGATGGATGATGATACAATTTAAGACTTCTATACCTCAGAACTGTTGGTACCAACTGTGAAAAAATAAACAAAATCGATACGCACAATTTAAAATAACTCCATTTTAACTAATTTTACCGATATCAACGAAAAGTCCTAATCGACAATTTTTTTATGCATTACTCTGAAACAGTACATTGGATAGTAATACAATTTGGTGCCTATATACCTCGATACTATAAGTACTAACTGTGAAAATGTAAACAAAATCGATACGCTCAATTTGAAATTAAACCATTTTAACTAGTTTTACCAAAATCAAAAGAGAGTCCTACAAAAAAATTCAAAAATTTATAACTCTGAAACGGTACATTGGATAATAATACAATTTAGGACTTATGTACACAAGTACTCTAGGTACTAAATGTAGAAAAATGAACAAAATCGATACGCTCAATTTGAAATTAAACCATTTTAACTAATCTCACTGGTATCAAAGGAGAATCCTAATAGACAATTTAGAAATGGATATAAAAACGCATATCTCTGAAACAGTACATTATGATTAAATTTGGTGCCTAAATATCTCGCTATTATAGGTACTACCTACAGAAAAATAAACAAAATCGATACGCTCAATTTAAATTAAAACCATTTTAACTGCTCTCACAGATATCAACGAAGAGTCTAATAGACGACTTATAAACGCATAACTCTGAAACCATACATTGGATTATGATACAATTTGGTGCCTATATACCTTAGTACTATAGGTACTAAATGTGGCAAAATAAATAAAATCGATACGCTCAATTGAAAATAAAATTATTTTAACTAGTCACACTGATATCATTGGAGAGTTCTAATAGACAATTTAGAAATGGATAACTCTGAAACGATTCATTGGATAATGCTACAATTTAGAACTTACGTACCTCTGTACTAAAGGTAGTAACTGAGGAAAAATAAAGAAAATCAATCCACTCAATTTAAAATAAAACCATTTTAAGTAATCTTATTGATATTGTATTAAACAACTTAAAAATGCATATTTCCGTAACGATACATTGGATTATGATACAATTTGGTGCTTACATACCTCAATACCATAGGTACCAACTGTAGAAAAATAAATATGATCGATACGCTTTATTAAAATAAAACCATTTTAACTAGTTTCACCGGTAAAGAGTGCTAACAACATAAAAACCCATAACTCTGAAACTGTACATTAGATAATAATGCAATTTGATGTCTACATACCTCAGTACTATAGGTACCAACTATGGAAAAATAAACATAATCGATTCGCTTTAGTTGAAATAAAATCATTTTAAGTAGTCTCGTTGATTTTAACGAATCCTAACAGATAACTTAAAAATGCATAACTCTGAAACCTTACATTGGATTATGATACAATTTGGTGCCTATGTACCACAATACTATAGGTGCTAATTGTGAAAAAATAAACTAAATCGATACGCTCATTATAAAATAAAATCATTTCAACTAATCTCATTGATACCAACGGAGAATCCTAATAGACAACTTTTTTATGCATTACTCCGAAACTACACATTGGATAACAATACAATTCGGTGCCTATATACCTCTGTACTATTGGTACCAACTGTAGAAAAATAAATAAAATCAATACGCTCAATTGAAAATAAAACTATTTCAACTAGTCTCGTCGATATCAACGGAGAGTCCTCATGGACAACTCAAAAATGCATAACTTTGAAACAGTACATTGGATAATGATACTATTTGGTTCCTATATAGCTCAGCGCTATAGGTACCAACTGTGGAAAAATAATTAAAATCAATACGCTCAATTGAAAATAAAACCATTTCAACTAGTCTCGTCGATATCAACGGAGAGTCCTCATGGACAACTCAAAAATGCATAACTTTGAAACCGTACATTGGAAAATGATACAATTTGGTTCCTATATACCTCAGTACTATAGGTACCAACTGTGGAAAAATAAATAAAATCGATACGCTCGATTTAAAATAAAACCATTTCAACTAGTCTCGTCGATATCAACGGAGAGTCCTCATGGACAACTTAAAACTGCATAACTTTGAAACCGTACATTGGAAAATGATACAATTTGGTTATTATATACCTCAGTATTATAAGTACCAGCTGTAAAAAAATCAACAGAATCGATAGGCTCACTTTAAATTAAAACCATATTGAATAGTCTCATCGAAAGCAACGGAGAGTTCTAATAGATGACTTAAAAACGCATAGCTCTGAAACCGTACAATGGATTATGATAAAATTTGGTGCGTAAATACCTTAGTATTATAGGTACTAATTACAAAAAAGTTAAAAAAAAAACAATCCACTCGATTTAAAATAAAACCGTTTTAACTAGTCTCACCGATATCAACGGAGTATCCTAATAGACAATTTAAAAATGCTAACTCTAAAACCGTAAGTTGAATAATGATACAATTTGGTACGTATATACCTCAGTACTATAGATACCAACTGTGTAAAAATAAATCAAATCGATACGCACAAAACTTAAACTAATTTCACGCCCACTCACCCAAGTGTTTGTATTTAATAAATTGGATTACAAACACTTTGGCGGGTGGGCGGGCAACAACAATCCAAACCACATGGCCACAAAACTTAAACTAAGTTCCCGCTCACCTACCCAAATGTCTGTATATAATAAATTGGATCACAAACACATGGGCGGGTGGGCGGGAACACCAATCCAAACCACACACCCGCAAAATTTAAACTAAGTTTACGCCTACCCACCCAAGTGTATGTATTTAATAAATTGGATCACAAACACTTGGGCGGGTGGGCGGGCAACACTACCCCAAATCATATTTTATCAGTTTCTAGGTTAGATTTATAGTACGACTCAATTATCAATCGCAAAGCCACTAATGAAGTTTCAAATTTTTTAACTATTTCCGTCCTGTGACTCGAACTTGAACTAAAACGGCAAATTTAATGCGTAATTGATTGTAAATAAAGTCTTTTTGTCGATTAAAATCAACATTTCCAGTTACTAAAGATTTATCAAGCTTTTTTGTAAACTCTAAGCTCCGTCGCCTCCAACCTAACCCAACAAGCAACAAAAAAAAAAATTAAACAAAAATAAATAAAGTTTTCAAAATATATAAAAATTATTTAAATGTGTTATAATAAACAGAAAGATAACATTTTCAAAACTTACATTTAACATATACAGAGCGTTCAATTACAATCGAATTAAAAAAAAAAATGGGAAGTCATCTAATCAATTTAATTAACAATATTTAAATATTATATGATTGTCAACAATGTAAATATTTCTTTACATAACTTTTGTAATATTAAATTTCAATTGAATTTTGTTGCAATAATAATAATTATTTATAGAATATTGGTAACTATACTCTAAATATTAATATTTAAAAAATAAGAAGAAAAATAATACTTGGAATAATTTTGTTTCGTTTCAGTCAGTTAAATATTATAATGAAATACTGACCTGCTGAGTGGTTCAAATTTGTTTCTATATAATTTTTCTGAAAATAAATTATTTCATATAAAAGCAGCTTTGTACTAGACATATACAAACAAAATAATAATAATAATAATAACAAGGCGATTAAAATAATAATAATAATAATAATAATAATAATAAAATGCATTATATACAAATCTTTTTAAAATTAAAGCATGCAAAAATAAGAGTGAAAAACCCCACCATAATAAAATTTTTGGTACAATTAAAATAAATTTACAAAATAATATTGTATGTGTCGTGCTTTTATAATAATAAATTGTTATTATTGGCTCTGTACATTTTTAAAGAACCACTCTGTGAATTTGCGCAATTGCTGGATTGCTGCTTGCGCTTGGTCCTGTAGTTTTAAGTTTTCTGTTTGCAATCGTCGCACTTCTTCTTCGAGCGATAATCGCCGCCGCGTCTCACGCGATACGCGTGTTTCCAATTCGGTTACGTGGTTCCTTAGCTCTGGAACGCTTGTACTTGTACTTACACTGAAAAGAATTATAACATAATATAAAAAAAATAATAAAAAACAATAAAAACATAATTAAGAAAATATTGTGGTATTATTACAATACCAAGTTGGAGTTACTGAGTTCTAGTGAAGAATAGGAAAGAATTCCTATTAAATGCTGTTTTACACATCTTAGAATTTGGTTCCCATGCTCGATACCCTTCTAACTTCTTATCATAAGTCCTAAAATAAGGCTTTAATTCATTTTTGTTATTCATAATGAATTGAAAATAATAAAATTTGCTTTAAAATTACGTATTGGAAATTGATGTTGTTACAATAATAAGAAAGTTATGATAGAATTTCAATTCTCGTTCAAATTAACTTTTAGCAAACTTCTTATCATAAGTCCTAAAATAAAACTTTAATCAATTTTTGTTCTTAATAATGAATTAAAAATAATTAAATTTGCTTTAAAATGACATATTTGGAATTAATATTGTTACAATAATAAGCAAGTTGACTTTCAATTTTCATTAAAATCAACTTTAATCAAACTTCTTGTCTTAAGTCCTAAAATAAGGATTTAATTAATTTTTCTTATTAATAATGCATTAAAAATAATTACATTTGCTTTAAAATATTGTATTGGAAATTGATATTTTTACATCAATAAGTAAGTTATGATAGAATTTCAATTCTCACTCAAATCAACAATAAAGCTTAAATCAATTTTTGTTATTTATAATAAATTAAAACGAATTAAATTTGCTTTAAAATAACGTATTGGGAATTGATATTGATACAATAATAAACAAGATATGATAGACTTTCAAGTCTCATTAAAGTCAACTTTAAGCAAACTTCTTATCATAAATCCCAAAATAAAGCTTTAATCATTTTTGTTATTGATAATGAATTGAAAATAATTAAATTTACTTTAAAATTACGTATTTGAAATTTATATTGTTACAATAATAAACAAGATATAATAAAACTTCAAGTCTCATTAAAGTCAACTTTAAGCAAACTTCTTATCATAAGTCCTAAAATAAGACTGTAATAAATTTTTGTTATTTGTAATAAATTAAAAAGAATTAAATTTGCTTTAAAATAACGTATTTAGAATTAATATTGTCACACTAATAAGAAAGTTATGATAGAATTTCAATTCTAATTAAAATCAATTTTAAGCAAACTTTTCGTCATAAGTCCTAAATTATAAACTTAATCATAACTAATCATATAAAATAAATTAAACAAAATTAAATTTAGTCTTAAATAATACATATTGTGTTAAGATACAGTTAACATTAAGAAAATTATGCCACAATATCATGTTTCACTGTAAACCTTTTTAATCAAATTTCTTGCCATAAGTCCTAAATTGTAAACTTAATCAGAACTAATTATACAAAATAAATTGAGCTAAGTTAAATTCGGCCTTTAATAATATATTGTATATGAGGATGCAGTTAATATTAAGAAAGTTATAATAGAATATCATGTTTCACTGTAAGTGTTATCAATCAAATTTCTTGTCATAAGTCCTAAATTATAAACTTAATCAAAACTAACCATATAAAATAAATTGAGCAAAATTAAATTCGGCTTTTAATGAAGCATATTGTGTAAGGATACAGTCAATATTAAGAGAGTTATGCCAGAATATCAAGTTTGACTGTAAACGTTTTTAATTAAATTTCTTGTCATAAGTTTTAATTTAATGATAAAATTTTAATTTATTTCAAATAATTAATAATAAAACTAAAGTGATATTTAAAATGACATACAGTTTACCAATATTTTCCCAAGATTAAGCAAGCTATGGCTAAATTTCATTTTTTGTTAAAAAAAAAATGTATAAGAATTTCTATCCATAAGTCCTAAATTAAGAGGTAAACCAATTTTTTTTATTTTTAATAAATTGAGTAAAATTGAATTTACATTAAATTGACTTACAGATTGCTATAATTTTCATAAAAATAAGCAAGATGTGGCTGAATTTCATATTTCATTAAACATATTTTTATACAGATTTCTACACATAAGTCTTCAATTAGGGCCTAAAATAAAAAAATTAATTCTTAATAAATTTAGTAAAACTAAATTTTCATTACATTTATGTTAAGTTGGCTATGATTTTCATAATATTAAGCAAACTGTGGCTAAATTTCGTATTTCATTAAAAATATTTTGTTGCAGATTTCTACTAATAAGTCCTAAATTAGGCCTTACTCAATATTTTTAATTCTTAATAAACATAGTAAAGCTAAATTTTCTTTAAATGTATGTTAAGTTGGCTATGATTTTCATAAAATTAGGCAAATTGTGGCTGAATTTCGTATTTTATTAAAAATATTTTTATGCAGATTTTTACACATAACTCCTAAATTGGGGCTTCAGCCAACATTTTTAGTTTTACTAAATTAAGTAAAATTAAATTTGCTTTAAAATGACGTTTAGTAGGCTTTAATTTTCATAAAATTAAGCAAGTTGTGGCTGAATTTCGTATTTCATTAAAAATATTTTTATGCAGATTTCTATTCATAAGTCCTAAATTAAGGCCCAAACCAATTTTTTAAATTCTAAATAAATTGAGTAAAATTAAATTTGCTTTAAATTGGCTTGCAATTGGCTGTGATTTTCATAAAAATAAACAAGCTGTGACTAAATTTCGTATTTTATTTAAAATATTTTGATGCAGATATCTACACATAAGTCCTAAATTACGGGCTAAACCAAAAATTTAAATCCTTAATGAATTAAGTAGAATTGAATTTGCTTTAAATTGACTTACAATTGGCTGTGATTTTCATAAAAATAAGCAAACTAGGGCTGAATTTCGTATTTCAATAAAAAAAAAATTTTGCAAATTTCTACAAATAAGGTCTAAAGTAAGACCTAAACCAAAATTTTTAACCTTTAATAAATTGAGTTAAATAAAATGTGCTTTAAATTAACTTATAGTTGGCTTTGATTTTCATAAAAATAAACAAGCTGTGGCTGAATTTCGTATTTCATTAATTATATTTTTATGCAGATTTTTACACATAACTCCTAATTTAGGGCCTTAGCCAACATTTTTAATTTTACTATACTAAGTACAATTGAATTTGCTTTAAATTGACGTTTAGTAGGCTATAATTTTCATAAAATTGGGCAAGCTGTGCCTGAATTTCGTATTTCATTAAAAATATTTTTATACAAATTTCTACAAATAACTCTAAAATTAAGGCCCAAACCAAAATGTTTAATTCTTAATAAACCGATTAAAATTGAATTTCCTTTAAACTGATGTGAAATTGGCTATGATTTCCGTAAAATTAACCAAGTTGTGGCAATATTTTGTTTTTAATTAAAAATACTTTTATGCAGATTTCTATATATAAGTCCTAAATTAAGGCTTAAATCAAAATTTATCATTTTTAATAAATCAAGGAAAACTAAATTTGCTTTAAATTGACATTTAGTAGGCTATAATTTTCATAAAATTAAGCAAACTGTAAATAAATTTCGTATTTGATTAAAAATATGTTTATGCAGATTTTTACACATAAGTTTTAAGTTAAGGCCTAAACTAAAATATTTTATTCTTAATGAATTGAGTAAAACTGAACTTGCTTCATATTGACTTATAGATGACTATGATTTTCATTAAAATAAGCAAGTTGTGGGAGAGTTTCGTATTTCAGTAAAAATATTTTTATGCAGATTTCTACACATAAGTTCTAAATTAAGCCCCAAAGCAAAAATTTTAATTCTTAATAAATTAAATAGAATTAAATTTGCTTTAAACTGACTTATAGTAGACTATGATTTTCATAAAATTAAACAAGTTGTCGCTAAATTTTGTTTTCAATTAAAAATACTTGTATGCAGATTTCTAACATTAAGTCCTTAATTAAGGCCTGAACTAAAAACACTAATACCTAATAAAGTAAGTAAAATTGAATTTTCTTTAAAGTAACATATAGTTGGCTACGATATTCATAAAATTAAGCAAGCTATGAGAAAATTTCGTATTTAATTAAAAATATTTGTATGCATATTTCTACACATAAGTTCTAAATTAAAGCCTAAGACAAAAATTTTAATTCTTAATAAATTAAATAGAATTGAATTTACTTTAAACTGACTTAAAGTAGACTATAATTTTTATAAAATATAAAAGTTGTTGCAAAATATTGTTTTTAAATAAAAATATTTTGATGTAGATTTCTACACATAAGTCCTAAATTAAAGCCTAAACCAAAATTTTTCATTTTTATTAAATTGAGTAGAATCATATTTGCTTTAAATTAATTTATAGTTGGCTTTAAATTTCAGAAAATTAAGCAAGCTGTGGCTGTAATTCGTATTTCATTAAAAAAACTTTTAAGCAGATTTTTACACATAAGTCCTAAATTAAGGCACAAATCAAAAATTTTAATCCTTAATAAATGAAATATAATTGAATTTACTTTAAATTGACCTACAATTGGCATAAAAATAAGCAAGCTGTGGGAGAGTTTCGTATTTCAGTAAAAATATTTTTATGCAGATTTCTACAAATAAGTCCTAAACTAAGGCCTAAACCAAAAATTTTATTTTTAAATAAATTAAATAAAATTGAAACTGCTTTAAATTTGATACAATTGGATATCATTTTCATAAAATAAGCAAACTATGGCTAAATTTCGTATTTTATAAAAAATATTTTAATGCAGATTTCTACATATAAATTCTAAATTAGGGCCTAAATCAAAATTTATCATTTTTAATAAATTGAAGAAAATTGAATTTGCTTTAAATTGACTTATAGTCGTCAATAATTTTCATAAAAATAAGCATGCTGTGGCTGAATTTCGTATTTCATTAAAAATATTTATATGCAGATTTCTATCCATAAGTCCTAAATTAAGGCTCAAATCAATTTTTTTTATTATTAATAAATTGAACAAAATTGAATTTACTCTAAATTGACGGTTAGAAGGCTACGATTTACATAAAATTAAAAAAACTGTAATTGAATTTCGTAAAAAATTTAATCAACTTAGTTTACGATTTTTGTTGCAGAAAGCCTAATTTTTGAAATATTTTGATAAAATTTGGTTCATCAAGAGGATACTAAATGCTAGTAAAAAAATATTAAAAATAAAAAATTATTATAACATGTTTTGGCCTAATTAGTCACGTGATGTAATAAACATTAAATTAACTCAGCTCACATTTTATGCCAGAAAATGCGTAATTTTTAAAATATTTTGATCAAATTTGGTTTGTTAAAAGGTAACTAGATGTGCTTTGAGAATATCAAAAAAATATTAAAAACAAAAAATTATTATAACAAGTTTTGGCCTAATTTGTCACATGATGTAGTAAACATTGAATTAGCTCACATTTTAAGTTACAAAATGAGTAGTTTTTCAAATATTTTGATCAAATTTGGTTTAATAAAGGAAAGTAAAAACCGGCAAACACTTCAAAACGGGAGACGCCAATATTAGAAAATCCATCAAACGGCGACTAATCTACAACTCCTTTTAGTCCGGCTAAGTACAATTGGACCCAAAGGAACTTACGGGGTACTTCTTCAAGTGCATAAAACAAATCCAATTACTTTGTAAAAATTGAATGCCTCCCACCCCGTCAGCAAATCATTCCCGAAATTCACAAAATCCCTCGGTAAAGCCTACATTGCATTCAAGAAAACCAAAAACTTCTTATAACTGCAATAAATGCTCCTCCATCACAAAGACAAGCGTCTAGTATGCTTTACTTTACTATCTTCCACTGTGCAGCTACCCTACTATGTCTTCTGAGTTCATCGGCAACACACATTGTGGAAATCAGCACTAACTAATCCCCTACCAATTCGAAGACGGCCTTTAAGTACTCATTGCATAATGATTTTAGTAAAGACATTAGTAAAATCTGTATTTGCAAAAAACTTCCTTATCTTCTGCCCAAACAATTCCTGGATTGCTCCACAAATAATCGGTCGTAATTGCCAATTAAACTTACGACTATTAGCAACTACGTCCATTTAGAACGTTTCTGAATAGTTCTGATACAACTGTAGATAAAATGTAATTTAGAAAATAAATATGTGTAGCAACTAAATCCCCATTAATTAAAACTCATACTCTAATCAATCAACAAAGAAAAAACTAAAATACTCACTTTGAAGTTATGGAAGCATCGGGTGGTCCTTCCTCCTCCCAATGCCTATTCCTATCCAAATCCCTTAAATTACCATTCTCGCCAGCCCCAACAGCCCTATTAGCAGCATCCACTAAACTAGACCAATCCATATCATCAGGCAACGGCATAGCTTCGGGCCCAACAATAATCCCTTTATTCTTATTCGGAGTTGTAACTCTAGGAGACAATCGCTCCATAGTATTACTCTTAAATTCAGCAGGTAACGGACTGGAAGTGGTACTAGCATTCGATATAACCGTCGCAGGTCGAGCCATCGTCAAAATAACCTCAGGTTGTGTTTTATGTACAGATAGGGTATTATTCAGATTCTCCCTGCTTCGACTTTTCATATCTTTGGGTTTCGGATCGGATGCTTCTATATTATCAGGATTAATTAATCTAATCAATTCTTCTTGTATGTTGCTGGTTAGGCTGGCGCTATTTCTATTGGAAGATCTTGTTGTTACGCCTGGGCGTAATTTTGCTTCACCATTAACAGATCGGGGACTTTGGTTACGGCTATTTGATATGCTGCCTAGATGTTTGTTAGCCCGTCGGGTACGTGGTGATACATTTCCGCTTCCATTCGACAACTCTTCCTCGCTTCCTATACCATAAAGCCTATCACTTATTGAGCTATCAGTTGAATGACCATCTGTATTCAATTGCGTTAATGTAGTATAATCCGGTTTAGGAAATCTAGGCACCCATTCAATTTCCTGCCTTATTCTATTCTCATTCTGTTGCTTCAAAACATTATTTTTATCGAGTTTGTACGATTCGTAATCATTCGTATTGCCGTGCAAGGCTGCCGATAAGGGCTGAGTAAAATTGACGTGTTGTAGTGGCAGGGAGTGGCTGACTTGTATTTTGTTGTGTTGTATATTTTGGGGGAAGTGATTATGGGATTGCGATAGCTGGAGTTGGGATATTTGGTGTGAGTTGTTGCGTTTTGGGGTGGACGGTTGGTTGTTAGAATGCGATTTGTGTGGTGTTAAGTGGTGTTTCATAGGCATTGGGTCCAAATCTAAATTTTCTTGTTCGTTCCAACAACGCTCTTCATTAGAATGACCACTTGATGATGACGTCATTGTGCCTTCATTGTTTGTTGGAAATCTTGAATCGACACCTGAATAATATATTTAGATTAGAAATTGGTATTTATGAAAATTGAAACAACTTACCAAGAAACGATTTGCTGCTACTTCCTGTACCATACCCACTACTATTACTCGATCTCGGAGGCGAAAAACTCCGATCATAAATCCTCCTATAATTCCCCGGAACGGCTTGTTGTCTCTGCGGCGCCTTCCCCGATTTCGATTCATCCAAATTCTCATAATCTCCCTCACAATTCCCCTCATTATATTTACAATTCTGGAGGGTACATCCCTTCCTCGGTTGCCCTTCAGGAAGAGGTGGTATCACAGTCAAAGTTACATGCGTGGACGTCTTTAATAAATCAACCATTTGATCATGACTCAACGTAGAAACGGCCACTTTACATATTTCAACTAATCGCGAATTCTGTCGCAAACCGGCTTGCCATGCAGGACCTGCACTTTCAACAAGCGTTACAATCCCATCTGGTTGTACATGGAAGCCTAATTGTTTCATTAGATTGCGTTTAAGAGCTAATTCTTCAACTTTAACTCCTTGGGTTACTACTTTAAGGCGTTCGACTACTTCCATTAATTCATCTCGTTCGCAATGGGCTCTCATGTGGATTGTAAGGCATTCGCCTTGATGGTGGTAGATTCTAAGGCTATTGGTTTGGGCCCACCAACCGAGAATTGCTTTGCATGGAGTTACAAAAACTATTTGGCGGGATAATTCTTCAATTAATACTAACGTATCTGCGGATATTCCTAAGAAACAATCAATTTGTTGAGATTGTCCGCTGTCTTCTAGCAGGACTTGCCAGAGAATGGCGCCTCTTTGACAGGCATCTGGTATGAAGCGAGGGCGGATTTTTTCTTTCTTCTTACTGAATATTGCTGTAAGCAATATTAAACTAATAAGGTCTTGCAAATTTAATTAATAAAATACTTACAAAATTTTTGGCCAGTTTCCACAGTAGTGGTCGTAGCATAATTCGAAACTAAATCTTTAAGATATTCCTGCCTCGTCCTAGTAGCCATCGTAACAAATTTCTCCGATCTATGAGCTGCATTCTCACCATTAACAACTTTGGCCAATAGGAAATCAACAAAAGCCTTTCCTTTCGGATATATAGCTCCATCTTTAATAGGAGGCCCAAAAACTTGTACTTCTTTAGACCTACTAACGGCCACACTATAATGCGTATTTTCCGTGCATGGATTTATAGCTCTGACGACTATGAAGACATGCTGGAATTGTGACCGGATACCTTTAGGTGTAAAAGGTAACGCTCCTGGTTCTTGAAATACAATTGTTACTATATCGTTGCCTATATGTCGCTTCCTTAATAATTGTTGACGGTTATTTGGTGTGAATGGAAGCATTGTAGAGACGTGGAACATGACTTCGCAATCTTGGTATTGCGAGTAGACTGAATAAAGTCCGGTTGAATCGGCTAAAATTGATTAAATTAATTAATTAGTTTGATATGTTTCATTAAAACTTACATTTATTATCCAATCCGGCTCTATACTTATCAAAACCTTTCAATCGGACCTTCTTTCCAATAGTTTCTAAAAATTCGCTAAAAGCTGGATCGGCTTCCTCATTATTATACATCTCCTCCTCCGAAGATTGTCCAGCTTTACAGTACATAATGCCAACTTTATATGAATTGGTCAATCCTTGTTCGTCCAGATTAATGACTTGTTCTTCAGTTAGTGGTGATTGTACGCCTAGCCTGAGACAATTCAGTTGTATTTCAGGAGCGACGTATTCTAATACTTCTTTGGTGTTCATGTTTGTTTTGTTACTATTTGATGCTTTGATGTTAGGTATGGCATCTTCTAGTATCGTACCGCGGAGTGTAAGAAGTTCTGAGGTACGGATTACCAGACGATACTGGTATTGGATGAGGCTGTTGTGTGTTTGGCTTTCGAGTTGGGGGACTTTTTCACGGCGTACGGATATAGCTACTGGACCTAATTGGTCATCCATGCCGAACCAATTTTGATGATCTAGAAGAAATCAATTATAAAAATCTGTATTGTTGTTTGCACATACGTTTAATTGAAAACCATATGCTCAATTTTCAATAAACTCAATCAAGTTAAGTTGAGCCATTCAAGCTAAGAAGTTATAAGTAAAGTGAATATGATGCAACTTACAAACTATACATTAGAAAACAATAAAATTAAACAAAGTTGCAGTTGATTGTTGGCAGTGTTCATTGCATAAATTTAATTGAAATCCATACGTTCAATTTTCCATAATCTCAAAAAAAATTGATCCAAATTAACTTTAATTAAAAATTGTAAGAGAAGTAAATAAATCATAACTGCCAAACCAGATATTGGAAATTAACAAAATTTGGAAACCATTAAGGTGATTATGCATACTACTTAATGTATAAATTTGATTAAAATTCATACGCTCAATTTTATATAATCTCAATAGAATTGATCTGCAACAACTTTAGTTAAAAACCGTAAGAAAAATTATATAAAACGTAACAGCCAAACCGGATACTGGATATTAACAAAATTTGGTAACAATTTAGTCAATTATTCATACTACTTACAGTATAAATTTAATTAAAATCCATACGCTCAATTTTCCAAATTCTTAATCAAATTGATCTGAACCAACTTTAATTAATAACTATAAGTGAAATAAAACAAAAGATAACTTCCAAACCAGATATTGGATATTAACCAAAACTGGAAGCAATTGAGATGAGTATCTAGACTACTTAATGTGCAAATTTGATTAAAATCCATACGCTCAAATTTATATAATTTCAATAAATTGATCTAAACCAACTTTAATTAAATATTGTAAGCAAACTGAAATAAACTATATCTGCCAAACCGGATATTGGATATTAACCAAATTTAGAAACAATTGAGCTGATTATCCGTACTACCTTACGTATAAATTTAATTTAAATCCATACGCTCAATTTTCTATAGTCTTAATCAAGTTGAGCCAAGTCATTAGGAAAAGAAAGCAAATATGATATATCTTGCAAACTGGTTATTGAAAAACGATGATATTAAAAAAAAAAACATTAAAAAAAATTTGTTCTTCTGCGAAATTTACACTTTTTTAACTTAATCTTTTGGTTTCATACAGTGGCGTACAAAAAAAAGCCAAAAACAAACTTTTTGAAAAGGCCGTTTAAGCAGTACACGCACGCCACTGTACTTGGTGTAAAATAATAGATCTAACTTAGTTCTACAGACCAACTCAAAACCAAAAGGTTTATCGATATCTACACAAAGAAACCATTGGCGTCTCGTCAATGTTTAAAAAAGGAATTTTGACAAAAAGTGTTTGCAAGAAACAATAGAGCTCACAAGGAGTTACAAATTTTACCAAAATGTAGCAAAGACTCTTGTGCATTGATGCGGAGAAGCCAAATTTAATGAAACCTTGACATTTAAAAAAAAATTTGGGCAAGTGGCGTATTAGTTTTTTATTGGTTTATTAACAACTTTCAGACAGTAGAAAATTGGTCAATCACTCAAATTGTTCAAAATTAAGAAATAATTATTTTTCAATATATTTCAGTGGCGTTACAACGTTTTTTTCAGTTAAACCCAAACTTTGTTTTTTTATCAAAAATTGTTTTTCAATTAAATAATAATAATCTAATCATCACCAAAAATTAACTTTAAAAAAATATTTTAAAAAGCCCAGCAACATTGTTCTTTGACAATTTTTTTATTTGAACTTTGATTTCGAGCGTCCCAAAAAAGTATAAACATTTTTTTTAAGTGCTCCCGTTTATCCGAGGCAAGCACGCCACTGTGTTTCAAATATCAAATAAAATATTTAATTTAGTTTAATCTATTATGCATTTTTTCATTTAAATGCTCTTCTTTGGAGACAAAACACAAATGTTAACTCAAAAGCCAAATTTATAGACATTTTGGGACTTTTTATGACAATTTTTGACAGTAAAAAGTCACGATACAAACCAAATTGTTCAAGATTATCAGAAAAATATTTGCTTTCTTAAAGGGTATTAACAAAAACATATGCCAGTGGCGTCACATACATATTTTTTTCAAAAATAAAACTTCTGTATTTCTCAATACTGGAATTTCTTTTCCAGATATCTGTACAAATACTACTTTAAGACTTTTAATTTAAGCTTTTGATTTCAAACAGTGGCGTCCCAAAAAAAAGCCAATAAGCACATTTTTTAAAGTTTATGGTTTAAACCCCACGCCACTGTGGTCAGTCTTAGTTTAAACTAGTGTCCCACATACCCACCCAAGTGGTCGTAATCAACAGATTGTTTTATTCCACACCTCTTACATCTTTTAAATTACTAGATCGTCAAGACTGATTGATTATCCAACAGCTTGATAACAAACACCAGGGGGGTTATTCTGGCACTCATTGCGATCTCGCACTACGTCATAGATTTCCCCTACCGGAGGGGAAGTGTGACATTTAAATCATAAATTTGTAATTAATAATACATATTGACGTTTAAAAATGCATATAACTTGAAGCTTGGTATTGAATTTATATTACTAGATAGTCCTGTAGTACGAAAAGAGATCACCAGCAGATTTTTTTAATTAATGATGACGTCATTAATTGCGATAAGCAATACGAGACACATGCCAGAATAACCCCCTTGGATGGGTGGGCAGGAACCCCAGTTTATGATAACAAGTGGTACTTTAAACTGGAATTGATTTATTATCCGCAATTTGTCGCTTCGCGATTGATATAAAATAAAGAATACTGATTTCTAAGCCAATTTGTCGCTTCGCGATAGTGAATATACTGTAATACTGTTTTTGGTCGCTTCGCGATTGACAATCAAGCATAATTATTTGCTTCTAAAGAAATTTGTCGCTTAGCGATTGAAACAAAATAAAGATTGCCAACATCTAAGCCAATTTGTCGCTTCCAGATCAGAAGTAAACCGCAATACTATTGTTAACGAAGCAGAATTATTGACTTTGGCAATTTGTCGCTTCGCGATTGACATTAAATAAAGACTACCGACTTCTAAGCCAATTTGTCGCTTCACGATCAGGAATAAACCATAATACTGTCTTAGGTCGCTTCGCGATTGACAATTAAGCATAATTATTTGCTTCTAAGCCAATTTGTTGCTTCACAATCAGGAATACACCGTAATACTATCGTCGGTCGCTTCGCAATTGTCAACAAAGCAAAATTATTGGCTTCAAAAGCAATTTGTCGCTTCGCGATTGACAATTAAGCATAATTATTTGCTTCTAAGGCAATTTGTCGCTTCGCGATTGACATAAAATAGATTCCTGACTTCTAAGCCAATTTGTCGCTTCGCGATCAGGAATAAACCGTAATACTCTCTTCGGTCGCTTCGCGATTGACATAAAACAAAATTTGCTGACTTAGTCCAATTTTTAGCTTCACAATCAGGAACAAACCGTAATACATCTTTAGTCGCTCCGCGATTGTCAATGAAGCATAAATATTGGCATTGAAGGCAATTTTTCGCTTTGCGATTGCCATTAATAAAAGAATAATGACTTCTAAGCCAATTTGTCGCTTCGCAATAAAGAATATACTGTAATACTCACTTCTGTCGCTTCGCGATTGACAATAAAGCATAATTATTTGCTTCTAAGGCAATTTGTCGCTTCGCGATTGACATAAAATAGATTGCCGACTTCTAAGCTAATTTGTCGCTTCGCAATCAGGAATAAACCGTAATACTCTTTTAGGTCGCTTCGCGATTGACAATGTAGCATAATTATTTGCTTCTAAGGCAATTTGTCGCTTCGCGATTGACATAAAATAAAATTTGATGACTTCTAATCCAATTTGTCGCTTCACGATCAGGAATAAACCGTGATACTATTTTCTGTCGCTTTCGCGATTGTCAATGAAGCAGAAATATTGGCTTCAAAAGCAATTTTTCGCTTCGCGATTGCTATTAATTTAAAAATACTGACTTCTAAGCCAATTTGTCGCTACGCAATATGAGACCAACTATAACTGTCTTCGGTCGCTTGGCGATTAACAATTTAGCATAATTAATGACTTCCAAAGCAATTTGTCGCTTCGCGATTGACATAAAATAGATTGCTGACTTCTAAGCTAATTTGTCGCTTCGCGATCAGGAATACACCGTAATACTCTCTTAGGTCGCTTCGCGATTGACAATGAAGCATAAATATTTGCTTTTAAGGCAACTTGTCGCTTCGCGATTGACATAAAATAAAATTTGCTGACTTCTAATCCAATTTGACGCTTCACGATCAGGAATAAACCGTAATACTATCTTCGGTCGCTCCGCGATTGTCAATGAAGCATAAATATTGGCTTCGAAGGCAATTTGTCACTTCGTGATCGCTATTAATACAAGAATACTGACTTCTAAGCCAATTTGTTGCTTCGCAATATGAGACCAACTGTAATACTGTCTTCAGTCGCTTGGCAATTAACAATTAAGCATAATTATTGACTTCCAAGACAATTTGTCGCTTCACGATTGACATAAAATAGATTGCTGACTTCTAAGCCAATTTGTCGCTTCGCGATATGAAATAAACTGTAATACTGTCTTCGATCGCTTCGCAATTGACAATGAAGCATGATTATTTGCTTCTAAGGCAATTTGTCGCTTCGCGATAAAAAATATACTATAATACTCTCTTCGGTTGCTTTGCAATTGACAATAGAACACAATTATTGACTTTTAAAGCAATTTGTCGCTTTGCAATTGACAATAAATAAAGAAAACTAACTTCTAAACAAATTTGTCGCTTCGTAATAAGAAATTATCCGCAATACTGTCTTCAATCGCTTCGCGATTGTTAATAAAGTAAAATTATTAACATTTAATGCAATTTGTGGCTTCGCAATTGACAATAAATGAAGAATACTGATTTCGAAGCAAACTTGTCGCTTCGCGATTGTAAATAAAACAAAATTATTGGCTTCTAAGGCAATTTGTCGCTTCTCAATAAAGAATAAACAGTAATACTGTCTTTCTTCGCTTCGCGAGTGACAATAAACAAAGAATACTAACTTCTAAGCCAATTTGTCGCTTCGCGATATGAAATAAACCGTAATACTGTCATCGATCGCTTCGCGATTGACAATGAAGCATAATTATTTGCTTTTAAGACAATTTGTCGCTTCGCGATTGACATAAAATAAAGATTGCTGACTTCTAAACCAATTTGTCGCTTTGCGATCAAGAATAATGCGTAATACTATCTTCGGTCGCTTCGCCAATGAAGCAGAATTATTGGTTTCAAAGGCAATTTGTCGCTTCACGATAAGGAATAAACCGTAATACTGTCTTCGGTCGCTTCACGATTGACAATATAATAAAATTATTAACTTCTGAAAACAATATGTCGCTTCGCAATTGACAGTAAATAAAGAATATTGACTTCTAATCCGATTTGTCGCTTCATAATTAAGAGTAAACAGTAATTATTTTTTTGGTCGCTTTGCGATTAATAATGAAGCAAAATTATTGTCTTCTAATGCATTTTGTCGCTTCGCGATTGATAATAGATAAAAAATACTGACTTCGCGATTAGGAAGCAGCCGCAATACGACAGTTCGGTCGCTTCGCAATTGAAAATGACGCAAAATTATTAGCTTCTAAGGTAATTTATCGATTCGCGATTGACAATAATTAAAGAATACTGACTTCTAATGTGTAATACCGTCTTCGGTCGCTTCGCGATTGACAATGAAGCAAAATTGTTGATTTCTTAGGCAATTTGTCATTTTGCAATTGACAATAAAGAAAGAATACTGATGATTTCTAAGCCGATCTGTCGCTTCGCAATAAGGAACAAACCGTAATACTGTATTCGGTCGCTTCGCGATTGACAATGAAGCAAAGTTATTGTTTTCTAAAGCAATATGTCGCTTCGCGATTAACAATAAATAAAGAATACTGACTTCTAAGCCAATTTGTCGCTTCGCGATTGAGAATAAAGAAAGATATTGACTTATGAGCTGATTTATCGCTACTTAATAAAGAATAAACAGTAATACTGTCTTTCTTCGCTTTGCGATTGACAATTAAAGCAAATTTATTGTCTTCTAAGGCAATTTGTCGCTTCGTGATTAACAATAGATAAAGAATACTGACTTCTAAGCCAATTTGTCGCTTCGCGATTAAGAATAAAGCAAAGTTATTGGCTTCTAAGACAATTTGTCGCTTCGCGATTGAGACTGAAGAAATATATTGACTTATGAACCGATTTGTCGCTTCTTAATAATAATAATAAACAGTATTACTGTCTTTTATCGCTTCGCAATTGACAATGAAGCAACATTATTGTCTTCTAATGCAATTTGACGCGTCGCAATTAACAATAAGTAAAGACTACTGACTTCTAAGCCAATTTGTCGCTTCGCGATTGACAATAAAGCAAAGTTATTGGCTTCTAAGGCAATTTGTCGCTTCGCGATTAAGAATGAAGAAAAATATTGACTTTTGAGCCAATTTATTGTTTTCTAATGCAATTGATCGCTTCGCGATTGACAATAAATATAGAATAGTGACTTCTAAGCCAATTTGTCGCTTCGCGATTGAGAAAAAAGCAAAATTATTGGTTTCTAAAGCAATTAGTCGCTTCGCGATTGACAATAAATATAGGATACTAACTTACCTAACCTAACCCGATTTTTTGCTTCGCAACAAAGAATAAACCGTAAAACTGTCTTTGGTCGCTTCGCGATTGACAATGAAGCAAAGTTATTGTTTTCTAAAGCAATTTGTCGCTTCGCAATTAACAATAAATAAAGAATACTGACTTCTAAGCCAATTTGTCGCTTCGGGATTGAGAATATATCAAAATGATTGGCTTCTAATGCAATTTGTCGCTTCGCGATTAACAATAGATAAAAAATACTGATTTCTAAGCCAATTTTTCGCTTCACAATTGACAATAAAGTAAAGTTATTGGCTTGTAAAGCAATTTGTCGCTTTGCAATTGAGACTGAAGAAAGATATTGACTTATGAGCCAATTTGTCGCTTCTTAATAAAGAATAAACAGTAATACTGTCTTTCGTCGCTTCGCGATTGACAATTAAAGCAAGTTTATTGTCTTCTAATGCAATTTGTCGCTTCGCAATTGACAATAAATAAAGAATACGGACTTCTAAGCCCCAATTTGTCGCTTGACAAGCAAAATTATTAGTTTCTAAGGCAATTAGTCGATTTGCGATTGACAATAAATATAGAATACTTACCTAACCTAACCCGATTTTTCGTTTCGCAACAAAGAATAAACCGAAATACTGTCTTCGGTCGCTTCGCGATTGACAATATAACAAAATTATAAACTTCTGAAAACAATATGTCGCTTCGTAATTGACAGTAATAAAGAATATTGAGTCTAAGCCAATTTGTCGCTTCGCGATTAAGAGTAAACTGTAATTCGATTAATAATGAAGCAAAATTGTTGTCTTCTAATGCAATTTGTAACTTCGCGATTAATAATAAATAAAGAATATTGACTTCTAAACCAATTTGTCACTTTGCGATTGACAATAAATAAAAAAATACTGACTTCCAAGCAAATTTGTTGCTTCGCAAGAAAGTATGAATCGTCATATTATTTTTGGTCGATTCGCGATTGATAATGAAGCCAAATTATTGGATTCTAAAGCGATTTGTCGCTTCGCAATTGATAATTAAAAAAAAAACTGACTTCTAAGGCAATTAGTCGCTTCGCGATAAGAAATAAATCTTAATACAGTCTCTGGTCGCTTAGCGATTAACAATAATGCAAAATCATTGGCTTCTAACTAACCAATTTATTTAAAATCAACAAGAGAATATTGGCTTTCCAAAAAATCATCATATTCCAGTGGCGTCCCATAACTTTTTTTTAAATAAAAGTTTGTGATTCTCTCAAAAATCAAATTTGCTGCTTTCCAGATAATTACCTTTAATAATTATTGAGAAAACATTTAAAAGCATTCCAGAAACGTCGCTTTTCAGCTGAATTTACACAATATTTATTTGGGATTTCAATTTCAAGCAGTAGCTTGCCAACGCCCCCGTTTAACCAAGACACGTGCTACGCTACTGTGCTTAATCTCAAAATTTTGTCATAAACCAATTAATTTGCATTTGTTTAAGGTTATTCGGACCTAATTTTGTTATCAAATTTTCAAATTTGTTAACAAAAATAATTTCAAAAAATGTCTGGTTTTCTAAAATTTTTAAAAAACATTTTTAAATTTTAAATTTAAATTTTTATATTAACCAAGTAATTTGCAACTACTTGAAGTTATTTGGACAAAATTTTGTTAACAAATTTTAAAATTTCTGACCATAATTAAATCTAAAAAAATTCAGATTTTTTAAAATTTATAAAAAAAATTGATATAAACCAATTAATATTTGTTACTCTAACGTGAATTAAAATAATTCCAAAAATTTTCAAATTTCCAAATTTATTTTTAAAATATTTAAAATTTTGTTTGGACCAATTTTGTTTAAAAAATTTAAAATTTGTGACCTAAATGTTGATAAAACTGATTTCAAAATAATACTGATTTTCAAAAAAAAAAATTGTGACAAAAAATAATTTCAAAAATTTATAAAAAATATTTTCATTTTCCAAATTTGAATTTTGACACAAACCAATTAGTTTGCAACTGTTTGAGGTTGTTTGGACCAAATGTTGTCAACAAATCTGCACAGATAACCAGAAACCATTGGCGGCTCGTCAAAATGATCAAAAAAGCAATTTTAACAAAAAAGTGTTTTGCAATACAAACTACAAGAAAACTAACTACCCCGAATCATTATCAAAAACCAAATTTTAAGAAAACCATTAAAAAGCTTATAAGCTTCTTTATTAAGTGTACAAATCTGCTTTACACTCTAGATTTAGAGCAGTGGCGTCCCAAAAAAAAATCAAAACCAATTCGTCAATTTTGAGAGTAATCAAATTGTTCTGAATAAACTTAGAAATATTTTACGTTTACCAAATATTCCAGTGGCGTTACATTAGATTATTAATTTCAAACTTAAAATTGTGTTTTATGATTTTTTCTTGAACTACCCTTAATCATTATCGGAGATTAAATTTAAACAAAGCACATTAGATAACCCAGAAGAAACAATAAATGCTGCATTTACATTTTTTATATTCGAGTTGTTGATCGAGCAGTAGCGTCCCAAAAAGAAGCAAAAAAACTACTTTCTTAAAAGAGCTGCGGTTTAGTCAAGACACGCACGGCACGTGCTTAATCTCAAATTAAAAATCCTACTTAGTTCAAAAAATTAAGTTTTATGAAATTTTACGATACTTGTACAAATAACTCAGTAGCGGCTCGTGGCCAAAAACAACTTTTTTTTAACCTGGACAGGCACGCCACTGTGCATAGTTTTAAATAAAAATCCAATCTGATTAAACAAACTAATTCCTGTGCAATTTAACAATATAAAAAAAAACCAGTGATGACTCGTGAAAATTATAAAAATAAAATTTTTACAAAAAAAATTTTTGCAACTACAAAAAATTAAATTTGATCAAAATGTAGTCAAAAGTCACATTGCAGTTTAAATTTTAAATCATAACTTCTCTAATAATCCAAAAGAATAGAAGCAACTAAAAAATATTAATCAAAAAAAGAATAGACAAATTTAAAAGCTAAAAACTTATAAAAAAACAAATTTATTACCTTTGTCTTTGAAGTGTTTCCTATAATACAAAGCCCCTTGATCCACACTCTCAATAGGTCTTGGAAGTTTCTGATAAGGGCAGGTGGAATGTCTCCAATGCGTTTCATTCGGTGAAAACTCAAGCACAGCAACCCCATAAGCCAAAAACGGCCTATGCAAAAAAGGCCTCCGACTGGTACCATTATGAAAACGCGTCAAACTAACAACCCGCTCCTCCTCACCCCCAATCTCATTCCTAAAGAAAGGACAATTCTCAACCAAATCATTATTCTGTCCATCCCCATAATCCTCATCAGCATTATCACCATCAGGCGTTGCGGCTCTAGCCGATGCAGCCGAAGCACCTGTCGTAGTATTCCTTCTTTTTGCTAATAAATTCCTTCTTATTCTAACAGCATATCCTAAATTTGTTGTTAAAGATTGGCAATCGTAATGTGCGAAAGCACGCCGCCTTGCTATTTCTTCAGCCTCGGCCGATACAACAACGCTGGTGCTGCTTGTGTTTACTACACTATCATCCATTGCTTGTCTTTGGTGTTTGATTGCACTGCTATTTACACTACCTGAACCCCAAAAGCGTGGTACCTTGAGGCGTAACTTTGGACTTTGAGGTGTTTGGTTTTGATCGTCGTGAACGGGGCAGTGATTATTATCGGTTGCAGGTGCGTCTTTTCCACGGAGATATTCAGAAGGGCCTGGGGATCTTTGGTCGGTACAGATTGCTCCAAGTACCTGGAATTAAATAATTGCAATAAATAAATATTAGTTAAATAGATAAAAATGAGTAATTTTGTACGAACCTACATTTATAAATTTCTCCATATTGGCCCATGATAAAACATTCTAATTCTGTTATTATGAATACGTTTATTGTTGGGAATTTGTGTGCACTGTGCAACAACAGCACACACATACGACTCACTGTAATCTGTCATGAATGGGAATCGATAAAGCGCTTATCACAAAAATAAATGTATATAAAAAAATATAACCAAAATAGACAACAAAACGTGTGAAGGTAGGTTGGTGTGCTGATAAGAAGGATATGGGCGCGTTCGTGTACGAGCGACGTCAGCCGACACGCGGAATAGGTGGAATTTTTATGCAAATGTGTAGTGCGACACACAATGAGTAACCGCGAAAATGTGCAATTGACGTTAATTATTATTTTTGAATTATACGAGGAAGGAAACTTGTTATCGTTATCTGTATTTTGATAAGATTTTATTATGTTTTGCAGCAATTAGTAAGTTTGTGCTACCAAAACAAGACAAATTTGTGTTTAATATAATAATAAAAATTAAATTCTGTGAATTAAATAAATTCAATTTAAAACTGTCCTACCAACTGCGCCAAAAAAGTTTAGTCTTTAGTACCCATGGAAAAAATAATTTTAAATTATTCCTAAAAAATTATCCTACCTAAAACTTTTAATCTTGACATAAATTAAACTTCATTAATAAAAAATAGATTTTAATTTATCTACCGACTGCGCCAAAAAAGTTTACTCCTAGCTATCCACAAAAAATAATTTAAAAAAATGTTTATTAGGTTTGACAACAATAAAAAATTTTATCCTACCAAATGCGCCTAAAAGGTTTAATCATTGCCAACTGCGCCAGATAGGTTTAATCATTGCAGATCACCAAAAACACAAGTTTATTTTGTGCAAATATAATTTAACAAAAAATAAACTTCATTAATAAAAATATCATTGTAAGAAGTATCCTACCGACTGCGCCAAAAAGGTTTAATAATTGTTAAGTCAGTAAAAACACATTTTCCTGTGTGCATATGAAGTTTTATCAAAAAGTAAACTTTATTAATGAAATTACCAATTTAAACAGCATTCTACCGACTGCGCCAAAAAGGTTTAATATTTTTTAATCACTAAAAACCAAACACAGATTAATGTTGTTTGGATTTTTCGTTTTAATACATTGTTAAGAACAAAATTTATTTTTCCATCCAGTGGCGTAGTGGTAGAAACTTTACTTTGCTAAAAAAATAATTCCCACATTATTATTCGCCAGAAAATTTATTATTTTATTATTGATATAACGTTGTGTGTGGGTGTCTATATAATTTAACAAAAATAAAAATAAACATCCATTTGAAAAATATCCTACCGACTGCGCCAAAAAAGTTTAAATACTGTTAATCGTTAAAAACATCTAGTGTTGTACACAAAACAAAACTAAATGTTTGTGGTGATTAAAATATGCAATTAAAATTGTCTTACCAACTGCGCCAATAAGATTTAATCCTTGCTAATCACCAAAAACACAGTTTTGAGTTAGGTTGAGTTCATCTAACCTAAGAATACATTAAATATTTTTAACTCAAAAACGGTTTGTTAGATTTTGCTACAATTTGGTACCAATATACACAATTAATATAGGTACCAACTGTGTAACTTGCTTACAAATCGATACGCCAAATTTTTCATAAAATTAATTCTTCTAGTTCATGTAAATCAAGAAAAATGGTGGTAAGATAAAACTCACAAACGGTGCATTAGATTTTGCTATAAATTGGTACCAATAAATTCAATTAATATAGGTACCAACTATAAAATTTGTTTATAAATTGATGCGCTTAGTTTTACATAAACTCACTTGTTTTAAGTTCATGTATTCTTAAAAAATGTCCAGTGTAATACTTTAAAAAAGTGTAACTTTCAAACGGTGCATTAGATTTTGCTACAATTTGGTACTAATATACTCTATCAATATAGGTACCAACTGCAAAATTTTCTTACAAATTGATGCGCTAAAATTTGCGTAAGTTCAATTGTTTTGATTTCATGTAATCTAAGAAAGGAGCTAGTGCAATAATTTAAAAATTTGTAACTCGTTAACGGTTTGTTAGATTTTGCTACAATTTGGTACCAATAAACTCTATTATAATAGGTACCAACAGCATAATTTGTTTACTATTTGATACGCTAAATTTTGGATAAACTCAATTCTTCTGATTTCATGTATCTCAAGAAAAGGGCCAGTACGATTTATTAAAAACTTATAACTCCCAAACGGTGCATTAGATTTTGCTACAATTTGGTACTAATATACTCTAATATTATGGGTACCAACTGTAAAATTTGTTTACAAATTGATACGCTAAGTTCTGCATAAAATCAATTTGTTTGAGTTGAAGTTACTTAACAAAAGAGCTAGTACAATACATTTAAAATTTGTAACTCCCAAACGATGCATTAGATGTTGCTACAATTTGGTACCAATATACTCTATTATAATAGGTACCAACAGCATTATTTGTTTACTATTTGATACGCTGAATTTTGCATAAATTCAAATCTTTTGATTTCATGTATCCCAAAAAAAGAGTCAGTACGATTTATTAAAAACTTGTAACTCCCAAACGATGCATTAGATTTTGCTACAATTTGGTATTAATATACTCTATTATTACAGGTACCAACTGTGAAATTTATTTGCAAATTACTACGCTAAATTTTGCATAACCTCAATTCTTTTGAGTTTATCTATATCAAAAAAGGGTCTAGTACGATACATTTAAAATTTGTAACTCCCAAACCGTGCATTAGATTTTGCTACAACTTGGTACTAATATACTCTAATATTATAGGTAGCAACTGTAAAATTTGTTTACAAATTAATACGCTAAATTTTGCATAACCTTAATTCTTTTGAGTTTATCTATATCAAAAAAGGTTCTAGTACGATACATTTAAAATTTGTAACTCCCAAACCGTGTATTAGATATTGCTACAATTTAGTACTAATATACTCTAATATTATAAGTACCAACTGTGCAATTTGCTTACAAATTGATACGCTAGATTTGACATAAATTTTATTCTTTTAACTTCATGTAACCTAATGATGAAGCTAGTGCAATTTATTAAAAATTTATAACTCTTAGACGGTGCGGTAAATTTTGCTACAATTTGGTACCAATATACTCTATTAATATAGGTACCAACTGCAAAATTTGCTTAGAAATTAATATGCTAAATTTTGCATAACCTCAATTCTTTTGAGTTCATCTATATCAAGAAAGGAGCTAGTTGGATACATTTAAAATTTGTAACTCCCAAACCGTGTATTAGATTTTGCTACAATTTAGTACTAATATACTCTAATATTATAGGTACCAACTGTGCAATTTGCTTACAAATTGATACGCTAGATTTGACATAAATTTTATTCTTTTAACTTCATGTAACCTAATGATGAAGCTAGTGCAATTTATTAAAAATTTGTAACTCTTAGACAGTGCGGTAAATTTTGCTACAATGTGGTACCAATATACTCTATTAACATAGGTACCAACTGCAAAATTTGCTTACAAATCAATACGCTAAATTTTGCATAATCTTAATTCTTTTGAGTTCATCTATCTCAAGGAAAAGGCTAGTCTCATACATTTAAAATTTGTAACTCACAAATGAATTGTTAGATTTGGCTACAATTTAGTACAAATATACTCTAATATTATAGGTATCAACTGTAAAATTTGTTTATAAATTGATACGCTAAAATTTGAAAAAACTCGATTGTTTTGAGTTGATGTATTTTAAAAAAATAGCTATCACAATATTTTAAAAACTTGTAACTTTCAAACAGTACATTAGATTTTGCTACAAGTTGGTACTAACATACTCTATCAATATAGGTACCAACTACAAAATTTGCTTTTAAATTGATACGCCAAGTTTTATATAAACTCAATTTCTTTGAGTTGCTGTTACTCAACATAAGGGCTAGTACGATATATTTAAAATTTGTAACTCCCAAACGGTGCATTAGATTTTGCTACAATTTGTTACTAATGTACTCTATTATAATAGGTACCAACTGTAAAATTTGCTTACAAAACAATACGCTAAATTTTGTATACATTTAATTGTTTTGATTTCGTGTATTCTTAAGAAATGGCTAGTACCATACTTTAAAAATGTGTAACTTTGAAACGATGTATTAGATTTTGCTACAAATTGGTACTAATATACTCTATCAATATAGATACCAACTACAAAATTTGCTTACAAATTGATACGCTAAATTTTGCGTAACCTCAATTCTTTTAAGTTCATCTATCTCAAATAAGAGACAATTTGGTACTAATATACTACCATTATTATAGGTACCAACTGCAAACACTCCAGAACATGATTACTATTGAATAGTTTAAACTGGGGTTCCCGCCCACCAACCTAAACGTTTGTCATTCAAAAATTAAAAGTTGCTCCTCTCTGCAAGCGTTATAAGTCTTTAAGTCACAAAAGGTGATAGTAATATCAAAGCTCTTAAAAGTAACACTTGGGTGGGTAGGTGGGGCACCCCAAAGCACGATTTCCATTGGGTGATTTGAACTGGGGTTCCCACCCACCCGCCCAAGCGTTTGTCGTCAAAAGATTAAAAGTTGCTCCTCACTGCAAGCGTTAGAAGTCTTTAAGTCAGAGGAGGTAATAGTGATATCAAATCTCTTCATATGTAACACTTGGGTGGGTGGCTGGGACACTCCATAACATAATTTCCATTGGGTGATTTGATCTGAAGTTCCCGCCCACCCGCCCAAGCGTTTGTCGTCAAAAGATTGAAAGTTGCTCCTCTCTACAAGCGTTAGAAGTCTTTAAGTCCGAGGATGTAATAGTGATATCAAATCACTTGATATCTAACACTTGGGTGGGCGGGTGGGGCACGCCAGAGCTTGATTTTCATTAAGTGATTTGAACTAGAGTTCCCGCCCACCCGCCCAAACGTTTGTCATCAAAAAATTAAAAGTTGTTCCTCTCTACAAGCGTTATAAGTCTTTAAGTAAGAGGAGGTAATATTGATATCAAATCTCTTGATAAGTAACACTTGGGTGGGCGGGTGGGGCACTCCAGAGTTTGATTTTTATTAGGTGATTTGAACTAGAATTCCCGCCCACCCACCCAAACGTTTGTCATCAAAAAATTAAAAGTTGCTCCTCTCTACAAGCGTTAGAAGTCTGTAAGTCAGAAGAGGTGATGGTGATATCAAATCTCTTGATAACTAACACTTGGGTGGGTGGGTAGGAAACTCCAGAACATGGTTCCCATTGTGTGATTTGAACTGGGGTTCCCGCCCACCCGCCCAAACGTTTGTCGTCAAAAGATTGAAAGTTGCTCTTCTCTGCAAGCGTTAGAAGTCTTTAAGTCAGAAGAAGTGTTGGTTATATCAAATCTTTTGATAACTGACACTTGAGTGGGTGGGCGGGACACTTCAAAGCATAATTACCATTAGGTGATTTGAACTAAAGTTCCCGTTCAAATGTTTGTCATCAAAAAATAGAAAGTTTCTCCTCTTTTAAGTTTTCACTAAGCAATTCGCATTAAAGTACGCAAAGTTAAATATTTTGAGGTTATGTAAATTTGAGCGTATCAATTTTAATCAATTTTGCACAATTGGTACTTCTGATTATGAAGTATTATGTGAACAAATTTTATCAAAATCCAATGCTTAGTTTGGGAGTTGTATGCTTTTAAGTTATCACTAAGCAACTCTTATAAAAGTCAAATAATTGCGGTCAAGTAAATTTGAGCGTATCAATTTTGGTCAATTTTACACAATTGGTACTTCTGATTATGAAGTATTATTATTATAAATTTCATCAATATCCAATGAACAGTGTAGGAGTTATATGCTTTCAAGTTATCAACAAGCAAAGTAATTGAAATCAAATTATTTGAGGTTAAGTAAATTTGAACGTATCAATTTAGATCAATTTTAGACAATTGGTACTTCTGATAATGAAATGTTATGTGGACAAATTTCATCAAAATCCAATGAGTAGTTTGCAAGTTATTTGCTTTTAAGTAATCACTAAGCAAAGTAATTGAGGTCAAATAATTTGAGGTTATGTAGATTTGAACGTATCAATCTACATCAATTTTACGTAGTTGGTACTTCTAATTATGAAGTATCATGAAAACAAATTTCATCAAAATCCAATAAACAGTTTGGGAGTTATATACTTTCAAGTCATCACTAAGCAAAGTAAACAAAATCAAATAATTTAAGGTTAAGTAAATTTGAGTGAATCAATATTGATCAATTTTATACAATTGGTACTTCTGATAGTAAAGTATTTTGAAGCCAAATTTCATCAATATCCAATGAACAGTTTGGAAATTATATGCTCTCAAGTTATCTCTAAGCAACTCGTTCAAAGTAAGTAAAAGCAAATAACTTGAGGTTAGGAAAGTTTGAGCGTATCAATTTTGCTCAACTTTACACAGTTGGCACTTCAGATAATGAAGTATCAATCCTGATCAACGCTGGATTTTTATTAATAAAATTAAAAGTTCCTATCGACTGCGCCTAAAATGTTTAGCTCATCAAAAACACAGTTTTTCTTTCATTTAAAACTGATCCTACCAACTGCGCCAAAAAGATTAAATTACCAATAAACACAGTTTGAGATTAGTTCATTGAATGTGAGCGGATGGTGAGTTTCCCTCTCTACAAATGCCACTAAATTAACAAAAGTGGATAAAGAAAGATCTCTATAAACACTGAAGTCATGCGTTAAACCATGATATTAATAAAATGATAAAATTTTATATTATTTTTTTAAAATAAAAATCTTGCTTACAGTTGGTCGATAATCCTGAAGCATGGCAAAGAAAGATTCCCCAGTTCCGGAAATCGGCGTAGGTCTTTCGATGACATCAATGGATCCGTGACTACCGTACTCTCGTTTCAATGCTGGCGAAGAGGGATTGGACGGTCGCGTATTATGGTCCACTAGTTCCAAACTAGAATTGCTTCTATAAAGAAGTTCAGGATGAACGAGAGTTTGTTCCGGATTAAAAGTGGCCAACACCACTTTATTAAGATGACGGTCGTTGTAAGACGATCTTGGAGCCACCAATCCAGCATTGACACGCGCCCTCTGTAAATGGGTATTGTAATACTCGACTGCCTGAGCAGTACGTTCTCTTGTTCTCGAGCCCGGCGCACGTGGGGGCGCTGGCCCGGACTCTTGCAAACCGATCATCCCATCACGCTGAAACAATAAGATAAATATTAATTTAATTTATAATCGTGTTACAGATAAAGCGAGATGTTAACAATATGTTTTTTTACTGTCTATTCTCAAGTGGATTTTAATAGGCGAGGTTAGTCATAATTATACCAGTAACAATCAACAGCTTACATAATTTTCGCAACGCTGATAATTAGATATTAAAATGTTGTTTCTGTTGTGTTGCACCATGATTGGATTATGCATTTATGCATGCGGTGCGCGGATATTTATAAGCAATTAAAAAAAATATATTACAAAAATATCAAAAAATCTTAAAATACTTCAAATAAAAGTTGTTTGAAATGACATTTTGAGTAATATGATTTATGTATAATTTTTCCAAAATTTTGATAAATAAGCGAGTTAATTGCATTTTTTTGGGTTAAATTGCTGATTTTTGAAAATTATTCCGAAAATAACAAAAATATTGAAAAATGCTTCAAATAAAAGTTGTTATAAATGACATTTTAAGTAATTTAATTTATGTAAAATTTCCCAAAATTTTGAAAAATAAGAAAATTAATTGCTATTATTTGGTTTAAATTGGTATTTTTTGCAATTAATTCCAAAAATTGAAAAAAATTTGAAAAATGCTTCAAATAAAAGTTGTTATAAATGACATTTTAGTAATTTAATTTATGTAAAGTTTCCCAAAATTTTGAAAAATTAGAGAGTTAATTGCTATTATTTGGTTTAAATTGGTATTTTTTGCAAATAATTCCAAAAATAGCAAAAAATTTGGAAAATGCTTTAAATAAAAGTTTTTGGGAATTAGATTTTGAGTAAAATAATGTATGTATAACCAAATTTTAAACTCTTCTTATTGTACTTTAGTGTTAAATTATTGTTTTTATTACTTACATCTCTTGCTAATTTAATTAACAATTTACTCTTAACACTAATTGATTTAGTTCTGTAATTATCAATTAAAATGATTGCACAGAAACGTACTGATTGGTATCGCCCGATGCATACAGATTCCTAATTAAACTCACCCACATCTAGACAATGGGTACTGAGTCAGTCCGGTTTTATGTTGCGTAAGTTAGCGCACAACAAATAAAAAGAATAAGTCTATCAACACACATACTTAAGTCACGGCCGAAGAAGTATATAGAGGGGCAAGGAAAGAGGCACAAAACCCGATCGTAGATCAACTCACGGATCTGTCACGTTTCGCACGTGGAGTAACCTAACGTTTTCCGAACGGCTAATAACCGAAAAAGCAATACACGTGAGATCAAGACAGGTATGCGCATTCATTCATCCGATTATATATAAAAAAAAATAATAAGGGAATCATCCGGAAACTGGTCCGGTGAATCATATCTTAAGGGCAACGAACTTTTTGCTGAAGCACTTTTCTAAAGTGGAACTTTCAATTAATCACAAAGGAAATTGATTTTTTGTTTGTATACGCTCAAAGGGAAGTTTCTCAGGGCATTGTTTTCCCATGCATTTTCTCAATGTGCTCTTATCTGTCCTCATTCGGAAAGCAATGATTTATGTTTGGAATGCTAGTGTGGAAAGTCGGAAAAGATATAAAAAAAGACGCGTATAAATGGCAGCTTTCCCATGTCAGAAGTTTCCTTATTCAGTATGTTATGACCCTTTGAACTAGTAATAACAATATTATAGTTATATCTTAGTAGAAGATTGAATTATTTATTATCCAATTCACAATTGTTATTACCAAATTTTCATGATTACATGAATTTATAAAAAGTGAGCTTTGAAGAAAATCGTTTTCCGCTTTAAATATAGCATTTCCGAAAAAAACTTTTAAATAAAAATTGTTGTCAGTATATAAAAAAATTATTTTATTTATATGCATTGTTGCCAAATTTCCATGATTAAATGAGTAATTTAGCTTTAAGTAGTTAATTTGAGGGAAATCATCTTTTCCGGGTTAAAAATAGCATTTCTGGAAAAATCTTTTAAACAAAAATTGTTGCCAATGTATGAGGGTTTAATTTTTTTATATGCTTTGTTGCCAAATTTCATTGATTAAATAAGTAATTTAGCTTTAAGTGGTTATTTTGAAAGAAATATGTTTTCCGGTTTAAATATAGCATTTCCGGAAAAAAACTTTTAATTAAAAATTATAGCCAATATATAAAGAAATAATTTTATTTATATGCAATGTTGACAAACTTCTATGATTAAGTAAATTAGCTTTAAGAGGTTATTTTGAAGAAAATATATGTTTTCCGGTTTAAATATAGTATATCCGGAAATATCTTTTAAATAAAAATTATTGCTAATATCTAAGTAAACAATTTTATTTACATGCTTTGTTGCCAAATTTTTATGATTAAATGAATAATTTGGCCTTAAGTGGTTATTTTGACAAAAAATTATTTTCCGGTTTAAATACAGCATTTCCGGAAAAAAACTATTAATTAAAAATTATGCACAATACGTAAAGAAATAATTTTATTTATATGCAATGTTGCCAAATTTCTATGATTAAATGAGTAATTTAGCTTTAAGTGATAAATTTGAAGAAAATATGTTTTCCGATTTAAATACAACATTTTCAAAAAAATCTTTTAAATAAAAATTATTGCCAATATCTAAGTAAACAATTTTATTTATATGCTTTGTTGCCAAATGTCCATGATTAAATGAGTAATTTAGCCTTAAGTGGTTATTTTGCCAAAAATCTGTTTTCCGGTTTAAGTATAGCATTTCCGAAAAAAACTATTAATTAAAAATTATGCCCAATATGTAAAGGAATAATTTTATTTATATGCAATGTTGCCAAATTTCTATGATTAAATAAATAATTTAGCTTTAAGTGACAAATTTGAAGAAAATATATGTTTTCCGGTTTAAATACAGCATTTCCGAAAAAGTCTTTCAAATAAAAATTATTGCCAATATCTAATTAAATAATTTTATTTATATGCTTTGTTGGCAAATTTCCATGATTAAATGAATAATTTGACCTTAGGTGGATATTTTGCCATAAATCTATGTTTTCCGGTTTAAATATAGCATTTCCGGAAAAAAACTTTTAATTAAAAATTATAGCCAATATATAAAGGAATAATTTTATTTATATGCAATGTTGCCAAATTTCTATGATTAAATGAGTGATTTAGCTTTAAGTGATAAATTTGAAAAAAAGATATGTTCCGGTTTAAATACAGCATTTCCGAAAAAATCTTACAAATAAAAATTATTGCCAATACCTAAGTAAACAATTTTATTTATATGCTTTGTTGCCAAATTTCCATGATTAAATGAATAATTTGGCGTTAAGTGGTTATTTTGCCAAAAATCTGTTTTCCGGTTTAAATATAGCATTTCCGGGAAAAACTTTTAATTAAAAATTATAGCCAATATATAAAGGAATTATTTTATTTATATGCAATGTTGCCAAATTTCTATGATTAATCGAGTAAATTAGCTTAAAGTGGTTATATTGAAGAAAATATATGTTTTCCGGTTTAAATATAGTATATCCGAAAAAATCTTTAAATAAAAATTATTGCCAATATCTAAGTAAACAATTTTATTTATATGCTTTGTTACCAAATTTCCATGATTAAATGAATAATTTGGCCCTAAGTGGTTATTTTGCCATAAATCTATGTTTTCCGGTTTAAATATAGCATTTTCGGAAAAAAACTTTTAATTAAAAATTATAGCCAATATATAAAGGACTAATTTTATTTATATGCAATGTTGACAAATTTCTATGATTAAATGAGTAATTTAGCTTTAAATGATAAATTTGAAGAAAATATGTTTTCCGGTTTAAATACAGCATTTTCAAAAAAATCTTTTATATAAAAATTATTGCTAATATCTAAGTAAACAATTTTATTTATATGCTTTGTTGCCAAATTTCCATGATTAAATGAATAATTTGGCCCTAAGTGGTTATTTTGCCATAAATCTGTTTTCCGGTTTAAATATAGCATTTCCGGATTAATCTTTTTGATAAATATAAAAAAGAATAATTCTATTTAAATACGTATTTGCCAAATTCTTCATTCATTCATCAGAAAGAAGTGTTTACATTGTAACTAATTTATCATAAATAATGAATGAGTTATTCAAATTAGTGGCAATGTCGTTACCAAAAATGATCCGGTTAATTACAATACAAGAGAAAAAAATTAGTTGCAACAACAAGTGGGAGCGTACTACTCCTACTAGATCAAGTAGGACGATTAAAATCATTGCTAAACAATAATTTTGCTAACGGAAACTAAAAATTATAAACAATAACTTTCTCAACATATACTGGCAAAATAATAATAAAAAGACTTTCACATGGAAAGCATTAATGATAATAATAATACTAAAATTAAGGATTTCCATATTTCTATAAAGAATCAATCATGCAGTAGTAGCCACCGGATTCCAATAGCAAGAACAGTTTACTTTCCACACAAGGAAATGCTACAAATTAATATTTTTATGAGTTCGTTGGCTCAAATTGATTACGTTTAATCAAATTGTTCGGCAAATCTGTGCGTTTGCAAATATAGTTAAGTGGGACGTACCGTTTCGGGTTCAAGACCGCACCTTCTTTTTTTAATTTAATTTTATAATAACTGGTGCCGTGTGATCAAATCTAGGACATGTGTGCAATTGACATTGGTCGGGCACGAGACAATCTCATTTTCTATTGTTTGTTTCAGTGTTAACAGGATTTAATGCCACACCCTGTATGTTTAATTAACAGGGTTAATTTATATTAAATAATTTTTAATTTTTGTTTGCTATTTTCGGAATAATTTGCAAAAATTATTAATTTAAATCAAATAATAGCAATTAACTCCGTTATTTTTAAAAAAATTAGAAAACTATACATAAACTATACTCAAAATGTCATTTCCGACAACTTTTATTTGAAGCATTTTTCAAAATTTTTGCTATTTTTGAAATTATTTGCAAAAATTAGCAATTTAATCTAAATAAATGCAATTAACTCGCTTATATGTAAACATTTTGGAAAACTTTACATAAATTAATTCACTCGAAATGTTAATCCTAACAACTTTTATTTGTAGCATTTTTTAAATTTTTTGCTATTTGTAGAATAATTTTCAAAATTAAACAATTTAATTCAAATAAATGCAATTAACTGGTTTATTTTTCAAAATTTTGAAAAACTATACATAAATTATATTACTCAAAATGTCATTCCTAACAACTTTTATTTCAAGAATTTTTCAAAATTTTTGCTATTTTCAAAATAATTTGCAAAATTTATCAATTTAATCCAAATAAATGCAATTAACTCGCTTATATCTGAAAATTTTGGAAAACTTTACATAAATTATTTCACTCAAAATGTTATTCCTAACAACTTTTATTTGGAGCACTTTCCAAAATTTTTGCTATTTTCGGAATAATTTGCAAAATTTACCAATTTAAACCAAAAAAATGGAATTAACTCGCTTATTTTACAAAATTTTGGAAAACTATGCATAAATTACATTACTCAAAATGTTATTCCCAGCAACTTTTATTTGAAGCATTTTTCAAAACTTTTGCTATTTTCGGAATAAATTGCAAAATTTACCAATTTAAACCAAAAAAATGCAATTAACTCGCTTATTTTACAAAATTTTGGAAAACTATACATGAATTGTAATACTCAAAATGTCATTCCCAGCAACTTTTATTTGAAACATTTTTCAAAATTTTTGCTATTTTCAGAATCATTTTCAAAATTTATCAATTTAATCCAAATAAATGCAATTAACTCGCTTATTTTTCAAAATTTTGAAAAACTATATTATAATAAAATTACTCAAAATTTCATTCCCAACAACTTTTATATGAAACATTTTCCAAAATTGATTTTTTTTTTTAAATATCTCAACAATCAAATTTGGTTTGTAACTTGGTTAATTTTAAAGAAAAATTTCTAATATTTTTACCAGATATGATCCAGCTAGGTATCATTTATTAATTTCACAAAAATTTATTGTCAAAGTCAACATAACAACAAAATGGCGGACCATAATGTAAAGCTTATTAAGATTAAATAGTTTGATCATATCCAGAATTTGGTTCGTAACTTGGGTAATTCTAAAAATAAATTGGTGATATTTACACCAAATATACTTCAGGTATCACTAACTAATATCACTAAACTTTGTTGACAAATTCGTTATAATAACAAAATGGTGGACAATTAAACAAATGTAATCACTATTAAATTTATTTATCGCTACAGAAAATCAGCTTGCAACTTAGGTAATTATGAAAATAAATTAGTGATATTTTCACTAAATATGCTTAAAGTTTCACTCACTAATATCACTAAAAATTGTTGTCAAATTCGTTATAATAAAAAAACGGCGACCCATTTAGTAACAAATACAACTACAAATCGGTTTGCATCTTGAGTAACTATGGAAATAAATTTGTGATATTTTCACTAACTATACTCCAGGTGTCACTTACTAATATCACTAAAAATAGTTATAAAAACAAAATTGCGACCTTCTTAGTAATAGCAAACAATATTAAATTTATCCATCTAACTACAAATTGGTTTGTAAATTGAGTAACTATAAAAATATATTAGTGATATTTTCACCAAATATGCTCCAACTATCACTAATAAATTTTACTAAAGTATGTTTGCAGACTTACAATATTAATAAGATGGCTATTTGCAATCTAACCTCATTGATTATTAAATTTATTTGATGTATCTTCAAACTGTTCCATAACTTTCTAACTAACAAAAATAAATTAGTGATATTTTCACCAAAAACGCTTCAACTATTACTCATCAATTTCACTAAAGTGTGTTAACAGACTTACAGTATTAACAGGATGGCCGTCTATAAGCTAACCTCAACAATTAACAAGTTTATTTTATGTAACCACAAATTGGTCCATAACTTTCTAACTAATAAAAATACATTAGTGATATTTTTACAAAAAATGCTCCAACTATCTCTTATCAAAGTCACTAAAGTATGTTAGCAAAATGACAATATTAACAAAATGGCGGACTATAAGCTAACCTCAATGTTTAACAAATTTATTTTATGTGGCTTCAAATTGATCCAGAACTTTTTAACTAGAGGAAATAAATTAGTGATATTTTCACCAAACATGCACCAATTATCACTTATCAATTTCACTAAAGTTTGTTACCAAATTCGGTAAGATAACAAAATAGCGGCAGATTAGCTAACCTAAATGATTAACAAATATATTTGATGTAGCAATAAACTGATCCACAACTTTGTAAATTATGGAAATAAATTAATGATATTTTCACAAAATATGCCCTAACTATCACTAATCAACTTCAGTAAAGTATTCATTCAAATTCCTTAAAATAACAAAATGGCGGCTCATTGGCTGTCTTTATTGATTAACAAATAGATTCAACTTAACTACAAAATGAGTCATAACTTTATAAATTATGGAAATAAACTAGTGATATTTTCACAAAATATGCTTCTACTATCACTAACCAACTGCAGTAAAATATTTAACCAGATTCAATAAAATAACAAAATGGCGGTTCATTGGCTGTCATCATGGATTAACAAATAGATTCAACTTAACTACAAATTGAGTCATATGATATTTTCACAAAATATGCTCCAAATATCACTAACCAACTGCAGTAAAATATATAACCAGATTAAAAAAAAATAACAAAATGGCGGTTCATTGGCTGTCATCATAGATTAACAAATAGATTCAACTTAACTACAAAATGAGTCATAAATTTATTAATTATAGAAATAAATTAGTGATATTTTCACAAAATATGCTCCAACTATCACTGACCAACTGCAGTAAAGTATATAACCAGATTCGTTAAGATAATAAAATGGCGACACATTAACTGTCATCATGGATTAACAAATACATTTAACTTAACTACAAAATGAGTCATAACTTGATAAATTATGGAAATAAATTAGTGATATTTTCACAAAATACGCTCCAACTATCACTAACCAACTTTAGTAAAGTATACATTCAAATTCCTTAAGATAACAAAATGACGGCACATTAGCTGTCATCATGGATTAACAAATAAATTCAACTTAACTACAAAATGAGTCAGAACTTGTTAAACTATGGAAATAACTTAATGATATTTTCACAAAATATGCTCCAACTATCACTAAGCAACTTCAGTAAAGTATACATTCAAATTCTTTAAGATAACAAAATGGCGGCTTATTAACTGCCTTCATTGACTAGCAAATAGACTCAAATTGATTACAAAATAGGTCATAACTTGATAAATGATGGAGATAAATTAATGATACTTTCACAAAATATGCTTCAACTATCACATCAATTTCACTAAAGTACGGTACCAATCATATAAAAATAACAAGATAGCAGGCTATGAGCTAACCTCAACGATTAACAAATTTATTTGATGTAGCTACAAATTGGTCCATAACTTTCTAATTAATGGAAATAAATTAGTGATATTTTCACCAAATGTGCTCCAACTATCACTAACTAAATTCAATAAAGTATATTGCTAGATTTGTAGAAATATTAAAATAGCGACAGATAATTTCATGTAATTCAGATTTTAAATCATTTTATATAAACTATTTGGCTACTTTTACAAATTATTGTTAAACTTTTAATCAATCAAATGTATCACAATCTGTTAACAGAATTATAATTAATATATTTTATATTTACATTATTATTGTAAGATTAAAATCAAATACCTGTGCGCAGTAAATTATTCATCAAAACGAATATGTAAAAGTGTAGCCTAGTTTACATGCTTGTCGATGTAAATGAGCCAAATCAAATCTACATAATATGAGAAATTCCATACATGCTTTAATAGATTATTCATATCGGAATAGATAAAATGTGTAATACAATCTAAACCAAAACGTATGCTGATTCATTTCAAAACGATTGTAGAATCGCAAATTACAAATAAAAATTAATAATATTAAGGATAAGATAATGTATTTTGTATAAAAGTAGATCACTATAAATAGAAATGTGTGTATAAGGTCAGGGGTCATACTGGTTTCCCTCATTTTTCCACTACTGAAACTCAGGTTGAACGACTCGCATGTTTATTTTTTCACTGTTTAGTTTTGTTTACTTTTACATCAACCGCAATTTCCTATGCACTTGTAAGGCATATAACACAGTATGTGATTTCTACACAACGGAATTAATAGAAAATGTGTGAGAGAGAGTGTGCTAATCATTTCACAGAATTCGAACAAGTTTTATAAATACTGGAATAGGGGATTTTATGATTTTATTTCAAATCAAACAATATAAACCGATAGTCTCAATAATTTTAAAAATTTTAGAAATCAACAAATAACAGTTTTCATATAGCAAATACACTCTCAGTGGCGTACAATGTAATTTTTATAAATTTGGAAAAAACTTGATTTTTTCAAAAAATTATTAAAAATATTTTGAAAATTGTTTTGAATATATTGATTAATTTTTCATTTAGTAATTGAGTTAAACTTTCTATATAATCAATTTGAAACTAAAATATTAACAAATGCGCTCTCAGTGGCGTAGACTGTAATGTATGCAATTTTGAAAAAAAATATTTTTTTCAAAAAATTATTAAAAGTACTTTGAATAATATTTTGAGTATTTAAATAAATTTTTCATTTAGTAAATGAGTTGAACTTTCTATATCATTAATTTAAAACTAAAACATTAACAAATGCGCTCTCAGTGACGTACAATGTAATGTATAAAATTTTGAAAAAAACCTAATTTTTTTCAAAAAATTATTAAAAATTATTTGTTAATTATTTTAAATATTTTGATTAATTTTTCATTTAGTAAATGAGTTGTACTTACTATATCATTAATTTGAAACTAAAATATTAACAAATGCACTCTCAGTGGCGTAGAATGTACCGTATGCAATTTTGAAAAAAACTTATTATTTCAAAAAAATATTAAAAATATTTTGAAAATTATTTTGAATATTTTGATTAATTTTTCATTTAGTAAATGAGTTAAACTTTCTATATCATTAATTTGAAACTAAAATATTAACAAATGCGTTCTCAGTGGCGTAGAATGTAATGTATGCAATTTAAAAAAAACTTAATTTTCTCAAAAAATTATTAAAAATACTTTGAAAATTATTTTGAATATTTTGATTAATTTTTCATTTAGTAAATGAGTTGAAATTTCTATATCGTTAATTTAAAACTGAAATATTAACAAATGCGCTCTCAGTGGCGTAGAATCTAATGTAAGCAATTTTGAAAAAAAAAATAATTTTTTTTAAAATTATTTTAAATCTTTTAATTAATTTTTCATTTAGTAAATGAGTTGAACTTTCTATATCATTATTTTGAAACAAAAATATTAACAAATGCGCTTTCAGTGGCGTAGAATGTAATGTATGCAATTTTAAAAAAAACTTAATTTTCTCAAAAAATTATTAAAAATATTTTGAAAATTATTTTGAATATTTTGATTAATTTTTCATTTAGTAAATGAGTTGAACTTTCTATATCATTCATTTGAAACTAAAATATTAACAAATGCGCTCTCAGTGGGGTAGAATGTAATGGGTGCAATTTTAGAAAAAACTTAAATTTTTCAATAAAATATTAAAAATATTTTAAAAATTATTTTGACAATTTTGAGTATTATTTCATTTAGTAAATGAGTTGAATTTTCAATATCATTAATTTGAAACTAAAATATTAACAAATGCGCGCTCAGTGGCGTAGAATGTACTATATGCAAATTTGAAAAGAACTTAATTTTTTCAAAAAATTATTAAAAATATTTTGAAAATTATTTTGAATGTTTTGATTAACTTTTCATTTAGTAAATGAGTTAAACTTTCTATATCATTAATTTGAAACTAAAATACTAATAAATGCGCTCTCAGTGGCGTAGAAAGTAAAGTGTGCAATTTTGAAAAAAAATTGATTATTTCAAAAAATTATTAAAAATATTTTGAAAATTATTCCGATTATTTTGATTAATTTTTCATTCAGTAAATGAGTTAAACTTTTTATATTAATAATTTAAAACTAAAATATTAACAAATGCGCTCTCAGTGGCGTAGAATCTAATGTAAGCAATTTTGAAGAAAACTGAATTTAATCAAAAAAATATTTTTAATATTTTGAATTTTTTTAAAAAAATGTTGATTGATTTTTCATTTAGTAAACGAGTTGAACTTGCTATATCATTATTTTGAATGTAAAATATTAACAAATATGCTCCCAGTGGCGTAGAATGTAATATATGCAATTTTGAACAAAACTTTATTTTTTCAAAAAAATGTTTTGAAAACTATTTTGATTAATTTTTCATTTAGTAAATGAGTTGAATTTTCTATATCATTAATTTGAAACTAAAATATTAATAAATGCGCTCTCAGTAGTGTAGAATGTAATGTATGCAATTTTGAAAAAAAAAAAATTTCAAAAAATTATTAAAAATATTTTGAAAATTATTTTGAATATTTTAATTGATTTTTCATTTAGTAAATGAGTTAAACTTTCTGTATCATTAATTTGAAACTAAAATATTAACAAATGCACTCTCAGTGGCGTAGAATGTAATGTATGCAATTTTGAGAAAAACTTAATTTTTTCAAAAAATTATATTGAATATTTTGAAAATTATATTGAATATTTTGATTAATTTTTCATTTAGTAAATAAGTTGAACTTTCTATATCATTAATTTGAAACTAAAATATTAACAAATGCGCTCTCAGTGACGTAGAATGAAATGTTTGCAGTTTTGAAAAAAACTAAATTTTTTCAAAAATTATTTTGAATATTTTGAAAAATTAGAAAAAAAAATGATTAATTTTACATTTAGTAAATGAGTTGAACTTTGTATATTATTATTTTGAAACTAAAATATTAACAAATGTGCTCTCAGTGGCGTAGAATGTACCGTATGCAATTTTGAAAAGAACTATTATTTCAAAAAAATATTAAAAATATTTTGAAAATTATTTTGAATATTTTGATTAATTTTTCATTTAGTAAATGAGTTAAACTTTCTATATCATTAATTTGAAACTAAAATATTAACAAATGCGTTCTCAGTGGCGTAGAATGTAATGTAAGCAAATTGAAAAAAACTTAATTTTTCAAAAAATAATTTTGAAAATTATTTTTAACATTTAGATTAATTTTTCATTTAGTAAATGAGCTGAACTTACTATATCATTAATTTGAAACTAAAATATTAACAAATGCACTCTCAGTGGCGTAGAATGTAATGTATGTAATTTTGAAAAAAACTTGATTTTTTCAAAAAATTATTAAAATTATTTTGAATTATATTTTAAATATTTTGATTAATTTTTCATTTAGTAAATGAGTTGAACTTTCTATATCATTAATTTGACACTAAAATGTTAATAAATGCGCTATCAGTGGCGCAGAATGTAATGTATGGAATTTTGACAAAAAATTAATTTTTTCAAAAAAATATTAAAAATATTTTGAAAATTATTTTGAATATTTTGATTAATTTTTCATTTAGTAAATGAGTTATACTTTCTATATCATTAATTTAAAACTAAAATATCAACAAATGCGCTCTCAGTGGCGTAGAATGTAATGTATGCAATTTTAAACAAAACTTAATTTTTTCAAAAAAGTATTAAAAATATTTTGAAAATTATTGTGAATATTTTGATTAATTTTTCATTTAGTAAATGAGTTGAACTTTCTATATCATCAATTTAAAACTAAAATATTAACAAATGCGCTCTCAGTGGCGTAGAATGTAAAGGGTTCAATTAAAAAAAAAAAAAAAAAATCAAAAAAATATTAAAAATATTTTAAAAATTATTTTGACAATTTTGATTAATTTTTCATTTAGTAAATAAGTTTCACTTTCTATATCATTAATTTGAAACTAAAATATTAACAAATGCGCTCTCAGTGAAGTAGAATGTAATTGTACGCAATTTTTGTGAATACTTTATTTTCTCAAAAAATTATTAAAAATATTTTAAAATTTATTTTTAATATTTTGATTAATTTTTCAGTGGCATAGAATGTATTGTATGCAATTTTGAAAAAACTTAATTTTTTCAAAAAAATATAAAAAATATTTTGAAAATTATTTTGAATATTTTGATTAATTTTTCATTTAGTAAATGAGTTATACTTTCTATATCATTAATTTAAAACTAAAATATTGACAACTGCGCTCTCAGTGGAGTAGAATGTAATGTATGCAATTTTGAAAAAAAACTTGATTTTTATAAAATATATTTTGAAAATTATTTTGAACATTTTGATTAATTTTTCATTTAGTAAATGAGTTTAACTTTCTATATCAATAATTTGAAACAAAAATAATAACAAATGCGCTCTCAGTGACGTAATGTTAGCAATTTTTGAAAAAACTAAAATTTTTCAAAAACTTATTTAAAATATTATGAAAATTATTTTGACAAATTTGATTAATTTTTCATTTAGTAAATGAGTTGAACTTGCTATATCATTTGAAACTAAAATATTAACAAATGCACAGGTGCCTATTGAACACTAGCTACGCCACTGAAAGTGGTGGTTGTAATCGCTTATTATACATAAAACGTGCTTCAATAGCTGCGTTCGGCTATCTTACTCGAGTCACTCTGTTTACTCTTTTTGTTCTACGACCGTTCGGGTATTGTTTTTGGAGTGCACGGAATCATTTTTTTGCCGTTCGGCTATTACGGAGTAGAATAAAAAGAACAACTCTATTTACACTACCTCGACTAGTGTGGATATAGGAGTAGGCTGCAGAAATAGGCGCGTAGTTTAAAATCATTGCATTATGATTGACATAATATGGGGAAACAATAATTAGGCTACAATAAAAAACTCAAATAAAATTAGAGGGTTTGTGTAATTTATATGTTTTAATTGTATGTACATTTTGAAGTTATTAATATTTAGCAAAAGAAATTGGTTTTATATTTATGGATGAAAATTTAAGAAATATATTAAACAATTCTCCAAACAACCATGAAGAAAAACATAATTTATCCATTTTGTTGTATTTAATATGATGTGAAATATTTTTTTATTTGTTTGTTGTTTTGTTTGTTATTTGAGATTTGACACTGCAAACTCCTTAATGCGTTCGGCTAGTTTGACTCTAAAAACACCGTGATCACGTGACTAAACTACTCCAACACTACTCTTACTCCGAATTAATAGCCGAACGCAGCTAAAGTTGCCCTTTTAGAACCAAACAATAACACGTGTTCGTTTCCCTTTCCTAAAATCGATTCCCTTTAAAACCAAACTGGTTCTTGTTGTATTATTACTTCTGCCTGGTTTTATTACGCTACACAAATCACGTGCGAATCAACTGAAGTGGTTAGAAGCGCAATGCAACATTTATTAAAATAGCACCCACGTAATTTATTCAAATGAAAACTTGTATTTTAATCAACAAAACAGGATTAAAAAATATGTCACCTTGGATCATTTACAGTTGTAAATGCTATGCAAAAATGAAAATTTAAAGTAGCCATCAATGCATAAAATCACATTTACAAATCAACTTCCACTCAATTACACAACAGAATCTTGATTAATTATTATCTCTTTGGCCTTTCAATCAATCAGAGACTTTAACATTTAACATGCACTGTCGACTATTTAGCAAGAAGGTTAAATTAATTGAAATCTTTGAGATTTGATTTTGTTTAGTATGCGGTCCGTGCAGACTGAAATTTATTAATCCAATTACTGATACACTTGATTTCGCATCAATATGTCAAAACATTCAATTAATTTGTAATTAGTGTTGGTATAAATTGGTCATCCGCTTGCCGCACATTAATTATAACTAACTGTAGGGAAAGTAGCCGGTGATTAATTTAGCGAGACGCCTTAGATCCGCGCCGCCTCTTCGCCGCCTTGCTGCTGCTACTGCAACGGGATGTTCTAGCTAGCTAGAGCATCGATTAATTCGCTATTTTGTGCGGCGGCAATACCGTTTCGTGCCGTTAATTCGTCGGCAGTTTATCCACTAAAGCGCATCGTGACATTTATGCGAAATGGGCTTCTCGTTTGGGTGATTAATAATGACTTTGAAAAGTATTTAAAATGAAGTAGTTTACAACAGCTTGATGGATGTATATATGAAAAAAATTAATGAGGCAAACAATTTTAAAACAAATTTTAAGTAAAAACGCACAAATCGAGGCGGCAATATTTGGCGCTATATTCATAGCAAAATAGAACATTTATTCTAACTCAATCACAGACAATTGTTTCGGTTCTACAAGTCTCGTCAGGGTGCTTTGAATGACTAAATTGATGATGTAAATTAATCTTATTTAATTATTTAAATTAAAACTAAATATTTGTTAAATTGGGTGAATCGTAAATTCTGTCTTGATGTCATTGTGATCTCGGCTTACATAAGAGGTCTGCGGGTGGTGGTTCAGTGGGTGTCACGGTTGGACTCTTTATCCATTGAACTCTGTAGGCTGAATCCAGGTCCTCAGTCGGTAATAAAATCCACTGGCGACTGGTTCTACCATACTATACCATACTACTATCTCTTTCTATATTTCACACGAACTAAACGCGCTATCGCTATCGGAAACGCGCTGAAATGTCAATGCTGATAAATATCGGCAGGCATAAATCACAACTGCCTGTAACACGAAACGTGGATTTTACAAATGTGTTTGAACAATGAAACAACAATTAGTTGATTGTTTAAAAATTGAAATTTATATAATGTGTAATAAGTAAATAGATAATTATTAAAAGAAAGTTATTTCGTGTAGAAATTCAATAATGAGATAATTAATGTACTTATTACTGAATAATTTAAGCAAAATTTAAGGATGTTATATGGCTGGGAAAGATTGATCATTTTTATGAATTTCACTTGTTTATATTTTTACTAACAATTACAAAACGTTTCCACCCAAAAATATATATCAGGTAGAAGATGTACTACAAGAATTAAAAAATAAGTTTTTCTATAACATTTATTACATTCTACGCCACTGGGTGTGCATTTGTTAATATTTTAATTTCAAATTTGTGATATAGAAAGTTCAACTCATTTACTAATTAAAAAATTTATCATAATATTCAAAATTATTTTCAAAATGTTTTTTATATATTTTTGAAAGATTAAGTTTTTTCAAAATTTTATCCATTACATTCTACGCTACTGAGTGGATATTTATTAATATTTTAATATCAAATTATTGATATAGAAACTTCAACTCAATATCACTAAATAAGAATCACTTGCTATACGGGAATGCATTCCAAAAGTAATTCTACAAACAAATTTTGTTTCTCAAGCTCAACCGCTACATTACCTACTGCGGCGGTTAAGCTTGAGAACCAAATTTAATGGCGGCAACAACTTCCTCGAAGGCGTTATAGACACAACCATTTCCTAAACACATTTGTTGCTTAGTTGACTGCAGTGACAGTGTCTTTATCCAAAAATTCAAAAATTTGAAGAAAATACAAAAGCAATATTGTTATTATTATTGTAAGTTGGCAGCCATTAAAGCACTTAATATAGATTGTTTATGTTAATAGTTTAATCCTTTCTAAATGTACTGGTAAAAAAATAAATCGATTATCAAATTATTTGTAGAAGCAGCGATAAAGGAGAAGTTGCCGTTTTTGTTAAAATACTACAAATCAAGGTAGCGGTCGGTATGGTCTTAAGATTCAGATAAGACATCCAAAAATTCACTAAAGTTGAATTAAAAAATTGTTTATAACATACAATAATTTAAATATTTTCAATTTTGCTGTTTTGGACCCGGTAAACCGTAACTTAAGTCACTAAATTAATTTTGTTAACAAAACGATGATTAAATAATAATAATAACTTAAATAATTAAGATAATTCCGTGACAAAATGACTAAATAGAAGTCTTGTCAACAAATTAAACCGCAACCGTGAATCACACGTGCGATTCCAACCTCTCCCACAATTTTTTTCTAAATAATTTTATTAAACATTTCCATTACCTGCGTCAAGGTCTCAAACAAAACTGTTACGGAATGAAATCTAAATAAAAATATGTGTTATTATATTAAGAGGGTCAACCTTGAATAAAATTATTCTAAATCCTAATTATCGGTTAATCATATAACCGCATCTGCTAATTGGCAGCGTTACTCATTAAAACAATGTAGATAGAGGTAATGAGTTTAAATAAATTATTATAACAGATTAAAATTGAATATCTTATATTTATGCTCACGTCAGATTATGACACATTAATTTTGTATAATTTTATCACCCCGTGCGTAATGAGCCTATAACGCACGGCGTTTATTATATGATTCGTTTTTCTCAATCGACTATTATTCAATTCATCACGTAACTATTTCCAGATCTCGACTTCTCGGAATATATTATTGTGCCATAACAACGCGCCATCCTGTTTGATTTAATTTTCTTCAACAACCGGATTGCGATGGTTTTTGTCGATGAGGAGGCAATAATAATTTTGCTATGAATTGTGCTCACGTACCGGAAACCGTGCCGGACGGAAGTTGTACTTGCCCGAGCATATCTCCACCCACATAAATGCAGCAGTGTATGTATTTACGGACCTCTCCGTCTATGGAAGGTCACATTTTCTTTAATAATTATCAAGAAAGTGTACGCAGAATGCGTATGAGATATTTATCAGCGTGAATGTAAAGGATGCGAAAATTATAAGAAAAAATGTTGATGTAATTGAAGACGATTTCCCAACATTGTGTCTCTGTTTATGTTGTTATTTTTTTTAATGATAGATATTTTTATTGTTGTGCAACGGATGTTGTGTTTGTATGTGGATTGGTTGTTATGAACAGCACCTGCAATTTATGGAGTTATATAATTTATGGAAATTAGTGTGCTAGTAGTTTTGAAAATTGTAACTAAAGCATTAATTATATTTTAAATTTTGGCCCAAGTTAAGTTGAGTTTCATGGAGAACTAATAAGTTTTGAGTTGCAAATTCAAAATTTGAGTTTGAAAGGCTTAAATTTATTAAACAATTTAATAAAATAATTTTTGTATGATGAAATTTGCGCATAAATGATGCACAAAATCACTAATTTAAAGTTATTTTATGTTTTAGCTCAGTTAAGTTGAGTTTTTGTAAGAACTAATAAGAATTTTGAGTTGCAAATTAAAAATTTGAATTTTGAAAGCTCAATTTATTAAAAAATTAAATTAAAAAAATTTTGTATAAAAAAATTTGAGCATAAATAATGACAAAATCACAATATTGCTTCTTAAGTAGTTTTTTCTAAATTTTTATTGCAACCGTAGTAAAGTTTTGAATAAAGAATTACTAAATCTTGAATAAAACAAAAACTAATCGATAAAATTTAATCAAATTTGCCATGAATAATCTCTATTAAGAGCTTCAATGGCTGCCAACTTCAAAAATAGCAATATTGCTTTTTAAAATATATTTCCAAATTTTTGAATTTTTTATTAAATTTTTGGATAAAGATTTACTGAATTCTAAATAAAACAAAAACAAATCGATAGAGTTATGTCAAATTTACTATGAACAATTTCTATTAGATGCTTCAATGTCTGCCAAATTGAAAAACAACAAAATTGATTTTTAAATAGTTTTTTTCCAAAATTAAGAATTCGAATTTTTAAATAATGTTTATCTTAAATAAAATAAAAACTAAAAAACTTATCGATAGAGTTTCATAAAAATTGTCATGAACAATCTCCATTAAGTGCTTCAATGGCTGCCAACTTCAAAAATAGCAATATTGCGTCTAAAATACTTTTTGCAAATTTTTAAATTTGATTTTAATGATTTTTTGGATCAAAACTTACTGAATCTTAAATAAAACAAAAACTAATCAATGAAATTTTAAAAAAATTGTCATAAAAAAATCTTTGATAGGTGCTATGATGACTTCCAACTTCAAAAATAGCAATATTGCTTTTAAAATATTTTGTAATTCGATTTTTGCTAAAAGTTACTAAAATTTAAATAAATCAAAAACTAATCAACAAAATTTGATTAAATTTGTCACAAAGAATTTTTATTAAGTCCTTCAATAGCTGCCAACTTCAAAAACAGCAATATTGCTTTTAAGATATTTGTTCCAAATTTTTAAATCCAATTTTAGTCACTTTGTAGATACAGACTTACTAAAACTAAAATAAAACAAAAAGTAATCGATAAAACTTTTGTTATGAACAATCTGTAACAGATGCATCAATTGCTGGCAACTTCAAAAATAGCAATATTGCATTTAAAATATGTTTTCCAAATTTTTGAATTCGATTTTAAAGAATTTTTTGATCAAAACTTGCTGAATCTTAGATAAAACAAAAACTAATTGTTGAAGTTTAATCTATATTAAGTGCTTTAATAGCTGCCAACTTCAAAAATAGCAATATTACTTTTTGAGTATTTTTTTCTAAAATTTTAATTCAACTTTAGTGAATTATTGAATAAAGTCTTACTAAATCTTGAATAAAACAAAAACTAATAGATGAAATTTAATCAAATGTGCCATGAATAATCTCTATTACGTGCTTCAATGGCTGCCAACTTCAAAAACAGCAATATTGCTCTTTAAATATTTTTTAACTTTTGATTGTGACTTTAGTGAATTTTTGGATAAAGATTTACTGAATCTTAAATAAAACAAAAACTAATCGATGGAATTTTATAAAAATTGTCATGAACAATCTCCATTAAGTGCTTCAATAGATGCCAACTTTAAAAATAGCAATATTGCATTTAAAATATTTTTTTCAAATTTTTAAATTTGATTTTAATGAATTTTTTGATCAAAACTTTCTAAATTTTAAATAAAACAAAAACTAATCGATGAAATTTTATAAAATTTGTCATAAACAATCTCTATTAGGTGCTTCAATGGCTGCCAATTTCAAAAATAGCAATATTGCTTTTAAAATATTATTGACAAATTTTTTAATTCGACTTCTGCATAAAGAGTTACTAAAGTTTAAATAAATCAAAAACTAATAAACAAAACTTGATCAAATTTGCTACAAATTTTTTTTAATAAGTGCTTCAATAGCTGCCAACTTCAAAAATAGCAATATTGCATTTAAAATATTTTTTCCAAATTTTTGAATTCGATTTTACTGAATGTTTTGATCAAAACTTTCTGAACCTTAAATAAAACAAAAACTAATCAATGAAATTTTATCAAATTTGCCATGAATAATCTTTATTGGGTGCTTCAATGACTGCCAACTTCAAATATAGCAATATTGCTGTTTAAGTATTTTTTTCTAATACTTTGATTGTAACTTTAGTACATTTTTGGATAAAGACTTATTGAATCGTAAATAAAACACAAACTAAACAATGCATTTTTATCAAATTTGTTGTGAACAATCTGTATTAAGTGCTTTAATAGCTGCCAACTTCAAAAATATCAATATCGCTTTTCTTTAAGTTTTTAATTCAACTTTAGTAAATTTTTGAATGAAGACTTAATGAATCTTAAATAAAACAAAAACTAATCAATAAAATTTGATCAAATGTGCCATGAATAATCTCTATTAGGTGCTTCAATGTCTGCCAACTTCAAAAACAGCAATATTGCTTTTTAAGTATTTTTTCTAATATTTTAATTCAACTTTAGTGAATTTTTACATAAAAACTTACTAAATCTTAAATAAAATAAAAACTAATCGACAAAGTTTTATCGAATTTGCCATAAGTAATCTCTGTTAGGTACTTCAATTGCTGCCAACTTCAAAAATAACAATATTGTTTTTTAAATATTTTTTTCTAAAATTTTAATTTAACTTTAATGAATTTTTGAATAAAGACTTACTAAATCTTTAATAAAACAAAAACTAATGGATAAAATTTCATCAAATTTGCCATGAATAATCTTTATTATATGCTTCAATGGCTACCAACTTCAAAAATAGCAATATTGCTTTTTAAGTATTTTATTCTAAAATTTTAATTCAACTTGAATGAAATTTTTAATAAAGACTTACTAAATCTGGAATAAAACAAAAACTAATCGATAAAATTTTCACAAATTTGCCATGAATAATCTCTATTAGATGCTTCAATGGCAGCCAACTTCAAAAATAGCAATATTGCTTTTTAAGTTTTTTTTTTTTTTTTAATTTTTAATTCAAATTTAGTGAATTTTTGATTGAACACTTACTGAATCTTGAATTAAATAAAATTTAACCGATAAAGTTTTATCAAATTTGCCATGAATAATCTCTATTAGGTGCTTCAATGGCTGACAACTTAAAAAATAGCAATATTACTTGTTAAATATTTTTTTCTAAATTTTTAATTCAACTTTAGTGAGTTTTTAAATTAAAGCTTACTGAATCTTGAATAAAACAAAAAACTAATCGATGAAATTTGATCAAATATGCCATGAATAATCTCTATTAGTGCTTCAATGGCTGCCAACTTCAAAAATAGCAATATTGCTTTTCAAGTATTTTATTCTAAAATTTTAATTCAATTAGTGATTTTTTGGATTAAGACTTACCGAATCTTAAATAGAAAACAAACTAATCAGAGAAATTTTATAAAATTTGTTAAGAACAATCTATATTAAGTGCTTTAATAGCTACTAACTTCAAAAATAGCAATATTGCTATTTAATTTTTTTTTCTAAGTTTCTAATTCAATTTTAATTAGTTTTTGAATATAGACTTACTGAATCTTAAATAAAACAAAAACTAATTGACAAAGTTTAATTTAATTTGCCATGAGTAATCTCTGTTAAGTATTTCAATTGCTGCAAACTTCAAAAATAGCAATATTGCTTCAAAAAAAGTATTTCTTCTAAATTTTTATTTCAATCTTAGTCAATTTTTAAATGAAGACTTACTGAATCTTCAATAAAACAAAAATTGATCGATAAAGTTTAATCAAATTTACCAGTAACAATCTTTATTAGATGCATCAATGGCTGCCAACTTCAAAATTAGCAATATTTTACTTTAAATATTTTTTCCAATCATTTGATTTCAAGATTTGGAATTTTTTTATAAAGGCTTACTGAATCTTAAATAAAACAAAAACTAATCGATAAAGTTTTATCAAATTTGCTATGAACAATCTCTAATAGATGCTTCAATTGCTGCCAACTTCAAAAATAGCAATATTGCTTTTTAAATATTGTTTCCAAATTTTTTAATATAACTTTACTAACTTTTTGGATAAAGATTTACCGAATCTTAAATAAAACAAAAACTAATTGATGGAATTTTATAAAAATTGCCATAAACAATTTCCATAACGTGCTTCAATAGATGCCAACTTCAAAAATAGCAATTTAAAACATTTTTTCAAATTTTTTAATTCAATTTTAATGATTTTTTTGTTAAAAACTTACTGAATCTTAAATAAAACAAAAACTAATCGATGAAGTTTTATCAAATTTGCCATGAATAATCTCTTTTGGGTGCTTCAAAAATGGCAATATTGCTTTTCAAATATTTTTTTTCAAAATTTTGAATTCAAATTTTTTGCTTGAAAAACTTATTGAATCTTAAATAAAACAAAAACTAATCAATGAAATTTTACCAAATTAGCCATAAACAATTTCTATTGGGTGCTTTAATGGCTGCCAACTTCAAAAATAGCAATATTGCTCTTTAATTAATTTTGTTTCTAAATTTTTGAATTCAGCTTTAGTAAATTTTTAGATAAAGATCAAAAATAAAACAAAAACTAATCGGTGTATTTTTACTTTAACTTTGTTGGTATGCCGCAAAGTACTTGTAGATGCAAAGCGCTGTGCATGATCTGTACGTTTATACGGTATATGAAATAAATAGTCATTGCCTAAAACTCGACATAAAACATGAATACCAATTGTGCTGAAGAGTATATTAGTATTATATAATTTACCTATTATACATGTAGGAGTCTGTCATCCAGATTGTTTTAAGATTAGAGTTGAGGCAAACTTACCTGAAACAAAACAAAAAATACAGTTAGTCAAAAAATTACTTTTTTTAAACCAAATTTTGAAAACAATTCAGGTACATTTCAAAAACAGTTTAAAGTAACTACAAACCCCAAAAATACAATTCTGATCTTCATTGACATTTCTATGAGAAAACTCACAGCGTTTATAATTGAACCCCAGGTCATAGTTAGCCTTTAAATGGTACATTAATTAGTCTTTTGGTTTAACTTATTGCCTTCTTTCATCATTTTACAAAATTGCTACCAAACAATATATATTTCACATTTAAAATTCAAAAATAATTACCAAAACCAGGAAGAATAACGATTATCAAATAAAGGAAAGTAAATCTAAATACGATTACCTCATTGCATAAACAAAAACAATTTGCATCATTATTCCTCCATCAATGCAAAACAGGAAGCCTTATTTTGATCTTCCTAAAACTATCAAGAAAGTTACAAAATTTTATTAACAAACTCGGTGCAATTACCTTTGCAATTAAGATTTTTGTTTTATTTACGTGACTGTAAAAAACATGAGTAATTGGCCTCCAGCAGCGTATAAATAATATTTATATCTATCATCTCACACAAAAAATAAAGCAACAAAGAAAAGTGCATGACACACGTAATGAGAGGCAGACGCATTAATGTGAATTAAAACGATGATGATGATGAGTAATAAGCGAATTAAATGGACATACTCGGGGGAGATATGGCCATGCAAACCGGTATTCTGATAATTACATTAGCATACACACACACACCCTTCAGATAAGAATTGTTTTATATTTAATTAATTAATCAATTTTGCAATATTATGAAACATATTATTTTTTTTCCATTCAAACACATGTTCCAGTGAATCCATCCGAGTACACAACAGATAAAATTCCATCATTGCATGCACAATCGCCACCGAGAGCAGATGTGTTTATAGAAATATGAATCTCTTTGATGGCAGATGGTTGGTAATTTTTATTTAAAATAAAATATTACATCTCACTCTATTTGTGCGTTTAAATAATATAAAAAAAACCAGTTAGGTATTGATGTGCTTTTCCTTTTTTTAATGAAGAGGAAGCGCCCGGTTATGTAGAACTAGTTCTACAATGGATGCGAAGGTTGTGTAGAGTAAATTGTTAATTACATTGATATTTTATTATTGAACGGATGTGAGATGGAGGAGAGTAAGAGAGAGAATTCCAAGGGGACGGATCTGATTAGGCAATTTAATCCATTTATTAAGATCTACTGTGGGAATGCTTTTTTCGTCATCTTTTAGTCATTTCCAAATTATTAAATTAGTTTTTATATTCGTTACAGTAATAAGTCATTTATAAAAGTGTTATTGCAAAGAAAACGTGTGCGAAATGAATCTATTGTGACAGATAATATAAATGACATTATTAATTGTATATTTTATTTTTGTGATATTATAATGCTTGGAGATTGATTAAATAATTTTGTGGTTCTAAAATTGTTTATTTAATTTTTGTGATATTATATAGCTTAGAAATTAACTTAAATGAGTTTGATCAAGTTTTGTGATACTGTGCCGCTTCGCAATTGACACTAAATTCATTTTTGTGATATTATAATGCTTGGAGAATGACTTAAATAAGTTTTATGATATTGTGTTGCTTCGCGATATACACTAAAATTGTTTATTTTATTTTTGTGATATCACATGGATTGGAGATTGATTTTGTGATACCGTGTGACTTCGCAATAAATATTAACATTGGTTACTTCATTTTTGTGATATTATATTGACTTAAATGAGTTTAGTGATACTGTATCGCTTCGCAATTAATATTCAATTGTTTTTTTTTTTATTTTTGTAATATTTTATTGCTTGGTAATCGACTTAAACAAGTTTTGTGATAATAAGTCGCTTCGCATTTAACACTAAAAGTGTTTATTTAATTTGTGTGGTACTACAATGCTAGGAGATTAATTTAAATAAGTTTTGTGATACTGAGTTTGCAATTAACAAACTTAATTTTTGTTATATTTGATTGCTTGAAGATTAACTTTAATAAGTTTTGTTAAATTTTGTGATACTATGTCGCTTCTCGATTGACACTAAAATTGTTTATTTATTTATGTGATACTTTGTCGCTTCGCGATTAAAACAAAATTTATTTATTAACACTTTATTTCATTTTTGTGATACTATAATACTTAGACTTAAATAAATTTGTGATACTGTGTCGCTTCGCGATTGACATTCAAATTGTTCTATTTATTTTTTGTGATATTTTATTGCTTCGTGATTTAAACAAGTTTTTTGATACTGAGTCGCTTCGCGATTATCACTAAAAGTGTTTATTTCATTTTTGTGATTTTTGAACTTAAAGTTCTGTGATACTAAGTCGCCTTGCGATTGACACTACACTTGTTTATTTTATTTACGTAATACTACGTCACATCGCGGTTTTGTGATACTATGTCGCTTCGCGATTTACACGAAATATGATTATTGTATTTTGTGATACTGTGTCGCTTCGCGATTGACACTAAATGTGTTTATTTAATTTTTGTGATACTGTAATGCTTGGAAATTCACTTAAATGAGTTTTATTAAACGTGATATTATGTCGCTTCGCAATTAACACTAAAATTGTTTGTATCGTGCTTAGTTTATAAGTTTTGTGATACTAAAATTAAATTTTGTGATATTTATATTGATTGCTTAATCCACAACAATAACAAATTTATTATTTTGATTCAGTAATATGATTGGAAGTTTCGTCTATATAACTGTCCAAACCTTGTCAAACTCCTTGATGCATGAAGGTAAAAAGCACCAACAAATCATACACATGCCATTCGTCTACATACAATTACAATGATTATTATTCAAAACAAGGTCCGGTACATTATGCTAGCACATACACATGCAGGTTAACAAACTCAACCGTGAAAAAATAATATTAATAATAACGCATCGTGTATGAATATAGTTTCAGTGCCGATCACTTTTGTATTGCGTCGCGACGCTTGCCTATAAATACAATTCCACGTTCCGCATAAAGCTCGAGTAAAGAAGAAGAAGAAGAAGTCACTTTTGTATGTCAGTGTCAGGTGAAAAATACCGGAGAGAGGAGAGGAATGCCGATGTGTGTTGTGGTTTTGCGTGATCCTTCCGAATCTTTTTCAGATGACTCACCCAACCAATTAAACGTATACGCTTAAAAAACACGTTATGGAAGAACTGGAAGTCGTAAATGGTTTATGTATTCATTTATTAAAGGTTCAATGTATTATTGTTGTGTCGGTGTTGATTTTGAAGATAACTTTTGCATTATTTTTGTAAATAATTAGAAAATTTTTGAAAAAATATTTTTTCTAAATTTCTAAATAAATCGTTTCCTATTTTTAATATCAATCAAAAATTAATTTTTGCAAAAATATTACAAAAATTATTTATAACCATATTTATCGATTTTATGAACAGATTTAGTAATTTTTAGTTAGTTTAAAGCCGGATTAAGTAATTTAAAATCAAATTTAGTAATTATAAAACCAAATTATAAAATTAGCAAACTTTATTTTGCTATTTCATTGATTTTATGGCTAGATTTAAACTTTTAAGACCGGATCTATCAATTTTATAATCAAATTTAGTAATTTTTAGACCAATTTATGGCCAGAATTATTTGTTAAATTTAGAAAATTATAAAATTTGAAAATTATTTCCTTGTTTTTATGGCCAGATTTAAATTTTTAAGGCCGGATTGATCGATTTTCTGACCCGATTTACCAACTCCAGCTAAATCTTTTGACCGTCTACATGGTCTGTTGCCCTCCCACCCGCCCAAGGTTTGTTATCAAAATATTTATTAACAAACACTAAGGCGGGCGGAAGAAGATCTATTAATCGTCAACATGCTCTGAAATAACCCGCTCAAATGTTTGTATAGTAATAGCGGAAGTAAAATTTCAGTTCAAACTTTTGACCTTCTATATGCTCTGGAGTTACCCAACCACTCGCCTAAGAGTTTGTTATCAAAAGATTTATTTACAATCACTTAGAGGGTTGGTACAATTATGTACAGTTTTAGTTGAAACTAATGATCGTCATAAGTTGTTTTGAGCATTTTTTATGCAATAAATAAGGTTTTTAGGCTATTTTGGCCATATTTGGAGCAACAGAGATTTTTTGAACAAATTTGGCTATTTTTCGGTGCCAATAAATGGTGTTTGAGCAATTTTTTGGGCAAATTTAGCCATTTTCTTGCTTTAAATATGTATACTATTTATATTTGTTGTGATGAAACATTTTTATTAAAACAATAAGAATTTTTTGAACAGATTTGGCCTTTTTTTAAACCAACAAATAGACTCAAAATTAATTTTTGATACATTTTAGATTTATAGCAAATTTAGCAATTTTTAAACAATTTTGGCTATCTTTTTATGCAACAAACAGGCGCAGAAGTAATGTTTGATACACTTCAGACAATAAATGATGTATTCAGCTATTTTTAATGCAACAAATAAAGGTTTTTGAGCAACTTTAGCAATTTTTTCTTTAAATGTATCATGTACTAATTCCAATTGTGATCATAAAACATTTTCATTGATTTTTATTAAAGCAATATAATAAATATTTTTAGCTATTTTACTAATAAATTTTGATAAATTTCAGATAATTTGAGCCATTTCAATAATATGGTTTTTTAAACTATTTTTTACTAAACTAAACGTGTACACTGCACGCAATTGTTATAAAACAGTTTTATCAATTTTTGTTATTTATATTGAATGAAAAACGATTAAATTTACTTTAAAAAACGTATTGCTAACTGATATTGTTACAACAATAAACAAGTTATGATAGAATTTCAATTCTTATTAAAATCAACTTCTTATCATAAGTCCTAAAATAAGGCTTTAATCAATTTTTATTATTTATATTGAATTAAAAATAATTAAATTTGCTTTAAAATAACGTATTAGGCATTGATATTGTTATAACAATAAGCGAGTTATGATAGAATTTCCATTCTCATTACATAGACTTTTAAGCAAACTTCTTATCATAAGTCCAAAAATAAAGCTATAATCAATTTTTGTTATTGATTATGAATTAAAAACAATTAAATTTGCTATAAAAAAACCTATTGCTAACTGATATTGTTACAACAATAAGCATATTATGAAATAATTTCAATTCACATTAAAACAAATTTTCAGCAAACTTCATATCATAAGTCCTAAAATAAGACTTTAATCAATTTTAGTTGTTCATATTGAATTAACAAAAATTAAGTTTGCTTTAAAATAACGTATTGGGAATTGATATAATTACAATAAAAAAAAAGTTATGATAGAATTTCAATTTTCATTTTAATCGACTTTAAACAAACTTCTTATCATAAGTCCTTAACTAAGGCTTTAATCAATTCTTGTTATTTATAATAAATTAAAAACAATTAAATTTGCTTCAAAATAACGTATTGGAAATTAATATTGTTAAATTAATAAGCAAGTTATGATAGAAATTCAGTTCTTATAAAAATCAAATTTAAGCAAACTTCTCATCATAAGTCCTAAAATAAAGCTTTAATCAATTTTTGTTATTTATAAGAAATTGAAAATAATTAAATTTACTTCAATTAACGTATTGACCATTGATATCGTTACAATAATAAGCAAGTTATGAAAAAATTTAAATTCACATTAAAATCAATTTTCAGCAAACTTCCTATCATAAGTCCTAAAACAAGACTTTTATCGATTTTTGTTATTTATAATGAATTAAAAATAATTAAATTTGCTTTAAAATAACGTATTGAACATTAATATTGTTACAACAATAAGCAAGTTATGATAGAATTTCAAATCTCATTAAAATCAACTTTAAGCAAACTTCTTATCATAAGTCCTGAAATAAGGCATTAATCAGTTTTTGATTCTTATAATAAATTAAATCGAATTAAATTTGCTTCAAAATAATTTATTGGGAATTGATATTGTTACATTTATAAGCAAGTTATCATAGAATTTCAATTCTCATTAAAATCAACTTTAAACAAACTTTTTATCACAAGTTCTAAAATAAGGCTTTAATCATTTTTTGTTATTTATATTAAATTAAAAACAATTAAATTTGATTTAAAATAACGTATTGAGAATCAACATTATTACAATAATAAGCAAGTTATGATAAAATTTCAATTCTTATTAAAATCAGCTTTAAGTAAACTTCTTATCATAAGTTCTAAAATAAAACTTTAATCAATTTTTGTTATCAATAATAAATTGAAAAACAATTAATTTGCTTTAAAATTACGTATTGAAAATTGCTAATGTTACAATAATAAGCAAGTTATGATAGAATTTCAATTCTCATTAAAATAAATTTTCAGCAAACTTCTTATCATAAGTCTTAAAATAAGGCTTTAATCGACTTTTATTATTTTTAATAAATTGAATATAATTAATTTTGTTTTAAAATAACGTATTGGAAATTAATATTTTTACATTAATAAGCAAATTATGATAGAATTTCATATCTCATTAAAATCAACTTAAAGCAAACTTCTTATCATAAGTCCTAAAATAAGACAAATCAATTTTTGATGATTATATTGAAGTAAAAATAATTAAATTTGCTTTAAAATAACGTATCAGGCATCAATATTGTTACAACAATAAGCAAATTATGATAGAATTTCAAATTTAATTAAAATCAATTTTCAGCAAACTTCTTATCATAAGTCCTAAAATAAGGCTTTAATCAATTTTTGTTATTTATATTAAATTAAAAATGATTAAATTTGCTTTAAAATAACGTATTTGGAATTGGTATTGTTACAATAATAAACAAGTTATGATAGAATTTCATATCTCATTAAAATCAACTTTAAGCAAACTTCTTATCACAAGTTCTAAAATAAAGCTTTAATCAATTTTTGTTATTGATAATAAATTAAAAACAATTAAATTTGCTTCAAAAAAACGTATTGCTAACTGATATTGTCACAACAATAAGCAAACTATGAAAGAATTTCAATTCACATTAAAACTAATTTTCAGCAAACTTCTTATCATAAGTCCTAAAATAAGGCTTCAATCAACTTTTGTTATTTTTAACAAATTGAATATAATTAAATTTGCTTTAAAATAACGTATTAGGAATTGCTATTGTTGCAATAATAAAAAAGTTATGATAGAATTTCAATTCTTATTAAAATCAATTTTAAGCAAACTTCTTATCATAAGTCCTAAAATAAGACTTTAATCAATTTTTGTTATCTATATTGAATTAAAAATAATTAAATTTGCTTTAAAATAACGTATTTGGAATTGATATTGTTACATTAATAAACAAGTTATGATAGAATTTCATATCTTATTAAAATCAACTTTAAGCAAACTTCTTATCATAAGTCCTAAAATAAGACTTTAATCAATTTTTGTTGTTCATATTAAATTAACATTAATTAAATTTGCTTTAAATAACCTATTGGGAATTGATATAGTTATAATAATAAAAAAGTTATGATAGAATTTCAATTCTCATTTTAATAGACTTTAAACAAACTTCCTATCATAAGTCCTCAACTAAGGCTTTAATCAATTCTTGTTATTTATAAAAAATTGAAAATAATTAAATTTATTTCAATTTAACGTATGACCATTGATATTGTTACAATAATAAGCATGTTATGAAAAAATTTAAATTCACATTAAAATCAATTTTCAGCAAACTTCTTATCATAAGTCCTAAAACAAAACTTTAATCAATTTTTGTTATCTATATTGAATTGAAAATAATTAAATTTGCATTAAAATTACGTATTTGGAATTAATATTGTTACATTAATAAACAAGTTATGATAGAATTTCAATTCTCATTAAAATCAAATTCTTATCATAAACCGTACAAAAAGCTTTAATCAAGTTTTGTCATTAATAATAATATTTTTATTAAAAAAATTAAGTAAAATTGAATTCTCTATAATATTTATAAAAAGTATTTTTTTTAAATTTTCAGTAATAATTTGATAATATTGAAATTTTTGCAAAATTAATCAAAAAACTGCAAATAACTCGCTTATTTTGGAAAATTTTAAAAATGTATTAATAAGAAATTTTAAGCAGAATTGAATTTACTACAAAATTTATAAAAAGCAATTTTTGAAATTTTTTGAGTTAACTTGATTATATTGAAATTTTTGCAAATTTGGTCTACAAACTGTAAACAATTTGCTTATTTTGAAAAATTTTAAAAACGCATTTATAATAATTTTTAAGCAAAATTGAATTCTCTACAAAATTTATATAAAGTAATTTTTAAAATTTTCAGTGATAACTTGATAATACTGAGATATTTGCAAATTTTATCAAAAATCTGTAAACAACTTGCTTATTTTTGAAAATTTTAAAAATGTTTATATAATTAATTTTAAGCAAAATTGAATTTTCTACAAACATTTTAATTTTTTTTTTATTTTGAGTAATAATTATAATTCTATAATTAATTCTGAGATAATTGCAAATTTTATCAAAAAACTGTTGACAAGTCGCTTATTTTGGAAAAATTTGAAAGAGCTTTTATGAAAATTAAGCAGGATTAAATTCTCTACAAAATTTATAAAAAGTCTTTTTTGAAATTTTCAGTGATATCTTGATAATATTTAGATTTTTGCAAATTTGATCAAAAAATTGTAAATTTGCATATTAAAAAAAAAGACAAAAAAGTTTATATAATTTTTTTAAATTAAAATTGAATTCTCTACAAAATTTACGAAAGAAATTTTTGGAAATTTTTATTAATAACTTGGTAACATTGAGATTTTTAGAAAATTTATTAAAAAACTATTAACAACTCGCTTATTTTGAAAAAAATTGTAAATAAATTAATAAGAAATTTTAAGCAGAATTAAATTCTCTACACAATTTATTAATTTTATTGCAGTTAAATGCATTTTGTACAAGTTAACTGTAACTAGCGACAGTTAAAAACTAATTTCAACAGTTAAATAGACACTTAACTGCATTTTCAACAGTTAATTAAGTAATTTTGACTTTTAACTGTAATTTGTAGACAGTTGATTATTTCTATTAAAGATTCGTTATTATTTTCACAAAAAAACGTTGATTATTTAAAAAAAATATTTATTTTTAAGCAATTCGTCATTTGTTTACCTTACCATGCAAATAAAATATAAAGAATTCCTTATTCTAATCCAAATTAGCACTCTTAACACTAAGACCTTTCACTTTGAAAACTAAACTACAACTACTGCAACAAAATAAATACATAAATATCAAATAAATAGGATTATCATCTATTTTCTTGTTAAACCGGATTAGGCTTCCTTTGTTAACGGCAAGATGCATTCCAACCCCAATTGCTTGTTAGCACCCTTTAAATAAAACCCATTATTAAATAGGACATAATGGGACAACATTATTTCCACTGAAGTTAATGGCCAATGAAGATGGATCCCGTGCGGTTGTTTACACTAAAACGGGACACACAACAATTGAGAGTTAATCGAGCAATAAAATATTTTATAAAAGAAAACGGTTAGATTAGTAGCAATGTCTGATTAATAAAAACTTAATTTGTAGGATAATGCAATTTATTTTAGCAATTTTTCACCAATTTTATGTCAATAATATGTAAATTCAACCATTTTGCATTCTGAATTGAAAATTATCTATTAGCTATCAATTCCCTGGCATTTATCGCCTATTAAAAATGCACATCTATTACGGAGGCTATAAAATAGCTGCGATTAGTCATCTGAGCGAACGGTCAAGTAGTAGCTGAGACCTGGCTTGAGCCTTTTGTTTGCATCGTTCGTTGGTTGGGAAATCTTACTACAGAACTGACCTATTAAATAAAGAAAGGCGAGCACAATTAGTGTGGTCGTCTATGCTTCCTGCAAACCGTGGCTTTTTTAATTGAAAACGACGAAGAGGCAACTTGCCAACTCAAATAAGTCCAAGGGCAAGGCTCATGAATAATGTGAAAATATCATATAAGTCTTACAAAATATTATTAATTCAATTGAGAGCAATCTTATAATGTTAATTAATAGCTGCAAACTTTAAAAATAATAATACATATTTTACTTTACATTTACATTTTTGCAAACTATTAAATTCAGTTTTAGTAGATTTTTGAATAAGGACTTAGTAAATCTTTAAAAAAACAAAAACTAATTGATGAAATTTGATCAAATTTGCCATAAACAATCTTTATTGGGTGCTTCAATAAGTACCAACTTCAAAAATTAAAATACTTTATTTAAGATATTTTTCGCAAATTTTTGAATTCAGTTTTAGTAGATTTTTAAATAAGATCGTAGCAAACCTTTAAAAAAACAAAAACTAATCGATGAAATTTTAGCAAACTTGCCACGAAGTATCTTTATTAGATGCTTCAATAACTACCAACTTCAAAAATTAAAATATTTTACTTTAGATATTTTTTGCAAATTTTTGAATTCAGTTTTTGTAGATTTTCAAATAAGGACTTAGTAAATAATCTTTAAAAACACAAAAACAAATCGATGAAATTTTATCAAATTTGCCATGAACAATCTTTATTAGGTGCTTCAATGACTATCAACTCCAAAAATTAAAATATTTCACTTAAGATTTTTTTTGCAAATTTTTGAATTCAGTTTTAGTAAATTTTTGAATAAGGACTTAGTAAATCTTTAAAAAAACAAAAACTTATCGATGAAATTTTATCAAATTTGGCATAAACAATCTTTATTAGGTGCTAAAATATTTTACTTTAGATATTTTTTACAAATTTTTGAAATCAATTTTGGTAAATTTTTGAATAAATCTTTGAAAAAACAAAAACTAATCGATAAAATTTGATCAAATTTGCCATGAACAATCTTTGTTAAGTGCTTCAACGACTGCTAACTTTAAAAATTAAAATATTTTACTTTAAATATTTTTTGCAAATTTTTGAATTCAGTTTTAGTAGATTTTTGAATAAAGACTTGGTAAATCTTTAAAAAAACAAAAACTAATCGATGAAATTTTCTCAAATTTGCCATGAACAATCTTTGTTAAGTGCTTCAACGACTGCTAACTTTAAAAATTAAAATATTTTACTTTAAATATTTTTTGCAAATTTTTGAATTCAGTTTTAGTAAATTTTTGAATAAAGACTTAGTAAATCTTTAAAAAAACAAAAACTAATTGATGAAATTTTATCAAACTTGCTATGAACAAACTTTATTAAGTGCTTCAATGACTACCAACTTTAAAAATTAAAATACTTTACTTTAAATGATTTTTGCAAATTTTTGAATTTAGATTTAGTAGATTTTTGAATAAAGACTTAGTAAATCTTTAAAAAAACAAAAACTAATTGATGAAATTTTATCAAACTTGCCATGAACAATCATTATTAGATGCTTCAATGACTGCCAACATCAAAAATTGAAATATTTTACTTTAAATATTTTTTGCAAATTTTTGAATTCAGTTTTAGTAGATTTTTGAATAAAGACTTGGTAAATCTTTAAAAAAACAAAAACTAATCGATGAAATTTTCTCAAATTTGACATGAACAATCTTTGTTAAGTGCTTCAACGACTGCTAACTTTAAAAATTAAAATATTTTACTTTAAATATTTTTTGCAAATTTTTGAATTCAGTTTTAGTAAATTTTTGAATAAAGACTTACCAAATCTTAAAAAAAAACAAAAACTAATCGATGAAATTTTATCAAATTTGCCATAAAAAATCTTTATTAGGTGCTTAAAGGACTACCAACTTCAAAAACTAAAATATTTTACTTTAAATATTTTTTGCAAATTTTTGAATTCAGTTTTAGAAGATTTTTGAATAAAGACTTAGTAAATCTTAAAAAAAAAGAAAACTAATCGATGAAATTTTATCAAATTTGCCATAAACAACCTTTATTAGGTGCTTCAATGACTACCAACTTCAAAAATTAGAATATTTTACTTTAGATATTTTTACAAATTTTTGAATTCACTTTTAGTAGATTTCTGAATAAAGACTTACTAAATCTTTAAAAAAACAAAAACTAATCGTTGAAATTTTATCAAATTTAGCATAAACAATCTTTATTAGGTGCTTTAATGACTACCAAGTTCAAAAATTAAAATAATTTATTTTAGAGATTTTTTGCAAACTTTTGAATTCAGTTTTAGTAGATTTTTGAATAAAGACTTACTAAATCTTTAAAAAAACAAAAACTAATCAATAAAATTTTATCAAATTTGCCATAAACAATCTTTATTAAGTGCTTCAATAATTACTAACTTCAAAAATTAAAATATTTTACTTTAGATATTTTTTGCAAATTTTTGAATTCAATTTTTGTAGATTTTTGAATAAATCTTTGAAAAAACAAAAACTAATCGATGGAATTTGATCAAATTTGCCATGAACAATCTATAATAGGTGCTTCAATGACTACCAACTTCAAAAATTAAAATATTTTGCTTTAGATATTTTTTGCAAATTTCAGAATTCAGTTTTAGTAAATTTTTGAATAAAGACTTAGTAAATCTTTAAAAAAACAAAAACTAATCGTTAAAATTTTATCAAATTTGCCATGAACAATCTTTGTTAGGTGCTTCAACGACTGCCAACTTCAAAAAGTAAAATATTTCACTTTAAATATTTTTTGCAAATTTTTGAATTCAGTTTTAGTAAATTTTTGAATAAAGACTTAGTAAATCTTTAAAAAAACAAAAACTGATCGATGAAACTTTATCAAACTTGCCATGAACAATCTTTATTAAATGCTTCAATGATTACCAACTTTAAAAATTAAAATATTTTATTTTTAATATTTTTTGCAAATTTTTGAATTCAGTTTTAGAAGATTTTTGAATAAAGACTTAGTAAATCTTTAAAAAAACAAAAACTAATCGATGAAATTTTATCAAATTTGCCAAAAACAATCTTTATAACGTGCTTCAACGACTACCAAAAATTTAAATATTTTACTTAATGTATAGTTTGCAAATCAAAAAATCTATTAAATAATTTCCCAAAACTAATTACCTCAATTAATTAAATTCCTTCAACTTGAATCAAATCCTCTCCTGTACACACACAAGTCGTTCTCCAAACACTATAAATATCCAACTGCAAGCAATTCCCTTCTTCACCTTCAGTTTATAAACATAACAAACACGCCAGGTTGATTTATATCCGTCTGGTTTTCCGCACACCCCGTGTATTTGCACAGGGGGTGCGTGCAAACATACACACATCCTCTCACACAGACAAAAAAACTATACTAATAAAGAGCACCAACTGTTGCTCGTTGTGTTCGCGTGTAAAAGGTCGCCACACAACACGCCACCCCTTCAATAATTTTTTTCCCTATAAAGTCGATGAAAGCAAAAGAGGCCCATTGACTGCTTATTCCCGACGAATGAGCTCATTACACACACAAAGCAGGGCTGGTAAATTTAGCTAAAAGTCACCGTTGCTTTTTTGGGAATACATTTCACGGTTCGTCGAGCTTTGCCATACAAGGGTGATGAAATCTTTGGTATTGAAAGAAATAATGCAAGGTTATTACCGAATTTAATAAAAAATCTGCATTACACGCAAATAGAGCAAAGTCCAATTACCTTTTTCTTTATTGTCACTTCTTGTATAATTATTAACTAAATTATCATGCGTTGAAGGTCGGATTTATGATATAAATACGGGGAGTTGTCACTTACAAAAGCATATTGTAAAGTCGCCAAGAACTAGCAAGATCTCCACAATGCAAACTGTAGTAAGTAATTTTTCTATTTAATTATTGTATTAAATTAATTGTTTTGTAATAGACTGTTGTAGTACTCGCCTGTTTGGCTGTTTTCGCCAGTGCTAAGCCATCCGGTCACTGGGGTGGTCATGATGATGGACAATGGCATGGAGAAGGTCATTGGGCTGGCCAATATCATGGTGGACATGGTGATGGTGGACATTGGGATGGTGCTTGGGATGATGGTCATTGGGATGATGGACATTGGGATGGTGCCTGGGACGGTGGTCACTCCAACGTAGTACATGGAAACGGAGCTACCCTTGTAGGACCAGCTGTAGGACACTCATCAGTTGTAGGACCATCTGCTCATGGACATGGATGGGCTGGTGCTGGTTGGGCCGGAGCTGGAGTATGGGGAGGATATGGACATGGACACGGACATGGAGTAGTAGTAGCTGGACCACATACCGTCCCAGCCACCATTGTAGGACCATCCGGTAAAGTACATGCTGATGGACTTTACGGAGTTGGACACGGACATGGAGGACATGGACATCATTGGTAAACGATATTTGCTCACGAATTAAGCTGACTGCCTTACACGTATGACAATTCTTTATATTTTTTTTTTGTAAATATATTGTATTATACTAAAATGTGTTCAATAAACAATAAGTGTTTTTAAAAAATGTTTTATTTATTCATCTAAATACCAAACCCAATTATGATTATTTATAGAAAATTTCATAAAAATTCATCAATTATTTTTCGTTTTATTTAAGATGTAATAACTACAAAAAATCAATTTCAAAAATTAATTTGCAAAAAATATTTAAAGAGGATTATTGCTATTTTTGAAGTTGGTAATCTTTGAAGCACCCAATAAAGATTGTTCATGGCAAATTTGATAAAATTTCATCGATTAGTTTTTTTTTTTTTAAGTCTTAATTCAAAAATCTATTAAACCTGAATTCAAAAGTTTGTAAAAAATATCTAAAATAAAATATTTTAACTTTTGAAGTTGGTAGTCATTGAAGCACCTAATAAAGATTGTTTATGCCAAATTTGATAAAATTTCATCGATAAGTTTTTGTTTTTTTAAAGATTTAGTAAGTCTTTATTCAGAAATCTACTAAAACTGAATTCAAAAGTTTGTAAAAAATATCTAACGTAAAATATTTTAATTTTTGAAGTTGGCAGTCGTTAAAGCACCTAATAAAGGTTGTTTATGCCAAATTTGATAAAATTTCATCGATTAGTTTTTGTTTTTTTTTTTTAAGATTTAGTAAGTATTTATTCAAAAATCTACTAAAACTGAATTCAAAAATTTGCAAAAAAATATTTAAAGTAAAATATTTTAATTTTTGATGTTGGTAGTCATTGAAGCACTTAATAAAGATTGTTCATGGCAAGTTTGATGAAATTTCATCAATTAGTTTTTGTTTTTTTAAAGATTTACTAAGTCCTTATTCAAAAATCTACTAAAACTGAATTCAAAAATTTGCAAAAAATATTTAAAGTAAAGTATTTTAATTTTCGAAGCTGGTAGTCATTGAAGCATTTAATAAAGATTGTTCATGGCAAGTTTGACAAAATTTCATCGATTAGTTTTTGTTTTTTTAAAGATTTACTAAATCTTTATTCAAAAATCTACTAAAACTGAATTCAAAAAATTGCAAAAAATATTTAAAGTAAAATATTTTAATTTTTGATGTTGGTAGTCATTGAAGCACTTAATAAAGATTGTTCATGGCAAGTTTGATGAAATTTCATCAATTAGTTTTTGTTTTTTTAAAGATTTACTAAGTCCTTATTCAAAAATCTACTAAAACTGAATTCAAAAATTTGCAAAAAATATTTAAAGTAAAGTATTTTAATTTTCGAAGCTGGTAGTCATTAAAGCATTTAATAAAGATTGTTCATGGCAAGTTTGACAAAATTTCATCGATTAGTTTTTGTTTTTTTAAAGATTTACTAAATCTTTATTCAAAAATCTACTAAAACTGAATTCAAAAAATTGCAAAAAATATTAAAAAAAAAATATTTTAATTTTTGAAGTTGGTCGTCATTCAAGCACTTAATATAGATTGTTTATGGCAAATTTGATAAAATTTCATCGATTAGTTTTTGTTTTTTTAAAGATTTACTAAGTCTTTATTCAAAAATCTACTGAAACTGAATTTAAAAGTTTGTAAAAACTATCTTAAGTAAAATATTGTTATTTTTAAAGTCAGTAGTCATTGAAGCACTTAATAAAGATTGTACATGGCAAATTTAATAAAATTTAATCGTTTAGTTTTTGATCTATTTAAGATTTATTTAGTCTTTATCCAAAACAAAACTGAAATCAAATTCAAAAACCTAAAAAAAAAACTTGAAAAGCAATATTGCCATTTTTGAAGTTGGCAGTCATTAAAGCACTTTATTAAGATTGTTTATAGCAAATTTGATAAAAATTAATCGATTAGTTTTTGTTTTATTGAAAAATAGCTAAGTCTTTACAAAAAACCACTAAATTTAAATAACAAATTTAAAAAAAATATTTAAAAGTATTGAATCCAGCCTATAAAGCATAAAATCCGGCTTTAAACTAATAAAATCCGTCTTAAATATCAGAAATCCGGTTTTATAATAACAAATCCGGCCTTAAAAGTATAAAATCCGGCCTACATTACACGATCCGGTTTTAAAATCAAAGATTTTAAAGGTTAAAATTTTAAATTCAAAAATATTAAATTTGGCTTAAAGTGCTTGAAATCTGGCCTCAAACTGATAAAGTTTATCTAAATGTTAAAAATCTTGCTTTAGCATAAAAAATCCGGCCTCAAATGTATTAAAATTCGGCTTTAAATGCATTGAATTTGTAATAATAATTAAACGATGATTTAAGTTTTTACCAAGTAGTGTTTGTGTTATATATAAAGGTCTCAACTATCCTTTGCATTAAATTTGGCTTTAAATTGATTAAATTGAGCCTTAATGTTAGAAATCCGGTCTTAAACTAATAAAAATCCGAAATAAATGCTAGAGATCTGGCTTAAAATAAAAAATCTTCGGCTTTAAACTAATAAAATTTAGCTTCAATGTTGGAAATCCGAATGTGAAATAAGAAATCCGGCATTAAACTGATAAAATCCGGCTTTAATGTTAAAAAAAACCAAATTTAAACAGATACTGGGTCTTTTTAATAATATTTTTATAAAAATGAGTACACTTTTCAACAGATTTTTGTATTTATGATATTTTATGAACAAAATTTTGCAGTTTTCAAACGTTTTTGATTGAATTTTGGTATTTTATAGTAGATTTTTAGTATTTAATACTTTTCAAAAAAAAAATTTTGATTCTTTCTGACAATATTTTATATCTTTATTTCACTTTTTAACTGTTTCTGGCTGGCTTTTTTTAAATATTTTAAAATTTTATGCCATTTTTAACTTTTCATAAATAGAATGTTAAAGTTTTTAACAGTTTGTAGTAAAGTTTGGTACCTTCTGATAATATTTTGAATGTTTCAATGCCGGATTTTGCTATTTTTGACTCCATAACAAAATAATAAATTAGTAGTTTAGACTGGAGTGGCCCACCCACCCACCAAAGTGTTCGTTATCAAAAAATTGCACTATGACCTTCTCTTGTGATAAAATAACTTCTGACGTCCAGAGATGTCAAACTACCAATTCCTTGATAATAAACACTTGGGTGGGTGGGTGAGCCACTCCAATCCAAACTACTGATTTGTTATTTTGTGTTGGAGTAACCCACCCACCCACCCAAGTGTTCCTTATCAAAAGTTTGCATGACAACCTTCTCTTGTAATAAAATGTCTTCCAACGTCCGCAGAGAAGTTAAACTACCAATTCCTTGATAACAAACACTTGAGTAATTGGGTGGGCCACTCCATAACAAAATAAAAAATCAGTAGTTTGAACTAGAGTGTCCGCAGAGAGGTCAAATTACAAGATCCTTAATAACAAACACTTGAGTGGGCGAGTGGGTTACTTTATAACAAAATAACAAACTAGTAGTTTGAATTGGAGTGGCCCACCCACCCACCCAAGTGTTCGTTATCAAAAAATTGCATTATGACCTTTTCTTGTGATAAAATGGCTTCTGACGTCCACAGAGAAGTCAAATTATTAGATCCTTAATAACGAACATTTAGAAAGATAGGTGGGCTACTTCATAACAAAATAACAAATTAGTAGTTTGGATTGGAGCCGAAAAACCGGCCTCAAAAGTGTCAAATTAAATTTTTAACATACAAACTTTGGCTTTAAACGCATGAAATCCAGATTTAAAATGATAAATTTTTTCTTTTAGGGTTAAAAATCTGGTTTTAAAATAAGGAAGTCAGCTTTAAACTGATAAAATCTAGCTTTAATATTTAAAATTCAGCTTTAAAATATGAAATCCGGCCTCAAAAGTATTAAATCCGGCTTCTTATCGTCATATAAAATTCGGCTTTAGTGTTAAAAATCCGTTTTCTAAACAAATTTTTTTACAAAACTTGTGTTTTTAGGCAATTGATTTTAATTTTTATCATATTTAGAACTTTTTTGATAATTTTCAGAAAAAAATGTATTTTTTGCAAACTTTTAAGCAATTTTTTATAGTTTTTGAGCGGCGTCTCATGCATTTCTTAAGGAACATAAGTTTTCAGTAATTTAAAAAAAAAAATTTTTTTTTTTTTTTTTTTTTTTTTAATCGAGTAATATTGCAAACCTATATTCATTTTAAACCATTTTCAATGCTCTAAATAATTGTACATCTTGCTATACCATGTAGAGAAGCATTAATTGTAAAAATCGTCAATTTTAAATTATCAAAAATCGCTCTAAAAACGCATTAATTGTACAAAACCAATTAAGTATTGTTTAGAAAACGAATTTGAAATGTTTCATTTATCAAAACTAAATAATAAACTGCATCTATAGCAATTGTTTAGAGCAAAATCGCTCAGAAAAAGCAATAAATCGCTTAGAACTTACTTGTACGTACAAAACTCATTGTAAATCGCTCTAATAAAGCTTGAGAAATGCATTTTTTGTAATTATTTAATTTAAAATGATTCTAAAAACGCATTTATTGAGTAAACTTGCAAAAAAATGTATTAAAGTTGTTAAAAATTTCACTAAAAACACAATAAATCGCTAAAAAACTTTTATACGCAAAAATCATTGTAAATCGCTTTAATAATGATCAAAAAACGCATTTTTGCTATTAATTGCAATATCTATAGCAATTGTTTAGTCCAAAATCGCTTCAAAACGCAATAAGTCGCTTAAAAAACGCAATAAATCGCTTAAAAACACTTTTATATGCAAAAATCATTGTAAATCGCTTTGATAAAGATCAAAAAACGCATTTTTGCAATTAATTGCAATATCTATAGCAATTGTTTAGTCCAAAATTGCTTAAAAACACAATAAATCGCTTAGAAATTACTTGTACGTACAAAACTCATTGTAAATCGCTCTAATAAAGCTTGAGAAATGCATTTTTTGTAATTATTTAATTTAAAATTATTCTAAAAACGCATTTATTGAGTAAACTTGCAAAAAAATGTATTAAAATTGTAACAAAATTTACTAAAACCGCAATAAATCGCTTAAAAACACTTTTATATGCAAAATTCATTGTAAATCGCTTTAATAAAGATCAAAGAACGCATTTTTGCAATTAACTGCAATATCTATAGCAATTGTTTAGTCCAAAATCGCTTAAAAACGCAATAAATCGCTTAAAATACTCAATAAGTCGCTAAAAAAACGCAATAAATCGCTTAAAAATACTTTTATATGCAAAATTCATTGTAAATCGCTTTAATAAAGGTCAAAGAACGCATTTTTGCAATTAATTGCAACATCTATAGCAATTGTTTAGTCCAAAATTGCTTAAAAACACAATAAATCGCTTAGAAAATACTTGTATGTACAAAATTCATTGTAAATCGCTTTAATAAAGTATGAGAAATGCATTTTTTTAAATTATTTAACTCAAAATGGTTCCAAAAACGCATTTATTAAGTAAACTTGCTAAAAAAATGTAACAAAAATGTCAAAAAAATTACTAAAAACGCAATAAATCGCTTAAAAACACTTTTATATGCCAAACTCATTGTAAATCGCTTTAATAAAATTTCAAGAACACATTTTTGCAATTAATTGCAATATCTATAGCAATTGTTTAGTGCAATGCAATAAATCGCTTAGAAAATACTGTTATGTACAAAATTCATTGTAAATCGCTCTAATAAAACTTGAAAAATGCATATTTTGCAATTTTTTAATACAAAATTGTTGTAAAAACACATTTATTGAACAAAATTGACAAAAAAATGTATAAAACAGTCAAAATTCCACTAAAAACGCAATAAATCGCTTAGAAAAAACATTTTTGTACTAAATGTATTGTAAATCGCTCAAAAGAAGCTTAAAAAATTCAAAAATAATGTAAAAACGCATTTATTTAAAAAAAATTAGTAAAAACTGTATAAAATTGACAAAAATTCGCTGTGATACAGTTTCCATTACAAGCAAAAACCAATGTCTTCAAACTATTTAGTCTAAAAATCAGTTAAAAACGCAATAAATCGCTTATAAAACCCTTTTATGTACAAAATTAACTATAAACTGCTTCAGTAAAGCTTAACCTACGCATTTGCTGTGATTGATTTCTATTAAATTGTTCCAAAAGCGCATTTATTACGGAAAAATGCTAACTCTAACAATAAAACCTAAGAAATTGTAAAAAACTACTCAAAAGCTAATAGAAAATAGTTGTAAGCAGGTATTTAATAGTTCATTTATTAAAAATTAATCATAAAACGCATTTACAACAATTGTTTAGTCCAAAATTAATTAAAAGCGCAAAAAATCGCTCAGAAAACCTTTTTACGTACCAAATAAAGTAAAAAACGTTTCATTAAAGCCTTGAAACCAAATTCGTTGTAACTAATTGAGTCAAAATTATTCTAAAAACGTATTTATTAAAGAATCTTAATTAAAAATTGCTAAGAAAACTTATTAAATTGTCAAAAATCGCTCAAAAACAATTGCTATTTTTATGTTTAATTTTTGATAAATTAACTAATCTAAATTTATTGTAAAAAAAAACTGATTAAAATTGTTTATAAAACGTATTTAAGATAATTAATTTATATCAAAAATTAATCATAAAACGCATTTACAGCAATTGTTTTGGCCAAAACTATCATAAAAATGCAAAAAATCGCTTAAAAAACACTTTTATGTACCAAATGTAGTAAAAAACGCTTCAATAAAGCATTAAAACCGCATTCGTTGTGACTATTAAAGTTAAAATTATTCTAAAAAGACATTTATTAAATAATCTTAATTGAAAATTGCTAAGAAAACTTAATAAATTGTCAAAAATCGCTCAAAAATAATTGCCATAAATGCGTTTTATGTTTAATTTTTGATAAATTAAGTAATCAATCATTTATTGCAAAACACTAATTAAAGTTGCTTAAAAATTGTATTTAATATAATTAATTTAATCAAAAACTAAACATAAAACGCATTTACAGCATTTTTTTGTCCAAAATTGTCTTAGAAAATGCAATATATCGCATAAAAATACTTTTTTTGTATAAAATTAATTGTAAACCAATTTTAAAAAAATGCAAAATGCATTTATTGCAATTATTTGATTCAAAATTGTTCTAAAAAAGCATTTATTAAAGAAGCTTAATTAAAAATTGCCAAAAAACTGTATTAAAATGTCAAATTCGTTCTAAAACCGGATTAATTGCACAAAACAAATTATTTATTCCAAAATCGCAATAAAATAAATTGCTCCTTAAATACTTTTTGTACAAAGCTAATTTTCTTTATCCAAAATTTTACTAGAAACAAATTCAAAAATTTGATATTTTTATAGTAGATATTGCAAACTAATTTTCATCAATGAAAGAAATGTGCTTTTTTGCATTTTCTAGTTACTACAATTAATGTAAAGCAATACGTGACAATACATATTTCATTTAAATTAATATTGTTCACATATGCAATGGCAAATAATATTGTTTGAATAATTTATGTGCTCGCTCTACATAATTTCTAAATCACGGCCACGAAGATAAGAGAATTATAAATCAGTAATTGTACCATCAACCAACGCCCCTTTGCTTTGCTTGCCACTTTCCACAACAATTACAGGAGAAAATCGAAAACACTTACTTACTTGTATAACGAAATAGAAAGAGAAAATTAGAACACAATCAATAAGGTCAATTATAATGATGCAATATCATCAAAAACTATAAATGATGTTATCGCTTTTATTCAATCCATAAAGTAAATAAACATAGCTCGCTGATGGCGGCGACGATGAAAAATGTTATTATTTTTACGGAATAATATTTATGCAAACGGCGTGTGAAATTGAAAAATATTTACATAAAGCTCGATGACTTCATTGAATAATAACAAGAGGAATTGCAGCTGAACGAATATGCGAACTATAATATTAAATTCTGTATTTTACAAAATTTAATCAATAGATTCTCAGTCATGTAATATTTATTAAATAAAAAACTATTAAGATAAGCGACTTTGCGTCTGCTTTGAAGGCGTTTTTATCTCTTTGACAAGTTTCCGGGATGTCTAATCTACTTTAAACCGAATTTCATCTCTCTCGCTTCACGTGCTGTATGAAGCCAACGAAAACTTTACCTGCTCCTTTGTAGTAAGAATCTCTGGAATGTCTTTTCAAGGGTCGCTTTCTTATAAATAACAATGAACTACACATTTTTTCTTGAATATTTAGCAATATAATATTGGTAATTAAACACATTACTCTCCCATGTCGACCCTTACTAAACATTTCATGTGCAGCGTACTCCCCCTTTTGCATTATGCATGACTTTTTGTACTAATTAACTAACTATCCAAACCACCACATCAGTTTCGGTGTGCGAAAACTCTTTTATTATTAATCCTAGCAATGTTTGCGCGTGCTAAATTCCCCGGTCATTAGAATTAGTTAAGCAATTGCGATCTGGCCTAATTGAACAAACTCACCGAAATTGCTCTTAATTAAACGCGATGAGACGCGAGGGCAGAATATTATTTTTAATTAATTAGAAAGCGCTATATTAACTTTTTTCTTAACTGTTAGTAAAGAGGGTTCGTTATCTCTTGCAAAATGATTTAATTATTAATTTAATTGAAGGTTTTATCAATCATATCTATTAAATTCATTAAGGTAATTGGATGTGAATGGTTATTAAGATATTTTTAAATTATTTATTTGATGTGTTTTTATTAAGCTGCGTTTGATGGATGAATCAGTAATATTTCTATGTAATAAATGGTTAATATTATGCAAAGTAATCAAAGTTTCCGAATCTGTTAAATAAAACAAAAATTAATCTATGGATTTTTATTAAATTTGCCATAAACAATCTCTATTAGGTGCTTCAATAACTGCCAATATCAAAAATAGCAGAATTAAAATTAAAAAAAAAATCAATTATTTGAACTTGCTGAATCTTTAATAAAACAAAAGCTAATTGATAAATTTTAATCAAATTTGCCATAAACAATCTCTAATTAGTGATTGAAGCAATTTAAAAAAAAAAAAAATTTTTTTATTTTTTATTAAAGAAAGTTAATTGAACTTAATCAAAATTATTAAATATTGCACAACTTTTAAATTGGTTTATTTGAAGTTTTAATATTTTTGGTCATATTATTGCAATTTTTAAATTTTCAAAAAAAAGTTATATTTATATTTTTAGAAAAAAACTGAAACCTTAGAAATTTTCGATATTCTTAGTTATTGGCTATATTTTTCCGATTTAACAATTAATTGAAATAATTGATATTTTTAGTTTTTAGCCATATTTTTTGTGTTTTTACAAAAAAAAATGATTTTTTGGTATTTTTCGATTTTTTTAGTTGTTGGCCATATTTTTGTGTTTTGGCAGAAGAAAATGTTAAATTTATTGAATTTTTTGAATTTTTTAAACTTTTTAGTTTTCAAATCGGAGGTTAAAATTTTGAAATTTTCAACATTTTTAGATTTTAGACATTTTTTTATATTTTGGCAAAACTTTAAAATTTCTAGTTTTTGAACAATTTTTGTGTTTTTTTTTTGTATTTAAATGTTCGATAATTTTAGTTTTTGATCATATTTTTGGTTTGAAAAAATGTTTGAAATTTTCAAATTTTTTAAATTTTGGAAAAAAAATGTTTTAATTTTTTTTATTTTTTGGGCAGCTGTCAAGTCTACTAGATCATTCATATTTTTGTATTTAGTTTTTAGCCATGCTTTTGTGTTTTGCCAAAATTATTTTTAGATTTTGGTTTGTGCTATTTTTTTTTATTTTTTTGTTTTTGGCCACATCTTTTTTGTTTTGAGAAAAAAATTGAAATTTGGTCTTTCATAACTTTCCGTATATTTTAAAACATTACTTCTTTCTCAATTGTCAAAATTAGAAAGATCTTTATTTAAACTTTATTGTACTAAAAAATTGTCAAAAGTACTAAGTAGTTCTCAGGAGTACTAAGCTGTTTCCAGTTAGAATTGATCAACTCCAACAAATTATTAGTAACTTTTAACTAGACCAGAACAGTTCCCAACTATACCTAAACTGTTTCCAAAAATACTAACTGTTCCCAAAAGTACTAATCTGAACCTAGGAATACTAAACTGTTGCCAGGAATACTAAAATGTTTCCAAAAGTACAAAGATGTTCCCAAAAGTACTAAACTGTATCCAATTAGTATTAATTTTTTCTAACAAATCATTAGTAATTTTCAAGTCCTCCTGAATTGTTCACAACTGTACCTAAACCGTGCCCAGGAATACTAAACTGTTTTAAAAATACAAAGCTGTTGCCAAAGATACTAAAATGTACAAAGAAGTACTAAGCTATTCTCAAAAGTACTAATCTGTTTCCTGTTAATATTGATCAATTTTAACAAAATATTTGTAACTTTCAAGTACACCTAAACTGTTCCAAAAAGTACTAAATAGTTTCCAAAATACAAAGCTTTTCCCAAAAGTACTAAAGTTAAGAATATCAATCTGTTGGTCAATTCCAATAAATTATTTGTAACTTTCAAGTGCACCTCAACCTGTTCCCAAAAGTACTATGCTGTTCTGAGTAAAACTAAGCTGTTGCCAAGAGTACTAAGATGTTCTTAATAGTATTGAGCAGTTAAGAAGTACTAAACTATTCTCAGTAAATATTATTCTGTCCTTAACTAACTTTCGCCTGAACTGCTCAAAATTGTACCAAAAGTATTTCAAACTGTCCCAAAGTACACTAAAAACATTCCAGTTACCATAAATCTGTTAAAAAGTCAAAAATGGTTTTGAAATGTTCTAATTCAACATTTTTTTCTTAAATTGTCAAAACTCGTAAGGTAATTTGAAATGCATTCTTATATAGTCAAAAAAAATCCTAAAATGTTCATGAAATGTTCTAAATTGCAAAAAATATTTCTAAACTGTCAAAAATGTTCCCAAGATGTTCTAAAGTGCAAAAAACTTTCTTGAATAGTCAAAATTTTTTCTGAAATGTTCTAATGTGCCAACATTTTTACCTAAATTGCCAAACATTTTCTAAAATGTAATAAAATATCAAACACAGTCTTCAGATGCTATAAAGTGCAAAAAAACTGTTCCTAAACCTTCAATAAATATTTTAAATGTTCCTGAAATGTTCTAAAGTGCAAACAATGTATTTGAATTGTCAAAATTGTTCTTAAGTGCACAAACATGTTTCTGAAATGTCAAAAATGTTCTAATGTGCAACAAAATGTTCCTATACTTTCAAAAACGTTTCTGAAGTATTCTTAAATACATTTTTTTCCAAAAATTTTTTTGTCAAAAAAATTTCTGAATTTAAATAAATATTTCGACAAGAAAAATGTCAATGTTCTTATGTGTTCTTAAGACGTTCTCAAATTAAAAAAAAAAAACGTTTCTAAACTTTCAAAAATGTTCTAAAGTGCAAACAAATAAATATAAAATGTTCCGAAAATGTGCAAAAGTACAGAAAATGTTCTTTAACTGTCAAAAGTGTTCCTAAGATGTTCTAGAGTACAAATAGAATTCCCAAACTTTCCTAAAATGTCCCTAAACTGTTAAAAATGTTTCTAAAATTTTCTAATGTGCAAAACAATGTTTCTAAAATGTCATAAAATGTCCCTAGGATGTTCTAAAGTACAAAAAAAAACTTTGAGAACGTTCTACAAATTTCTGAAAGGTTTGAGACGTTCTCAAATTTAAAAAAACATTTCTAAACTTTCAGAAATGTTCTTAAAATTTTCTACAGTGCAAACAAATAAATATAAAATGTTCCGAAATGTGCAAAAGTACAAAAAATGTTCTTTAACTGTCAAAAATGTTCTAGAGTACAAAAAAATCCAAAACTGTGCAAAAAATTTCCCTAAACTGTTAAAAATGTTTCTAAAATTTTCTAATATGCAAAAGTATTTCTTTGAAAACTTTGAAAACTTAATAGAAATTACTAAAATGATTCAAAAATATCTAAAAATTTTGTAAAGTTTAAAATTGTTTTATTATAAAAAAATTGAAAACTTTCTAAATTTTTATGAAAAGTTTAAGAACTTTCTGAAAATTTCTAAAAAGTTTGAAAACGTTTCAGGAGTTTCTGACAGTTTTGAAAACGTTCTAAAATTTTTGTGAAAAGTTTAAGAAAGCTTTAACAGATTTAAAAAGTTTCCGTAAAAGTTTCCGAAAGATTTAAAAACGTTTCAGAAGCTTCTAGAACATTCTAGAAGTTTCTGAATAGTTTGGAAACGTTCTAGAAGCTTTTGAAAAATCTGAGAACGTTTTAAAAACGTCTGAAAAGTTTGAGAGTAATCTAGAAGTTTCTGATAACGTTTTAAAAACTTCTGAATTTTTTTAAAATGTTCTAGAAATTTCTAAAAGATTTAAAAACAAGTTTATAAAAAGTTTAAAAACGTTTTGAAAACCTTTGAAAAGTTTGAGAACGTTCTAAAAGATTCTGAAAAGTTTGAGAACTTCCTGAAAATATCTGAAAAGTTTGAAAACGTGTTAGAAATTTCTGACAGGTCTGAGAAGTTTTAAAATTTGTTTAAAAAGTTTGAAAAAGTTTAAAAATATTTGAAAAGTTTCGAGTACGTTCTAGAAGTTTCTAAAAAATTTGAAAACGTTCTAGACGCTTAAAAAATGTTCCTGAAAGGTTTGAGAACTTTTTAGAAATTCCTGAAAGGCTTGAAAACATTCTAAAAGTTTTTGAAAGGTTTGCAAACGTTCTACAGTTTTGTTCAAATTTTGAAAACGTTCTGAAAGGTTTGAGAATATTTTCAGAAAAGTTTGAGAATGTTCTAGAAATTTTGAAAAGTATTATGAGTTGCTCCAAGTGTTCCAAAAAGTACTTGAACTGTACCCAAACTTATTTTTTAAAAGTATCAAACTGTTTGCAGTTAATAGTAATTAGTTCTAACAAAATATTAATAACTTGTGTGCACCTGAACTGTTGGAAACAGTACCTAAACTGTTTTCTGAACTACTTAACTATTCCCAGTTAATATTAATCTGTCCCAATAAATTTTAAGTAATTTTTAAATGTTTCAGTTACACCTAAACTGTTCCAAATTGTACTTTAAGTATTCCAAGCTATTCCTAAATCTACTAAGATATTTTCAAAGTATTATGAGTGTAGTGTTCCAAGATGCAACTAAACTAGTTTCGAACTGTACTGTAAGCTGTTCCAACAAACTATTAGTAACTTTCAAATGCACCTGAACTGTTCCCAAGCATTATAAGTAACTTTAAGTGTTCTCCGTTGCACCTGTACTGCTCCATATTGCTCCAAGACTACTGAGACGTTTTCATTTTACATTAAAATTTGTCAATGTATTACGAGTTATTGCACGTGTTCCAAAATAAACCTAAACTGTTCCTAAGAATACTAAACTGTTCTCAGAAGTACTAACCTGTTCTCAGTTAATTTTAATCTATTTACAAATTATAAGTAACTTTCAAGTGTTCCCAGTTACACTTAAACTGATCTAAACTGTACCTAAAGTATTCAAAATTTGTTGGTGTACAAAGTTCGAGTTAACATTAATCTGTTTCAACGTATTATGATTAATATGCCCTTGAATTGTTCCAAACTATACTCCAACTAACTTTAAAAGTACTAAACCAATCTCAGTTAATATTTATCAGTGCTAACCAATTATTAGTAACTCTCAAGTGCACCCAAACTGTACCTAAACTCTTCCCAACTCAAACTGATCGGTTCCAAAAACTACAAGTAACTTTCAAGTGCACCTAAACTATTCCTAATTAATAATGATCTGTCCCAATAACTTATAAATAACTATCAAGTGTTCTCAGTTACACCTAAACTGCTCCAAACTGTACCTAAAGTATTCCAAGCTGTTTCTAAATCTACAGAAATGTTTTTAGTTTACATCAAATGTTCCAAAAAGCACCTAAACTGCACTCAACTCTACCTAAACTGTTCCCAAAAGTACTATGCTATTTCCAGTTAATATAAATCTGCCTCAATAAATTATAAAGAACTTTGAAGACTTCCAAGGTGCACCTGAGCTGCACAAAATTAAACCTAAAGCATTTCAAGCTGCTCCTGTTCAACAAAGATGTTTTCAGTTAACATTAATATTTTTCAATGTGTTATGAGCTACTCAAAGTGTTCCAAAATGCACCTAAATTGTTCCCAGTTAATATTAATCGGTCCCAATAAAATATAAGTAACTTTTAGTTATTCCCAATTACACCCAAACTGCTCCAAACTGTACCTAAAATATTCTAAGCTGTTCCTAAGTATACTGAGATGTCCAATTAATTAGAATAGAAACTAGCTTTATTATTATTACCTTTTATTCATATGTATCTGATTGTTATTCATAGAGTAGAATTGGTGGGTAAACTTACCTAAAACAAAAAAAAATAATTGATAGTAATTGCCAAAAACAAAAACTAATCAATAAAATTTTATCAAATTTGGCATGAACCATCTTTATTAGGTGCTTCAATGACTACCAACTTCAAAAATTAAAATATTTTACTTTAGATATTTTTTGCAAATTTTTGAATTTAATTTTAGTAGATTTTTGAATAAAGACTTAGTAAATCTTTAAAAAAGCAAAAACTAATCGATGAAATTTTATTAAATTTGCCATGAACAATCGTTATTAAGTGCTTCAATGACTACCAACTTCAAATATTAAAATATTTTACTTTAAATATTTTTTGCAAATTTTTGAATTTATTTTTAGTAGATTTTTGAATAAAGACTTAGTAAATCTTTAAAAAAACAAAAACTAATCGATGAAGTTTTATCAAATTTGCCATGAACAATCTTTATTGGGTGCTTCAATGACTACCAACTTCAAAAATTAAAATATTTTACTTTAGATATTTTTTGCAAATTTTTGAATTTAATTTTAGTAGATTTTTGAATAAAGACTTAAAATATCTTAAAAAAAAAAACAAAAACTAATCGGTAAAATCTTATGAAATTTGCCATGAACAATCTTTATTAGGTGCTTCAATGACTACCAACTTCAAAAATTAAAATATTTTACTTTAGATATTTTTTGCAAAATTTTGAATTTAATTTTAGTAGATTTTTGAATAAAGACTTAGTAAATCTTTAAAAAAACAAAAACTAATCGATCAAATTTGATCAAATTTGCCATGAACAATCTTTATTAGGTGCTTTAATGACTACCAACTTCAAAAATTAAAATATTTTACTTTAGATATTTTTTGCAAATTTTTGAATTCACTTTTAGTAGAATTTTTGAATAAAGACTTAGTAAATCTTTAAAAAAACAAAAACTAATCGATGAAATTTTATCAAATTTGCCATGAATAATCTTTATTAGGTGCTTTAATGACTACCAACTTCAAAAATTAAAATATTTTGCTTTAGATATTTTTTGCAAATTTTTGAATTCAGCTTTAGTAGATTTTTGAATAAAGACTTCTTAAATCTTAAAAAAAACAAAAACTAATCGATGAAATTTTATCAAAGTTGACATGAACAATCTATATTATGTGCTTCAATGACTACCAACTTCAAAAATTAAAATATTTTACTTTAGACATTTTTTGCAAACTTTTGAATTCAGTTTTAGTAAATTTTTGAATAAAGACTTGGTAAATCTTTAAAAAAACAAAAACTAATTGTTAAAATTTTATCAAATTTGCTATGAAAAATCTTTATTAGGTGCTTCAATGACTACCAACTTCAAAAATTAAAACATTTTACTTTAGATATTTTTTGCAAATTTTTGAATTTAATTTTAGTAGATTTTTGAATAAAGACTTAGTAAATCTTTAAAAAAACAAAAACTAATCGATAAAATTTGATCAAATTTGCCATGAACAATCTTTATTAGATGCTTTAATGACTACCAACTTCAAAAATTAAAATATTTTACTTTAGATATTTTTTGCAAATTTTTGAATTCAGCTTTAGTAGATTTTTGAATAAAGACTTCTTAAATCTTAAAAAAAACAAAAACTAATCGATGAAATTTTATCAAAGTTGACATGAACAATCTATATTATGTGCTTCAATGACTACCAACTTCAAAAATTAAAATATTTTACTTTAGACATTTTTTGCAAACTTTTGAATTCAGTTTTAGTAAATTTTTGAATAAAGACTTGGTAAATCTTTAAAAAAACAAAAACTAATTGTTAAAATTTTATCAAATTTGCTATGAAAAATCTTTATTAGGTGCTTCAATGACTACCAACTTTAAAAATTAAAATATTTTACTTTAGATATTTTTTGCAAATTTTTGAATTTAATTTTAGTAGATTTTTGAATAAAGACTTAGTAAATCTTTAAAAAAACAAAAACTAATCGATAAAATTTGATCAAATTTGCCATGAACAATCTTTATTAGATGCTTTAATGACTACCAACTTCAAAAATTAAAATATTTTACTTTAGATATTTTTTGCAAATTTTTGAATTCACTTTTAGTAGAATTTTTGAATAAAGACTTAGTTAATCTTTAAAAATACAAAAACTAATCGATAAAATTTTATCAAATTTGCCATGAACAATCGTTATTAAGTGCTTCAATGACTACCAACTTCAAAAATTAAAATATTTTACTTTAAATATTTTTTGCAAATTTTTGAATTTAATTTTAGTAGATTTTTGAATAGAGACTTAGTAAATCTTAAAAAAAAACAAAAACTAATCGATGAAATTTTATCAAATTTGCCATGAATAATCTTTATTAGGTGCTTTAATGACTACCAACTTCAAAAGTTAAAATATTTTACTTTAGATATTTTTTTACAAAATTTTTGAATTCAGTTTTAGTAGTTTTTTGAATAATCACTTGAATCTTAAAAAAAAACAAAAACTAATCGATGAAGTTCTATCAAATTTGCCATGAACAATCTCCATTAGGTGCTTCAATTACTGCTACTTCCAAAATAACAAATTTCCAGACTAACCAGTGCTGTTGAAATTATATATTTTTTGTTTTGATTGTTAATTTTAACAAATCTACTTGTATGCGCAATTTATCCAATTAAACAAAATTTAATTTAATTATAATCGGAAATTGTAATTGTGTTTGGGACAGTCGTTTGTCTTAATTGAATAGACTTTCTATATTCGTTCTGCTTTTTTTACATTGATACACATTTCGTTTAATGTGTGATGTTTACCATTACAAATTATGTCACTGGCCGCAAAGTAGAAAGTTTTTGTGTTTTATCGGCTCTACATACATTCGGTTACGTACAGAAGAAGAATTCCTATTGTTTTCTAGATCTGTCTCTTTGTGATGATGACTGGCATCATAAATTAACATTATGCAAAAACAGTACAATGCAATACATACATTTAAACATTACAAAATTAGTTTAGAGAGTTAGTAGTTAAGCATTTAGAAATTGCAACATTTTTTTTGTGATAATTTAGAGAATATTATGAATTTTTTTGCACAATAAGAAAAAATAGAAAATTATTTGTCGCTTTATTTAAAATTTAAGCTATGATCAAAGAACAAAGAGGTAGTATCTGATAATTACAAATTTGGTTTGCTAATTTGATTTGTTAATCAAACAAAATTATTTTATAGAAGCCATTACGTTATATAACTTTTCATTTGATTTATTGCAATTATATATACTTCCTAACATATCCAATAATCTTGAATGAATTTGAATTGAGCTGTAAAGTTATATATTCCAACAAACAAGGCTATAAATCTATATCCGCTTCAGCAGTAAACATTGCGCTTTCAAATATTTACAAAATCTATATTTAAACATAATAATATGAAAATGGTGTGCTATAAAATTTGATTAAAAAAATGTTTACATATATGAACCTGCATAAACTGAACAGAAATAAACATTTATAAACAAAATGTGCTAATAAGAGCGGAAGCTAAATAAACCAGTTTATCCGGTAAATGCAACTAACAAATGCTGCTTCCTAGTTTTAAATTTGTCCTTGATTACTGCCAATATTTCTCTTCGGTTTGTTCAATTGATAGACAATTTGTAACCGGATATCGTAACCGTTATTTGTTCGTTATATTGTTATTCTACACGAGATTCTAAATGTGATTACGGGGAATTGAAGATTATCAACTGGTCGCGCATGCAATTGTAAAAAGTTTATAATGCGAATAATTAAGCGGAAGGTCACTTCAAATTATAATGACAATTGACAATTATTTTGTTGTATGTAATTTTGATTAAAATGTTAAATTAAGTGTATGGATTTTTTTAAATATTTTACAGTTGATACCGATATGGGTATGTAGTTTTGATTAAAATAAGATTATGTTAAATTGAGCGTATGGATTTTGATAAATATTTTACAGTTAGTACTTATGATACTTAGGTCTATTAGTACCAAATTACATAAAATTCCAATGTACCATTTTTGAGTTATGATTTTGTAAGTAATCAATCAAATTTCTGCATTTTGTATGTCATGTTGATTTAAATGAGTTTATGTCAAATTAAGCGTATGGATTTTGATAAATATTTTACAGTTAGTACTTATGATACTTAGGTCTATTAGTACCAAATTACATAAAATTCCAATGTACCATTTTTGAGTTATGATTTTGTAAGTAATCAATCAAATTTCTGCATTTTGTATGTCATGTTGATTTAAATGAGTTTATATCAAATTAAGCGTAGGGATTTTGATAAATATTTTACAGTTAGTACTTATGATACTTAAGTCTATTATTACCAAATTACATAAAATTCTAATGTATCATTTTTGAGTTATGATTTTTTAAGTAATCCATCAAGTTTCGACAGTTTGGTATGTCATGTTGATTTAAATGAGGTTATGTCAAATTAAGCGTATGGATTTTGATAAATATTTTACAGTTGGTACTTATGATACTTGGGTCTATTAGTACCAAATTACATAAAATTCCAATGTACCATTTTTGAGTTATGATTTTGTAAGTAATCCATCAAATTTCTGCATTTTGTTTGTCATGTTGATTTAAATAAGTTTATGTCAAATTAAGCGTATGGATTTTGATAAATATTTTACAGTTAGTACTTATGATACTTGGGTCTATTAGTACCAAATTACATAAAATTCCAATGTACCATTTTTGAATTATGATTTTTTATGTAATCCATCAAGTTTCAGCATTTAAGTATGTCATGTTGATTTAAAAGAGGTTATGTCAAATTGAGCGTATGGATTTTAATAAATAATTCACAGTTAGTACTTATGATACTTAGGTTTATTAGTACCAAATTACATAAAATTCCAATGTATCATTTTTAAGTTTTGATTTTTTAAGTAATCCATCAAGTTTCAGCATATAGGCATGTCATGTTGATTTAAATGAGGTTATGTCAAATTGAGCGTAAGGATTTTGATAAATATTTTACAGTTGGTATTTATGATACTTAGGTTTATTAATACCAAATTACATAAAATTCCAATGTACCATTTTTGAGTTATGATTTGTTAAGTAATCTTAATCTTAAAGAAAAAAACTCAAATGCAGCAAATTCATGTTAAATCCGGTTAATTAGTCCCTAAATTTGGCCAATTAGTCCCAAAATACACTAATCCGGCCAAATAAAACTCCAATTTAGTTTAAATTTGGTTCAATAATGCCTAAACCAAGACAGTTAACGCCTGAAACCGGCCAATTAATTTCTAAATTCGGCCATTTAAAGCCAAAAAACACAAATTAAAACTTGAATCCGGGCAGTTTACGTTTAAATTCGGTCTGATAATGCCAAAATTCGGCCATTAATGCCAAAATCCAGAAATTGAAATCCAAATCTAGCAAAAAAAAAAACAAATGCAACCAATTAATGTTGAATCCGGCCAATTAATCCCAAAACTTGACCAATTTAGGTTTAAATTTAACCTAATAATGCCCAACTTCAATCAGTTAATGCCTGAATCCCGTCGTAATGCCCAAACCCGGTCAGTTAATGCCTGAATCTGGCCAATTAATCCCTAAACTCGGCCATTTAAAGCCAAAATACACAAATTAAGACTTGAATCCGACCAGTTTAGGTTTAAATTCGGCCTAATAATGCCCAAATCCGGCCAATTAATGTCAAAATCCACAAATTATTGCCCAAATCTAGCCAAAAAAAGACAAATGCAACCAATTAATGTTGAATCCGAATAATTTGTCCCTAAACTCAACCAATAAGTGCCAAAATACATAAATCCAGCCAAATAAAACACAAATCCGGCAAAATAATAGGCAAATCCGGCCAATTTAGGTTTAAATTTGGCATAATAATGCCCAAATTCTGTCAATTAATGCCTGAATCCGGTCTTAATGCCCAAACCCGGACAGTTAATTTCTATATCCGGCCAATTAGTCTCTAAATTCGTGCATTTAAAGCCAAAATACACAAATTAAGACTTAAATCCAGCCAAATAAAACACAAATCCGGCCAGTTCAAGTTTAAATTCGGCCTGCAAATGCCCAAATCCGGCCAATTAAAGCCAAAATCCACCAATAAAACCGAAATGTTACCAATTAATGTTGAATCCGGCCAATTAGTCCCAAAACTCAGCCAATTAGTATCAAAATACATAAATCCACCCAAATAAAACACAAGTCCTCCCAAATTAGGTATAAATTTGGCCTAATAATGCCCAAATTCAGTAAATTAATGCCTGAATCCGGTCTTAATGCCCAAATTCAGTCAGTTAATGCCTGAATTCGGTCAATTAATCCTTAAATTCAAGCATTTAAAGCCAGATACACAAATTAAGACTTAAATCCGGCCAAACAAAACACAAATCCGGCCAGTTTAAGTTTAAATTTGGCCTGATAATGCCCAAATCTGGCCAATTAATGCCAAAATCCACAAATTAATGTACAAAGTTAGCCAATAAAACACAAATTAATGTTGAATCTGGCCAATTAGTCTCAAAATTCGACCAATTAGTGCCAAAATACATAAATGCAAATAAAACACAAACGCGGCTAATATAGGTATAAATTTAGCCTGCTAATGCCCAAACTGTCAGTTAATGCCTGAATACGCTCTTAATTCCCAAATCAGATCAGTTAATGCTTAAATAAAGCCAATTAGTTTTAAAATTAGACCAACTAATGCCAAAATTCACAAACTAATGCTTCAATCCGGCCAAATAAAACACAAATTTAGCTGACTAGATTTAAATTCGGCCTGATAATGCTTACACCAGGCCAGTTAACACCAAAATCCAGAGATTAATGCTCAAATCAACCCAAAAAAATACAAATCCAGCCAAATAAAACACAAATCCGGCCAGTTTAAATTTGAATTCGGCCTGATAATGACCAAATCCGGTAGTAAATGTCCGAACCCATAGATTAATGCCCAAATTCAAACAAATAAAACACAAATCCGGCCAGTTTAGGTTTAAATCCGGCCTGATAATGCCCAAATCCGGCCAATTAAAGCCAAAATCCACAGATTCTTGCCCAAATCCAGACAAAAACACAGATGTTGCCAAATAATGTTAAATCCGGCTAATTAGCCCTAAAATCCGGCCAATACACAGATTAATGCCCCAATCCAGTTAAATAAAACACAAATCCGGCTAATTTAGGTTTAAATCCGGCCTGATAACGCCCAAATCTGGCCAATTAAAGCCAAAATCGACAGATTATTGCCCAAATCAAACCAAAAAACCTAAATGTTGCCAAATAATGTTAAATTCGGCTAATTAGTCTTGAAATCCGGCCAATACACAGATTAATGCCCTAATCCAGCTAAATAAAACACAAATCTGGCCAATTTAGGTTTAAATCCGGCCTGATAACGCCCAAATCCGGCCATTTAAAGCCAAAATACATATTATTTTTTAAAACTTGAATCCGGCCAAATGTAATACAAATCCGGACACTTTACGTTTAAATTCGGTCTGATAATGCCCAAATCCGGCCATTAATGCCGAAATCCAGAAATTAAAGTCCAAATCTAGCCAAAAAAAAACAAATGCAACCAATTAATGTTGAATCCGGCCAATTAATCCCAAAACTCGACCAATTTAGGTTTAAATTTAGCCTAATAATGCCCAACTTCAATCAGTTAATGCCTGCATCCCGTCTTAATGCCCAAATCCGGCCAATTAATCCCTAAACTCGGCCATTTAAAGCCAAAATACACAAATAAAGACTTAAATCCGACCAGTTTAGGTTTAAATTCGGCCTGATAATGCCCAAATCCGGCCAATTAATGTCAAAATCCACAAATTAATGCCCAAATCTAGCCAAAAAAAGACAAATGCAAACAATTAATGTTGAATCCAAATAATTTGTCCCTAAACTCAACCAATAAGTGCCAAAATACATAAATCCAGCCAAATAAAACACAAATCTGGCCAAATAAGACATTAATTTGGCCAATTTAGATTTAAATTTGGCCTAATAATGCCCAAATTCAGTCAGTTAATGCCTGAATCCGGTCTTAATGCCCAAATCCGGCCAGTTAATGCCTGAATCCGGTCTATTAATTAAATTAAAGCCAAAATACAGAAATAAGAACTTGAATCCGGCCTTGAATCCGGCCAAATAAAACAAAACCAGGGCAGGTTAGGTTTAAATTTAGCCTAATAATACCCAAATCCGACCAATTAATGCCAAAATCCACAAATTGATGAGCAAATCTAGCCAAAAAAAGACAAATGCAACCAATTAATGTTGAATCCGAAAAATTTGTCCCAAAATTCAACCAATTAGTAAAAAAATACATAAATCCAGCCAAATAAAACACAAATCCGGCAAAATAATAGACAAATCCGGCCAATTTAGGTTTAAATTTGGCATATTAATGCCCAAATTCTGTCAATTAATGCCTGAATCCGGTCTTAATGCCCAAACCCGAACAGCTAATTTCTATATCCGGCTAATTAGTCTCTAAACTCGTGCATTTAAAGCCAAAATACACAAATTAAGACTTGAATCCAGCCAAATAAAACACAAATCCGGCCAGTTTAAGTTGAAATTTGGCCTGCTAATGCCCAAATCCAGCCAATTAAAGCCAAAATCCACAAACTAATACCTTAATCTAGCCAATAAAACAGAAATGCCCAATTAATGTTGAATCCGGCCAATTAGTCCCAAAACTCGGCCAATTAGTATCAAAATACATAAATCCACCCAAATAAAACACAAATCCTTCCAAATTAGGTATGAATTTGGCATAATAATGCCCAAATTCAGTAAATTAATGCCTGAATCCGGTCTTAATGCCCAAATTCAGTCAGTTAATGCCTGAATTCGGTCAATTAGTCTTTAAATTCGGGCATTTAAAGCCAGATTCAGAAATTAAGACATAAATCCGGCCAAACAAAACACAAATCCGACCAGTTTAAGTTTAAATTTGGCCAGATAATGCCCAAATCCGGCCAATTAATGCCAAAATCCACAAATTAATGTACAAAGTTAGCCAATAAAACACAATTAATGTTGAATCTGGCCAATTAGTCTCAAAATTCGACCAATTAGTGCCAAAATACATAAATGCAGCCAAATAAAACACAAACGCGGCTAATTTAGGTATAAATTAAGCCTGATAATGCCCAAATTGTCAGTTAATGCCTGAATACGCTCTTAATTCCCAAATCAAGTCAGTTAATGCTTGAATAAAGCCAATTAGTTTTAAAATTAGACCAACTAATGCCAAAATTCACAAACTAATGCTTCAATCCGGCCAAATAAAGCACAAATTTAGCTGACTAGATATAAATTCGGCCTGATAATGCTTACACTAGACCAGTTAATACCAAAATCCAGATATTAATGCTTAAATCTTCACAAAAAAATACAAATCCAGCCAAATAAAACACAAATCCGACCAGTTTAAATTTGAATTCGGCCTGATAATGCCAAAATCTGGTAGTAAATGTCCGAATCCATAGATTAATGCCCAAATTCAAACAAATAAAACACAAATCCGGCCAGTTTATATTTAAATCCGGCCAATTAAAGCCAAAATCAACATATTAATGCCCAAATCAAGCCAAAAAACACAAATGTTGTCAAATAATGTTAAATCCGGCTAATTAGTCTTAAAATCCGGCCAATACACAGATTAATGCCCTAATCCAGCTAAATAAAACAAAAATCCGGCCAGTTTAGGTTAAATTCGGCCTGATAATGCACAAACTTGGCCAATTAATGCCTGAATCCAGGCTAATATAGTGCAAATCCAGTCAGTTTATGTCAAATCCGGCCCATTAATGCCCAAATCCAACAAAAAAAAACACAAACCTGGTCAATTGGTAAAAGAATTCGACTAGTTTACGATTCAATCTATAAATTTTAAAAAGTTAATGCCAAAATCCGGCCTTATAAAGCTTAAAATCCTACAAAACCAACTTGTTAGTGCTTAAATGTGTCAAAAAATACTAAAATAGACCATTTTCGGGCAAAAAAAAATTAAAAAGCACTGAAATTGTTAAATTCTACGCCCAAAATATATATTTTTCAAATTATTTTAATTTTATTTCGGCCAACTTATTATACCCAACTTCTATAATAGGGTTTGATCCCCAGCTGTTACTAACCCCATACCGAGGAATTAATTCAAACAAATTGGTTGAGTGCGCGTTAATAGGTTTCAATTTAATTTAGTAAACAAGGAAAACTCATAAAAATTAATATCATTACTTCATTCCATTGTCTCTAAAGACTGCAATAAATCAATTTCCAAACATCCCATATTAATCACAATTTATAATTTTTTTATATTATCCATGTTTATCACTTCTAATGTAGCTCCCTTTCTGCAATTAGCGGCGTATGTTTACAATGTAATTAAGTTGAAAGCAATGTCGTGTCAAAAGCGGCCATCTGCTGTTCCAACAGCACAAGAGAACCAACCACATACAGAGAGGGAAACAATGTAATTTCTGTACGCGTCCGCAATTATCCCTATCTCACTCTCACGATCGTTTTGCATCGTCAACCAACTCAAGAGGCGATTGAATAACTTTTTTCAATTGCTCCGATCATCACTTCTTGGAAGACCGAATGAGGAAAATTTCCTATTTCCTGGATACTTAATGCGCTGTTTAATGGAGATCTATGATGGATTCTAGGAATTTATTCGAAAATTAAATGATAGCGAATTAAATTTAGGGGATTTTCCGAAAAAGTAGCGATTTAAAAACATTCCATGTTTGAACCTCAGATGCGGCCTTTTAATTAATGATTACTATAATATTCTCGAACTGAAATTGTGCTTGTTGGTGTGAAATCGTGAAACAACAAGGAAATGTAAGCAAATATGTTAAAAGTAAAATGATCCACAAGCTATAAAACCTGTATAACTTCCTACATCTAAAAATACTCAAGCTCAATGAATAGAACAGAAGAAATTATTATTAAAACCAAAACAGATTTTGAATGGGCCGAAAATAGAGGCAGCGCAAGGTCCAATTACGTTATAAATAGAATCCACACAAAAACAGAAAATAGTTTCATAGTCACGTGAAACCTGCGCACATTTAATAAATTAAATTAACAATTCAAAACGGTTCCTATCCCATCTACTTTCTTTAAATTATTGAGACCTAGACCCAGTAAAATTTACATAAATTTGTGTGCGCGAATTCTTATGCAAAATATATTATACGTCGTAGAAAATGAAGATTTATCGACCATTCCAGTTCCCACACGGGATCTTGAAAAGTGCTCTCTCTGGAGTTGCATTACACTTGTAATCCGAAACGAAAGCATGGTTTTTTTAATTCTGGATTTATTTTGTTGGAATATTCATAAAACACAATCGACTTGTTTCCGGCTTGTTTTTATTATTAGCTTTGGATTACAATTTGGAACACGTTTATTATTATTGTTATTTTAATTCATGGAAATGTGAGTCATATTTCACACATTTTTTTTTAATGTTTGGTTTTCTTATCAAGGAATTTTAAATACAGAAATTTGTCATCAAATATTTTTATGTAAAGTTATGACTTGATATGTTAAAGACATACCAAATTTTTAGTTAAAAATGCAAATGTGTTTGTCTCGTATTATGATATCAAATATCGTCTTATAGAAATGAATAAATTATATAGCCCCAGTACAAAGTTCTTGAGTAAAATGCATAAAATTGCAGTGTTTGTTCCTTGCATTATAACATCAAATATTGGAAGAAAGGAGATGATAAATCCAATCTCCTAATAACCAATACTTGGGTGAAGGCTGGGCAGCAAAGATTTAAAAAATATTAGTCATTCACTACCAGTATTGATTGAAATGAATGATTTATTGAAGACTATTTATTTAATTTTCTTCAAACTTTGTAGATATGATGCCAAAAACTATATTTAAATTTGATAAAAGTCTAATAAGTATTTTTAAAAATATGGCAGCTTTAGTGTACCAAAATTGTTAAAAGATTGTATAAATTAAAGGTTAGATTTAATTCAAATTTTGTACACAAATTTTCAATATGTTTGACAACATTTGTATAAAATTTGATTAAAGTGCATCAAGTATTTTAGAAACTGTTTACGGTTTTTTGGTCTAAACTATAAAGTTTTTAGTTAATTGTACATTTGACCAAAAATAATTTTTGTCCAAAATTAGTTTAAACTTGATACACGTATATCCAATAAGTTTTTCTACATTTGTACAAAATTTTGTTGCAAATATTTTGGAAACTGTTTACAGTTTTCTGGTCTATAATACAAAGTTTTTTTAGTTCATTCTACATTTGACCTAAGATGATTGCATAGCCAAATTTACTTCAAATTTGCTACACTTATTTTCAATAGGTTTGTTTCCAATTGAACAAAATTTTGTTAAAATGCATCAAACATTTTGGAAACCATTTACGTATTTTTTTTTAGTTAATTAGACCAAAAATGACTGCACAATTTTTGACCTAACTTAGTTCAAATTTGGTTCACATGTTTGCAATAAGCTTGCCAACACTTCATAAAAATATTCCATAGCATAATAATCAGCCAGAACTTTGGATTGAAGTAGCCCACCCACCCACCCAAATATTATTTATCAAGAGGTTAGATCACGACCTTCTCTTGTTACAAAATGACTTCTGACGTCCAAAGAGAAGTAAAATATACAATCTCTTGATGACGGACACTTGGGTGGGTGGGTGGGTTACTCCATAGCATGGTTACGTGTCAATAATTTGGATTGGAGCAGCCCACCCACCCAAGTGTTACTTATCACGAGGTTAGATCACGACCTTCTCTTATGACAAAATGACTTCTGACGTCCAAAGAGAAGTAAAGCATACAATCTCTTGATGACGGACAACTGGGTGGGTGGGTGGGACACTCCATATCATAATAACCAGTAAGTAGTTTGGAATGAAGTGGCCAACCCACCCACCCAAGTGTTAGTTATCGTAAAGTTGGATCATAACCTTCTCTTATGACCAAATTACTTCTGACGTCCACAAACAAGTCAAACGTACAATCTCTTAATGAAGGACACTGGGGAGGGTAGAAAGAACACTCCATAGCATAATAACCAGTCAACAAAACATTTTTAACAATTTTAGAACATACCAAGACTTATAGGAACATTTTTGTCTATTATTAAACATTTTTGATAATTCCAGAACATTTTTTATTATATTTTGGCAAATGTAAGCCATTTTGAAGCTTAAAAACATTTTGGACAATTTTTAAAGGAGGTACATTTTTGACACTTAGTGAACATTTTTTAAAACTCTAGAAAATTTTTGGCAATTAAAAAACATTTTTGATAACTATAAAAGATTTTTGACAAACTTTTAACAATTCTTCAACATTTTTAACTATTTTGGAACATATCAACAAATGTGAGAAACATTTTTAACAATTTTAAAACATTTTTGACAATCAAGAAACATTGAAATGAACATTTCTGACAATTCTGAAACACGTTTGATAATTATTGAACACTTTTGACAAATACAGTTCATTTTTTAGAAATTCAGAACATACCTACAGACAGAATGTAAGCAATTTTGAGATAGGCTTAAAAGAGTATTTTTGACAATTTTCAAGCAATTGAAAAAACAAAATTTTTAATACATTTTGAATATTTTTGACAATTCTAGAACACTTTTAACAATCAAAAAACATTTTTGATAATTATAAAAAACTTCAAAATTGTAGAACATTTTTGATTATTTTAGAACGTACTTGAGAAATATTTTTAACGAACAATTTTGACAAACTTTTAACAATTCTGAAACATTTTTGAACATATCATAAGTTTAAAAACATTTTTTACAATTCTTGAAACTTTTTGACAACTTTAGAACATTATTCGCACAATTGTTGCGTTTCTGCTGTTTTAAATGTGACAGATTGAATGACAGTTGTTACTATTATGTCAGAGATAGGTACAATAAAAAAAATTTAGACAACTAACAATTAGGCGGGTGGGCGGAAACAATTTATAAATATTGGGCCTGTGATTTGATACAGTGTTGCCGCCCACCCGCCCAAGTGGTTGTTGTCAAGAAATTTGCTTAATCTCACACTTGTTGTTGCGCTTCTGCTGTTTTTAATGTAATAGATTGAAAAACAGTTGTTACTAATACGTCAGAGGTTGGCAAAATAACAAATTTCTTGATAACTGACAATCGGGCGGGTGGGCGGTAACACAGTTTATCAATATTGGGACGGTAATTTGATTCAGTGTTCCCGCCCACCCGCCCAAGTGCTTGTTATCAAGAAATTTGCCTACTCTCACACTTGTTGCGTTTCTGCTGTTTTTAATGTGACAGATTGAATGACAGTTATCACTAATACGTCACAGGTGGGTAGAATAACAAATTTCTTGATAACTAACACTTGGGCGGGTGGGCGGGAACACAGTTTATAAATATTGGGACGGTGATTAGATTCAGTGTTTCCGCCCACCCGCCCAAGTGCTTGTTATCAAGAAATTTGCCTACTCTCACACTTGTTGCGTTTCTGCTGTTTTTAATGTGACAGATTGAATGACAGTTATCACTAATACGTCAGAGGTGGGTAAAATAATAAATTTCTTGATAACTAACACTTGGGCGGGTGAGCGGGAACACAGTTTATAAATATTGGGACGGTGGTTTGATTCAGTGTTCCCGCCCACCCGCCCAAGTGTATGTTATAAAGAAATTTGCCTATTCTCACACTTATTGCGTTTCTGCTGTTTTTAATGTGACAGATTGATTGACAGTTGTTACTATTACGTCAGAAGTGAGTAGAATAGCAAATTTCTTGATAACTAACACTTGGGCGGGTGGGCGGAAACACAGTTTATAAATATTGGGACGGTGGTTTGATTCAGTGTTCCCGCCCACCCGCCCAAGTAATTGTTATCAAGAAATTTGCTTATTCTCACAAATGTTGCGTTTCTGCTGTTTTTAATGTGACAGATTGAATGACAGTTGTTACTAATACGTCAGAAGTGAGTACAGTAAAAAAAAGTTAGATAACTAACAATTGGGCGGGTGGGCGGGAACACAGTTTATAAATATTGGGCCGGTGGTTTGATACAGTGTACCCGCCCACCCACCCAAGTGATTGTTATCAAGAAATTTGCCTACTCTCACACTTGTTGCGTTTCTGCTATTTTTATAGTGACAGATTGAATGACAGTTGCTAATACGTCAGAAGTGGATACAATAACAAATTTCTTGATAACTAACACTTGAGTGGGTGGGCGGGAACACAATTTATAAATATTGAGCCGGTGATTTAATATAGTGTTCCCGCCCACCCGCCCAAGTGTTTGTTATCAAGAAATTTGCCTATTCTCACACCTGTTGCGTTTCTACTATTTTTATAGTGACAGATTGAATGACAGTTATCACCAATACGTCAAAGGTGGTTACAATAAAAAAATGTTAGATAACTAACAATTGGGCGGGTGGGCGGGAACACAGTTTATAAATATTGGGACGGTGGTTTAATTCAGTGTTCCCGCCCACCCGCCCAAGTGTTTGTTATCAAGAAATTTGCCTATTCTCATACTTATTGCGTTTATGCTGTTTTTAATGTAACTGATTGATTGACAGTTGTAACTATTACGTAAGACGTGGGTAGAATAACAAATTTTTTGATAACTAACACTTGGGCGGGTGGGCGAAAACACTGTTTATAACTATTGGACCGGTGATTTGATATAATGTCACCACCCACCCGCCCAAGTGTTTCTTATCATGAAATTTGCTTATTCTCACAAATGCTGCGTTTCTACTGTTTTTAATGTGAGAGATTGAATGACAGCTGTTACTAATACGTCAGAGGTGAGTAGAATAACAAATTTCTTGATAACTAACACTTGGGCGTGTGGCCGGGAACACAGTTTATAAATATTGGGCCGGTGGTTTGATACAGTGTTCTCGCCCACCCGCATAAGTGTATGTTATCAAAAAATTTGCTTATTCTCACACTTGTTGCGTTTCTGCTATTTTTAATGTGACAGATTTAATGACAATTGTTACTAATACGTCAGAGGTGAGTAAAATATTAAACTTCGTGATAACTAACAATTGGGCGGGTGGGCGGGAACACAGTTTATAAATATTGTACCGGTGGTTTGATATAGTGTTCCCGCCCACCCGCCCAAGTGTTTGTTATCATGAAATTTGTTTATTCTCACAAATGTTGCGTTTCTGCTGTTTTCAATGTGACAGATTGAATGACAGTTGTTACTAATACGTCAGAGGTAGGTAGAATAACAAATTTCTTGATAACTAACACTTGGGAGGGGTGGGCGGGAACACAATTTATAAAAATTAGACCGGTGGTTTGATACAGTGTTTACAAATTTACAAATTTGCCTATTCTCACACTTCTTGCGTTTCTGCTGTAAATGTGACAGATTAATTGACAGTTGCCACTAATACGTCAAAAATAAGCACAATAACAAATTTTTTGGTAACTTACACTTAGGCGAGTGGGCGAGAACACAGTTTATAAATATTGTGCTTAAAATTGAATTTAAAATTGATCGTACAACTTTAGATCATTTTTCTTTTACAATTGACTATGCTGATACTGTAGTGCAATGTTGCAAATTTTTTTGAAAATCCAATGTTTGGTTTTGAAATTATTCAATTTTTTCTATTGTCCACAAATACTGAAAAGTTTTTAATTTAAGTTATTCAAAAGTGATCGTATAAATTTAAATCAAACTTTTACAATTGATAATGCTGATATTGTAGTGCATTGATACAAAAATTCATTAAAATCCAATGTTTGGTTTTGTGGTTATTCACCTTTTTCTATTTCCACTATAAATCTAATTTTATTATTGTAATTTTTGCATTAAAATGTATTTTTCTAGAGTCCAACTATCAAAACCCATTTTTTCTTCAAAATTTTCAATAAATGCTATCAAACTTGCGTAAACATCGCAAATCGTCAATGATGACCTCAAAATTAATATATAAGCAAAAAAATTAAAGTTCTACTACAGAACCCAGCACCATTATAACTTTCCCTTCAAAACTTTTAATAAATTAATTCATATTTCTTGCGTAAACATCCCAAGTTATCAAAAGTAATCTCAAAATTGGTTTAAAAATAAAACAATTAAAGTCCTATTATCAGAACTTAGCACCATTAGCGTTTTTTCTTCAAATTCTTTAACCAAACTAATCAAATACTTTCCAAAATATCGTAAAAAACTACAGAATAGATCTAACAATAAAACAATTAAAGTACTTTTATCTGAACATCAAACTTTCTTCAAAATTTTATCAAATCTTTTGCTCAAATTATTAAAAATTACATCAGAATTGATCTAACAACAAACACGATTAAAGTCCTACTATAATGAAGCACCATTAGCAAATTTACTTTCATTTTTGAACTATTTTGATCAAATTGCTTTCAAAATAATCTCATAGAACCACAAATGGCTCAAAATTTAAATCCTACTATTCAAATTAGCTTTAATCTGTTACAAATTAACCTAAATGTGCAACATTTTTTTAAATAATTTTTGAAATTATGATTTGGACAAACTTGAGGAAAATTTTTGTTCATTATTAAACAATTTGACAATTTCAGATTTTTTTTGATAATTGTAAACAATTTTTGTCAATTTTAGAACATATCCATAAGCTTAAGAAACATTTTTGACAATTATGGAATATTTTTGACTTTTATAAAACATTTTTAGTAATTTCGAAACATTTATGGATCATTTTTGACAATTTTCTGAAACACATCTAACAAGTTTAAAGAACGTTTTTGACACTTCTAAAACGTTTTTGACAATTTGAATAATTTTTTACAATTGTAGAACATTTTTTGACATTTTTAGAACAGGGTTAAGGAACATTTTTGACAATTATTAAATAGTCCATGGTCGTTCTGATATTCAGATAAACCCAAAACCAATCATTATTAAATAATCTTCACAATTCTGGAATATTTTTGACAGTTTAAAACACATCAACAAGTTTAAGGAACATTTTGGACAATTATGAAATTGTAGATCATTTTGACAAAACATTTTTGACAGATATTTTGGCTATTGATAGTTGGCAATGGTTTTGTGGCATTTGATATACCATTTTTATTAGAAAATTATGTATAAAATCCTATCTACATAAATCTGAACTTTGAATGCACACATTTTGAAAGCCTTGTTATTCTATAAGTCATTGATTGTTAGTAATAAGCATTTTTTTTTTCTCTGGGTTTTTAGAAAAAATAATTATAAATTCCAATTTAGATAATAATAAATTTCTCTTCGATTTGACGGGTTATATATAAATAAATATTGAAATCATTTCAAAGAAATTTGTGTTTCATATCAAATTTTATTAGAAATAATTTTGTTGGAATTATGTTACAAATGTAATAAAAATTGTAAGTGATGTTGTCGTGAATAGTGGGAGGTATCCGCTACGTAACAGGATCAATTTCGTGATGTAATTATTGTTTACATTTTGTAGCCTGGCATCGCTGTCAAAGCAAGCAAAGCAACCGAACAAAGAGAAGAAGTACATTGATCCATGGCTTTATTCCGATACTCTACTAAACTAAACGTCACATTATTTGAATAGCGGAACTATAGCAGCAACAGCAGCATCCCGAAGAAGCTTATAATCGAACCGTTATTATAGAGTGAGTGAGTGTACTCGTACCCGTTATCGCCTACACATTTTGTACGAAAAATTTGCTGGCCTGCACCCGTGACCCAATCGCGGATACGATCGCGCAATAATTATAGACGCACGGCCCACATTTCATTGGCATACCGGCGACACTTACTTACACCTCGACGTATCATTATCTTCTTTTCTTAATAATGACATGACGTTCATCACTGATATCAAAAATTAACTCAATTTTTTTTGTTTATTCTTACTAGTTTAGGCTCGATGTAATAAAATGTGATTATTATAAATGTAATTATGCAATTGTGTACAAAACAACAGAATCCATCCAGCCATTTATTCTGCAAACTGAATGGATGCTGTTACATCGTTTCGCTCTCTCAACCATCTGTGAACCGTTCGGGGCTTTCGCATGTTTACTTTTTTTATCTTTTCTTCCAACCGAACAAGCACAAAAGCACACACATTGCTGATTTTCAGTGTCACAAACAAAACAATTCCTTTGAGAATTTTGTCGCCAAATTATAAATAAATATTATATTCTTCATCTAAAAATAATCGTAATAAAATTGTGTGACTTTCAGTTTTTTGCTTGTTTGTTAGCTGCCATTGTTTTAAATGAAAGCATAATTTCTCTTGCGTGATTCGTGGTATCTTAATAATTAATTAAAATAATTTAAAAAAATTGTATTGTTATTTTAACGCCAATTTTAGTCAATTAAAAATGCATCAAGCTTACTATATGTAAACATCTTCAGATTGAAACATAACCAATAACCACAACATAATTTAAACCGACAAATATCTTAATCTATCCTAACCACAATTAATAAATTCAAGCTTGTAATTAATCCATATTGCAACATTGTTTCACATATTAATAATAATAATAAAGACTAATTACTTTAGAAAATGCAAAAAATAAGCATACAACAATGAAGTTGTGCAAAGAGATTTCCACAAAATATTCTCTGTGGATTTAATTATTTCTAATTGCAGTTAGGTAAGAAAGACATTAGAATATGAAATGCTTAGCATTAATCGCACGACTGAAATGTCCGAAAATTAAATACTGCGGTTAGCCAATAATAAATCGAATTGATTATAATTTAATTGAATTTTTATTGTCGTCTTTATTCAGAAGCACGTAGTCGCTTGCTATTTTTGTTGTTTCTTTTTATTTTTATACAACAAAGACAGTGTCCCATTCCGTAATGAAAAGCAGATGCGATGAGAAACACGCCCTGTTACAATGAAGACGTGACCGCACTGTCCACTCTCGGAATTACCATTGCTGTGCGGTAAATAAAACGTAAATCATACAGATTGCACATCTGCAGGATTTTTTTTTGTTGGAGGCTTTTACAACTCAACGTAAATCATTTGGCTTAGTTTTTAGATTGAAAAGAGAATTGTTGGTTAGCTAGCAACGTGTTGGTTTCCAGTTTTGTGCTAATTTAAAATAAAATATATATAAAGCCTCATCCACATTAGTAAATTCTATGATATTTTAAGAGCAACTATATGCAACAACTATCATCAGACAACAACTAAATTTAATAAAAAAAAAAAAATCTGAACAAAACTTCTCTTGCCTTCAATGTTAAGAAAGTTTTAGAAATGTTAAGAACTGTCAAAATTGTTATGTATTTGTCGTCAAAAATGTTTTCCAGTAATAAAAAAATATTCCTCAAACTTATTGGTATATTCTAAAATTGTCAAAAATGTATTTTATTATCAAAAAATTGTCAAAAATGTTCAATATTTGTCAAAAACTTTCCTCAATGTTATTAATATGTTCCAAAATTGTCAAAAATATTCTATAATTGTCAAAAATGTCCTACAATTGTCAAACAGGTTTACTAATTGTCATAAATGTTGCTCAAACTTATTAATATGTTCAAAAATTGTCAAAAATGTTCAACAATGTTTCATAATTGTCCAAAATGTTCTCTAATTGACCAAAACATTTTAAAAATTTCAAGGATGTTCTAGAAATGTTTCACAATTATCAAAATACTTTTCAAGCCAATTGATATGTTCTAAATTTGTCAAAAATGTTCGACATTTGTCAAAAATGTTTTCTAATAGTCAAAAATGTTCCTTAAACTTATTAAAACATTCTAAAATTGTCAATAAAAATCATAATTGTCAAAAATGTTCTACATATGTCAAAAATGTTTTCTAATTATCAAAAATGTTCCTAAAACTGATTGATCTGTTCCACAATTGTTAACAATGTTTCAAAGTGTCAAAAATGTTTTCTAATTGTCAAAAATGTTCCTCAAACTTATTGAAATGTTCTAAAACTTACAAAAATAATTCATGATTGTTCTGCAATTGTCAAAAATGTTCTTTAATTGTCAATAATGTTTTAGAATTGTAAATATTGATCAGGCATAAGTGAAATAATCCAAAATTATTAAAAATGTTCTAAAAATATTCAACAAGTCTAAGAAACGTTTTTAAAATTTTCAACAATGTTCCATAGTTGTCAAAAATGTTCAATAATTGTCAAACATGTCTCATACTTTTCAAAAATAATCTTTATTTGCCAAAAACGTTTTAGAATGTTTTTCAAGTCTATTCAAGTCTATTAAAATTTTCAACAATGTTCCAAAATTGTCAAAAATGTTCTACAATTGCCAAAAATGTTTCAGAATTGTCAAAAATGTTCTTCAATTGTTAAAATCGTTTTAGAATTATTACAAATGTTCAAAAATGGTCGGAAATGATTGTCATGCCTATTGATATGTTCAAAAATTATCAAAAATGTTCTACAATTGTTAAAAATGTTTAATAATTATCAAAAATGTTCTTTAAATGTTCAATAACTGTCAGAAATGTTCCTCGGGCCTAGTAATATGTTCCAAAATTGTCAAAATTGTTCTAGAATGTTCAAAATTCTTTTATAATTGTCAAAAATGTTCTTTAATTGTTAAAAACGTTTTAAAATTGTCAAATATATTCAATAATTATCAAAAAATGTTTCTCAAGCCTATTCCAAAATAGTACAAAATGTTCTACAATTGTATTTATGTTTTTAATTGTAAAAACTGTTTCAAAATTTCATTTACAGAATCAGTATGTTCTTTCGCAACCGATTGTAAATCGATTTAATCACTTACTGAGTTCATATGTTGCTTCGCTATTGACTTTATCAAAAATTACTACTCCAAAACCCCTTGTATTATTGTTTTCTTGACCACAAACAGTTAGGTGGGTAAGCGGGGCACTAAGCTCAATGATTGCGGGACAGTAATTTCAACTTTAGTTCACGCCCACCCATCACCCAAATGTTTATGATCCAATTTCTTATTCTTAAACAGTTGAGTGGGCGGGCGGGGCACTAAGTTCAATGATTGAGGGACAGTAGTTTCAACTTTAGGTCCCGCCTACCCAGCCAAGTGTTTGTGATCCAATATTTTCTTCTCAAACAGATGAGTGGGCAGGCGGGGCACTAAGTTCAATGATTGCGGGGCAGTAGTTCAAACAGTTGAGTGGGCAGACGGCGCATAAAGTTTAATGATTGCGGGACAATAGTTTTAGCTTTAGTTCCCGCCCACCCACCCATATGTTCGTGATCCAATATCTTGTTCTCAAACAGTTGAGTGGGCGAGCGGGGCACTAAGTTCAATGATTGAAGGACAGTAGTTTCAACTTTAGGTCCCGCCCACCCACCCAAATGTTCGTGATCTAATATCTTGTTCTCAAACAGTTGAATGGGTGGGCGGGGCACTAAGTTCAATAATTACGGGGCAGTAGTTTTAACTTTAGTTCCCGCTCACCCTCCAAGTGTTAGTGATTTAATTTCTTGATTGGCTGAGCGGTCGGAGAACATAGTTCATTGGTTGCAAGACAGTAGTTTCAACTTTAGTTGCCACCCACCCACCCAAGTGTTCGTAATCTAATTTCTTGACCACAAACAGTTGGGCGGGTGAGCGGGGCACTAAATTCAATGATTGCGGGATAGTAGTTTCAACTTAAATTCCCGCCCACCCACCCAAGATTTTATGAATCAATTTTTTGCTCTCAAACAGTTGGATGGGTGGAAGGGGCATTAAATTTCAATGATTGCGGAGCATTAGTTTTAACTTTAGTTCCCACCCACCCCAAGTGTTAGTGATTAAATTTCTTGATTGGGTGGGTAGTCGGAAAACATAGTTCATTCTTGCTCTCGAATAGTTGGGTGGCTAGGCAAATCACTAAGTTCAATGATTGCGGGACAGTAGTTTTAACTTTAGTTCCCGCCCGCCCACCCAAGTGTTCGTAATCCAATTTCTTGTTTACAAATAGTTGGGTGGATAGACGGCGCACTAAGTTCAATGACTGCGGGACAATAGTTTCAACTTTAATTCCTACCCACCCCCCAAGTGTTAGTGATTAAATGTCTTGATTAGATGAGTGGGAGAAGGACACAGTTCATTGCTTGGGGGTCAACAGTTTTAACTTCAGTTCTCACCCACCCTGATTAGGTGGGTAGGCGTAAGACACAATTCATTCTTAGCAAAACAGTAATTTCAATTTTATTTCCCGCCCACCCAACTGTTTTTGATCTAATTTCTTGAACACAAACACTTCAGTAGGTAACAATTTAACAATTTATAATTCTAAAACCATACATTGGAATTTTATGCAAATTGGCAACAATAGACTTTAATACCATAGGTACCAACTATGTAAAAATAAATAAAATCGATACGCTCAATTTAATATAAGCTCAACTTAACTGATCTGATCCACTTCAATCAATAGCCTTTTTAGATAATCCAACAATTGATAACTCTGAAACGATTCATTGAAAATTTGTGCAAATTGGCAACAACAGACTCCAATACCATAAGTATCAACAGGGTAAAATTAAACAATATCAATAAGCTCAATTGAATATAAGTTCAACTTGACTGATCTGATCCACCTTTATAGTAAGTTAAATAATTGATAACTCCGAAACGATTCATTGGAAATTTATGCAAATTTGAAACAATGGACTCTAATACCATAAATACCAACTGTGTAAAAATAAACAAAATCGATACGCTCAATTTGACATAACCTTAATTTAATTGATCTGACCCACCTCAACTAATAACCTATATAGTTAATTCAACAATTGATAACTTTGAAACGATCCATTGGATTTTTATGCAAATTGGCTATAATAGACTTTAATATCATAAATACCAACAGTGTAAAAATAAACAAAATCTATACGCTCAATTTAATATAAGGTCAACTTAACTGATCTGACCCAACTCAATCAATAGCCTTTATAGATAATTCAACAATTCATAACTCTAAAACGATTCATTGGATTTTTATGCAAATTGACAACAATAGACTTTAATGTCATAGGTACCAACTATGTAAAAATAAATAAAATCGATACGCTCAATTTGAAATAAGCCTAACTTAACTGATCTGATCCACCTCAACCATAAACCTTTATAGATAATCCAACAATTGATAACTCTGACACGATTCATTAAAAATTTGTGCAAATTGGCAACAATAAACTTCAATACCATAAGTACCAACTGTGTAAAAATAAATCAAATCAATACGCTCAATTTAATATAACCTCAATTTAACTGATCTGACCCACCTCAACTAATAACCTTTATAGATAATTTAACAATTGATATCTTTGAAACGATTTATTGAATTTTTATGCAAACTGGCTATAATAGACTTTAGTATCATAAGTACCAACTGTGTAAAAATAAACAAAATCGATACGCTCAATTTGCAATAACTTCAATTTAACTGATCTGACCCACCTTAACTAACAACCTTTATAGATAATTTAACAATTGATAACTTTGAAACAATTCATAAGATTTTAATGCAAATTGGCAACAATAGACTTTAATATCATAAGTACCAACTGTGTAAAATTAAACAAAATCGATACGCTCAATTTAACATAGTCTGCAAAGTTTAGATATCAAATGCTGACAGATAGAATACATGAACCCTTTAGTGCTGAAAAGTCGTAAATTTATCACAAAAGTTAAGGTTAAAACTTAAAATTACCTTTTATTCATATACATTCAGATTGTTGATCATAGAGTAGTATTGAAGCAAACTTACCTGAAACAAACAAAAAAATGTTATTAAAATGTTTAACAATTATCAACAATATTCTACAATCCTCCAAAATGTTTTATAATTGTTAACAATGTTCTTAAATTGTCAAAAAATTTCTATAAATCTCGAAAATGTTCAATAATTATCAAAAATGTTCCTCAAGCATATTGATATGTTTTAAAATTAACAAAAATGTTCCATAATTGTCAAAAATGTTCTACGATTCTCAAAAATGTTTTACAACTGTCAAAACTGTTCCTTAAACTTACTGATTTGTTCTAAAATTGTCTAAGATATTCTATAACTGTCAAAAATGTTCAAGAAATGTCAAGAATATACTATAATTGTCAAAAATGTTCTAAAATTGTCAAAAATGTTCTAACATTGTCAAAAATGTTCTAACATTGTCAAAAATGTTCTAAAATTGTCAAAAATGTTCTAAAATTGTCAAAAATGTTCTAAAACTGTCAAAAATGTTCTAAAACTGTCAAAAATGTTCTAAAATTGTCAAAAATGTTCAACAAATGTTTCATAATTGTCCAAAAAAATCTAAAAATAATTCAAAAATTGTCAAAAATGTTTAAAATTCTGAAAATAGTTCTTAAAGTTTAAAAATTGTCAAAAATGTTCTAAAATTGTCAAAAATGTTCTAAAATTGTCAAACATGTTCTAAAATTGTCAAAAATGTTCTAAAATTGTCAAAAATGTTCTAAAATTGTCAAAAATGTTCTAAAACTGTCAAAAATGTTCTAAAATTGTCAAAAATGTTTAACAAGTGTTTCATAATTGTCCAAAATATCTGAAAATAATTTTTAGTTCAAAAATTGTCAAAAATGTTCTAAAATTGTCAAACATGTTCTAAAATTGTCAAAAATGTTCTAAAATTGTCAAAAATGTTCTAAAATTGTCAAAAATGTTCTAAAACTGTCAAAAATGTTCTAAAATTGTCAAAAATGTTCAACAAATGTTTCATAATTGTCAAAAATGTTTAAAATTCTGAAAATAGTTCTTAAAGTTTAAAAATTGTCAAAAATGTTCTAAAATTGTCAAAAATGTTCTAAAACTGTCAAAAATGTTCTAAAATTGTCAAAAATGTTCTAAAATTGTCAAAAATGTTCTAAAACTGTCAAAAATGTTCTAAAATTGTCAAAAATGTTCAACAAATGTTTCATAATTGTCAAAAATGTTTAAAATTCTGAAAATAGTTCTTAAAGTTAAAAAATTGTCAAAAATGTTCTAAAATTGTCAAAAATGTTCTAACATTGTCAAAAATGTTCTAAAATTGTCAAAAATGTTCTAAAATTGTCAAAAATTTTCTAAAACTGTCAAAAATTTTCTAAAATTGTCAAAAATGTTCAACAAATGTTTCATAATTGTCCAAAAAAATCTAAAAATAATTCAAAAATTGTCAAATATGTTTAAAATTCTGAAAACAGTTCTTAAAGTTTAAAAATTGTCAAAAATGTTCTAAAATTGTCAAAAATGTTTAACAAGTGTTTCATAATTGTCCAAAATATCTGAAAATAATTTTTAGTTCAAAAATTGTCAAAAATGTTTCAAAATTATCAAACAAATTCTAAAAATGGTTCTTAAAGTTTAAAAATTGTCAAACATATTCTAAAATTATCAAAAATGTTCTAACATTGTCAAAAATGTTCTAAAATTGTCAAAAATGTTCTAAAATTGTCAAAAATGTTCTAAAACTGTCAAAAATGTTCTAAAACTGTCAAAAATGTTCTAAAATTGTCAAAAATGTTCAACAAATGTTTCATAATTGTCAAAAATGTTTAAAATTCTGAAAATAGTTCTTAAAGTTAAAAAATTGTCAAAAATGTTCTAAAATTGTCAAAAATGTTCTAAAACTGTCAAAAATGTTCTAACATTGTCAAAAATGTTCTAAAATTGTCAAAAATGTTCTAAAATTGTCAAAAATTTTCTAAAACTGTCAAAAATGTTCTAAAATTGTCAAAAATGTTCAACAAATGTTTCATAATTGTCCAAAAAAATCTAAAAATAATTCAAAAATTGTCAAATATGTTTAAAATTCTGAAAACAGTTCTTAAAGTTTAAAAATTGTCAAAAATGTTCTAAAATTGTCAAAAATGTTTAACAAGTGTTTCATAATTGTCCAAAATATCTGAAAATAATTTTTAGTTCAAAAATTGTCAAAAATGTTTCAAAATTATCAAACAAATTCTAAAAATGGTTCTTAAAGTTTAAAAATTGTCAAACATATTCTAAAATTATCAAAAATGTTCTAAAATTGTCAAAAATGTTCTAAAACTGTCAACACTGTTCTAAAATTGTCAAAAATGTTGTAAAATTGTCAAAAATGTTTAACAAATGTTTCATAATTGTCCAAATAAATCTGAAAATAATTTTTAAGTTCAAAACTTGTCAAAAAGTTTTAAAATTGTCAAACAAATTCTAAAAATAGTTCTTAAAGTTTAAAAATTGTCAAAAATAATCTAAAATTGTCAAAAACATTCTACAATTGTCAAAAAAGTTCAACAAATATTTCATAATTGTCCAAAAAAAACTGAAAATGCAAAAAGGTTTCATAAATGTAAAGAAAAATTTTAAAATAATTTTTAAGTTTAAAACTTTCAAAAAAATTCAAAAATTGTAAAAAAAAATTCTAAAAATGATTCTTAAAGTTTAAAAATTGTCAAAAATAATCTAAAATTGTCAAAAATGTTCAACAAATGTTTCATAATTGTTCAAAAAAAAACTGAAAATGCTTCTTAAAGTTTAAAAATTGTCAAAAATGTTTTATAAATGTAAAAAAAAATTCTAAAATAATTTTTAAGTTTAAAAACTTTCAAAAAAGTTTAAAAATGTTCAACATATGTCAAAAATGTTTCATAATTGTCAAAAAAAATGTGAAAAAGGTTTTTAAGTTTAAAAACTGTTCAATGATAGTCAAAAATGTTTTATAATAGTCAAACAAATTTTAAAAATTGTCAGAAATGTTCTTCAAATGTCAAAAATGTTTTATAATTGTCAAAAGAAAATTCTGAAACTTGTTGATATGTCCTAAAATTCTCAAAATTCTGCATTTGTCAAGAATGTTCCAAAATTGTCAAAAATCAAATCAAAGTGATACAAATACAAATGATAAAGAATCTGTATTGGAAACACAAAGCTTCCATATGGGTGAAGGACCAAAATACAAAGCACCGACACGCATACCCATAAAAGTTTTAGCATTAAAATTACACAATTCATTCAGCATCTTCAACTACTTCCACAACCCTTAATTATGATTATTATTAATTAACAAACAATGACAATTTATCAGTAACCTTGTAAGTCGAATCGTATTATCAGCTAACACAATACAACACAAATTTCCACACAAACTTTATTGTTTCTAAGACACTTAACATTAAGTACACTTTTACCAGCGAATTTGATACTATTACACAATACAATATCCACGCGCGTGCACCAACAACTTACTCAAGACTGAGGAAGATGTGAATAAAGAATGGTGGGGTGCGAAGCAGCGTTGACGAAATTCGCAGGCAGCAGCACACGTTCGATGAGTAAACGATATTATTAATAATCGATCGGTTTATATTCACAACGTGTTAAATCCATCGACATTTCATTCCAATCACATTTATATAAATAGTCATCAATTTAAATTTTAATAATATTACTTTAATTATTCATTTCAAGGTAAACAGGAAACTATACGGTATGCAATTCTTAATTTCTAGTTTTTTGTACATTTAATAGGTTGGTTACTACTACCTCAATGATAAATGAATTGGTATAATGAATGGTTGTATTGTGTGTAGATTATGAATTTACATTAATTTGTAGGTGTCCTACTAATTACGGAATTAGGCAGTTGAATTGTTTGGTTGCGATTAATTCATTTACATTAATGAAATTCCAAATGCAAGGACATAAAGTTATAATTTTTGTTATGATCTATTAACTCAATAGCTAAGTCAATTAATCCTTAAACAAAAGGAAGACATCAAATCACCGACAATATAGAAGACAATAGGTCCATAAATTCGTATTCCGGAACCAGGTCAGTAAGATCTGCCCGCAAAACAATTTAATTAAGATTTAATATTTTTCAATGTCTTTTTTACCTTTCACTATTTGTTTTTTTTTTATTCCTTCAGAGTTCGCACGGATATAATTCCGATTGTCTTCGTTCGTTTCATTCCGAGTACGAACGTGTGTGTGAAACTGTATTTATGCGTGTCCGTAACGAGATATCCGTTATCGGAAGGAATAATAACACGAGGGAAAATGAAACAAATGCCGCGCGGAAATCCAATCATAATTAAATTCCGCAATGTATATTGTATGATGTACTGTTAAATTAATATGTGACAATCAATTTCTTCTATTGTCTTCAATCAATTAATTATTCCTATTGATCAGCATAACTGTCTCCAATTTTTAAAAGCTCATTTAGGCCAAGCTAATCTTTGATTAAAATTATTAATATAAAGAATGTTTTGTTATGGTAATTGTGGTTTGGAATTAACATTTCTTGCGATTTGTAGAAGTGAAGGTTAAATAATTCGTGAAGGTGAATTCATTCAGTTGGCGAAATGCCAGTGAAGCGATTAATTGCTTTAATATCCCCCTAAGATGCTAAAACACGAATTGTGAATTGACTATTTTGTTTTGAAGGTTAAGCTTAGATCAAATTGTTATGCTTGGTCTAAATTAGCCATTTAATAAAAATGTTAATCACATAATCACTTTTAAAGTGCATATCAAAATTTATTAAAAAATCTAGTTTAGTAAACATCAAAAACAAAATTATCATATTCAAATTAGTCTCAAAAGATGCTCAATTTAATGTAGATTTACGTGCATAGCTTGGTTTATGGAGTATACAGTATTTTTTATCTGTTTTTACAACTTATTAGTAGTCTTTTGATCGGGTCATGATGGTATAAAATTCCAATGAATTGTTTCAGAGTAATCAATTGTTAAATTATCTATGAGGTAGGCCAGATCAGTTAAGTTGAGTTTATATTAAATTGAGCGTATCGATTTGATTTATTTTTACACATTTGGTACTTATGGTATTGAAGTGTATTGTAGCCAATTAGCTTAAAAATCCAATGAATTGTTTTAGAGTTATCAATTGTTCAATTAACTATAAAAGCTATTGATTGAGGTGGGTTAGATCAGTTAAGTTGAGCTTATATTAAATTGAGCGTATCGATTTTGTTTATTTTTACACAGTTGGTACTTATGGTATTGAAGTCTTTTGTTGCCAATTTGGATAAAAATCCAATGAATCGTTTCAAAGTTATCAATTGTTAAATTATCTATAAAGGTTGTAAGTTCAGGTAGGTCAGATCAGTTAAATTAAGGTTATGCCAAATTGAGCGTATCAATTTTGTTTATTTTTACACAATTGGTACCTATGGTATTAAAGTCTATTGCTGCCAATTTGCATAAAATTCCAATGAATCGTTTCAAAGTTATCAATTGTTAAATTATCTATAAAGGTTATTAGTTGAGGTGGATCAGATCAGTTAAGTTGAACTTATATTAAATTGAGCGTATCAAATTGATTTATTTTTACACAGTTGGTACTTATGGTATTGAAGTCTATTGTTGCCAATTTGGATAAAAATCCAATGAATCGTTTCAAAGTTGTCAATTGTTAAATTATCTATAAAGATTATAAGCTGAGGTGGGTCAGATCAGATAAATTGAGGTTATGCCTAACTGAGCGTACCGATTTCGTTTATTTTTACACAGTTGGTGCTAATTGTAATAAAGTCTATTGTTGCCAATTTGCATATAAATCCAATAAATCGTTTTAAAGTTATCAATTGTTAAACTATCTATAAAGGTTATTAGTTGAGGTGGATCAGATCAGTTAAGTTGAGCTTATATTAAATTGAGCGTATCGATTTAATTTATTTTTGCACAGTTGGTACTTATGGTATTAAAGTCTATTGTTGCCAATTAGCATAAAAATCCAATGAATTGTTTTAGAGTTATCAATTGTTGAATTAACTATAAAGGCTATTGATTGAGGTGGGTTAGATCAGTTAAGTTGAGCTTATATTAAATTGAGCGTATCGATTTTGTTTAACTTTACACAGTTAGTATTTATGGTATTAAAGTCTTTTGTTGCCAATTTGGATAAAAATCCAATGAATCGTTTCAAAGTTGTCAATTGTTAAATTATCTATAAAGGTTATTAGTTGAGGTGGGTCAGATCAGTTAAATTGAGGTTATGCCTAATTGAGCGTACCGATTTCGTTTATTTTTACACAGTTGGTGCTAATTGTATTAAAGTCTATTGTTGCCAATTTGCATATAAATCCAATAAATCGTTTTAAAGTTATCAATTGTTAAACTATCTATAAAGGTTATTAGTTGAGGTGGATCAGATCAGTTAAGTTGAGCTTATATTAAATTGAGCGTATCGATTTAATTTATTTTTGCACAGTTGGTACTTATGGTATTGAAGTCTATTGTTGCCAATTAGCATAAAAATCCAATGAATTGTTTTAGAGTTATCAATTGTTGAATTAACTATAAAGGCTAATGATTGAGGTGGGTTAGATCAGTTAAGTTGAGCTTATATTAAATTAAACGTATCGATTTAATTTATTTTTGCACAGTTAGTAATTATGGTATTGACGTCTATTGTTGCCAATTAGCATAAAAATCCAATGAATTGTTTTAGAGTTATCAATTGTTGAATTAACTATAAAGGCTGTTGATTGGGGTGGATTAGATCAGTTAAGTTGAGCTAATATTAAATTGATAGTATCGAGTTTGTTTAATTTCACAAAGTTGGTACCTATGGTATTAAAGTCATTTGTTGGCAATTTGCATAAATTTCTGTCAAAAATATCTAAAAACTGATAAATCATTAAAATACTTTGGACAAAATAAACATTCAAAATTTTATTTACAAAACAAAATTTTGTACATAGAACCATGGAGAATGCAAATATTGTCAAAAATACCAAAAATTGATTAATAGAAAATAGAAAACTCCATTTATAAAAGTCAAAAATAACAAAATCCGGCCAAAAACGGTTAAATAATACAAAATTCTGTCCTAAAATGCCAGAAATAACAAAATTTGGACTTAAAATTTTAAACAATTGTCAGAATGCATCAAAATCTGACATAAAATGTTGAAAAGTGTAAAAAAATCTTAAAAAAAAATTCAAAAATTGCAAAATTTCTGTCAACAAATGCCAAATTTAATCACGGAATGTCAGAATAGATTTTGAAATAGACGTGGAAAAAGCCCTATATGCATGTGGGCATTGCATACCTTTGCTTTCAGTGGCGTACTGATTTAATTTTTTAAAGTGTTGTTCAATGTAATCACTCAAGCAGACCACCATCAAAATATAAAGGATCTCGCAGAACCTTAACAACCTTCTAAATCCGCTCATAAGCTACACTACTATGAAGTACAAAACTCTATTTATAAAAATCTAAAATAACAAAACTTGATCTTTTCAACAAAAACCAAAATTTGGTCAAAACTGTTAAAAAGTGCTAAAAGTCTATTAATAAAATGTCAATAATGACCAAATCCGGCCTTAATACATCAAAATGTTTTCAAAACGCACCAAAATCCAGCAAAAAACTGTTAAAAAGTGTAAAATGTTTGATAATTATTTCAAAAAAGCAAATTTTAGCTGAAAATATTGTTAGAAAACACCAAAATACTATTTAAAATATACAAATCTATAATCCGGCTACAAAATATATAAATATTATTAAAAAACACTAAAATTTTGCCATACACTGATGAAAAAATCAAAATTCTACTCATAAACAGTAAAAAATAGCAAAATTCGGCTATAAATAATCAAAATATTGTTAGAAAAATGTCAAAAATAGCTAAAGCCGGTCTTAAAACATCAAAATATTGTCTAAAAACATCAAAATTTGGTTTAAAACTGCAAAATTTTATTTACAAAATGTCAAAAAAGCCAAATTCAGTCTTAAAACACCAAAATATAAATTAAAAACACAAAAATTTGACTAAAAATTCCAGTTCAAAACATCTGCCCGTACTTGTGTTCTGGACAAACCCACCCACCCAAGTGTCCGTCATTAAGAGATTAGTTATCACCATTACCTTCTGTGACATAGAGACTTTTAACGCTTGCAGAGAAAAAAAGCATCTAATTCCTTGATAACTAATACTTCGGTGGGTGGGCGGGAACCCCAGCTTAAACTACTTGTCCGTACTCATGTTCTGGAGTAACCCACCCACCAGCCTAAGTGTCCGTCGTCAAAGGATTGGAAATCACCTTACCTCCTGTGACATATAAACTTTTAATGCTTTACAGAGTTTAGAAACTTCCAATTTCTTAATAACTAACACTTGAGTGGGTGGGCGGGAACCCTATTTTAAACTACTAGTCCGTACTCATGTTCTGGAGTTACCCACCCACCCGCCCAAGTGTTCGTCGTCAAAGGATTGGAAACCACCATCACCTCCTGTGACATAGAAACTTTTAACGCTTATAGAGTTTGGAAACTTCTAATTTCTTAATAACTAACACTCGGGTGGGTGAGCAAGAACCCCAGTTTAAACTAGTTGTCCATACTCATGTTCTGGAGTAACCCACCCACCCGCCCGAGTGTTTGTCGTCAATGGATTGGATATCACCATCACCTCCTGTGACATAGAAACTTTTAACACTTACAGAGTTTAGAAACTTCCGATTTCTGGATAAGTAGCACTCGGGTGGGTGGTCAAAAACCCCAGTTTAAACTACTTGTCCGTACTTATCTTCTAGAGTAACCCACCCACCCGCCCAAGTGTTTGTCGTCAAAGGATTAAATATCACCATCACCTCCTATGACATAGAAACTTTTAACGCTTACAGACTTTAGAAACTTTCAATTTCTTGATAACTAACACTGGGGTGGGTGGGCGGAAACCCCAGTTTAAACTACTTGTCCGTACTCATGGTCTGGAGTGACCCGCCCAAGAATTCGTTGTCAATGAATTAGATCATCATCACTACTTCCTGTGACAGAATCTTTAAACGCTTGCAGAGAAGAAAAGCTTTCAATTTCTTGATATCTAACAGTTGGGTGGTGGGTGGGAACCCCAGTTTAAACTACTTGTCCGTACTCATGTTCTGGAGTGACCCACCCACCCGCCCAAGTGTCTGTCGTCACGGGATTGGATATCAGCACCTCCTCCTGTAACATTGATACTTTTAACGCTTACAGAGTTTAGAAACTTCTAATTAATTGATAACTAACAATCGGATGAGTGGTCGGGAACCCCAATTTAAACTACTTGTTCGTACTCATGTTTTGGAGTGACCTAACCACTCGCCCAAGTGTTCGTCGTCAATGGATTAGATATCACCATCACCTCCTGTGACATAAAAAGTTATAACGCTACAGAGTTAAGAAACTTCTAATTTCTTGATAACTAACACTCGGGTGGGTGGGCGGGAACCCCAGTTTAAACTACTTGTTTGTACTTATCTTCTGGAGTGACCCACCCACCCACCCAAGTGTCCGTTGTCAAGAGATTAGATATCACCATCACCTCCTGTGACATAGAAAGTTCGAACGCTTACAGAGTTTAGAAACCGTATTTGTCTGCAGCGTTAGATCACCAAATATTATCATAGTAAGTTGAAACTAGTCTCCAAAGATGAGCAATTCAATGTAGATTTTTATAGTTGGCTTTGTTTATATAGATCCGCATAAATTTTTGAGTAAAATGCAAAAAACTGTTAAACAGCTTTTTGAAAATTAAATATAACCGTAGCAACCTAAAACTGGTTTCAAAAGATGCGCAATTCAATGTGGATTTATGTAATAAGTTTGGTTTATATTAATCCAGTACATAGTTTTTGAGTAAATTGTAAAAAAAACTATCAAAGAGTCGTCTTTTTGCTACTAATTTTGATTTTGGCCTTTTGAAAATTCAATATAACCGTAGCGACCTAAAACTAGTCTCAAAAGATGCATAATTCAATGTAGATTTGCGTAATTAAGTTGGTTTATATTGATCTAGTACATAGTTTTTGAGTAAATTGCAAAAAACTGTCAAAAAACAGTAAAAATTATGTTTTCGGCTTTTTGAAAATTAAATATAACCGTATTAACCTAAAACTAGTTTAAAAAAATGCGCAATTCAATGTAGATTTATGTAAAAAGTTTAGTTTATGTCGATCAAGTACATAGTTTTTGAGTAAGTTGCAAAAAACTGTCAAATAGTCAAAAAATTATGTTTACGGTTTTTTTAAAACTAAATATAACAGTAGCGACCTCAAACTAGTCTCACAAGATGCGCAATTTAATGTAGATTTAAGTAATAAGTTTGGTTTATATCGATCCAGTACATAGTTTTTGAGTAAATTGCAAAAAACTGTCAAAAAACCGCAAAAATTATGTTTCCTGCTTTATGAAAATTAAATATAACCGTAGCGACATCAAACTAGTCTCAAAAGATGCGCAATTCAATGTAGATTTACATAATAAGTTTGGTTTATGTTGATCCAATACATAGTTTTTGAGTAAATTGCAAAAAACTGTCAAAAAACCACAAAAATTATGTTTGCAGCTTTTTGAAAATTAAATATAATCTTAGCAATCTAAAACTAGTCTAAAAAAATGCGCAATTTAATGTAGCTTTACGAAATAGGTTTGGTTTATATCAATCCAGTACATAGTTTTTGAGTAAAATGCAAAAAACTATCAAAAAGTCGTCTTTTTGTTCGAAATTTTGTCTTCGGTTCTCATTTTAGCAAGTTAAAAATAGTCCCAAAAGATGCACAATTCCATGTAAAAAACAGACAAAACCTAAAACTGGAAATTCTGATCTAGCCTAAAAGTTCATTGGCAGCGTCTAGAAACTCCAAAAAAGACAATTCAAACAAGACAAACCATAGCCCAAAAATAAAAACTTAGAACAAATTCTAATTGATGACATCCACCACAATAAAGCCAACATTAAAACATTAGTAGCTCCAAATTACTTACTACCACCTACAACAAGCCTCAAACACTCTCCGGATATGGAATCTATCAAAAATAACCAAAGTTTCAGTTGGCAAAGTCAAAGCTTTAGTAATCACCAATCCACCACAAATCTTGGTCACTTTGCAAATTGCTGAGCATATCCACAACTGTCCTTAACAATCTGTAGTAACCAAACTCCCAACTATGATGGCCAAAAATACTTTAATTTCAGTTGCGAGTTGCTTCAGCACAAAACACTAATATGCTAAGCAAACAACACATATAATTGCCGGAATAGAGAGTGAATATTTTCGGCTAACCAGAAAAATGTTTGAAACAATAAATTATATTCCCTACAAACTCATTTAATACAATTAAAATTTATTCCGCAAGAATTTAAACAAAAAAAAATTAATGATACAATTAATCCGGATCATTGATTAATCCTCAATCCACATATTAAATATAATTACAAATGCAAATTGGAAACTCATTCCAAATCGGGTCGTGGCTACCATCATCATCATCGTATGATTCTGGTTCTAGTTCTTCTTAGCGCAAACGTAGCAGCGGAAACGCTTTTTTCTTATGTTAGCCGTTTGCTGTTGGCAGTGTGTAAACACCTTTGGAATCGCGTTGTTTGGAGTGAAAGAAGCTCGGTGGTTAGAGCGAGCGAAGAGAACAGAGAGCGCGGTCAGTGGCATTAATGGTAGACGGATGGCGGATGGCCTGCGGCCATCTCTTGGTTTGTAAACCTTGCGTAACCTTGTAGCCCAGAACAGAAACAGAAAATCATAAGTCGGTCGAGCTAGAGAGAATTTATTTCATTTATTTCATTTATTAAATTAATTATTATTACAACATTGACGATTGGCTCGTTTATCAATGTTTAACAGTTGATTAGATAAGGTTGATATATTGATGCGTTATTATCGCACAGAAATTTATTACAGCAGTAAATGAGGGAAATAATGCATTAATTCACCTCTACATAGTTTCAACATTTATTATTTATTACTCTACATAATAAAAATGATTATAAAGATTGCATCTGCTTAAACAATAAGTCCGTGTAATTGCGGACACATTATTCCACACACTACTCATTGTTTGTGTTTGATTGTCGAGTTGAGGTATGCAAATTAATTAATAAGTGCCAGGCGCGACCACATTTCACGCTCTCATATTTATTTAGAAAACAGGGAAAACTCTCCAAACACACTCACACAAATTGTATGATGAATCACGGACAACACACAGTGCTAACACAGCACAACGTTGCTGGTTTACTTTAACTGTTATGTGTTAATGTTTTATGTATTTAGGTGTTGTTAGTGGGTATCAGTTGCAAATAGCAACGTAAAGCAAGAATCACGTCATTAATTGATAACATTTTTGCGATTATTTTTTTATGGAGTTTGAATCATTTAATTTAAAAATTGTGTCAGGTCAGTAAGTTTAAAAAAAACAGTTTCTACTTCTTGGAATCTTGAAGAATTTGTTTTTTATTTAGATTCGGTCCGTACGGATTAGGTACTATTAGACCTACATTTTTTGTGATTTTGAAAAACCAATTTTCAACAAAAATTAATTTAAAACATCAATTATATGCTTAAAACTAACAATTTGGCTTAATTTTTAGTTACCTTAAAGTCAAAATTATATTTTTGTGATTTTTAAATTAAAATATATTTTTCTTAATAGTATTCATCTAAAAAGCTAATTTTCAAATTAAAAAACTAGAAAATCAATTTGCTTAAAATCAACGATCAATTTTTTTTGTCCATAACAAAAACTTCCGAATATTACTGTTTGCGTTTCAAGCTTTACGAGCACTTGAAAAAATGATTTAAGCTTTAGAAGTTTAGAACATTATTTGTAAAAGGTTTAGCTTTGTACGCAGTTTAAGTGTGGTCTTTAGGAAGTTTAGAAGCAGTTTTTGAACCAACATAAATTTTATAATCCTTATTTTGTATTAAAAGCTTTAGTATAAACTTGTGAAATTGTTTGAGAAGCTTTGAGTACAGTTTAGAAATTCAGACAAACTGGTTTTTAAGATAATTTTCGAGTATTTTTGAAAATCTTCATGAATTGTTTTGTACTTTGTAATAGGTTAATTGAAAAAGTGTAAGTTTGTGGAGAAAAATAGATGCTTTGGAGTATTGGGGAAACTTTCTGAATATATATGCTTGTGTTAGAAGCTTTAGTAGCATTTGAGCAACTCTAAGAAATCTTTTAAGCTTTAGGACGTTATTTGCAAATGAATGAGAAGATTTATGAGCAGTTTTTTTGAATTTTACAATACTAGTAGTCTTTACAAAAGCTTTTTGAATGTGTTAGAAGCTTTAGAACCACTTGCAAATTATATCAAAGTAAGAACATTATTTGTGAAAGGTTGAAAAGCTTTTAGGACAATATTTAAAAAAAAATGAAATATTTTAAAAGCATCTGAAACTGCTTTCAAAACATATAAGCAAGTATTTGTAGTCTTTATTGAATTTTTGAAATTTTGGAAAGTCTGAATATTTCTGCTTAAAGTCAATTTAATTTTTACTATGATTTTCTAATTGAATTATATTTCTCTTGATAGCAGCAATCTAAAATACTAATTTTCAAATCAAAAGACTAAAACATTAATGGCATACGCTAAGAAGCAACAATTTAAACCAGTTTTTGGTCTAAGCTCAAACCTAAAACAAAAATTTGTGATTTTTGCATTGTAATATATATTTCCTAACACCAGTAATCTAAAAAAATAAATTTTACACCATAAACCTTTAAAAAATTAATGTTATCAGCTAAAAAGCCAACAATTTTTAGCTCAACCCCAAAAGATTTTTGTTTGTTAAAATATAGTTTTCATAAGAAAAAATTCAAGTTCTTGAAAATTTTTTCCTACCTCGGACAAAAAATTAGGTCAAAAATTAGATTCCACCTTTCGCAAAACCAGTGTCTATGTAAAGAATTGAGAATTTTCTAGATTGGAAAAGATCCAATCGATGTGTGATAGTCGATGTAAAGATTAGCTTCAAAAATTTTGGTCGAGATTTCCCTCCAAAGTACATGTTCGAAAGTACCCTTCAAACAAAAAACAAAAATCTCAGCCTTAGAATTTTTTTGAGCAAAATCCTTTGTGCTATATGTACTCAATTAATTAAAAAAAGAAACTACAAAAAAAGAAATTGTCCCGATAGGATTTTCTCAAAATAAAAAAAAATGCAAAATCAATCGAATAAATTTACATCAAACTTCTTCAATTGATAATACTAATATTGAGGGCCAAATTTTAATAAAATCCAATAATTGATTTTGGAATTATTCAACATTATCTTTATCCACTTCTTTAACCACAAATAAAGTAATTCATTTTAAGGTTATGCAAAATTGATCGTATAAATTTAGATCAATTTTTTACAATTAATAACTCTGGTACTGTAAGCCATTGTTGCCAAAATTCAATAAAATTTAATGTATCGTATTAAAAGTTATTCAAGTTTTTCTACTTTCACTTCATTTAACCACAAACGCTACAAAGTTTTTAATTTTGAGGTTAGCAAAACCGATCGTATAAATTTTGATCAATTTTTCACAATTGATAGTGTTAATATTGTAGTGCATTATTGCCAAATTTCATTAAAATTCAATATTTAGTTTTGAAGATATTTAAGTTTTTTTACTTCCACTAGCTTTAAACACAAATGATAAAAGTCATTAATTTTGAGGTTATGCAAAACGGATCGTATAAATTTAAATCATTTTTTTACAATTAATAATGGTAATATTGTAGTGCATTGTTGCCAAACTTCATTAAAATCCAATGCTTAATTTTGGAATTATTCACCTTTTTCTATTTCCACTTCCTGTAACCACAAATACTGCAAAGTCTGTAAATTAGGATTTATGCAAAATTAATCGTACAAATTTAGATCAAACTTCTTTAATTAATAATGTTGATACTGTACTGCATTGTTGCCAAATTTCATCAAAATCCAATGTTTGGTTTTGAAGTTATTCAAATTTTCTATCTCCATCTAATTTAATACTATGTTCCCGCTCACCCGCCCAAGTGTTTGTTATAAAGAAATTTGCTTATACTCACACTTGTTGCGTTTCTGCTGTTTTTAGTATGACACATTGAATGACAGTAGTTACTAATACGTCAGAAGTGGGTACAATAACAAACTTCTTGATAACTAACACTTGGGCGGGTGGGCGAGAACACAGTTTATAAATATTGAGTCGGTGGTTTGATACAGTGTTCCCGCCCACCCGCCCAAATGTTTGTTATCAACAGATTTGCTTTTCTTACACTTCTTTCGTTTTTGTTGTTTTTAATGTGACAGATTGAATGACAGTTGTTACTAATACGTCAGAAGTGGATACAATAAAAAAAACTGCTTGATAACAAACAATTGGGCGGGAGGGCGGAAACACAGTTTATAAAAGTTATACCGGTAGTTCAATACAGTGTTCCCCGTCACCCGCCCAATTGTTTCTTATAAACAAATTTTCTTATTCTCATGACAGTTGTTACTAATACGTCAAAGGTAGGCACTTGGGCGGGAGCAGATTATAAATATTGGGCCGGTGGTTAGATACAGTGTTTCCAACCACCCGCCCAAGTATTAGTTATCAAGAAATTTGCCTATTCTTACACTTGCTGTATTTCTGCTGTTTTTAATGTGACAGATTGAATGACAGTTGTCACTAATACGTCAAAGGTAGGCATAATAACAAATTTTTTGATAACTAACACTTGGGCGGGTAGGCGGGAACACAGTTTATAAATATTGAGCCGGTGGTTTGATGCAGTGTTCCCGCCCACCCGCCCAAGTGTTTGTTATCAATAAATTTGCTTATTCTCACAATTGTTGCGTTTCTGCTGTTTTAAATGTGATTCAATGACAGTTGTCACTGTTACGTCAGAGGTGGGTATAATAACAATTATTTTGATAACTAACACTTGGGCGGGTGGGCGGGAACACAGTTCACAAATATTGGGGGGGTGGTTTGATATGTACAGTGTTTTAATAAATAATCAATGACAACCTCATAATTGTTATCTGCATTTTTCCTGCAAAATTTTTAATAAAAGTAAATGTTATCAAACTTGCGTAAACATCCCATATTATCAATAATGACTTCAAAATTGATATATATTCAAAAGAATTTAAGTCCTACTATGAAAACCCAGTACCATTGTCACTTTTCCTTCAAAACATTAAACAAATTAAATCAAATTTCTTGGGTAACCATCACAAATCATCAATGATGATGACCTCAAAATTGATGTAAAAGCAAAAGAATTAAAGTCCTACTATCAGAATCCAGTACCATTAGCAATTTTCCTTCAAAATATTGAATAAACAAATCATATTATTGCGTAAACATCCCAAGTTACCAAAGGTAATCTCAGAATTGGTTTAAAAATAAAACAATTAAAGTCCTACTATCAGAACCTAGCACCATTAGCGTTTTTTCTTTAAATTCTTTAACCAAACTAATCAAATCCTTTCCAAAATATCGCAAAAAACTACAGAATAGAGTGCTTCTATCTGAACATCAAACTTTCATAAAATAACCTCAGAATTGATCTAACAACAAAACAATTAAAGTCCTACTATTAGAATAAAGCACCATTTGCAAATTTACTCACATTTTTTAACTATTTTCATCATATTACTTGCAAAATGATCTCATAGAATTACAAATGGCTCAGAAGTTATGTAAAAGCAAAACAATTAAAGTCCTACTATTAAAACCTATCAAATTATGTTTTACTAAGTTTCAAGTAGAAAGTTTACAAATTCCACTATAAAAACATTGTTCAAAATATAGACTTCAAATTTGGACTAAATTACCTTCAATCTAGAACAAATTAACCTGAATGTGCAAAATTTCCAAATTTATATTTAAATTTTTTAAATAATTTTTGAAATTTTGGTTTAGTTTTGGTCAAAATTGTTAGAAATTGTCAAAAATGTTCTTCAAACTTATTAGTAAGTTCCATAGATGTCAAAAATGTTCTAAAATTGCAACAATCTAAAAAACCTTTTCCAATTCCAAGAATGTTCCTCAAACTTACTGATTGAAGTTCGAAAACTGTCAAAAACGTTCTAAAATTGTCCATTTTCTTACGAAATACCATTCTACTACTTAAACATGTTTTGATAGTTCCTGACTAAATCCGTTTCGAAGGACCAAAATATAATATTTTATGCTATTTGTACTCAAACATAAATGTAAGTAGAACAAAATAAACTAATAACGCTTACAAATGATAAAAATAACAGCGGCGCCTTAAGCTGAAGTGATAATACTTTCTGATTAATGCAGTAGTCCGGTTCTTTTCGTAGTGTTAATGCTTTTTGAGTATTAAAAAACTATGCAGTGGTACCTAATGAGTTGCTTGAATGCGGAAAGCTGAAGAATTTGATTGATTTTATAAAATTTGATTAATTTCCAAAATAAATTTAAAATATCTTGTAATTAATTTGTTTATGAAATGTCTATATTTATTTCTCTTTGTTTCAGGTAAGTTTGCCTCAATTCTAATCTCAATCCGGATGCCATTGTCCCACATCTATAAAAGGTAAATTTCAATTTACTTCCAATAACAATAAAAGAAATTTTAGTAGGATACTAAAATAAACAAACAAAACGAAAAAGCATACATATATTCTATCAATTTATTTGTAATTTATGTCTTTGGTAATAAATCCATTCGGGCGTGTTATCAATTACAGCATTTTCTGGGTTAACGAGAATGATAAATAAGTGCCGAGGCAACTCGTTCGTTAATAAGCCATTGTAACGCACTTAACCTTTCGGTTCAAAAACGTTACAGCTCAAATGTATTCTGTGTTGTGTGTTTAATGAACACTCGAATTGTTTCATTAAACTAATTTTTTTAATAATAATTTCTTCTTGTAAATAGCGTGATGTAAGAACTCACTCTGTGGTCTCTGTGCGAGTGAGAAGGAGACTGGGTTTCGAGTGCCCCAGGCCAACTTTGCTAGTGCTAGTAGTAGTTGAGGAGAGACAAACGGAAATACAATGAAGGACGGCATAAATTAGAGTCTCCTTTCGGTCGGTCGGCTGTCTTCCACAACGGCACGGAATATAACATGGAGAATAATACGTCACGAATTCGTACTTAATATTTGTAGGTAGATATAAATCATTTATCTATCGAGTCATTGTTTTCTTTGTGATTTTTCGTTTATTTTGTACAGAAATTGGGGATGTAGGTCATGGTTCAATTCAATTTTGAATGAAATAATGAACTCGTCAAACTAGCTAACTTTATAGAGATATTTAAATAAAATATGTTTGAAAAAATGTGCTCTAAAACCATGTTTTCTGCATTTTGACAGCTTAACTGTCTAAATATTTAAAAACTCTATTAGAATTTTATTAAGATAATCAAATTCTGTGCAATTTTTTTTTAACAATTTTTTTTTCCAACTTTTGTAACTTTTAAGATATTTGAAGAAACTAACTCTAAAAGTATATTTATTGCATTTTTGACAGCTTTAACGTCAAAATATTTAAAAATTCTATGAAAACTTTATCAAGATAATTAAATTTTATACAAATTTTGTTTCTCAACTTTTTCTCTAACTTTTATAAGTTTTGAGATATTTAAAGAAATTAGCTCTGAAACCATATTTAATGCATTTTTGATAGCTTCATTGTCAAAATTTTTAAAAATTCTATTTAAACTTTATCAAGATAATTAAAATCTGTACAAATTTTGTTTTCCAACTTTTATAACTTTTGAGATATTTAAAGAAACAGGTATAAAACCATAAATATTGCACTTTTGACAGCTTTAAAGTCTAAATTAAATAACTTTTTAAAAATCCTAAATTGTCCACAACTTTTTCAATTTCAACTTCCGAAATATTTAAAAAAATAAATTTCAATCTCATTTTTCATCTTATGAAATCGACGAGGTAATTCAACTATTACAACAAAAAAAAATGTATATTTATATCTATTATTATTTTTATAATAATAATCCTATCTTGTTCCCAGATATAGTTGTTAGAATTGTTGGAAACTTTCACTTTGCAATTACAATGATTGCGAGATGGATGGACGACGTCTTCTTCCATTCTTCAGCATTCATCATTTCTAAAAAAGTGAATAATGAAATTATAACGATGCCATCACATGCAGACACACTCACGCCCGTTTTGTCATTGAATGCAAAATCGCTTCTCACATAAACACGTTCGTTTCGTTTAGCTCATTGCATTTTCCAGGAATCCGAGTGTGAAAAATAAATACATCGCCGCATTCTTACACTCTGAAAGCACATACGGTGCAAGTTTAATTGTTTTCTATAACCGTAATTGGTGAATGGTTTTGAATTCATTGAACATGCAACTGAAGATATTATTTCTCAAATCGACTTAAACACATTGTTTAATTCAATAGTCAAATTCAGTTAATCTTTTCTCGGAAAGAAATTGTCGTATTGAATGTTCGGGTCCGTTTTGCAAATGATGAAACCGCTTCTGAGAAGTTCAATGAAAGGAGAAGTTCGGCGGAAGCCTGTGGTTTGGGGATGGGTTAACACTCAGACAGAATAAATAATACTCAAATAATTTTAAGAAATCATAAAATATAGATTCTTCCGCAACATAAAAATAATTTATATCAAGCTCTTCCGCAATATTGCATTAAAACGCCGCATTTTAAAGTGTTCTCTGTTTCTCCCAACAATATTTACGACCTCCCCCGCCGCATTTCTTATGTGTAGGCTACCAAAAAACATTCTTCCATTTTTATTATTACTTTTATTGTAGATGCATTGACCTCGTAACAATCTATCTTCATTCTGGATATTCCCGGATGTTCGAATACACCTACCACCCTCATGCCACTTCCTCCCACGCTGTGCTGGATTTCTTTTCTAACAGCACATGCTTACACAACATCCCTTTTGCATGGAATATAAAATATACATTTTTTATATTATGTTTGGGGTGGTCTTCTGTTTAAGTTTGAAGGTTTTTGTCTTGGGAAATTTAATACGCGACCTAGAAAGCGTATACGGGTGATGCTTTATGTTGTTTGCTTTATGGGGCTTCTTTGTAGCTTAATCTAATTAATGGAATTATGGTCTATTAAAGAGTTTTATCTCTAATATGATTAGAGTAGTTTGTAATATTTATTCTTAAAATGTAACAATTTTTTTTATTTCATTTTTTGAGTTGCAGCCACTAAGGTATTTAACAGAAAATTCAATAAAAATGTTGTCGACAATTTAACAGTTTAAAAAAAGTTTAAATAGAATTGTTAAATATGCTCTTGCAGTTATAATATCAAAAAAATTGAACGTCAGCTGTCATTCAAGCGCATTAACAAGAAGAGTAAACCAACCACTTGATAACAACCGCTTGGGTAGGTGGGCGGGAACACAGTTCCAAAAAACCCCGCCCCAATAGATAAACTACTTGTCCCACCCACCCACCCAAATGTTTGTTATCAAACTATTTCATGTCGCAACCTCTGCTGATGCTCCTATAGTTACTACATCAAAAGAATTAATATCAGTTGCCATTAAAATGCGCTAACAAGAAGAGTAAACCAACCACTTGATAACAAACACTTGGGTGGGTGGGCGGGAAACACAGTTCCAAAAAAAACCGCGCCAATAGATAAACTACTTGACCCAATCACCCACCCGAGTGTTTGTTATCAAAGTATTTTATGTCGCACCCCTTGCCAATGCTCCTGCAGTAATTACAGCAAAAAGATTGAACGTTAGCTGTCATTAAAGGACACTAAAAAAAGAGTAAACCAACCACTTGACAACAAACGCTTGGGTGGGTGGGCGGGAACACAGTTCCAAAAAAACCCGCCCCAATAGATAAACTATTTGACCATTCCACCCACCTAAGTGTTCGTTATAAAACTATTTTATGTCGCACTCTCTACTAATGTTCCTGCAGTTGTTACATCAAAAAGATTAAACGTCAGCAGTCATTTAAACGCACTAACAAGAAGAGTAAACCAACCACTTGTTAACAAACACTTGGGTGGGTGGGCGGGAGCATAGATCTAAAAACGCCCGCCCCCAAACAGAAACTACTTGTCCCACCTACCCACCCAAATATTTGTTATCAAGCTATTTCATGTCGCACCCACTCTTTATACTCCTACATTATTATATTAAAAAGAATGAATGTTAGCTTTCATTCAAGCGCACTAACAAGAAGAGTAAACCAACAGTTTCAAAAATTCCCGCCCCAATAGATGAATTACTTGTCCCATCCACCCACCCAAGTGTTTGTTATTAAACTATTTCATGTCGCACCCACTGCTGATGCTTCTGCTATGACTACATCAAAAAGATTCAAGTACACTAACAAGAAGAGTAAACCAACTACTTAATAACAAACATCACTTGGCTGAGCAGGCGGGAACACAGTTGCAGAAGTCATCGCCTCAATTGATAAACTACTTGTCCCACTCACCCACCATCATTATACGATTAGAGCTTATAGTCAAGAAACTAACTTTCAATGTTATACGATTTAAATGTAGTAAGCACCTTTCTGTTTTTATACGAATGAAACTTATTTATAATCAGCAAAAGTACGATAGGTGAGGCACTCCATTTTAAGCCACACGCCCACACATTTTATCAAGGTAGCCGCATACTCACCCAAAATTTTGTCATAAAGAGCCTCTTTCAACTTAGTAGCAATGACATTCGCAGAGAAAAAAACATTTAATTCATTTCTGGATAAATAACACTCAGAAGGGTGAGTGGGACACTCCAATTTAAACCACACGTTTGAAAAATTTGCGGTTAGACGCCCCATTTCAACTAAACGTCCATAATTTATGAATTAAGTTCCCGCCCACCCAGTCAAATCATCACCCTGATGCCGCGAGTGAGCGGAGCTACACTCTACCAATAGCATCACACTCCTTCGTTCCTCGCTCCTGTAAATATTAAAATTTTAGAAACGCAGTCAACCTCAACCAGTATGGACCGGACAACCTATATCCTAAAATTTCTGTGTTTGCACACTCCGCCAAAATTTCAAGTTAATTCCTAAACCGCCATAGACCTTAGTGCACTCTGTTTCAGTGTGTGTAAGAGCACACCAAATGTGTGCGTGTGTTGTAAAAATTCCAAGTGAATCTGTCTGTAGATACTTTAATTCAAAAAAAAGCTAAAATCCGACCACCAAGAAACCTTCGCAGAGAGCCGCACTTGGACCAACCGCCTCCGAAATCGCGTTTGGAGATCAGCCGGTAACAAATAGCGTCCAATGTGGGTAAAAAAATGGCATAGTGCCTTTACGACCCTATAAACCAAACCTTCAGAAGAGCCAGAAGAAGAAGAAGAAGAAGAAGAAGAAAACGCAGCGACAGAGACGTCACAAAAAGAAGAAGAGGAACAGTCGTTATAATAATAATTGCTTCAATCAATACATCGGTGGCCGCATCAGCGTCTGCCGATTACCAACCAAAAGGTCACCTAGGTAACATCAGCGACCCAAATCCCCGACATCAGAAGTAGTCTGGAATCACTGGATTGTGACCAATGTGCCATGTTGAAAGGCAAATTGCTCGCAACGCAACCACCAGCCTGTGAAACAAAATTATAGATCTTGCAACCGTTTGCAAAACTACGACAGAATTCAAAAAGTTCTTAAAATTTGAACCGGGCGCAGTCGAAACCTATCCCGTATTCGTCAAAGAGGTCGAGAGCAATCTCATACAGCCACTTAAAACCGTCCAAGAAATCAACATCGCCGGAACCGACAGTACTAAGTAATACAAAGAAGCGGAATGCTTCGGCTCGGTCCTAACTGCAATCGCCACCATCAACGACATACCTATTCAAGATACTACTGACGGTAGCCACTCCACTACACAAACGTGATAGAAGACCAAATAAATTGCATTCAAAAAGAACCGGAAAAGACCCAGTCTAAAACCAAACCGTCTCCCCTCAAGCTGGAAAACAACTCCTGCAGCTGAACCCAGCCTAGCCCTCAGCACTGTACGCGTGGCCCACACCTGTATATCCAACATCATCTTAACCGTCACTATCGTTGACAGAGACAAAGTTAAGCAAGACCTGCTGGAAAAGGAGGCCAACTCCAGAAACTAGCAGACCATCTCAAACTTGTTTAAAAGCATCTTCGGAAGCAAATGAAGAAGTCGGACAACAATAATCGCCTACTCGGGTGGACTCTGTGCAAACTCGCAACGACATACCATAAGTGAAAATAGTGCCACACCGTAGAGACCTCGGCCTGAACCTGGACCATAACCAGTTTAGGACAATCCGTTCAAAACACCGTGACACCCAGACTCGTTAAACTCTTGTGGACACTTTTACAAACAGACTACTCCCTCCCCGTGCAATATTGACAATAACTAAGTCAACATCATGTAGACACCATCTCCGTACGACCAAAAGAAAATGAAAGCTCAGCGTGAGAAAGTTGGCGAAATTGATGCCGCGTGTGGGCAAAACCACACCCCACCAATAGCATCACACTCCTTTGTTGCCCGCTTCTATAAATATTAAAATTTCCCAGCCGCTATCAGGCCAAAAAGTACTTTGGCAATCTCGCGGTTTACTCCAATCCTGGCCTGGCCCGACTTGCCAAACCAGATAAGAAAGTTTATCTTTACAAGCAACCGGTTAACCATATCCTAACCTAAAGTGACGTAACACCACATCCCACCCCACAAATAGAAATTTACAGTTTTCGACAGTTTATAACCGTTCTTTTTAACAATATGTTGATATATGATTCGTTCTAATAATATTTTTTTGTATTTCATAGTCGGATTTTGCTACTAATTTTAACTTTTTATCTGGTTTTGGCAACATTATGGTTCTTCCGACATTTCATAAATAAAATTTGCACTTTTCAGGCCAGATTTTATTTTTTCACAACAATATTTTGATATTTCGTAGCCATATTTTGCTATTATAAACATAATTTTACATTTGCGACCAGATTTTGGTGCTTTTCAACAATATTTTGATATTTCTTACATAAATTTTGAAAGTATATAAATGTTTTAACCATTTTAGATTGTTGAAGACCATTGTTTTGCTAGTCGAGTTGAAATTTGATAGTTTTTTACAGTTTAAGACCATATTTACAATTCCAGACTATTGTTTTTGACTGTGTCACTCTTTACGCACTGGAGTGCCCTCAACGCATATTTTTGTTTTCGACAAAGAACGCTCTTTTTCTGAACCGCCATGCACCGGCAACATTGATATTACTCTTACGTCAAAACTTGCCCGGCACCCCAGGACGACCTCAAATGTCACAGCCAAAAAAGCCATTAGTGAAAAATAACATTCGTAAAAAGAAAATGTTCCAATTTCAGAATATTCAACAGTTGAGAAGGTAAATTCCCGTCCGCCCACCTCAGTGTTTGTCATTCATAGATTGGATCTGTCATTCTCGATTCTTAACTTAGTAACAACTTACATTTGCTGAGAGAAGAAAAATCCAATCTTTGATCAAAAACTTATTTTTTTCAAAAAATTATTAAAAATATTTTGAATATTTTGATTAATTTTTCATTTAGTAAATAAGTTGAACTTTCTATATCATTAATTTAAAAGTAAAATATTAACAAAAGCACTCTCAGTAGCGTAGAATGCAATGTATGCAATTTTGAAAAAAAACTTAATTTTCTCAAAAAATTATTAAAAATATTTTGAAAACTATTTTGAATATTTTGATTCATTTTTCATTTACGAAATGAGTTAAACTTTCTATATCATTAATTTAAAACTAAAATATCAATAAATGCGCACTCAGTGGCGTAGAATGTAATGTATGCAATTTTGAAAAAAACTTAATTTTTTCAAAAAATTATTAAAAATATTTTGAAATTTATTTTGAATATTTTGATTCATTTTTCATTTACGAAATGAGTTAAACTTTCTATATCATTAATTTGAAACTAAAATATTAACAAATGCGCTCTCAGTGGCGCACAATGCAATTTTTAAAAAAACTTAATTTTTTCAAAAAATTATTTTGAATATTTTGATTAATTTTTCATTTAGTAAACAAGTTGAACTGTCTATACTATTAATTTGAATTAAAAATATCAACAAATGCGCTTTCAGTGGCGTACAATGTAATAAATGTAATTTTGAAAAAACTTAATTTTTTCAAAAAATTATTAATAATATTTTGAAAATTATTTTAAATAGTTTGATTAATTTTTTATTTAGTAAATGAGTTGAACTTTCTATATCATTATTTTGAAACTAAAATGTCAACAAATGCGCGCTCAGTGGCGTAGAATGTAATGTATGCAATTTTGAACAAAACTTATTTTTTTCAAAAAATATTCAAAATATTTTGAAAATTATTTTGAATATTTTGATTCATTTTTCATTTAGGAAATGAGTTGAACTGTCTATATCATTAATTTGAAACTAAAATATTAACAAATGCGCTCTCAGTGGCGTAGAATATAATGCAAGCAATTTTGAGAATAACTTAATTTTTTCAAAAAATTATTTTGAATGTTTTGATTAATTTTTCATTTAATAAATGAGTTTAACTTTCTAAATCACTAAGTTGAAACTAAAATATTATCAAACGCACTCTCAGTGGCGTACAATGTAATTATTTTGAAAAAATCTTAATTTTCTCAAAAAATTATTAAAAATATTATGAAAATTATTTTGATTAATTTTTCATTTAGTAAATGAGTTGAACTTTCTATATCATTAATTTGAAACTAAAATATCAACAAATGCGCACTCAGTGGCATAGAATGTAATGTATGCAATTTTGAGAAAAAAATATTTTTTTCAAAAAATTATTAAAAATATTTTGAAATTTATTTTGATTATTTTGATTAACTTTTCATTTGGTAAATGAGTTAAACTGTCTATATTATTAATTTAAAACTAAAATATCAACAAATGCACACTCAGTGGCGTAGAATGTAATGTATGCAATTTTGAGAAAAACTTATTTTTTTCAAAAAATTATTAAAAATATTTTGAAATTTATTTTGAATATTTTGATTAATTTTTCATTTAGTAAATGAGTTAAACTTTCTATATCATTAATTTAAAACTAAAATATTAATAAATGCACTCTCAGTGGCATAGAATGTAATGTATGCAATTTTGAAAAAAACTTAATTTTTTCAAAAAATTATTAAAAATATTTTAAAAATTATTTTGAATATTTTGATTAATTTTTCATTTAGTAAATTATTTGAACTGTCTATATCATTAATTTGAAACTAAAATATAAATAAATGCGCACTCAGTGGCGTAGAATGTAATGTATACAATTTTGAGAAAAACTTAATTTTTTCAAAAAATTATTAAAAATATTTTGAAATTTATTTTGAATATTTTGATTAATTTTTTATTTAGTAAATGAATTAAACTTTCTATATCATTAATTTGAAACGTAGAATGTAATGTGTGCAATTTTGAAAAAAACTTCATTTTTTTCAAAAAATGATTAAAAATATTTTAAAAATTATTTTGAATATTTTGATTAATTTTTCATTTAGTAAATGAGTTAAACTGTCTATATCATTAATTTGAAACTAAAATATAAACAAATGCGCACTCAGTGGCGTAGAATGTAATGTATACAATTTTGAGAAAAACTTAATTTTTTCAAAAAATTATTAAAAATATTTTGAAATTTATTTTGAATATTTTGATTAATTTTTCATTTAGTAAATAAGTTGAACTGTCTATATCATTAATTTGAAACTAATATATTAACAAATGCGCACTCAGTGGCGTAGAGTGTAATGTATGCAATTTTTAGAAAAACTTAATTTTCTCAAAAAAATTATTAAAAATATTTTGAAAAATATTTTGAATATTTTGATTAATTTTTCATTTAGTAAATGAGTTGAACTTTCTATATCATTAATTTGAAACTAAAATATAAACAAATGCGCTCTCAGGGGCGTAGAATGTAATGTATGCAATTTTAAAAAAACTTAATTTTTTCAAAAAATTATTAAAAATATTTTGAAATTTATTTTGAATATTTTGATTATTTTTTCATTTAGTAAATGAGTTTAACGTTCTACATCATTAATTTGAAATTAAAATATCAACAAATGCGCTTTCAGTGGCGTACAATGTAATGTATGTAATTTTGAAAAAACTTAATTTTTCAAAAAATTATTAAAAATATTTTGAAAATTATTTTGGATATTTTGATTAATTTTTCATTTAGTAAATGAATTAAACTTTCTATGACATTAATTTGAAATTAAAATACTAACAAATGCATTATTAGAGGCGTAGAAAAAAAACAATTTCAAAAAATTATTAAAATTATTTTGAATATTTTGATAATCTTTCATTTAGTAAATGAGTTGAATTTTCTATATCATTAATTTGAAACTAAAATATTAACAAAAGCGCTCTCAGTGGCGTAGAATGTATGCATTTTGAAAAAAACAAAATTTTTTCAAAAAATTATTAAAAATATTTTGAAAATTATTTTGATTAAAAGCGCGAGTGGGCAAAACACTCCAACTTAAGCCACACGTCCATAATTTATAAACTAATACTCTACCAACCCAGCCACCCACCCACCCAAGTATTTGTCGTTCATGATTGGATTGGATCTACCACCCTCCTCTCCTAACTTAATTAAACTAACTTACATTCTCTTAGAGTAGAAAAACCTAATTACTGATCGACTAACATGTTTAAAAATGATCAATTATCGTTCATAAAACCATTTTATTGTACAAAAATCATCAAAAAACGCACAAAAAACTTTTTATTGCACAAAAATGATCAAAAAGCACCCAAAATTGTATAAAATTGATCAAAAATCGCTTAAAAAACTCATTATTGCACAAAAATAATCAAAAATCGCACAGAAACTCGCCCAGAATATTGTTTATTCAACAAAAATGATCATAAATTGATCAGAAATCATTTTAATTACAAAATTAATCAATTATCCTTTACAAAACCTTTCAATTTTACAAAAAAAACCTTTTTTTTTGCAATATGTTTACCAAAAATTGGTTAAAAAACCTTATTATCGTTCATGAAACATTTGTATTGTATTATATATAAAATATTAATCAAAAGTAGCTTTAAACCCCTGTTAAGTTTCACAAAACTAACAAATAATTAAATTAAAAAACCATTTACTGTAGAAAATCTAGAAACATAACACAATAATCGCGGAAAACGCTCATAACACTCATTTAATGATGAAATTGATCAAAACCCAAAGCCCATTTCTAAGAAAAAAAAACAACAATAATCAATATTTATCAAAAACTGTTCAAAAAAACCGTTTTATTGTGCAACATTGATCAAAAAAGGCTCAAAAAATCTTTTTATTGCAAGATATCTATTAAAAATCGCTTTACTTTTACAAAATTATTTAATAAATAGCGTAAACCTGCACTTAAGAATAAAAAAATATTTTTATTATTAATCAATTATCTTTCAGAATTACTTTTATTGCAATATATATAGCAAACCTTTTGTAGTACAACATTGATCAAAAATCGCTCAAAAAATAAAAGATATTTATCAAAAATTGCTTTGTAAACCCATTACTTCGGTTTGTCCATAATTTCTTTTACAGATTAAATTTGTAACCATCCTCTCTCAACTAAATAACAAATAATATACACAGAAAGAAATGAAACATTCTTTAGACGACTACACTCGAACGAGTAGATAAAGTACACAAATTTTGCTATTTTTGACATTTCATTAAAAGAATTTTGCTCTTTTCAACAGTTATGCCGGATTTTAATTCGTTCTAACAATATTTTAATATTTCATGGCCAAATTTTGCTATTTTTAAATAAAATTCTGCACTATTCAACTGTTTTTAACCGGATTTTGATTTATTCTACAATAATTTTAGTATTTTTTGACCAGATTTTGATATTTTTGACATTTTAGGAATGGAATTTTGCACTTTTCAGCAGTTAATGGCCAGATTTTGGTTGTTTCTAACAATATTTTGATATTTTGTGGCCGGAATTTGCTATTTTTGACATATTATAGAACAAAACTTTACATTTATGACCGGATTTTGTTGTTGCCAAACAATGTTTTATAATTTCATAGCCAAATTATGCTATTTTTGACTTTTTATAAATAGAATTCTGCACCTTTTAACTGTTTTTAGCCAAACTTTGATTTATTCTGACATAATTTTAGTATTTTATGACAAGATTTTGTTATTTTTGACATTTTATAAATGGAATTTTGCACTTTTCAGCAGTTAATGGCCAGATTTTGGTTGTTTTCAACAATATTTTGATATTCTGTGGCCGGAATTTGCTATTTTTGACCTATTATAGAACAAAACTTTACATTTATGACCGGATTTTGTTGTTGCCAAACAATATTTTATTATTTCAAGATTATTTTTTGATAACTAATAATAAAGTTTAACACTAAAACTATGTTGACAGTTTAAGAACATATTTGACAGTTGAAGACTATATTTACAATTCTAGACTATTGTTTTAAACTATTTTTAAAAGTTTATGACAATTTTTTGACAGTTAAAAACTATAAAAATAGTCATATAGTGTTAATTAAATCCTGTTTTGCCAGTTGAGTTAAAATTTGACAGTTAAAAATCATTTTTGACAGTTTAAGGCCATATTTATAACTCCAAACTATTGTTTTATGACAGTTGATAGTGCCGACAATTTTTTTTGACAATTCAAGACCAGTATTTACAAATTAAGACTATTTTTTATATTTAAGACCATTGAAATAATATTCTACAGTTTTACACCATTTTGACAGTTTAAGACCACATTTACAATTGAATTCAAGACTGTAGGCTCATGACAATTGACGCTTTAGACTAGTTTTAGACCTAGATTTACAATTTGACAGTTCAAAACTATATATGACAGTTTAAGACCACATTTACAATTATAAACTTGTTTTATGAAGATTTAGATCATTTGTGGACAGTTCAAGACCAGTTTTTATAATTTAAAACTATTTTTGACAGTTTAGGACCATATTTAACAGTTGAAGACAACATTTACAATTCTAGACTTTTGTTTTGACAGTTCAAGACCAATTTTTAGAATTTAAGACTATTTTTGACCAAGGCCCAAAAATCCTATCTACGCCACTGACTATTGTAACAAATATTTGTAATATGAAGAAAAATTTTGCAAGTTTTTTTCAAAAATTTTCAAAAAAATATTTTTCAAAATTTTGATTAATTTTCAAAACCAAAAAAACTTTTGAAAAATTTTACAATAAATTCTTTGGTAAGTCTACTTAATTGATTTAATATTTTTCAATTTTTTTTATTTGTATATTGTTAATTATTTAATTATTTAGAACTTATTTCACAACATTATTATTGTTTAAAATAAACTATAATTATTTCTTCAAAAATAGTTTGAAACAATTCCATGATTCACCCATGAGGTATGATTAAGAATAAATGGATGGGAACCAATTAACTGCATTCTTATTGAGTTATTATCCTTCCCCCTAAGCATTTTAATCCTCTTAAATGGTCCCAAAATATGCACTAGACGACAGACAGTATGCGGCAAATAACGGGATTTTAAATTACCATATCGAAAGCCACCCGCATAATCCGAATAAAACAATTAAGAAACAAACTAAAATGCAAAGAATGCGCTTCATAATAATAATAATTCAAAACTTACGCTTTCGCTCTGAGATGATCGTTTTTGTCGAGGCACGCAGAATAACGTCACCTTAAAGCCTTTTCCTAAACTCGTTGTAAATAATAATAATAATAATAATCCAAAAAGTTTTTCAAATCTTTGTTGATTTTGTTGTTGTTGTTTAAATCCACCACATGGAAGCACTTGGGTTTAATCGTTGCACATTGAGAAGGCACTAATACATCATATTCCGGTCATCACACAAAACTGTATTTTTGTTTCGTATAATTTAACAAAAAAAATAAGCGACACGACAAATAGCGACTGCGTCACTGTGTAACTAACAAGTCTTCGGCATAGTAACATTTTCAAGTCCATCAGCGTTTCCCCACCAGAAGGAACACCGTTTTAAACGAGGAGTTGTTCGATTAAGTTCGGTTAGAGTTCGGCTGGTTTCTAGTTTATGGTGGATGCGCCGTTGTCACGTTTACGATAAATTCACTGAGAAGCAGGATTTTTATTTTGTTGAAATATTGGGATATTGTTGTGGTTTGATTTATGGATTTGATAAAATAGTGTTTGTTGGTTATTTTTTTATCAAAGTTTTTAGTTTTTTGTTTTTTTTGGCTCTAATTTCAGCATTTTTGGTGATTTTTGGATGTCAACGTAAACAATTTTCAAAATATTGACTTTAAATTTGGACCACATTAGCTTCAATCTATACCAAACCAGTCTAGATGTACAAAATTTTTAAAATAATTTTTGAAATAAGTAGTTTTTATTCATTTAGGTCACATTATGTAAAGTAAGGTTATGCCAAATTAAGCGTATCGATTTTGTTTATATTTACAGTTAGTACTTATAGTATTGGAATATATTAGTACCAAATTGCATCAATATACAATGTATCGTTTTAGAGTTACGCGCTTTAAAGTTGTCTCTTATGATTCTGGATTAATGTTGAAGAGATTATTTGAAGTAAGGTTATGTCAAATTGAGCGTATTGATTTTGTTTAGTTTTACACAATTCATACCTATAGTACTGAAATATGTTAGTACTAAATATTATCAATATCCAATGTACCGTTTCAGAGTTATGCGCTCTAAAGTTGTCTCTTATGACTGGATTGATATAGAAAAGATGATTTGAAATAAGGTTATGCCAAATTGAGCGTTTTGTTTTTGTTTAATTTTACACAATTGGTAGCTATAATACTGATACAAAATAGTACCAAATTGTATGAATATCCAATGTATGATTGTAGAGTAACGCGCTTTAAAATTGTCACTTATCATGTCTCTTGATATAGAAAAAATAATTTGAAATGAGGTTATGTCAAATTGAGCGTATTCATTTTATTTAGTTTTACACAGTTGATACATATGACACTGAAATATGTTAGTTCCAAATTATATCAATATCCAATGTATCGTTTCAGAGTTAAGCGTTCTAAAGTTGTGTCTTACGACTAGATTGATATAGAAAAGATTATTTGAAATGAGGTTATGTTGAATTAAACGTATCAATTTTGTTTATATTTACACAATTAGTACTAATCGTATTGAGGTATATTAGTACTAAATTGCATAATTTTCCAATATACCGTTTTAGAGTTATGCATTTATAAATTGAATCTCAAGATTCTCTATAGATATAGGTCATATTAGGTAAAATAAGATTATGTCAAATTAAGCGTATCGATATTGTTTAATTTTACACAGTTAGTACTAATAGCACTGAAATATATTGGTACTAAATTGCATTAGTTTCCAATGTACCGTTTTAGAGTTATGCATTAATAAGTTGTCAGTTAAGATTCTCCACTCATCGAGATCACATTGTGTAAAATAAGATTATGTCAAATTAAGCGTACCAATTTTGTTTATTTTTCCGCAATTAGTACCTATAGTACTGAGGTATATTGATACCAAATTGCACCATTTTCCAATATACCGTTTACGAGTTATGCATTTGTAAGTAGTCTCTTAAAATTTTGCATTCATATAGGTCACTTTAAGTAAAGTAAGGTTATGTCAAATTAAGCGTATCGATATTGTTCACTTTTACACAATTAGTACTCCTAGTACTAAGGTATATTGGTACCAAATTGTATTAATTTTCAATGTACCGTTTCAAAGTTATCTCTTATGACTCTGAACTAATATACAAGAAGTTACTTAAAACGAGGTTAAGTCAAATTGAACGTATCGACTTATATTAATTTTACACAATTGATACCTATAATACTGACATGTATTGTTACCAAATTGCACCAATATACATTGTATCGTGACAAGGTTACAAGCCCTAAAGTTATCACCTACAAAGCTAGATTGATATAAAAGAGATTACAAAATAAAGTTATATCAAATTGAGCGTATTGATTTGTTTATTTTAACACACTTAGTACTGATAGTACTAAGGTATATTGGTACCAAATTGCATTATTTTCCAATGTACCATTTTAGAGTTATACATTAATAAGTAGTCTGTTAAGATTTTCTACTCATTTAGGTCACATTGTGTAAAATCAGATTATGCCAAATTAAGCGTATCGATTTTGTTTATTTTTACACAATTAATAACCATAGTACTGAGGTATATTAATACTAAATTCCACCATTTTCCAATGCACCGTTTTAGAGTTATGCATTTATAACTAGTCTTTCATGATTCTCTATTCATGTAGATCACATTATGTAAAGTAAGGTTATGTCAAATTATGCGTATCGATATTGTTCATTTTTACACAATTAATATTCCTGGTATTAAGGTATATTGGTACCAAATTGTATTAATTTTCAATATACCGTTTCAAAGTTACACGCTTTAAAGTTATCTATTATGACTCTGGACTAATATACAAGAAGTTACTTAAAATGAGGTTACGTCAAATTGAACGTATCGATTCATATTAATTTTACACAGTTAATACCTATAATACTGACATGTATTGTTACCAAATTGCACCAAAATTCAATGTATCATAATAGAGTTACAAGCCTTAAAGTTATCACCTACGAAGCTAGATTGATATAGATAAAACTACTTAAAATGAATTTATATCAAATAGAGCGTATCGATTTGGTTCATTTTTACACACTTAGTACTTATAGTATTGAGGTACATTGGTACCAAATTGCATTAATTTCCAATGTACCGTTTTAGAGTTATTCATTTATAAGTAGTCTTTTTAGATTCTCTATTCATGTAGGTCACATTATGTAAAGTAAGGTTATGTCAAATTATGCGTATCTATATTGTTCATTTTTACACAGTTAGTACTCCTAGTACTAAGGTATATTGGAACCAAATTGTATTAATTTTCAATGTACCATTTTAAAGTTATGCAATTATAAGTTGTCTCTTAAGATTCTCTATTCATGTAGGTCACGTTATGTAAAGTAAGGTTATGTTAAATTGAGCGTATTAATTTTATTTAATTTTACACAGTTGGTACTTATAGTACTGATACATATAGGTACTAAATTGTATCAATATCCAATGTATCGTTTCAGAGTTACGCACATTAAAGTTGTCTCTTACGATGCTGGACTGATATAGAAGAGATTATTTGAATCGAGGGTTATGTTGTGTAAAATTTTGTTTAAACAACTATGTAAAAAAATTTGTTGTCTATAAAATAGTTTATAACATTTTTGATTGTAAAGTTGGTATTAAGCAAGTTATTTTGAAAAATTTATCAAAAAGTTGCAATTTCTTGATTTTCTTAAAATAACTCGACAACAAGTAAGAATTAATAAAATTTTCATTGAACAAGTTTGTTAAGAATTTAATTTTCTATAAAATAGTTTTTATGACTTTTGTTTGTTAAGTTGGTATTAAGTGAGTTCTTTCAAAAAATATAACAAAAAAGTTGTTTTCTTAAAATAACTCCGTAATTAGTACAAATTATTAAAATAATTATAAAACAAATTTGTTAAGAATTTAGTTTTCTATAAAATAGTTAATATAATTTTTATTTGTAAAGTTGGTATTACGTTTTATTTTTAAAAATATAACAAAAAAGTTAAAATTTCTTGCTTTTCTTAAAATAACTCGATAACAAGTAAGAGTTTATAAAAAAATTATGAAAACAAATTTATTAAGAACTTAATTTTCTATAAAATAGTTCATAAAAGTTTTGTTTGTAAAGTTGGTATTAAGTGAATTATTTTAAAAAATATAATAGAAAAGTTAAAATTTCTTGGTTTTCCTAAAATAACCCAGCAACAAGCAAAAATTTATAAAAACTTAATATAAACGAATTTGTTAACAATTTGGTTTGCTATAAAATAATTTATATGGTTTTTGTTTGTTAAGTTAGTATTAAGCAAGTTATTTTAAAAAATTAACAGAAATGTTAAAATTTCTTGGTTTTCTTAAAATAACTCAGAAACAAGCAAAAATTTATAAAAATTTATTATAAACAAATTTGTTAGCAATTTAGATTTCTATAAAATAATTTATAAGGTTTATGTTTGTTAAGTTGGTATTAAGCAAGTTATTTTAAAAAATTAACAGAAAAGTTAAAATTTCTTGGTTTTCCTAAAATAACTCAGCAACAAGCAAGAATTTATAAAAAATTAATATAAACAAATTTGTTAGCAATTTAGTTTCTTATAAAATAATTTATATGGTTTTTGTTTGTTAAATTGGTATTAAGCAAGTTATTTCAAAAAATATAACAGAAAAGTTGATATTTCTTGGTTTTCTTTAAATAACACAGCAACAAGCAGAAATTTATGAAAATTTAATATAAACAAATTTGTTAACAATTTAGTTTGCTATAAAATAATTTATATGGTTTATGTTTGATAAGTTAGTATTAAGCAAGTTATTTTAAAAAATTAACAGAAAAGTTGATTTTTTTTGGTTTTCTTAAAATAACTCAGCAACAAGCTAAATTTATAAAAATTTAATATAAACAAATTTGTTAGCAATTTAGTTTGCTATAAAATAATTTTTATGGTTTTTGTTTGTTAAGTTGGTATTAAGCAAGTTATTTTAAAAAATATAACAAAAAAGTTGAAATTTCTTGATTTTCCTAAAATAACTCGGCAACAAGTAAGAATTTATAAAATTTTAATATAAACAAATTTGTTAGCAATTTAGTTTTCTATAAAATAATTTATATGGTTTTTGTTTGTTAAGTTGGTATTAAGCAAGTTATTTCAAAAAATATAACAGAAAAGTTGAAATTTCTTGCTTTTCTTAAAATAACTCGGCAACAAGCAAGAATTTATAAAAATTTAATATAAACAAATTTGTTAGCAATTTAGTTTCCTATAAAATAATTTATGTGGTTTTTGTTTGTTAAGTTAGTGTTAAGGAAGTTATTTTAAAAAATATAACAAAAACGTTAAAATTTCTTGGTTTTCCTAAAATAACTTTGCAACAAGTAAGAATTAATAAAATTGTAATAAAAATCAATTTGTCAGAAATTCAATTTTCTATAAAATTGTTAATAAAGGTTTTGTTTGTAAAGTTGGTATTAAGTAAATATTTTAAAAAGTATAACAAAAAAGTTGAAAGTTGTTAGTTTTCTTAAAATAACTCAGCAACAAGCAAAAATTTATAAAATTTTAAAATAAACAAACTTGTTAAAAATTTAGTTTCCTATAAAATAATTTATATGGTTTTTGTTTGTAAAGTTGGTATTAAGCAAGCTATTTTGAAAAATATAACAAAATAATTGAAATTTTTTTGTTTTCTTAAAATAATTTAGCAACGAATACAAATTAATAAAATGTTTAATAAACAATTTTGTTACAAATTTAGTTTTCTATAATATAATTTATATAGTTTTTGTTTGTTAAGTTGGTATTGAGCGAGTTATTTTGGAAAATATAGCAGAAAAGTTAAAATTTTTTGCTTTTCGTAAAATAGCTCGACAATAAGTAAGAATTAATAAAATTCTAATAAGAAACAATTTGTTAGAAATTCAATTTTCTATAAAATAGTTTATAAGGGTGTTGTTTGTAAAGTTGGTATTAAGTAAGTTATTTAAAAAAAATAAAACTTTATGAATTTCTTAAAACAACTACGAATTAATAAAATTTTCATACAACAAATTTGTTAAGAATTAAGTTTTTTATAAAATGATTATTGTTTGTAAGGTTGGTATTAAGTGACTTATGTCAACATAAAAACGGCGTATTCCTTAGTTGCGATGAAGCCTTAACTGTCACTTTTGACGTTTACTTATTTTATTTGGCATAATAGGTTATGTTATATATTATCTACTCTCGCATCATTATAATGCTTTTTAAAGTCAATAAATATTAAATTAATAATTTAAATCTATTCAAACATCCGATTTCATAACTCCGTTCATGCAACGTCGCAAGAATCCATCTTTATTACGCCTTCTTTCGTCTCTTTCTAACGCGCACGACATCAAAAAATTGCTTTAAAACTCTTCAATTGTGTACCTTCCATTGGTCTCTGTTTCAACCTAACTGTGTATTAATAATAAAAAATTAATTTTCAAACAAAAACAATTATAGAATGTTGTATTATACCTGAATTAATTAAACAATCAATACTTAATATTTTTAATTTATGTAAATCTAACCTAATAAAATAGAAATGTCAGATCAAGTTGTTGCAATCAAGACTGAAATTAAAATCGAAGAAGAAATGGATGTGGAGGATCCATACGAACAACCGAGAGTTAAAATTAAGGATGAAGTTGTCTCGGATGGAGAAAGCGGTGAGTTGTTATTGTATATTATTATAAATAAATTGATCGGTTAGTAACAATTTACAAAATTAAGTTTTGTCGCAGTTTAAAATATTTACAGGAAATATAATCAATACATAGAATGACCAGTGTTAATGCTATTTGTGTGCTTTTGAATATTTATGAGATTTATGAATTATTTATGTTAACTCAACACAAAGAGAACATACGTATGTGGAGTTGGTTCAGTTGCGATGGGATATTTTATTTTATCTAAAGGAGGAAAATATTGTTATATTTTGTTTCGGTTCTTTTCTGGGTTTTATTCTGGTTTTAGCTGTCAGGTTTTTTGCATTTTGATAGGTCTGTCAAAATATTAAAGAAAGTTACTTATTTCATCAAAATAATTGAATTCTGCATATTTTTTATATTTCAACTTTTGTTTTAACTTCTAGTTTTTGAAATATTTGAAGAAATTGGCTTTAAAACTATATTTTCTGCTTTTTGACAGCACAACTGTCAAAATGTTGAAGAAAGTTATTTAAACTTTATCAAGATAATTGAATTCTACGGTTTTTTTACGTTTCAACTTTTGTTCTAACTTTTATAACTTTTGAGATATTTGAAGATATTAGCTCTAAAAACAAGTTTTCTGCATTTTGACAGGTTAACTGTCAAAATATTAAAGAAAGTTATTTGAACTTTATCAAGATAATTGAGTTCTTAATATTTTTTATATTTTAATTTTTGTTCCAGCTTTCATAACTTTAGAGATATTTGAAAAAAATAGATCTTAAACCTTTTTTCTGCTTTTTGACAGGTTAACTGTCAAAATATTGAAGAAAGTTATTTAAACTTTATTAAGATAATTGAATTCTTTATATTTTTTGTAATTTAACTTTTGTTCCAACTTTTATAACTTTAAAGATATTTGAAGAAATTAGCTCTTAAACCATATTTTCTGCTTTTTGACAGCTTTAATGTAAAAAATTTAAAAGAAGTTACAGATTTTTTTCAAAATGTTGGAATTTTGTACAATTTTTATATTTCAACAGCAAGGTTTTCTGCATTTTGACAGTTCTTGCTTTAAAATAATACAAAACATCTTGATTAATTTTTGTATAAAATATAATTTCTTACAACTTACATTATTAAATTGTTTCTTCAACTTTTCTAACTTTTGAGATATTTGATGAAATTAGCTTCAAAACCATATTTTATGCGTTTTGACAGCTTAACTTTCAAAATATCATGAAAAGTTATTTAAACTTTTTGAAAATAATTAAATTATACACAACTTTTGTATTATAACTTTTTTTCTAACTTTTGCAACTTTCCTAATAATCAAAGAAAACTACTGTCAAAACCAGTTTTTGGTCATTTTGATTGTCAAAATAAAGAAAAAGGTTTTTATAAAATATTAATCAAATTTTGTAAAAAATATGATTACTTGCAACTTTTATATATTATAGCAGTTATATCTCCAACTTTGAGATATTTGAAGAAATTAGCTTTAAAATTAGGTTTTTTGCATTTTATAGCTTAACTGTCAAATTAGTAAAAAAAGTTATTTGAATTTTATTAAAATAATTAAATCCTGCATATTTTTATGTTTCAATTTTTGTTCTAACTTTCATAACTTTTGAGATATTTGAAGAAATTAGCACTAAAACCTTGTTATATGCATTTTGATGGCTTATCTGTCAAATTAGTAAAGAAAGTTATTTAAACTTTATTAAGATAATTACATTCTGCATATTTTTTATGTTTCAACTCTTGTTCCAACTTTCATAACTTTTGAGATATTTGAAGAATTAGCTCTTATTCCAAGTTTTCTGCATTTTTACAGCTTAGCTATCAATATATTTAAGAAAGTTACTTGAACTTTATCAAGAAATTTACATTCTGTGTATTTTTTATGTTTTAACTTTTGTTCCAACTTTTTTAACTATTGAGATATTTGAAGAAATTGAAGTTTCTGCATTTTTACAGCTTAGCTGGCAAAATATCAAAGAAAGTTACTTCAACTTTATAAAGGCAATTACATTCTGCATATTTTTGATGTTTTAACTTTTGTTCCAACTTTCTTAACTTTTGAGATATTTGAAGAAATTAGCTTAGGCTTAGTCGCCGCGTCTTCCTGTGGTATAAAATATTATTAGCGAACATTATATACTGAAATCACATTTACTAGAATATCGGTGAACGTTTCCTCTAAAAAAATGTTGACACGTACAGCGCCGTTTTTAAATTAACATAAACTTCAACGTCTAAATTCCATTTATGAAATATCAAGAATAGTAAAATCCCGCATTGAAACATTAAAACATTGTTTGGAAGCACCAAAATCGGTCTATAAACTGCTAAAAAGTGTAAATTTCTATTCATAAAATGTCAAAAATAGCATTAAAACATCAAAATATTGTCAGAAAGCACCGAAATCCGGTCATAAACTGTCAAAAAAATTCATGACATTCCAAAAACGGCAAAATCCGGCCATAAAATATCAATTTTTTTATTAGAAACAGCAAAATTCAGCCATAATGTGTGAAAAGGTGTAAATTTCTATTCATAAATGTCAAAAATTTGACTATGACGTATGAAAATATAGTCACAAAACACCAAAATTGTTAAAAACTGTAAAATCCGGTCATAACTTTTTTAAAAAGAACAAACATCTATCCAAAAACAATTGAAAACTGCAAAATTCTGTTCATAAAATGTCAAAAATTGCAAAATTTGGTTTTGAAATTTTAAACAATTGTCAAAAAGTGTAAATATTTTTATAAAATTTTTAAAATAGCACAAAAGTAATTCTACGATAGTTCGGACAATCGTCCTCACATCGACAATCTCGACAAATTAGTAAAATTACGGGAAATCTAAACAAAAAATACCTTAAAAGTAACCCATTTTTAGCAATTATATGTTATATTTTACTTTTGGGTAAGCGAATCCAGTTTTTTTTAAATTTTTGCGATCAAAAGTACTGTGTTTCAAGAGTATCATATTCAAATTTCAAGTCTCCAGGTGTTGCGGAATCAAAGATATCGAATTTTCAATAAAATGGTGTTTTTCCCATTTTCCGCAGGAAATTTTGGAAAACCAAGGACGGGATTGTGTTCTTCAGAAAATTTCTTATAAGATACACTCTTTTTGAATATGATTTTTGACTATTTTTTGCTGGTTTACAACACAAAAACTGAAAGAAAACAAAATGTTTCTAAAAAATTAAAATAGGCGCCATTAACACTGTATTGCACTTAGAGACCTAAAATTTTAGGAATCATCATATTTCGGTACCCCAAACGTGTACAAATTTGAGCAAAATTGGAGATATCGTTGTGGGGACGTTTGTCCGAACTATCGTGCAAATTACCCAAAACCCAGCTTTGAAATATCTAAAATATTGTTAGAAAAAAGCAAAATCCGGCATAATCTGTTGAAAAGAACAAAATCCGACCATGAAATTTTGAACAATTCTCAGAAAGAACTAAAATCCGGTCGTAAATCTTAAAAAGTGTAAAATTCTGTAAATAAGAGCAAAATTCGCGTCCCAGTTTTTGATATAGAGAGGGCCCAGTATGCTTATAGGCCGTTCTGCATTGCAGATCTTTACTTATAAATAGTTACGCCACTGATTATGATTCGTTTGACAGCTGTAAAATATCTAAAAGATCAAATGTTAGTTGTCATTTCAATATGCGGGAAAAGGAAATTACAAACATTTGGGCGGGTGGCCGTGTAACATTATCAAAAGAATTGCTGTGAATTGTTGCAACACTTTGACCAGCCCACCCACCCAACTGTTTGTTGTCCAGGAAATAGCTATTCAACTATTGGTGATGATTTTTTTTTGTTAAAAGAGTCAATAGATCAAAATCAAAGTTATCACTTACAAGAATGGGGAGAGGAGAAATACCATATTACCAAAATAATTTGTTGCCACTTTAAGCCACCCGCCCACCCAAGTGTCCGTTGTCCAAGAATTAACTAAACAACTACCTCTGATGTTGTTTCTTTTAAAATACCTAAGAGATCAAATCTCAGTTGACATTTCAATGCGCAGAGAAAAGGAAATTACAAACTATTAACAACTATTAACAGCGGGTGGGGAATCATTATTGAAATAAATGCGGTCAGTTGTTGCACTTTAAAGAAACTGGCCTTAAAACCATATTTATTGCACTTTTGACTGCTTCAATGTCAAAATATTTAAAACTTTTCTTTAAACTTTAATCGTCTGGTGCATTGCTAACAACTAACAATTATTCTCTTGTTAACAATAGCAGCAGGAACACAAGAGGTGGATGAAATAATAAATCCTTTGATCCGCAATACTTGGGCGGGTGGGTGGGCCATAGTAGAAGAAGCTACCCGCCTAAAACTTAAACTTAGATCCCGTCCACCGACCCAAGCGTTTGTCGTCCAAGAATTTATTGTAAACTAATCGTCTGTTTCATTGCTAACAACTAACAATTATTTTCTTGTTAAGAATAGCAGCAGGAACACAAGAGGTGGATGAAATAATAAATCCTTTGATCACCAACACTTGGGCGGGTGGATGGGCCACAGTAGAAGAAGCTACCGGTCCACAACTTGAAACTTAGTTCCCGCCCACCCACCCAAGCGTTTGGTATCAAGAAACTTGTTATAAACTAATCGTCTGTTGCATTAATAACAACTGGAAATTATTCTCGTGTTAAGAATAGCAGCAAGAACACAAGAGGTGGATGAAATAATATAATAATCCTTTGATCACCAACACTTGGGCGGGTGGGTTTGCCACAGTAGAGGAAGCTATCCGCCCATAATCTAAACTTAGTTCCCGCCCACCCATCCAAGCGTTCGGTATCAAGAAACTTGTAATAAACTAATCGTCTGTTGCGTTGCTAACAACTAACAATTATTCTCTTGTTAAGAATAGCAGCAGCAACAAAATAGGTGGAGAAAATGATAAATCCTTTAATCACCAACACTTGGGCGGGTGGGTGGGCCACAGTAGAAGAAGCTACACGCCCACAATCAAAATTTAGTTCCCGCCCACCCACCCAAGCGTTCGTCGTCAAGGAATTTGTTATAAACTAATCGACTGTTGCATTGCTAATAACCGAAAACTATTCTCTTGTTAAGAATAGCAGCAGGAATAAAAGAGGTCGATGAAGCAATAAATCTTTTGATGACCAACACTTGGACGGGTGGGTGGGCCACAGTAGAAGAAGCTACCCGCCCACAATTTAAACTTAGTTTCCGCTCACCCACACAAGCGTTTATCAAGAACAGCATCAGGAACACAAGAGGTGAATGAAATAATAAATCATTTGATCACCAACACTTGGGCGGGTGGGTGGGCTACAGTAGAAGAAGCTACCCGCCCACAATTTAAACTTAGTTCCCGCCCACCCACCCAAGCGTTTGTTGTCAAGAAGTTTATTGTAAACTGAACGTCTGTTGCATTGCTAACAACTAACAATTAATTCTTTTGTTAACAATAATAGAAGAAGCTACCCGCCTAAAATCTAAACTTAGTTTTAGATTCTAACTTTTGCAACTTTGGAGATATTTGAAAAAACTGACTTCAAAACCAAAATATGGGAAATTACATGAAATTTTTGAGAAATTTTCAAAACTTTATGGTTGGGACACATTACCTCCTCGCTTCTAATTAATTTGAATTTTCAGAGAGACCTTGTAGTATGAACTTCATAAGGGCATTATGGGCTCTTTAGAGAATTTAAAAAAAGTTTTTATGAAGGTTGCAGTTGCAGTAACGACCAGTTTCCAAAAAACAACAATTTTTGTAAACTGATGACTAAGTTGTTGGTCTTTAAATAGAAGAGCATTATAGGTTTCAGAAGAATAAAAAAAAGTTTCTAGAAAGATTACAGTCGCAGTAGTCTCCTAGTTTTCTTAATTTGAAGACTAAGCTGTATGGTCTTCAAAAAGAAGGGCATTATAGACTTCAGAAGAATTTTAGATTTTACATTTTTTCTAAACTACGGATGTATATAATGAACTTTATGACTTTTCAATAGAAGGGCATTATAGGCTTTAGTCAATTTCTTCTTTGATCTTTAGAAAGGTTACAAATTATAGTTTGTAAAAGAACTTTCTGTGAACTACAAATGTGCTTTATAAAGGCCTCTAAATAAAAGTTGTATAAATCTCAAAAAGACTTCTTTTGTTTTTAGAAAAGTTATAGTTTGCAAATTTGCGAAAACACTTACAGTTTTTCTAAACTTCGGATGTACCTACTTTATGATCTCCAAATAGAAGGGCATTATAGACAAAAAATATAGATTTCCAGAAATGTTACAAAGTGGAGTTTGCCAAAGTAATGTGCACTTTCCGTAAACTACAGATCTACTATAAAACCTCACACTTTCTATGAACCATTGATAAGTATAACAATCTCTCAATAGAAAAGAAGAGGACGTTTTAGATTATAAAAAACTTTTCTAAAATTTTCAAGAAGACCACAAACCACAGTTTGCTATGGAGTCTCACACTTTCTGTAAACAATTGATGAACTATAATGATCCTCAATAGGAAGGAAGAGGGCGTTATAGATTTCAAAAGAATTTTGTTAGGTTTTTAGAAAGACTAGAGATCAAACTTCACACTTTTTGTAAACTACTGATATCAGGTATAATGATCCATCAATATGAAGGAAGGAAGAGGGCGTTATAGATTTTGAAAATTTGTTTTTATGTTTCCAGGAAGACACCCCAAAGTTTGCAATAGAACTTTACATTTTCTGTAAACTATTGATGTAAAGTATAATGATCTCTCAAGGAAGGACTAGGGCGTAATAGGTCTCCAGGGAGACTACATACCAAATTTTATAATAGAGTCTCACACTTTCCGTAAATAGAAAGGAGGAGAGGGCATTATAGATTCCGAAATAATTTTCTTTGGTTTGAAGAAACGCTACAGACGACAGTTTGCAAAATTGACATTTTCTCTAAATACTATAATGGTCTTCAAATAGAACTTGCAAGAGAGCAATATAAACTTTAGAAAAATTTACTTTGTTCACTAGAAAGACTACAATTTGTAAAATTACTTTCCTCTTTCCGAAAACTTCAGATGTACTATAATGATTTCTCAATATATGTCGTATAAGAGCAGTATTTGTATTTTGTCACAATCGACTGCGCCAAAAATAGTAGAAAAAAATATATTTAGCAACAATTTAGCCGAGAAAATGATTTAGATTGATTAATTAAATAAACGTTACATATTTGTCAGAATTCACCTTAACCTACCGACTGCGCCAAAAATATTAAATTACACAATATTTCTACTTAACAATCTAAATTGTTTCATAACTCTTTTCATTATCTTTTTTTATCAGCCTATGATGAGTCCTTGGTGGGTTCAAACATAGCAATGGATCTTCAAGAACCGGAATTAGTGCAAGTTAAAACAGAACCTGAAACGACGCCGGACGATACAAAGATCAACAACAGTGAAGAGGTTAACGACGGAGAGGATGACAATAGTGATAGCGACGATGGCAATCCATCAAACGAAAATTTCGACGACGACATTCCAAATTATTGTAAAGTGTGTCAAACCACCTTCGATTCCGACGAGGAGTACAGATGGCACTACAAGTCAATATCTACGGGCGGAGCCAAGAAACCTTACGGATGCTGCAACTGCAAAAGGGTAACAATTTGTTTAAAAATTTGAATTAGTTTGTAATTGTCCAATTTTTTAGAATTTTCGTGATCTAACACAAATCAAGGTTCATCAGAGAAGACACACAGGCGAGAAACCGTTTTCTTGCAACATTTGCAATAAGAAGTTCTCGGTAAATGGAAATCTAACCAAACATAAATTGACGCATACCGGGGAGCGTCCCTTCGAATGCGACACCTGTGAGAAGAAATTCACTCAGTATGCACATCTGGAGGACCACATGAAATCACATTCAGGTAATTAATTAAACACAGCAAAGTTTAGGGCATTGTTTTCTAAAAATTTCAAAAGAACGTTACAAACTTGTTCCAAATTATATAATTTAATCCCAAATAATCTGAAATTAAGAGTAACAACAAAATCATTAAATTCTAAATTAGAAAATTGAGGACCATTGAGGTTTTTCTTAAAAAATGTATGAAATATTGAAGAAATTTATTACAAACTATATTTAACTTTTACGAATTGATCCTAAATGATTTCTAATTGCAAGCTCTGCTAATTTTTTGAAAGTCTTAATAGTAAAATTGATGATTTTCTAAAAAAATCAAAAGAAGTATGCTACAAACTTGTTCCAAATTACATAATTTGATCCCAAACAATCTGAAATTAACTGCAACAGCAAAAAAGTTAGGACCATTCATGGTTTTCTTACAAAATCTATAAAATATTGGGACGAGTTTATTACAAACTGATCTTAAATAATTTCTATGTGAAATATTTAATCATTTTATTAAAGTCTAAGTAGTAAAATTTACTATTTTCCTAAAATTTTGAAAGCAGATTTTTTCAATTTTAATCTAAAATATATATTTTGATTAAAAAAATTTTCAAATTGAGAGTAACAGCAAAATAAGTAAAGTCCAAGCCGGAAAAGTAAGAACCATTAAGGTTTTCTTTACAAAACCTATGAAATACTGAATCCAAACCATGCGAATTGATCTTAAATGATCTCTATATGCAATAAATACTTAAACTTAAATTGAGATTGACAGCAAAATAATTAAAGTCTAAACGGAATAAGTGAAGACCACTGAGGATTTTCTTACAAAGCCTATGAAATATTGAAGAAGCTTATTACAAACTTTACTCAATCCATGCAAATTGTTCTTAAATAATATTTATATACAATAATTACCAATTTTATTAAAGCCTATTTAGTAATATAGTATAGTAAAAAGTGATAATTTTCCTAAAATTTTGATCCAAATTGTATATTTTGATACCAAACTATCTGAAATTAGGAGTAACAACAAAATAATCATTATTTTACTCAGAAAACTAAAGACCAATCAGATTTTTCTTACAAAATCTATGAAATATTGAAGAAGCTTAACGCAAACTATGTACATTTATCTTAAATGATTTCTAATTAGAAGCAAAACATTTTTTTGCAAAGTTCACATAGTAGAATCAATATTTTTCTTAAAATTTTGACAAAAGCATGCTACAAACTTGTTCTAAATTATATATTATGATCCCAAAACATCTCAAATCAAAAGCAACAACAAAATAATCATGATCTTAACCTGAAAACTAAAGACCAATAACATTTTTCTTACAAAATCCATGAAATATTAAAGAAATTTGTTCCAAATTATATATTTTGATCTTAAATTAAGATCAAAAACTAATTTAGGTGCCGTTTCCCCTGCAGAATACTTACAACAATTTATATTTTGCAGGGGAAAGGGCATTTAAATGCGACCGATGCGGTTCGAGCTTCAAACGAATGGGCGCCCTACGTAACCACATACGCACCCATCGCACCGACTGCAAAAACCAGCAAAGGGATTCGATATGTCAAATATGTACCCGCAAAGTCAGCTCCATACAACTAGAAGTACACATGATGCTCCACGGTTACGACAAGACAACCGAAACCTACAAATGCGCCATCTGCAAAGAGGGACTGCCAACGCACGATTTACTCCAAGAACATATTAAAAAATTTCACGCAGATGAGGAGAAAACCAATATTTGTATAATATGCAGCAAAGTTTTTACCAGACGCACCGATTTATATACTCATACCAAGATACATGTTGATTTAAAAACGTATAAATGTGAAGTATGCCATAAAGCATTCCACAATTCATCAAATTTGAGGCGGCATAGAATTAGCCATCAAGGTTTGAAGCCGTTTCCGTGCGAACATTGCGATCGCGGCTTTACGTCGCTGCAAAATCGCAACCGGCATCAGGTGCTTCACGATAAAATCCGAATGTATCCGTGCGACTATTGCGATGAAATTTTTGAAGAATCGGTCGCCATTAGGGAACACGTGCGGAGTGCGCATGCGGGTGATAGGAAATTTCAGTGCGCGTTTTGTGATAAAAAGTTTAGGCTGCGCGAGGCTTTAACGAAGCATACTATTAGACTGCATTCCGAACATTTGGACGATAGTGGAGTGGAGAAGAAGGGTAGAAATGTGGAGTTTATTAATGTTGAGGGTGGGGAGGTTTCTCAGTTTAAGGTCGAAGCTACTGATTATGAAGTGTCGGCTACTAATGTCAACGTTAAAAAAATATGTTAATTTTAATTATAAATAATTTTGTTATCTAGACTACGGGTAAATTCGAATTTTGAGAAAAAATAATTGTGTGGTAATCATATTTGTCATGTTGACATGGGCGCTTGATATTTTGTTCCCAGGCTCAACCGTCCCATTACGCACTAATTTTGTAATTATTATTAAAAATTGTGAATTAAATAAAGATATTATTACGTATAAAAATACATATCGCATTATAAGATAATTGCATGTATATAACTTGTATTATACAGGGTGTTTGGAGATATGAGTTTTGTAAACAATTTTTGTTTTGAAAATATAAAAATTATGATTTTTTAGTTTTGATTCAAAAATGTAAATTTTATAATAGAAAACATTTCAAACCAAACGAATATACAGGGTGTCCTAATAAATTGGACACCAAAAACTAGTTTTCTTTGAATAATTGGGAAATTCTAAAAGTTTAAATGAGAAAGTTGTAGACAATTTTGCAGTTTTCAGAAAATTTAAATAGAATTTTCAATTATTTTGACATTGAAGCTGTCAAAAGTGCAATAAATATGAGCTTTGAACTAGTTTCTTCAAATAACTTGAAACTTATAAAAATTGGAGAAAAAGTTTTTACATAAAAGATGTAACTAATAGAATTTCCTATAAAATTTATTAAAGGTTTTGCCATCGAAACTGTAAAAAATGCAAAAACCTTTCCCCACCACAATTTGCGCACAACATAAAAAAAGTTATCAAATATTTTATTTACCATATTTGAAACCACTTATGATTCTATCAGAAATTATCTGTTCCAGCAGCCGATGCAATCATCCCGATTTCGGACATAAAACTCGATTACCAAGAACCGGAATTGGTTCAAGTCAAAACAGAATCTTCATTAGCCGCCGACGAAATCGAAATGGATATTCAAGAAAACGGCATCAACGGAGAAACCAAGAACGAGGAAGAGAAGAACGACGAAGATAGCGCTGATAGCGAAGACGACCGTTCTTCCGACGAAAATTTCGACGACGACGTTCCGAATTACTGTAAAGTGTGCAAGGGTTCGTTCGATACCGACGAGGAGTACAGGTGGCATTACAAGCTGGTCGCGAGCGGCGGTTGTAAGAAACCTTATGGATGCTGCAACTGCAAAAGGGTAAGTGAACATGTCTAAAGGTTATCACCTACTAGTCTCATGTCTCCATAATAAACGATTTGTTTTGATTGATAAAAATTGCTTTGCTGTAGTAGGTGACGAGCTTTAGTATGTAAATTGTTCCGCTTCATTATAGTGGGTGACAACCTTTACGTTTTTTAATTCACGAGTTTAAACTCGAATTGCTCGCTTTACAAAATGTTTATTTTTATAGAATTTCCGTGATCTGACCCAGCTCAAGGTGCACCAGCGAAGACACACCGGCGAGAAACCGTACTCCTGTAATATTTGCAATAAAAAGTTTTCGATAAACGGAAATCTGACGAAACACAAATTGACCCATACGGGGGAGCGACCGTTCGAATGCGACACGTGCGAGAAGAAGTTCACACAGTTTGCCCATCTCGAGGATCATATGAAGACACATTCAGGTAATACTTTTGTACAATTATACACTATTACTAATATGATTTTAACTGTGGAGAAAGCGTTTAAATCAAATATAAATAAACATTTCTACCTTAGATTCGGCTGGACAGCAATACGGACAATACTTCATCCAATTCCTTTGTTTTTTCTTGATTCGCACCATTCCGCCGATGCAAACAACACGTTTATCACTTGTTTGAAGTATTTACATAGTTTTCTGCACTTTACTAATCATTTTTTTTACTACTTTTGATCAATAAATTGGTCGATATGTGGTACCGGCAGGACGCACTAACCTGTCATTCAGTAGTGCGTTCGTGCACTGTCGCTACTGGGAAATTGTTAAAGTTTACGTTATTTCTGAATCGTTTTTGGAAATATAAATTGATTTTTGAGTGGGGAATTGTATTACTTTTGTATTTATGGCTGATTTTTGACAGATTTTATTATTTAATTTGCAATTTTGAAAATATTTTATGCTTTGGGTGCGTTCGTTAATGATATTTTCTGATGCAGATGTTAATCGCTACAACTTAAATCATTTCAGTTGATTAGAATCTAAATAAACTAGATATTGCTTAAAATATATTTAGAAATGTTCTAATAAGATTTCCAAGAATACACAAAGGGTTTATTTTTATTAGCCTACAATACACAAAACAGTGGTTTATGACTTAATTTATTTATATCAAAGTTTATATTACAATTTTTAAACTTTTTACATCAATTCCTTTTGATGTTATAGTTGCTGGGTTGTCAGCAGTGGGAGGTACATAACATAGTTTGCTAACAAACACTCGGGTGGGTGGGTGTGTCAAGTAGTATATTAATTGGGGCGGGGTTTTTTGGAACCGTGTTCCCGCCCACCCACCCAAGTGTTTGTTGTCAAGTGGTTAGTTTACACTTCTTGTTAGTGATTTGAATGACAGCTGACATTCAATCTTTTTGATGTAATAACTGCAGGAACATCAGCAGTGGATGCGATATGAAATAGTTTGATATCAAACAATTGAGTGGCTGGTGGGACAAGTAGTTTATCAATTAGGGCGGGGAGTTTTGGAACTGTGTTCCTGCCCACCCACCCAAGTGTTAGTTATCAAGTGGTTGGTTTACTCTTCTTGTGAGTGCATTAAGGGGAACATTCTGAGCCCGTAATGCGATTTAACTACCTAGGCGTTGAATTATCCAGTAAAGAAGACCTATACAATGATGCTCAAATCCAAATAAATTAAGCATCGAGAATTGCGGGAAGTCTACGTGACATAGTATGGCAAAACAAATAAACGCAAAAGGAGAGTAAAGTACGCATATATAAAACCTGCGTTAGACCAATTATAACGTATGCAGTCGAGACCAGAGCGGACACAAAGAAGACGAAAGGGCGTCTACGAACAACAGAAATGATGACCCTCCGAACCATATTGGGTCTCAGCATAAGGGACAGAGTACGCAGCGAGGAAATACGAAGGGACTGCGGAGTTTATGATATCGTACGTTGGACAAGAACAAGACGTTGAGAATGGAACCAGCACGTACTAAGAATGGCTGATGACAGGCTAGCCAAGGAAGCCGCAACATCAATACCAAACACAAGGAGGCCCCTTGGACGACCGCCCAAAAGACAGCTGGACGTCTATATCACTGAAGACACAATAGTTGAAAATTAACAGGACTAGTTCTACATTAAGAAGAAGAAGAAGAAGGTGGAACTATGTTCCTGCCCACCAACCCAATTGTTCGTTATCAAGTGGTTGGTTTACTTTTCTTGTTAGTACATTAAATGGTAGCTAGCGTTAATTCTTTTTAATGTAGTGGTTGCAGGAGCATCAGCAATGGGTGCAATGTAAATGAGTTTGATAACAGACAGTCGAGTGGGTGGGTGGGTCAAGTAATTTATCAATTTGGGCGGGGACTTTTGGAACTGTGTTCCCGCCCACCCACCCAAGTGTTTGTTAGCAAGAGGTTAGCTTACTCTTCTTGTTAGTGCATTAAATGACAGTTAACGAACATTCTTTTTGATGTAATGATTACAGGAGCATCAGCAGTAGGTGCGACATATAATAGTTTGCCAACAAACACTTGGTCGGGAGGGTGGGTTAAGTAGTTTGTCTACCGGGGAGGGTAGTTTTTGAACTGTGTTTCCATCCACTCATCCAAGTGTTTGTTATCAAGTGTGTGGTTAGTTCACTCTTCTTGTTAGTGCATTAAATGATAGCCAACGTTCATTCTTTTTGATGTAATGATTGCAGGAGCATCAACAGTAGGGGTGGGTGGGTGAGTGCGACCAGTAATTTATCTTTTAACTTCCAACAACAATATGACAACTTAGGGAATAATTTGATTGGTTTGACAAATAATGACAGTTTTAGAAATAGTATTAGAATTACGCGAGTGCAATTTGATAGTTCCTAATGTAATATTTTACTCTTAGCAACAATATGACAACTTAGTTCACAGTTTGACAGCTTTGACAAACATTTTGACAGTTTTGGAAACAGTATTGTACATAGAACGTATGCAATTTGATGGTTTTTTAGGTAAAATTTTACTCTTAGCAAAATATGACAACTTGACAGGTTTGACAAACGGTTTGGCAGTTTTGAAAGCAGTAGTACAGTTTTGGGAATGCAATTTGACGGTAAAGTAATATTTTTCTCTCAGCAATAACATTTTAACAGTTTTGTAAACATTAATACAGTTTCATGATGGCAATTTGACAGTTTCTAATGTAATATTTTGCTCCCAGCAGCAATATGACAACTTAGATGACAATTTGACAAGTTTGACAAATGATTTGACAGTTTTATGGGTGCAATTTGGTGGTTTTTAATGTAATATTTTACTCTGAGCAAACTTGAGTGGCAATTTGACAGTTTTGAAAACAGTAATAAAGTTCCGTGGATGCAATTTGACGGTTTCTAGTGTAACATTTTACTTCCAGCAACAATTTGACATTTTAGGTGACAGTTTGACAAATAGTTTGACAGTTTTAGTTTGACGATGACTTTTTGAGAGTTCACTTTACCTTAATTTGATCACAAAAAGTTTGTTCTAAATGATGATTTATGTAAATCCGGCTCTTCGCAGTCTATATTTGGTCTGTTTTGCATAAATATACTTCAATTACTATAAAAAATGTCAATTGTAACGTTATTTCTGACAAATAATAACGTACGCAACCATACATAAAAGGGCGTAGTCACGCTATCTTTAAAGTGAGCCATTTTAGTAATGCATATGTAGTGACGCCATTGTCGTCATCTTTGAATTCGGATTTAAAACTTATTAATACACTGTCGAACAAAAAAATAGAGGTCACTTTAAAGTTATGACTTATTTTTGGAGTTTTTTGTTTTAATTTTATGTTTATAAACCAAAGTAGACATTTAATAATTCATTTTCTGACAAATGTTATCTATCTGTCAGTTATTATCACCGTGTTACAGACTTTTATGAAACAGTTCTAATTGAAAACTTACATTTCGTTGTGGTTTTTACTTAGTGTTGATTTTTCTTTGTGAAACTTGTCATCACACGGTGTACTGTACTTAACAGGTTATAATGCCTTTAGGCCCTATTGTTGTGGCAAGAATTATAGCGTCGATTGAAAATAGGCGAGGAAAACGTGAAACTGCAAGAGTTGTTAGTTAAAGGCTTTGTGCTGTACAAAAGGTGTATCGGCGTTATTTGGATACTGACCTGATATTCAGAAGATCAGGATCCGGGCGAAAAAAGTCACCACGAACAAAGATGACCACAAGTTTGCGGAATAGAACAGCTTCTGCAGTTTATCTACAAAATCAACTCCATGAAGTTAGAGATGTAAATGTTAGTAAATGAACCGTTAGGAGAACGCTTCGGGCTGCTGGATTGTCTTGTAGAAAGATGGTTACAGGTTTAGCTTTACAACGCTGACAACGTGTTGCAAGATTGGCTTTCACCGGGCATGGAATAAGGACTGGAGCAGGGAACTGTGTTTAGATGAGTCGCGTTTTTACCTCAATGAATCAGACGTACGTCGGAAAGTGTGGAGAAGATGCGGAGAAAGATACGCTTCAGTTTGTATTGATTAGCGACTTCTATTTGGCGGTGGGTCGGTTATGGTTTGGGCAGTAATTTCTACCGAAGCACGCACAGAGTTGGTCTTTATAGAGAATGGCTCTATGCCAGCTCACAGATACATTATGGAGGTTCTCGAAGATCATGGTATGCCCTTCATGACAACTATGGGCAAGATAGCTAGACCTCATGTAGCCAGACATGAATTCCATAAAACATGTCTGGGATGAGTTGGGACGACGTATCTGAAAGCATACACCTGCTTAAATAACTGCTCAGGAGCTAAGACAGTTGCTATTGCAGCAATGGAATAATATCGACCAAAACGTGATTCTTAATTTAATTCAAAGTGTTCCTCGTCGACTTCAAGCAGTCATTAATGCAAGAGGGGTCATACTCGTTATTAGTGATAAGTTTTTTTTTTTCATATTTTTTGTTCCATATTAGTCCTAGGAACAAAAATTTAAACTTTGTCTGAACTGTAAATTTGTGATATTTCTAAAATACGCAATAAAAACAATTAATATGCTTTACGATTCAACATTGAATTTTTAATTTAGTGTGTAAAATACAGTAAAATATAATTAATAATTTGTATTTATTTCCAGGTGATAAACCGTTTGCCTGCGACCAATGCGACATGTCCTTCAAAACCAAAGCCTGTCTGAAAAAACATACCCGATCGCACGAAGAAACGAAAATAACAGGAAAACGAAGAATGACCACGCAATGCGAAATCTGCAATAAACGCTTCACGTTAGCACAAATTGAAGGCCACATGAATAAACACCACGATATCGTCAGTAGCTACCAATGCACCCAATGCGAGGTTTTCGTAAAAACCTACAGTTGCCTGCAAGGGCACATGAAAACGATGCATGCTGACCTAAAAAATTACACCTGCAACATATGCGATAAGCGCTATTTAACTGGGCACCATCTAAGCAGACATCTTAAAACTCATGCTGGTATTAAGCCATATATTTGTCAATTGTGCATGCGTCCGTTTGCCAGTATGCAGAATATGAAGCGACATTTGCAAGTCCATCGGGGTGAGAAGCCACACGCCTGTGAGATCTGCCAAAAAGCTTTTCTTACATTAGAAAATTTAAAACGACATATCCGTACTCATACTAAAGAAAAACCATATTCATGTACTGTTTGTGATAAACAGTTTTCACACAGTACCACTGTGAAAGAACACATGATGACCCATACTGGGGAGAAACCATATGGTTGTGGAATTTGCAATAAATTTTTTACTCTTAATAAAATGTTATATAAACATATAAGGGATAAACATTCGGATCATTTGAAGCAGAACGATATCAAGCAAATGTGCAGATATGTACCAAATAATATACCTAATTTTGTTGGAATTAAAACAGAAATTAAGGAGGAGGAAGAAGAAGTTAGCTAATTGTCAATGGGAGTGTTATAGAGTTATTTTTATATTAGTTTAGTAATTTTTAATTTATTATGTGAATTATTAAATTTTATTCTATTTGGGAGTTGTATGTTTTAATAATTCAATCCGTAAATCCGATCACGGAGTATCAACTGATACGCATCCCCTCCATGCATCATTCTTGCGCTAAGCAATACAAGCCCGGAGAGACCTCAGTTTGGCACGGTTGGGGTTACGATGAACGTGCGATCTGGCCGGCCACCCATACATGCGTGTTGTAAATCAACGTTCGTTCTTGGTGCGTCTTAGAGAAGTGCTTCATTATACTCCAAATGGGAGGATTTATCGGGAAATTCAATAAAAATCAAGGTAAGTAAATCCGTTCATATTCAAATGTTCAACGGAAATTTTCCTAATCAATCGGGGCGTTTCAAGGATTGGTTAGGCTAATTCAATTCTAATAAAATGGGGTTCCTTATTTTGTATTAATTATATATTTGTGTAAGCATTCCAGGTTATTTTTATTTAAATGTGCCATATATGGATGGAAAAAATTTATTGTGTTTTTTATTCAATTTATGTTTTATGATCTTTTATCTGCAATTTTATAGAATTTCATTATTATTATAGTTCGGTTTGTTTTAAATAATCAATCCTAATTAAGGTTGTTGAATAATATGTATTGACTAATGCCATGTGTGGGGTAGGTTAAGTTTTATTCTCAATTTATAATTTTTTTTATTGATATTGTAATAATTGTGTATGGATTGAACCACTTTTTTCATATTTTTTTTAATTTATTGTTATGACTTGCTATGCTATTCAGTGTTTTATCTGAATAATTTATTTAATTAAAATTGTTTTTTGATATTTTTCATTTTAGCTTCAACAATGACAATTATGACTATTTGTACTTTTAGACTTATCAATGACTAACTACAATCATTTACAAACTTTATTATTATTCAGAGTTTCAACTGAATAATTATTTCAATTTTAATTTTCTGTTTAGACTTGTTAATGAGGACTATAACTGTTTATTTAATTTTCTTAGAAACCATGACTGAAACATCTATTTTGCTTGTATTTGCACCTCTATACAAATAAAGGGCTTCTTTATGACTGATATTTTTGTTAAAATGACTTCAATATTATTTCAAAAGTATTTTAGGCTGAATAATTCTTACACTAAGCTAAATAATGACTAATCTCTGACTTTAATATTACTCCAAATTATTCAGAGTTTCGACTGAATAATATTTATTTTCCTTCTACTTAAATTTTAGATTTATTTAATGATATATAAAGGACTTTCTCATGACTTATTTTTAATGTTTTGGTGAATAGACTTCAATATTACCACAAACATATTTTTGACTGAATGCATTTATATTTTAAGCGACTGAATAATACTGATAACGTTATTTTTTTTACTTATTTATTGAATGACAACCTTGACTACTATGACCATTTTTTTAATTTTTAAGTTACACTACTTTAATATTTAAAAAAAATATTCCGACTGAATAATAGTTTTAACTTTTTTTTTAATTTGCACTCTAGGATTATTGTGACTTTAATCGTGACGGTTTTTTAATTTTTTTTTAGGTATAACATGACAGTTTTACCTTTTTTTAAACATTACTTTATTTGTATTTACTGTTTATGCATAAAAGTGACTCTTCTTGACTATTTTAGGTTATATGGTATTAATATTACCAGAAAATTATTCAGGGTTTCGACTGAATAATCTTTTTAACATTATTTTACTTTTAGTTACACTTTACATTTAGTATTGACTCAACCATGACTGTTTTTTAATTCTTTACGTTACATTACATCATTTATTTTTTGACCAAATTAATAATTAAATACATTCGACATTTTAGTCTAAGTTGATAATATATTGGGGATAATTTTGTTGTATCACAGGATATGATGCTCTTTGTTCTTCGAAATTGTTGTTTCATTTTTGTTTTGTCTATGGTCTTGATTCTACTTATGGTTTTTGGTATAAATGAAGCTGGTGTGTCCGGCTTATATTGAATGATTTTGTAGTTGTTTCAAACAATTTTTGCTTGGTTTTTCGAAATCTTCAAAACAACTTTTGTTTGCTTTCTTGGTTTAATTTGAATTCCTTCAATTTTGGCTTGTGGTTGGTATGAATGTAGCTGGTCCAGCAATGGTTCATCATTTTAAATGTTGTTCTTTGTTATTTTTGGTTTGATATTCTGTCCTCTACTTAAGTGATTTGAATTTTGCTTTATAACTGGTTGGAATTCTGTTTGATCAGTTTTGGTTGGGTATGAATTTGATTGGTATGGATGTATAAAGCTGGTTTGTCCGGCTTGTTGTGTGTGGTTTATTGTATGAATTGTTCGATTCTTTGCTGTTGGAACATTGCAGTTTTTGTGGTATAATCAATTTGATTCTTCAATTGATTATTCTTTTTTTGCAATTGTTGTCTTATTGTGTGCATCATATCTTAATAGATACAACAAAGTTATCCCAAATATAGTGATCAATGGTAGGTTAGGTTAGCTATAATTTAAGACAATATCTCCAGCGTTTCAACTGGAGATAATTTTAGCTTTTTTCAATTTTCTTCTATAATGAAGAATTGTTCAAATAGGTTAATATTACACATAAATAAAGTCATCAGCGTTTCAACTGATGATTGCAATTTTAGTTTATAATAGACATTTTGATTAAATCAAGCAGCATTCTTCAATAATTGAAGTTAAACTGACAAATTGAATTATACAAGTCTTTAGCGTTTCAACTAAAGATTAAATAATTTTATTTTTAAGATTCTTACTTAGGTTAGCGTTATTTAAGTACTGAAGTTTCCAGCGTTTCAACTGGAGACAAACTAAATTTAATAAAATTCTTCAATTTTATTTTGAAGAACCTAGGTTACATGTAGTAATCGAGTCAGCAGCGTTTCAACTGCAGGCCCTGATTTAAGTGTAGTAAATTTAGATATAAGACAAATCTGTTAATTGACGCTACAAACAATATCTTCTTACTTCAGAGTTTCGACTGGAGGAAGAACGACTAACATTCAAAGTAAACTGTAGTTAGGCTAAAGACAAATCTACTTATCTCTTCAGCGTTTCAACTGAAGAATAAGTTGATCGACATTACAATTGACGCTATTTTTAAAAATCTTACTTAAGTTAGCTTTCTTTAATAATAAAGTTTCCAGCGTTTCAACTGGAAACAAGTTAAATTTAACAACATTTTACCGTCAATTTTATTTTGACAAATTAACTTAGGTTACTTGTAGAAATTGAGTCTGCAGCGTTTCAACTGCAGACCTTGATTTATTTTAGTTTATTAAATTTAGATATTAAGACAAATATGATAATTGACGCTACAAACAATATCTTCTTACTTCAGAGTTTCGACTGAAGGAAGAACGACTAACATTCAGAATAAACTTTAGTTAGGCTAAGGACAAATCTACTTATATCTTCAGCGTTTCAACTGAAGAGTAAGTTGATCGACAAAATCACAACAAACAATCCTTTCTTACTTTAGCGTTTCAACTAAAGAAGAAATTACCGACATTCAAAATAAACTTTAGTTAGGCACAAAAACAGATCAGTTTAGTTCTTCAATGTTTTAATTGAAGAAAAGTTGATCGACAAAACTGCAACAATCTCTTCTTACTTCAGAGTTTCGACTGAAGAGGAAGTGACAAACATTCAAAGTAAATTTAGATAGGCTAAAGACAAAACCGCAACAAACGCTACAAACACTGCTTCTTACTTTAGAGTTTTGACTAAAGAAGAAGCCACTGACATTTATTGTAAATTTAGTTAGGCCAAAAACAGGTCAACTTAGTTCTTCAACGTTTCAACTGAAGAACAAGTTGATCGACAAAACTACAACAAACGCTACCAACAATCTCTTACTTACTTAAGTACCTAGGTTAAATGTAGTAATCAAGTCTGCAGCGTTTCAACTGCAGACCCTGATTTAAGTTTATTAAATTTAGATATGAAGACACATCTGTTAATTGACATTCTAACTGACGCTACAAACAGTATTTCTTACTTCAGAGCTTCGACTGAAGGAAGAATAACAGACATTTAAAGTAAACTTTAATTAGGCTTAAGATAAATCTACTTATCTCTTCAGCGTTTCAACTGAAGAGTAAGTTGATCGACAAAATCACAACAAACTTACTTTAGATTTCCAACTAAAGAAGAAATTACTGACATTCAAAGTAAACTTTAGTTAAGCCAAAGACAGATCAACTTAGTTCTTCAATGTTTCAACTGACGAACAAGTTAATCGACAAAACTGCAACGAACGCTACGAACACGTTTTTCTACTTTAGAGTTTCTACTAAAGTAGTAATGACTGACATTCAAAGTAAATTTAGTTAGGCCAAAGACAAATCAACCTATCTATTCAGCGTTTCAACTGAAGAGTAAGTTGATCGACAAAACCACAACAAACGCCACAAACAACCTTTTTCTACTTCAGAGTTTCGACTGAAGTAGGAAATAACTGACATTTAATTTAAACTTCAGTTACTCCTAACAATAAATCAACTTATTTCTTCAATGTTTCAACTGAAGAATAAGTTGATTGACAAAGTTTCTTAATTCAGAGTTTCGCCTGAAAAAGAACCAACTGACATTCAATATAAACTTTAACAAATTTATCAAATAAAATTGGGAAGCTTTCTTCAACATTTGAAGATTAAGCACAAATTTACCCATAACCGTGGTTCAATCTAACATAATTTTAGGGAATTAGAAGAAATGTTTCAGAGTTTATACTGAAGCAAATATTTTTATTGGATCAATTTAGATTTTTTTTAGATAAATTTGTTTTCATCAATTTTCCTCAGCGTTTCAACTGAGGAACCAATTAGAATTGTATTTTTTAGGTTTCAGCGTCACTCAACAATAGATTAGTTTACATGGCATTGTTTGTATATATTAATTATAATCTTCAATCGCTTATCAATTTTAAAATAATAATTATTTTGCATAAAATTGAAGATAAATATTTTTTTCAATATTAAATCATCCAGAATTTTCAAAACTGGATTCAAATTTTTTCCAGATTTTATGGCTAGTAGCTTCCAGAAGTAAATTCATTAACTATGTATAGGTTTGCTTATTTTAATTAGGTAGCATAAGTATATCTCTCCATGCTTATGGTACATTTGTTATTAAAAGGGATTCAACAAATTTATTATATTATGGTTACATCGCTTTGTTTTTTATCAACATTTATTGGCATTATATTATGGAAATTTTGTAATAATTCCTCCAAAAACTAACCAAAATTTGCTTTTCAGTTAATAGCAATTTAATCTTTTCCAAATGAAAAGATTTCTTTGCTTATTTTAGGTTACGTTCTAGAATCCAACTAATTTACCATAAATGAATCATCTTAACAAGCACCGGATAACAGAATATAATGGAACAATAATTTATAAAAAAACCTAGAACAGAAGACCTAATCAATTTTAATTGTTTCCAGCCGATAGCAATAGTTTTTTTTCAAATTGAAAGGATTCTATTGCTTATTTCAGATTTAGTTCTAGAATACAATAAAAATTAAGCACAGAATTGGTTTGTGTTAACTGGAATGATCTTAATAACAGAATCTAATGGACCAATAATTTAAAAAAACCTAGAACAGAAGACCTAATCTATTTCAATTACTTCCAGCCGATAGCAATAGTTTCTTTTCAAAATGAAGGGATTCTATTGCTTATTTCAGATTGAGTTCTAGAATCCAAACTAAAGAATTAAGCAAAAATTGTATTAACTGGATAACAAAACCCAATGGAATGGATGTAAAAGTAAACTAGAACAGAAGATCTAATTAATTTTTATTTCAGCCATAACGCAATACATTTTTTCAAAATTTGAAAAATTGCATTGTACTTTTATTTCAGCTCATCATAATAGCCTTAGTTTATGGAAACCAAGTACACAAATTGGATTGTTTGGAAAATTTATTATGCATTAAAAAAGGAAAACTAAGGCTAAATTTACTAATACCAATTTTTTACAGCAACCCCTAACAAATTTCCATAATAATTAATTTAATTCTTTCACACAAATGCAATTTAACCATACTCTAGCTTACTACTCAGCCAGGCAGGGTGGGGGGTTGATTTAATTTTTACCAATTTTTGTTTAAACTGTAATAGGATAATTTCCAGTTGTTTGCTTCAATTTATTAAAAAAAAACGGATTTGCTAACTTTAGTTATAAGATTTAGTTCAATTTGTTATGCACCATCGAAGACTTGAAGAGACTAACGTGTGTAGCAACGCCAGCTCGTCTTCTCTTCTTGTTATAATGCGCACCATAGGTTCAACCTGTCTCGCCATGCATAAAGCTTGTCTCTACGCCTGAAAAACCCGCGAGAAGATCCCTTATTGTGCCATTCCTCTTTATCTCGTTACTATTCGTTCCTAAACTATTTTCATTTCCAGTTCCTGTCTCTTAATTTTCGCTGCTACTACTATGCACTAATATCTTCTACTTTTTTTACTGCTTACCTACCATGCTTGTTCTGACTCTTGTAGATCTTGATTTAGTTGTTTTCTCTCTGACTATCCACCTTTTTTTCATTTTCTAACTCTGCCGAAGCCGGTCCCAAGCCCGGATGCAAGAATGAGGAGGGGAAAATTTATTCTTCTCTTTAATCTTTTCTATTCTTTAAACTTTTCTTCTTCTATATAGTTTATATATAATTAATAAAATAATTAAAATGTTCTAGAACAAACTTTATTAGAAACTTCAAATTGAGTAATGCAGAAGAAAAGAATAAAACAATCTAGTTACGAAAAAGGGTGAGTATTAAATTAGTAACAATGTTTGCTTTGGAAATGTTAACGTTGATTGTTGTTGGTGAGGTCGATAATATTAAACATTTTAATAAATTTATCGTTTTGTATTTTATTATTTAAACTAGAAGAAGCTACTCCACTGTCTTAATACCTACCCCAGATGCCTTCAACAAAGGTGGCTGAACCACAAACCTGGACGACAAGTCAAACCCAATACTTGGGTACATTCACCAAACCAGATGGAATACGAGGCGGAATCATCGGTGCCCAATTACTATTTTATTAATCTATCAACTTTGTTGAACAAATATTGGATTGATTTGTGTATTGTATTTACTCTTTTAATAGAAATTTAATTTCTCTACCAAGAAATCCAATAGTATCAAAGAAAACGAAATAAAAATTTTGCATTGATTATATTCTTTGACTTTTTTTAAATAGATTCAAAAATTCCTTATTCAGCATTTTAAAAATATTATCTTCTCTTATTTTCAACATTCGGTTCTTGGCGTAAAACAACTTGGGGTAGGTAATTTCAATTAAAACAACTTGCTGGTTAATATTGTATGTCGTTTATAACAGCTTAAAAACAATTTATGACATTTGCGGCAGAATTTAACTACTACAGATTATAAACGTTTTGTAATATTTATGAATGTTTAGAATTAATATTAATAGTTTACGAACATTTTTTTTACATTTCTGATAGGTCGGGAACAAGTAATGTGGGTGTGTGTATAGCAATAATCTATGAAGACATTTCGTGCTTTGAAATTGTGATCCAATTTAATATATTTGTATTTATAAAGTTATAAATAAAATCATCGATAATACACAAATAATATGTATGGAATTATTCTAGAAGTTTCGATGCAGAAATAAATTATTATCTGCATGAAAAGGTCGGCGATAAAATCATTCGTTTCTTGCGATATCAGCACGCACATAAAAAGCAAAAAATCTTCGTCTTATTTTATAGGTAAATCTGATAAATGTATAAATAGAATGTTATCGAAGTAAACATTCATTGAATTTGCGTATTAGTTTTTACAAATGAATAAAATATTTGATTTGAAATATAGTTGTAGTTAATTAATCAGTGAAACATATTTTCCAAGTTAATAAACACTGATTAATTGTGTATTAAATTAATGGGTTTCAATGATAATTAGATTTTTTTTAATAATTTAAGCCAAAAATTCATTTTAGAATAAATATGATATTATTATTATTTTAATTAGATTCAGAAGGGTGTGTTGGCTACCCTCAGGAGCAATTGCGTTTTGTCTTTCGAAACGCAAAAAAACCGTGTTTTTTGCGGTTATTTTAAAATTGCCGCCAGGCTGCTAGGAATATCGGAGTCGGACCCCCAAAATCGTAATCAGGGGTTCATTTTACGTCAGGAAGTGCAAAAAAAAACGACCTTTTTATCCAAAAATTGAAAAAATCCTAGCCCAAATAGAAGAAAGACCCCCCCCTTTGGTATGTTTTGACTCTATCGATCGCCGAAGGAGAACCCCTTGCAGCACGAACTTCCGCTTTCTCCGACAACCTACTGGGGTCAGTGGCTTCACACAAAAAAATCTGGGTCCTCATCGACCGGCTAGAAGTATGTTAGTTTCACGCATTTAGAATTTTTAAATTGACCAAAAATAGCCATTTTTGCATAAGAGGGGGATAAGTTGGGAACATCGAAACGACGATATCAAAATCGTAATCGGGGCTCCAAATTACCCCAGAAAACAAAAAATTACAAACTTTCATCCACATTTGTAGATTTTACTGTGATAAAACACGAGCTTACGTACGTACTAAGCGATACAATCGATCGCCGAAGGTAAACCCTTTGACCTACGGACTTCCGGTTTGCGAGAGCATCTGCCGTGGTCTGTTGGCTTGCCGCAGGAGCAATTGCGTCCTCCTCGGCCTCTTAAAACTATATTTGTTTCACACGTTTTCGTAATAAAAATACACCGAAAATCAGCTATGAACTAGAAGGTGAACGGTTAAGAGTATCGAAACGGCGATTCCGGAATCGTAATCAGGGGTCCAAATTACCCCAGTAACCAAAAAATTACCAACATTGGTCCACGTTTGCGAGTTTTAGTGCGGCGACGTGAGCTTATGTACGTGTTCGCGATAAAACCGAAACTTTCGTCGATCACCGAAGGAAAACCCTTTGATCTACGGACTTCCGGTTTGGCAGGAATTTAGATGGGTCTGTTGACTATCCTCAGAAGCAATTGCGTCCCTGCCCTTCACCGTTTAGTGCCTTTTTTGCCCTTCGAAACGCAAAAAAACCGTGTTTTTGGCGGTTATTTTAAAATTGCCGCCAAGGTGCTAGGAATATCGGAGTCGGACCCCCAAAATCGTAATCAGGGGTTCATTTTACGTCAGGAAATGCAAAAAAACCGACCTTTTTATCCAAAAATTGAAAAAATCCTAGCCCAAATAGAAGAAAGACCCCCCCCTTTGGTATGTTTTGACTCTATCGATCGCCGAAGGAGAACCCCTTGCAGCACGAACTTCCGCTTTCTCCGACAACCTACTGGGGTCAGTGGCTTCACACAAAAAAATCTGGGTCCTCATCGACCGGCTAGAAGTATGTTAGTTTCACGCATTTAGAATTTTTAAATTGACCAAAAATAGCCATTTTTGCATAAGAGGGGGATAAGTTGGGAACATCGAAACGACGATATCAAAATCGTAATCGGGGCTCCAAATTACCCCAGAAAACAAAAAATTACAAACTTTCATCCACATTTGTAGATTTTACTGTGATAAAACACGAGCTTACGTACGTACTAAGCGATACAATCGATCGCCGAAGGTAAACCCTTTGACCTACGGACTTCCGGTTTGCGAGAGCATCTGCCGTGGTCTGTTGGCTTGCCGCAGGAGCAATTGCGTCCTCCTCGGCCTCTTAAAACTATATTTGTTTCACACGTTTTCGTAATAAAAATACACCGAAAATCAGCTATGAACTAGAAGGTGAACGGTTAAGAGTATCGAAACGGCGATTCCGGAATCGTAATCAGGGGTCCAAATTACCCCAGTAACCGAAAAATTACCAACATTGGTCCACATTTGCGAGTTTTAGTGCGGCGACGTGAGCTTATGTACGTGTTCGCGATAAAACCGAAACTTTCGTCGATCACCGAAGGAAAACCCTTTGATCTACGGACTTCCGGTTTGGCAGGAATTTAGATGGGTCTGTTGACTACCCTCAGAAGCAATTGCGTCCCTGCCCTTCACCGTTTAGTGCCTTTTTTGCCCTTCGAAACGCAAAAAAAACGTGTTTTTGGCGGTTATTTTAAAATTGCCGCCAAGGTGCTAGGAATATCGGAGTCGGACCCCCAAAATCGTAATCAGGGGTTCATTTTACGTCAGGAAATGCAAAAAAACCGACCTTTTTATCCAAAAATTGAAAAAATCCTAGCCCAAATAGAAGAAAGACCCCCCCCTTTGGTATGTTTTGACTCTATCGATCGCCGAAGGAGAACCCCTTGCAGCACGAACTTCCGCTTTCTCCGACAACCTACTGGGGTCAGTGGCTTCACACAAAAAAATCTGGGTCCTCATCGACCGGCTAGAAGTATGTTAGTTTCACGCATTTAGAATTTTTAAATTGACCAAAAATAGCCATTTTTGCATAAGAGGGGGATAAGTTGGGAACATCGAAACGACGATATCAAAATCGTAATCGGGGCTCCAAATTACCCCAGAAAACAAAAAATTACAAACTTTCATCCACATTTGTAGATTTTACTGTGATAAAACACGAGCTTACGTACGTACTAAGCGATACAATCGATCGCCGAAGGTAAACCCTTTGACCTACGGACTTCCGGTTTGCGAGAGCATCTGCCGTGGTCTGTTGGCTTGCCGCAGGAGCAATTGCGTCCTCCTCGGCCTCTTAAAACTATATTTGTTTCACACGTTTTTGTAATAAAAATACACCGAAAATCAGCTATGAACTAGAAGGTGAACGGTTAAGAGTATCGAAACGGCGATTCCTGAATCGTAATCAGGGGTCCAAATTACCCCAGTAACCAAAAAATTACCAACATTGGTCCACGTTTGCGAGTTTTAGTGCGGCGACGTGAGCTTATGTACGTGTTCGCGATAAAACCGAAACTTTCGTCGATCACCGAAGGAAAACCCTTTGATCTACGGACTTCCGGTTTGGCAGGAATTTAGATGGGTCTGTTGACTACCCTCAGAAGCAATTGCGTCCCTGCCCTTCACCGTTTAGTGCCTTTTTTGCCCTTCGAAACGCAAAAAAACCGTGTTTTTGGCGGTTATTTTAAAATTGCCGCCAAGGTGCTAGGAATATCGGAGTCGGACCCCCAAAATCGTAATCAGGGGTTCATTTTACGTCAGGAAATGCAAAAAAACCGACCTTTTTATCCAAAAATTGAAAAAATCCTAGCCCAAATAGAAGAAAGACCCCCCCCTTTGGTATGTTTTGACTCTATCGATCGCCGAAGGAGAACCCCTTGCAGCACGAACTTCCGCTTTCTCCGACAACCTACTGGGGTCAGTGGCTTCACACAAAAAAATCTGGGTCCTCATCGACCGGCTAGAAGTATGTTAGTTTCACGCATTTAGAATTTTTAAATTGACCAAAAATAGCCATTTTTGCATAAGAGGGGGATAAGTTGGGAACATCGAAACGACGATATCAAAATCGTAATCGGGGCTCCAAATTACCCCAGAAAACAAAAAATTACAAACTTTCATCCACATTTGTAGATTTTACTGTGATAAAACACGAGCTTACGTACGTACTAAGCGATACAATCGATCGCCGAAGGTAAACCCTTTGACCTACGGACTTCCGGTTTGCGAGAGCATCTGCCGTGGTCTGTTGGCTTGCCGCAGGAGCAATTGCGTCCTCCTCGGCCTCTTAAAACTATATTTGTTTCACACGTTTTTGTAATAAAAATACACCGAAAATCAGCTATGAACTAGAAGGTGAACGGTTAAGAGTATCGAAACGGCGATTCCTGAATCGTAATCAGGGGTCCAAATTACCCCAGTAACCAAAAAATTACCAACATTGGTCCACGTTTGCGAGTTTTAGTGCGGCGACGTGAGCTTATGTACGTGTTCGCGATAAAACCGAAACTTTCGTCGATCACCGAAGGAAAACCCTTTGATCTACGGACTTCCGGTTTGGCAGGAATTTAGATGGGTCTGTTGACTACCCTCAGAAGCAATTGCGTCCCTGCCCTTCACCGTTTAGTGCCTTTTTTGCCCTTCGAAACGCAAAAAAACCGTGTTTTTGGCGGTTATTTTAAAATTGCCGCCAAGGTGCTAGGAATATCGGAGTCGGACCCCCAAAATCGTAATCAGGGGTTCATTTTACGTCAGGAAATGCAAAAAAACCGACCTTTTTATCCAAAAATTGAAAAAATCCTAGCCCAAATAGAAGAAAGACCCCCCCCTTTGGTATGTTTTGACTCTATCGATCGCCGAAGGAGAACCCCTTGCAGCACGAACTTCCGCTTTCTCCGACAACCTACTGGGGTCAGTGGCTTCACACAAAAAAATCTGGGTCCTCATCGACCGGCTAGAAGTATGTTAGTTTCACGCATTTAGAATTTTTAAATTGACCAAAAATAGCCATTTTTGCATAAGAGGGGGATAAGTTGGGAACATCGAAACGACGATATCAAAATCGTAATCGGGGCTCCAAATTACCCCAGAAAACAAAAAATTACAAACTTTCATCCACATTTGTAGATTTTACTGTGATAAAACACGAGCTTACGTACGTACTAAGCGATGCAATCGATCGCCGAAGGTAAACCCTTTGACCTACGGACTTCCGGTTTGCGAGAGCATCTGCCGTGGTCTGTTGGCTTGCCGCAGGAGCAATTGCGTCCTCCTCGGCCTCTTAAAACTATATTTGTTTCACACGTTTTTGTAATAAAAATACACCGAAAATCAGCTATGAACTAGAAGGTGAACGGTTAAGAGTATCGAAACGGCGATTCCTGAATCGTAATCAGGGGTCCAAATTACCCCAGTAACCAAAAAATTACCAACATTGGTCCACGTTTGCGAGTTTTAGTGCGGCGACGTGAGCTTATGTACGTGTTCGCGATAAAACCGAAACTTTCGTCGATCACCGAAGGAAAACCCTTTGATCTACGGACTTCCGGTTTGGCAGGAATTTAGATGGGTCTGTTGACTACCCTCAGAAGCAATTGCGTCCCTGCCCTTCACCGTTTAGTGCCTTTTTTGCCCTTCGAAACGCAAAAAAACCGTGTTTTTGGCGGTTATTTTAAAATTGCCGCCAAGGTGCTAGGAATATCGGAGTCGGACCCCCAAAATCGTAATCAGGGGTTCATTTTACGTCAGGAAATGCAAAAAAACCGACCTTTTTATCCAAAAATTGAAAAAATCCTAGCCCAAATAGAAGAAAGACCCCCCCCTTTGGTATGTTTTGACTCTATCGATCGCCGAAGGAGAACCCCTTGCAGCACGAACTTCCGCTTTCTCCGACAACCTACTGGGGTCAGTGGCTTCACACAAAAAAATCTGGGTCCTCATCGACCGGCTAGAAGTATGTTAGTTTCACGCATTTAGAATTTTTAAATTGACCAAAAATAGCCATTTTTGCATAAGAGGGGGATAAGTTGGGAACATCGAAACGACGATATCAAAATCGTAATCGGGGCTCCAAATTACCCCAGAAAACAAAAAATTACAAACTTTCATCCACATTTGTAGATTTTACTGTGATAAAACACGAGCTTACGTACGTACTAAGCGATACAATCGATCGCCGAAGGTAAACCCTTTGACCTACGGACTTCCGGTTTGCGAGAGCATCTGCCGTGGTCTGTTGGCTTGCCGCAGGAGCAATTGCGTCCTCCTCGGCCTCTTAAAACTATATTTGTTTCACACGTTTTTGTAATAAAAATACACCGAAAATCAGCTATGAACTAGAAGGTGAACGGTTAAGAGTATCGAAACGGCGATTCCTGAATCGTAATCAGGGGTCCAAATTACCCCAGTAACCAAAAAATTACCAACATTGGTCCACGTTTGCGAGTTTTAGTGCGGCGACGTGAGCTTATGTACGTGTTCGCGATAAAACCGAAACTTTCGTCGATCACCGAAGGAAAACCCTTTGATCTACGGACTTCCGGTTTGGCAGGAATTTAGATGGGTCTGTTGACTACCCTCAGAAGCAATTGCGTCCCTGCCCTTCACCGTTTAGTGCCTTTTTTGCCCTTCGAAACGCAAAAAAACCGTGTTTTTGGCGGTTATTTTAAAATTGCCGCCAAGGTGCTAGGAATATCGGAGTCGGACCCCCAAAATCGTAATCAGGGGTTCATTTTACGTCAGGAAATGCAAAAAAACCGACCTTTTTATCCAAAAATTGAAAAAATCCTAGCCCAAATAGAAGAAAGACCCCCCCCTTTGGTATGTTTTGACTCTATCGATCGCCGAAGGAGAACCCCTTGCAGCACGAACTTCCGCTTTCTCCGACAACCTACTGGGGTCAGTGGCTTCACACAAAAAAATCTGGGTCCTCATCGACCGGCTAGAAGTATGTTAGTTTCACGCATTTAGAATTTTTAAATTGACCAAAAATAGCCATTTTTGCATAAGAGGGGGATAAGTTGGGAACATCGAAACGACGATATCAAAATCGTAATCGGGGCTCCAAATTACCCCAGAAAACAAAAAATTACAAACTTTCATCCACATTTGTAGATTTTACTGTGATAAAACACGAGCTTACGTACGTACTAAGCGATACAATCGATCGCCGAAGGTAAACCCTTTGACCTACGGACTTCCGGTTTGCGAGAGCATCTGCCGTGGTCTGTTGGCTTGCCGCAGGAGCAATTGCGTCCTCCTCGGCCTCTTAAAACTATATTTGTTTCACACGTTTTTGTAATAAAAATACACCGAAAATCAGCTATGAACTAGAAGGTGAACGGTTAAGAGTATCGAAACGGCGATTCCTGAATCGTAATCAGGGGTCCAAATTACCCCAGTAACCAAAAAATTACCAACATTGGTCCACGTTTGCGAGTTTTAGTGCGGCGACGTGAGCTTATGTACGTGTTCGCGATAAAACCGAAACTTTCGTCGATCACCGAAGGAAAACCCTTTGATCTACGGACTTCCGGTTTGGCAGGAATTTAGATGGGTCTGTTGACTACCCTCAGAAGCAATTGCGTCCCTGCCCTTCACCGTTTAGTGCCTTTTTTGCCCTTCGAAACGCAAAAAAACCGTGTTTTTGGCGGTTATTTTAAAATTGCCGCCAAGGTGCTAGGAATATCGGAGTCGGACCCCCAAAATCGTAATCAGGGGTTCATTTTACGTCAGGAAATGCAAAAAAACCGACCTTTTTATCCAAAAATTGAAAAAATCCTAGCCCAAATAGAAGAAAGACCCCCCCCTTTGGTATGTTTTGACTCTATCGATCGCCGAAGGAGAACCCCTTGCAGCACGAACTTCCGCTTTCTCCGACAACCTACTGGGGTCAGTGGCTTCACACAAAAAAATCTGGGTCCTCATCGACCGGCTAGAAGTATGTTAGTTTCACGCATTTAGAATTTTTAAATTGACCAAAAATAGCCATTTTTGCATAAGAGGGGGATAAGTTGGGAACATCGAAACGACGATATCAAAATCGTAATCGGGGCTCCAAATTACCCCAGAAAACAAAAAATTACAAACTTTCATCCACATTTGTAGATTTTACTGTGATAAAACACGAGCTTACGTACGTACTAAGCGATACAATCGATCGCCGAAGGTAAACCCTTTGACCTACGGACTTCCGGTTTGCGAGAGCATCTGCCGTGGTCTGTTGGCTTGCCGCAGGAGCAATTGCGTCCTCCTCGGCCTCTTAAAACTATATTTGTTTCACACGTTTTTGTAATAAAAATACACCGAAAATCAGCTATGAACTAGAAGGTGAACGGTTAAGAGTATCGAAACGGCGATTCCTGAATCGTAATCAGGGGTCCAAATTACCCCAGTAACCAAAAAATTACCAACATTGGTCCACGTTTGCGAGTTTTAGTGCGGCGACGTGAGCTTATGTACGTGTTCGCGATAAAACCGAAACTTTCGTCGATCACCGAAGGAAAACCCTTTGATCTACGGACTTCCGGTTTGGCAGGAATTTAGATGGGTCTGTTGACTACCCTCAGAAGCAATTGCGTCCCTGCCCTTCACCGTTTAGTGCCTTTTTTGCCCTTCGAAACGCAAAAAAACCGTGTTTTTGGCGGTTATTTTAAAATTGCCGCCAAGGTGCTAGGAATATCGGAGTCGGACCCCCAAAATCGTAATCAGGGGTTCATTTTACGTCAGGAAATGCAAAAAAACCGACCTTTTTATCCAAAAATTGAAAAAATCCTAGCCCAAATAGAAGAAAGACCCCCCCCTTTGGTATGTTTTGACTCTATCGATCGCCGAAGGAGAACCCCTTGCAGCACGAACTTCCGCTTTCTCCGACAACCTACTGGGGTCAGTGGCTTCACACAAAAAAATCTGGGTCCTCATCGACCGGCTAGAAGTATGTTAGTTTCACGCATTTAGAATTTTTAAATTGACCAAAAATAGCCATTTTTGCATAAGAGGGGGATAAGTTGGGAACATCGAAACGACGATATCAAAATCGTAATCGGGGCTCCAAATTACCCCAGAAAACAAAAAATTACAAACTTTCATCCACATTTGTAGATTTTACTGTGATAAAACACGAGCTTACGTACGTACTAAGCGATGCAATCGATCGCCGAAGGTAAACCCTTTGACCTACGGACTTCCGGTTTGCGAGAGCATCTGCCGTGGTCTGTTGGCTTGCCGCAGGAGCAATTGCGTCCTCCTCGGCCTCTTAAAACTATATTTGTTTCACACGTTTTTGTAATAAAAATACACCGAAAATCAGCTATGAACTAGAAGGTGAACGGTTAAGAGTATCGAAACGGCGATTCCTGAATCGTAATCAGGGGTCCAAATTACCCCAGTAACCAAAAAATTACCAACATTGGTCCACGTTTGCGAGTTTTAGTGCGGCGACGTGAGCTTATGTACGTGTTCGCGATAAAACCGAAACTTTCGTCGATCACCGAAGGAAAACCCTTTGATCTACGGACTTCCGGTTTGGCAGGAATTTAGATGGGTCTGTTGACTACCCTCAGAAGCAATTGCGTCCCTGCCCTTCACCGTTTAGTGCCTTTTTTGCCCTTCGAAACGCAAAAAAACCGTGTTTTTGGCGGTTATTTTAAAATTGCCGCCAAGGTGCTAGGAATATCGGAGTCGGACCCCCAAAATCGTAATCAGGGGTTCATTTTACGTCAGGAAATGCAAAAAAACCGACCTTTTTATCCAAAAATTGAAAAAATCCTAGCCCAAATAGAAGAAAGACCCCCCCCTTTGGTATGTTTTGACTCTATCGATCGCCGAAGGAGAACCCCTTGCAGCACGAACTTCCGCTTTCTCCGACAACCTACTGGGGTCAGTGGCTTCACACAAAAAAATCTGGGTCCTCATCGACCGGCTAGAAGTATGTTAGTTTCACGCATTTAGAATTTTTAAATTGACCAAAAATAGCCATTTTTGCATAAGAGGGGGATAAGTTGGGAACATCGAAACGACGATATCAAAATCGTAATCGGGGCTCCAAATTACCCCAGAAAACAAAAAATTACAAACTTTCATCCACATTTGTAGATTTTACTGTGATAAAACACGAGCTTACGTACGTACTAAGCGATACAATCGATCGCCGAAGGTAAACCCTTTGACCTACGGACTTCCGGTTTGCGAGAGCATCTGCCGTGGTCTGTTGGCTTGCCGCAGGAGCAATTGCGTCCTCCTCGGCCTCTTAAAACTATATTTGTTTCACACGTTTTTGTAATAAAAATACACCGAAAATCAGCTATGAACTAGAAGGTGAACGGTTAAGAGTATCGAAACGGCGATTCCTGAATCGTAATCAGGGGTCCAAATTACCCCAGTAACCAAAAAATTACCAACATTGGTCCACGTTTGCGAGTTTTAGTGCGGCGACGTGAGCTTATGTACGTGTTCGCGATAAAACCGAAACTTTCGTCGATCACCGAAGGAAAACCCTTTGATCTACGGACTTCCGGTTTGGCAGGAATTTAGATGGGTCTGTTGACTACCCTCAGAAGCAATTGCGTCCCTGCCCTTCACCGTTTAGTGCCTTTTTTGCCCTTCGAAACGCAAAAAAACCGTGTTTTTGGCGGTTATTTTAAAATTGCCGCCAAGGTGCTAGGAATATCGGAGTCGGACCCCCAAAATCGTAATCAGGGGTTCATTTTACGTCAGGAAATGCAAAAAAACCGACCTTTTTATCCAAAAATTGAAAAAATCCTAGCCCAAATAGAAGAAAGACCCCCCCCTTTGGTATGTTTTGACTCTATCGATCGCCGAAGGAGAACCCCTTGCAGCACGAACTTCCGCTTTCTCCGACAACCTACTGGGGTCAGTGGCTTCACACAAAAAAATCTGGGTCCTCATCGACCGGCTAGAAGTATGTTAGTTTCACGCATTTAGAATTTTTAAATTGACCAAAAATAGCCATTTTTGCATAAGAGGGGGATAAGTTGGGAACATCGAAACGACGATATCAAAATCGTAATCGGGGCTCCAAATTACCCCAGAAAACAAAAAATTACAAACTTTCATCCACATTTGTAGATTTTACTGTGATAAAACACGAGCTTACGTACGTACTAAGCGATGCAATCGATCGCCGAAGGTAAACCCTTTGACCTACGGACTTCCGGTTTGCGAGAGCATCTGCCGTGGTCTGTTGGCTTGCCGCAGGAGCAATTGCGTCCTCCTCGGCCTCTTAAAACTATATTTGTTTCACACGTTTTTGTAATAAAAATACACCGAAAATCAGCTATGAACTAGAAGGTGAACGGTTAAGAGTATCGAAACGGCGATTCCTGAATCGTAATCAGGGGTCCAAATTACCCCAGTAACCAAAAAATTACCAACATTGGTCCACGTTTGCGAGTTTTAGTGCGGCGACGTGAGCTTATGTACGTGTTCGCGATAAAACCGAAACTTTCGTCGATCACCGAAGGAAAACCCTTTGATCTACGGACTTCCGGTTTGGCAGGAATTTAGATGGGTCTGTTGACTACCCTCAGAAGCAATTGCGTCCCTGCCCTTCACCGTTTAGTGCCTTTTTTGCCCTTCGAAACGCAAAAAAACCGTGTTTTTGGCGGTTATTTTAAAATTGCCGCCAAGGTGCTAGGAATATCGGAGTCGGACCCCCAAAATCGTAATCAGGGGTTCATTTTACGTCAGGAAATGCAAAAAAACCGACCTTTTTATCCAAAAATTGAAAAAATCCTAGCCCAAATAGAAGAAAGACCCCCCCCTTTGGTATGTTTTGACTCTATCGATCGCCGAAGGAGAACCCCTTGCAGCACGAACTTCCGCTTTCTCCGACAACCTACTGGGGTCAGTGGCTTCACACAAAAAAATCTGGGTCCTCATCGACCGGCTAGAAGTATGTTAGTTTCACGCATTTAGAATTTTTAAATTGACCAAAAATAGCCATTTTTGCATAAGAGGGGGATAAGTTGGGAACATCGAAACGACGATATCAAAATCGTAATCGGGGCTCCAAATTACCCCAGAAAACAAAAAATTACAAACTTTCATCCACATTTGTAGATTTTACTGTGATAAAACACGAGCTTACGTACGTACTAAGCGATACAATCGATCGCCGAAGGTAAACCCTTTGACCTACGGACTTCCGGTTTGCGAGAGCATCTGCCGTGGTCTGTTGGCTTGCCGCAGGAGCAATTGCGTCCTCCTCGGCCTCTTAAAACTATATTTGTTTCACACGTTTTTGTAATAAAAATACACCGAAAATCAGCTATGAACTAGAAGGTGAACGGTTAAGAGTATCGAAACGGCGATTCCTGAATCGTAATCAGGGGTCCAAATTACCCCAGTAACCAAAAAATTACCAACATTGGTCCACGTTTGCGAGTTTTAGTGCGGCGACGTGAGCTTATGTACGTGTTCGCGATAAAACCGAAACTTTCGTCGATCACCGAAGGAAAACCCTTTGATCTACGGACTTCCGGTTTGGCAGGAATTTAGATGGGTCTGTTGACTACCCTCAGAAGCAATTGCGTCCCTGCCCTTCACCGTTTAGTGCCTTTTTTGCCCTTCGAAACGCAAAAAAACCGTGTTTTTGGCGGTTATTTTAAAATTGCCGCCAAGGTGCTAGGAATATCGGAGTCGGACCCCCAAAATCGTAATCAGGGGTTCATTTTACGTCAGGAAATGCAAAAAAACCGACCTTTTTATCCAAAAATTGAAAAAATCCTAGCCCAAATAGAAGAAAGACCCCCCCCTTTGGTATGTTTTGACTCTATCGATCGCCGAAGGAGAACCCCTTGCAGCACGAACTTCCGCTTTCTCCGACAACCTACTGGGGTCAGTGGCTTCACACAAAAAAATCTGGGTCCTCATCGACCGGCTAGAAGTATGTTAGTTTCACGCATTTAGAATTTTTAAATTGACCAAAAATAGCCATTTTTGCATAAGAGGGGGATAAGTTGGGAACATCGAAACGACGATATCAAAATCGTAATCGGGGCTCCAAATTACCCCAGAAAACAAAAAATTACAAACTTTCATCCACATTTGTAGATTTTACTGTGATAAAACACGAGCTTACGTACGTACTAAGCGATGCAATCGATCGCCGAAGGTAAACCCTTTGACCTACGGACTTCCGGTTTGCGAGAGCATCTGCCGTGGTCTGTTGGCTTGCCGCAGGAGCAATTGCGTCCTCCTCGGCCTCTTAAAACTATATTTGTTTCACACGTTTTTGTAATAAAAATACACCGAAAATCAGCTATGAACTAGAAGGTGAACGGTTAAGAGTATCGAAACGGCGATTCCTGAATCGTAATCAGGGGTCCAAATTACCCCAGTAACCAAAAAATTACCAACATTGGTCCACGTTTGCGAGTTTTAGTGCGGCGACGTGAGCTTATGTACGTGTTCGCGATAAAACCGAAACTTTCGTCGATCACCGAAGGAAAACCCTTTGATCTACGGACTTCCGGTTTGGCAGGAATTTAGATGGGTCTGTTGACTACCCTCAGAAGCAATTGCGTCCCTGCCCTTCACCGTTTAGTGCCTTTTTTGCCCTTCGAAACGCAAAAAAACCGTGTTTTTGGCGGTTATTTTAAAATTGCCGCCAAGGTGCTAGGAATATCGGAGTCGGACCCCCAAAATCGTAATCAGGGGTTCATTTTACGTCAGGAAATGCAAAAAAACCGACCTTTTTATCCAAAAATTGAAAAAATCCTAGCCCAAATAGAAGAAAGACCCCCCCCTTTGGTATGTTTTGACTCTATCGATCGCCGAAGGAGAACCCCTTGCAGCACGAACTTCCGCTTTCTCCGACAACCTACTGGGGTCAGTGGCTTCACACAAAAAAATCTGGGTCCTCATCGACCGGCTAGAAGTATGTTAGTTTCACGCATTTAGAATTTTTAAATTGACCAAAAATAGCCATTTTTGCATAAGAGGGGGATAAGTTGGGAACATCGAAACGACGATATCAAAATCGTAATCGGGGCTCCAAATTACCCCAGAAAACAAAAAATTACAAACTTTCATCCACATTTGTAGATTTTACTGTGATAAAACACGAGCTTACGTACGTACTAAGCGATACAATCGATCGCCGAAGGTAAACCCTTTGACCTACGGACTTCCGGTTTGCGAGAGCATCTGCCGTGGTCTGTTGGCTTGCCGCAGGAGCAATTGCGTCCTCCTCGGCCTCTTAAAACTATATTTGTTTCACACGTTTTTGTAATAAAAATACACCGAAAATCAGCTATGAACTAGAAGGTGAACGGTTAAGAGTATCGAAACGGCGATTCCTGAATCGTAATCAGGGGTCCAAATTACCCCAGTAACCAAAAAATTACCAACATTGGTCCACGTTTGCGAGTTTTAGTGCGGCGACGTGAGCTTATGTACGTGTTCGCGATAAAACCGAAACTTTCGTCGATCACCGAAGGAAAACCCTTTGATCTACGGACTTCCGGTTTGGCAGGAATTTAGATGGGTCTGTTGACTACCCTCAGAAGCAATTGCGTCCCTGCCCTTCACCGTTTAGTGCCTTTTTTGCCCTTCGAAACGCAAAAAAACCGTGTTTTTGGCGGTTATTTTAAAATTGCCGCCAAGGTGCTAGGAATATCGGAGTCGGACCCCCAAAATCGTAATCAGGGGTTCATTTTACGTCAGGAAATGCAAAAAAACCGACCTTTTTATCCAAAAATTGAAAAAATCCTAGCCCAAATAGAAGAAAGACCCCCCCCTTTGGTATGTTTTGACTCTATCGATCGCCGAAGGAGAACCCCTTGCAGCACGAACTTCCGCTTTCTCCGACAACCTACTGGGGTCAGTGGCTTCACACAAAAAAATCTGGGTCCTCATCGACCGGCTAGAAGTATGTTAGTTTCACGCATTTAGAATTTTTAAATTGACCAAAAATAGCCATTTTTGCATAAGAGGGGGATAAGTTGGGAACATCGAAACGACGATATCAAAATCGTAATCGGGGCTCCAAATTACCCCAGAAAACAAAAAATTACAAACTTTCATCCACATTTGTAGATTTTACTGTGATAAAACACGAGCTTACGTACGTACTAAGCGATGCAATCGATCGCCGAAGGTAAACCCTTTGACCTACGGACTTCCGGTTTGCGAGAGCATCTGCCGTGGTCTGTTGGCTTGCCGCAGGAGCAATTGCGTCCTCCTCGGCCTCTTAAAACTATATTTGTTTCACACGTTTTTGTAATAAAAATACACCGAAAATCAGCTATGAACTAGAAGGTGAACGGTTAAGAGTATCGAAACGGCGATTCCTGAATCGTAATCAGGGGTCCAAATTACCCCAGTAACCAAAAAATTACCAACATTGGTCCACGTTTGCGAGTTTTAGTGCGGCGTGATATTGCTACATTTGTGGATTTTACTTTGACAAACACAAACATGTGCACGTACGTTCTAAAAAAAAAAAAAAAAAAAAAAAAAGAACTTAAAATTGTTGATTTTACGCAAGTTTATTGATATGCTACTTATATTGCACATGTGAATAAATAGTTATATAATTTACTCAAACTAAGATTTAATAGTACTCAGCAGCTCGATACTTATTGAGTCGCTTTGCATCGAAGTCGAAATTATATGTAATTAACATAAGGAATTAATTTATAGATGGAAACTGTATGATATATAGAGTTAATAGAGTATGCAGAATACACAATTATGTGTACATAGATGCCTGATGGTGTCATTGTGGTTGCCCTTCATTACAGCAAGCAGCAACTTTACTTACACATAACGTAACTCGTAAATCGTGATGCAGATAAATCAAATCATTTGCAAACAGTTTCGTGATGATTCCATTTGAGAATTATCAATTGCATTTTGAAGATAGAATGCAATGCCACTGAAGGCAGTAAAATTGTGTAAGTAAATAGTTATTACTTTGTTTGATTAATAATTGATTTAATTAATTCATGATTGTTTTCTACTTTTAAAGGTTATGGAAAGTAATGTTTGCTTTCATCTATGTAATAAAATACTAATGTGTGTATTGATGTGATGCGATATTGCATATTTTATAGTTTAAGTCTGATTGTAATATATGGATTAGGTCGATAAATTGGAATTATGTTGATACGTAAGCTGAAATATAATATTTTTGGTGGAATGGAACGATGGAATCTAGGAATTATGAATTGGAACCTACTTAAAATATGATGTGATTTGATCCAATGAATTGCTGTGATCCAATTGATGATGAGGACTCGATCCAATATGCGACATGAAACAAAAAAAGTGAAACTGCTTAATGGGTTCACACAAGATACAAATAGTAAGTATACTAACCGGGGGATGTGCCCCCTTGGCCGATGCACCAGCACCTCCTTATTCTCTCTTCTTATCTGCTAACTTATCCTTTTCCTTCTATAGATAATTTGGTTTCTTTGAGGATCATCATAAAATCCTAAAAAATAATTAATGAAGAAAGATTATCAAGATAAATTAATGCAACTTACTTCAATTATGATGAGGCTGAAACTGAAAATATTTAATTAAATTAAAGCATTTTGTTACCATTATCCAATGAGTAGGCTGATGTCAATTAAAATAAATTGAATTATTGCTGCTATGGTTACCACAAATAAATTATTATGCAAACATTAAAAAAATGTTTTATCATTTTCAATTTTCTGGTTATCTAAAACAAATATGTTAATTACAATATTTTAAATTTACTTTTACTACAATAGTTGCTGGAATTAAAAAGGTTAGTTATCATTTAATTTCTTTCATTATCTGAAACATAATTTTATTATTATTGAATCTGAATGTATTAATTTACTTATTTTATATTTAAATTCTGCTTCCTCCAAATCCTTATCTGAAATCCCTACCTAACAAGACACCTAACGATTTGAAACAATGTTGGCTGAAAATCAAATTCCTAATCGCGATGCTTTAACAATTAATATAAAACTAAACATAAAAATATTGTAATTGTGGACAAAAAATTGAATACAAATGACTTGATACATCATAAGTCACTCAATTAATTAAAATATTAAGTTTGATAACTTGGCCCAACTGATGCAGTCAAATACCGCAACAGCGAGGTGGCAAGTTTTTTAATTTTTTACTGATATTAATTATTATTAAATTTAGTATTTATTATCGCTTATGATATCGAGATATCGGCAAGTTGGTTTGATGGCCAGGTGTACTATTACGTCACGTCCAATCAAACCTGCCAACCACAGACTGTCAAGCATATAGACGCTTAACCAATTAACAACGGCTTCACTCCTAGCAAAAACTTAGCCCAGAGATCCATCCGTCTTGGAAGCAAAATACTGTGTTCAGAAAGTGGCCCGATAAAAAATTAAATTCATTAACAAAAATGATCAGCAAAAAACTAATTAATAAATTTAAATATTTAAAAATATAACAGTAAAGCTCTAATGAATTGTTATACTAATTTAAATTAAGCACTTTAATCAATATTTGTATCTAAAGTTTTTAAATGAATATTTTAACCGGTTCAAATCTACAATATTCCTGTTGATCAAACCCTAAACTGACTTATCATCACGTAATTAATTTAAACACTTACTCTTTCTATCTTGGCGTCTTGAACTAAGTTGGCCTACCTTTTATCTTGTGATTTGCTAAAGCTGCTGGGAAGTTCTGGCTGAATCTCTGCTACCATTCCCATAATGGAGCAACTGTACCATTTCCATACCATTTCACATAGTTTTAAATTATATTTTAAACGTAAGATGAAAGTTTAGGTGGTTTAGTAAAATTAATTTAGGAAGCTAGTCATTGCATATTTTTAGGATAATAGAATACATCTTTCACAACAGAAGTTTGGTCCACATAGCATGTTACAAGACACACATGGCTTACATCAGATTACTGAAGTTTTAGATGATCTATTACTCAACATACATTATGAAAAGCTATAGAATATTTAAAGAAAGTGATTTTATATATAAACAGCTTAATAAATTGAAATATTAAGAATTTAAAGTGAAACAAAAAATAATAATTTAGAATTTATATAATAAATTATTTGTTAATAATAATCAAATTGAATATTTTTTATTTAATTTTATTTTTCACGAATTAATTACATATTTATATCATAATAATATGTTTACTAAAATTAAAATTCCAGTCATTGACACTCAATAGTGCCAACCTCTAGAATCAAAATTTCACTAAGCCAACCTGAAATTTCATCCTATCCGAACCGACGCTAACTTCATTATTATGCTACTATGATCCCGGTTTTAAATACTTTTTAAACACTAATATTTCACTTAATTTTAATTTTCCGGCAAAAAACTCGCGGCCACGGCACGGATTAACTATTAACTTTGCTTTGAACACTTCCGGGCCTCAATCAGGCACTAAAATCACGGAGCGTAAGACCGAAATGCGCGTAGTAGAAGGCACCGTGAATTACTGAATTATCATATGATTTTTGCAACATGGCCGACCTTTTCGTACGATCTGCGCATGCTCCTGAATTTACGAAATAAATTAAATTATTTTCAAAAATTAATTTTTCTTATTTAGAAAGCGATTTAAGCAATTATATTCATTTTATAATAGCAAATAAAGCTGAATTTTTCGAATTTCTTATTTTCAAAATCCGATATTTATGGAATCCATATGTAAAAATTACTCAAACTCAAAATTTGCTAAATTAAAGTTTAAAAAATTCTAAATACTATTTACAATTTTCCAAAATTAACAAAATTTTCAGAGTCTACCCCTAATATTATCTAATTTATCCCAAAAAAATCCGATTTGCAAAATTTTTTTTTTTACAAAGTTATTTTAAGTTTGTTGGTGAATATTTAAAAAAATCATCCCTGCTTTATTTTTAAAAGGGGGATGGTGAAATTTGCACAGTGCATCTAGGAAGGACCCAACTACAACCCCCAACTATAAAAATTCTTCAAAAATCATTCTAAGTCCTACAATTAAATATAATAGCAAAACAATTTTTTTTTTTTAATTTTGAACCCTTAATAACTTTCACAATATTTATTTAAGACAAAATACAAAAGCACCCCTACATTACAAGTACAAAAATACAACTTGTCTGAAAAAATTAAATTTTTAGCTTTAAATTTGACAAAATCTCAAAAGTTTTTCGAAAACCAATTTTATTAAAATAAAAAAATCAACCTTTAATTTTTAACTATTTTAAGCAATAGACCTATCATTTTAAAGCCCTTAATGTGTACTTTCTAATGGTTTTTGAAAGAATTGTGTAAATTGAAAATTTGCATCTCTATTTTGATTTTAGTGATTCGGCTTAAATTAACCCTCATGAGGTTATTTTTCAATTTTTTTTAATTAAAATTGGCACACTTACTAAATCAAACGCAAGAATTTCAAAAATCAACTTTATTTTATTATAGTTTGCACCCAATTCGAGTTATTAATTTATTTTCCAATTTTTTTTTTTAAATTAAACTCAAATTGAAATTATTATTTTTTAACCCTTATAAAATGTTTAAACTAAGGGTTATTATACATCGTTGGAAAGCCTGATTTATTAGCTTCAAAATTAAGTAAATATTTTTCGATTTTGTTTACCTTTAAAACTCTAAATTTGCCAAAGTTCGGTTAAGGGTACTTATCTTCACAATGGCATTATAGATTCAAATTAAGGGCTGCAAATTCTTACAAGTGTAAAATAAGATCCAAAAATGAGTTTGCCATCATCAAAATTGCATAATAATCAAGGCTAACTTGATAATTTAAAAATTTTCATTTCCATGTATTTCTTATGGGCGAAAATAGTCAATTTTCAAACTCATGTTTTGACCAATTTAAGCAAGTCTTGGATAATGTAATGCAATTTAGGGTAGTTTTGGACGACTAAAATCATGTTAGGCTACATTAAAAGGCTTGGGCAAGCGTTTTTCATAAAATTGTAATTTTTGTGATTATAACCTCAAAATCTGAGTTTTAATTGAAATTACATTTTATTAAGGCAATTTTGGCCAGATTAAACTTAATAAACGTAATCTGGGAATCAAATAGAAAGTTTTGTATGTCATTACACAGTCCAATTGTGTTTGATTAAGCCAATATGAGAATTGGGTATTTGCAATGGTTGAAATCATCGTATGCTTAATACATAGAAACCAATGAATGAAACTGTATGCTGTATACAGAATTAACATATTATTAGCAGTAGCATTGAGTAGTTTAATCAGATTTTTTTAATATAATGCCTATTTTACAGAGCAACTTGTAAGTTTTTTTGATGTTTATAATGAGTAAATTGTACATTACTCAAAATTTATTGAATTATTTGAAAATCTGATTAGTGCACAGTGAATTTGAGCCAAAACTGCTTTGATTAGATGTATCATACATTATATTGTATAAAGTAATAAACAAAATTCAATTTTAAGTTACGATTTAGTTCGAATAGTGATTATTTCCATGTAATATAAGTTTATTTATTAAAATAAGGTTAGGTCATCCTATAGAAATGCAAACTACAAATTTTTGTTGTATTTCGTTATAATCTTATAAATGAATCAATTGTTTTTAATAATAAATAATTATAACCTAACCTAATCTATTTTAAATTTTTGTTAAATGAATTTGTTCTTATAAGATTAACATATGTGATGTACTTTTTCATACAACTTTTTAATTTTAAATTTAACAGGAAACATTAATAAGAATAAAATGCAGATGAATTGCTTCTCCTTTTATTTATATGATTATTTACATTATTCTTTATAGTTTTTGAACAATTTGCTAAAAATCATCCTAGAAATGATGTTGACCATACAGAAATAATAAAACACAAGAATTATGTAAGCTTTATTAATTGCAGATTGCATAGAAAAGCAAGTAATTTGTAAATAGCATCCTAAGCTTGCATTTACATATCAAAATGTGTTCAATCTTCAGCACATTTTTGTTTGATGGACATATTCCTGATATAAATATATAACTATATAACATAGAAGAAATAAATCGTTTATTTTATTGATAAATGATATTAAATAACAACAATTTCTGTTTCTCAAGAATTTCTTAATTTAGTGTTTTTTTGTTTCAGAATTTGCGATTGGCTGCGTTGTTGAGCAGCTGTATATGCAGCATACTTCATTTCTGTACTCGGAGTAGGCAACCAACATTACTTTATGAGTTTGCTTTAGATTTATTAGCATGTCTTGCTAATGAATTAATCTGATTCTATTCTAATGTTCGAAGATTTTCTTAAACTATTATGCTTATTGTATTTTATTCTAGCACACTTTTTTCACCATAATTTGGAAATGGACTGGATTTCTTTGAAGGATTGATAAAATTTTGATCTTTTTTCTTTCTCTTGTTTAAGCATTAAATATAACTCTAAAGAGCTGAAACTAGTCTCAAAAGATGTACAATTTAATGTAAATTTACATAGTTAACTTAATTTATCTAAGCCTAGGGCAAAGTGTTTTAGTAAAATGCCTGAAAGTGGCGCTTTTAATGTAAATGTGTTTTTTCTTATGATAAATCCAAAAATATTCTTTAAGAGAGCAGGAACTAATCGCAAAAAATGAAAAATTAATGTAGATTTATGTGGTTAACTTGGTTTATATTAGCCCATCACAAAGTTTTTGAGTTGAATGCCAAAATGTGTCTGAAAGTGATCTACAAATCTACAAAATCACTAGAGATTATGAACTAGTTTTAAAGTTGCAGAATTTAACTTGTCTTATACTAGGTAACCACCATAAATTCCCGACCTAACAAATCATGCACTCATGTGAAAGATATTTTATTATTTTTCAATATAATCCCACTTAACACACATTACATCGCTTAATTAGTAACTCAATCCACCCAAAAAAATATTCTGAAGATTTGTTGTCAAAATCGTCCACCCCGAAGGTTTTTTTTAATTTTGAAAACGGGAAGTAGTCGCCAGGAACCAAGTCTAAATTGATTTTTTGAAAGCCACATTTTCTTATGATAAGTTGAGAAACCTCGGCGGTGTGCACAGGTGCGTTATTGTACAACAACCTGATTCCTTTTGTTATTTTTTCTCGATTGTTTGCCCGAATATTTTCCCTCAATTTATATAATAAGGTAGCATAATAAGCGCCATTTACCGTGGTATTTCTTTCTTTAAAATCAATCATCAAGATGCGCTTATAATTGCTTGTGTTCATGATCTTTTTGGTTGACGGGGTACTCTGGGTTTTCTTGGTAGTGGTTTACCGCCATTTTGTGGATTCTATTTTGGACAAAGGACCATGATACAAGATCATAGTTTTATCCCTAGTAACAATAAATTGCAGAACTTTTTCTTGTCCCTTCTAACAGAGCTTCAAAAAAAATTGAGCATCATCAATTCGATGCTGTTTTTGAACAATTTTGGGACCCATTTTGCCCTCAGTTTATTCATACTCAAATGGTCATGGAGTATTTGGCAAATCAATGTTAATAATTTCCTCACTTTTAGTCGGGGATCAGTTAGGACCAGTTCTTCAATAAAGGCGATCGACTCTTCTGTGATCATTTCAATTGGTCAACCAGAACGTAAGTCATCTTCTAAAAACTCGTTGCCCATGTTAAACTTTTTGGCTCATTCTTTCACGGAAGAATTAGAAGGTAAATCTTTACCGTATATTCGATTCAATCTTTGTTTAATTTGATGAAGGATTGGACCTTTTGGTGTGAAGAATTTGATCACTCAATTTTTTGCAAATCTGGCATAGTTGAAACCTATCGACGTCTGTCAGGATATCACTGCAAGACTAATTAAAGTAGAGGGTTGAAATTGCACGTTAATGTACGTTAATAAAGCATCACACTTTATTTGTTCTGAAGTTTTTAGATATGTGGTAAGCCAGGAATTTATGGCGGCTACTTCGTAATTCCACAGTAAACTGTGATGATTTTGATCGTTCTCCTCGGCGACGCCTAACGTGGATATACAAACAAAATTTCGATTTGTTGCTAAAGATGCTTCTATTGATCAACCCATTGTAGTCTTCCATTACACCATTCCAGACGGCACCTCTTATGATGAAGAGTTAAGGGCAAACAAAGGAAAGGGTACGACTTGAAACTAAACGTTTGATGAACGGATATTTCTTAGTTAGTTAAGCCTCTCCAGACATCAACAATAATTGCTTTTGTTGTTAAAAATCGTTTTTGGAGAGCGACAAGCTGAAGAGCCCAATCTTCACGTTAGTGTTTCTACGGTTGTAATATCCACTCTTGATCTCAATTCATCTACGCCAACATCATTGTTGTACTGATACTTCTGCCAATTTGTTGGGCAATATCACGTTCTTATCTGAGTCCGATTACTCTCAACTGCTCGCTAAATTTAAAAAGCCACACCGACAAACTCGGGACATATTTTGATTTAAATGAGAAACTAATTAACCGATTTGTACGACAAAATTGTAATGTCATTGCATAGTTAATATAGAAAAAGAACAATAAAATATTTTATTTTTATACTAAATTGATCAAAATTTTTTGTTACAATCATTTTTTAGTATGAATAATTTACATAACGGGTGATAAGTAACAATTTAGACTGAATTAACATTGACTTGTAGAGACAAGGTGACAAGTGATATTGAAACAAATAATTTTATTCCTATATTAAAGGTAACATTGTAAATTATTTAAGTCATTAGTCAAATTTGGGTCAGCAATGATCCGAATAGCTCGTTTTTGAATAGAATTTAGAAAAGAAGTAAATTAAGTTTTATTTTGATATTTAAAAACAAAGGGTATTTTTTAAGAGAAATCAATAAATGTTTATTTCATTGTAAAGAGGAAGGTATGCGATTAAAATTTGAAAACGATATCAGTCAAATGGCCGCCACGGTTACGGTTGCAGTACTACATTCTTTATGAAATTTTCCATGACCAATTCACACATTTGCGGCTGTATGTCCTCGATAACTTTACGAATTCCATCTTTAAGGTCTTGAATCGATTGTGGAGCATTGGCATAGACCTTATCTTTCACGTAACCCCAAAGTAAAAAGTCCAAAAGTGTTAAATCACAAGATCTCGGTGGCGAATTGTGATCACCTCTTCGAGAAATAACACGGCTAGGAAATTTTTCTTGCAAAATTGCGATTGTTTCGTTGCTTGTGTCCACATCAATATCTTCCAATTCCGGCTATAAAAAATCATTAATCTTAGCTCGGTAGCGTCAATCATTCACCGTAACAGTTGCACCAGCTTTATTTTCGAAAAAGTAGGGTCCAAAAACCGCACCAAACTGACACATTGAGGATGCAAAGACTTTTCAACAATAATTCTTGGATTTTCTGAGCCCCAAATGCGACAATTCTGTTTATTAACGTAGCCTCCGAGGTGAAAATGGGCCTCATCACTGAAGATGATTTTTTGATGAAATTCCGGATCATTTTGATGCATTTGAAGAACTCCATCAGCGTTTATGGTGATCGACCGGCTTGAGTTCTTGTGTTAACTGAATTTTAAAACGCTTAAGGCTTAAGTCTTTATGCAAAATACGGTGTAGTGTCGTCTGTGGAATGTCTAATTCCAAAGATTGTCGAGGAATCGACAAACCTGGGTTTTCTTCAACACTACGGGCTACATCAGCAATATTCTCATGTGTTCTTGAGCGATGCACACGGTTTTGATTCTTTACATCACAAACTTGTCAAATTTTTCCATCAGGTTTAATATTGCCGGCCGAGAAGGTGCTTTACGACGACCAAAAAGTGTTTTGGTTTGCGAACTGTGACTAACAAATTTTCACCATTTTTGTAGTAAATTTTAATCATTTCAATGCGTTGTTGAAGCGTGTATCGTTTCATTTTTAATAATGGCGTAGTTTTAAATGTCAAAAGATAATAGCTTCAAAATTGGCAGCTGCCCAAATAGCCTGCTATTCAAAATGAAACTTCTTATTGGAAAACTTTTTATATGCAAAAGCTGAATAAAAGAATAAATCTTTTTATAACTAACGATGGGGTGGGTGGGAACAAAGTTTAATTTGTAGGAGAGTTACTTCTTTTACAGTGACCCCCACCCGCCCAAGTGTTAGTTATTAAAGGATCTATTGTTTGTTCCACTTCGTGTATGCTTGGATGTAGACAGGAGAGAATTGTTTAATAATAAATCTATTGATAACTAACGTTGGGGTGGTTGGGAACTAAGTTTATTTTGTGGGCAAGTTACTTCTTCTACTGTGACCCACACACCCACCCAAGTGTTAGTCATCAAAGGATATATTGTTTGTCCCACTTTTTGTGTGCTTGGATTTAGATATGAGAGAATTGTTTAATAATAAATCTTTTGATAACTAACGCTTAGGTGGGTGGGTGAGTGGGAACAAAGTTTAGTTTTTCTACTGTTGATTAAATTATTGGTTAGTAGAACTGGCAAGGTCTTGTTTTGCTATTTTAATCGTATCATAAACCATGATTGGCATTGTGGGCGATTTACTCTGTGGATTAATGCCACTGGTTTCACAATCCAGTCCAAGCATCTAATGAAACTCTCGCGTTACTAGTTTTTTTGATGATTCGTTTAAATCTACAGTCTCTGCCCTCACATCCGAATGAGAGGCTGTTTTATGTGCGGAATAATTAAATCCAGAACTAGCCATTATAATATAATATTATCGGGATTAGTAATTTTTCTTAATAATTGGGTTAGGTAGTAAGTTTTATAAAAGACAAAATATTATGGTTCCGGGGGAATTAGTACGTAAGGTCACCAGCTCTCAAAAGCAAGATTTAGCTTCTCTATGCTTAGAATAGGTAGGAATAAGGTATTTTGGACGCAGGATACGGGAATTTGGGTACTCAAGAACATTATGCTTCAAAAACTAAATGTGTCTACTCAAAGTCCTGGTTTCGAATGCCAGAATTCTGGAATCAAATGACATATCCAGTACTCTTGCGTTTTTACTAAATATTTTCTTAAACAATTATTGAGGTTAATCAATGTTGATGTGGCCGAATTGAGAAAATTGAAAATTGTAATGTAGAATCAGTATGATATTTGTGTTGAGAGACTTGAATATATTATGTGAGCATATATTTTAAGCCTCAAAATGATTACGTAATGATTTGATTACGTTAATCTAGATGTCTCGAATTGGGGGTTCCTGGAGCTCCTAGAGAGCCGAATTTTGTTTTGTGTATGTTTTAAAATACCCCAATCAACTTGGTATTAATAGCTAATGATTTAAAGGTCTTGAAATGGATTTTCAGAAATGTGTATATCGAGGTTGTGTAATTTGTATTATATTATGCAAACTTTTAAACTCTTTCCTGCTTATGCCAAATTGATTGGGGTATTTTTAAATGTACACAAAAGAAAATTCAACTTTCTAGGAGCCCCAGAAGTGCTCAATTTGGATCGTATACATTAACAAAACCGAATCATTACATAATCGTTTTGAGGCTTAAAATATATGCTAGCATAACATGTTTGAGTACGCCAACACGAATATTGTATTGGTTTTCCAGGATTTGGACGTTTTCATTGAATATTTTGTAAATTAATAATTAAAGGTTAGTTAATGTTGATGTAGCCGAATTGGACAAATTGCATAATTTAGAGCTTTGCAATCTGGAGAATCATAATCAGGGGATTAAATAATGTTGATTTGATATATTTTCAGGTTATTTGATGATTTGCGGGACTTGTCCTGAAATGAGGGTTTCTGGAGCTCCGAATAGAGCACTTCTGGGGCTCCTAGAGTGCCGAATTTTGGTTTGTGTATGTTTCAAATTATCCCAATCAATTTGGTATAAATAGTTAATGATTTAAAAGTCTCCAAAAAAGGTTTTCAGAAATGTATATTTTTAGGTTGTGTAATTTGTATCATATCATGTAAACTTTTAAAGCCTTTGCTGCTTATACCAAATTGATTGGGGTATTTTAAAATGTACACAAACAAAAATTTAACTTTCTAGGAGCCCCAGAAATGCTCTATTCGGAACGTGTACGTTAACAAATCCAAATCATTACGTAATCGTTTTGAGGCTTAAAATGTATGCTAACATAACATGTTTGAGTGCGCCAACAAGAATGTCATATTGGTTTTTCTGAATTTAAACGTTTTTATTGAATATTTTCTTAATTAATTATTGAGGTTAAATAATGTTGATGTAGCCGAATTGACCAAATAACATAATTTAGAGCTTTGCAACTTGCAGAATCGTAATCAGGGGATTAAATAATGTTGATTTGATATACTTTCAGATCATTTAATGATTTCATAGGGTTACAATAATAATTGTATTTAATGGTGGTCCATAATTTAATTAATACTTAATTAATTGCAATTATGCAACTGAGATCTTGTTAAGGATAATTATAGAATTCCCCTGTATCAATTTCATAATTTAAAAAAAATGTTTACTATTTTTTTATTGCATTTAAAGTTTAAGGGTTGTTTAGGGGATGAATGCGATGTCGTAGCCAATTCTGGTTTAGACCATACGAAAGCTGCGATTTTTCTGTATGGGTCCTTAATTGGGATGGCTCTAAAATGCCGTTTTCTTAATGAAAATGCAATTTGTAAAAATTGTAATTATTCAAAATAGCAACGGTCAATGAGTGGGGGAAGCCGAGGCTATATAAACGGTGAGCGCGCATCACGGCCACGGGATCAGTACAGTGTTTTCGGTCGTGCGTGCGTGATGTGTTGTGCAGTAAATTGATAGTGTTTTTGTGCTTCTGACGTTCAATGTGAAGGATTCATGGATTGGATTAAGCATCGATGGATTATATTAAGGTAATTAAATTGATTTAAAGCATTTTAATTAGGACTAAATAAATTTGATTAATTAATTGTTGTTTTATTTATGTGTTTAAACCTATTGATTGACTTTGATTAACAAATATTAAATTGCAATTTTATAGGAAAATAACCTTCTCATTTATGCCTTTAGACATTTTTTAAATATTATTGTGTTTATATTATATTGACCTCACATAATTTGACCACATATGTTTTCAATTATATACAGAATTTGTCTATTCAATAATTTTTCACATTTCATGACAATATTTTATGGGAAAATTTTACTTAATTACAAATGAATCAATTTTGGGTAAATTTAGTGCAAATTGTAATTTGAAAATTGACTTAATTTTAAACAAAAATTTAAAAAATTGTTTAGATAAATTATTCAATTATTTTTCACATCTATTGTTGAGATTGTATGAAATTTTGAACTATATATTTTGAAAATTTTAGCTTTAGTTAACACAATTGTAATAAAAAAAATATTTAAAAAAAATTTAAACTTAAATATTGACAATATATGTGATAATTTAATCCATTTGTTTTGAAAATTGTGGCTTCTGTTAACATAATACTAAATTAAACATTTTTAAAAAGTGTTTTAATTTTTTTTTAATTGTAAATAGAATCTTAAATCATTTAATTGTTTTTTTAGATCTCTTGAAAATATTTTGCCAAAATTTGAACCATTTATTTTGAAAATTGTAGCTTTTGTTAACATAACTCAAAATCAAACTCTCACAACATTTAAAAATAATAATTTAAAAATTGTAAATTAAATCTTTTATTATTAAATTGTTTTCTAGATCTTTTTGACAATATTCTGTCAAAATTTGAACCAAGTTTTTTTAAACTTGTGGTCTTTGTTGACATAATTCTAATTCAAACACTTTTAACATTATTTTTAAAATTGTGAATTAAATTTTATTTTATTCAATTACTTTTTAGATTCCTTGGGAATATTCTGTCAAAATATGAACCTTTTATTTTAAAATCTATGGCTTCTGTTGACATAATTCTAATTCAAACACTTTAAAAAAAATATTTAAAAATATTTTTATAATTGTAAATAGAATTTTATATCATTCAATTGTTTTATAGATCTCTTGTCAATATTCTGTCAAAATTTGAATCATGTTTTTTAAAAATTGTGTTTTCTGTTGACATAATACAAGATCAAATGCTTTTAACATTTTTCAAAAAATGTTTAAAATTATTTTCAAAATTGTAAATAGAATCTTATATTATTTAATTGTTTTTTAGATCTTTTGTCAATATTTTTTTACAATTAAAAAATATTTTCAAAGTTGTAAATGGAAATTTATATTATTTAATTGTTTTTTAGATCTTTGGATAATACCTTTTAAAGTTAATATATTTTGAATTTTTTTAATGAAATTTAAATTATGTATTTTGAAAATTGTGTTTTCTGCTGATGAATTCTAAATCAAACTCAACATTTTTTAAAAAATGTATAAAATTATTTTCCAAATTGTAAATAGAATTTTATATCATTCAAAGGGGTTTTTCTATTGTCAAGAAAACTATTGATTGATTATAGACTTATGATCATATTGAGTATCTGAGATTAAGTTATTTTGTTCTAAAAACTTGAGAATGTGAAAATTAATGTTTTAAAAAAAAAATTGACAGATTGGACAATGCAATTGCAATTGGTCTATAATTTGAAGAATCAGACTTGTCTCTCTTTTTAGGTATAGGTTAAACATTTGCAATTTTCCAACAATTTGGGAATGTTTTTTTTTTGTATGATAACACAAATATTTGAGTCAAAATGGGAGCTAATTTATTTGCAAATGGTTAAGAGTAATAGGTGGAATTTTATCTATACCTGATGCTTTTTTGGTTTTTATTTTGACAATTTTTTAAAATTATTTTACTACTAGCTGGCTGGCATTGTAGGTAGGTACAGCAATAGGAGGATTTATAATAGTAGAGTAAGATGCAAATTGGTTTGCAAAAATATCTGCTTTTTCTTTTGGTTTAGTAACTAGATTGTTTTGATCATTTTGAAGAGGAGGCATTGGAGATTTTGTACTACCTTGCAATGAATTTATTCTTTTAAAGACATTTTTATTGTTTATAGAAAGTTGGGAAATTCGATTAGCTTTGTTTATATAATAATAATTTTTATTCTCCCTAACAGCTATACATGCAAAACATACAAGATATTGGGAGAAATGACGTGGTTCAAGTTTTGGAATTTAGTAATTCCACTTGTTCTTTTACCAAACCATTTAACATTTAGCTATCTTATTACTAACTTAATTATCTAAATTTAAACAAGCTTAATTAGTTACAAAATATAATAATAAAATAAAACCACAATGAATTAAAATCAAATATTATTTTGGCATAAATTACTGCATTAATTTAAAATGAATAAATAAATAGAAATTTAAAATTGAGTAATAAGTTTAAACATTACATCTATACATGTACTCACTTTCTACTTTATTTATATACATATATAAATTAGATAGATAAATAAAAACTTAAAAATAGGAATAAAAACATAAAATATAAAACAGTCTAACAGTAAAATAAATGTAAATATTAGTTCATTTTCTGTCTTTTTCAGATTGTATTAGATTGTCACAATGTTTACGAGCTTTCTTATGTTTAGTCTGTTCAGAATGATTACTGACTTGTTTCTTAATTGCTTTTTGTTTCTTATTAACTACCAGTTTTGCCTGAATTGAAAACAAGTACTTTTGTTTTGGTTTAATAACATAGAATAGAACAAATTTTTCGATGACATTTTTGTGAGATTTTCTGCTGCAATATGTGGATCCTTTGAAAATAAACAATGAGTATCAAAATCAAAATGATTAAATAAGAGATGATAATCGGAATCTATTAGATTAAAACAATCTGGAACTTTATTATTTACTTTGGTTTCAGTCCAAAAAAAGATATGGGGTTTTCTATGTTCAAGATGCTGATGAACCAAATTTAAATTCTTTTTTAGTCCACAAATATTAGAAAAATTTACTTTTAAGCCACAAACTAAGTAAGGGTTTTGTTGATTAACTTAGTTAGTGGAACAGGCGAGACTTTGTTCTGCCAATTTAATTGCATTTTTATTCTTCTTTGTTCTTCTTCTTGTGTTGGTAGTACTTTTAATGACTTGTTCTAAATCTACTTGCTTTAGTTAGAAAATAGTGGTATCAACTTTTTATAACAATTGCTACTACTTCAAATGAATTATTTTGTAATTAACAAAGAAAAATTTTGATTTTGGTCTGAAACACTTTAATATTTTTGCTTCTTGTACTGTGATCTTGCTGATCTTATTGTGGAGATTTCTGGTTGTTACTCATGTGGTACTTTTGTATCTTTGATGAAGTCCATAAACTTTTGCCAGGGGATAGTCTTGAACTTTTCTTTAGTTAACTTGTGTTTTGCATTCGCTCAGAAAATGTAGTAGTCTCTTCTACCTCCAATCATTTGCCGCATAGGAGATTTTTTTAGATTCCCATTGTTTCTTCAAGTCACAGTATCCAGTTATCAGTCTATAGAATATATAAAATAGCCTAGTCTTCTTTATAACTTGATAATTTTACCACAGGTTGTTGTGTTTTATTTCAAGTTTTCAACAGAGTCTTTGTGGTTGTGTTTTTTGGCAAGTCGCATTCGAGTGCACTCAAATAGCAGGGAACAGTGTTGCAGCATATCCCAACATCTCCTCTCGTTTCTGTGATCCTGATACAAACCTATCAGTTTCAAACCTTTTCAACAAAAGTGGCAAAGATTGTTGAAATTAAAATAAGACCTAAAATTTATTAAAATAGCAGAAAAGACTCTATCTAGTTGCTCTCTAGATTACGGGAAAAATATTGAAAAAATTATCGGACTGTAGGGAACAAAGTTACAGCACTTGCATTCGAGTGCTGTAACTTTGTATCAATTATAATCAATTATTTTTTCTTATTCTTATTCTACTCAATTCTCAACTGTTAAATACTGATCAATTAATCACGTATGCCATTATCAACATAGCTTATATCACTTCAATTCAAAAACTATTCATGAAATGCAGTGACTCATCCAAGTATTAGTCATTAAGAAACTGGATATCACCATCTCTTCTTCCTATGACTAACACATCTCCAAAGCTTGCAAAATCTAATTATTTGATAATAAATCTTAAAAAGGTGACTCCAGTACAGGGAGTTTATAAATGAATGGGATTATGTAATCACTTTAAATATGCCGCCTTTTTAAAATAGTTTACTATACTACATATGTTTTCATATGTTTGCTTGACAGCTGTCACAGTTGATCTGTCAAAACAAATAGTTTAGTGAACAATTTAACAAAAGCGGCACATTTAAAGTGATTACATAATCCCATTCATTTATAAACTCCCTGTACAAACTCTTCGCTAGTAATAAACTAGAGTGACCCACCCACCCAAGTATTGCTCGTCAATGTATTGCATATCACCATTTCTTTCTTGAATATAGAGAATTCTAACGATTTCAAGGAGGAGAAACTTCCAATTTTTTGGTAACAAACTCTTGGACACCAGTTCAAATTCTTCTTCTTTCTTTACAGCACTGAAAAGCTATATATATATATATATTGATAATTTTGATTAAATTATTTGTGCTGTGTAAGTCAAAGTACGTGAATTTGAACGTACTTTGGGAAAGACACAATCACACCACTCAACTAGATTTAGTCTAATTTTGTCTTACAAATGCACAAATCAATGCATTTGATTATTAAACTTAAGTAAATTGACATTTGTAATCAATTTGGTGTTAATAAATTGTAAGAATTAATAGTTTTTTGTGTTTATTTTATAAAATAAAATTGGAATTTAAGTGGTGTGACTAAAAGTACGGTCGTCTATGGCTAACTTCAATTCAGACCGCATCACAACACTAAAAACAACTTTTGCGCCTAAATATTCAATTATAAAATTCTGTGATTTTTGTAATTAGATTAGGAAAATGAATCTCATTGATCTATGAATTTAAATCAAGACATTTGCATGTAATGGAATGAATGAATGATGAATGATGATGATGAAAATAAAATTGAAGAGGCGGAATCCACCAATACATAATCAAATCTTTATTGTTTGGCCAATTTTCCAAAACTAATTTTGAATTTTTCCAAATGTGGTCCAGTACCTGAGATTTCATTACTTCCAAACATATTAAAAACTGCTTAAGATTTATGTGTTAAAAGTGAAAAAGATTTAAAGCACATTTTTTATTATCTAATGGTAAAAAATGCAAAATTTCTTTGTATGTTTTTTAACGGAACATTTATTTTATGAAATATCCGGATTGTTGGCAATGTATCTACTTCCTACCGATGAAATTTGTGTAAAAAAGTGTAGGTGGTTTTTATGAGGCTCCTAATTCAAACATATTAATAGAAGAAAACTTTAAAGTACCGATTAAATTTGTTTTAATTGATGCAATAAATGTTAACAATCTTCGTATGATGACGAAGACATGTTATTCTTTAAAAAATCCAGATTCAATAGACGCTTATATGAATATTAAATATCAATACTTGATTGTTGAAAGAGCTTTGAAACAAAGCAGCGATGGAGGGAAATTGTTGGAGGTTGAAGTTTAGAATGCACTATCTGAAGAGAATATTTTTAATTATAAACATCTTCAAAACATGAAATTCCATTTGTTTAAATAAAATTAATATATGGAACAAGATAGTGGTGGTGGTGGACCTTATTTTATTAATCACTATGCCAACAAGAAAGTGTACCAGAAATTATCACGTTATTTGTTTTATTAAATTAATATCTTTAAGTAAATTTCTTAATTTTATTTTTTGACTGTTCAAGAATCTTTGATGACTTATTAAGGATAATTCAAAACTAATTTGACAATTTGAGAAGTATTTTATGACAGTTTAAAAGTAATTTATGACATTTGTGTCATATCTTAAACAATCCAGTATTATTTTAACAATTTGGGAGGCTTTTTATGACAGTTTGAGAGTGAGTAGTTGATGACTTATGTGTTTTTAACAATTTAAAACTATTTCGACAATTTAAGAAGCATTTTGAAATCATTTGATGATATTTGTGTCATATCAAGTACAATTCAAAAACATTTTACAGCCATACACGAATATTGTGGCCTCTGTATAGGCAACTTAGTATACACTAAAATTATGTTGAATGTTGTTAAACTTATGCCTTTGCCCGTTTTAACATCTTTCAATCACAGAACAACGTCGCCCATGGAACATTTAAAATGTAAGCGCAAATGAAAAGTGCTAAAACGGACAAAGGCATTAGTTTAACTACATTTAACATAATTTTTGTGTATACTAAGTTGCCTATATAGAGGCCACAGTATTCGTGTCTGGCTGTAACATGCTGTAATTCTGTTTTATGTTTCCTGCAGTCCAATTAATTTATTAAATCATTTTCGTATGATCTATACACTAATTATAGCCTTTACTGCTAATTTAATAAATATTATTGTCAACATTCTTTTTGACTGTTTTGTTTCAAAGTTTTGAAATTGTCAGGTTTGTATCAAGATCACAGAAACACAAGAAGCTGTTTGGACTGATGTAATTCCGTTCCCCTCAGTCCGATAATTTTTTTAACTTTTTTTTTTGTAATCTAGAAAGTATCAAGTGCATTTGAATACATCGCATTCGAGTGCACTCGAATACAACGTATTAGTTACAACATGTCTAAACACTTCCTTGTGCTTATGTGATCCTGATACAAACCTAACAATTTCAAACTTTTTAGCGAATAGTCAAAATAATTGTTAAAATTAAAAAAAACATTAAAATAGCAGGAGAGACTCTAGTTACTCTCTAGATTACAGCAAAATATATTAAAAAAATTATCGGGCTGCAGGGAACAAAGTTAAAGCACTCAAATGCGATGCATTCGAGTGCACTCGAATGCACTAGTTACTCTCTAAATTGCGGGAAAAAATATTAAATTAATTATCGGACTGCAGGGAATGGAGTTACCTCGTGTCGAACATCTTTTTCAACAAAAGTGGCAAAGATTGTTGAAACTAAAATTTCATCCAAAATTTATTAAAATATCAGTAACAAAATTTAAATTATCAAAAAAATGCATACTACTCATGCAATCATTATATTAAAAAATCTTGAATATTTGCAACCAAAAACAATAAACTGCACATAAATAAAACCAACATTTTAATAAACTTGTGTTGAAAATGTGTTTATACAATAAGGAATCAGAAAATTTTATTAATTACAAGCACAATTTGTATGAAATTTATAAACTAAATAGTTATAAATATAATTTTATTGCAAAGCGTGTATATCCAATAATCTACAATTTGATTTGGTTGTTATAAATCGAATGGAAAACATTATAATTAAATATGAATCAATTTTTTTGATAGTGTATACAGGCAAACAATCTATAAATGCATTAAAAGTTTACTATGAAAATTATTATTATAACAGCAAACTTTTGTATTTGGATAAAAGCTATAATATTTATAGATTTCACTCAAATAAATGTAAAACATTTTTAACAAACTGTAATAATATTGATTTTGCACTGGTTAAAACATCCTATGGAAATATTCAAAATTTTAACGGAACTAAAATTAGATGCAAAGTGATGCATCATAATATGAAACCTTTTACGAATGGAACTAAAGGACTCGATTTTGAAATATTAAATGAAACAGCCAAATTGTTAAATGCTACAATAGTTTACAATAATTCTTTACAATTAATTGTGATTTTCATAGGAGGTAGACCTTTTTACAATGCTTTAAGATGTACTTATCCTTACTACTTAAGTGACAGGGTATTCTCAGTATTTTTAGCTAAACATGTTTCTAATTGGTTTGGATTTATTTATGTATTTGATAAAGAGTTATGGATTTTAATATTTGCATCATTCAACATATTCTTTGTGATTTATGGGTGTTTACGAATTATTACATCTGAAGATAACGATTTATCATTATTGGAAGTATTTGGAACATTTTTTATGCAAAGCATTACTATACCAAAACAACAAATAGTTGGATTTATTTTGTTCATATGGATCTTTTTCTCGGTTTATTGTTATAATCACTTATACCAGTTTCTTTTTTACCTATCTAATGCATCCTCCATATGATAAACAAGTAACTACAATTGAAGAATTACAAAAATTAAATAATTTAAATATTACTACATATTATACTGCACATGTAGAAACGAGTAGATATGATAGTAATTACGTTTGGATTCAATTCGATAATGATTTATATAATATAATGAAACAAGTTATAATGTATAAAAATACGAGCAACAGAATTTGACGAATTAGAGATTAATGGGTTATCTGGATTTTATAGAATTAAAGATTCTACAACATTAATATCGATGGCAGTTGGTGGAAGACATCCTATACTATCAGGTCTAAATAAATACATTCAGAATTTTTTTAGAGGTTGGCCTGATAAAAAAATGGTCAAAAGACTTTACTGATATTCCTACTGTAATTGAAAATAATGAAGCTGAATCATTAAATTTCGATCACTTATTGTTAATATTTTACATATATTTGGCAAGCACATTTGTTGCAATTTCGGTTTTTATTTGGGAATGTTACGATGGAAAATATTAATTGCATTTAACTCTATGCACAATTTAACTCACACCGAATAAATACAATTGTATAACAATTACTATTAATTAAAGCAAAATTGATAAAGAATGAATTAAATTGTTTATTCTGGAATATCATTCCTAGACCTGTTTTCATTGATAGAGGACAATAGTTTTAACTGGAATTGTATGTAATCCAATTTTTTTATCACCAACACTTGAGTGGGTAGGTGGGACATGCACAGTAGTTTCAATTGGAGTGCTTTCTCCACCCATCCGAGTGTTTGTCACAATCAAAAAATAATCTGCCAAAAGTCTCACAGGTTAAAGTGCTATAAATCAAAGTTTAAAGTATAAACTGCCACAGTATCAAATAACAACTGTCAATTGTTTAAGTATTAAGTATCAAAATCGTAACTTGTCAAAATAATCAAACTAGAAGAGTTAACAAGTTTGAACAGTCAAAGTGTTATCAGCAGTAAAAGAGTCATGTATCAGCTGTCAAAGTATCAACTATCAAATTATTATCTGTCAAAGTATTAGCAGCAATTGACTTATTATCACACATTGATTTAGTACCACAACTTGCAGAAGTTAGGCTCGTGTGCTGTATAGATTTGTATATGAAAACTTAACTGATTTTTGTTTAAAAAAAATTAAAAAGACACAAATCAAAATTAATTGAATATTGAACGTTTTGGAACAGCAGACTCTCTCAAATGATAAAATTGTTAGAAAGTTTTAAAATGAAGTATTAGCTTACCTACTCAAGTTAGTGTTAGTCATCATAAGAAAATGTTTTTTCTCTCTGTAAGCAATAAAAGCTTCTTAGTCATAGAATGATATTATCCAAGCTTTTGATGACTAACACTTGGGCGGGTGGGCGTGTATTCTAGTTAATACTTGCAAGTAATTTAAATAAAGTTCTCAATTTCAATTGTTAATTATCAAGAAGCTGGAAGGTTTTTGTTTTCTGCAAGCGTTAAAAACTTTTTGGTCATAAGAGAAAGATGATAATATTCAACCTCTTGATGACCAACAATTCAAAGGGTGGGGTGCGTACCAGATCACAAATAGTTTGAACTGGAGTACCTACCCACTCACCCCTGTGATTGGTATCAAGTAATTAGTAAAGTTTCTCTTTTCTAGCAGCCTTAAAAATCTTTTAGTCATAAGAGAAGATAGTGATATCTTATCTGAAATATCTAATTTTGTAATCGCAAATATTTGGGCGAGTGGGCGGGGTTCATCTATGCAAGTTATCTACCCATAATTATGATCTGAATGAATTGATTTTAATGATTTTATAGAATTACTTATATATTAAATTTATTCATGACTATTTTGCTGTTGAAAATAATTTATATTTATTCCACAAGTTTTACAAAATAAAATTCTAAAAAGGTTTCATGTTGAAACTTTTTATCGGAATAAAAAATTATTTCATTCCACGCGATAAGAAAAAAAGCACTTTACATGTTTCTAAATCAAATCTCTTATCTGCATAAAACGAAGGAATTGAATACGTCGCAAATATCTAAATGTAGGTAAGGGAAAGGTGGGGAGCGAGTTAAGCCGATGCTGCGCTGCAGCCGACTCGCTCTCTTTCACTAGTGACCGGCATACACTGCATACAGTGCACGTCGTGTGTAAACCGTTTCATTAAAATAAATTGTATAAAATAGAAGTGCCAGAAAATAAGAAGTGGATTTAATACATTATTGTAATATAAGTGATGACTATTAGCATAACGTGAGTTTTATTTTAAAATTGCCATTTTTTAATAAATTTGTTAAAATATTGCTTGCCCTGATTAAATTAGAAAATATTAAAAAGGTTTTAGCATTACCAGTTTGCATTATATTCTCACAATTATTCAATTATGTTTTTTTGATTAGTTAAGGGATGCTATTTATTCTTTTGTGTGTTATACCCGCATGCATATTGCAGGTGAGAGAAATTTCCAATCTTTTATTAATTAACATTTGAGTAGGTGGGTGGATTATTTCAGTTTGCATTACTCCATCATAATTATTAAATGCTGTTTTTGCCTATAAAAGAATTGGGTTCAATTCTTTCATACTTTAATATAATGACATCTGGTAATTATTCTCTTGTATACCATACATTGTAGGTAGGATAATCTTTTAACAATTAACATCCGGAGGACGGGTAGGTAAATCACTTCAGTCTCTCACAATTTGTTAAACTATGTTCTCCACTTACCTTCTCAAGTGTTTTTTTTTTTTTTATCAAGGTATAGGTTTTGTATATTTAATGCTTTAATTTAATGATATCTGACTTGCTAGTGGGAAAAATTTTCAACTTATGATAATACTCTGGCGGGTGGATGGATTATTACATTTATTACTAAACTGTATCTTTCCTTCTTCCGCGCAAGTGTTTGTTATTAAAAGATCGATTTTATTTAATGACATTTTACATTTGTGAGTCATACTTGCAGGAACATTGCAATAGAATTTTTTGCAATGAAAACTTGGGCGGGCGGATGAGCTATAAACTATATCTCAGCCCGAGTGTTAGTTATTTAAAAATTGGTTTTGTCTTTTTTGTGCATTCGTTTAATGACATTCTTTTTTGGACAGAAATTTTTTAGCTTTTGATAACTAATACTTGAGTAGGTCAGTAGTAAGTTTTATTTTGTATATTTTACTACATTTTTGATAACATCTTCCAAGTAAAGGCAACAACGGAAATAATTCATTTTAATGTAGGAATTAGTACTAGCAACTTTTTTTAACAAGTGAAGAAATTTAATTTAATAGCACTTGTTTTAGATAGAAATTGTTTACAAAAATTTGCTAATTCTTATACAAATTAATTATTTAGTTAGTAAATTTTGATTAATTCTGTTATTTTATTTTGACTTTATAAAATACAAATTTAATATGAACTCGGAAATAATATAATAATTTTAGACTGCAAAACATTTATTTAATAGTAATTTTGGTATACCATTTTTTAATTTGTTTCGGGATTAAATCCCTACACTTTGCTTAAATTGTACTATAATATTGAAATAATACAGTTTAGTCCGTTATTAAAATATTCTGACTACGCCTATGTTGTCGCTTTGCGCCATCTTGTGACAATAATGTTTACTAATGCAAGTTTAGTTAACAATAATTGTGTAAGATGTCGCCTCACAACTGATTTTATTAATCAACATAGTATTGAAGCCTATTTTAAATCATTAACAATTCTAATGCATTTGTTAAATAATTACAAATTTAATTATTAATATTGTAGCGTATTAAAAGAAATTGTGTTGCGATCTAAGCGACATCTTTGTTTTTAGTATATGATTGAACTAGTAATTCATGCAAACAGTTTGAGATGGCGCTGAGGAATTTAAATGGTGCAGTTTTAGTTGCATATATTCAAGATTGCATTCCAAGTAATTTTTTTGTTTGTAGTATGATGTTTTTTGATAATTAAAATTTGTAACAGAATCGGATCTTTTTAATTTGTAATGGTATTGAAAATGTTCAAATTTTTAAATCTGTTGCTGCTTGTATCAAATTTGTTATATTTTAAAACATTCACAAAATAAAATATATATTTTTATATAAGCACAGTTTAGGACATTTTGTATATATTTCTGATCAATTTCAAGCATTGTATGGGTAATATTTGAGTGCGTTCCCAATACATTTTTCTAAATGATTTGTACATTTCTATGCGCTTTTGTGAAGAAATCATTTGTGAAGTATTTTTATCAGTATTATTGATTTTTCATATATACCAAACATTAAATCTGCGGTAATTTAGGTATAAATGCGTTTTTCTCAGAGGTTTTTTATATTTTAATTTAATTGGGAAAATGTATTTTTTAGTCTAGTGGCATCTATATCCTATTCAGTTGTTGGTTTTAGAATTTGGTGCTGAAGGGTGGTAGAAATTTGTTGTCTGCTTCTGTTTGTGATGAATTGAATGAAAATGTTTTTTTCTGATTAGCTATAATAAAACTTTAGTCAGTCAGTCGGTTCAGAGTAGTGTAAATCTGATAAATACAGTTTTTTCTTGAAGACTTTGCTATCAAACTACATTTATAATTCCCACAAGGATTATGTGTGTATTTCTGATTAGTTATTATTAAAAGTTTTTGCTTAAAATTGTTTCCTACTACAAAATAGCTCTAATGTAATGCAATACAATTAGCAAGAAAACATATATTTCATTCATATGTTCTACAGATGTTAACAATTTTTCTAAATTGATATCAACATTTGTATATTTTGAGGCTTGATTAAATTATTTGTGCTGTGTAAGTCAAAGTACGTGAATTTGAACGTACTTTGGGAAAGGCACAATCACACTACTTGAATAGATTTAATCTAATTTTGTTTTACAAATGCACAAATCAATGCATTTGATTATTAAACTTAAATAAATTGACATTTGTAATCAATTTGGTATTAATAAATTCTAAGAATTAATAGTTTTTTGTGTTTATTTTATAACATAAAATTGGAATTTGAGTGGTGTGACCAAAAGTACGTTCGTCTGCGGCTAACTTCAATTCAGACCGCATCACAACACTAAAAACAACTTTTGCGCCTAAATAAATCAATTTTTAGATTATAAAATTCTGTGATTTTTTCTATTAAATTAGAAAAATGATTCTCTCTCATTGATCTTATGAATTTAGGTCAAGATATGTGTATAGAATGAAATGGTAAAAATGATGATGATGAAAATAAAATTGAGGAGGCAGAATCCACCAATACAAAACCAAATTTTTGTTGTTTGGTCAATTTTCCATAACTAATTTTGAACCTTTCCAAATGTGATCCAGCACCTGAGATTCTATTATTTCCAAGCATTAATAAAACAGCTTAAGATTTATGTGTTTAAAGTGAAAAAGATTTAAAACACATTTCTGATTATCTAATAGTAAAAAATGTAAAATTTTTCTTATATATGGAAAAAATATATATTTTATAACTGAACATTTATTTTATGTAATATCTAGATTGTTGGCAATGTATGTACTTCCTACCAATGAAATTTGTGTAAAAACGTGTGGTTTTTATGAGGTCCATTCAAACATGTTAATAGTTTAAATTTGAAATTGTTAGGTTTGTAACAGGACCACAGAAACGGGAGAAGATGTTTGACATGCTGTAACTCCGTTCTCTGCAGTTCGATCATTCATTTAATATGTTTTTCTCGTAATCTAGAGAGTAACTAGTGCATTCGAGTGCACTCGAATACATCGCATTTGAGTGCTTTAACTTTGTTCCCTGCAGACCGATAATTTTTTTAAATATTTTTTTCCATAATCTAGAGAGTAACTAGTCTCTCCAGCTATTTTAATGAATTATGGATAAAATTTTAATTTCAACAATCTTAGTCACTATTCGCTCAAAAGTTCGAAATTGTTAGGTTTGTATCAGGATCACATAAGCGCGAGTGTTTGAACATGTAACTAATACGTTGTATTAGAGTGCACTCGAATGCGATGTATTCAAATAGAAAGCATTCGAATGCACTAGATACTCTCTAGATTACGGAAAAAATATTTAAAAAAATTTCGGACTAATGGGAACGGAATTACATTATTCCAAATATCTCCTCGTGTTTCTGTGATCCTGATACAAACCTAACAATTTAAAACCTTTAAAATAAACCAGTCAAAAAGAATGTTGACAATAAATAATATTTATAAAATTAGCATTAAAGGTTATTATAATTAGTGTATAATAATACTATAATAATAATAATAATAATACTTTATTAAACAAGAATGATCATTAAAAAACGACATTTGTTAAGTCAATACAATAAGATAAAATTACACGAAATAGACAACTTAGATATTAGACAATTACATATAAAGTTAAAACTGAGATTAAGAAAAAAATTCTTCTAATGTATAAAAGCAGTGTTCTAATAAAAAATCTTTTAAACGACATTTAAATATATATCTGTTTTTACACATTTTTATTCTCATTGGAATATTATTAAAAATTTCTAAACATGACAAATATGGTGATTTTTTATACGTTGATGTTCGGTGTAAGGGTATTCTGATATTATCGCAGCTTCTTGTTTGATGTGTGTGATTTTTAGAATTTTTTTCAAATATATTTATATTAGTAAATGCATAAATAGCGCATTTATAAATATAAATGCAGACAACAGGTAAAATTTTTTGTCTCTTAAAAACTAGTCTACATGATTCGTTATACTGCATGTTGTGTATAAGTCTTATTATTCGTTTTTGAGCTACTTGAATTCTATTTATATGTGATGACTTTCCCCATGCTATTACATTATATGAGATATGCGAATAAGCCAACGCATAATAGATTTGCATTACATGTTTATATGAGACAGTTTTCTTTAATTTGAGAATGGCATAATACGCACTACTTAACTTTTTTATTACGTGATCTACATGAATATTCCATTTGAGTTCTGAATCAATGTAAACACCCAAAAATTTCGTACTGTTGGCACTAAATGGTAAGTTTGTAATAGATGACGTCCTTGTCTTAAAGAATTGCACACTTATTGTTTTTCCATCATTTAGAATTAAATTGTTTCTATTACACCATAGCTTTATTTCTTCGATGACACAGTTGGCTTTATTTAGTAGTTCGTCACTTGTTTCCGCACTGACAATTATTGAGATATCGTCCGCAAAGTTAACTACAAAACCATCCGATATAAAATTGGCTAGATCGTTCACATATAATATAAATATTAGTGGACCTAATACAGACCCTTGGGCCACACCTAATGATAAATTATATATGTTTGAATCTGATGATCCAATGTTAACATACATTTTACGTTGTGACAAAAATGATGTAATTAAATTCAGCGCTGTACCTCGAATACCTAAGTTCCATAACTTGCTTTCTATAAATGTTATGTTTAATACGTCAAAAGCGCTTGATAGATCAAAAAATAGTCCAGCAGTATTGTAGTTAGTGTCCGTCTTCTTGTGAATGTGTTCTATAAAATCAAAGGTTGCTGTCTCAGTCGATTTATTTATTGCAAAACCATGTTGACATTTGTTTAGTATATTATATTTGTCTATAAAGTTCCATACTTGTTGCGATATTATTTTTTCATAAACTTTAGATATTGTATTTAGAATTGAAACTGGTCTGTAATTATCTATGTTTTTCTCGCATCCTTTTTTATATATAGGTACTATGCGTGCAATTTTTAAGGCTGAGGGGAATTTTCCTTGAACTAGTGTGTTATTAATTAGATCTGTGAGCGGTTGGAGTACAACTTCACAAACATATTTTAATACTCTTATTGATATTCCATCTGGGCCTGTAGATTGCTTGTTTTTTAAATTTAAAATGATTGATTTTACTTCGTTTTCATCGACTTGATAGATTGCCATAGTGTTTGAAAAATTACTAGATGCGGTGCAGGTCGTAGATATATTTTTTCCAAAATGAGTTTTAATTTTATTAGCAGCTGTTGATGAAAAATGCTGCCCAAACGCATTTGCTACATGTATAGGTTGTTCAAGAGTATTTTCCTCATTTTTCAGTACTATAACTTTCTTTTCTTTCTCTCGATTTAAATCATTGTTTATTATTTTCCACAGTGTCTTACTTTTGTTTTCAGATGTTTCTATTTTGCTTTCAAAATATTTGATTTTTGTTTCTTTTACCATTAGTCTATGGGCACGTTTTGCTTTTTTATATAATTCATTCAGTTCAGTACTATAATTATCTTTCAAAATAATAAACTGCGTTTTGAGTTTATTACTAGACTCTTTTAATTCATTTGAGATCCATTTTACTTTTGACTTGCTATTTTGAGTTTTCTTTTTTGTTTTTATTGGACATGACGTATTAAAATTATCTAAGAAATATTCCATAAAATTATCGAAAGATTGATCTACATCATTTGTTATGTTTATTTTCTCAGTATTTAATTTCAACATGTTCTTGAATATTTTTAAATTATCATCATTTATACTTCTATATTCAGATTGTTCCATACATATTATGTCTTTATAATCAACAATTTTAAAACATATTTGTTGCGCATAATGATCAGAGATATTGGATCGAATTACTTTACATGAGAATTTGTTTTCGTATAAATTAGTCACTATATAGTCGATACCTGTCGACGATGTAATTCCGTTTTTATTACAAAATACTCTGGTAGGTTCAGTAATCTTATTAATCAATTTATAAGAATTAAATAGATCTCGGAGCATGTTAGTGTTTATATTATTTGTTAGGTTGTCAATATTAAGATCACCACATATTATAATCGAATCGGCAATGTCATTAATGTAATCGAGGATTTGCCCTAGACGAAAAATAAAAGTGTATATATTACCTTTTGGTGGCCTGTACACAGATACGACGCAAATTTTTGTTTTTTGACACTTGATAAGGATAGAACAACACTCTATTTCCATTTCTAACGACAGCTCATTAACTCGATTTAATTCTGAACTTTCAATATTATCTTTTACGAAAATTGCTACTCCTCCTCTTTGGTGTTCAGTCCTGTTTTTGTACGTTATTAGTTTAAAGTTATTTAATTTAATATATTGTATATTTTCGTTATATGTCCATGTTTCTGTCAGACATAATATATGTAAGTTTATATCGCTTAATAAAATTTCTAAGTCGTCTAAATTATTTATGAGGCCTTGTATGTTGAGATGAATCATTGTGCATTGTCTGCCCTGAGTTTTGTCCATTCGCATAAAAAAGGAGTTTTCTTGGTATCTGGCATGTTCGGAATATTTAGAGATGTAGAAATGTCACTTTCCGCAACTTGATGAGATGTGGTGCATTGGTTTTCTATTATTTTATTATTATTTATTTCGTCGCAGATTTTTTTTATAGTTGCGCGTTTTCCAGCATCATTTATATAAGCATTATCATCACGAAAATGTTGTCTGATAATGGTGTTACAATCTATATATTTTACGTGATGTGCTTCGTTTGCAACTTGTAATAACTGTACATTAAAATTAAAAACAATTTTATTTAATATATTTCTGTTTTCTACATAAGGGCATGATATAATGATAACATTCGTATTTTTTAATGCTGACAAAGTATTTTTCAGACAGTTTATTGGTACGTTAAAAGATTTACAATCTGATATATTTACGCTTCCGCCAAAAATAATAACATAATCAAGTATGTTATAATTTTTTGCCATACTTTCAGAATATTTTATAACTTCTTCTAGTGGTGCATTTGGTTTATATATACAGCTTACTTCATATTTAGTTGGGAGATAAGTTTTAAGATATTCTGCACAGTTTTTTCCGTATGTGTCTGCTAACAGTAGCACCTTTGGCTTGATTTTTAAGTTTGATTGAGCGATTGATGTATTTTTGTTTGTTATATCATTATTTTCTTTTGTGCACTGGATGTTTTTACTCTGAGTTGTGGCTTCTTTAATAACTTTATGATTATTTTTCTTTTTATGCATAGAACTTTTGCGTATAATTGATAGTTGTATTTGCATTTTTTCTATTTTTCTTTCTAATAATTTAATTTTATTAATTAATTTATACGTGCTTGCGGTATTTTTTTTAGTTTTTTTAGATTTATCAATAATTGTATGTGTGCTGCTACTGGAGCTGTTTAAGTCATCCGCACTATCGTTGTCATCATTATCATCTTCTTCCTCGTCACTACAACTTATATAGCTACAGTTCAAGTTTTGTTTTAACCTTTTTATAAGAATGGATTTGTTTCCCGATTTATTTAATCCGCGTTTCTCCAATTGCGATTGTAGGTCACTTTTTTTTAAATTTGCGATTTTATTTGTCATATTGTCTACTTTATTTATCAGTTTCCTCTATATGGATATATTTTACTTCACGTCAATGTTTATGTGTGTACATTTATTTACGAATGTTACACTATTTTTGTTTAATTACTGTGTTATGAGAGTTTTTTGGCGATTTTTTTTACAGTTATACGATCACAAAGTATTTACTTAGCACAGTATTCACTATCTTTAATTTACAGTCATTATATATTAGTTTATTTTAACATTTTTCACGGAGCACATTTTTACACATTTTCACACTCGATAAACTTCAACTCAAAAAAGATAATAAGAAAATTATTTAATCAATTAATTGGACTGCAGGAAACAGAACAGAATTACAGCATGTTAAAATGTTTTTGAATTGTACTTTGAATACTTTGATGTGACACAAATGCCATCAAATGATTTCAAAATGTCATAAAATGCTTCTTAAATCGTCAATATAGTTTTGAATTGTTAGGATACTACACAGATGTCAACAACTACTCTCAAACTGTCATAAAAAGCCTCCCAAATTGTTAAAATAATTCTTAATTGTTTAGGATATGACACAAATGTCATCAATTACTTTTAAATTGTCATAAAATGCTTTTCAAATTGTCAAATTAGTTTTAAATATGTCATCAAATATTCTTGAATTGTCATAAAATTTAATTAAAAAAATTAATTTAATAAAACAAATAACATGATCATTTCTGGTACACTTTCTTGTTGGCATAGTGATTAGTAAAATAAGGTCCACTATCTTGTTCCATATATTGATTTTTTTAAAACAAATGGTATTTCATGTTTTGAAGATGTTTATAATTAAAAATATTCTCTTCAGATAGTGCATTCTAAACTTCAACCTCCAACAATTTCCCTCCATTGCTGCTTTGTTTCATAGCTCTTTCAACAATCAAGTATTGATATTTAATATTCATATAAGACTCTATTGAATCTGAATTTTCCAAAGAATGTCATCATACGACAATTGTTAATATTTATTGCATCGATTGATACAAATTTAATCGGTACTTTAAAGTTTTCATTTATTAACATGTTTGAATTAGGGGCCCCATAAAAACTACACGTTTTTACACGAATTTCATCAGTAAGAAGTAGATACATTGCCAACAATCCGGGTATTTTATAAAATAAATGTTCCATTATAAAACATACATTTTTCCATATATAGGAAGAAATTTTGCATGTTATACCATTAGATAATCAGAAATGTGCTTTAAATCTTTTTCACTTTTAACACATAAATCTTGAGCTGTTTTATTAATGCTTGGAAGTAATGGGATCTCAGGTGCTGGATAACATTTGGGAAAATTCAAAATTAGTTTTGGAAAATTGGCCAAACAACAAAGATTTGATTCTGTATTGGTGGATTCCGCCTACTCAATTTTATTTTCATCATCATCATCATCTTTACTATTCTATTCTATACACATAACTTGACTTAAATTCATAAGATGAATGAGATTCATTTCCCTAATCTAATAGAATTTTATAACCTAATCATTTAGGCGCGAAAGTTGTTTTTAGTGTTGTGATGCGGTCTGAATTGAAGTTAGCCGCAGACGAACGTACTTTTGGTCACACCACTCAAATTTCAATTTTATGTTTTAAAATAAACACAAAAAACTATTAATTCTTACAATTTATTAATACCAAATTGATTACAAATGTCAATTTACTTATGTTTAATAATCAAATGCTTTGATTTGTGCATTTGTAAGACAAAGTTAGATTAAATCTACTTAAGTGGTGTGATTGTGTCTTTCCCAAAGTACATCCAAATTTACGTACTTTGACTTACACAGCACAAATAATTTAATCAAATTTATCAATGGCCGCGTTCAGTACAACTCATCAGTTGCCAGCGCTGACTCATCAATTGGAGATAAGCAAAAATTTATTTTTTTTAAATATATTTGCCGATTAAACGCTGGTGGTTAATAAGTTGCTTTGTCAGCATAAAAGCGTATCTAAATGTATGATGAGTCAAATGGCAAGCGCTGCCAGCAAACGATGATTTCCGCCTCCCGTTCAGTTTGAATGATTGACAGCGATGAGCCGTCCTGAACGCAGCCATCATATAGCTTTCAAGTGCTGTAAAGGAGTAATTTGAACAAGAGTTTTTTACCAAGAAATTGGAAGTTTCTCTTTCTTGAAAGCGTTAGAATTCTCTATATTCAGGAAAGAAATGGTGATATGCAGTACATTAATGAGCAATACTTAGGTGGGTGGGTCACTTCAGTTCATTACTAGCGAGGAATGGAGTTACGTTTTTGAGAGTTTGTTATCAAATGATTTGATTTTGAAAGTTTTGGAAGTGTATTAGTCATAGGAAGAGATGGTGATATAAATATAAATTTATGGCATAAATGATTGATTGTGACATCAATATTTGACAGTTGAGAATTGAGTAGAATAGATAGGAAAAAGTAATCTAATTGATACATCGCATTCTAGTGCTCTAACTTTGTAACCTGCTGTCCGATATTTTTTTAAATATTTCTCTTGTAATTTAGAAAGCAACTAGAAGAGTCTTTTCTGCTATTTTAATGAATTTTGGATGAAATTTTAATTTCAACAATCTTTTTTTGTTGAAAAGGTTTGAAATTGTTAGGTTAGTATCAGGATCACAGAAACGCGAGGAGGTGTTTGGACATGCTATAACTTCGTTTTCTGCAGTCCAATAATTTTGTAAGTATTTTTTTCTCTAATCTAGAGAGAAACTAAAGTTTCTTTTGCTATTTTAATGAATTTAGATGAGATTTTAATTTCAACATTCTTTTTTTTTCTTACAAAAGTTTGAAATTGTTAGGTTTGTATTAGGATCACAGAAACACAAGGAGATGTTCGAACATGGTGTAACTCCGTTTTCTGCAGTTCGATAATTTTTTTAATATTTTTTTCCTAATCTAGAGATAAACTAGAGTATTTTTTTGCTATTTTAATGAATTTTGGATGAAAATATAGTTTTAACAATCTTAACTACTTTTTTTACAAAAGTTTGAAATTATTAGGTTTGTATCAGGAACACAGAAACGCAAGTAGATGTTTGGACATGTTGTAACTCCGTTCCTTGCAGTCTGATAATTTTTTTAAATATTTATTTTGTAATCTGGAGATAACTAGAGTATTTCCTGCTATTTTAATGAATTTTTAATGAAATTTTAATTTCAACAACTTTGCCAGGATCACAGAAACGCGAAGAGATCTTTGGACATGCTGTAACTCCGTTCCCTGCAATCTGATAATTTTTTTTTATGATTTAGAGAGTAACTTAAGTCTCCTGCTATTTTAATGAATTTTGATTAAAATTTTAAATTCAACAATCTTTGCTACTTTTCTTACAAAAATTTGAAATTATTGGGTTTCTATCAGGATCACATAAGCGCGAGGAGGTGTTTGGAAATGCTGTAATTTTGTTTCTTGAGTCTAGAGAGTAACTAAAGTCTCCCCAGCTATTTTAATGAATTTTTGATGAAATTTTAATTTCAACAATCTTTGCCACTTTGTTGAAAAGGTTTGAAATTGTTAGGTTTGTACCAGGATCACAGAAACGCGAAGAGATCTTTGGACATGCTGTAACTTTGTTCTCTGCAGTCCGATAATTTTTTTAATATTTTTCCTGTAATCTAAAGAGTTACTAAAGTCTCTTATGCTATTTTAATGAATTTTGAATAAAATTTCAATTGTAACAATCTTTGCCACTTTTGTTGAATAGGTTTGAATTTGTTAGGTTAGTATCAGGATCACAGAAACGCTAGGAGATGTTTGGACATGCTATAACTCCGTTTTCTGTAGTCCAATAATTAAAAAAAAATCCCCTAATCTAGAGCGAACTAAAGTCTCTTTTGCTATTTTAATGAATTTTGATGAAATTTTAATTTCAACATTCTTTGACAATTTTTTTACAAAAGTTTGAAGTTGTTAGGTTTGTATTAGGATCACAGAAACGCGAGGAGGTGTTTGGACATGCTGTAACTCCGTTCTCTGCAGTCCGATAATTTTTTTAATATTTTTTCCTTAATCTAGTGAGAAACTAGTCTTTTTTGCTATTTTAATGAATTTTAGTTGAAAATTTAGTTTTAACAATCTTTGCCACTTTTTTTACAAAAGTTTGAAATTATTTGGTTTGCATCAGGAACACTAAAACGCAAGTAGATGTTTGGACATTTTTTTATGATTTAGAAAGTAACTTAAGTCTCCTGATATTTTAATGAATTTTAATTAAAAAATTAAATTCAACAATCTTTGCTACTTTTCTTACAAAAGTTTGAAATTGTTAGGTTTTTATCAGGATCACATAAGCGCGAGGAGGTGTTTGGAAATGCTGTAATTTTGTTTTTTAAAGTCCGATAATTTTTAAAACATTTTTCTTGTAATCTAGAGAGTAACTAAAGTTTCCACTGTTATTTTAATAAATTTTTGATGAAATTTTAATTTCAACAATTTTTGCCACTTTTGTTGAAAAGGTTTGAAATTGTTAGGTTTGTATCAGGATCACAGAAACGCGAGGCGCTGTTCGGACATGCTGTAACTTATGCCCGTATTACTCTGTCAATAATTAAATCTTGAATTATATATATAAAAATATTTAAATCTTAAAAAGTCTGTAAAATGCACAAAATATCATTAATCTTAATTGTAGATTTTTTATTTTAATAAACTTTATATTTAAATTGAAAGCAAGTAATGTTCTGGCTTAATTTGGACGTGTTTTGGAGTTGTACTTTTATTCTAATTTGTATATAATAGTTGAACAGTTTGAATGATGTTTTATAACAATATCTTAAAAAAAATTATATAAATTCAAAATTCCTTGTTTCATTTTATTGCAGAGTTCCTGATTGCAAGAACTTCTTCAGTTTAAACATATGATGCTGCTTAGCACAAGAATCAATGCTGAAGCTGAGGGCAGGAACTTGTTTATGTTTTAAGCACATTCTAGGTAAATAAATAATCATTTTTTTAAATATTTAGAAATTACTAGATAACATTTCAATTGCTTTAATGTTGTTTTTTTTTTTTTTTTTTAAGAATTGGGTTTCTGACCTTCATTTTCAATCAAATGGATACTATTGATGAAGAATAGAATACAATAATGAGCAAAAGGAATACAATGATGAGCAGATGGAATGCAATGTTGATCAGACGGAATACAAAGATGAGTAGAAGTAGATTTATATATGGAGGAACTTCTTCAGTTTAAACATAGTATGATGTTGCTTACCTTTAATGAAGCTGATTCAAGTAAAGATGACAGCAGTTGAATCAATGCCTTCAGTTTACAAATGTACATCATTGGAAGTTCTACTTTTACTATTAAGAAACCTGAGATGGCAGGAACTTATTTATGCTTTAGGCACATTTAAGGTAAATAAATTGTAATTTTATTGTATAACATTTAAAAATTATTACTTAATAATATTTCAAGTACTTTAATGTTATTTCTGCTTTTTACAGGATTGAGTTTCTTACCTTTATTTTCCATCAAATGGCTACCATTGATGAAGACTGGAAAACAATAATGAGCAGAATGAATAGAATGATGACAAGGAGGAATGCAGTGATGAGCAGATGGAATAGAATGATGGGCAGAAGAAATACAATATTGAGCAGAAATAATACAGTGATGAGCAGAAGAAATACAATGATGAGCATATGGAACATACAGATAAGCAGATGAAATACAACAAAGAGCAGACAGAATACAATGATGTGCAGCATGAATACAGAGATAAGCAGACAGAATATAATGATGAGCAAAAGGAATATAATGATGAGCAGAAGGAATACATCAGAAATATGCAGAAAGAAGACAACACAACAAAATTAGAATTAACATTTATTAATCGATTTTAACAAAATGAAATTCTAATTAAATTATTTGTTTTTGTACTGATAAGGCTGTTGTGCATTATAGCAAAACGAGCTGAGGCAACAACAAATTTAAATGCAAATTTTATTTGACAAAAATGTGTTTTTGTTGATAAACATTGCTTTGCCTTGGTGTGCTTTGCTCTAGTGGGCGATAGAATTGTAATTAAATTAATATTATAAACAATGTTATTACATCATTGTATTTATGTTTAAATCTAATTGGAATTTGAAGTTTGTTATATTATATTTAAATTTAAAATAATTAGCGCCATTTAATATTTAAATTCAGTGTTCTACTTTATCGGTTTGTTGTTTGCGCTATCTGTAAGCAGTATTGTAAATTTGCAATTAGCTTACTTTCTGATAGGTGTCGCTAGCATAGCGTTATGATATTTTCAATGCTTTTTTTAAAACGTAACTTTATTAACAATTAATTATATCATTAGTTGCAAATGTAAATTAATTAATGATTGTTTTAAAATGTTATTTAATTTTTTATATACTATTGTAGCGCTACCTCATCATAACTTGTTAAACCAGATGGTAAACTCTATATGCTATTCTAGCGCCATCTCATCAGAATTGGTTCAACTTGTGGTGTTTGTAGCTACTTATTATTTGCAACAGATGGCGACTTCGTGTACGCATAGGCGTAGTTAATTTAATATTTAAAAGGGGTTAATATAAAATTTAAATATATTTTTTATAGTTATAAATTAATATTATTTATACAGTTTTACAACAAATTATTTTTTATTTTTAATCAATTTCAATATAATAATTTCATCATTTTTATAAGAATAAAAAATAATTTATAGTGAAATTAAATAAATAACTTGAATGAACTGAAATCTTTACATTTAATCGAAACTTTTTACTGTAAATATATTTAATTTAAGATCTAAAATACAACATATTTAATAAGTAATTGCAAACGCAATAAAATGCACCAACTGCAGGTCTTTCTTAATTCCTTTGTTATGAATTAAAGAAATTTATTCAATTTTATATTTGGTTAATTGTAAAGCTGTTATATCATTTTTTAAAGTTGTTGATAATTTGATTAATTAATTAACTGTAAATGTTTATTTATTATTGTTTGTAAAACGTTGTTATGGCAATGAATAAGATAATGTAAAAATTTGTAATGGTCATTTAAAAGATTTAAACTTTACTTCTTTACTGGAAGTTAGTTATTGTTTGTTGCTTTTTATGACTGTTGCAATCTTTTTTATTTATTTTAATGTTTTGCTTATAATTTAAATTTAAGTGTGCGTTTAATAGTAAACGCTTGTTACTTCTTTGTTTGTAAGCTTAAGATAAATTGATTGGAATTGTAGTTTTGAGTTTCTGCTACAGTTTATAAATATTTGACGATATGTTTACTGTGATATTAGGAAAACTGAATCGCACAGAAATAAAGTGTTTTTTTTTTGTTGATATCTACCTTAAGTCTAGGGGAAAACGGAACAACACAGGAGTGTTGCTCACGTTCTCAACCTTGGACTTTAGGAAAACTTTTATTTGTTGTATAGTTTAATACTTATTTTATTGGTCGTAAGTTATGTATGTATTTTGTTGACTGTTGTGGTGACTACTATTGGTAGTTTATGTTTTAAGTAAATTCGGCCATTGTTTAATTTTATGTTTTGAATTTAGGTCTAACGCAAAACGGAGATACAGAACAAGGTGGATGCTCACGTTTTTAATCTTAGACTTTTTGTGTTTTATGCTTGTGTCCTTAAGTCTAGGGGAAAACTGAACTACACAGGAGTGTTGCTCACGTTCTCAACCTTAGACTTTGGGAAAAGCTTAATTTATACTAGAAATAGGTAAATCTAGGGAGGGTAATTTACTAAGCAAGTAATGGGGAGGGTAAGCTTGAATAGCTCTTAGAAGAGCTAATTATGCTTTCTACCTTGGTAGTAAAGGCTGGGAGTGAATAATTAGCTCTTAGAAGAGCTGATTCTGCTCTCTACTTTAGGTCTAGGGGAAAACGGAACTACACGGGAAACTCCGTGTTGCTCACGTTCTCTACCTTAACCAAAAGTAAGCTTAATTAGCTCTTAGAAGAGCTGATTCTGCTCTCCACCTTAGTAGTAAGACTGGGGGAGAAATAATTAGCTCTTAGAAGAGCTGATTTTGCTCTCTACCTTGGGTCTAAGGGAAAACGGAACTACACGGGAGACCCGTGTTGCTCACGTTCTCTACCTTAGCTTAAGGGAAAGCAAAATATCTATTGTTTGTTTATTGTAGTGTATTATGTTGTTTTTATGAATAAATCAATTTGTTTAAAAACACATTTGTATTATTTTCCTTTTTTATTAACAATTTTAGGAAGGAGGGTTTAATTATCTTTCAAAAATATTATCAATTATCAATCAACCTTACTAATCTCCTCCCCCAACAATACTTACCCCCAAAGATATACCCCTTTCTACAGGGGAATCCTCCCCATCACGGAGGTTTGCTATTTTTAAGTTTGTCAAGGTAAGTTTATGAAGTTATTAATAGCCGCCGAAGGCGGCTAATTAATTAGTTCCCGCCGAAGGCGGGATATAATAACCGCCGAAGGCGGTTATTAAGCCGCCGAAGTCGTCCCGTTTTTACGCGCACGGGCGACACGGGTTCCCCCTACTTTTCTATTCTAGCCCTTCCGGCAGACTCCCAGAGCCTCCGGGTCTACTCTACTATCCAAAAATTTGCATCTATTTCTTTCTCAGAGTTCAGCTGTCTCTCAGAGTTTCAAATCGATAAACACTTTCCAAGTCCGGAAAAGTTTGTCGTTCAAGACAAACATCCTCGGCCAAACATGGAAAGTGCTCCCCGATTTGAGCACTCCTCAAGACCCAACACAGTCGACAATTAAAAGATTAGCCGTTCATTGGTCTTTACAAAGCTCAAACCAAGTAAAACATTCAAAGTCTGAAAAAGATTGATCGTATATAACAAATCAACTTCCTCAACTCAGCATGCTTTGCTTAACTCAAGCACACGTAAATACCTCAAAACAACCAATATTTGAAGAACCGACTGCCTTGGTTGCCTTTTCCGATCCGGAATATAGAGCTAAAGAAAAAATCTGATGTATTACAGCTAAAGTTGCGTTTAGATAAATTTGGCGACATTATAGTTAATTAACATTTAACTAAAGGAGAAAAATTGAATTTAATACAAAACTTCATCTTATGCCTTAAGCAAAGAGTTTAATTATTAATAAACTTTATAATTTAAAAACATACAATCCCTGCTCACATTATTCTCACATGACTGGACTAAAAATTTGAAGAAAAATCTACTTTTGTCATAGTTGGTTAACTAACTAGACTATAATCTACAAAAAAAAGTGTTTTTTAGAAAACAACTTTACTAAGAAAATACATTAAATTAAAAAAAAATCCTAACTGGAATCGAAATAAAATATTGAAACAAATTGACAATGTGCAAAATATTTTGCACTTCTTGAAGAGAAGTGGGTTTAACAAAACTCTAAATCCTTAAAAAATCATAATAAAAACAAATTATGAATAAGCATTCACATTATTAATGAAAACTATTTAAAAACATAAATTAATGTGAGCAAGGACTGTAATTAAGACTGCTTGAGAGCAAAATTGCATTCGGTGCTTAATGTTTGATAATCGCCAAATTTGTAATACCCATTCGTTGATGCCAATCCAAAATTTTCTTCATATATTCCTAACATTACATGTAAATTGTTATTACTTGTTTAATTTCTATTGTTAAATTTTAAATCCAAAATTAAAAGTAAATTTATTTAAATTAAATTAATTTGTTTTCCGATATTGATAAGTAAAATCAATTAACATTACACCAAAGATTTTTACATGTAATTGTCAGAATAGAGGACACGTATGTTTAAAAAAATATAAAAAAATATAAAAAAATTGATTTCTTTAACTAATTATTATTAAAATATTTTAAGTTTAAGTTATTTCGCAACCAATACCAAACATTATCAAACGCTAAAATTAAAAAAAAAAAATTATGATGAAGCAATGTTAGTCAGTGAATTCAAATCAAATTAAAGTTAACAGTCACTTAACAGTCTCATCTAACCTGTGCCACCAAGGTCGAACCACCTATAGAACAGAGGAAGGTGTCCCTGCGCATGAGGGGTTTACCCTTTTTTAGACCAACTGCTGATAGCATAACACTGACAAGAATGACCAAATTCTTCAAAGTACTAAGCGTCAGCTGGAATGGTGGGGACTCACTAAGCCGGCGTCGACTCTTACACTAGATCAAACCTTAAACCTTGGTCAGGCTACAAGTCATCACTAATGTGACTACGTTGGGCTTTCGTTTAACCTAATCATGTCATAAATAATTATAAAAGCTAGTCAAAATATTGCCACAATTCACATGCTCTTATTGTATAAAAATAAATTTATTTAAATAAAAATTAATATTGAAATTTTGGCTAAGTGATGCAGCATGGAATTGCAACATGAAAACGTTGAACATATTTGGTACGAGTTGATTGGGGACGAATTGGCATGTACGATTGGGTATGCGCAACGTTAGTGTCAACAGATTTTTCCTTTGTATTAAAAAGCTGAAACATTATAATAATAAATTAATCACTGATAACTTCAGTGTTAAAATATAACAATTAGTAAAGGAAAGTTCAATACTACGCATGCATTAAAGTGACCAAGTGAAATAATTTAGAAGACTGAATTTAAATCTAAGAAACAAACAAATTATTGTTATAAATTTATGCTTTATTAAACTAAATAGTTGAACTAAAAATTTACATACAAAAAATATTGATTGACATAATAAAATTAGAATTAAATTTATTAAACAAATTGAAATTTATAATTAACAAACAATCACTTGGGCACTTTGGAAAATGTTAAAATAGAAAAGCAACTAAAAAGAACTAACCAAACTATCACGCAAAAATGGCATCTCTGCTGGAGAATACCATATTTAAACCAGCTAGAAGTAACTAAACTACCCAAACAAGCATCACCTTGCAATCGTGTTGAATTCTGGCTACTAACTCTTGCAAGCAAGTTTAAACGTCAGTACAGCAATTACACAACGACTCGGCAATGTAAGATACATCAAAAAAATGCATCATCTAATACCACTACATCTATACGAAAACAATCATGTATATAACAGACTAGCAAGCATTCCGAGGAACGGTCAGTTTCTGCTAAATGAAAGTCTCGATTTAAGAAGAAAAAAATTTCTAACTACCCTACGGCACCGACCTGTAAAAGTTATCCACAATATGCAAAGGCAGTATGAAGGATATCTAATTATAATTAGCTCCTATCATAGAGGGCTTTCATACAGACGCGTACACTCTACGTTACACCAGCGTAACCACCAATCGAGCAATTAATGGAGACGCACTAAATACTGCTCACCTCCTTACGTTGGTAAAGAGCCTACCTCCTACAACACCAAACTAGCAAACAATAATGACGAAAGTCAATACAAGACAACTCGCCTAGAAGCAATGTTTGGGCACACTAAGCAGTCAACTACAACCTGCGCGTTTAATCCAACTGAATTCGATGCCCAGAAGTTTAACGCCGGCGAACTACCATAATTACTTAAAACCTTAGCTGCCCCAATATTTGGTCAGACAGATCCGGAAACAAGTAGCAACCAACTAATCACTAAGCACCATCTATACAACAATTTAAGCTTGTAGGCTTCCGCGTATGCGTAGTGTTACTATATAAAAATGAGTCACAATCATAGCAACCACCCTACAAGCATAAATTGAGGTGGGATATTACCAGCAGTAATACCACCAACTAATTAAAATAAAATGACTCACCACTCAATATCTTCAGCCATAGAAGGATCTGAAACAATAAAAAAATTACAAAATTTGAATTTAATTGCTTTAATTTTGTTATAATTATTATATTGTACTGTAGAATATAATTCTTACCTATTAATCCTTAAATGGATGCATTTCCTCCTTCTTCCTAGAACGCCTATATCTTGAAACGTCAGGAAGTTTGGGCTGATATTAACAAGTTCCACAAGTGTGTTGAAAATTTTCACAATAATTCAATATAAGAAACACTAAACTATTGTATTTAAAAACTCACAAACACTGTTACTATTACTAAGTTGTAGTCCCGCACTGAATTAAATCTTTTGGCAGTTCGACCAAACTGTTTGCTCAGTGTAGCACGCTCAAAGCAAGAGGTGGGTGTTCCATCCTGAAACATACAATAAAGTAAAACAAAAACTTTTAAATTAAAATAAATTTTATTAATTCTTAAATTAATCTATCATTTGCTATTAAATATTTAATTTTAATTTGTCCCTCAGAGATATTTTTATAAAATATTACCAAAACTATTTAATTATTATAAACAATTCAAAATGAGAGTAAAACAAATTTCAAATACGCGTAGATTTCACCGGAACAATGCTTACTTTCAATTTAAATACATTTGTAACATATAGTTTATCAAATTAAAACTACTTACCAAAATATTGAATACCGGAAATAGAATCTCCTAAAAAGCTAACACAAAAGTCCACTGTCAGTCACTATAGCCTATTTTTCCACGTTTAACAGTTATTATTCACACACATACTCAGCAAGAACATGATACCGACACGACGTGAGGACTGGGGAGTACGAATCGTGCTAGCTGCAATGGATGGATCTGTTGTGGGAGAATCGACGACACGGCAGCGTAGAGTAGTAGACTAAACTAATATTGTTATTACGTATTATAAAATATGAATGCATTATTTTTATTAAACAAATAGTTTGCGCCTTAAATATATCTTTCAGTTAATAACAAATTTGGATGTATAATAACAATTTTTTGCATTATTAGTTACATAAAATTGGGCGTATCAGTTTTGATTACTTTTACATATTCGGTACTAATGATTAAATCATATTGGTACTAATTTGCATAAAAATCCAATGAACGGTTTACAAGTTATGTTATTTTAACTAATCAATATCGACAAAAATTGTAATCTATCTTTCCACTTTTATTACTTTGTACTATATTCTATGTCTCTAGATTCATAATTCTTTTTTGCTGCTTGCGTATTTTTCTTGTGTTCTAAGCCTAATGTTTAATTTTTTTATGAGTGAAAAGGAACTAGCCCATTGCTTCAACCTTTATCGCTAGAAAATTTTTATTTTGTAGTTTTCTTCGTCTAGATTGACTGCTTCCTTATTGGTTCTTTTGAATCTGTAAAGGTCAGTACACCGTTGATCGTTGTTCACCAGTAACCCTTGGTTGGGGCCCTGACAAGGTACTATCAACCGGGCCAGTTGAACCCTGGTTTTTTAACGAGGTTGTTACTCCTCCCCCTCCTCCTTTCTCATCCGGACTTGGGACCGGCAACGGTGGAGTTAAAATAGTTTTTAATTATATTAAATTGAACGTATCAATTTTGATTGTTTTTACACAAGTAGGAGAAACGATAATAAAGTATATTGGCACCAAGTTGCATAAAAATCCAATGAATAGTTTACAAATTATTTCAATTAATCATTCGACTTCAGAAAACAGTTATGTTAAATAGTTTAAGAATACACAAAATTGAGCGTATTGATTTTAATTATTTTTACACAATTGGTACTTATAATAATACAGTATATTAGTAGCAAATTGCATAAAAATCCAATGAACGGTTTACAAGTTATGTTACTTTAACTAATCATTTAACTACAAAAAGGAGATAACTTATTTCAAATAATTTGATTTTATACAAAATTGAGCGTATCAATTTTAACTATTTTTACACAATTGGTACTAATGATAATGAAATATATTATTACCAAGTAATCATAATTACCATCGAGTAGTTTGAACTAGAATGACCCAACAACCCACCCGCCCAATCGATTGTTATAAAAGAATTTGAAGTTTTATCTCTGCAAGTGTTAGAAGTCTCTTAATCATAGGAGGTGAGAGTGAATCTAATCTCTTCATAACAAACGTTATTGTCAAAGCAAACAACAAATTTCTGGCACCACCGTTGATAAGACAAATGCAAGATATAAATAAACAAATAATATTTATTTAAAACTACAACGTATTCTTTTCAAATTTAGAAATAATCCATCCAGGTCCTGTAGTTTTCTCCAAGAATTTCTTCACATTAAACCACGTAGTACTCATTCCCAATTTTTGCAACAGCTCCTTAACCCAATGCTGACAATTTCTTAAAAACAAATGATAATCCTGCCCATTGTAACTAATTTGACTGCATTTGTTATATAACTCTTCTGGTGTAATATCAACCGTTCCAAAATTAAATACACTCGCTCCTTTTTTACCTCTTTGTACTTCTTCTTTAGTCATCCTTTTGGAGATCCAAGTAATACCACCAGAACCTACAAATCACAAAATTAGTATTTGATTTATATTTTATTTATTAATTCAAATTACCTTTGCCTCCAGGGTTTGTTGGGTCTCTATGCAATTCATTTAGATAAACTTGATCATCTCCATCAAACTGAACTACAACAGCCCAATGCTTACCACCTTCACCGGTTAAACTAAATGCACCTCCAGCAATATCGGCAACTAATCCATTGTTTTCTAATTCATGAGCATACATTTCGTAATAAAAATACACCGAAAAACCGCTATGAATTAGAAGGTGAACGGTTGAGAATATCGAAACGCCGATTCCGGAATCGTAATCAGGGGTCCGAATTACCCCAGTAACCAAAAAATTACCAACATTGGTCCACGTTTGCCAATTTTAGTGAGGCGACGTGAGCTTAGGTTAGGTTAAAACCGAACTTTTGTCGATCGCCGAAGGAAAACCCGTTGACCCACGGACTTCCCGTTTGGCAGGGATTCAGATGGGTCTATTGGCTACCCTCAGGAGCAATTGCGCCCCTGCCCTTTACCGTTTAGTGCCTTCTTTGCCCTTCAAAACGCAAAAAACCGTGTTTTTGTCTGTCGCTTTGTATGTTGTAGCTGAAAAGTAACCTAAAAAAAAATTGACACTTAACTTGTCGCTTCGCGATTGACAATTGACTTATGTCAAACTATTTAAAAAAATGACGCTTAGTCTGTCGCTTTGCGATTTGTATGACGTAGCTGAACGTGACCTAAAAAAAATATTTACACTTAACTTGTTGCTTTGCGATAAAAGATGATTTATGTCAAATTAATTAAAAAAAAAAATAACGCTTAGTCTGTCGCATGAAATCTGACACTTTCGAAAAAATTTGATTTTTTGAAAAATCATGTCAAAGTCCCAAAAAATTCTCAATTTTACGTCAATTTGGATGAAAAGTTACTTCTGAAAAAAAAGAAAATTTACAAAAAAAAAAAAATATTTGTTTTTTACGCGTTTCGCATGCAATCTGACACTTTCGAAAAAAAATGATTTTTTGAAAAATCATGTCAAAGTCCGAAAAAATTCTCAATTTGGATGGAAAGTTACTTCTGAAACAAAGGGAAATTTACAAAAAAAAAAAATTTGTTTTTTACGCGTTTCGCATGCAATCTGACACTTTCGAAAAAAATTGATTTTTTGAAAAATCATGTCAAAGTCCGAAAAAATTCTCAATTTGAATGAAAAGTTACTTCTGAAACAAAGGGAAATTTCCAAAAAAAAAAAATATTTGTTTTTTACGCGTTTCGCATACAATCTGACACTTTCGAAAAAATTTGATTTTTTAAAAAATCATGTCAAAGTCCGAAAAAATTCTCAATTTGGAAAGTTACTTCTGAAACAAAAGGAAATTTCAAAAAAAAAAAAAATTATTTGTTTTTTACTCGTTTCGCATGCAATCTGACACTTTCGAAAAAATTTGATTTTTTGAAAAATCATGTCAAAGTCCAAAAAAAATCTCAATTTGGATAGAAAGTTACTTCTGAAACAAAGGAAAATTTCCAAAAAAAAAAAAATATTTGTTTTTTACGCGTTTCGCATACAATCTGACACTTTCAAAAAAAAATTGATTTTTTGAAAAATCATGTCAAAGTCCGAAAAAATTCTCAATTTTACGTCAATTTGGATGGAAAGTTATTTCTGAAACAAAGGGAAATTTCCAAAAAAAAAAAAATTATTTGTTTTTTACGCGTTTCGCATGCAATCTGACACTTTCGAAAAAAATTGATTTTTTGAAAAATCATGTCAAAGTCCGAAAAAAATCTCAATTTTACGTCAATTTGGATGGAAAGTTACTTCTGAAACAAAGGGAAATTTCAAAAAAAAAAAAAAATTATTTGTTTTTTACGCGTTTCGCATGCAATCTGACACTTTCAAAAAAATTTGAATTTTTTAAAAATCATGTCAAAGTCCGAAAAAATTCTCAATTTGGATGGAAAGTTACTTCTGAAACAAAGGAAAATTTCCAAAAAAAAAAAAAAAATTTGTTTTTTTACGCGTTTCGCATGCAATCTGAAAAAATTGAAATTTTTTAAAATCGTGAAAATCAAAAAAAGAATTGATGCGATGGATTGGTTTCGTTTTACATAAAATATTTGAAAATAAATCTAAACTTTACGTATAAATATGCTGAACATACATATAAAATAAATAAAATTTTGTTTCTAAATTAAATTTTATGTAATTACGCCTGCCCACCATACCGAGGTACCAATCCTGAGCAGGAAAAGGATTGGAAACAAAGGATTGTAAGGTTGGAAACACAAAAGGATTTGCCGTTCAACCCTATCACGACGCATTTGGGGATAGAGCACGATATCGGACCGTGGTCACTTTAGTATAAAGGGAACCGGCCAACCCAACCTACTTTAGCGCATAAATAAACCAAACAAAGTTGGACTTACTTTAAGCTTGCTTAAAGATGAAGTGCACCCGTCTTCTGAGCACCCTTCAATGCCGGATCTACCTTAAACTTGCTTAAAGCTGAGGGTAGAAGTTCACTGATTTCCTGCTTACCCTTACTGGAGTTTTATAAATTTGTTTAATCTAACCTGTGCCATCAAGGTCGAATCACCAATAGACCAGAGGAAGGTGTCCCTGAGCATGTGGGGTTTACCCTTTTTTAGATCAAACGCTGATAGCATTACATTTTCAAAAGATTGACCCAATCTTTAAAATGTAATGCGTCGTCTGAAATGATGGTGACTTAGTATGCCGGCCTCAACTCTTACACTAGATCTAGTTTTAAAAAACCTGGTCAGGTTAAAAATTATCACTAATGTGATGAGGTTGGGTCATACTTCAAACCTATATGACAAATGCAACCGTAAGAAATTGATTTAATTCAAATTAAATGAATGAAATGAATGCAAATACTCCGTTGATGGTCGATCACTTTTTTTATAATAATTTAATCCTTTTCTGTTCTTCTTATACTTTTAATTTATTTTTTAATTTAAAGAAAAGGCATACAAACGACGCGCATTGTATGCGGAATAGAGATCGGTCAACTTGACTCCGCACTAGTTGAGCTCGATTCCCTACCATCGCGTTTTATAATATGGAACATCAGTAAAAACTGCATTGAATTTGAGTAATTTTTACAAAGTGTTTGAAATTTTAATTGAAATTAGAGCAAAAATTATTTTGATTTTAGTTTAAATTAATAAAAAAGCTCAAAAACTATAAATTTAAAGATTGAAGACTAACTATTGACCCAACAAATAAATTTCATTTCATTTATAATAGAATCAATAATTTATTTAAATTTAAAAAATATAAAGTTCTATTGTGGTAAGAAATAATATTATTTGTTCTAAATTTAGATTATTACGATGCAAATTAAAAAAATCCGGCCGAGCTAGCAAGAAGAACTGATAAGCCGGTTCGATTTCGTTGTATCGGAACGTCCTTTTGACTTGCAATACAATTTGCGTCGTTTTATTCTAAATTTAACACAAATAATATTAATAAAAATGATTTCTTACTATTTTTCCGTGTAACCAATGCAGCTATTACTCCATGAACACATTTATATTGATTATTAAATAATTTAATTCACTATTGTTCATAATTTAAGTCACTTTTATTAATTAATTTAGTTTAAGCCGGAGCACAACATACGCGGCTACGCGCACGATGTACTAAGACAGACTGCACGGAATCTACTGCGCCGCCGTGCATAGTAATTTGCGATTGACAATCTATTATGGAAATGAATTTATATCAACTTTATGACCAAATGTCGCTTCGCGATTGACAATGTATTATGGCAATTGAAGTGTAAACATTTTTTATCAATTCTATGACCAAATGTCGCTTTGCGATTGACAATCAATTATGGAAATGATTTTATATCAACTTTATGACCAAATGTCGCTTCGTGATTGACAATGTATTATGTCAATTGAAGTGTAAAGGTTATTTATCAATTCTATGACTAAATGTTTTTTATCAATTTTATGACTCCAAGACATGAGTACAGACGAATTGTTTAAACTGGGGTTCCCGCCTAAGTGTTAGTTATCAAGAAATTTGAGTTTCTCCTTTCTGCATTTATGATATTTAATTTCTTGATGACAAACACTTGGGTGGGTGGATGGGTCACTCCAAAGCAAGAGTACGGACAAATTGTTTAAACTAGGTTTCCCGCCCATCCCGCCCAAGTGTTCGTGATCAAGAAATTTTAATTTCTCCTTTCTGCAAGCGTTCAAAGTCTCTAAATCACAAGAAGTGATGGTGATATTTAACTTCTTGATGACGGAACACTTGGGTGGATGGGTGGATCACTCCAAAACATCTGTACGGACGGATTATTTAAATTGGGGTTCCCGCCCACCCGCCCAAGCGTTCGTGATCAAAAAATTTAAATTTCTCCTCTCTGAAAACGTTAAAAATCTTTAACAACTTTTAACGATTAAAATAAATTAAAGAACTAGAAAGAAATAAAATAATGTGATTGTCAAAAAAGTCTTAAAGCTGTAATTATATTTTTCTACAAAGTCAGAAAATATCAAAAAGTTTTTGTATCAAAATAATTTTTGCAAAAAATACATCAAAAGTGCATTATGCATTAAAATACAAACTAAACGAAAATAATTCAATTCAATTTGTAAAATTTAATATGTAAGATGTAAACATAAAAACAATATAAACTGATTAATGCATCAAATCAACAATCTCCATTACAGTGACCTTAATTACCGACTAAAAGCTAATACTCAAGAAACTTAGAATAAAGCAGTTCGATTGTATCAATCATAATAATACGCATTTTTATTATTAATTATTAATAATAAAATCACCAACAATTAGCTTTTCAGTCAAATTATATAACAATATAATTAAAACTTGTATCAATTATAAGCAAATTCAATCGCAAAATTACCTCATTTTGATTAGTCAAATTTTTGTTGATATTTCAGCAGCGGCACAATTCCATTCGCATCGCTTTAACCAACATTAATTCCAACACTATTACTAACTGTTTTTATACATTTCACACTTTGCACGATTAAAATATTGAGTAATTTTCAACAAATTTCTGCACACAAATTGGAAGCGCCATAGCTGTCAATTTGCAGTAAAATTTACTACCAACCTAAATTATTTAAAACTAAATGTTAAGATGGAAACAAATATAATTATAATAACAATTTTAATTGATAAACGTGAAAGTTATTATATTCGAAACTATTTAAATCAATTTACAAAGCAAATTTCATAAAATTGTTTGAAAAAGAACCATTTTTACTATAATCGACATAAATAATTTGTTGTTTGCAACGAATATCATTAATTTGTCATCGCCGTCTTAAAACTGTAATTAAAATGATCTACAAAGTCATAGAATTTCTTGTACCTGAAAAGTGCAATTTTTGTATCAAATTGCAATAAATGTAAAAGAATTAACAAAATTATTACCGCCCCAAAAATAATTGTATATAAAAGTGCATTAATAATATTAATTCAATTCAATTTGTAAACGAAATAAATTCAATTAAATGTAAAGATTCTATATTTAGAAATGATTTGTATTGTAGCCCAGCAATGATAAGAAAATATTTTTATTTTATATTTGGAATAAAACGCAATTGTAAAAAAAAACTCCGTCCTCTAATGCATTGCGATAAGACAACATTCGATTCGACCTTATCGCAAGAAGAATCGGATTTACAAGTGCGTAGTATTATAATAAATTTAACACAATTTACATTAAATAAATCAAAATCCACATACATTATAGCATATTGGCAATTATTTCAATTAATTATAACAATAAACAATTAGAATATATTAGCTTAGTTAATTATAGATTAAAACAATGCACATTAAAAAAATCCGGCCGACCAAGTAAAAGCTGATAAGCCGGTTCGATTTCTTTGTATCGGAACGTCCTTAAATGACCTTCCAACGCAATGTGCGTCGTTTTATTCTCAATTTAACACAAATAATATTAATAAAAATCATTTCTTACTATTTCCTCGTGTAATTAATGCGGTAATTACTCCATGATTACACTTATATTAGTTATTAAACGTTTAAATTCACTTAAGTCACTTTTATTAATTAATTTAATTTAAGTCGGAGCACAACATACGCGCACGAAGTACTAAGACGGACTGCACAGAATCTACTGCGCCGCTGTGCATAGCACAATGGCGTCACCCCACTACTCCACTTCTCAGGCCGGATTAAATTATTTTACATATCATCCCGCATCTCTTTAAATAATGCATCAATAAATAAGAACCAATTTGATATTTATACAGAAAAATCTCACCTTTCCAATGGTGTTAACGTTTACCCTCTGCGAACAATATAAAACTACCCAGTAATATAAACAACCCTTACAAAAATTTAAATAATGTTTAAATAATATAAAATTGTTATTATAATTAATAAAATTATACAAACTAATAAATTATTTTAATTTATTCATACAAATTTCTGTAACTATATTTTTAAAATAATCATAGAACTGTTGTAATAATTAATTAAGATTTTACTACAACTTTATAGCCGGACTGCTGGAAACTATTCAAACCACCTTTAAATTGTTTATAATTTATAAACATTAAAAATTGGATTGGAAACTATAATATTGATATCAGTATTGATGAATCAACTTAAATATTAAGTACAGATCATAAAGTAATTTTAGTCAATTCCAATCATCCCTTAATGTAATATTAATAGTAAAAAAACAGAAACACTAATAAAAAAATGTTTATTATATCATAATAACTTTTATTAATCTATGTTAAACAGTAAGTGGAATAATAAATCTTTTGATCACTAACACTTATGTGGTTAGTTGGGCTACATTAGAAGAAACTACTCCAACCTACAATTTGAACAGTTGTCATTAAGAAACTTGTTGTAAACTAATCGTCTGTTGTACTGCTAGCAACTTACACAAACGGTGGGTGGAATAATAATCTTTTGACCACCAACACTTGGGTGGGCGGGTGGGCCATAGTAGAAAAAGCTACCCGCGCACAATTTAAACTTGGTTCCCGCCCGCCCACCCAAGCGTTTGTTATCAAGAAACTTGTAAGCTAATCGTCTGTTGTATAGCTCTCAACTTACACAAACGGTGGGTGTAATAATGAATGAATGAATCTTTTAATCACTAACACTTGGGTGGGTGGGTTGGCCACAGAAAAAGAAGCTTCCCGCCCACAATTTAAACTTGGAGCTAAACTTGAGCAAAGTATTAAGTTTCTAATTTAAAAGTTGTGTCTTTAGCTTAAATAAAATCAAAGCTACTTTTTACATTAACTCAATTAAAATTCAATCAAATCAAAAATTACTTTTTTTTAAATTCAATTTTGGGTAACTTATTATAATAAGATATGATTAAGCTAGGTTTGAGCAAAGTATTAAGTTTTCAGTTTAAAAGTTCTGTCCTCAGCAACAATAAAATAAAGCTATTTCTTTTACAGCATTTTCACAAACATTCATCAAACAATTAAAAAAAAATACTCTATAATATTCTATAAAATCAATTTTGAATTATTCATCATAATTAATCATGATTGAGCTAAATTTGAGCAAAGTATCAAGTTTCTAGTTTAAAAATTATATCCTCAGCATCAATAAAATCAAAGATACTTTTTTACAGTAATTTCACAAAAATTTCAAACAAATTAAAAAAATACTCTATAAATTCAATTTTGAGTAACTTATCATAATAAGTAATGATTAAGCTAGGTTTGAGCAAAATATTGAGTTTCCAGTTTTAAATTTGTGTCCTCAGCATCAATGAAATCAAAGCTAGTTTTGCACAATAATTTCACTAAAATTCGAACAAATAAAAAAAATACTTCAAATTTTATAAATTCAATTTTGAGTAACTCATGATAATAAATTATGATTGAAGTAGATTTGAGCAAAATAATGAGTTTTTAGTTCCAAAATAATGTCCTCAGCATCAATAAAACCTAAGCTACTTTTTTCAGTAATTTCACTAAAATTCAAGCAAATCAAAAAAATACTCTAAATTTTATAAAATCAATTTTGAGTAATTCAACAAACTTAGTCACGATTAAGCTAAATTTGAACAAAGTATTTAGTTTTTAGTTTAAAAATTGTGTCCTCAGCATCATAAATATGAAAGATACTTTTATACAATAATTTTAATAAAATTCAAACAAATCAAAAAAATATTCAAAATGTTAAAAATTTAATTTTAAGTAACTCATCATAATTAGTCATAATTGAGCTAGGTTTGAGCAAAGTATAAAGTTTTTAGTTTACAAATTGTGTCCTTAGCATCGATAAAATCAAAGATACTTTTTTACAATTATTTTACAAAAATTCCAACAAATCAAAAAGTACTCTAGCAACTTACACAAACGGTGAGTGGAATAATAATCTTTTGATCACTAACACTTGGGTAGGTGGGTGGGCCATAGTAGAAAAAGCTACCCGCGCACAATTTAAACTTGGTTCCCGCCCGCCCACCCAAGCGTTTGTCATCAAAAAACTTGTTGTACGCCAATCGTCTGTTGTTTTGCTAGTAAAATAATAAATTTTTTGACCTTCAATACTTGGGTGGGTGAGTTAAACTTGGAGCTAAATTTGAGCAAAGTATTAAATTTCTAGTTTAAAAATTGTGTCCTCAAAATCAATAAAATCAAAGCTACATTATTGCAGTAATTTCACTAAAATTTAAACAAATAAAAAAAAAATTAAAAATTCAATTTTGAGTAACTCATCATAATTAGTCCCGATTATGCTAGGTTTGAGCAAAGTATTGAGTTTTTAGTTTACAAATTGTGTCCTCAGCATCAATAAAACCAAAACTACCTTTTTATAGTAATTTCACAAAAAATCAAAAAATACTCTTAATTCTATAAATTTTATTTTAAGTATTTCATCATAGTTAGTCATAACTGAACTAGATTTGAGCAAAGTATTAATAAAATTAAAACTACTGTCCCGCAATCATTGAATATAGCAACTCGCCCACCTCCCAACTGTTTGTGATCAAGAAATTGATTCACAAACACTTAAGTGGGTGGGCGGGAACTAAAGTTGAAATTACTGTCGCGTATCCATTGAATTTAGTGCCCCTCCCACACACCCAATTGTTTGTAATCAAGAAATTGGATCAAAAACACTTAGGTGGGTGAGCGGGAACTAAAATTGAATTTACTATCGTGCAACCATTGAATTTAGTGCCCCTCCCACCCACCCAATTGTTTGTAATCAAGAATATAAATCAAAAACACTAGAGTGGGTGGGCGGAAACTAAAGTTGAAATTACTGTCCCACAATCATTAAACTTAATGATTGATTCAGAAACATTTGAGTGGATGAGCGGAAATTTCAGTTGCACCTACTGCTTTGTAACCAATGATTTGTGTCCCCCGCCTGCCCACCCAATCAAGAAATTTAATCACAAAAACTTAGGTGAGTGGGCGGAAACATCAGTTGCAACTACTGTCTTGTAACCAATAAACTGTGTTCCCCGCCCGCTCACCAAATCAATAAAAATTAATCACAAACACTTGGGTAGGTGGGCAGGAACTAATATTGAAACTACTTTCGCACAGTTATTAAACTTAGTGCCCCGCCCCACCCAACTGTTCAAAAAATTAATTCACAAACACTTGGGTGAGTGAACGGGAATTTCAGTTGCACCTACTGCCTTGTAACCAATAATTTGTGTCCTTCGCTCACCCACCCAATCAAAAAATGTAATCACAAACACCTGGGTGGGTGAGCAGGAACTAGGAAGTTGAAACTGCAGTCCCGCAATCATTGAACTGAGTGCCCCGCCCACCCACCCAATTGTTTGTGATCAAGAAATTGTATCATCATCATAATTAGTCATTATTGAACTAAATTTGAGAAAAGTATTAGAATTCTAATTTAAATTGCGTCTTGAGCATCAGTAAAATCAACAACAATTTTAATAACACTTTTTCTTCACAAAGGAAATGTATATAAACCCCAAATTCATCAACAAAGACCTCTTCAAATCATCCATGATCGATTACCTATCCACTTTCCTATACTACCAGCTACAATGTAAAGAAATTTGGCTTGTAATATCAATAGGTAATTTCTAACCCAATTCAAACCAACAAATAACTAAAGCCTCAATTACAGATTACCTAATACTGAACAGGATGTACTAGATTTTATCAGCGCATACTATAAAGATAGCGTGCACGCTTATATAGAAATTAAGGTAAAAGAATTCGATACAAATTGCAAATCAAGATTTGAAAAATATTATCAAAAAAGTTGAAGAAAAATTCAGAAATAATCACAACAAATTGAAGCCATTGCATGGGTACATTCATAACAAACATTTATTGGATGAATTAGATGCGGAAATGGTTGCACTTAATATTCAAGTTGGTGAATACCAAGAATTGCTTGATAAAACCTATAAGGATTTCAGGGTCAAAGTTAATCAAAATGTAGAAGCTTTCAATTTGCAATCAATAAGCATTTAAAACAAAACCTGGATAGTTATATTAAATTTGTTGTCAATGATGAACAATTTTTGAATTAAATTAATGATAGAATTGATTACTTTAATTAACATTTTGGCTGGAAATATGATTGATGAAAATTTCGATATATATCTAGCGTTTCCTCAACAACACAAATAAATTAAATAATTAGAACAATGCAAATTATAAATTATCGTCACCAGTATTTTTACAAAAGCACAAAAAAATTGATAAAAGTTGTTATTCTTTTTGATTTAAAATAATTGTTTGCGTAATTTGAGTTTAAAATTAAACTTTTATAGTAATCAAATATTTTATGACAACAAAAGTGAATCACTCTGTATAATAATGCTGTAGCCGTAGCCACAGAAATGTTTATAACAAAGCTAGTTATTTTTTTTTGTAGAAGCCAAACAAATTTATGTTTATTTGCTAGATTATGCATAATAATAAAAATTTACTCAAAATTTATAATTAATATAATATTTTAGAGTTAATTTATAATAAAAAAACATCAATGTAGGCAACCAAACTTGTGTCTAGTTCCAGCTACACATATTATTGTGAATGCAGCTACACGATAATACTAATTTGAATCAATCGTCCATACACATTCGATTTGCAACTTGTATGCCTACGGTGGGTGAAGTCTCTAAAGAATTTCTGTAGTAGTTTCTGAAATATTTTTTAATGTTTGAGTTTTATAGTCTATAGACCCAACCCATTATAAGAAACTTCAAATAATTTATGGCCAGCTATAGCTAATACATAACTCAGTATTAAACGTATTTTATACGGTATAATAAATTTTTTGTAATTCAGAATACCGCATTTTTGCAAATATTTTTGTAGCCGCACCAAATTAGCATTGTATCTATTTTCATACATTTTTACATTACATAAAGACAATATTAACTGATTAATGCAACAAATTAAGAATATCCATTACAGTGACCTTCATTACAGACTAAAAGCTAATTCTTAAGAAATTTAGTATAAAGCAGTTATCGTATCAATCATAATAATTCGCATTTTATTTCATTTATAATATAAATCAATAATATATTTAAATTTAAAAAATATAAAGTTCTATTGTGAGAAGAAATAATACTATTTGTTCTAAATTTAGATTATTACGATGCAAATTAAAAAAATCCGGCCGAGCTAGCAAGAGAACTGATAAGCCGGTTCGATTTCGTTGTATCGGAACGTCCTTTTGACTTGCAATACAATTTGCGTCGTTTTATTCTAAATTTAACACAAATAATATTAATAAAAATCATTTCTTACTATTTTCCCGTGTAACCAATGCAACTATTACTCCATAAACACATTTATATTGATTATTAAATGGTTTAATTCACTACTGTTCATAATTTAAGTCACTTTTATTAATTAATTTAGTTTAAGCCGGAGCACAACACACGCGTACGATGTACTAAGACGGACTGCACGAAATCTACTGCGCCGTCGTGCACAGCAAGATGGCGTCACCCCACTACACCACTTCCCAGGCCGGATTAAAGTATTTTACATACCATCCCGCATTTATTTAAATAATACATTAATAATTAAAAACAAATATGATCCCCATACAGAAAAATCTCACTTTTTCAATGGTGTAAACGCATACCCTCTGCGACCAATATAAAGCAATCCTGTAATTCTTTTAAAAAACAGCAGACTGTTTCAAGAATTCTGGGGAGAACAATTATTACCAACAGACAAACAACGCAGAGATAAAGACACACAACACTACAAATCCATTTGAGGAGGATTTCAGCTTTGCTCGAGGGGGGGAATGTACCCATATTCCCGTAAATATGCACTTTGTGCCAGATAGATTAATGCAGACTAGGCTAGTTGCGGAAAAAGAAACTGTTGAGGCAAATAGGGCTTGATGAAAAAGATCAAACAAATCAAAATAAAGTGTATAGAAGCAAAAATCCGCAAAAAAAACAGGTTACTCTAAATAATTAGACAAAAAAGTTACTGTTAATACAAAAAAAAAGATCAAGGGTGGGCAGGAACACTTTATCACACTACCGGCCAAGGATTCTAAAACTGTGTTCCCGCCCACCCGCCCAAGTGTTTGTTATCATGATTTTTTTTTTTATTACGTCATCTCACTTCTAACTTAATGACATCTGTCATGTTTGTTAACAGCAGAAACGCGGTAGGTGGTAGTAACTTCTAGTTTTTGTATGACAAATACAAGGGCGGGTGGGCGGGAACACAGTATCAAACTACCGGCCTAGTATTCTAAAACTGTGTTCCCGCTCACCCACCCAAGTGTTTGTTATCAAGAAATTTATTACGTCATCTCTTTTCTAACTTAATAATGACATCTGTCAAACACTATGTCATGTTTGTTAGCAGCAGGAACGCTGTAGGTGGTAGTAACTTCTAGTTCTTGTATGACAAACACTTGGGCGGGTGGGCGGGAACACAATATCAAATTGCCTGTGTTCCCGCACCCACCCAAGTGTTTGTTATCAAAAACTTTATTACGTCATTTCTCTTTTGTAAATTAATACGAGCTGTCAGACACTCTGTCAGACACTCTGTCAGACACTCTGTCATATTTGCTAGCTGCAGGAACGCGGTAGGTAGTAGTAACTTCTAGTTCTTGTATGACAAATACTTGGGCGGGTGGGCGGAAACACAATATCAAATTACCGGCCCAATATTCTAAAACTGTGTTCCCGCCCACCCACCCAAGTATTTGTTATCAAGAAATTTATTATGTAATTTTTCTTTAGTAACTTATTGACATCTGTCAGACACTCTGTCATGTTTGTTAGCTGCAGAAACGCAGTAGGTGGTAGTTACTTCTAGTTCTTGTATGTCAAATACTTGGGCGGGTGGGCGGGAACACAATATCAAATTACCGGCCCAGTATTCTAAAACTGTGTTCCCGCCCACCCGCCCAAGTGTTTGTTATCAAGAATTTTATTACGTCATCTCTATTCTAACTTAATGACATCTGTCAAACACTTTGACATGTTTGTTAGCTGCAGGATCGCAGTAGGTGCTAGTAACTTCCAGTTTCTGTATAACAAACACTTGGGCGGGTGAGTGAAAACACAATATCAAACTACCGGCCCAATATTCTAAAACTGTATTCCCGCCCACCTAAATTGTCCAAAATGGAACAAAGTTTGCAAAAATTTGTACAAAGGTATTAAAAACGCTCACAAACTTACAAAAAATCAAGAATTTTACTTCAATGTTTGTTAGTTGACTAAAATATGTTCCCAAGTTGTCAAAAATGTATCAAGGTTTTCAAGAACATGTTCAAGATGTCAAAATGTTCACAAACAAAAATATCATAAAGTGTTTCTCAAGTCAAACTATTCAAACTTACAAACAAAAATCAAGAATGTTAAACAGTTGACAAAACATGTTCTCAAGTTGTCAAAAATAAGTCAAGGTTGTCAAAAACATGTTCAGAGATGTCAAAAATATTTTTAACAAGCCAAAACAAAATCAAAATCAAAATTGTTACTTAATTAGTTTGCAAATTGTAAAAAATGTGCCAGAGTTCTGAAGAACATCTTTTATAAAATCTTTATTTTTTAATAAAAAAATGTCAAACGTGTTCCAGACTGACAGACTTCTTCATTATTTGTCATGAATTAAGCTATCATGTTCACAAACTAGGAAACATAGTATGATAATGTTTCGGAGATAAGAAAAAACATCCCAAAGGTGTCAAAATATTGCAGTTAATGATTAACAATGTTCCCGAATTTTTAAACAAAAGTCTGAGTTTTCAAACATGTATCCAAATTGTCAAAAAGTGTAAAACATGATAAAATCATGTCAAAATGTTCATTATTTAACAAACAATTTTTCCGATTGTGTATTATTTGCCTTTAAAGACTGATTATGTTTTCAAAATATGCAGCCTATAGCATCAAACCCATAACTCAGTATTAAACGTATTTTAAAAATATAATAAAACTTTTGTAATTACCTTCTCTATTTTTGCAAATATTTTTGCAACTGCACCAAATCTACTCATTATAGCGGTGATTAGCATTGAAACTATCACTATTATTAACAGTTTTCATTAATTTTTACAGTACATAAAGACAATATTGATTGGTTAATGCAGCAAATCAACAACCTCCATTACAGTAACCTTCATTACCGACTAAAAAGTAATACTCAAAAAAATTAGAATAAAGCAGTTATCGTATCAATCATAATAATACGCATTTTTATTATTAATTATTAATAATAAGATCAACTATTAGCTTTTCAGCCAAATTATATAACAATATAATTAAAACTTGTATCAATTATAAGTAAATTCAATAGCAAAATTACCTCATTTTGATCAGTCAAATTTTCGCTGATATTTCAGCAGCGGCATGAATTCCATTCGTATCGCTTCAACTAACATTAGGTCGCTTCAACTAACACTATCACTAACTGTTTTTATACATTTCACACTTTACACGATTAAAATATTGAGTAATTTTCAACAAATTTCTGCACACAAATTAGAACCGCCATAGCTGTCAATTTGCAGTAAAATTTACTACCAACCTAAATTAATTAAAACTAAATGTTAAAATGGAAACAAATATAATTATAATAACAATTTTAATTGAAAAACGTGAAAGCTTTTATATTCAAAACTATTTAAATCAATTTACAAAGCCAATTTTATAAAATTCTTTGAAAAAGAACCATTTTTACTATAATCGACATAAATAATTTGTTGTTTGCAACGAATATCATTAATTTGTCATCGCCGTCTTAAAACTGTAATTAAATTGATCTACAAAGTCATAGAATTTCTTGTACCTGAAAAGTGCAATTTTTGTATCAAATTGCAATAAATGTAAAAAGAAAAGAATTAACAAATTGTAAATAAAAGTGCATTAATAATATTAATTCAATTCAATTTGTAAACGAAATAAATTCAATTAGATGAAAACATTCTATTTTTAGAAATGATTTGTATTGTAGCCCAGAAATGATAAGAAAATATTTTTATTTTATATTTGGAATAAAACGCAATTGTAAAAAAAACTCCGTCCTCTAATGCATTGCGATAAGCAACATTCGATTCGACCTTATCGCAAGAAGAATCGGATTTACAAGTGCGCCGTATTATAATAAATTTAACACAAATTTCATTAAATAAAACAAATTCTACTTATATTATAGCATATTGGAAATTGTTTTAATTAATTATAACAATAAATAATCGCAATATAACAAAATCATAGAAAGATTTACGAAGAGATTTAATTAAAATAAAAAGTGATGCAACTTAGCACTTACAATCGCGAAGCGACACCGTCCACTAAAAATGAGTTAAATTGGTTCACAATTAATCGCGAAGAGACTCAAGACAAAAAACCTTAACCTTAATTAAATCAATTTATAATAAAAAGTGAAGCGAATTAAAATTGGTTCACGATTAATTGCAAAGCGACTCATGACTAAAAACCTTAAAATGAATTGGACCACTCTTTGCGAATGTCATTTATCACTAAATTAGAAGAAATAGGTGACAAATTCAATCTTTTAATAATTAACACTTTGGTTAGTATGCAAAGCACTTATTTCATTAAAAGTGGGCGGGTAGTTTCTGCTAAAGGTTCCCGCCAGCCCTCCCAAGTGTTTGTTATCAAGAAATAAGAGTTTACCCTTTTTGCTAGTGTCATTTGTCACTAAATTAGAAGAAATGGGTGACAGAATCGATTCTTAGGTGAGCGGGCAAAGCATTCATTTTATTGAAACTGAGCGAGTAGTTTCTACTGAGGTTCCCGCCCACCTATCTATTTTTAGTAAATATAGTCAAAAATATTTCTTATCAAAAACCGGATTCAATACAATAAAACTTATTCCTTCTATTTTAGGCCGGATTTTTTACATTTTTGACCAGTTTATGACCGGATTTATGCATTTTTAATTAATTTGCTCAAAGTTTCATAATATTTTGACGCAGCAACAGTTATTTCTTACTTCTTAAGCCGGATTTTTATTGATTTTTTACCGAATTTTAGTTTCCAACCCAAATTATCGTATTTTTGGTAAATTTAAGATAAAATTTTTGTATTTTTAATCAATCTTGTCAGAATTTTGTATTGTTAAGTCCAAATTTTGATAGAACAAGACTTCTTATTAACATTATAAAACCGGATATTTGCTTTTTTGATTAATTGATGACAGTTTTTGTCTACTTTCTTATGTTTTCAGTTAATTTAAGATTTTTGTATTTTTAGCAAATCTTACCAACATTTTAATTTAACAGACCAAATTTTCAACATAATAAAGCTTATTTTTGACATTATAGGCCAAATTGTTGCTTTTTTAGTCAATTTTGTCAAATTTTATTTTATTAAAGACCAAATTTCAAGCTTATTTGTTACAAATTTGGCCAAATTTTTGCTTTATTAGCCAATTTTTAGCCGGATTTTTGTGTTTTTGACTATAAATTTGTGTTTTTAATTAGGCCGAATCATTTTTTTGATCAAATATAGCCAAATTTTTGTTTTTTTTTTGTTACTTTGTAGCCGGATTTTAGTATTTTTAATCTATCCTAGGTCGGATAGTTTTTTAAGTAGGATTTTTGTGTTTAGTTTTTACTTACCAAGCCGGATTTTTGTGATTTCAAATCATTTTTGGCCGGATTTTTGTATTACCAACCAGATAATTGTGTTTTTAATGATTTTAAAGCCAAACTTTTGAATTTTCAATCAATTTTGTCAAAGTTTTATATTATTTAAGGGCGGATTTTTGTATTTTTGTATTTTTGCTCTAACTTTTATGATTTTGATCAATTTAAGACCGGATTTTTGTATTTACCATATATAGAGTTCAAGTGTTTGTCATCAAGGGATTGAATATGACCAGCTCCTTTGACATAGAGGCTTTTAACGCTCAAAGAAAAGAAAAACTTTCAATTTCTTAATAACTAACAATTGGACGGGTTGTTCTGGAGTGACCAACCCACCCGCCCAAGTGTTTGTCATCAAGGAATTGGATATTACCATCACCTCTTGTCCCTGAGCTGTCATAAAGGTTAAAAAATGTTTGTAAACTGTCATCAAACGTTCTTGAAACGTCATAAAATGTTTTTAGACTAGTTAATCGCAAAGCGACATTTGTTGTCGGAAAGTAACTAAACCGGCTCAAACTTTATAAGAAAGTAAATTATTTTATTTAGAACTTTAGAAAATTTCTGAACCAATTTAGAATCAATCGCGAAGCGACAAAATATTATAGAAATTTGGAAATATATTTGAGGTTAATTGCAAAGAGACATTTGTTGTCGGGAGGTAACTTAACAGAGTCAAACTTTATGAGAAAGTAAATTACGTTATATCATAAAACATCATAAAATGTCCGTGAACTGTTGTAAAATGTTCCTGGCCGGTCATAAAATGTTTGTGAGATATTATAAATATCATAAAACGTCCGTGAACTGTCCGAAACGTTATAAAATGTTTGTTAAGTGTTGTGAACAATCAATAATTGTTTTTGAGTTATCATAAATGTAATAAAATGTTTCAAAACTATCATGAAATAAATGTCATCAATGTTCTAGAACTGTCATAAACATCACAAAATATTCGTTAATCGATTGTTTAGACTTTTAATTTTAACATAGGCAACCAACAATTCTTGTGTGTGTGAAAGCAGCAGCTTTGTAAAAGCCAGTGGCGTAACTATAAATTATTTTTTGAGTGAGAATAAAAATTTAAATCAATTATGTTTATTATGTTGGTATTATTTAATTGAATAATCAATTAAATAAAGAAATTTAAACAGAAAAAAAATGATAATATTGCAATGGATTGGTTTCGTTTTACATCAAATTCTATGTCAATACTAAAAAAGTTTATAATTACACAATAAAAATATTTAAAAATGTTAACTTTTGATGTAATGACGCCTGCTCACCATGCCGAGGTACCAATCCTTAAGCAGGGGAAGGATCGGAAACAAAGGATTGTAAGGTTTGATACACAAAAGGATCCCAACCCTATCGCGACGCATTTTGGGATGGAGCATGATAACGGACCATGGTCACTTTACTAAAATATAAAAAACCGGCCAACCCACTTGTGCGCATATAAAAACCGAACAAAAGTCGGACCAACCTTAAATCTTGAATTAGAGATGAGATGCAACGAGGCACCCGGCTTCTGGGCGCCCTTCAATGCCGGACCTACCTTTGACTTGCGTAAAGCTGAGGATTGAAGTTCACTGGTTTCCTGCTTCCCCCTCTATTGGTTGCACTTTCTATTAATAGACCACGGAGTTTAATTATTTGTTTGCACCTACATATACCTAAAAGAAAATCTAACCTGTGCCATCAAGGTCGAACCACCTATAGCACAGAGGAAGGTGTCCCTGTGCATGAGGGGTTTACCCTTTTTTAGATCGAACGCTGATAGCATTACATTTTCAAAAGATTGACCCAATCTTTAAAATGCAAAGCGTCGTCCGAAATGATGGGGATTCAGTATGCCGGCCTCAACTCTTACACTAGATCCGATTTTAAAAAACCTGGTCAGGTTAAAAATCATCACTAATGTGATGAGGTTGGGTCATACTTCCAACCTATAATAGCACCCACACCCTACCCTGTTCCTGCACTACAAATACGACCCTCAAGCTCACTCCATTTGAGGGGGGAAGCTATTTATGATGCAGGGTAACTCACGCATGGTTTGATCAACACTTTCCTTTAAAATTTGTTAAATTAAAGGATCATGATGTAACTAACAATGCGTTTTAGTGATTCTAATAGTAAATGCTGTAAATATTATTCAGCATTTAATGAAAGCAAACCCAAAATTATCGCAATTTAATAACAAAATCTAACCTGTGCCATCAAGGTCGAACCACCTATAGCACAGAGGAAGGTGTCCCTGTGCATGAGGGATTTACCCTTTTTTAGATCGAATGCTGATAGCATTACATTTTCAAAAGATTGACCCAATCTTTAAACTGCAAAACGTCATCCAAAATGATGGGGACTCAGTATGCCGGCCTCAACTCTTACACTAGATCCGATTTTAAAAAACCTGGTCAGGTTAAAAATCATCACTAATGTGATGAGGTTGGGCCATACTTCCAACTTATAATTTAACCCACACCCAATTAGTAAGTTTGAATTTAAATGTTTATTATTTTCAATGTTTTGTAATAGTTGTAAATTTGTAATTATTGTAAGAAATATTGTTATAAGATCCTGTGAGTCGATTCTGTAAGTTGACTCTGTACCTGTAAGTCTAACCTGTGCCATCAAGGTCGAACCACCTATAGACCAGAGGAAGGTGTCCCTGAGCATGAGGGGTTTACCCTTTTTTAGATCGAATGCTGATAGCATTACATTTTCAAAAGATTGACCTAATCTTTAAAATGCAATGCGTCATCCGAAATGATGGGGGACTCAGTATGCCGGCCTCAACTCTTACACTAGATCCGATTTTAAAAGCCTGGTCAGGCTAAAAATCATCACTAATGTGATGAGGTTGGGTCATACTTCCAACCTAAATACCACCCATACCCAGTCTTGTAGATTAAACCTGAAAATCAAACCTGTGCCATCAAGGTCGAACCACCTATAGAACAGAGGAAGGTGTCCCTGTGCATGAGGGGTTTACCCTTTTTTAGATCGAACGCTGATAGCAGTACATTTTCAAAAGATTGACCCAATCTTTAAAATGCAATGCGTCGTCCAAAATGATGGGGACTCAGTATGCCGGCCTCAACTCTTACACTAGATCCGATTTTAAAAGCCTGGTCAGGCTAAAAATCATCACTAATGTGATGAGGTTGGGTCATACTTCCAACCTAAATACCACCCATACCCAGTCTTGTAGATTAAACCTGAAAATCAAACCTGTGCCATCAAGGTCGAACCACCTATAGAACAGAGGAAGGTGTCCCTGTGCATGAGGGGTTTACCCTTTTTTAGATCGAACGCTGATAGCAGTACATTTTCAAAAGATTGACCCAATCTTTAAAATGCAATGCGTCGTCCAAAATGATGGGGACTCAGTATGCCGGCCTCAACTCTTACACTAGATCAGATTTTAAAAAGCCTGGTCAGGCTAAAAATCATCACTAATGTGATGAGGTTGGGTCATACTTCCAACCTATAATACCACCCATACCCAATCTTGTAGATCTAACCTGAAAATCTAACCTGTGCCATCAAGATAGAACCCCATATCAGGGAATTGCGGCCCTGTGCAAGTGGAGTTTACCCTTTTTAGATCAAACGCTGATAGCATGCATTTTCAAAAGATGGACCCAATCTTTAAAATGCAATGCGTCGTCTGAAATGATGGGGACTCAGTATGGCCAACCTCAACATTACAATAGATCCGGTTTTTCTAAAACCTGGTCAGGCTTACAAATCATCACTACTGTGATGAGGTTGGTCATACTTCAAACTTATCATAGCACCCACACCCAATTAGTAAGTTTTAATTTAAATATTTATTGTTTTCAATATAGTTTGTAATAGTTGTAAATTTGTAATTATTGTAAAATGAAGATTTTTGTAATAAAAATATTATTATAAGATTCTTGAAGTCTAACCTGTGCCATCAAGGTCGAACCTCCTATAGACCAGAGGAAGGTGTCCCTGAGCATGAGGGGTTTACCCTTTTTTAGATCGAACGCTGATAGCATTGCATTTTCAAAAGATTGACCCAATCTTTAAAATGCAATGCGTCGTCCAAAATGATGGGGACTCAGTATGCCGGCCTCAACTCTTACATTAGATCCGATTTTAAATAGCCTGGTCAGGCTAAAAATCATCACTAATGTGATGAGGTTGGGTCATACTTCCAACCTATAATACCACCCACATCCGATCCTGTAAATCTAACGTGAAAGTCTAACCTGTGCCATCAAGGTCGAACCACCTATAGAACAGAGGAAGGTGTCCCTGTGCATGAGGGGTTTACCCTTTTTTAGATCGAACGCTGATAGCAGTACATTTTCAAAAGATTGACCCAATCTTTAAAATGCAATGCGTCGTCCAAAATGATGGGGACTCAGTATGCCGGCCTCAACTCTTACACTAGATCCAATTTTAAAAGCCTGGTCAGGCTAAAAATCATCACTAATGTGATGAGGTTGGGTCATACTTCCAACCTATAATACCACCCATACCTAATCTTGTAGATCTAAGCTGAAAATCTAACCTGTGCCATCAAGATAGAACCCCATATCAGGGAATTGTGGCCCTGTGCAAGTGGAGTCTACCCTTTTTAGATCAAACGCTGATAGCATGCATTTTCAAAAGATAGACCCAATCTTTAAAATGCAATGCGTCGTCTGAAATGATGGGGACTCAGTATGGCCAACCTCAACATTACAATAGATCCGGTTTTTCTAAAACCTGGTCAGGCTTACAAATCTTCACTACTGTGATGAGATTGGTCATACTTCAAACCTATAATAGCCCACAAAAATTTGCTAAATTGAAGGATCGTGATGTAACTAATAACGCGTTTTATAGTTTTGCTGCAAATATTAAGAAATAAATGTGATGAATGAGTTTTAAAGAAAGTAACTCTAAAATTATTGCGATAAAAACCTGAAACGATGTAGGGGCAAACAAATGTAATGTAATAACAAAATTTGAAAAAATCCAATCATTTTTTTGAAACACATTTATAATTTTGAAATTTTGAAAAACACCTATGCTGCTTATATAAGGCTAACTCTAACCACTAATTACTACAAACAAGTACACAATAACAACAATTTTACTAATACTAAACTAATATCAAAACTAATACCAAAACTAAACTAATACCAAAACTAAACTAAAACCAAAACTAATACTACACTAATGTACTACTAATACCAAAATTTAACCTTATTTTAAGCAGCATAGACAAACGAAACATTTTATTTATTAAAATTATTAATTTATGATTGGATTGATTCAAAACTCGATTGATCAACTCAATCATTGAATGCAAACAAACGTCCGCTAATGGTCAAGCACTAATTTATAAATATGTTTAATCCTATCCTCTTCTAACACTTTTAATTTAGGTTTAATTAATTACACAACAAAGTAGGTCCGACCGCACTACCTACTATTACGAATGAATAACGAGTTTGCGACGCGATGGACGTATAATGTTCGTATATCCGTTTAGCGATGAATTTGTAATGGAAATTCATGAAAGCTTCCGTCGCACTGTGCTGCTAGAATTATCTGAAACAAAGAAATAAGTATTAGAAAATTGAATAATTTCTTGTATTTATTTTTGCTTTATATTCACGATCAGTGGCGTAGCAAGGATTTCAAAATTAGATTCAGAAAATCAAAAATATAATTTATGATTTTTTGAAAATTTTGTATTTTTTATATATTTTTTTTAATCAGTTTTTTAGAGTATTTAAAAAGAGCTAAGAAACATTTTTCAAACATGTTTGAAGCACTTAAATATTTTTCATTTGTTTTTGCCAGATTTGTGTACAAGCTTAGAATAATCTATAATATTTTTAAAAAGTTTTGGACAAACCTAGAATGAACTAACTTTCTTCAAACTTTTAATCAAATCTGAAGAAAATATGACATCTTTTAAAACTTTTGGACAACTATTTTTCAACAATTTTAATGAAAGCTATAATATTTACAAAATTATTTAAAAAAATCTTAACTACACTTTTGGAAAAACATGTTTCAACAGACTTAGTTTAACCTAGAATAAGTTATAATCTTTTTCAAATCTTTTGGGCAAATATAGAATAATTTAGAATTGTTTTCAAAAGTTTTGGACAAACTTAGAATAAGCTATTATTTTTTTGAGTTTTGAACTAACCTAACCAAGAATAAGCTATACCAACATTTCAACTTTTGCAAAAGTTTTGGACAAACCTAGAACAAGCTATGACTTCTTTCAAAACTTTTAGACAATCTATAACATTTTTGAATATATTTAGAATAAGCTTCGAAAACTTTTGGACAAATTATAACATTTTTAACAATTTTGGTTAAACCTAAAATAATCAATTTTTTTTAATTTTAGACAAGTTTATAATATTTTATAACCTTTTTTAATAGTTTTAGAGAAACCTAAAATAAGTTATGACATATTTCCACTGATTTGGTTTAACCTACACAATAAATTACAATTTTCTTCAACTTTAATCTAGAACTTTTCCAGAATAAGATATAATTTTTTATAAAAATTTTGGACAAACTTAGAATGAGCAATTTCTTTCTCAAAATTTTTGAACAAACTTTGAATAAGCTATGATAACTTTTTAACACTTTAAAATTAAGCTATAACTTTTGTTTTAACTTTGGACAAACTTAAAAAGAGTTACAAACCTTTCAAAACCTACACCTAGAATAAACTTCTTTAACATTTTTGATAATTTATAGCTTGTAAACGGAGTTACTGATAGTCCTGCACTTCTCTATGAGTTACCATTTTATGTAAATATGTGTGTAGTTAGTACAAGAAGTAATAATATGTTTCGCCAACCAAATTCTACTTCCAATTACCACAGTTATAGTCCACTGAATAGGTGTACTAGATACTGTAATCAACTAAACCAATTTAGTAAATTTATTATTACAGGATCATCATTAAGTGATTTTAAGATGAAATTAAATGTTGTAAATGTAAATAATTGTATTTAAGTGTCATGCTTGTTAGTTATATTTATTTTTATATATTATTGTAATTACCTACTACAACTATGTAAATTATTGTAAATGTACTTGTTTCTAAAAAAGGTGAAACCGTCAATAAATATTATTATTATAACATTTTTCAATAATTTCGACTCACTCTAGAATGTGTTATAACTTTATAGACAACTCTAGAATAATCTATAATTTATTTAAAAAAAAAATATTTAAAGTTTTTTTTTATAATTTTAGTTAAAAGTTAGAAGCTTTAACCTTTTTCAAATCTTTTGGACAAGCGTGGAATGATTTATAACGTTTTTTTTAAAGTTTTGGACAAATCTAGAATAAGCTATGACATTTTTTAAAAAATTTCAACTTAATCATGTTATAAGTTTTGTTTCAAAAATGTTAAACAAGCCTAAAATGATTTATAACCTTTTTCAAAAATGTTGGTTAAACCTAGAATGAGCTATGACATCTTTCAAAACTTCTGGACAACTTATAACATTTTTAACAATTTTGGTTAAACCTAAAACGAGTTATAACAGTTTTCAATCATTTTGTTTTAACCTAAAATAACTTTCAAATCTTTCCAAAAACTTTGAATGAACTATAACATCATTCATAACTTTTGGACAACTTAAAACATTTTTCAACAATTTTAGTTAAACTTAGAATAAGCTTCAACCTTTTTCAAATCTTTTGAACCATTCTTAAATGAATGAATTTATAACGTTTTTCAAAAGTTTTGGTCAAATCTAAAATTTTTTTAAACTTTTACACAAACTAACATAATTCAACATTTTTGGACAAGCCCAGAATGATTTATAATCTTTTTCAAAAATATTGGACAAACCTGAAACGAGGTATGACATTTTCAAAACTTTTGGGCAACATATAAAATTTATAACAATTTTGGTTTAACCTAAAATGAAATAACTTTTTCCTAAAGCTTTTGGACAAGGCCAGAATAAGGTATAACCTTTTTTCAAAGTTTTGAACCAAATTAAGAATGACCTATAACATTTTTCAAGAATTTTGGTTTAAACAATCCTAAAAAAAAGAATTATAACTTTTTTCACAACCTTAGTTTCTTGATAACAAACACTTGGGCGGGTGAGCAAAAACACTGTATCCTACCGGCCCAATACTTTTAAACTGTGTTGCCGCCCACCCACCCAAGTGATAGTTAACAAACAATTTGTTAGTTTTCCCACCTCTGACGTATGAGTGGCAACTGCCATTCAATCAGTACAAATTAAAAACAGTAGAAACGCAACAAGTGTGAGAATAAGCAAATTTCTTGATAACAAACGCTTGGGCGGGTGGGCGAGAACACTTTATCAAACCACCGGCTCAATATTTTAAAACTGTGCTCCCGCCCACCCGCCCAAGTGTTAGTTATCAAGAAATCTGTTATTGTACCCACCTCTGACGTATAAGTGACAACTGTCATTTAATCTATCATATTAAAAACAGCAGAAACGCAACAAGTGTGAGAATAAGCAAATTTCTTGATAACAAACGCTTGGGCGGGTGGGCGGGAACACTTTATCAAACCACCGGCTCAATATTTTAAAACTGTGCTCCCGCCCACCCGCCCAAGTGTTAGTTATCAAAAAATTGTTATTGTACCCACCTCTGACGTATAAGTGACAACTGTCATTTAATCTATCATATTAAAAACAGCAGAAACGCAACAAGTGTGAGAATAAGCAAATTTCTTGATAACAAACGCTTGGGCGGGTGGGCGGGAACACTTTATCAAACCACCGGCTCAATATTTTAAAACTGTGCTCCCGCCCACCCGCCCAAGTCTTAGTTATCAAAAAATTGTTATTGCACCCACCTCTGACGTATTAGTGACAACTTTATTCAATCTGTCACATTAAAAACAGCAGAAACGCAACAAGTGTGAGAATAAGCAAATTTCTTGATAACAAACGCTTGGGCGGGTGGGCGGGTACAATTTTTCAAACCTTCGGCTCAATATTTTAAAACTGTGTTCTCGCCCACCCGCCCAAGTGTTAGTTATCAAACAATTTGTTAATTTGCATACCTCTGACGTATTAGTGGCAACTGTCATTTAATTTGTCTCATTAAAAACAGCAGAAACGCAACAAGTGTGAGAATAAGCAAATTTCTTGATAACAGACGCTTGGGCGGGTGGGCGGGAACACTGAATTAAACCACTAGTTCAATATTTATAAACTGTGTTCCCGCCCACCCGCCCAAGTGTTAGTTATCAAAAAAAAAATTATAACACCCACCTCTGACGTATTAGTGACAACTTTATTCAATCTGTCACATTAAAAACAGCAGAAACGCAACAAGTGTGATAATAAGCAAATTTCTTGATAACAGACGCTTGGGCGGGTGGGCGGGAACACTTTATCAAACCACCGGCTCAATATTTATAAATTGTGTTTCCCCGCCCACCCGCCCAAGTGTTAGTTATCAAACAATTTGTTAATTTGCCCACGTCTGACGTATTAGTGGCAACTGTCATTCAATCTGTCACATTAAAAACGGCAGAAACGCAACAAGTGTGAGAATAAGCAAATTTCTTGATAACGAACACTTGGGTGAGTGGGTGCAACACACGTATAAACTGAGTCACGCTTTATAGTTGAAATACTTTGTCCCGCCCGCCCACCCACCAAAGTGTTGGTGATGCAAATACTGGCTTATCAACAATTGTCGATTGAAATTTGTCAAAATATGCACAAAGTTGAGGTAATTATAACTTTCTTCATCACAAACACTTGGGTGGGTGGATGGGACACAAGTTTAAACTATTTTGCGCTTTATTGTTGAACAACTTTAGCTCAACCGCCCACCCAAGTGTTGGTAATCCAGAAATTGACTAATCAACAATTATATTTTTCTTGATCGCAAACACTTGGGCCGGTGAGATGTACTCAAGTATAAACTTAGTCTTGCTTTATTGTTGAAATACTTTGTCCCGCCCGCCTACCCAAATGTTGGTGATCCAAAAATAGGCAAATCAACAGTTGCTGATGGAGATTTGTTAAAAATACGCGCAAGGTAAGGTTGAAGAAATTATAATTTTCTTCATCGCAAACACTTGCGCGGGTAAGATGAACTTAAGTATAAACTTAGTCTTGCTTTAATGTTAAAATACTTTATCCCGCCCACCCACCCAAGTGTTAGTGATCCAGAGATTCACTTATCAACAATTGTTGATCGACATTTTTCAAAAATATGCACAAAGTTAAAGAAATTCTAACTTTCTTGATCACAAACACTTGGGTGTGTAGGTAGGACACAAAGTTAAACCATAACGCACTTTATTGTTGAACTACTTTGGCCCGCCCACCCACCAGAGTGTTTATTAACCACATGATCAATAGTTGATTGATGTATGTCAAAAATACACAAAAAGTTATAATTTTCTGAAACACAAACACTTGGGGGGGATGGGTGGGACATAAGTATAAACCATATCGCGGTTTATTGTTGAACTACTTTGGCCCACCAACAATTGTTGATGAAAATATATCAAAAATATGCACAAAGTTGAAGAAATTATAACTTTCTTGATTACAAACACTTTGGTGGGTGGGCGAGACACAAGTATAAACCATATCGCGTTTTATTGTTGAACTACTTTAACCCGCCCACCCACTTAAATGTTTATTATCAAGAAATTGACTAATTAACAATTGTTGATTGTCCAAAGATTGGCTAATCAACAATTGTCGATTGTAATTTGTCAAAAACATGCAAAATGTTAAAGAAATTAAAATTTTCTTGATCACAAACACTTGGGTGGGCGGGTGGGACACAAATATAAACCAAATCACACTTTATAGTGGAAATAGTTAACAACTAACAATTGTTGATTGTCCAAAGATTAGCTAATCAACAATTGTTGATTGTAATTTGTCAAAAATATGCAAAATGTTAAAGAAATTAAAATTTGCTTAATCACAAACACTTGGGTGAGCGGGTGGGACACAAATATAAACCAAATCACACTTTATAGTGGAAATAGTTAGGCTCGCTCACCCACCCAAGTGTTTGTTATCCAGAGATTATCTAATCAACAATTGTTGATTGAAATTTGACAAAAACATAAAAAAATTATAATTTTCTAGAACACAAACACTTGGGCGAGTAGGCAAGATACAAATATAAATAAATAAATTGGTTAATCAATAATTGTTGATTAAAATTTGTAAAAATATATGCACAAAGTTGAAGAAATAATAATTTTCTTGATCACAAACACTTGGGTGGGTGGGTGGGTGGGTCACAAGTATAAACCAAATCACGATTTAATGTTGAACTACTTTGGTCTATCCACCCACCTAAGTGTTTATCATCAAAAGATTAGCTAAAAAAATTGTAGATTAACACAAATATGCGCAAAGTTAAAGAAATAATAATTTTCTTGGTCACAAACATATTAACTCATATTAAAACATTAGATATTTCAGAAAAATCACGAAATCAAATTAAAATTATTATGAAAAGCAGTAATGAATGTATGCATATTAATCCGGTTACAAATATAAAAAGATTTAATGAAATTTAAAAAACAAATAAAAAATTATTTATTGGAAGAATGTAACTGATAAAAAACCCCAAAATATATATACGACGCAATTAATTAAATAAAATAGAATTATTAACAAAATAATTACATAATCAAAACACGATGAATATATAAAAATCAATTACCTTTAATAAATAATTAATCCGAAATAAACGCACTTCACAAATTTAATCCACCGGCAGGATCCGTCTAGCCCGACACAGCACATCCGCACATTTCGACCATCGAACTCTGAATGAGCTCGCTCGGCGTCGTGCTCGAAGTTATACCCTCGGCATTGACGTCACACCAACGACCAAAATTATTATTATATTTAAATTACAAATTGCATTTTCATCATGAAAACGGCACTTTTGAGACTCGCCAATAAAGAAACCGATACAGAAAAATCTCAGCTTTCAGATGGTTATAATCTTATTCCGATTGGATTAGATTCCGATTATATATAAACAAAAATGTTAATTAAAAATATTAAACATTTTTCAATCAAATTGAAATTAATACAGAATTATTGTTTAATTATTAGGAACAAAATGTATTAATTAGATTTTTAATATATTAAGTGGAAGTTGGTTTATTAATTATGCAAACATATGCAATTTTGACGATTAAATTTTTAGCTTTAATTGATTAATTAAGTTTATGAAAACATGCTTCTTATTTAGTTAAAGCATTTCTGAAAGTTGCAAGTCTTGAATTGGCCCCATTCTCGTGATACGGCAATTGCAGTATTAGTTAACCTCAATTCAGACATTTACTAAATACTGTATGAAAACGTAAAAATTATGCAATTGCAATAGCATATTTGCATTCCTGGGGTTAACTTTGTACAATTTTGAAGGAATCAAGTCTGCATTCAGCCCCATTTGTACGCTGTGAGGATGGCCCCCTTCACTAGCTTCAATGACCACATTTAGCAAACATGATAGCAAATTGGTATTATATTTGCAATCCTGGCATGGCCTATACATGATTCTGTAAGTAACAAGTCTCTAGTTGGCCCCATTTGTGCGCTATGAGAATGGGGCCATTCACTAACCTCAATGACTACATTTGGCAAACTTAATAGCAAATTAGTATTATATTCGTAATCCTGGCATAGCCTATACTTGATTCTGAAAGTAACAAGTCTCTACTTGGCACCATTTCTACGCTATGAGAAGGGCCCCCTTCACTAACCTCAATGAGTACATTTAGCAAGCTTAGTAGGAAATTAGTATTATATTTACAATCCTGGCATAGCCTATGCTTGATTCTAATACTACCAAATCTCTAGTTGGCCCCGCTTGCACGCTACGAGAAGGGCCCCCTTCACTAACCTCAACGACTACTTTTAGCAAATTAGTATCATATTCTCATTCCTTGTATGATCTATGCTTGATTCTAATAACACCAAGTCTCTACCTAGCTCCAATTTTGTAGTATGTGAATGGCCCCATTTGCTAACCTCAAAAATACTTTTACAAAATTTTGTATGAAAATGCACAAATCGGGCAAAACCAATACAATATTCGTGATTTACGGGTTTGATATGTTAGGTGAGTAACAATTTTGAGCCCCCATCTATTCAGTTTGTCATTTTGTTGTTGCAGTTTAAGTACACAATTTGAAGATATTATAGGGCTTCTTTGGGGCCCATTTTTGATTTGTATATGTTTGATTACATTCTTATTGTTCTCTTGAAATCAGGTAACCTTTAAAATGTGTTTTAAAAAATAATACATTTTTGGAAAGGGGGCCCCATCAGCTGATCTACATACATAATACATCGCTTACTATAAACAGATAATCTGGTTGTGGTTCAATGATTGCTTATTTGGCCTATAAGCATCAAAAACAAGAAGAAGGGGGCTCGGGCCCCCTTAAATTTTTTTTTTACAAATTTGTCAAACTGCATTAGTAACTCCAGTTTTAAACAAATTTTTAAGTAAAACAAACCTCATTTGTCATTGTTGTTGCCAAATTAGTTTAAAAAAATTCAATTTACATTTTTTTAAATAACTCACTTAATACCAACTTTACAAACAAAAACCATATAAATTATTTTATAGAAAACAAAATTTCTAACAAGCTTGCTGCATTGGAATTTGATAAATTCTTACTTGTTGCAGAGTTATTTTAAGAAAATCTAAAAATTTTTACTTTTTTTGTTGCATTTTTCAAAATAACTCACTTAATACCAACTTTACAAACAAAATTCACTAAAACTATTTTATAGAACACTAAATTCCTAACAAGTTTGGTTTATCGAAATTGTGTTAATTCTTACTTTTTGCTGAGTTATTCTAAGAAGTTTGATGACCAACACTTAAAAAAGTTGGTGGGTCATTCCAGATCATCAGATTACCATTGAGTAGTTTATACTGGAGCTCCCAAACACCCAAGCAAATGTTTGTTGCAAAAAAATTTGAAAATTCTTTTCTTTGCAAGCATTAGATGTATCTTTATCTAAGAAGGAGGAGGTGATATCCAATCTTTTGATAAGCAACACTTGGGCGGGTGGGTGGGTCTACTCCAATTTATAATTACCATCAAGTAGTTTGATCTGGAGTGCCCACCCACTCGCCCAAGAGTTTGTTATCAAAAAACTAAAAGTTTCTTCACTTTACAAACGTTAGAAGTCTCTTAGTCTAAAGAAGGAAAAGGTAACATCCAATTACAACAAATTTCTTGATAACGATAACGCTTGGGTGGGCGGGCGGGAACTAAATTTAAATTGTGGACTAGTAGTTTCTTTTACTGCGGCCCACCCACTCACCCAAGTGTTGGTAATCAAAAGATTTATTATTCCCTCTTCCGTTTGTGTAAGTTGCTAGTAATACAACAGACAATTAGATTACAACAAGTTTTTTGATGACAAACGCTTGGATGGGCGGGCGGAAACCAAGTTTAAATTGTTACACGGTAGCTTCTTCTACTGTAGCCCACCCACCCAAATGTTGGTGATCAAAAGATTTATTACTCCATCCACAGTTTGTGTAAGTTGCTAGCTATACAATAGACAATTAGCGTACAACAAGTTTCTTGTTGACAAACGCTTGGGTGGGCGGGCGGTAACCAAGTTTAAATTGTAGGCGGGTAGCTTCTTTTACTGTGGCCCACCCACCCACCCACCCATATGTTAGTAATCAAAAGATTTATTATTCCATCCGTCGTTTGTGTAAGTTGCCAGCAATACAAGAGACGATTAGCTTACAACAAGTTTCTTTACAACAAACGTTCGGGTGGGCAGGCGGGAACTATGTTTAAATTGAGGGCGGGTAGCTTCTTCTACTGTTTATTATGCCACCCACCGTTTGTTATTAAAGAATTAGAAGTCTCTCCTCTTTGCAAGTTTTAGAAGTACCTTAGTCCAAAAAGTGGAAGGTATTGTCCCATTATTTAATTGCCAACTTTTGAGCGGTTAGGTAGGTCACTCTAGATTATGATTACTATCGAATATTTACATTTAAAATAGGAAAATCCGGTCATAAAGTATAAAAATTTTGTAAGGAATTATCAACATTTGGTCATAAACTGTTAAAAAATGCAAAAATCTATTTATAAAAAGTCAAAACTGGCAAAACCCAGCCTTAAAATTTCAAACCAAGCACCAAAACCCACTTTAATTCAAACTATTCAATGGTAATCATGGTCTGGAGTGTAAGAGTATGCGAAAATACATAAAACGCAGATAAAAATGATGTAAACATTGCAAAAAATTGCAAAAAACGGCAAACATTAGAAGAAAAATAATGAAAATGATATAAAATTTACCGAAAAACAAAGTAAATTTTATAAAAAAACACAAAATGCAAATGAAAATGGTCAAAAAATTGCAAAAGTCAGTAAAAAACGACAAATATTAAATGAAAATGAATGAAAAACAGAACAAATTTTGTGAAAAATTATAAAAAACCACAAAATGCAGATAAAAATAATATATTATTTTTTTAATTTTTAAAATTCAGATAAAAAACATTGCAATTAAAATGAAAATTGATGAAAAAAACAATAAACAGATAAAAATTGTCAAAAAATTACAAGAAAATTAAATGGGACCGTACTAAAAACCACAAAATGCAAACAAATATAGCCAAAACATTATAAAAATGAGTGAAAAATATATTTAAAAAAAAACCGAAAAACAAGTAAATTTAATTAAAATTAGAAAAAAACACAAAAGGCAGATACAAATGTCCAAAACATTGCAAAAAATAGTAAAAAACGGCAAATATCAGAAGAAAAACAATAAAAATGTAATGAAATTTACCAAAGTAAATTTAATGAAAACAAAAAAAAAATTACAAAAATACACAAAATGCAGATGTAAATGGTAAAAACATTACATACATTAGTACAAAACGGCAAATATCAAATAAAAAAAAAATAAAATTTACCGAAAAACAAAGTATTTTTAATGAAGAAACACAAAACTCAGATGAAAATAAATGAAAAACAAAACAAATTGCATGAAAATATATGAAAAATCACAAAATGTAAAAGAAAAATATCGTTTTTTAATTATTTAAAAATTATGAAAAACAAATAAAAAACATTGAAATAATGATCCAAGCCCAAATAGAAAAAAAAAACCCTTTTGGTATGTTTTGACTCTTTCGATCGCTGAAGGAGAACCCCTTGCAGCACGAACTTCCGCTTTTTCCGACAACCTACTGGGGTCAGTGGCTTCACACAAAAAAAACTAGGTCTTCATCGGCCGGCTAGAAGTATGTTAGTTTCACGCATTTAGAACTTTCAAATTGACCAAAAATAGCCATTTTTGCATAAGAGGGGGATATGTTGGGAACATTGAAACGACGATATTAAAATCGTAATCGGGGCTCCAAATTACCCCAGAAAACAAAAAATTACAAACTTTTATCCACATTTGTAGATTTTACTATGATAAAACACGAGCTTACGTACGTACTAAGCGATACAATCGATCGCCGAAGGTAAACCCTTTGACCTACGGACTTCCGGTTTGCGAGAGCATCTGCCGTGGCCTGTTGGCTTGTCACAGGAGCAATTGCGTCCTCCTCGGCCTCTTAAAACTATATTTGTTTCACACGTTTTCGTAATAAAAATACACCGAAAATCAGCTATGAACTAGAAGGTGAACGGTTAAGAATATCGAAACGGCGATTTCGGAATCGTAATCAGGGGTCCAAATTACCCCAGTAACCAAAAAATTACCAACATTGGTCCACGTTTGCAAGTTTTAGTGCGGCAACGTGAGCTTAAGTACGTGTTGGCGATAAAACCGAAACTTCCGTCGATCGCCAAAGGAAAACCCCTTGACCTACGGACTTCCGGTTTAAAAGAGCATCTTCCGGGGTCTGTTGGCTTGACACAGAAGCAATTGCATCTTATTGGGCCTCTCAAAACTATGTTTGTTTCACACGTTTTCCTAATAAAAATACACCAAAAAACCGCTATGAATTAAAAGGTGAACGGATGTTGCTTCTCAAGAATTTCCTAATTTTGTTTTTGTTTTAAGAACTGCGGTTGGCTACGTTGTTGAGCATCTGTATATGCAGCATACTTCATTTCTGTACGAGGAGTAGGCATCCAACATTACTTTATAAATTTGCTTGTTTATTAGTATGTCTTGCTAATTATTTAATCTGTTTCTATTCTAATGTTCGAAGATTTTCTTAAAGCATTATGTTTATTGTATTTTTTTTTCAGCACCCTTTTTCCTTCATAATTTCCTTACATTCTTATGCGAACATTTTTACCAGTGGTTATGCACTGGGTTTTTTTGAAGGATTGATAATATTTTGAAAAAAAAACTTTGTTCTTTCTGTCGTTAAAGCTGAAACTAGTCTTAAAAGATGCGCAATTTAATGTAAATTTACTTAGTTAACTTAGTTTATCTAAGCCTAGTACAAATTTTTTGAGTAAAATGCCTGAAAATTGCACTTTTAATGTAAATATTGTGTTCTTTCCTATATTAAATTCACAAGTATTATTCAAGAGAGCAGAAATTAATCTCAAAAGATGCAAAATTAATGTAAATTTATGGGGTTAATTTGGTTTATATTTGCCCAGTGCAAAATTTTTAGTAAAATGGCAAAAAGTACATTTTTTTTGATATTTTCTAAGCATCCACCAAACTGAGATTTAACCATTGTAATCCGTTTTCTGTATAATTTGAAAACCTTTGCTTCTTTCTACACCCAATACTAACTTTAAGAGCTAAGTTTAAATTGTTTGCGAATAACTTTTTCTACTGTGGCCTACCCACCCACTCAAGTGTTGGTAATCAAAGTATCCTATGTTTCCTCTACTCCTTGTGTTCTTGTAGCTATTATATACAAGAAAATGAATGTCGGATGTCACTTAGACATTAGAGAATTGTTTAATAATGAATTCTTTTGATAACCAACGCTTGGTGGGCGGATGGGAACTAAGTTTAAATTGTGGGCGAAATACTCTGTTGTCGACCCACCCATCCAATTGTTAGTTATCAAAGGATCTTATGTTTTCCCCACCTCTTGTGTTCTTCTAACTATTTTAAATAAGAGAATGACTGTCAGATGTCACTTAAACATCAGAAAATTGTTTAATAATGAATCTTTTGATAACTAAAGGCTAGTACACACTAATAGACCATGTTGCACGATGTCTATAAATCGTCTATAAGCCGTCTAAAGACACGGTCTAGAGACACCGTTCTTTGTGTCGCCTAGCGTCTACACTACGATGTGAATTTTTCAGTTTCATCTTTTCAGTCCACCATAGACGACTTTTTATTTTGCTCCCGGTTGAATAATGTTTTTAAATTATGCATCTCCGCCACTGTCACATTGTGCTTTACAGCCAGAGATTCCATGGCCACTTTTTCTTTTATCCGGTTTTTATTGTCGGGACTCGTAACATCCCACAAAGAACGCATGGTAATCTTCAATTAGTTTTAAAACTTTCGTGTTAGACCACATGTTCAAATAAAATCTAAAATTTTGGAAAATAACTGTAAACAGCCGATCCCCACCACTTGGTAGCTGGAGACAGACTAGGACTTGTTTCGCCTCTAGACGCCAAGTGACGTCCACACTGTCAAAATGTTGCGCAACATGTCTAATGTTGCATGCGGTCTCTCATTCCAATTGGGAGATTTTAGACCTGCGATTTTTGGTCTTGCAACAGGCGCGTAGACGGGTTTCGTCTATAGACATGTCTACGTAGAGCACCTGAGACACGTCTCGGAGACCAAAATCGTGCATCATGTCCACTAGTGAGTACTAGGCTTTACACTTGGGTGGGTGGGCGGGAACCAAGTTTAAATTGTGGGCGGGGTGCTTCTTTTACTGTCCTACCCACCCAAGTGTTAGTCAACAAAGGATTTTATGTTTCCCCATCTCTTGTGTTCCTGCAGCTACTACATAGAAGAGATTGAATATCAAATATCATTTAGATATCAGAGAATTGTTTAACAATAAATTCTTTTGATAACTAAAGCTTGGGTGGGTGGGCGGAAACTAAGTTTAAACTGAGGCAAGAAAAACCAAAGCTTGTCTGAAAAAACATACCCGATCGCACGAAGAAACGAAAATAACAAAAACGAAGAATGACCACGCAATGCGAAATCTGAACAAACTCTTCACGCTAGCACAAATCGAAGGCCACATGAATAAACACCACGATGTTGTCAGTAGCTACCAATGCACCCAATGCGAGGTTTTCGTAAAAACCTGCAAGATCACATGAAAACGATGCATGCCGACTTAAAAAATTACACCTGCAACATATGTGATAAGCGCTATTTAACTGGGCATCATCTAAGCAGACATCTTAAAACTCATGCCGGTATTAAGCCATATATTTGTCAATTGTGCATGCGTCCGTTTGCCAGTATGCAGAATATGAAGCGACATTTACAAGTCCATCGGGGTGAGAAGCCACACGCCTGTAAGATCTGCCAAAAAGCTTTTCTTACATTAGAAAATTTAAAACGAGCTATCCGTACTCATACTAAAGAAAAACCATATTCACGTACTGTTTGTGATAAACAGTTTTCACACTGTACCACTGTGAAAGAACACATGATAACCCATACTGGGGAAAAGCCGTATGGTTGTGGAATTTGCAATAAATTTTTTACTCTTAATAAAATGTTATATAAACATATAAGCGATAAACATTCGGATCATTTGAAGCAGAACGATATCAAGCAAATGTGCAGATATGTACTAAATAATATACCTAATTTTGTTGGAATTAAAACGGAAATTAAGGAGGAAGAAGAGAAAGTTAACTAATTGTGAATGGGAGTGTTATAGAGTTATTTTTATATTAGTTTAGTAATTTTTAATTTATTATGTGAATTATTAAATTTTATTCTATTTGGGAATAGTATATTTTAATAATTCAATCCGTAAATCCGACCACGGAGTATCAACTGATACGCATCCCCTCCATGCATCATTCTTGCGCTAAGCAATACAAGCCCGGAGAGACCTCAGTTTGGCACCGTCAGGGTTATGATGAACGTGCGATCTGGCCGGCCACCCATACATGCGTGTTGTAAATCAACGTTCGTTCTTGGTGCGTCTTAGAGAAGTGCTTCATTATACTCCAAATGGGAGGATTTATCGGGAAGTTCAATAAAAATCAAGGTAAGTAAATCCGTTCATATTCAAAAATGTTCAACGGAAATTTTCCTAATCAATCGGGGCGTTTCAAGGATTGGTTAGGCTAATTCAATTCTAATAAAATGGGGTTCCTTATTTTGTATTAATTATATATTTGTGTAAGCATTCCAGGTTATTTTTATTTAAATGTGCCATATATGGATGGAAAAGATTTATTGTGTTTTTTATTCAATTTATGTTTTATGATCTTTTATCTGCAATTTTATAGAATTTCATTATTATTATAGTTCGGTTTGTTTTAATTAATCAATCCTAATTAAGGTTGTTGAATAATATGTATTGACTAATGCCATGTGTGGGGTAGGTTAAGTTTTATTCTCAATTTATAATTTTTTTTATTGATATTGTAATAATTGTGTATGGATTGAACCACTTTTTTCATATTTTTTTTAATTTATTGTTATGACTTGCTATGCTATTCAGTGTTTTATCTGAATAATTTATTTAATTAAAATTGTTTTTTGATATTTTTCATTTTAGCTTCAACAATGACAATTATGACTATTTGTACTTTTAGACTTATCAATGACTAACTACAATCATTTACAAACTTTATTATTATTCAGAGTTTCAACTGAATAATTATTTCAATTGATGTTTTTTTATTTTACTGTTTAGACTTGTTAATGAGGACTATAACTGTTTATTTAATTTTTTTAGAAACCATGACTGAAACATAGATTTTGCTTGTATTTGCACCTCTATACAAAAATCAAAGGGCTTCTTCATGATTGATATTTTTGTTAAAATGACTTCAATATTATCTCAAAAATATTTTAGACTGAATAATTCTTACAATAAGCTAAATAATGACTAATTTCTGACTTTTATTATTTTTTTAATTTAACATGACTTTAATATTACTCCAATATTATTCAGAGTTTCGACTGAATATATTTATTTTCCTTCTACTTAAATTTTAGATTTATTTAATGATATTTAAAGGACTTTCACATGACTTATTTTTAATGTTTTGGGGAATAGACTTCAATATTACCACAAACATATTTTTGACTGAATGCATTTATATTTTAAGCGACTGAATAATACTGATAACGTTATTTTTTTTAACTTATTTATTGAATGACAACTTTGACTACTATGACCAATTTTTTAATTTTTAAGTTACACTACTTTAATATTTAAAAAAAAATATTCAGAGTTCTGACTGAATAATAGTTTTAACATTTTTTTTTAACTTGCACTCTAGGATTATTATGACTTTAATCGTGACGGTTTTTTAGTTTTTTTTTAGGTATAACATGACAATTTTACCTTTTTTTAAACATTACTTTATTTGTGTTTACTGTTTATGCATAAAAGTGACTCTTCTTGACTATTTTAGGTTATATGGTATTAATATTACCAGAAAATTATTCAGAGTTTCGACTGAATAATCTTTTTAACATTATTTTACTTTTAGTTACACTTTACATTTAGTATTGACTCAACCATGACTGTTTTTTAATTCTTTAGGTTACATTAAATTATTTATTTTTTGACTGAATTAATAATTAAATATATTCGACATTTTAGTCTAAGTTGACAATATATTGGGGATAATTTTGTTGTATCACAGGATATGATGCTCTTTGTTCTTCGAAATTGTTGTTTCATTTTTGTTTTGTCTATGGTCTTGATTCTACTTATGGTTTTTGGTATAAATGAAGCTGGTGTGTCCGGCTTATATTGAATGATTTTGTAGTTGTTTCAAACAATTTTTGCTTGGTTTTTCGAAATCTTCAAAAAAACTTTTGTTTGCTTTCTTGGTTTAATTAGAATTCCTTCAATTTTGGCTTGTGGTTGGTATGAATGTAGCTGGTCCAGCAATGGTTCATCATTATGAATGTTGTTCTTTGTTATTTTTGGTTTGATATTCTCTCCTCTACTTAAGTGATTTGAATTTTGCTTTATAACTGGTTGGAATTCCGTTTGATCAGTTTTGGTTGGGTATGAATTTGATTGGTATGGATGTATGAAGCTGGTTTGTCCGGCTAGTTGTGTGTGGTTTATTGTATGAATTGTTTGATTCTTTGCTGTTGGAACATTCCAGTTTTTGTGGTATAATCAATCTTGATTCTTCAATTGATTATTCTTTTTTTGCAATTGTTGTCTTATTGTGTGCATCATATCTTAATAGATACAACAAAGTTATCCCAAATATAATGATCAATGGTTAGGTTAGTTAGCTATAATTTAAGATTATATCTCCAGCGTTTCAACTGGAGATAATTTTAGCTTTTTTTAATTTTCTTCTATAATGAAGAATTGTTCAAATAGGTTAATATTATACATAAATAAAGTCATCAGCGTTTCAACTGATGATTGCAATTTTAGTTTATAATAGACATTTTGATTAAATCAAGCAGCATTCTTCAATTATTGAAGTTAAACTGACAAATTGAATTATACAAGTCTTTAGCGTTTCAACTAAAGATTAAATTATTTTTTTTTTTAATTCTATCTTAGGTTAGCGTTATTTAAGTAATGAAGTTTCCAGCGTTTCAACTGGAGACAAACTAAATTTAATAAAATTCTTCAATTTTATTTTGAAGAACCTAGGTTACATGTAGTAATCGAGTCAGCAGCGTTTCAACTGCAGGCCCTGATTTAAGTGTAGTAAATTTAGATATAAGACAAATCTGTTAATTGACGCTACAAACAATATCTTCTTACTTCAGAGTTACGACTGGAGGAAGAACGACTAACATTCAAAGTAAACTGTAGTTAGGCTAAAGACAAATCTACTTATCTCTTCAGCGTTTCAACTGAAGAATAAGTTGATCGACATTACAATTGACGCTATTTTTAAAAATCTTACTTAAGTTAGCTTTCTTTAATAATAAAGTTTCCAGCGTTTCAACTGGAAACAAGTTAAATTTAACAACATTTTACCGTCAATTTTATTTTGAAGAATTAACTTAGGTTACATGTAGTAATTGAGTCTGCAGCGTTTCAACTGCAGACCTTGATTTAAATTTATTAAATTTAGATATTAAGACAAATATGTTAATTGACGCTACAAACAATATCTTCTTACTTCAGAGTTTCGACTGAAGGAAGAACGACTAACATTCAGAGTAAACTTTAGTTAGGCTAAGGACAAATCTACTTATATCTTCAGAGTTTCAACTGAAGAGTAAGTTGATCGACAAAATCACAACAAACAATCCTTTCTTACTTTAGCGTTTCAACTAAAGAAGAAATTACCGACATTCAAAATAAACTTTAGTTAAGCACAAAAATAGATCAGTTTAGTTCTTCAATGTTTCAATTGAAGAAAAGTTGATCGACAAAACTGCAACAATCTCTTCTTACTTCAGAGTTTCGACTGAAGAGGAAGTGACCAACATTCAAAGTAAATTTAGATAGGCTTAAGACAAAACCGCAACAAACGCTACAAACACTGCTTTTTACTTCAGAGTTTTGACTAAAGAAGAAGCCACTGACATTTATTGTAAACTTTTAGGCCAAAGACAGGTCAACTTAGTTCTTCAACGTTTCAACTGGAGAACAAGTTGATCCACAAAACTACAACAAACACTACCAACAATCTCTTACTTATTTACTTACGTACCTAGGTTAAATGTAGTAATCGAGTCTGCAGCGTTTCAACTTCAGACCCTGATTTAAGTTTATTAAATTTAGATATGAAGACACATCTATTAATTGACATTCTAACTGACGCTACAAACAATATTTTCTTACTTCAGAGCTTCGACTGAAGGAAGAATAACAGACATTCATAGTAAACTTTAATTAGGCTTAAGATAGATCTACTTATCTCTTCAGCGTTTCAACTGAAGAGTAAGTTGATCGACAAAATTACAACAAACTTACTTTAGATTTTTATCAAAAGAAATCACTGACATTCAAAGTAAACTTTTGTTAGGCCAAAGACAGATCAACTTAGTCTTCAGCGTTTCAACTGAAGAACAAGTTGATCGACAAAACTGCAACCACCTTTTTCTACTTTAGAGTTTCTACTAAAGTAGTAATGACTGACATTCGAAGTAAATTTAGTTAGGCCAAAGACAAATCAACCTATCTATTCAGCGTTTCAACTGAAGAGTAAGTTGATCGACAAAACCACAACAAACGCCACAAACAACTTTTTTCTACTTCAGAGTTTCGACTGAAGTAGGAAATAACTGACATTTAATTTAAACTTCAGTTACTCCTAACGATAAATCAACTTATTTCTTCAATGTTTCAACTGAAGAATAAGTTGATTGACAAAGTTTTTTAATTCAGAGTTTCGCCTGAATAAGAACCAACTGACATTCAATATAAATTTTAACAAATTTATCAAATAAAATTGGGAAGCTTTCTTCAACATTTGAAGATAAAGCACAAATTTACCCATAACCGTGGTTCAATCTAACAAAATTTTAGGGAATTAGAAGAAATGTTTCAGAGTTTATACTGAAGCAAATATTTTTATTGAATCAATTTAGATTTTTTATAGATAAATTTATTTTCATCAATTTTCTTCAGCGTTTCAACTGAGGAACCAATTAGAATTGTATTTTTTAGGTTTCAGCGTCACTCAACAATAGATTAGTTTACATGGAATTGTTCGTATATATTAATTATAATCTTCAATCGCTTATCAATTTTAAAATAATAATTATTTTGCATAAAATTGAAGATAAATATTTTTTTCAATATTAAATCATCCAGAATTTTCAAAACTGGATTCAAATATTTTCCAGATTTTATGGCTAGTAGCTTCCAGAAGTAAATTCATTAACGATGTATAGGTTTGCTTATTTTAATTAGGTAGCATAAGTATATGTCTTCATGCTTATGGTACATTTGTTATTAAAAGGGATTCAACAAATTTATTATATTATGGTTACATCGCTTTGTTTTTTATCAACATTTATTGGCATTATATTATGGAAATTTTGTAATAATTCCTCCAAAAACTAACCAAAATTTGCTTTTCAGTTAATAGCAATTTAATCTTTTCCAAATGAAAAGATTTCTTTGCTTATTTTAGGTTACGTTCTAGAATCCAACTAATTTACCATAAATGAATCATCTTAACAAGCACCGGATAACAGAATATAATGGAACAATAATTTATAAAAAAACCTAGAACAGAAGACCTAATCAATTTTAATTGTTTCCAGCCGATAGCAATAGTTTTTTTTCAAATTGAAAGGATTCTATTGCTTATTTCAGATTTAGTTCTAGAATACAATAAAAATTAAGCACAGAATTGGTTTGTGTTAACTGGAATGATCTTAATAACAGAATCTAATGGACCAATAATTTAAAAAACCTAGAACAGAAGACCTAATCTATTTCAATTACTTCCAGCCGATAGCAATAGTTTCTTTTCAAAATGAAGGGATTCTATTGCTTATTTCAGATTGAGTTCTAGAATCCAAACTAAAGAATTAAGCAAAAATTGTATTAACTGTATAACAAAACCCAATGGAATGGATGTAAAAGTAAACTAGAACAGAAGATCTAATTAATTTTTATTTCAGCCATAACGCAATACATTTTTTCAAAATTTGAAAAAATGCATTGTACTTTTATTTCAGCTCATCATAATAGCCTTAGTTTATGGAAACCAAGTACACAAATTGGATTGTTTGGAAAATTTATTATGCATTAAAAAAGGAAAACTAAGGCTAAATTTACTAATACCAATTTTTTACAGCAACTCCTAACAAATTTCCATAATAATTAATTTAATTCTTTCACACAAATGCGATTTAACCATACTCTAGCTTACTACTCAGCCAGGCAGGGTGGGGGGTTCATTTAATTTTTACCAATTCTTGTTTAAACTGTAATAGGATAATTTCCAGTTGTTTGCTTCAATTTATAAAAAAAAACGGATTTGCTAACTTTAGTTATAAGATTTAGTTCAATTTGTTATGCACCATCGAAGACTTGAAGAGACTAACGTGTGTAGCAACGCCAGCTCGTCTTCTCTTCTTGTTATAATGCGCACCATAGGTTCAACCTGTCTCGCCATGCATAAAGCTTGTCTCTACGCCTGAAAAACCCGCGAGAAGATCCCTTATTGTGCCATTCCTCTTTATCTCGTTACTATTCGTTCCTAAACTATTTTCATTTCCAGTTCCTGTCTCTTAATTTTCGCTGCTACTACTATGCACTAATATCTTCTACTTTTTTTACTGCTTACCTACCATGCTTGTTCTGACTCTTGTAGATCTTGATTTAGTTGTTTTCTCTCTGACTATCCACCTTTTTTTCATTTTCTAACTCTGCCGAAGCCGGTCCCAAGCCCGGATGCAAGAATGAGGAGGGGAAAATTTATTCTTCTCTTTAATCTTTCTCTATTCTTTAAACTTTTCTTCAATTTTGTGTAATAATTTGTTTTATTTTGCAGCCAATTTGTATAGTTTATATATAATTAATAAAATAATTAAAATGTTCTAGAAAAAACTTTGGTAGAAGCTTCATATTCAAATTGAGTAATGCAGAAGATGAGTTACGAAAAAGGGTGAGTATTAAATTAGTAACAAATTGAGCTTTGGAAATGTTAACGTTGATTGTTGTGGGTGAGGTGGATAATATTAAACATTTTAATAAATTTATAGTTTTGTATTATATTATTTAAACTAGAAGATACTACTCCACTGCCTTAATACCTACTCCAGATGCCTTCAACAAGGGTGGCTGAACCACAAACTTGGACGACAAGTCAAACCCAACTACTTGGGTACATTCACCAAACCAGATGGAATACGAGGCGGAATCATCGGTGCCCAATTACTATTTTATTAATCTATCAACTTTGTTGAACAAATATTAGATTGATTTGTGTATTGTATTTACTCTTTTAATAGAAATTTAATTTCTCTACCAAGAAATCCAATAGTATCAAAGAATACGAAATAAAAATTTTGCATTGATTATATTCTTTGACTTTTTTTAAATAGATTCAAAAATTCCTTATTCAGCATTTTAAAAATATTATCTTCTCTTATTTTTAACACTTGACAACATTCGGTTCTTGGCGTAAAACAACTTGGGGTAGGTAATTTCAATTAAAACAACTTGCTGGTTAATATTGTATGTCGTTTATAACAGCTTAAAAACAATTTATGACATTTGCGGCAGAATTTAACTACTACAGATTATAAACGTTTTGTAATATTTATGAATGTTTAGAATTAATATTAATAGTTTACGAACATTTTTTGATTTTTGATAGTTCAGGTACATTTTGTGCGTAAGTATAGCAATAATCTATGAAGACATTTCGTGCTTTGAAATTGTGATCCAATTTAATATATTTGTATTTATAAAGTTATAAATAAAATCATCGATAATACACAAATAATATGTATGGAATTATTCTAGAAGTTACGATGCAGAAATAAATTATTATCTGTATGAAAAGGTCGGCGATAAAATCATTCGTTTCTTGCGATATCAGCACGCACATAAAAAGCAAAAAATCTCCGTCTTATTTTAAAGGTGAATCTGATAAATGTATAAATAGAATGTTATCGAAATATACATTCATTGAATTTGCGTATTAGTTTTACAAATGAATAAAATATTTGATCTGAAATATAGTTGTAGTTAATTAATCAGTGTAACATATTTTCCAAGTTAATACACAATAATTAATTGTGTATTAAATTAATCGGTTCCAATGATAATTAATTTTTTTTTATAACTTAAACAGAATATTCAATTTAGAATAAATATTATAATTTTAATTTAATTCAAATAAGTCTGTTGGCTACCGTTTAGTCCCTTTTTTGCGCTTCGAAACGCAAACAAACCGTGTTTTTGGCGGTTATTTTAAAATTGCCGCCAGGGTGCTAGGAATATCGGAGTCGGACCCCCAAAATCGTAATCAGGGGTTCATTTTACGTCAGGAAGTGCAAAAAAAACGACCTTTTTATCCAAAAATTGAAAAAATCCTAGCCCAAATAGAAGAAAGACCCCCCCCTTTGGTATGTTTTGACTCTTTCGATCGCCGAAGGAGAACCCCTTGCAGCACGAACTTCCGCTTTCTTCGACAACCTACTGGGGTCAGTGGCTTCACACAAAAAAATCTGGGTCCTCATCGGCCGGCTAGAAGTATGTTAGTTTCACGCATTTAGAATTTTTAAATTGACCAAAAATAGCCATTTTTGCATAAGAGGGGGATATGTTTCGAACATCGAAACGACGATATCAAAATCGTAATCGGGGCTCCAAATTACCCCAGAAAACAAAAAATTACAAACTTTCATCCACATTTGTAGATTTTACTGTGATAAAACACGAGCTTACGTACGTACTAAGCGATACAATCGATCGCCGAAGGTAAACCCTTTGACCTACGGACTTCCGGTTTGCGAGAGCATCTGCCGGGGTCTGTTGGCTTGCCACAGGAGCAATTGCGTCCTCCTCGGCCTCTTAAAACTATATTTGTTTCACACGTTTTCGTAATAGAAATACACCGAAAAACAGCTATGAACTAGAAGGTGAACGGTTAAGAATATCGAAACGGCGATTCCGGAATCGTAATCAGGGGTCCAAATTACCCCAGTAACCAAAAAATTACCAACATTGGTCCACGTTTGCGAGTTTTAGTGCGGCGACGTGAGCTTATGTACGTGTTCGCGATAAAACCGAAACTTTCGTCGATTGCCGAAGGAAAACCCTTTGATCTACGGACTTCCGGTTTGGCAGGAATTTAGATGGGTCTGTTGACTACCCTCAAGAGCAATTGCGCCTCTGCCCTTCACCGTTTAGTGCCTTTTTTGCCCTTCGAAACGCAAAAAAAACGTGTTTTTGGCGGTTATTTTAAAATTGCCGCCAAGGTGCTAGGAATATCGGAGTCGGACCCCCAAAATCGTAATCAGGGGTTCATTTTACGTCAGGAAGTGCAAAAAAAACGACCTTTTTATCCAAAAATTGAAAAAATCCTAGCCCAAATAGAAGAAAGACCCCCCCCTTTGGTATGTTTTGACTCTTTCGATCGCCGAAGGAGAACCCCTTGCAGCACGAACTTCCGCTTTCTTCGACAACCTACTGGGGTCAGTGGCTTCACACAAAAAAATCTGGGTCCTCATCGGCCGGCTAGAAGTATGTTAGTTTCACGCATTTAGAATTTTTAAATTGACCAAAAATAGCCATTTTTGCATAAGAGGGGGATATGTTTCGAACATCGAAACGACGATATCAAAATCGTAATCGGGGCTCCAAATTACCCCAGAAAACAAAAAATTACAAACTTTCATCCACATTTGTAGATTTTACTGTGATAAAACACGAGCTTACGTACGTACTAAGCGATACAATCGATCGCCGAAGGTAAACCCTTTGACCTACGGACTTCCGGTTTGCGAGAGCATCTGCCGGGGTCTGTTGGCTTGCCACAGGAGCAATTGCGTCCTCCTCGGCCTCTTAAAACTATATTTGTTTCACACGTTTTCGTAATAGAAATACACCGAAAAACAGCTATGAACTAGAAGGTGAACGGTTAAGAATATCGAAACGGCGATTCCGGAATCGTAATCAGGGGTCCAAATTACCCCAGTAACCAAAAAATTACCAACATTGGTCCACGTTTGCGAGTTTTAGTGCGGCGACGTGAGCTTATGTACGTGTTCGCGATAAAACCGAAACTTTCGTCGATTGCCGAAGGAAAACCCTTTGATCTACGGACTTCCGGTTTGGCAGGAATTTAGATGGGTCTGTTGACTACCCTCAAGAGCAATTGCGTACCTGCCCTTCACCGTTTAGTGCCTTTTTTGCCCTTCGAAACGCAAAAAAAACGTGTTTTTGGCGGTTATTTTAAAATTGCCGCCAAGGTGCTAGGAATATCGGAGTCGGACCCCCAAAATCGTAATCAGGGGTTCATTTTACGTCAGGAAGTGCAAAAAAAACGACCTTTTTATCCAAAAATTGAAAAAATCCTAGCCCAAATAGAAGAAAGACCCCCCCCTTTGGTATGTTTTGACTCTTTCGATCGCCGAAGGAGAACCCCTTGCAGCACGAACTTCCGCTTTCTTCGACAACCTACTGGGGTCAGTGGCTTCACACAAAAAAATCTGGGTCCTCATCGGCCGGCTAGAAGTATGTTAGTTTCACGCATTTAGAATTTTTAAATTGACCAAAAATAGCCATTTTTGCATAAGAGGGGGATATGTTTCGAACATCGAAACGACGATATCAAAATCGTAATCGGGGCTCCAAATTACCCCAGAAAACAAAAAATTACAAACTTTCATCCACATTTGTAGATTTTACTGTGATAAAACACGAGCTTACGTACGTACTAAGCGATACAATCGATCGCCGAAGGTAAACCCTTTGACCTACGGACTTCCGGTTTGCGAGAGCATCTGCCGGGGTCTGTTGGCTTGCCACAGGAGCAATTGCGTCCTCCTCGGCCTCTTAAAACTATATTTGTTTCACACGTTTTCGTAATAGAAATACACCGAAAAACAGCTATGAACTAGAAGGTGAACGGTTAAGAATATCGAAACGGCGATTCCGGAATCGTAATCAGGGGTCCAAATTACCCCAGTAACCAAAAAATTACCAACATTGGTCCACGTTTGCGAGTTTTAGTGCGGCGACGTGAGCTTATGTACGTGTTCGCGATAAAACCGAAACTTTCGTCGATTGCCGAAGGAAAACCCTTTGATCTACGGACTTCCGGTTTGGCAGGAATTTAGATGGGTCTGTTGACTACCCTCAAGAGCAATTGCGTACCTGCCCTTCACCGTTTAGTGCCTTTTTTGCCCTTCGAAACGCAAAAAAAACGTGTTTTTGGCGGTTATTTTAAAATTGCCGCCAAGGTGCTAGGAATATCGGAGTCGGACCCCCAAAATCGTAATCAGGGGTTCATTTTACGTCAGGAAGTGCAAAAAAAACGACCTTTTTATCCAAAAATTGAAAAAATCCTAGCCCAAATAGAAGAAAGACCCCCCCCTTTGGTATGTTTTGACTCTTTCGATCGCCGAAGGAGAACCCCTTGCAGCACGAACTTCCGCTTTCTTCGACAACCTACTGGGGTCAGTGGCTTCACACAAAAAAATCTGGGTCCTCATCGGCCGGCTAGAAGTATGTTAGTTTCACGCATTTAGAATTTTTAAATTGACCAAAAATAGCCATTTTTGCATAAGAGGGGGATATGTTTCGAACATCGAAACGACGATATCAAAATCGTAATCGGGGCTCCAAATTACCCCAGAAAACAAAAAATTACAAACTTTCATCCACATTTGTAGATTTTACTGTGATAAAACACGAGCTTACGTACGTACTAAGCGATACAATCGATCGCCGAAGGTAAACCCTTTGACCTACGGACTTCCGGTTTGCGAGAGCATCTGCCGGGGTCTGTTGGCTTGCCACAGGAGCAATTGCGTCCTCCTCGGCCTCTTAAAACTATATTTGTTTCACACGTTTTCGTAATAGAAATACACCGAAAAACAGCTATGAACTAGAAGGTGAACGGTTAAGAATATCGAAACGGCGATTCCGGAATCGTAATCAGGGGTCCAAATTACCCCAGTAACCAAAAAATTACCAACATTGGTCCACGTTTGCGAGTTTTAGTGCGGCGACGTGAGCTTATGTACGTGTTCGCGATAAAACCGAAACTTTCGTCGATTGCCGAAGGAAAACCCTTTGATCTACGGACTTCCGGTTTGGCAGGAATTTAGATGGGTCTGTTGACTACCCTCAAGAGCAATTGCGTACCTGCCCTTCACCGTTTAGTGCCTTTTTTGCCCTTCGAAACGCAAAAAAAACGTGTTTTTGGCGGTTATTTTAAAATTGCCGCCAAGGTGCTAGGAATATCGGAGTCGGACCCCCAAAATCGTAATCAGGGGTTCATTTTACGTCAGGAAGTGCAAAAAAAACGACCTTTTTATCCAAAAATTGAAAAAATCCTAGCCCAAATAGAAGAAAGACCCCCCCCTTTGGTATGTTTTGACTCTTTCGATCGCCGAAGGAGAACCCCTTGCAGCACGAACTTCCGCTTTCTTCGACAACCTACTGGGGTCAGTGGCTTCACACAAAAAAATCTGGGTCCTCATCGGCCGGCTAGAAGTATGTTAGTTTCACGCATTTAGAATTTTTAAATTGACCAAAAATAGCCATTTTTGCATAAGAGGGGGATATGTTTCGAACATCGAAACGACGATATCAAAATCGTAATCGGGGCTCCAAATTACCCCAGAAAACAAAAAATTACAAACTTTCATCCACATTTGTAGATTTTACTGTGATAAAACACGAGCTTACGTACGTACTAAGCGATACAATCGATCGCCGAAGGTAAACCCTTTGACCTACGGACTTCCGGTTTGCGAGAGCATCTGCCGGGGTCTGTTGGCTTGCCACAGGAGCAATTGCGTCCTCCTCGGCCTCTTAAAACTATATTTGTTTCACACGTTTTCGTAATAGAAATACACCGAAAAACAGCTATGAACTAGAAGGTGAACGGTTAAGAATATCGAAACGGCGATTCCGGAATCGTAATCAGGGGTCCAAATTACCCCAGTAACCAAAAAATTACCAACATTGGTCCACGTTTGCGAGTTTTAGTGCGGCGACGTGAGCTTATGTACGTGTTCGCGATAAAACCGAAACTTTCGTCGATTGCCGAAGGAAAACCCTTTGATCTACGGACTTCCGGTTTGGCAGGAATTTAGATGGGTCTGTTGACTACCCTCAAGAGCAATTGCGTACCTGCCCTTCACCGTTTAGTGCCTTTTTTGCCCTTCGAAACGCAAAAAAAACGTGTTTTTGGCGGTTATTTTAAAATTGCCGCCAAGGTGCTAGGAATATCGGAGTCGGACCCCCAAAATCGTAATCAGGGGTTCATTTTACGTCAGGAAGTGCAAAAAAAACGACCTTTTTATCCAAAAATTGAAAAAATCCTAGCCCAAATAGAAGAAAGACCCCCCCCTTTGGTATGTTTTGACTCTTTCGATCGCCGAAGGAGAACCCCTTGCAGCACGAACTTCCGCTTTCTTCGACAACCTACTGGGGTCAGTGGCTTCACACAAAAAAATCTGGGTCCTCATCGGCCGGCTAGAAGTATGTTAGTTTCACGCATTTAGAATTTTTAAATTGACCAAAAATAGCCATTTTTGCATAAGAGGGGGATATGTTTCGAACATCGAAACGACGATATCAAAATCGTAATCGGGGCTCCAAATTACCCCAGAAAACAAAAAATTACAAACTTTCATCCACATTTGTAGATTTTACTGTGATAAAACACGAGCTTACGTACGTACTAAGCGATACAATCGATCGCCGAAGGTAAACCCTTTGACCTACGGACTTCCGGTTTGCGAGAGCATCTGCCGGGGTCTGTTGGCTTGCCACAGGAGCAATTGCGTCCTCCTCGGCCTCTTAAAACTATATTTGTTTCACACGTTTTCGTAATAGAAATACACCGAAAAACAGCTATGAACTAGAAGGTGAACGGTTAAGAATATCGAAACGGCGATTCCGGAATCGTAATCAGGGGTCCAAATTACCCCAGTAACCAAAAAATTACCAACATTGGTCCACGTTTGCGAGTTTTAGTGCGGCGACGTGAGCTTATGTACGTGTTCGCGATAAAACCGAAACTTTCGTCGATTGCCGAAGGAAAACCCTTTGATCTACGGACTTCCGGTTTGGCAGGAATTTAGATGGGTCTGTTGACTACCCTCAAGAGCAATTGCGTACCTGCCCTTCACCGTTTAGTGCCTTTTTTGCCCTTCGAAACGCAAAAAAAACGTGTTTTTGGCGGTTATTTTAAAATTGCCGCCAAGGTGCTAGGAATATCGGAGTCGGACCCCCAAAATCGTAATCAGGGGTTCATTTTACGTCAGGAAGTGCAAAAAAAACGACCTTTTTATCCAAAAATTGAAAAAATCCTAGCCCAAATAGAAGAAAGACCCCCCCCTTTGGTATGTTTTGACTCTTTCGATCGCCGAAGGAGAACCCCTTGCAGCACGAACTTCCGCTTTCTTCGACAACCTACTGGGGTCAGTGGCTTCACACAAAAAAATCTGGGTCCTCATCGGCCGGCTAGAAGTATGTTAGTTTCACGCATTTAGAATTTTTAAATTGACCAAAAATAGCCATTTTTGCATAAGAGGGGGATATGTTTCGAACATCGAAACGACGATATCAAAATCGTAATCGGGGCTCCAAATTACCCCAGAAAACAAAAAATTACAAACTTTCATCCACATTTGTAGATTTTACTGTGATAAAACACGAGCTTACGTACGTACTAAGCGATACAATCGATCGCCGAAGGTAAACCCTTTGACCTACGGACTTCCGGTTTGCGAGAGCATCTGCCGGGGTCTGTTGGCTTGCCACAGGAGCAATTGCGTCCTCCTCGGCCTCTTAAAACTATATTTGTTTCACACGTTTTCGTAATAGAAATACACCGAAAAACAGCTATGAACTAGAAGGTGAACGGTTAAGAATATCGAAACGGCGATTCCGGAATCGTAATCAGGGGTCCAAATTACCCCAGTAACCAAAAAATTACCAACATTGGTCCACGTTTGCGAGTTTTAGTGCGGCGACGTGAGCTTATGTACGTGTTCGCGATAAAACCGAAACTTTCGTCGATTGCCGAAGGAAAACCCTTTGATCTACGGACTTCCGGTTTGGCAGGAATTTAGATGGGTCTGTTGACTACCCTCAAGAGCAATTGCGTACCTGCCCTTCACCGTTTAGTGCCTTTTTTGCCCTTCGAAACGCAAAAAAAACGTGTTTTTGGCGGTTATTTTAAAATTGCCGCCAAGGTGCTAGGAATATCGGAGTCGGACCCCCAAAATCGTAATCAGGGGTTCATTTTACGTCAGGAAGTGCAAAAAAAACGACCTTTTTATCCAAAAATTGAAAAAATCCTAGCCCAAATAGAAGAAAGACCCCCCCCTTTGGTATGTTTTGACTCTTTCGATCGCCGAAGGAGAACCCCTTGCAGCACGAACTTCCGCTTTCTTCGACAACCTACTGGGGTCAGTGGCTTCACACAAAAAAATCTGGGTCCTCATCGGCCGGCTAGAAGTATGTTAGTTTCACGCATTTAGAATTTTTAAATTGACCAAAAATAGCCATTTTTGCATAAGAGGGGGATATGTTTCGAACATCGAAACGACGATATCAAAATCGTAATCGGGGCTCCAAATTACCCCAGAAAACAAAAAATTACAAACTTTCATCCACATTTGTAGATTTTACTGTGATAAAACACGAGCTTACGTACGTACTAAGCGATACAATCGATCGCCGAAGGTAAACCCTTTGACCTACGGACTTCCGGTTTGCGAGAGCATCTGCCGGGGTCTGTTGGCTTGCCACAGGAGCAATTGCGTCCTCCTCGGCCTCTTAAAACTATATTTGTTTCACACGTTTTCGTAATAGAAATACACCGAAAAACAGCTATGAACTAGAAGGTGAACGGTTAAGAATATCGAAACGGCGATTCCGGAATCGTAATCAGGGGTCCAAATTACCCCAGTAACCAAAAAATTACCAACATTGGTCCACGTTTGCGAGTTTTAGTGCGGCGACGTGAGCTTATGTACGTGTTCGCGATAAAACCGAAACTTTCGTCGATTGCCGAAGGAAAACCCTTTGATCTACGGACTTCCGGTTTGGCAGGAATTTAGATGGGTCTGTTGACTACCCTCAAGAGCAATTGCGTACCTGCCCTTCACCGTTTAGTGCCTTTTTTGCCCTTCGAAACGCAAAAAAAACGTGTTTTTGGCGGTTATTTTAAAATTGCCGCCAAGGTGCTAGGAATATCGGAGTCGGACCCCCAAAATCGTAATCAGGGGTTCATTTTACGTCAGGAAGTGCAAAAAAAACGACCTTTTTATCCAAAAATTGAAAAAATCCTAGCCCAAATAGAAGAAAGACCCCCCCCTTTGGTATGTTTTGACTCTTTCGATCGCCGAAGGAGAACCCCTTGCAGCACGAACTTCCGCTTTCTTCGACAACCTACTGGGGTCAGTGGCTTCACACAAAAAAATCTGGGTCCTCATCGGCCGGCTAGAAGTATGTTAGTTTCACGCATTTAGAATTTTTAAATTGACCAAAAATAGCCATTTTTGCATAAGAGGGGGATATGTTTCGAACATCGAAACGACGATATCAAAATCGTAATCGGGGCTCCAAATTACCCCAGAAAACAAAAAATTACAAACTTTCATCCACATTTGTAGATTTTACTGTGATAAAACACGAGCTTACGTACGTACTAAGCGATACAATCGATCGCCGAAGGTAAACCCTTTGACCTACGGACTTCCGGTTTGCGAGAGCATCTGCCGGGGTCTGTTGGCTTGCCACAGGAGCAATTGCGTCCTCCTCGGCCTCTTAAAACTATATTTGTTTCACACGTTTTCGTAATAGAAATACACCGAAAAACAGCTATGAACTAGAAGGTGAACGGTTAAGAATATCGAAACGGCGATTCCGGAATCGTAATCAGGGGTCCAAATTACCCCAGTAACCAAAAAATTACCAACATTGGTCCACGTTTGCGAGTTTTAGTGCGGCGACGTGAGCTTATGTACGTGTTCGCGATAAAACCGAAACTTTCGTCGATTGCCGAAGGAAAACCCTTTGATCTACGGACTTCCGGTTTGGCAGGAATTTAGATGGGTCTGTTGACTACCCTCAAGAGCAATTGCGTACCTGCCCTTCACCGTTTAGTGCCTTTTTTGCCCTTCGAAACGCAAAAAAAACGTGTTTTTGGCGGTTATTTTAAAATTGCCGCCAAGGTGCTAGGAATATCGGAGTCGGACCCCCAAAATCGTAATCAGGGGTTCATTTTACGTCAGGAAGTGCAAAAAAAACGACCTTTTTATCCAAAAATTGAAAAAATCCTAGCCCAAATAGAAGAAAGACCCCCCCCTTTGGTATGTTTTGACTCTTTCGATCGCCGAAGGAGAACCCCTTGCAGCACGAACTTCCGCTTTCTTCGACAACCTACTGGGGTCAGTGGCTTCACACAAAAAAATCTGGGTCCTCATCGGCCGGCTAGAAGTATGTTAGTTTCACGCATTTAGAATTTTTAAATTGACCAAAAATAGCCATTTTTGCATAAGAGGGGGATATGTTTCGAACATCGAAACGACGATATCAAAATCGTAATCGGGGCTCCAAATTACCCCAGAAAACAAAAAATTACAAACTTTCATCCACATTTGTAGATTTTACTGTGATAAAACACGAGCTTACGTACGTACTAAGCGATACAATCGATCGCCGAAGGTAAACCCTTTGACCTACGGACTTCCGGTTTGCGAGAGCATCTGCCGGGGTCTGTTGGCTTGCCACAGGAGCAATTGCGTCCTCCTCGGCCTCTTAAAACTATATTTGTTTCACACGTTTTCGTAATAGAAATACACCGAAAAACAGCTATGAACTAGAAGGTGAACGGTTAAGAATATCGAAACGGCGATTCCGGAATCGTAATCAGGGGTCCAAATTACCCCAGTAACCAAAAAATTACCAACATTGGTCCACGTTTGCGAGTTTTAGTGCGGCGACGTGAGCTTATGTACGTGTTCGCGATAAAACCGAAACTTTCGTCGATTGCCGAAGGAAAACCCTTTGATCTACGGACTTCCGGTTTGGCAGGAATTTAGATGGGTCTGTTGACTACCCTCAAGAGCAATTGCGTACCTGCCCTTCACCGTTTAGTGCCTTTTTTGCCCTTCGAAACGCAAAAAAAACGTGTTTTTGGCGGTTATTTTAAAATTGCCGCCAAGGTGCTAGGAATATCGGAGTCGGACCCCCAAAATCGTAATCAGGGGTTCATTTTACGTCAGGAAGTGCAAAAAAAACGACCTTTTTATCCAAAAATTGAAAAAATCCTAGCCCAAATAGAAGAAAGACCCCCCCCTTTGGTATGTTTTGACTCTTTCGATCGCCGAAGGAGAACCCCTTGCAGCACGAACTTCCGCTTTCTTCGACAACCTACTGGGGTCAGTGGCTTCACACAAAAAAATCTGGGTCCTCATCGGCCGGCTAGAAGTATGTTAGTTTCACGCATTTAGAATTTTTAAATTGACCAAAAATAGCCATTTTTGCATAAGAGGGGGATATGTTTCGAACATCGAAACGACGATATCAAAATCGTAATCGGGGCTCCAAATTACCCCAGAAAACAAAAAATTACAAACTTTCATCCACATTTGTAGATTTTACTGTGATAAAACACGAGCTTACGTACGTACTAAGCGATACAATCGATCGCCGAAGGTAAACCCTTTGACCTACGGACTTCCGGTTTGCGAGAGCATCTGCCGGGGTCTGTTGGCTTGCCACAGGAGCAATTGCGTCCTCCTCGGCCTCTTAAAACTATATTTGTTTCACACGTTTTCGTAATAGAAATACACCGAAAAACAGCTATGAACTAGAAGGTGAACGGTTAAGAATATCGAAACGGCGATTCCGGAATCGTAATCAGGGGTCCAAATTACCCCAGTAACCAAAAAATTACCAACATTGGTCCACGTTTGCGAGTTTTAGTGCGGCGACGTGAGCTTATGTACGTGTTCGCGATAAAACCGAAACTTTCGTCGATTGCCGAAGGAAAACCCTTTGATCTACGGACTTCCGGTTTGGCAGGAATTTAGATGGGTCTGTTGACTACCCTCAAGAGCAATTGCGTACCTGCCCTTCACCGTTTAGTGCCTTTTTTGCCCTTCGAAACGCAAAAAAAACGTGTTTTTGGCGGTTATTTTAAAATTGCCGCCAAGGTGCTAGGAATATCGGAGTCGGACCCCCAAAATCGTAATCAGGGGTTCATTTTACGTCAGGAAGTGCAAAAAAAACGACCTTTTTATCCAAAAATTGAAAAAATCCTAGCCCAAATAGAAGAAAGACCCCCCCCTTTGGTATGTTTTGACTCTTTCGATCGCCGAAGGAGAACCCCTTGCAGCACGAACTTCCGCTTTCTTCGACAACCTACTGGGGTCAGTGGCTTCACACAAAAAAATCTGGGTCCTCATCGGCCGGCTAGAAGTATGTTAGTTTCACGCATTTAGAATTTTTAAATTGACCAAAAATAGCCATTTTTGCATAAGAGGGGGATATGTTTCGAACATCGAAACGACGATATCAAAATCGTAATCGGGGCTCCAAATTACCCCAGAAAACAAAAAATTACAAACTTTCATCCACATTTGTAGATTTTACTGTGATAAAACACGAGCTTACGTACGTACTAAGCGATACAATCGATCGCCGAAGGTAAACCCTTTGACCTACGGACTTCCGGTTTGCGAGAGCATCTGCCGGGGTCTGTTGGCTTGCCACAGGAGCAATTGCGTCCTCCTCGGCCTCTTAAAACTATATTTGTTTCACACGTTTTCGTAATAGAAATACACCGAAAAACAGCTATGAACTAGAAGGTGAACGGTTAAGAATATCGAAACGGCGATTCCGGAATCGTAATCAGGGGTCCAAATTACCCCAGTAACCAAAAAATTACCAACATTGGTCCACGTTTGCGAGTTTTAGTGCGGCGACGTGAGCTTATGTACGTGTTCGCGATAAAACCGAAACTTTCGTCGATTGCCGAAGGAAAACCCTTTGATCTACGGACTTCCGGTTTGGCAGGAATTTAGATGGGTCTGTTGACTACCCTCAAGAGCAATTGCGTACCTGCCCTTCACCGTTTAGTGCCTTTTTTGCCCTTCGAAACGCAAAAAAAACGTGTTTTTGGCGGTTATTTTAAAATTGCCGCCAAGGTGCTAGGAATATCGGAGTCGGACCCCCAAAATCGTAATCAGGGGTTCATTTTACGTCAGGAAGTGCAAAAAAAACGACCTTTTTATCCAAAAATTGAAAAAATCCTAGCCCAAATAGAAGAAAGACCCCCCCCTTTGGTATGTTTTGACTCTTTCGATCGCCGAAGGAGAACCCCTTGCAGCACGAACTTCCGCTTTCTTCGACAACCTACTGGGGTCAGTGGCTTCACACAAAAAAATCTGGGTCCTCATCGGCCGGCTAGAAGTATGTTAGTTTCACGCATTTAGAATTTTTAAATTGACCAAAAATAGCCATTTTTGCATAAGAGGGGGATATGTTTCGAACATCGAAACGACGATATCAAAATCGTAATCGGGGCTCCAAATTACCCCAGAAAACAAAAAATTACAAACTTTCATCCACATTTGTAGATTTTACTGTGATAAAACACGAGCTTACGTACGTACTAAGCGATACAATCGATCGCCGAAGGTAAACCCTTTGACCTACGGACTTCCGGTTTGCGAGAGCATCTGCCGGGGTCTGTTGGCTTGCCACAGGAGCAATTGCGTCCTCCTCGGCCTCTTAAAACTATATTTGTTTCACACGTTTTCGTAATAGAAATACACCGAAAAACAGCTATGAACTAGAAGGTGAACGGTTAAGAATATCGAAACGGCGATTCCGGAATCGTAATCAGGGGTCCAAATTACCCCAGTAACCAAAAAATTACCAACATTGGTCCACGTTTGCGAGTTTTAGTGCGGCGACGTGAGCTTATGTACGTGTTCGCGATAAAACCGAAACTTTCGTCGATTGCCGAAGGAAAACCCTTTGATCTACGGACTTCCGGTTTGGCAGGAATTTAGATGGGTCTGTTGACTACCCTCAAGAGCAATTGCGTACCTGCCCTTCACCGTTTAGTGCCTTTTTTGCCCTTCGAAACGCAAAAAAAACGTGTTTTTGGCGGTTATTTTAAAATTGCCGCCAAGGTGCTAGGAATATCGGAGTCGGACCCCCAAAATCGTAATCAGGGGTTCATTTTACGTCAGGAAGTGCAAAAAAAACGACCTTTTTATCCAAAAATTGAAAAAATCCTAGCCCAAATAGAAGAAAGACCCCCCCCTTTGGTATGTTTTGACTCTTTCGATCGCCGAAGGAGAACCCCTTGCAGCACGAACTTCCGCTTTCTTCGACAACCTACTGGGGTCAGTGGCTTCACACAAAAAAATCTGGGTCCTCATCGGCCGGCTAGAAGTATGTTAGTTTCACGCATTTAGAATTTTTAAATTGACCAAAAATAGCCATTTTTGCATAAGAGGGGGATATGTTTCGAACATCGAAACGACGATATCAAAATCGTAATCGGGGCTCCAAATTACCCCAGAAAACAAAAAATTACAAACTTTCATCCACATTTGTAGATTTTACTGTGATAAAACACGAGCTTACGTACGTACTAAGCGATACAATCGATCGCCGAAGGTAAACCCTTTGACCTACGGACTTCCGGTTTGCGAGAGCATCTGCCGGGGTCTGTTGGCTTGCCACAGGAGCAATTGCGTCCTCCTCGGCCTCTTAAAACTATATTTGTTTCACACGTTTTCGTAATAGAAATACACCGAAAAACAGCTATGAACTAGAAGGTGAACGGTTAAGAATATCGAAACGGCGATTCCGGAATCGTAATCAGGGGTCCAAATTACCCCAGTAACCAAAAAATTACCAACATTGGTCCACGTTTGCGAGTTTTAGTGCGGCGACGTGAGCTTATGTACGTGTTCGCGATAAAACCGAAACTTTCGTCGATTGCCGAAGGAAAACCCTTTGATCTACGGACTTCCGGTTTGGCAGGAATTTAGATGGGTCTGTTGACTACCCTCAAGAGCAATTGCGTACCTGCCCTTCACCGTTTAGTGCCTTTTTTGCCCTTCGAAACGCAAAAAAAACGTGTTTTTGGCGGTTATTTTAAAATTGCCGCCAAGGTGCTAGGAATATCGGAGTCGGACCCCCAAAATCGTAATCAGGGGTTCATTTTACGTCAGGAAGTGCAAAAAAAACGACCTTTTTATCCAAAAATTGAAAAAATCCTAGCCCAAATAGAAGAAAGACCCCCCCCTTTGGTATGTTTTGACTCTTTCGATCGCCGAAGGAGAACCCCTTGCAGCACGAACTTCCGCTTTCTTCGACAACCTACTGGGGTCAGTGGCTTCACACAAAAAAATCTGGGTCCTCATCGGCCGGCTAGAAGTATGTTAGTTTCACGCATTTAGAATTTTTAAATTGACCAAAAATAGCCATTTTTGCATAAGAGGGGGATATGTTTCGAACATCGAAACGACGATATCAAAATCGTAATCGGGGCTCCAAATTACCCCAGAAAACAAAAAATTACAAACTTTCATCCACATTTGTAGATTTTACTGTGATAAAACACGAGCTTACGTACGTACTAAGCGATACAATCGATCGCCGAAGGTAAACCCTTTGACCTACGGACTTCCGGTTTGCGAGAGCATCTGCCGGGGTCTGTTGGCTTGCCACAGGAGCAATTGCGTCCTCCTCGGCCTCTTAAAACTATATTTGTTTCACACGTTTTCGTAATAGAAATACACCGAAAAACAGCTATGAACTAGAAGGTGAACGGTTAAGAATATCGAAACGGCGATTCCGGAATCGTAATCAGGGGTCCAAATTACCCCAGTAACCAAAAAATTACCAACATTGGTCCACGTTTGCGAGTTTTAGTGCGGCGACGTGAGCTTATGTACGTGTTCGCGATAAAACCGAAACTTTCGTCGATTGCCGAAGGAAAACCCTTTGATCTACGGACTTCCGGTTTGGCAGGAATTTAGATGGGTCTGTTGACTACCCTCAAGAGCAATTGCGTACCTGCCCTTCACCGTTTAGTGCCTTTTTTGCCCTTCGAAACGCAAAAAAAACGTGTTTTTGGCGGTTATTTTAAAATTGCCGCCAAGGTGCTAGGAATATCGGAGTCGGACCCCCAAAATCGTAATCAGGGGTTCATTTTACGTCAGGAAGTGCAAAAAAAACGACCTTTTTATCCAAAAATTGAAAAAATCCTAGCCCAAATAGAAGAAAGACCCCCCCCTTTGGTATGTTTTGACTCTTTCGATCGCCGAAGGAGAACCCCTTGCAGCACGAACTTCCGCTTTCTTCGACAACCTACTGGGGTCAGTGGCTTCACACAAAAAAATCTGGGTCCTCATCGGCCGGCTAGAAGTATGTTAGTTTCACGCATTTAGAATTTTTAAATTGACCAAAAATAGCCATTTTTGCATAAGAGGGGGATATGTTTCGAACATCGAAACGACGATATCAAAATCGTAATCGGGGCTCCAAATTACCCCAGAAAACAAAAAATTACAAACTTTCATCCACATTTGTAGATTTTACTGTGATAAAACACGAGCTTACGTACGTACTAAGCGATACAATCGATCGCCGAAGGTAAACCCTTTGACCTACGGACTTCCGGTTTGCGAGAGCATCTGCCGGGGTCTGTTGGCTTGCCACAGGAGCAATTGCGTCCTCCTCGGCCTCTTAAAACTATATTTGTTTCACACGTTTTCGTAATAGAAATACACCGAAAAACAGCTATGAACTAGAAGGTGAACGGTTAAGAATATCGAAACGGCGATTCCGGAATCGTAATCAGGGGTCCAAATTACCCCAGTAACCAAAAAATTACCAACATTGGTCCACGTTTGCGAGTTTTAGTGCGGCGACGTGAGCTTATGTACGTGTTCGCGATAAAACCGAAACTTTCGTCGATTGCCGAAGGAAAACCCTTTGATCTACGGACTTCCGGTTTGGCAGGAATTTAGATGGGTCTGTTGACTACCCTCAAGAGCAATTGCGTACCTGCCCTTCACCGTTTAGTGCCTTTTTTGCCCTTCGAAACGCAAAAAAAACGTGTTTTTGGCGGTTATTTTAAAATTGCCGCCAAGGTGCTAGGAATATCGGAGTCGGACCCCCAAAATCGTAATCAGGGGTTCATTTTACGTCAGGAAGTGCAAAAAAAACGACCTTTTTATCCAAAAATTGAAAAAATCCTAGCCCAAATAGAAGAAAGACCCCCCCCTTTGGTATGTTTTGACTCTTTCGATCGCCGAAGGAGAACCCCTTGCAGCACGAACTTCCGCTTTCTTCGACAACCTACTGGGGTCAGTGGCTTCACACAAAAAAATCTGGGTCCTCATCGGCCGGCTAGAAGTATGTTAGTTTCACGCATTTAGAATTTTTAAATTGACCAAAAATAGCCATTTTTGCATAAGAGGGGGATATGTTTCGAACATCGAAACGACGATATCAAAATCGTAATCGGGGCTCCAAATTACCCCAGAAAACAAAAAATTACAAACTTTCATCCACATTTGTAGATTTTACTGTGATAAAACACGAGCTTACGTACGTACTAAGCGATACAATCGATCGCCGAAGGTAAACCCTTTGACCTACGGACTTCCGGTTTGCGAGAGCATCTGCCGGGGTCTGTTGGCTTGCCACAGGAGCAATTGCGTCCTCCTCGGCCTCTTAAAACTATATTTGTTTCACACGTTTTCGTAATAGAAATACACCGAAAAACAGCTATGAACTAGAAGGTGAACGGTTAAGAATATCGAAACGGCGATTCCGGAATCGTAATCAGGGGTCCAAATTACCCCAGTAACCAAAAAATTACCAACATTGGTCCACGTTTGCGAGTTTTAGTGCGGCGACGTGAGCTTATGTACGTGTTCGCGATAAAACCGAAACTTTCGTCGATTGCCGAAGGAAAACCCTTTGATCTACGGACTTCCGGTTTGGCAGGAATTTAGATGGGTCTGTTGACTACCCTCAAGAGCAATTGCGTACCTGCCCTTCACCGTTTAGTGCCTTTTTTGCCCTTCGAAACGCAAAAAAAACGTGTTTTTGGCGGTTATTTTAAAATTGCCGCCAAGGTGCTAGGAATATCGGAGTCGGACCCCCAAAATCGTAATCAGGGGTTCATTTTACGTCAGGAAGTGCAAAAAAAACGACCTTTTTATCCAAAAATTGAAAAAATCCTAGCCCAAATAGAAGAAAGACCCCCCCCTTTGGTATGTTTTGACTCTTTCGATCGCCGAAGGAGAACCCCTTGCAGCACGAACTTCCGCTTTCTTCGACAACCTACTGGGGTCAGTGGCTTCACACAAAAAAATCTGGGTCCTCATCGGCCGGCTAGAAGTATGTTAGTTTCACGCATTTAGAATTTTTAAATTGACCAAAAATAGCCATTTTTGCATAAGAGGGGGATATGTTTCGAACATCGAAACGACGATATCAAAATCGTAATCGGGGCTCCAAATTACCCCAGAAAACAAAAAATTACAAACTTTCATCCACATTTGTAGATTTTACTGTGATAAAACACGAGCTTACGTACGTACTAAGCGATACAATCGATCGCCGAAGGTAAACCCTTTGACCTACGGACTTCCGGTTTGCGAGAGCATCTGCCGGGGTCTGTTGGCTTGCCACAGGAGCAATTGCGTCCTCCTCGGCCTCTTAAAACTATATTTGTTTCACACGTTTTCGTAATAGAAATACACCGAAAAACAGCTATGAACTAGAAGGTGAACGGTTAAGAATATCGAAACGGCGATTCCGGAATCGTAATCAGGGGTCCAAATTACCCCAGTAACCAAAAAATTACCAACATTGGTCCACGTTTGCGAGTTTTAGTGCGGCGACGTGAGCTTATGTACGTGTTCGCGATAAAACCGAAACTTTCGTCGATTGCCGAAGGAAAACCCTTTGATCTACGGACTTCCGGTTTGGCAGGAATTTAGATGGGTCTGTTGACTACCCTCAAGAGCAATTGCGTACCTGCCCTTCACCGTTTAGTGCCTTTTTTGCCCTTCGAAACGCAAAAAAAACGTGTTTTTGGCGGTTATTTTAAAATTGCCGCCAAGGTGCTAGGAATATCGGAGTCGGACCCCCAAAATCGTAATCAGGGGTTCATTTTACGTCAGGAAGTGCAAAAAAAACGACCTTTTTATCCAAAAATTGAAAAAATCCTAGCCCAAATAGAAGAAAGACCCCCCCCTTTGGTATGTTTTGACTCTTTCGATCGCCGAAGGAGAACCCCTTGCAGCACCAACTTCCGCTTTCTTCGACAACCTACTGGGGTCAGTGGCTTCTCACAAAAAAATCTGGGTCCTCATCGGCCGGCTAGAAGTATGTTAGTTTCACGCATTTAGAATTTTTAAATTGACCAAAAATAGCCATTTTTGCATAAGAGGGGGATATGTTTCGAACATCGAAACGACGATATCAAAATCGTAATCGGGGCTCCAAATTACCCCAGAAAACAAAAAATTACAAACTTTCATCCACATTTGTAGATTTTACTGTGATAAAACACGAGCTTACGTACGTACTAAGCGATACAATCGATCGCCGAAGGTAAACCCTTTGACCTACGGACTTCCGGTTTGCGAGAGCATCTGCCGGGGTCTGTTGGCTTGCCACAGGAGCAATTGCGTCCTCCTCGGCCTCTTAAAACTATATTTGTTTCACACGTTTTCGTAATAGAAATACACCGAAAAACAGCTATGAACTAGAAGGTGAACGGTTAAGAATATCGAAACGGCGATTCCGGAATCGTAATCAGGGGTCCAAATTACCCCAGTAACCAAAAAATTACCAACATTGGTCCACGTTTGCGAGTTTTAGTGCGGCGACGTGAGCTTATGTACGTGTTCGCGATAAAACCGAAACTTTCGTCGATTGCCGAAGGAAAACCCTTTGATCTACGGACTTCCGGTTTGGCAGGAATTTAGATGGGTCTGTTGACTACCCTCAAGAGCAATTGCGTACCTGCCCTTCACCGTTTAGTGCCTTTTTTGCCCTTCGAAACGCAAAAAAAACGTGTTTTTGGCGGTTATTTTAAAATTGCCGCCAAGGTGCTAGGAATATCGGAGTCGGACCCCCAAAATCGTAATCAGGGGTTCATTTTACGTCAGGAAGTGCAAAAAAAACGACCTTTTTATCCAAAAATTGAAAAAATCCTAGCCCAAATAGAAGAAAGACCCCCCCCTTTGGTATGTTTTGACTCTTTCGATCGCCGAAGGAGAACCCCTTGCAGCACGAACTTCCGCTTTCTTCGACAACCTACTGGGGTCAGTGGCTTCACACAAAAAAATCTGGGTCCTCATCGGCCGGCTAGAAGTATGTTAGTTTCACGCATTTAGAATTTTTAAATTGACCAAAAATAGCCATTTTTGCATAAGAGGGGGATATGTTTCGAACATCGAAACGACGATATCAAAATCGTAATCGGGGCTCCAAATTACCCCAGAAAACAAAAAATTACAAACTTTCATCCACATTTGTAGATTTTACTGTGATAAAACACGAGCTTACGTACGTACTAAGCGATACAATCGATCGCCGAAGGTAAACCCTTTGACCTACGGACTTCCGGTTTGCGAGAGCATCTGCCGGGGTCTGTTGGCTTGCCACAGGAGCAATTGCGTCCTCCTCGGCCTCTTAAAACTATATTTGTTTCACACGTTTTCGTAATAGAAATACACCGAAAAACAGCTATGAACTAGAAGGTGAACGGTTAAGAATATCGAAACGGCGATTCCGGAATCGTAATCAGGGGTCCAAATTACCCCAGTAACCAAAAAATTACCAACATTGGTCCACGTTTGCGAGTTTTAGTGCGGCGACGTGAGCTTATGTACGTGTTCGCGATAAAACCGAAACTTTCGTCGATTGCCGAAGGAAAACCCTTTGATCTACGGACTTCCGGTTTGGCAGGAATTTAGATGGGTCTGTTGACTACCCTCAAGAGCAATTGCGTACCTGCCCTTCACCGTTTAGTGCCTTTTTTGCCCTTCGAAACGCAAAAAAAACGTGTTTTTGGCGGTTATTTTAAAATTGCCGCCAAGGTGCTAGGAATATCGGAGTCGGACCCCCAAAATCGTAATCAGGGGTTCATTTTACGTCAGGAAGTGCAAAAAAAACGACCTTTTTATCCAAAAATTGAAAAAATCCTAGCCCAAATAGAAGAAAGACCCCCCCCTTTGGTATGTTTTGACTCTTTCGATCGCCGAAGGAGAACCCCTTGCAGCACGAACTTCCGCTTTCTTCGACAACCTACTGGGGTCAGTGGCTTCACACAAAAAAATCTGGGTCCTCATCGGCCGGCTAGAAGTATGTTAGTTTCACGCATTTAGAATTTTTAAATTGACCAAAAATAGCCATTTTTGCATAAGAGGGGGATATGTTTCGAACATCGAAACGACGATATCAAAATCGTAATCGGGGCTCCAAATTACCCCAGAAAACAAAAAATTACAAACTTTCATCCACATTTGTAGATTTTACTGTGATAAAACACGAGCTTACGTACGTACTAAGCGATACAATCGATCGCCGAAGGTAAACCCTTTGACCTACGGACTTCCGGTTTGCGAGAGCATCTGCCGGGGTCTGTTGGCTTGCCACAGGAGCAATTGCGTCCTCCTCGGCCTCTTAAAACTATATTTGTTTCACACGTTTTCGTAATAGAAATACACCGAAAAACAGCTATGAACTAGAAGGTGAACGGTTAAGAATATCGAAACGGCGATTCCGGAATCGTAATCAGGGGTCCAAATTACCCCAGTAACCAAAAAATTACCAACATTGGTCCACGTTTGCGAGTTTTAGTGCGGCGACGTGAGCTTATGTACGTGTTCGCGATAAAACCGAAACTTTCGTCGATTGCCGAAGGAAAACCCTTTGATCTACGGACTTCCGGTTTGGCAGGAATTTAGATGGGTCTGTTGACTACCCTCAAGAGCAATTGCGTACCTGCCCTTCACCGTTTAGTGCCTTTTTTGCCCTTCGAAACGCAAAAAAAACGTGTTTTTGGCGGTTATTTTAAAATTGCCGCCAAGGTGCTAGGAATATCGGAGTCGGACCCCCAAAATCGTAATCAGGGGTTCATTTTACGTCAGGAAGTGCAAAAAAAACGACCTTTTTATCCAAAAATTGAAAAAATCCTAGCCCAAATAGAAGAAAGACCCCCCCCTTTGGTATGTTTTGACTCTTTCGATCGCCGAAGGAGAACCCCTTGCAGCACGAACTTCCGCTTTCTTCGACAACCTACTGGGGTCAGTGGCTTCACACAAAAAAATCTGGGTCCTCATCGGCCGGCTAGAAGTATGTTAGTTTCACGCATTTAGAATTTTTAAATTGACCAAAAATAGCCATTTTTGCATAAGAGGGGGATATGTTTCGAACATCGAAACGACGATATCAAAATCGTAATCGGGGCTCCAAATTACCCCAGAAAACAAAAAATTACAAACTTTCATCCACATTTGTAGATTTTACTGTGATAAAACACGAGCTTACGTACGTACTAAGCGATACAATCGATCGCCGAAGGTAAACCCTTTGACCTACGGACTTCCGGTTTGCGAGAGCATCTGCCGGGGTCTGTTGGCTTGCCACAGGAGCAATTGCGTCCTCCTCGGCCTCTTAAAACTATATTTGTTTCACACGTTTTCGTAATAGAAATACACCGAAAAACAGCTATGAACTAGAAGGTGAACGGTTAAGAATATCGAAACGGCGATTCCGGAATCGTAATCAGGGGTCCAAATTACCCCAGTAACCAAAAAATTACCAACATTGGTCCACGTTTGCGAGTTTTAGTGCGGCGACGTGAGCTTATGTACGTGTTCGCGATAAAACCGAAACTTTCGTCGATTGCCGAAGGAAAACCCTTTGATCTACGGACTTCCGGTTTGGCAGGAATTTAGATGGGTCTGTTGACTACCCTCAAGAGCAATTGCGTACCTGCCCTTCACCGTTTAGTGCCTTTTTTGCCCTTCGAAACGCAAAAAAAACGTGTTTTTGGCGGTTATTTTAAAATTGCCGCCAAGGTGCTAGGAATATCGGAGTCGGACCCCCAAAATCGTAATCAGGGGTTCATTTTACGTCAGGAAGTGCAAAAAAAACGACCTTTTTATCCAAAAATTGAAAAAATCCTAGCCCAAATAGAAGAAAGACCCCCCCCTTTGGTATGTTTTGACTCTTTCGATCGCCGAAGGAGAACCCCTTGCAGCACGAACTTCCGCTTTCTTCGACAACCTACTGGGGTCAGTGGCTTCACACAAAAAAATCTGGGTCCTCATCGGCCGGCTAGAAGTATGTTAGTTTCACGCATTTAGAATTTTTAAATTGACCAAAAATAGCCATTTTTGCATAAGAGGGGGATATGTTTCGAACATCGAAACGACGATATCAAAATCGTAATCGGGGCTCCAAATTACCCCAGAAAACAAAAAATTACAAACTTTCATCCACATTTGTAGATTTTACTGTGATAAAACACGAGCTTACGTACGTACTAAGCGATACAATCGATCGCCGAAGGTAAACCCTTTGACCTACGGACTTCCGGTTTGCGAGAGCATCTGCCGGGGTCTGTTGGCTTGCCACAGGAGCAATTGCGTCCTCCTCGGCCTCTTAAAACTATATTTGTTTCACACGTTTTCGTAATAGAAATACACCGAAAAACAGCTATGAACTAGAAGGTGAACGGTTAAGAATATCGAAACGGCGATTCCGGAATCGTAATCAGGGGTCCAAATTACCCCAGTAACCAAAAAATTACCAACATTGGTCCACGTTTGCGAGTTTTAGTGCGGCGACGTGAGCTTATGTACGTGTTCGCGATAAAACCGAAACTTTCGTCGATTGCCGAAGGAAAACCCTTTGATCTACGGACTTCCGGTTTGGCAGGAATTTAGATGGGTCTGTTGACTACCCTCAAGAGCAATTGCGTACCTGCCCTTCACCGTTTAGTGCCTTTTTTGCCCTTCGAAACGCAAAAAAAACGTGTTTTTGGCGGTTATTTTAAAATTGCCGCCAAGGTGCTAGGAATATCGGAGTCGGACCCCCAAAATCGTAATCAGGGGTTCATTTTACGTCAGGAAGTGCAAAAAAAACGACCTTTTTATCCAAAAATTGAAAAAATCCTAGCCCAAATAGAAGAAAGACCCCCCCCTTTGGTATGTTTTGACTCTTTCGATCGCCGAAGGAGAACCCCTTGCAGCACGAACTTCCGCTTTCTTCGACAACCTACTGGGGTCAGTGGCTTCACACAAAAAAATCTGGGTCCTCATCGGCCGGCTAGAAGTATGTTAGTTTCACGCATTTAGAATTTTTAAATTGACCAAAAATAGCCATTTTTGCATAAGAGGGGGATATGTTTCGAACATCGAAACGACGATATCAAAATCGTAATCGGGGCTCCAAATTACCCCAGAAAACAAAAAATTACAAACTTTCATCCACATTTGTAGATTTTACTGTGATAAAACACGAGCTTACGTACGTACTAAGCGATACAATCGATCGCCGAAGGTAAACCCTTTGACCTACGGACTTCCGGTTTGCGAGAGCATCTGCCGGGGTCTGTTGGCTTGCCACAGGAGCAATTGCGTCCTCCTCGGCCTCTTAAAACTATATTTGTTTCACACGTTTTCGTAATAGAAATACACCGAAAAACAGCTATGAACTAGAAGGTGAACGGTTAAGAATATCGAAACGGCGATTCCGGAATCGTAATCAGGGGTCCAAATTACCCCAGTAACCAAAAAATTACCAACATTGGTCCACGTTTGCGAGTTTTAGTGCGGCGACGTGAGCTTATGTACGTGTTCGCGATAAAACCGAAACTTTCGTCGATTGCCGAAGGAAAACCCTTTGATCTACGGACTTCCGGTTTGGCAGGAATTTAGATGGGTCTGTTGACTACCCTCAAGAGCAATTGCGTACCTGCCCTTCACCGTTTAGTGCCTTTTTTGCCCTTCGAAACGCAAAAAAAACGTGTTTTTGGCGGTTATTTTAAAATTGCCGCCAAGGTGCTAGGAATATCGGAGTCGGACCCCCAAAATCGTAATCAGGGGTTCATTTTACGTCAGGAAGTGCAAAAAAAACGACCTTTTTATCCAAAAATTGAAAAAATCCTAGCCCAAATAGAAGAAAGACCCCCCCCTTTGGTATGTTTTGACTCTTTCGATCGCCGAAGGAGAACCCCTTGCAGCACGAACTTCCGCTTTCTTCGACAACCTACTGGGGTCAGTGGCTTCACACAAAAAAATCTGGGTCCTCATCGGCCGGCTAGAAGTATGTTAGTTTCACGCATTTAGAATTTTTAAATTGACCAAAAATAGCCATTTTTGCATAAGAGGGGGATATGTTTCGAACATCGAAACGACGATATCAAAATCGTAATCGGGGCTCCAAATTACCCCAGAAAACAAAAAATTACAAACTTTCATCCACATTTGTAGATTTTACTGTGATAAAACACGAGCTTACGTACGTACTAAGCGATACAATCGATCGCCGAAGGTAAACCCTTTGACCTACGGACTTCCGGTTTGCGAGAGCATCTGCCGGGGTCTGTTGGCTTGCCACAGGAGCAATTGCGTCCTCCTCGGCCTCTTAAAACTATATTTGTTTCACACGTTTTCGTAATAGAAATACACCGAAAAACAGCTATGAACTAGAAGGTGAACGGTTAAGAATATCGAAACGGCGATTCCGGAATCGTAATCAGGGGTCCAAATTACCCCAGTAACCAAAAAATTACCAACATTGGTCCACGTTTGCGAGTTTTAGTGCGGCGACGTGAGCTTATGTACGTGTTCGCGATAAAACCGAAACTTTCGTCGATTGCCGAAGGAAAACCCTTTGATCTACGGACTTCCGGTTTGGCAGGAATTTAGATGGGTCTGTTGACTACCCTCAAGAGCAATTGCGTACCTGCCCTTCACCGTTTAGTGCCTTTTTTGCCCTTCGAAACGCAAAAAAAACGTGTTTTTGGCGGTTATTTTAAAATTGCCGCCAAGGTGCTAGGAATATCGGAGTCGGACCCCCAAAATCGTAATCAGGGGTTCATTTTACGTCAGGAAGTGCAAAAAAAACGACCTTTTTATCCAAAAATTGAAAAAATCCTAGCCCAAATAGAAGAAAGACCCCCCCCTTTGGTATGTTTTGACTCTTTCGATCGCCGAAGGAGAACCCCTTGCAGCACGAACTTCCGCTTTCTTCGACAACCTACTGGGGTCAGTGGCTTCACACAAAAAAATCTGGGTCCTCATCGGCCGGCTAGAAGTATGTTAGTTTCACGCATTTAGAATTTTTAAATTGACCAAAAATAGCCATTTTTGCATAAGAGGGGGATATGTTTCGAACATCGAAACGACGATATCAAAATCGTAATCGGGGCTCCAAATTACCCCAGAAAACAAAAAATTACAAACTTTCATCCACATTTGTAGATTTTACTGTGATAAAACACGAGCTTACGTACGTACTAAGCGATACAATCGATCGCCGAAGGTAAACCCTTTGACCTACGGACTTCCGGTTTGCGAGAGCATCTGCCGGGGTCTGTTGGCTTGCCACAGGAGCAATTGCGTCCTCCTCGGCCTCTTAAAACTATATTTGTTTCACACGTTTTCGTAATAGAAATACACCGAAAAACAGCTATGAACTAGAAGGTGAACGGTTAAGAATATCGAAACGGCGATTCCGGAATCGTAATCAGGGGTCCAAATTACCCCAGTAACCAAAAAATTACCAACATTGGTCCACGTTTGCGAGTTTTAGTGCGGCGACGTGAGCTTATGTACGTGTTCGCGATAAAACCGAAACTTTCGTCGATTGCCGAAGGAAAACCCTTTGATCTACGGACTTCCGGTTTGGCAGGAATTTAGATGGGTCTGTTGACTACCCTCAAGAGCAATTGCGTACCTGCCCTTCACCGTTTAGTGCCTTTTTTGCCCTTCGAAACGCAAAAAAAACGTGTTTTTGGCGGTTATTTTAAAATTGCCGCCAAGGTGCTAGGAATATCGGAGTCGGACCCCCAAAATCGTAATCAGGGGTTCATTTTACGTCAGGAAGTGCAAAAAAAACGACCTTTTTATCCAAAAATTGAAAAAATCCTAGCCCAAATAGAAGAAAGACCCCCCCCTTTGGTATGTTTTGACTCTTTCGATCGCCGAAGGAGAACCCCTTGCAGCACGAACTTCCGCTTTCTTCGACAACCTACTGGGGTCAGTGGCTTCACACAAAAAAATCTGGGTCCTCATCGGCCGGCTAGAAGTATGTTAGTTTCACGCATTTAGAATTTTTAAATTGACCAAAAATAGCCATTTTTGCATAAGAGGGGGATATGTTTCGAACATCGAAACGACGATATCAAAATCGTAATCGGGGCTCCAAATTACCCCAGAAAACAAAAAATTACAAACTTTCATCCACATTTGTAGATTTTACTGTGATAAAACACGAGCTTACGTACGTACTAAGCGATACAATCGATCGCCGAAGGTAAACCCTTTGACCTACGGACTTCCGGTTTGCGAGAGCATCTGCCGGGGTCTGTTGGCTTGCCACAGGAGCAATTGCGTCCTCCTCGGCCTCTTAAAACTATATTTGTTTCACACGTTTTCGTAATAGAAATACACCGAAAAACAGCTATGAACTAGAAGGTGAACGGTTAAGAATATCGAAACGGCGATTCCGGAATCGTAATCAGGGGTCCAAATTACCCCAGTAACCAAAAAATTACCAACATTGGTCCACGTTTGCGAGTTTTAGTGCGGCGACGTGAGCTTATGTACGTGTTCGCGATAAAACCGAAACTTTCGTCGATTGCCGAAGGAAAACCCTTTGATCTACGGACTTCCGGTTTGGCAGGAATTTAGATGGGTCTGTTGACTACCCTCAAGAGCAATTGCGTACCTGCCCTTCACCGTTTAGTGCCTTTTTTGCCCTTCGAAACGCAAAAAAAACGTGTTTTTGGCGGTTATTTTAAAATTGCCGCCAAGGTGCTAGGAATATCGGAGTCGGACCCCCAAAATCGTAATCAGGGGTTCATTTTACGTCAGGAAGTGCAAAAAAAACGACCTTTTTATCCAAAAATTGAAAAAATCCTAGCCCAAATAGAAGAAAGACCCCCCCCTTTGGTATGTTTTGACTCTTTCGATCGCCGAAGGAGAACCCCTTGCAGCACGAACTTCCGCTTTCTTCGACAACCTACTGGGGTCAGTGGCTTCACACAAAAAAATCTGGGTCCTCATCGGCCGGCTAGAAGTATGTTAGTTTCACGCATTTAGAATTTTTAAATTGACCAAAAATAGCCATTTTTGCATAAGAGGGGGATATGTTTCGAACATCGAAACGACGATATCAAAATCGTAATCGGGGCTCCAAATTACCCCAGAAAACAAAAAATTACAAACTTTCATCCACATTTGTAGATTTTACTGTGATAAAACACGAGCTTACGTACGTACTAAGCGATACAATCGATCGCCGAAGGTAAACCCTTTGACCTACGGACTTCCGGTTTGCGAGAGCATCTGCCGGGGTCTGTTGGCTTGCCACAGGAGCAATTGCGTCCTCCTCGGCCTCTTAAAACTATATTTGTTTCACACGTTTTCGTAATAGAAATACACCGAAAAACAGCTATGAACTAGAAGGTGAACGGTTAAGAATATCGAAACGGCGATTCCGGAATCGTAATCAGGGGTCCAAATTACCCCAGTAACCAAAAAATTACCAACATTGGTCCACGTTTGCGAGTTTTAGTGCGGCGACGTGAGCTTATGTACGTGTTCGCGATAAAACCGAAACTTTCGTCGATTGCCGAAGGAAAACCCTTTGATCTACGGACTTCCGGTTTGGCAGGAATTTAGATGGGTCTGTTGACTACCCTCAAGAGCAATTGCGTACCTGCCCTTCACCGTTTAGTGCCTTTTTTGCCCTTCGAAACGCAAAAAAAACGTGTTTTTGGCGGTTATTTTAAAATTGCCGCCAAGGTGCTAGGAATATCGGAGTCGGACCCCCAAAATCGTAATCAGGGGTTCATTTTACGTCAGGAAGTGCAAAAAAAACGACCTTTTTATCCAAAAATTGAAAAAATCCTAGCCCAAATAGAAGAAAGACCCCCCCCTTTGGTATGTTTTGACTCTTTCGATCGCCGAAGGAGAACCCCTTGCAGCACGAACTTCCGCTTTCTTCGACAACCTACTGGGGTCAGTGGCTTCACACAAAAAAATCTGGGTCCTCATCGGCCGGCTAGAAGTATGTTAGTTTCACGCATTTAGAATTTTTAAATTGACCAAAAATAGCCATTTTTGCATAAGAGGGGGATATGTTTCGAACATCGAAACGACGATATCAAAATCGTAATCGGGGCTCCAAATTACCCCAGAAAACAAAAAATTACAAACTTTCATCCACATTTGTAGATTTTACTGTGATAAAACACGAGCTTACGTACGTACTAAGCGATACAATCGATCGCCGAAGGTAAACCCTTTGACCTACGGACTTCCGGTTTGCGAGAGCATCTGCCGGGGTCTGTTGGCTTGCCACAGGAGCAATTGCGTCCTCCTCGGCCTCTTAAAACTATATTTGTTTCACACGTTTTCGTAATAGAAATACACCGAAAAACAGCTATGAACTAGAAGGTGAACGGTTAAGAATATCGAAACGGCGATTCCGGAATCGTAATCAGGGGTCCAAATTACCCCAGTAACCAAAAAATTACCAACATTGGTCCACGTTTGCGAGTTTTAGTGCGGCGACGTGAGCTTATGTACGTGTTCGCGATAAAACCGAAACTTTCGTCGATTGCCGAAGGAAAACCCTTTGATCTACGGACTTCCGGTTTGGCAGGAATTTAGATGGGTCTGTTGACTACCCTCAAGAGCAATTGCGTACCTGCCCTTCACCGTTTAGTGCCTTTTTTGCCCTTCGAAACGCAAAAAAAACGTGTTTTTGGCGGTTATTTTAAAATTGCCGCCAAGGTGCTAGGAATATCGGAGTCGGACCCCCAAAATCGTAATCAGGGGTTCATTTTACGTCAGGAAGTGCAAAAAAAACGACCTTTTTATCCAAAAATTGAAAAAATCCTAGCCCAAATAGAAGAAAGACCCCCCCCTTTGGTATGTTTTGACTCTTTCGATCGCCGAAGGAGAACCCCTTGCAGCACGAACTTCCGCTTTCTTCGACAACCTACTGGGGTCAGTGGCTTCACACAAAAAAATCTGGGTCCTCATCGGCCGGCTAGAAGTATGTTAGTTTCACGCATTTAGAATTTTTAAATTGACCAAAAATAGCCATTTTTGCATAAGAGGGGGATATGTTTCGAACATCGAAACGACGATATCAAAATCGTAATCGGGGCTCCAAATTACCCCAGAAAACAAAAAATTACAAACTTTCATCCACATTTGTAGATTTTACTGTGATAAAACACGAGCTTACGTACGTACTAAGCGATACAATCGATCGCCGAAGGTAAACCCTTTGACCTACGGACTTCCGGTTTGCGAGAGCATCTGCCGGGGTCTGTTGGCTTGCCACAGGAGCAATTGCGTCCTCCTCGGCCTCTTAAAACTATATTTGTTTCACACGTTTTCGTAATAGAAATACACCGAAAAACAGCTATGAACTAGAAGGTGAACGGTTAAGAATATCGAAACGGCGATTCCGGAATCGTAATCAGGGGTCCAAATTACCCCAGTAACCAAAAAATTACCAACATTGGTCCACGTTTGCGAGTTTTAGTGCGGCGACGTGAGCTTATGTACGTGTTCGCGATAAAACCGAAACTTTCGTCGATTGCCGAAGGAAAACCCTTTGATCTACGGACTTCCGGTTTGGCAGGAATTTAGATGGGTCTGTTGACTACCCTCAAGAGCAATTGCGTACCTGCCCTTCACCGTTTAGTGCCTTTTTTGCCCTTCGAAACGCAAAAAAAACGTGTTTTTGGCGGTTATTTTAAAATTGCCGCCAAGGTGCTAGGAATATCGGAGTCGGACCCCCAAAATCGTAATCAGGGGTTCATTTTACGTCAGGAAGTGCAAAAAAAACGACCTTTTTATCCAAAAATTGAAAAAATCCTAGCCCAAATAGAAGAAAGACCCCCCCCTTTGGTATGTTTTGACTCTTTCGATCGCCGAAGGAGAACCCCTTGCAGCACGAACTTCCGCTTTCTTCGACAACCTACTGGGGTCAGTGGCTTCACACAAAAAAATCTGGGTCCTCATCGGCCGGCTAGAAGTATGTTAGTTTCACGCATTTAGAATTTTTAAATTGACCAAAAATAGCCATTTTTGCATAAGAGGGGGATATGTTTCGAACATCGAAACGACGATATCAAAATCGTAATCGGGGCTCCAAATTACCCCAGAAAACAAAAAATTACAAACTTTCATCCACATTTGTAGATTTTACTGTGATAAAACACGAGCTTACGTACGTACTAAGCGATACAATCGATCGCCGAAGGTAAACCCTTTGACCTACGGACTTCCGGTTTGCGAGAGCATCTGCCGGGGTCTGTTGGCTTGCCACAGGAGCAATTGCGTCCTCCTCGGCCTCTTAAAACTATATTTGTTTCACACGTTTTCGTAATAGAAATACACCGAAAAACAGCTATGAACTAGAAGGTGAACGGTTAAGAATATCGAAACGGCGATTCCGGAATCGTAATCAGGGGTCCAAATTACCCCAGTAACCAAAAAATTACCAACATTGGTCCACGTTTGCGAGTTTTAGTGCGGCGACGTGAGCTTATGTACGTGTTCGCGATAAAACCGAAACTTTCGTCGATTGCCGAAGGAAAACCCTTTGATCTACGGACTTCCGGTTTGGCAGGAATTTAGATGGGTCTGTTGACTACCCTCAAGAGCAATTGCGTACCTGCCCTTCACCGTTTAGTGCCTTTTTTGCCCTTCGAAACGCAAAAAAAACGTGTTTTTGGCGGTTATTTTAAAATTGCCGCCAAGGTGCTAGGAATATCGGAGTCGGACCCCCAAAATCGTAATCAGGGGTTCATTTTACGTCAGGAAGTGCAAAAAAAACGACCTTTTTATCCAAAAATTGAAAAAATCCTAGCCCAAATAGAAGAAAGACCCCCCCCTTTGGTATGTTTTGACTCTTTCGATCGCCGAAGGAGAACCCCTTGCAGCACGAACTTCCGCTTTCTTCGACAACCTACTGGGGTCAGTGGCTTCACACAAAAAAATCTGGGTCCTCATCGGCCGGCTAGAAGTATGTTAGTTTCACGCATTTAGAATTTTTAAATTGACCAAAAATAGCCATTTTTGCATAAGAGGGGGATATGTTTCGAACATCGAAACGACGATATCAAAATCGTAATCGGGGCTCCAAATTACCCCAGAAAACAAAAAATTACAAACTTTCATCCACATTTGTAGATTTTACTGTGATAAAACACGAGCTTACGTACGTACTAAGCGATACAATCGATCGCCGAAGGTAAACCCTTTGACCTACGGACTTCCGGTTTGCGAGAGCATCTGCCGGGGTCTGTTGGCTTGCCACAGGAGCAATTGCGTCCTCCTCGGCCTCTTAAAACTATATTTGTTTCACACGTTTTCGTAATAGAAATACACCGAAAAACAGCTATGAACTAGAAGGTGAACGGTTAAGAATATCGAAACGGCGATTCCGGAATCGTAATCAGGGGTCCAAATTACCCCAGTAACCAAAAAATTACCAACATTGGTCCACGTTTGCGAGTTTTAGTGCGGCGACGTGAGCTTATGTACGTGTTCGCGATAAAACCGAAACTTTCGTCGATTGCCGAAGGAAAACCCTTTGATCTACGGACTTCCGGTTTGGCAGGAATTTAGATGGGTCTGTTGACTACCCTCAAGAGCAATTGCGTACCTGCCCTTCACCGTTTAGTGCCTTTTTTGCCCTTCGAAACGCAAAAAAAACGTGTTTTTGGCGGTTATTTTAAAATTGCCGCCAAGGTGCTAGGAATATCGGAGTCGGACCCCCAAAATCGTAATCAGGGGTTCATTTTACGTCAGGAAGTGCAAAAAAAACGACCTTTTTATCCAAAAATTGAAAAAATCCTAGCCCAAATAGAAGAAAGACCCCCCCCTTTGGTATGTTTTGACTCTTTCGATCGCCGAAGGAGAACCCCTTGCAGCACGAACTTCCGCTTTCTTCGACAACCTACTGGGGTCAGTGGCTTCACACAAAAAAATCTGGGTCCTCATCGGCCGGCTAGAAGTATGTTAGTTTCACGCATTTAGAATTTTTAAATTGACCAAAAATAGCCATTTTTGCATAAGAGGGGGATATGTTTCGAACATCGAAACGACGATATCAAAATCGTAATCGGGGCTCCAAATTACCCCAGAAAACAAAAAATTACAAACTTTCATCCACATTTGTAGATTTTACTGTGATAAAACACGAGCTTACGTACGTACTAAGCGATACAATCGATCGCCGAAGGTAAACCCTTTGACCTACGGACTTCCGGTTTGCGAGAGCATCTGCCGGGGTCTGTTGGCTTGCCACAGGAGCAATTGCGTCCTCCTCGGCCTCTTAAAACTATATTTGTTTCACACGTTTTCGTAATAGAAATACACCGAAAAACAGCTATGAACTAGAAGGTGAACGGTTAAGAATATCGAAACGGCGATTCCGGAATCGTAATCAGGGGTCCAAATTACCCCAGTAACCAAAAAATTACCAACATTGGTCCACGTTTGCGAGTTTTAGTGCGGCGACGTGAGCTTATGTACGTGTTCGCGATAAAACCGAAACTTTCGTCGATTGCCGAAGGAAAACCCTTTGATCTACGGACTTCCGGTTTGGCAGGAATTTAGATGGGTCTGTTGACTACCCTCAAGAGCAATTGCGTACCTGCCCTTCACCGTTTAGTGCCTTTTTTGCCCTTCGAAACGCAAAAAAAACGTGTTTTTGGCGGTTATTTTAAAATTGCCGCCAAGGTGCTAGGAATATCGGAGTCGGACCCCCAAAATCGTAATCAGGGGTTCATTTTACGTCAGGAAGTGCAAAAAAAACGACCTTTTTATCCAAAAATTGAAAAAATCCTAGCCCAAATAGAAGAAAGACCCCCCCCTTTGGTATGTTTTGACTCTTTCGATCGCCGAAGGAGAACCCCTTGCAGCACGAACTTCCGCTTTCTTCGACAACCTACTGGGGTCAGTGGCTTCACACAAAAAAATCTGGGTCCTCATCGGCCGGCTAGAAGTATGTTAGTTTCACGCATTTAGAATTTTTAAATTGACCAAAAATAGCCATTTTTGCATAAGAGGGGGATATGTTTCGAACATCGAAACGACGATATCAAAATCGTAATCGGGGCTCCAAATTACCCCAGAAAACAAAAAATTACAAACTTTCATCCACATTTGTAGATTTTACTGTGATAAAACACGAGCTTACGTACGTACTAAGCGATACAATCGATCGCCGAAGGTAAACCCTTTGACCTACGGACTTCCGGTTTGCGAGAGCATCTGCCGGGGTCTGTTGGCTTGCCACAGGAGCAATTGCGTCCTCCTCGGCCTCTTAAAACTATATTTGTTTCACACGTTTTCGTAATAGAAATACACCGAAAAACAGCTATGAACTAGAAGGTGAACGGTTAAGAATATCGAAACGGCGATTCCGGAATCGTAATCAGGGGTCCAAATTACCCCAGTAACCAAAAAATTACCAACATTGGTCCACGTTTGCGAGTTTTAGTGCGGCGACGTGAGCTTATGTACGTGTTCGCGATAAAACCGAAACTTTCGTCGATTGCCGAAGGAAAACCCTTTGATCTACGGACTTCCGGTTTGGCAGGAATTTAGATGGGTCTGTTGACTACCCTCAAGAGCAATTGCGTACCTGCCCTTCACCGTTTAGTGCCTTTTTTGCCCTTCGAAACGCAAAAAAAACGTGTTTTTGGCGGTTATTTTAAAATTGCCGCCAAGGTGCTAGGAATATCGGAGTCGGACCCCCAAAATCGTAATCAGGGGTTCATTTTACGTCAGGAAGTGCAAAAAAAACGACCTTTTTATCCAAAAATTGAAAAAATCCTAGCCCAAATAGAAGAAAGACCCCCCCCTTTGGTATGTTTTGACTCTTTCGATCGCCGAAGGAGAACCCCTTGCAGCACGAACTTCCGCTTTCTTCGACAACCTACTGGGGTCAGTGGCTTCACACAAAAAAATCTGGGTCCTCATCGGCCGGCTAGAAGTATGTTAGTTTCACGCATTTAGAATTTTTAAATTGACCAAAAATAGCCATTTTTGCATAAGAGGGGGATATGTTTCGAACATCGAAACGACGATATCAAAATCGTAATCGGGGCTCCAAACTACCCCAGAAAACAAAAAATTACAAACTTTCATCCACATTTGTAGATTTTACTGTGATAAAACACGAGCTTACGTACGTACTAAGCGATACAATCGATCGCCGAAGGTAAACCCTTTGACCTACGGACTTCCGGTTTGCGAGAGCATCTGCCGGGGTCTGTTGGCTTGCCACAGGAGCAATTGCGTCCTCCTCGGCCTCTTAAAACTATATTTGTTTCACACGTTTTCGTAATAGAAATACACCGAAAAACAGCTATGAACTAGAAGGTGAACGGTTAAGAATATCGAAACGGCGATTCCGGAATCGTAATCAGGGGTCCAAATTACCCCAGTAACCAAAAAATTACCAACATTGGTCCACGTTTGCGAGTTTTAGTGCGGCGACGTGAGCTTATGTACGTGTTCGCGATAAAACCGAAACTTTCGTCGATTGCCGAAGGAAAACCCTTTGATCTACGGACTTCCGGTTTGGCAGGAATTTAGATGGGTCTGTTGACTACCCTCAAGAGCAATTGCGTACCTGCCCTTCACCGTTTAGTGCCTTTTTTGCCCTTCGAAACGCAAAAAAAACGTGTTTTTGGCGGTTATTTTAAAATTGCCGCCAAGGTGCTAGGAATATCGGAGTCGGACCCCCAAAATCGTAATCAGGGGTTCATTTTACGTCAGGAAGTGCAAAAAAAACGACCTTTTTATCCAAAAATTGAAAAAATCCTAGCCCAAATAGAAGAAAGACCCCCCCCTTTGGTATGTTTTGACTCTTTCGATCGCCGAAGGAGAACCCCTTGCAGCACGAACTTCCGCTTTCTTCGACAACCTACTGGGGTCAGTGGCTTCACACAAAAAAATCTGGGTCCTCATCGGCCGGCTAGAAGTATGTTAGTTTCACGCATTTAGAATTTTTAAATTGACCAAAAATAGCCATTTTTGCATAAGAGGGGGATATGTTTCGAACATCGAAACGACGATATCAAAATCGTAATCGGGGCTCCAAATTACCCCAGAAAACAAAAAATTACAAACTTTCATCCACATTTGTAGATTTTACTGTGATAAAACACGAGCTTACGTACGTACTAAGCGATACAATCGATCGCCGAAGGTAAACCCTTTGACCTACGGACTTCCGGTTTGCGAGAGCATCTGCCGGGGTCTGTTGGCTTGCCACAGGAGCAATTGCGTCCTCCTCGGCCTCTTAAAACTATATTTGTTTCACACGTTTTCGTAATAGAAATACACCGAAAAACAGCTATGAACTAGAAGGTGAACGGTTAAGAATATCGAAACGGCGATTCCGGAATCGTAATCAGGGGTCCAAATTACCCCAGTAACCAAAAAATTACCAACATTGGTCCACGTTTGCGAGTTTTAGTGCGGCGACGTGAGCTTATGTACGTGTTCGCGATAAAACCGAAACTTTCGTCGATTGCCGAAGGAAAACCCTTTGATCTACGGACTTCCGGTTTGGCAGGAATTTAGATGGGTCTGTTGACTACCCTCAAGAGCAATTGCGTACCTGCCCTTCACCGTTTAGTGCCTTTTTTGCCCTTCGAAACGCAAAAAAAACGTGTTTTTGGCGGTTATTTTAAAATTGCCGCCAAGGTGCTAGGAATATCGGAGTCGGACCCCCAAAATCGTAATCAGGGGTTCATTTTACGTCAGGAAGTGCAAAAAAAACGACCTTTTTATCCAAAAATTGAAAAAATCCTAGCCCAAATAGAAGAAAGACCCCCCCCTTTGGTATGTTTTGACTCTTTCGATCGCCGAAGGAGAACCCCTTGCAGCACGAACTTCCGCTTTCTTCGACAACCTACTGGGGTCAGTGGCTTCACACAAAAAAATCTGGGTCCTCATCGGCCGGCTAGAAGTATGTTAGTTTCACGCATTTAGAATTTTTAAATTGACCAAAAATAGCCATTTTTGCATAAGAGGGGGATATGTTTCGAACATCGAAACGACGATATCAAAATCGTAATCGGGGCTCCAAATTACCCCAGAAAACAAAAAATTACAAACTTTCATCCACATTTGTAGATTTTACTGTGATAAAACACGAGCTTACGTACGTACTAAGCGATACAATCGATCGCCGAAGGTAAACCCTTTGACCTACGGACTTCCGGTTTGCGAGAGCATCTGCCGGGGTCTGTTGGCTTGCCACAGGAGCAATTGCGTCCTCCTCGGCCTCTTAAAACTATATTTGTTTCACACGTTTTCGTAATAGAAATACACCGAAAAACAGCTATGAACTAGAAGGTGAACGGTTAAGAATATCGAAACGGCGATTCCGGAATCGTAATCAGGGGTCCAAATTACCCCAGTAACCAAAAAATTACCAACATTGGTCCACGTTTGCGAGTTTTAGTGCGGCGACGTGAGCTTATGTACGTGTTCGCGATAAAACCGAAACTTTCGTCGATTGCCGAAGGAAAACCCTTTGATCTACGGACTTCCGGTTTGGCAGGAATTTAGATGGGTCTGTTGACTACCCTCAAGAGCAATTGCGTACCTGCCCTTCACCGTTTAGTGCCTTTTTTGCCCTTCGAAACGCAAAAAAAACGTGTTTTTGGCGGTTATTTTAAAATTGCCGCCAAGGTGCTAGGAATATCGGAGTCGGACCCCCAAAATCGTAATCAGGGGTTCATTTTACGTCAGGAAGTGCAAAAAAAACGACCTTTTTATCCAAAAATTGAAAAAATCCTAGCCCAAATAGAAGAAAGACCCCCCCCTTTGGTATGTTTTGACTCTTTCGATCGCCGAAGGAGAACCCCTTGCAGCACGAACTTCCGCTTTCTTCGACAACCTACTGGGGTCAGTGGCTTCACACAAAAAAATCTGGGTCCTCATCGGCCGGCTAGAAGTATGTTAGTTTCACGCATTTAGAATTTTTAAATTGACCAAAAATAGCCATTTTTGCATAAGAGGGGGATATGTTTCGAACATCGAAACGACGATATCAAAATCGTAATCGGGGCTCCAAATTACCCCAGAAAACAAAAAATTACAAACTTTCATCCACATTTGTAGATTTTACTGTGATAAAACACGAGCTTACGTACGTACTAAGCGATACAATCGATCGCCGAAGGTAAACCCTTTGACCTACGGACTTCCGGTTTGCGAGAGCATCTGCCGGGGTCTGTTGGCTTGCCACAGGAGCAATTGCGTCCTCCTCGGCCTCTTAAAACTATATTTGTTTCACACGTTTTCGTAATAGAAATACACCGAAAAACAGCTATGAACTAGAAGGTGAACGGTTAAGAATATCGAAACGGCGATTCCGGAATCGTAATCAGGGGTCCAAATTACCCCAGTAACCAAAAAATTACCAACATTGGTCCACGTTTGCGAGTTTTAGTGCGGCGACGTGAGCTTATGTACGTGTTCGCGATAAAACCGAAACTTTCGTCGATTGCCGAAGGAAAACCCTTTGATCTACGGACTTCCGGTTTGGCAGGAATTTAGATGGGTCTGTTGACTACCCTCAAGAGCAATTGCGTACCTGCCCTTCACCGTTTAGTGCCTTTTTTGCCCTTCGAAACGCAAAAAAAACGTGTTTTTGGCGGTTATTTTAAAATTGCCGCCAAGGTGCTAGGAATATCGGAGTCGGACCCCCAAAATCGTAATCAGGGGTTCATTTTACGTCAGGAAGTGCAAAAAAAACGACCTTTTTATCCAAAAATTGAAAAAATCCTAGCCCAAATAGAAGAAAGACCCCCCCCTTTGGTATGTTTTGACTCTTTCGATCGCCGAAGGAGAACCCCTTGCAGCACGAACTTCCGCTTTCTTCGACAACCTACTGGGGTCAGTGGCTTCACACAAAAAAATCTGGGTCCTCATCGGCCGGCTAGAAGTATGTTAGTTTCACGCATTTAGAATTTTTAAATTGACCAAAAATAGCCATTTTTGCATAAGAGGGGGATATGTTTCGAACATCGAAACGACGATATCAAAATCGTAATCGGGGCTCCAAATTACCCCAGAAAACAAAAAATTACAAACTTTCATCCACATTTGTAGATTTTACTGTGATAAAACACGAGCTTACGTACGTACTAAGCGATACAATCGATCGCCGAAGGTAAACCCTTTGACCTACGGACTTCCGGTTTGCGAGAGCATCTGCCGGGGTCTGTTGGCTTGCCACAGGAGCAATTGCGTCCTCCTCGGCCTCTTAAAACTATATTTGTTTCACACGTTTTCGTAATAGAAATACACCGAAAAACAGCTATGAACTAGAAGGTGAACGGTTAAGAATATCGAAACGGCGATTCCGGAATCGTAATCAGGGGTCCAAATTACCCCAGTAACCAAAAAATTACCAACATTGGTCCACGTTTGCGAGTTTTAGTGCGGCGACGTGAGCTTATGTACGTGTTCGCGATAAAACCGAAACTTTCGTCGATTGCCGAAGGAAAACCCTTTGATCTACGGACTTCCGGTTTGGCAGGAATTTAGATGGGTCTGTTGACTACCCTCAAGAGCAATTGCGTACCTGCCCTTCACCGTTTAGTGCCTTTTTTGCCCTTCGAAACGCAAAAAAAACGTGTTTTTGGCGGTTATTTTAAAATTGCCGCCAAGGTGCTAGGAATATCGGAGTCGGACCCCCAAAATCGTAATCAGGGGTTCATTTTACGTCAGGAAGTGCAAAAAAAACGACCTTTTTATCCAAAAATTGAAAAAATCCTAGCCCAAATAGAAGAAAGACCCCCCCCTTTGGTATGTTTTGACTCTTTCGATCGCCGAAGGAGAACCCCTTGCAGCACGAACTTCCGCTTTCTTCGACAACCTACTGGGGTCAGTGGCTTCACACAAAAAAATCTGGGTCCTCATCGGCCGGCTAGAAGTATGTTAGTTTCACGCATTTAGAATTTTTAAATTGACCAAAAATAGCCATTTTTGCATAAGAGGGGGATATGTTTCGAACATCGAAACGACGATATCAAAATCGTAATCGGGGCTCCAAATTACCCCAGAAAACAAAAAATTACAAACTTTCATCCACATTTGTAGATTTTACTGTGATAAAACACGAGCTTACGTACGTACTAAGCGATACAATCGATCGCCGAAGGTAAACCCTTTGACCTACGGACTTCCGGTTTGCGAGAGCATCTGCCGGGGTCTGTTGGCTTGCCACAGGAGCAATTGCGTCCTCCTCGGCCTCTTAAAACTATATTTGTTTCACACGTTTTCGTAATAGAAATACACCGAAAAACAGCTATGAACTAGAAGGTGAACGGTTAAGAATATCGAAACGGCGATTCCGGAATCGTAATCAGGGGTCCAAATTACCCCAGTAACCAAAAAATTACCAACATTGGTCCACGTTTGCGAGTTTTAGTGCGGCGACGTGAGCTTATGTACGTGTTCGCGATAAAACCGAAACTTTCGTCGATTGCCGAAGGAAAACCCTTTGATCTACGGACTTCCGGTTTGGCAGGAATTTAGATGGGTCTGTTGACTACCCTCAAGAGCAATTGCGTACCTGCCCTTCACCGTTTAGTGCCTTTTTTGCCCTTCGAAACGCAAAAAAAACGTGTTTTTGGCGGTTATTTTAAAATTGCCGCCAAGGTGCTAGGAATATCGGAGTCGGACCCCCAAAATCGTAATCAGGGGTTCATTTTACGTCAGGAAGTGCAAAAAAACAACCTTTTTTTATCGCTAAAGAAAAAAAGTTGCGTTTTTTAACATATGTGTTTTAAAAGCACAATTTAAAACAAATTAAAAAAAAAAAAAAAAAAAAAAAAAAAGAGTAAAAACTTTTGATTTCACGCAAGTTTATTATTATGCTATTTATATTGCACATGTGAGTAATTAGTTATATAGTTTAAAATTCAAGTAAAGATTCAATAATACTTAGCAGCTCGCGACTTATTGAGTTGCTTCGCATCGAACTCGAAAAATTTATTTTCAATTATCTAATTATATTGTGTTACATATTATATATAACTAATATAAAGAATCAATTTATAGAAGAAAACTGTATGCTATGGAGTTTACAGAATACTCAGTTATGTGTAGAGGACTATAGATGGTGTCATTATTGTTGTCTTCATCACAGCAAGCAGCAACTTTACTTACACATAACTCTTGCTAAGTTAGCCGAGTGATAAGTGATGCGATAAATATTAAAACAATTGCAAATCACAGATCATTTGCAAACTACATAATAATCATCATAATCAATTGTATTTAGATAGTAATCAATGCCACTGAAAGCAGTAATAGTGTAAGTAAATAGTTATTACTTTGTTTCATTAATAAGGTTATGAAAGTAATGTTTGTTTTCATTTTAGAAATGTAATTAAATACTAATGTGTGTAGTGATGTGATGAGGCATATTTTATAGCTTTAGTCTGATTGTAATCTATGGATTAGGTTGATAAATTGAAATTGTATGTTGAAAATTGTATTGATTTACGTAAGCTGAAATATAACATTTTAGTTGGGAATGGAGCAAATGGAATCTAGGAGTTATGAATTGGAATCTACTTAGAATATGATGTGATTCGATCCAATTGTTTGCTGTGATCCAATAGATGATGAGGACTCAATCCAATAGGCAACATGAAATAAAAAATGGGAAACTGCTTAATCAGTTCACACGAGTTACAAAAGTAAGTATACTAACTGGGGGGATGTGCCCCTTGCTGACCAATCTTTTTTATCCGCTAACTCATCCTTTTCTTCTGTAGATGTTCTGATTTCTTCAGGGAAGGACATCCTAAAAAATAAATAATGGATATAAATTGAATTATATTAAATTAACACAACTTCCTTCAATTGAATTGATTATAATGAGGCTGAAAAAAATTCAATTAAATTTTTCTGCCTTTGTTAAATAAGTAGGCTGATGTCAATTAAAATATATTTATTTATTGTTGCTATAGTTTCTAAAAATAAACAAATTGCAAAAATAAATTATTGAATTTTATTAGTTTGTGGTTTTCTGATTCTGAATCTAAAACAAATATTATGTTATTTATAATTATTGCTTTAATTGAGAAGATATGTTATTAAAATTTCATTTCTTGCTGGGATGGTATTTGAATTGGAGATGATCTGAAACATAATTTTATTAGTATTGAATGTATTAATTTACTCATTTTATATTTAAATTCAGCTTCCTCCAAATCCTTATCTGAAAATCCTACCTAACATAACACCTAACGATTTGGAACAATGTTGACTGAAAAACAAATTCCTAACCGCGACGCTTTAACAATTAATATAAAACTAAACATAAAAGTATTGTAACTGTGCACAAAAATTTGAATCAAGTGACTTGATACATCATAAGTCACTCAATTAATTAATTTGATACCTTGACCCAACTGATGCAGTCAAATACTGCAACAGCGAGGTAGCAAGTTTTAATTTTTTGTTAATATTAATTATTATTAAATTTAATGTTCATTATCGCTTATGATATCAAGAGATATCGGCAAGGTGGTTTGACGGCCAAGTGTACAATTACGTCACGTCCAATCAAACCTGCCAACCACAGACTGTCAAGCATATAGACGCTTAACCAATTAACAACGGCTTCACTCCTAGCAAAAACTTAGCCCAGAGATCCATCCGTCTTGGAAGCAAAATACTGTGTTCAGCAAGTGGCCCGATAAGAAATTAATTTCATTAATAAAAATTATCTGCAAAAAACTAAGAACTTATGAATTGTTATAATAATTTAATATAAGCACTTCTTTAATCAATATTTTTATCTAAAGTTTTTAAATGAATATAGTCGGTTCAAAACTACAATTTTTCTGTTGATCAAACCCTAAACTGACTTATCACGTATTTAATTTAAACACTTACTCTTTCTGTCTTGGCGTCTTGAACTATGTTGGCCTACCTGTATTCTTGTGACTTGCTAAAGTTGCTTGGAAGTTCTGTCTGAATCTCTGCTACCTTTTCATACCGTTTCACATAGTTTTTAATTATTTTTTAAACGTAAGATGAAAGTTTAGGTGGTTTAGTAAAAATAATTTAGAAAGCTAACCATTGCATATTTTCAACATAATAGATTGCATCTTCTGCAACAGAAGTTTGGTCCACATAGCATGTTACAAGACACACATGGCTTTCATCAGATTACTGAAGTTTCAGATGATCTATTATGCAACATACATTATGAAAAGCTATAGAATATTTAAAGAAAACAGAATCAATCAATTTTATTACTCACGAATTATTTTTTAAAGCATAATAATATGTTTAATGAAATAAAATTAAAATTCCAATTCAAGTCATTGACACTCGGTAGTACCAACATCAAGAAACAAAATTTCACTGAGCCAACCTGAATTTCCATCCTATCCGAACCGACGCCAACTTCATTATGATGCTATTATGGTCCCGATTTTAAATACTTTTTAAACACTAATATTTCACTTTCTTTAATTTTCCGGCAAAAACCTCGCGGCCACGGCACTAATTAATTATTAACTTTGCTTTAACCACTCCCGAGCCTCAATCAGGCACTAAAATCACGGAGCGTAAGACCGACATGCGCGTAGTAGATGGCACTGCGAATTACTGAAAAATCATAAGATTTTTGCAACATGGCCGACCTTTTTGCAAGATCTGCGCATGCTCCTTAATTTAAGAATAAATAAAATTATTTTCAAAATTGATTTAGAAAGCGATTTAAGCAATAATATTCATTTTATAATAGTAAAAAAAGTTGAATTTTTCGAATTTCTTATTTTCAAAATCCGATATTCATGGAATCCATATGTAAAAATTACTAAAAACTCAAAATTTGCAAAATTAATGTTTACAAATTTCCTAAATACTATTTACAATTTTGCAAAATAAACAAAAATATTAAAATCTACATCTAATAACATCTACATTGTCCCAAAAATCGTTTTTTATAAAATTTTAATTTTTTTGATTATAACCTCAAAATATGAGTTTTAATTGAAATTACATTTTAATAAAGCAATTTGGACTCGATTAAGCTTTATAATCGTAATCTGTGAATCAAATAGAATGTGTTGTATGTTATCACACAGTCTAATTGCGTTTGATTAAACCAATATGAGAATTGGGTATTCGCAATGGTTGAAATCATTGCATGCTTGATACATACAAACCAATGAATGAAACTGTATGTTTGCAAGGAATGACCATATTATTAGCAGTAGTATTGAATAGTTTTATTAAATTTTTCTAATATAATGCATATTTTACAGAGGAACTTGTAAATAACTCAAAATATACTGAATTATTTGAAAATCTGATTAGTACATAGTGAATTTGAGCCAAAACTGCTTTGAATACATGTGTCATACATTATATTATATATTATAATAAGCAAAATCAATTTTAAGTTACTAATTCGAGCTTAAATTTTAAGATGTGTTGGTGAAATCGGCCATAACACATTTTTTAATTGATGACATATTCCTGATACAAATATATTGGCAAAAACGATATTATTGAAGAAATAAATTTTGTTAATAAATGATAATAAATAACATAACAATTTCTGCTTCTCAAGAATTTTCTAATTTTGTTTTTGTTTTCAGAACTGCGGTTCGCTAAATTGTTGAGCACCTGTATATGCAGCATACTTCATTTCTGTACGTGGAGTAGGCAACCAACATTACTTTATAAATTTGCTTTAGATTTATCGCTTGCTAATGAATTAATCTGTTTCTATTCTAATGTTCGAAAATGTTCTTAAAGCGTTATGCTTATTGTATTTTCTTTCAGCACACCTTTTCCTCATAATTTCCTTGCATTCTTTAGGCACATGCGAAAATTTTTAGTCTGTTCTTTCTGTTCTTAAATATTAAAGAGCTGAAAAAGTAGTCTTAAAAGATGCGCAATTTAATATAAATTCACGTAGTTAACTTAGTTTATCTGAGCCTGGTACAAATTTTTTGAGTAAAATGCCTGAAAATTGCACTTTTCACAAATATTACTCAAGAAGAGCAGAAACTAATCTCAAAAGATGCAAAGTTAATATATACATATATATAAAATATTAGCCCACTACAAAGTTTTTGAGTAAAATTACAAAAAGTACATTTTCCTTGACATTTTCTAAGCATCCATCGACAGATTTAACCATTGTGATTCGTTCTTCTTATATGTATTCGTATAATCTGAAGACCTTGCTTCTTCCTATACCCAATTCTAACTCTTTTAAGGGCTAAGTTTAAATTGTTTACATATAGCTTTTTCTACTGTGACCTACCCACCCACCCAAGTGTTGGTAATCAAAATATCCTATGTTTCCTCCACTCCTTGTGTTCTTCTAGCTATTATTTACAAGAGAATGAATGTCAAATGTCCCTTTAGACATCAGAGAATTGTTTTATAATGAATCCATTGATAACTAACGCTTGGGAGGGTGGGTGGGAACCAACTTTAAATTGTGGGCGAAATACTCTTTACTGTAGTCCACCCACCCACCCAAGTGTTAATCATCAAAAGATCTTATGTTTCTCCCATCTCTTGTTTTCTTGTAGCTATTATAACAAAAGAATGACTGTCTGATGTCACTTATACATCAGATAATTGTTTAACAATGAATCCTTTGATAACTAACGCTTGGGTGGGTGGGCGGGAACCAAGTTCAAATTGTGGGCGGAATACTTTTTTTACTGTGGCCCACCCACCCACCCAAGTGTTTCTCATCAAAGAATCTTATGTTTCCTCCACCCAAGTAATACTCATCAAAGAATCTTATGTTTCTCCCACCTATTGTGTTCTTGTAGCTATTTTAAACAAGAGAATGACTGTTAAATGTTACTTAGACATCAGAGAATTGTTTAACCAAAGACAATAATAACTTAAATTTAAAATTTTTAGGAAACCAACATTTACAGATGGCACAATTCCCAGCTAGTCAAACTATCTCTAAAACCATATGATGGCTGCGTACAATTCAATGATTCATAGATTAATCACAATTCCAATGGCACAAGAAGATTAAGATATAGAATTAAAGACAATCAAACAAATTGCACTCAACAATGTCTATTCCATCAATACCATAGAAAAGTTAATAACTAAGAAAAATAAAAAAGAAACCTTCAAAAACGTATATCCCCAAATAAAGGAAACGGTTGAACAAATCCGTATCAAATGTGCTTTCTAAACTTAACATGAAAATTGCTTTTGACGTTGATCTACGTCAAAATTATCAAACATAAATAAATTTCATTTCAATTATAATATGAATCAATAATGCGTTTAAATTTGAAAAAAATATAAAGTTCTATTGTAATAAGAAATAATATTATTTATTCTAAATTTAGATTAAAACAAAACGTAATAAAAAAATCCGGCCTAGTAAGCCAGAGAGCTGATAAGCTGATTCGATTTCTTCGTTTCGGAACGTCCTTATGACTTTCCAATACAATTTGCGTCGTTTTATGCTAAATTTAATACAAATTATATTAAATAAACTAACCAAACAAGACCAAAATGCACCTTAATTACAGTTGTAAATGCATTAAAATCATGTATAAAATAATATTCACTGCTCAACAATTGAACTGATACACTTACATAACATGCAGCAAAAGTAATAACAATAAAATAATAATAAAGGCCGTGTTTCGGAATGCAAACAAATGCCTATCGAATAACATTTTCAAAACAATTCTTGTTTACCTGTCTTCAGTGCAGTTACTGAGCTTGCAGACGCTTATACTTATCAAGTTTAAGAAAATTTTTGCGAATATCGAATAAGTTTTAAAGAGTGGTTGACTGCAGTTTAAAGATACCATTAAGGCGTAAGTGTTGAAGAGATGAGCCAAGCGCTTATTACTGGTGCATCGCTAAGAACTGTTGCTGCTCATTTCAATGTGATCAGAAGAGTTCAAATGCGTTTTAATGAGACTGGAACTGTCCAACATAGGCAGGAGGTTGAAATCGCAGTACAACAGTCAGGGAGAACCGTTTTATTGCGATTTAGTATCGAAGAAATAAATTGTCTACTGCAAGAACACTCCAAGTTCGTTTATTGAATGCAACGGGTACTCAAGTATCTACTCAAACATTAAGAAAAAGGTTCTATGGGGTAAATTTAAGGTCCAGATCTTCTAAAAAATGTTCATTGTTGATCAGAGCCCACAAAAAAAGAAGGCTAGAGTGGACACACCAACATGTAAATTGGAGTGTTGAAGTTCATTTAGTGACGAGACCAGAGTGCGTTTCCATAGCTCCGATGGAAGAGTGAAAGTTTGGAGAAGCAAAGAAGAACGCTATATTGAGAACTACGCGACTTACCATCAAGCTTATGGAGGCGGTTCAATTACCGTTTGGGGAGGTATTTCTGCGACTCGTCATACTGAAATGGTTATGCTTAGAAATGCTACAATGAATAGTGTCAGGTATCTTAATGCGGTATTAGAACCTGTAGTGTTGCCATTTGCTAATGAAATAGGCGATAGTTTCGTGTTTGTTGATGGTAATGCGCGTCCTTATAGAACAAGGCAAAAATCAATGCATTTTTTGAAGAGAACAATATTACGCACATAGATTGGCCTGCAAACTCTCCAGATCTTAATCCCATAGAGAACGGATGGGATTACCAGAAAAGGTTGATTAGGTCACGAGGAGTCACCATTAGCTCCGAACTGCCGTTTTGAAAGAATGGCTAAATATTCCTTAGCATTACATTCGGGATTTGATTTCCAGCATGCCAAGACGTTGCCAAGGGATCTTAAGAGCTAGAGGAGGTCGCACGCATTATTAATCTTTTAGTGTTTGGTTATCATTTCTTTCCAGAGCAAGCTTTTCTGTAATACTAAAATGAAAATTTTGTTATTTTTCTATTAAAACATTTATAATTCGTTATTTAAATTTTATTCTTTAAATTCTTTGCTCTAAAAGTGTTTCCAGAACCATATACTATCAATTAAGGAAGAAGGCGTTCCTCAAAAAGTAGTTTATATACATATGTTCTTGTAACTGTACCAGTTCAAATGTTGAGCAGTGTATCTACTCCACTTCTCAGGCCGGATTAAATTATTTTACATATCATCCCACATCTGTTTAAATAATATACAGGGAGTTTATAAATGAATGGGATTATGTAATCATTTTAAATGTGCCGCTTTTTTTAAATTGTTCACTAAACTATTTGTTTTGACAGTTCAACTTTGACAGCTGTGAAACAAACATGTAGTATAGTGAACGATTTTAAAAAGGCGGCATATTTAAAGTGATTACATAATCCCATTCATTTATAAACTCCCTGTATTAATAATTAGAAACCAATATGATCCCATACAGAAAAATCTTAACTTTCCAATGGTGTAAACCCCTACCCTCTGCGAACAATATAAAACAACCCTTAAAAGTGTAATAATTTTTTCAATATAATTATAGAACTTTTGTAATAATTAATCCCTAAGGCCGGACAATTAATAAACTTTTGAATTGGAAAATTGTATCTAAAATATTAAAAATCAATAAGAATTTTAAATTATAATAATTTAGAATGAAACAATAAGAATATAAGCTAAATTCAGTAAGGTTAATAAAATAAAAATATTTCATTTCATTAATATATTAAAACAATATAAAATATTTACAATGGTAAATTCATTTGATTCTATTTTAGAAGACGAAACGATAATAAAAACTCTTATCGCAATAAAATTCGAAAACAACGCAAATGTAAAAAAAATTGTACTTAAGATAACAGCGTACGGTCGAAGAAGAGATTGTGAAAATAAATCCATTGCTTTATTTAATATAAATCGAACAATAATAAGCCAAATATTTTGTATTAATTACAATAGAATGAACATAATTGATGATTTTAGTATTAATTAATTGATTATAATACATTAAATTGTATTTATATTATACATTCAATCGTATTAAGTAAAATTCCTTAGTAGTGGGAGAGCGAGCGGTGGTGGGGATCGTGCGATGCTCGCTCGGCTCGCTCCCTCACCCTCATTCCTTAGTTGCAAACGATGCGTGCAGGTTGTTTGCTATTGCTAATAATATATAAACATTAAACAGAAGTGCGAGAAGAAAAGAAGAGGATATAAATTATTTATTAAATCAGTGCTTGACCAACGAAGTGTTAGCTTGCTTTTTATTAATACATTTGTAAGTTTTAATGGAATATCAACAGAAAATTTTATTGATTATAATTATTTCCAAATTAATTAAAATGCTGCTTCAAATGTAAATGAATGATTGAGTAAATTAGATGTAGTTGTAGCTTAGATTAGTATAGTTGCATGATTAGTATGTTAAAATTATACTAACTTGGTGTTAGCAAGAAAGGTTGAGGTGGATTATTTTAAATTAATTGATAACATTTAAAGCAGCTTTAAATATTGTACACAAATTACTATCAAATCTTCAACAACTACTCAAACATAATTTTGTATTACATTCTTTGTTAACTTTTCATTATAATTGTTGATATTTCATTAATTAATGATTCAACTAATTTCGATTTGCTTATGCTTTACATTTTTACAATTTCAATTTCGTGAATTTTTCTACAACCGTTTTTTTGGGGTTGCTTCAATATTATTAATTAATTAAACCCTGCTGAATTTATTCCAAATATCTGCAGCAGCGTTTCCTTTATTTTAACTTCATTAAAACGCCTCGTTTGTTACACCATGATCCCTTAATTCTAAAAGATTTTTGGGAAATTGTTGTACATCCTCAGCGTGAGTTACCCCTACATCATAAATGCCTTCCCCCTTCGATTGAATCCTTCTGGATATCGAGCTTGTGGGTTGAGCATTTATAATGCAAGGAACAGGTGGGTGTGGGTGCTAGTTAGGTTGGAAGTATGACCCAACCTCATCACATTAGTGAAGATTTGTAACCTGACCAGGTTTTAATCAAATTGGATCTAATGTAAGAGTTGAGGCCGGCATACTGAGTCCCCATAATTTCGGACGACGCTTGGTATTTTGAAGATTAGGTCAGTCTTCTTAAAATATCAAGCTATCAGCGTTTGATCTAAAAAAGGGTAAAGCTTTCGGGCTTCGACCTTGATGGCACAGGTTAGCTAATTTAGGTTAATGTAAGCATGAGCAAAATTTTTGTAAAACGTTGGTCAATTAATTAAAGTGCCATCAATGAGGGGTTTGCTGGAAACCTGAGAACTTCTATCCTCAGCTTTAAGCAAGTCTAAGGTAGGTCCGGCATTGAAGGGCGCCCAGAAGACGGATGCCTTGTGCATCTCAACTCTAAGCAAGATTTAAGGTTGGTCCGGCTTTTGTCCGGTTTATTTATGCGCACAAGTGGGTTGGCCGGTTCCTTATTTTTGTAAAGTGACCATGATCCGATATCATGCTCCATCCCATCGCGAAAAGGGTTGGGCGACGATTCCTTGGTGTTTCCTAAAACCTTTTAATTCCATTGGTTCCGATCCTTCCCCTGCTTAAGAATTAGTACCTTGATATGGTGAGCAGGCTACAATACTTTGAAAAATTGAATTAATAAATTTATTTTTTCAAGTAGAACTAAACTAATTCAATAACTTCAGGCAGAAATTACTAATTATAATAAATTTACGAGCATATTCCTAATTAAAAATCAACTAAAAAATGCTATTAGTGTAAACAGCAATCATCAATCGTTTAGAAAATACATTTCTTGTTTAAAATTTGTTAAAAATTAAACATAAACTGCATTTGTCGACAAAAAAACATAAAAAATCGCTTAGAAATCGTTATTATTGCTTGCAAAACATTAACAATTCATTTAAAATTATTTTTGTTGTATGAAATAATCAAAAAAGCGCCCAGAAAATACATTTTCGCTCAACTGTTTGTTAAAAAAATATAAAAATCGCTTAGAAACCGTTTGCAAAATATTAATAATTGGTAAAAAATTGCTTTTATTGTAAGAAATAATCAAATAGTATGTTGACTACGGGCGAATGTACTCCGCTCAAGTGTTTGTGAGGCAAAAAAATCTGCAATTTTTTTTAAAGTTAAGTCGCTTGATGCCCAACCTAGAGGTCGTACTTTGACAAAGGTCATCCAAGTAGTGGCAGGTGTAATAACTAGTAAAATAGTCTTCATATATACTGAAAGAATAATAATATCAAGAGAAAGTTAGAGCTAGACAAGAATCCATTGAAAAATGGGAAAAATGTATGCTTAGAAGAACTGAAAAAGGAAGCATATGACCCAATTTTTGATGGAAGTTATGACTCTTATCTAAAAAAAATAAAAGTATAAGAAAGCAAAATTTGTGCATACTACGCAGAAGTGAATACCCCGGAACATAAAATGTGTTGTGTATGCAATAGAAGGAATCAATGAATAGGAATCTAAACAATCTAATATAAAATAAATTTGTTGCAAAAAAAAACATAAAAATCGCTTAAAAATTGTTACAAATGCTTTTGTTGTTGAATTAATCTAAAAAGAGCTCAAAAAATACCGTTTTTGCCTAAAATTTGTGAAAAATCGAACATAAAATGCTTAGAAACTGTTATTGTTGCTTGAAAAATATCACCAATTGACTAAAAATTGCTTTTTTTGCATGAAATAATCAAACAATCGCTCATAACATGCATTTTTTCCCTAAAATTTGTGAAAAATCAAATATAAAATGCATTTTTTACTAAAAAACGTCAAAAATTGCTTGGAAACCATTTGCAAAACATTAAAAACTGCTTAAAAATACATTTTTTGCCTAAAATTAGTAAAAAACCAAATGTAAAATGAATTTGTTGATTACAAAACTTAAAAAATCGCTTAGCAACCATTATTGCTTTTAAAATATCAACAATAATTGACAAAATTGATTTTGTTGTATAAAATAATCAAATAAACGCTCAGAAAGTTTGTAAAAATTAAATATAAAATGCAATTTGCAGAACATTAATAATTATTTAAAAACAATTTTGTTGTAACAACAGTGTTCAGAAAACATTTTTTGCCTAAAGATTGTGAAAAATAAAAGGCATTTGTTGTTTATAACATAAAAAATGTAAACAAAACATGAATAATTGATAAAAAGCCTTTGTTGTTAAGAAATAATGAAACAAGCGCCCAGAATGAACATGTTTCGCATAAATTAATAACAAAATGCAATTTTTGCTAAAAAACATAAAAATCACTTAGAACCTGTTTGCAAAACGTTAATAATTGGTAAAAAATGCTTTTGTTTTGAAGAAATAATCCAAAATGCACTCAGAAAATACATTAATGCCTAAAGTTTATGAAAAATCAATTCAAAAATGCATTTTTTGCCAAAAAACGCTTGCAAAATATTAGTAAACGGTAAAAAAATAAGTTTGTTTTAAGAAATAACCAACCAAGTGATCATAAAATTGATTTTTTGCATAAAGTTTATGCAAAAAATCATACATAAAATGAATTTGCTGCTAAAAAAATAGCTTAGAAACTGTAATTATTGCTTGTAAAACCTCAACAATTGACAAAAAAAACTTTTGTTGTTTGAAATAATCAAACTAACGCTCAGAAAATACATTTTTTGTCCAAAGTTTCTGAAAAATCAAATATAAAATGCATTTTTTCTAAGAAAACATAAAAATCAAACAAATAACAAATACATTTTTCGCCTAAATATTCTGAAAAATAATATATAAATGCATGTTTTGCTTAAAAAAGCATAAGAAATCGCTTAAAAATTGCTATATTGCTTTAAAAACATCAACAATTGACTAAAAATTCTTTTTATTGTATGAAATAATCACTCAAAAAACACATTTTTCGCGCAAAGTTGTGAAAAATCAAATATAAAATTCATTTTTGTTTAAAAAAACATAAAAAATCGCTCAAAAACTATCATTATTGTTTGCATAACATGGTAAAAATGCTTTTATTGTAAGATAATCAAAAAAGCGCTAAGAAAAAATATTTGTTTGCCTAGTTTAACATGAGAGACCTCTTTTGCAATCGTGATTTAAAGCTGGAACTCCGAATAAAGAATGGTGAGGTGCTACGTGTTTCCCATAGTGCATGGACACTAAATCAACAGCTTACAAATAAACTCGCAAGGCCGACCTAATTACGAATGGGAAGAAGGTGTTACGAAAGATGGGAAAAGAGCTAGACATGATAGAAACAATTAAATGTAGAAAACAAGAATATCTGGGAAAGAATGATATGAAATACTAGCTCATAGTGCAGGGCAAGATTGCAGGAAGTAGAAGTGCGGGAATATGCCGGATTTCTTGCTTAAAAAAACTTAGAGATTGGTTCCGGTGTACTTCAAAAGAACTGTTTAGAGTGGCAGTGTCGAAAGTGAAGATTGCTTTATTGGTAGCTAACCTCCGAGTAGAAGACGGCACATGAAGAAGTTTGTATAACAAATAAAATGCAGTTTTTGCTAAAAACATAAAAAATCGTTTAGAAACATTATTAATTAGTAAAAAGTGTTTGTGAAAAATCAAATATAAAATACAATTTTTGCTAAAAACACAAACAATGCTTTAAAACTGTTATTATTGTTTGCAAATCATTAACAATCGACTAAAAATTGTTTTTGATGTATAAAATAATCAAACAAACTCTCACAAAATACATTTTTTATCTAAAGTTAGTAAAAAATCAATTAGAAAATACAATTTTTGCTAAAAATTATAAAAAATCGCTTAAAAGCCATCTGCAAAATTAAATAAATGATAAAATATGCTTTTGTTATATAAAATAATCAAATAAGCAGTCAGAAAATACTATTTTTGCCTAAAGTATGTGAAAAATCAAATATAAAATGTATTGGTTGCTAAAATAACATAAATAATCGCTTAGAAACCATAAATAATTAATAAAAATGCTTTTGTTGTTTAGAAATAATCAAAAAAGCTCTCAGAAAATACATGTTCTGTCTAAAGTTTGTGAAAAATCAAATATAAAATGTATTGTTAATTAAAAAATGCTATTTTTGCTTGCTGAACATAAGCAACTGATGAAATATTGCTTTTGTTGTAAGAAATATTAAAAAAGCCCTAGGAAAATGCATTTCTCGCCTAAAGTTTGTAAAAAATTAAATATAAAATCCAGTTTTTGCTAAAAACATAAAAAAACTAGCTAGAAACTGTTGGCAAAGTATTAATAATTGGTAAAAATGCTTTTGTTGTCAAAAATAACTATAAAAGCGATCAGAAAATCGATTTTTAGTCTAAAGTTTGTAAAAAATCAAATATAAAATGCATTTTTCCTGGAGAAGATTAAAAAAACGTTTATAAACAGTTTAAAATAATTAGTAATAATGCTTTTGTTATAAGAAATAATAACAAATTGTTCAGGAATAAAATTTTTCATCAGTTTTTAGTAAAAAAATCAAATATAAAATGCAATTTTTGCTAAACTAACATAACAAAATCGCTTAGATACAGTTTGCAAAATTAATAATAAATGATAAGATAAAAATTGCTTTTGTTGTACGAGAATTATTAATCAGAAAATACATTTTTAAATGTAAAATCAAATATAAAATGCACTTGTTGCAAAAAACATAAAGAAATCGCTTAGAAACTATTACTATTGCTTGCAGAACATCAACAATTGTTTTTGTTGTAGAAAGTAATCAGAGAAGAAGCCCTACATTTTTCACTTAAAAAAAAATCAAATATAAAATGCTCTTGTTGCTATAATACAGAAAAAAAAAAAACGCTTAGAACAGTTTTGTTGTAAGAAAAAGAAAAATCGCACAGAAAATACATTTTTCACTTAAAGTTTGTGAAAAATCAAATATAAAATGTTTTTTGTCTAAAAAAACATAAAGAATCGCTTAGAAACCGTAAACAGAACATAAATAATTGATAAAAATGCTTTTGTTGTTAAAAAATAATCAAAAAAGCTCTCAGAAAGTACATTTTTTGACTAAAGTTTGAGAAAAATCAAATATAAAATGCATTTGTTGCCAAAATTTGATTAATAAAATTGATTTTTCGCCTAAAGTCAATAATAAAATGAATTCTCGCAAAAAAAACAAAAAATTGCTTAGAAGCATTTTGCAAAACATTAAAAATTGTTAAAAAATGCTTTTATTGTAAGAAATAATCAAAAAAGCTCTCAAAAAATAATGTTTTGCCTAAAGTTTGTTAAAAATGAGATATTAAATGCGTTTTATGCTAAATAACCGCCTAGAAATCGTTATAATTGCTTACAAAATAACAAAAACTGACATTTTTTGTCAAAAGTTTGAAAAAAATCAAATATAAAATGAATTTATTGCTAAAAAATCGCTTACAAGCGGTCATTATTGATTCTAACACATCAACAAAATACCACAAAATATATTTTATGCTTAAAATTAGTGAAAAATCAAAATTGTTACTATGCTATTATTACTTACTAAACTGATGAAATATTGCTTTTGTTGTAAGAAATAATCAAAAAAGTCTTAAAAAATACATTTCTCTCCTAAAAAAAAAAACAAATATTAAATGGTTTTTGTTGTAAATCATTAAAAAAACGCTAGAAACTAGTTGCAAAGTATTAATTGGTAAAAAATGCTTTTGTTGCCAAAAAATAAGAAAATTAATTTTTTATTTAAAGTTTGTAAAATATCAAACATAAAATACATGTTTTGCTAAAAGAACATGAAAAATCGCTTAGAAACCGTTTGCAAAACATAAATAATTAGTAAAAATGCTTTTGTTATAAGAAATAACCAACCAAATTGCTCAGAAACAAGATTTTTCGCCAGTTTTTAGTGAAAAATCAAATATAAAATGCAATTTTTGCTAAAATAACATAAAAAATCGCTTAGAAACTGTTATTATTGCTTACAAAACATCAACAATCGATTAAAAATTGTTTTTTTGTATGAAGTAATCAAAGAAAAGCTCAGAAAATACATTTTTCGCTTTAAGGTTGAAATAAATCAAATATAAAATGCACTTTATGCTAAAATACATAAAAAATCGCTTAGATAATTGAGAGAAAATGCAATTTTTGCTAAAATATAGAAAAAAAATCGCTTTAAAACTGTTATTATTGCTTGCAAAACATCAACAATTGTTTAAATAACTTATGCTGTATCAATTAATTAAAGAAACGTTAAGGAAATACATTTTTTGCCAAAAGTTTGTAAGAAATATAGCTTATAAATGTGTTCATTATAGTAAAAATTATCAAGAATTTCAGAAAACTGTCAAAAAAACTATTATTGAAATCTGTCAACATTGATGAAAATGACAACTATTGCATAAAAATGCAAAAAAAATATTAGTAAACTACCAGACATTATGAAAACTACAAAAAAAGTAGAAAAATGTCAATAAATAAACAGTTCTTGAAAACTATAACATATTATTTAAAAATCATCAAAATCATGAAAACCAATTATTACATTGGAAACACTGTCAACAATATTCTAAAAATATCAAAAGAAGTTGAAAGTCCATTGTTGTATAAAAACTGAAGAGTAATGCAATAAAACTCAAAATAATGTAGGATAATACCTAGAACAATGCAGTTGGCAATACAGAATCATTTATAACAAATTGTTTGACAACATAAACCCAGTTTCATGTTATTGCTACCAATGTAATTCTAAATGTCACAAAATCTATTGTCAAAAAAATAATGACATTTTATGTAAATTGAGCTATACTACTTACATCAAATACAAACCTGACAAAAAATCCTCCTGTAAAACATTTGTGTGGTGGGATTTATAAAAACCCACAATAAATATTAATAAGAAATTTATTAATTACAAAGCGCAAGCCACTTTATTCTGTTTCAACAACAGTTGTTTTTTCTGAAACGTATAATCCGTCCAAAAATTTACGAATGTCCTTATTCTTAACTGTGGTGGACTGTTGGATGAGGGCAGCAGACCTGGAAACATCTTCCAGAGAGTTTCCTTCAATAATTAGCTCGTCCTTTTGTTTGGTGGAGTTGCTGACTGTGACTCCTGCTGCCATCCTCACCCTACGGATGTACTTCTCACCCAAGAAGTTCCTAATTTCAATAACAGAGTTTTGTTCCGTTGTTACACAATTAATGGGGAAATGAGCGTATACTGCACGCATTTTGTATTGGTAGCCAAATGTGACACCTGAAAAAAATAGTTAATTAATAATTTTGATCACAAAATTGGCACTTACAAAGTGAGAAGTATTCCAATAGTTATTACACTAGTGTAGGTGGCCCACACTGGGTGGAGAGTCAATTTACATAAAATATATTATTTATTAAATAATTTGAGAGTATTGGGATTACTTTCTAGGTTATTAGAGCCACTGTGGCTGGAATAATGATTATTTAAGCTTAGCACCCAACTATTAATCTTAATTCTTAAATAAATTCATATTAATGGATTCGAAATTGATAATCGGCTAGATTTTGCCCGATTATCCCAGTGCAAAGTATGTCGACCATGATTAGCCAACAGTTCCGATTAATATCAGCAATGTTTACAAAATATTTGCATAAATTGTATGTGTATAAGGTTAATAAGAATTAGGTTAAAGCAATAAACAAGTAGATTCAATTTAGACAATAACAAAGTTGGAAAAAGTTACGTATAGTCCCGGTTCACCGATTTTAACGAAATTTTTTTTTTGTGTTCTATATGTGTATATTTAACTAAAATTACAAAAAATTTGCCTCGCTCTCTTTGTTAAACAATTTTAAACAACAATTAAAAATACGATTTTGACACATTATTAGGCAACTTTTGTTACATAGCTGCTTAAAGTGCAGTGTGTATTTGTACATAAACGCCTATACTCATTCTATTTAGCAAGTATGGTTCACATAATAAAAATATAATTGTGCAAATCGGAATGAATTTACTACTTATAAAAAATCAAAATTTTATTAAATACTTAATTTGATTTTAGCCCCATCACTTTTTATTATTTTTTTTTGACAGAATGATGCGAAAATTTTATTTTTCATTTTTTTACGGGCCAGGGTGAGGTTTGCCCAGTCGCGCGCGCGACTGGGCAAACCTCACCCTGGCCCGTAAAAAAATGAAAAATAAAATTTTCGCATTATTTTGTCAAAAATCACGTAATTTTATTTAAATTATAATTAGTAAATTCATTCCGATTTGCACAATATTTTTATTATGTGAACCATACTTGCTAAATAGAATGAGTATAGGCGTTTATGTATAAATACACACTGCACTTTAAGCAGCGTTGTAAAAAAATTGCCTAATAATGTGTCAAAAACGTATTTTTAATTGTTGTTTAAAATTGTTTAACGACGAGAGCGAGGCAAATTTTTTGTAATTTTAGTAAAATCTACTCACTTAGAACCCAAAAAAACATATTTGGTTGAATTCGGTGAACCGGGACTATACGTAACATTTACCACAAAGTTAAATAAATATTTCAAAACTATTTAGGTTAGATTAATCAAGAAACCATAATTTTGCAACTAAAAGGATCAAAGTAACACCACACACTAGATTAATTGTAGGTTATGTTTGTTTCATCACACAATTTGCAATTAATCATTTATGGACTATTTGAACAGTCTAAATTGTGCATTGAAACATACTTAATATTTATTAGCTTACCTTTGATCATGTTTTCAACATGTGAGCACACTGTGCGTACTGCGGCAAGTTCCTTCTTAGTTCCAAACCATTTCTCAACTTTAAGGGTTTTTGGGGTAATCATGCGAATGTCCAGAGCCAAATGTTTGAAAGACCTCTTAAGCACACCTCTCGGCCCTTTCACTGTAACCATACGTGACTTTGTATTCACAGTGATACCATCGGGTATCTTCACCGATTGATTCGTTACAATTTGCTTCATTTTGCTAAAATAAAAGAATCGTATTAATAAAGTAATTTCAATTTATACCAAAAAAAGAGCAAAAGTGATCAAACACAAAACGAATTAAATTAATTAAAAAATCAACAATCAAAACAATAATAACAAATCAACAATTACAATTAACCAAGCAAGCCTAGTTAGTAATCCATAACAACCTTTTCCTTTTTTCAATATCAACAATGCAAACACGAAAACAACATGAAACAACCCTAACCTAAAATTCAATGTAATGTGTAACTTTTCACAATGATTTAATTACTTTCTCGCAAAAATCTTTGTATAGTATTGTTTGTATTATTTTATTAATTCGTTTTGCGTTCATTAACATCACTTAATACTCACGATATCACAGATGATCGACGATTTTCACAATCGCGACGAAAATGCCTACCTTTCACGTTGACGTAAAGAAGCGGAAGAGGCTCTTTGGCGCTGTCAATTTTGTGACAGCGAAACTGTTTGACAAAATGGCGCCTAATTCAAAATATAATGTTATAAAAATAATTAATTGAATTGAAATTTATTGTAATAAAATTGGAATTTAATACTGTTTAAAATGTAAAATTAATTTTATTATATAAAATGAGTTATAATTACAAACTAATAGAAATATAAAAAAATATTTAAGAATTAATTGATATAGGCAACTTACTATGCGCTGGTGGTTATGCTGTAGCATAACTTAAATTTAAATTTATAAATTAACTAAAAATAATTAGTTTATTGCAACTTTATTAAGATAAACCATATCTTTATATTAAATTAATAAAAAACTTAAAATGCATAAAATTAATTTACTAAAATATTTTTGAACAACTATTTCATGTAGAAAATATTCCAAACTGACCAAATTTGGTTGATTTTAAGTTTTAAGTTATTAATTAGAATTTTGGCTTTAGCATACTTGATTTTATTAAAAATAATTTGAAAAATGCTTTTGAACAACTATTTTATGTAGATAATCACTGAAAATAACCAAATTTAGTTGATTTTTTTGATAACTAACAAAAATTTTAAGTTATTGATAAGGATTTTGGCTTCAGCATAATTGATTTTATTAAAAATAATTTTAAAATCATTTTTGAACAACTATTTCATGTAGAAATTGTTTCAAAATGACCCAATATTGTTGATTTCTTTGATTTAAATAATTTTTTAGTAACTAGCAAGAATTTTAAGTTGTTGATTAGAATTTTGACTGTAGCACACTTGATTTTATCAAAAATAATTTGGTTAATATTCTTGAACAACTATTTCATGTAGAAAACTTTGCAAAATGATCAAATTTTTAATGATTTCTTTGATTTAAATGATTTTCTTGGTAACTGGCAAAAATTTTAAGTTGTTGATTAGAATTTTAGAGTCAGCATACTTGATTTTATCAAAAATAATTTGGAAAATATTTTTGAACAACTTATTCATGTAATTTTTTTTTCAAAATGACCAAATTTTCTTGATTTTTTTGATTTAAATAATTTTCTTAGTAACTAGCAAAAATTTTAAGCTGTTGATTAGAATTTTGGCTTTAGCATATTTGATTTTATCTAAAATTATTTGAAAAATATTTTTGAACAATTATTTTATGTAGAAATTGTCTCAAAATGATCAAATTTAGTTGATTTATTTGATTAAAATGATTTTCTTGGTAACTAGCAGGAATTTTAAGTTATTGATTAGAATTTTGGATTTAGCATACTTAGTTTTATCAAAAATAATTTGGTAAATACTCTTGAACAACTATTCCATGTAAAAAATGTTCCAAAATGACCAAATTTTGTTGATTTCTTTGATTTAAATGATTTTCTTGGTAACTAGCAGAAATTTTAAGTTATTGATTTGAATATTGGTTTCAACATACTTGATTTTATTAAAAATAATTTGTAAAAATACTCTTGAACAATTATTTTATGTAGAAATTGTGTTAATATAACCAAATTTGGTTGGTTTAAATGATTTTTTAGTAACTAAAAGAAATGTTGAGTTATTGATTAAAATTTTAGCTTTAGCATACTTGATTTTATTAAAAATAATAAGTTGTTGATTAGAATTTTGGCTTCAGTATACTTAATTTTTTTAAAAATATTTTAGAAAATATTTTTGAACAACTGTTTTATGTAGAAATGTCCCAAAAAGACCAAATTTTGTTGATTTCTTTGATTTTTTTAGTAACTAGCAGGAATTTTAAGTTGTTGATTAGAAGTTTGGCTTCATCATACTTGATTTTAACAAAAAATTGTAAGAGTATTAAATTATTTCATTTTTTAAATTAAAAAAATAAATTACTAAAATTCTTCCGTTTAAATACAATACCACAAGACTACTAACATTTTTTTGTTATTTTTGACTGTCAGCAGATGTTTTTTTGCCATTGAGCAATTTTTGTTCTGGTACACTCAAGAAAGAGCTTGCTGAAAGGAGCATTTTGGTTGGTTCTTTGTTTTGCTGCGTTTAAAATTGTTAATTTAGCAGTTTATAGAATTTGATCAAATGTGTTTCAAATATTTTAGAATGTTTTGAAGTTAAACAGAGCTTTCTGGAGTTCTTCATAAGTTTCTAGAATGTAGTGAAAAATTTCTAGCTATGTCCAACAATCTTTAGAAGAATTTAGAGTTTGACTCTAATGTTTCTGAATTTTTTTAAGAGTTTTTACAATTTGGTAAAAGGTTTTAGAATTGGTAAAAGATTTTTTAAATATTTTAAGACTTTCTAGAGTTTAGTAAAAGATATTGTAACAGTTTTTTTCATTTTTAAGAATTTCTAGAACACTTTAGAAGTTTCTAGAGTTTAATTAATTGAGTTTATCAAAGGTTTCTATAACTCTCAGAAGTTTCTAGAGTTTGGTAAAAGGTTTTAGAGTTGGTCAAGAGTTTTTAAAATACTTTAAGACTTTCTGGAGTTTGGTAAAATGTTACTAACATTTTTTAGAATATTCTAGAGATTAAGTTCTTAAACAGTTTTAAGGTTTTCTAAAAATTGTAAAAAGTTTCTACAATTGGCTTAAAGTTTCTAGAACACCTTAGAAATTTCTAGAATTTGATTAGTTTTTCATAAAATTTTTCAGAAGTTTTTAGAGGTTGCCAAAGTTTCTAAAATTTGGTGAAAAAGTAGAAAAAAAAGTTTTTTGAATTCTTTTGAGTTTATAAATTTTTTAAAATGTTTTTAAAATTACTTGAAAATTTGTATTGATTACACACAATAAAAAGAGTTTGATTAAAGAAGTATTTTGGTTGGTTATGCGGTTAATATTGTTAATGTTATTGCCGATATTATTTGAAAAAAAAAGTAGGCAGTAATAAGGAATCCTTTAATAACTAACACTTGGGCGGGAATCTTAATTTTTTCTACAGCCAAACACGAATAGTGTGGCCTCTATAATAGGGGACTTAGTATACACAAAAATTATGTTAAATGTGGTTAAACTAATGCCTTTGCTCGTTTTAGCATTTTTCATTTGCGCTAACATTTTAAACATTCCATGGGCAACGTTGTTCTGGGATTGAAAGATGCTAAAACGGGCAAAGTCATAAGTTTAACCACATTTAACATAATTTTTGTGTATACTAAGTTGCCTATTATAGAGGCCACACTATTCGTGTCTGGCTGTACTTGTATATAGATTCTTATGGAAAATAGTGACTACCGATCCTTGAAGCGACAAGGAATATCTAACTTGGGCGAGTAGGCAGAAACTCCAGTTTATGACCATTGATGAGTAGTTTAAACTGGAGTTAACGCCCACTCACTTAGGTGTTTCTTATTAAAGAATTGAATATCAACATTTTTAACATAGTGACAACTGACGTTTACAGCGTCAAGATTTGATTTTTTTAATAATTAACACTTGGATGATTGGGCTTGAACCTCAGTTTTTGATTAGGTGTGAGTAGTGAACTAGGGTTTATGCTTACTCGCCCACCACATAAGTGTTTGTTGTTAGAGAATTGGATATCAGCATCTCCTAGTTTTTATAGTGACTATAGCCGTGATAACAAGAAATATTAAATATTGTAATAGCAAACATTTGTGTAGGTGGTCAAAAACCTCAGTTTAAACTATTTACTTTTAATCATAAATTAAAATTTTTGCCCACCCGTTTAAGTGTTATTAAATTAAATATTATCCAAAGAATAGTTCAGTTGGGTTAAATGTTTAACTCAAATCTCGGCGCAGCTTTGAGCTCTATCTCCGGCAGAACATTTTAAGAGATTGTGGTAATTATTAATTTAGGACGTTAAATATTTGAGTGTGATTCTAAGTATATATTCAGTTTGTGTGGTAGTAACACAAGCGTAAGTCCTAAAACATCAATCTTTGTACCCAAAACAAAACAAAAAAACAAAGCAATTATCTCTTTGAACATAAAAAGTACTAAAGTTTGCAGAAACGATTAATAGCTAAGTTTTTAATAACAAATAGTTGGGCAGGTAGGCAGGAACCGCCTGTAACACAAAAAAACCAGTTTTAACTACTCACTGGTAATCATAAGATGAGGTTACCGCTCTCCTGTTAAGGTGTTTGTTATTAAAGAATTGAATATTATAATTTTTATAGTATATATACTAACATTTTCAATGATAAGGAATATCCATATCTTTTATTACAAACATTTGGGTAGCTGAGCTGAAACGCCAGTTTAAAAAACTTGTAATTGTAAACTGGGGTTTTTGCCTACCCGCTCCTTTTTGTTATTAAAATAAATATTATCATCTCTTTGTTTAACATAATGACTACTGACGTTTGCAATGGAGTATACGCCCACCCATCTAATTATTTGTTATTTAGAGTATACCGATTGCTACCTTGGTTTTCAGTATTGTAGTGAAAACAGCAACTTTAACTTTGTTCCTATTTTTACATATAAATAATTAATTTTTTTACCGGTACATTCAAAAAGGATTAAACTATTTTTTTTTGCTATTAGTATTTTAATCAAATTATATTTGCAAATAGCATTAAAATGCACAGTTTAAAATATTTTTATTTCAATTAATTTAAAAATATAACATATACTGAAATTAAATCAAATGTAATGTCTAAGCATAAATGGGCTTAAAATTTTGTTATTCTGAAGCTTTTTTATTCAATAATTTAAAGTCTCTTTGCTTGAAAATAAGTATACTATGTAGAGGTCATCTTGGCTATACCTAACATAGATTAAAAGTTTAAAATTAACTATGTCTATATTAAATGGTGTCAAAATATTGATATTTTGAAAGTTATAAGCCTTTTTCTTTAATAATTTAAAGTCCTCATGATTGAAAATAAGTACAACATTTTGGCTATACATAAAATATACTGAAACTATATAAAATGTAAAGCTAAACATAAATGAGCTTAAAATTATGATAATTTGATCGTTTTGAGCCATCTTCTTCAACAATTTAAAGTATCTACTCTTAAAAGAAAGTCACATATGTTGAAACCATCTTGGCTAAACCTAACATAAATTGAAACTTTACAAAAAATAACGGTTAAACAAAACTGGGACTAAAATATTAATAATTTGAAGGATTAAAGCTTGCTTCTTCAATAGTTTAAAGTTTTTATGCTTGAAAATACTGAAACTATTAGTACGAGAGCTAGCAACGTTTTTGAGAAATCATTTCAGTTCGGCTAGTTTTTGAAAATTTTCCATCCTTATTGACGATAGTTTGGGACTGGCAGGTGGGAGCGATTGCGTATACTTAGTAGCGCAACTTCCCTGAAGGATTAAAAATTGAGCATTTTCAAAACATTTTAAGACAATTTTTTTTTTTTTTTATAAAATTCTATGTCACTTTACCATTCCAAATCAATCTTGCCAGACAATGTTTCTATTGTTAAAATCGTGCCCGACATAATTTAAATAACTAAAAAATAATAATTTTTAAAACAATTTAAAATGTCTGGCAATTTAATATATTGTAATTCCACAATAAAAGAATATACTATTAATTTGTCAGACAAAAATTTGGTTGTTTAATAAGCGAATTGATCATCCATGAAAAAATAGGTGAGTTGAAAGATCGCGACATGTAATTCCTCGGGTGCTTGACAGAGATAACAACCAAATTTTTGGCAAAACTGTCTGACAAGATAGATTTATAATAGTAAAGTAACAATTATAGAAAAAAAAAGTTGTCTTAAAATGTTTTGAAAATGCTCAATGGTATACACAACCGCTCCCACCTGCCAGACGCGGCGCATCTCAACCTATCGTCAATAAGGATGGAAAATATTCAAAAACTAGCGAAACTAAAATGATTTTTTTGCGACGTTGCTAGCTCTTATACTATATATAAAATGTAAAATCTAAACATAAATGAGCTAAAAATTATGATAATTTGGACGTTTTGGGCCTTCTTCTTCAACAATTTAAAGTATCTACCCTTAAAAGAAAGTTTCCTATGTAAAAACTATCTTGGCCAAACCTAACATAAAAAGAAATTTTAGAAAAAGTAACGGTTAACAAAACTGGGCTTAAGTTATTAATAGTTTGAACGGTTAAAGCTTCCTTCTTCAATAATTTAAAGTTCTCATGCTTGAAAATAAGTACAACATTTTGGCTATACATAAAATATACTGAAACTATATAAAATGTAAGACATAAACATAAATGGGCATAAAATTATGAAAGTTTGAACGTTTTGAGCCGTCTTCTTTAACAATTTAAAGTCCCTACCTTTAAAAGTAAATCTCCTATGTTGAAACCATTTTGGCCAAACCTAACATAAATTGAAATTTTACAAAAAGTAACGGTTAAGAAAAACTGAGCTTAAAATATTAATAATTTGAAAAGTTAAAGCTTCCATCTTCAATAATTTAAAGTTCTCATGCTTGAAAATAAGTACAACATTTTGGCTATACATAAAATATACTAAAACTATATAAAATGTAAAGCCCAAACACAAATGGGCTAAAAATTATGATAAATTGCACGTTTTGGGCCTTTTTTTTAACAATTTAAAGTCCCTACCCTTAAAAATAAATCTCTTATGTTGAAACCATCTTGGCCAAACCTAACATAAATTGAAATTTTACAAAAAGTAACGGTTAAGCAAAATTGAGCTTAAAATATTAATAATTTGAATACTTAAAGTTCGTTCTTCAATAATTTAAAGTCATCATGCTTGAAAATAAGTACAATATTTTGGCTATACATAAAATATACTGAAACTATATAAAATGTAAGGCCTAAACATAAATAGGCTTAAAATGATGATAATTTGAACGTTTTGAACCTTCTTCTTCAACAATTTAAAGTATATACCCTTAAAAGAAAGTTTCCTGTGTTGAAACCATCTTGGCCAAACCTAACATAAATTGAAACTTTACAAAAAGTAACGGTTAAGCAAAACTGGGCTTAAAATATTAATAATTTGAAAAGTTAAAGCTTTTTCTTCAATAATTTAAAGTCCTCATGCTTAAAAATAAGTACAACATTTTGGCTGTACATAAAATATACTAAAACTATATAAAATGTAAAGCTTAATCATAAATGGGCTTAAAATTATGATAATTTAGACGTTTTGGGCCTTCTTCTTCAACAATTTAAAGAACTACCCTTAAAAGAAAGTCTTCTGTTAAAACCATTTTGGCTAAACCTAACATGAATTGAAACTTTACAAAAAAATAACGTTTAAACAAAATTGGGCTTAAAATATTAATAATTTGAAAAGTTAAAGCTTCCATCTTCAATAATTTAAAGTTCTCATGCTTGAAAATAAGTACAACATTTTGGCTATACATAAAATATACTAAAACTATATCAATTGTAAAGCCTAAACATAAATGAGCTTAAAATTATGATAATTTGAACGTTTTGGGCCTTCTTCTTTAACAATTTAAAGTCCCTACTCTTAAAAATAAATTTCTTATGTTGAAACCATCTTGGCCAAACCTAACATAAATTGAAATTTTACAAAAAGTAACGGTTAAGCAAAACTGAGCATAAAATATTAATAATTTGAAGAATTAAAGCTTCCATCTTCAATAATTTAAAGTTCTCATGCTTGAAAATAAGTACAACATTTTGGTTAAACATAAAATATACTGAAACTATATAAAATGTAAGGCCTAAACATAAATAGGCTTAAAATGATGATAATTTGAACGTTTTGAACCTTCTTCTTCAACAATTTAAAGTATATACCCTTAAAAGAAAGTTTCCTGTGTTGAAACCATCTTGGCCAAACCTAACATAAATTGAAACTTTACAAAAAGTAACGGTTAAGCAAAACTGGGCTTAAAATATTAATAATTTGAAAGGTTAAAGCTTTTTTCTTCAATAATTTAAAGTCCTCATGCTTAAAAATAAGTACAAAATTTTGGCTGTACATAAAATATACTGAAACTATATAAAATGTAAAGCTTAATCATAAATGGGCTTAAAATTATGATAATTTAGACGTTTTGAGCTTTCTTCTTCAACAATTTAAAGAACTACCCTTAAAAGAAAGTCTTCTGTTAAAACCATTTTGGCTAAACTTAACATGAATTGAAACTTTACAAAAAAATAACTTTTAATCAAAATTGGGCTTAAATTATTAATAATTTGAAAAGTTAAAGCTTCCATCTTCAATAATTTAAAGTTCTCATGCTTGAAAATAAGTACAACATTTTGGCTATACATAAAATATACTGAAACTATATAAAATGTAAGACATAAACATAAATGGGCATAAAATTATGATAGTTTGAACGTTTTGGGCCGTCTTCTTTAACAATTTAAAGTCCCTACCTTTAAAAGTAAATCTCCTATGTTGAAACCATCTTGGCCAAACCTAACATAAATTGAAATTTTACAAAAAGTAACAGTTAAGCAAAACTGAGCTTAAAATATTAATAATTTAAAGAATTAAAGCTTCCTTCTTCAATAATTTAAAGTCCTCATGCTTGAAAATAAGTCCAACATTTTGGCAATCCATAAAATATACTAAAACTTTATAAAATGTAAAGCTTAAACATAAATGGACTTAAAATTATAAAAATTTGAACGTTTTGGGCTTTCTTCTTCAACAATTCAAAGTATCTACCCTTAAAAGAAAGTCTCCTATGTTGAAACCATCTTAGCCAAACCTAACATAAATTGAAACTTTACAAAAAGTAACGGTTAAGAAAAACTGGGCTTAAAATATTAATAATTTGAAGGATTAAAGTTTGCTTCTTCAATAGTTTAAAGTTCTCAGGATTGAAAATAAGTACAACATTTTGGCTATACATAAAATATACTAAAACTATATAAAATGTAAAGCTTAATCATAAATGGGCTTAAACTTATGATAATTTAGACGTTTTGGGCCTTCTTCTTCAACAATTTAAAGAACTACCCTTAAAAGAAAGTCTTCTGTTAAAACCATTTTGGCTAAACCTAACATGAATTGAAACTTTACAAAAAAATAACGTTTAAACAAAATTGGGCTTAAATTATTAATAATTTAAAAAGTTAAAGCTTCCATCTTCAATAATTTAAAGTTCTCATGCTTGAAAATAAGTACAACATTTTGGCTATACATAAAATATACTGAAACTATATAAAATGTAAGGCCTAAACATAATTGGGCTAAAAATTATGATAATTTGGACGTTTTGGGCCTTCTTCTTCAACAATTTAAAGAACTACCCTTAAAAGAAAGTCTTCTATGTTAAAACCATTTTGGCTAAACCTAACATGAATTGAAACTTTACAAAAAAATAACGTTTAAACAAAATTGGGCTTAAATTATTAATAATTTGAAAAGTTAAAGCTTCCATCTTCAATAATTTAAAGTTCTCATGCTTGAAAATAAGTACAACATTTTGTACATCATCTTGGCCAAACCTAACATTAATTAAAATTTTACAAAAAGTAACGGTTAAGCAAAAGTAGGCTTAAAAAATTAAAAATTTGAAGAATTAAAGCTTTCTTCTTCAATAATTTAAAGTCTTCATGCTTGAAAATAATTACAACATTTTGGCTATATATAAAATATACTGAAATTATATAATAAGTAAAGCCTATGCATAAATGGGCTTTAATTTGTAATAATTTGGATGTTTTGAGCTTTTTTTTTAACAATTTATAGTATCTACCCTTAAAAGAAAATTTTCTATGTTGAAACCATCTTGGCCAAACCTAACATAAATTGAAATTTTTTTAAATCTAACATTGAAGGTTCAAAGCCTTCTTCTTTAATAATTTAAAGTCCCTACTCTTAAAAGTAAATCTCTTATGCAGGAAACGTCTTGGCTAAAGCCAACATAGACTGAAATTAAATAAAAAGTAACAATTAAACATAATTGGGCTTAAAACATTGATACTTTAAAGGTTTAAAGTTTTCTTCTTTAATAATTTAAAGTCTCTACTCTTAAAAGCAAGTTTTCTGCAAAGAAAATTTTTGAAAATAATAACATACTAAAATTAAATAAAATGTAACGTCTAAACATAAATGGTCTTAAAGTTATGATAATTTGAACGTTTATGGCTTTTTTCTTCAATCATTTAAAGTCCCCACCCTAAAAGTAAATCTCCTATGTCGAAAACATTTTGGTTAAACCTAAAGTTACATAAAAAAGTAACAGTTAAGCATAATTAGACTTAAAATATTGATATTTTAAAGGTTTTGGGCTTTTTTCTTCAACAATTTAAAGTCCATATTCTTGGAAATAAGTGAATTACAAATATTTTGTATTTACATAGAATAATTTCAAATTATATAAAATGTAACGCCTGAACCTAAGTTTGATTAAAATGTTAATATTTTAAAGATTTCGAACTTTCATTTTCAATAATTTAAAGTCCCTATACTTGAAAATTGCTGCAACATACCCAAACACTCATTCTGGTTGTGTATTTTATTGCTGAATCACTATCAGTAGTTAAATAATCAACAACTTAACAACATATACTTAGGCGAGTGGGAGTTGTTAGCTGTTTTCTTTAAGGCACTTATTTATTCGTTTTTTTTTTTCAGTTTTTCATTGCTAACTTTTGGCAATTTTTCTACTATAATTAAATTAATAAACTTGTTTTGACATTTTTAAACACAATGTCATGTACTTTATTTTTATATATGCATATGTAACATGTGGTAGCGGGTAAGGTACTTCTCCACAGTCCCAGTAGAGAATAGACCTATTTCAGGGAACTAGCGACCCTGCCAACGTAAGCTCTTGATGTTCCCCACCTCCCATCTTCGGGGAAATCATGTCACATCCTATGATCCTTCTATGCAATTTCCTGCCACACTCCAACATTGAAGAAAGCAACTGGAGCTTACCTCAACCATCCCACATGCAAAACACACATAATGGAAAAAAAAACTGGAAAAATATAAAATGGATATCACTGGTTTATAATGACAAATTTGTCAAGATTAAAATTAACAGTTTCTATGATAATAAAACTGTTTTTAGCATAAATGTTAATTTGTTTACCCTCCGCAAGTACGTCAATGCTTAAGTCGTCAATTGTTAATTTTAACGCCACCACTGGTATTGAAATTTGAAGCAACTTTGGTTGCCTATATTAACTTCCCGTTCGTTTGTTTTAAAATGTATTACTTTCAAATAATTAAATGTTTAAACACTTTTGCATGATATTAATGCAATAAATTAAATAGTTAATAAAATTATTTATGTATAGAGTTAAATTAAAAAAAATGTAGAATTAGAATAAAGACATTGAAGACTAATATTAAATTGAGTAATGAAAATAAATCTGAATTTTTCTATATTTGTAATTATTATTGTTAATAATAATATAGTTATTTATGCGTCACAATGATTATAATGTTTCAGCCTAAAGGCTTATGGCCCAAAGGATGAAAGCCGCCAATGAGTATTATTATATAATATTTTATATTTCATAAGAAAATGTAATATTAATTGGTTAGAATATTGTCAAATTGATATAAATAGTTTCATATTTCACTTCAGTTATAATTTTGACTCATATATAAACCAATATTCAAGCTTTTATAGATTTAATAAACAAATATTGAAGCTTATATGAATGAGAACACGCACATAAAATGTCCAGATTGTTGAATACTTTGTATATAATTAATAGCAAAACTAATTAAAAAAGATTTTTTACTCAAAGTTAGTTAGTAAATTCTGCTATTAGAATATTACACAATATGATTTACATCTGGGAAATTCAGTAAACGAATCATAGGTTTTCCCATTTGAATTAATTAAATTTTATACAAAAATGATGCAATAATGCAACTACTCTAAAAGCAACAAGGGTGACTAAACCCATAAATTCCATCTCCCTACCTACCTCAACATACCAAAAATAATACAAACCAAACGGGCCCTTATTGCCTTTAGCAATAAGTGCGCAGACACCATTGCACAACCTTGACCTACGTATGCTCATCGATTGAAGGGATGTAGTTCCAAACCCTCCCTTTCTGGCAACTAACACGGTTTGTTTACATCACGTCATTCTGACATTAATAAACGCTAGATTTTTTATGGTTTGAGTGAGTGAGGAGCAACGAAGCGAGAATTGGTAACGGAATTTGTATAAGGTAAATAAATTATTCCATGTATATTTATTTTATAATCTCGGAATTATGTAGTCGGTGCGCGTGGAGCTTCGGTCAATGTTGAATGTGTTGTTATTCATTTAATAGAATTAGTTGTGTGATGGATTTAATGTTATTCAGGTGAGATTATTTAATATTAGAATTCAAGAATGTTTAGTCTACTCATTATACAGGGTGTTACAAAAAAATATTGAATCGTCTAAAAATTATACTACTCCAAACATAAATTGGCCGCAAAACAGACAACTTAATATACACGAAAGTATTGTTTGCTTTCTTGGAAATTGGTTTATGTTTTGATTTGAAGATAGAGAGTATTTTATGATCAAAGAAACGTTTTTTTTTGCATAACCTACAATATCTCCGTAGGTGATAGTTGTTAATAATGAGTTTTTAGTTGTGTAATTTTTTTAAATTATTGACGCAACGAGTGCTCAACTAGTCAACTGCTCAACTACCACACCAAGATTATCTTTAATAAATTTATTTATAAACTTATGTGAATAAGCCATTGGAAATTGTAAAATTTTCAAAAACAATAAAAAAATTATTCAATTGCTCCAAAATTGGGCATGACAAATTTTTAATAAATTTATTTGATTAAACTACAATTTCTTTAATTTTTGGATTTTTTGAAAATTAAAAAAAATATGGCTAAGGTTGTTATTTTGACTATTTTAAGAGAAATTTACAAAAAATTTAGTTGCTCCAAATTAAATTTATAACTAAAAATATTTTTTTCAAAAATTTATAAGAAAATTTTATATTTTAGAAATTAATTCATTAAATTTTGAATAAAACAAAAACGAATCGTTGAATATTGTTCAAATTCATTAGGAACATTCTTCAATGAGTGCTTCAAGTATTGACAGTATCAGTAAAGTAAATTATTAACTAATAATATTTTTTTGAAAATTTTGAAAATTAATTTTATATTTTTGCAATTAATTTATTAAATTATGAATAAAACAAATAAAAAATCAATGAATTGGTTATGAACATTTTTAAATAAGTGCTGCTAAGATTGACTATATCAGATTTTTTTTTTTTTTTTTTTAAATTAAATTTTGTTATATTTTAGCATTTAATTTATTAAATTTTGTATAAAACAAAAACGAATCGATGAATATTGTTCAAATTAGTTATGAACATTTTTGAATAAGTGCTTCAAAGATTGATTATATCAGAAAAATAAATTTTAAACTAAAATATTTTTTCAAAATTTTTAAAAATTAAATTTGATTTTTTCGTAACTAATTAATTAAATTTTGAATAAAACAAAAATTAATCGCTAAATATTGTTCAAATTCATTATGAACAATCTTCAATAAATGCTTTAAAGGTTAACTTTATGAAAAATTTAAATTTCTAATTAAAAATAATTTTTCAAATTTTTTTAAAATAAATGTTCATATTTTTGCAATTAATTTATTAAATTTTGAAGAAAACAAAAACTAGTCGATGAACATTGTTCAAATTTATTATGAACAATTTTCAATAAGTGCTTTAAAGGTTGACATTATTAGAAAATTAAATTTTTACCTAAAAATTGTTATTTAATTTTTTTTAAATTTATTTTTATTTTAGGATTAATTCATTAAATTTTGAGTTAAACAAAAACCAATTGAGATGAATATTGTTCAAATTTATTTTGAACATTTTTAAATTAGTGCTTCAAAGATTGACTTTATCAGAAAAATAAATTTTATACTAATATTATTTTTTTTAATTTTCAAAAATTAATTTTGATATTTTAGTAATTAATCATTAAATTTTGAATAAAACAAAAACGAATCGTTGAAATTGTTCAAATTTATTATGAACAATCTTCAATAAGTGCTTCAAATATTAATTATGAAAAATTTAAATTTGTAATTAAAAATAATTTTTCAAATTTTTTAAAATTTTCATGTTTTTGCAATTTAATTATGAATTAAACAAAAACGAATCGATGTATATTGTACAAATTAATTATAAACAATCTTCAATAAGTGCTTTAAAGGTTGACTAAATTTGAAAAATTAATTTGAAACTAAAATAATTTTTTTTTTAATTTAAAAATTAAATTTGATTTTTGTTATTAATTTATTAAATTTTGAATAAAACAAAAACCAAACGATAAATTTTGTTCAAATTAATTATGAACAAACTTAAATAAGTGCTTTACAGGTTAGTATTATCAAAAATTAATTTTTTAAGCTAAAAATATTATTTTTTTAATTTTTAAAAATTAAATTTTATATTTTACCAATTAATTTCTTAAATTTTGAATTAAACAAAAACTAATTGATAAATATTGTTTAAATTGATTGTAAACACAATTTATATAAGTGCTTTATTGGTTGACAGTATCAAAAAATAAATTTTAAACTAAAAATATATTTTTTTAAAATTTTAAAAATTAATTTTGATTTTTTAGTCATTAATTCATTAAATTTTGAATAAAACAAAAACGAATCGATAAAAATTGTTCAAATTAATTATGAACATTCTTGAATAAGTCCTTCAAAAATTTATTATATCAGAAAAATAAATTTTTAACTAAAAATATTTTTTTAAAAAATTTAAAAATTAAATTTGATTTTTTGTAATTATTTTATTAAATTTTGAATAAAAAAAATCGCTAAATATTGTTCCAATTAATTATGATCAATCTTTAATAAGTGCTTCAAAAGTTGACAGAATGAGGAAACAAAATTTTTAAATAAAAATATTTTTTTTTTAAGTTTTAAAAATCAAATTTGATATTTTGTAATTAATTTAGTAAATTTTGAATAAAACAAAAACTAATCGATGAATTTTGTTGCAAATTTGTGTACATAATTACCAATCAAGGATTTAATTAAAAGAATTATAGAAAAATCAAATTTTTTATCCGCAGTATTTTTTTTCAAAATTTTTAAAATTGTTAATTTACCAAATTTGGACAATAATCACTAATTGTGGAATAAAACAAAAACTAATTGATGAATTTTGTTGTAAAGTTTTGTACATAATAATTAATCAAAGATTTAAAGAAAGAAATTATGAAAAAGTCAAATTTTTTATCCGCAGTATTTTTTAAATTTTTTTTTAAATTGTTTTTTACCAAATTTGGACATCAATCACTAATTGTAGAATAAAACAAAAACTAATCGATAAATGTTGTTAAATTTTTTTGTACATAATTAACAATCAATGATTTAATAGAAAAAAATATAAAAAAGTCAAATTTTTTATCCGCAGTAGTTTTTTCAAAATTTTTAAAATTGTTTATTCTATAAATTTGGACATTAAATACTAATTGTGAAATAAAACGAAAATTATTTGATAAATATTGTTGTAAATTGTTGTACATAATTAATAATCAAGGGTTTAATGAAAAAAATTATGAAAATGTAAAAAAAAAATTTTGCAGTATTTTTTTTTTAATTTTAAAATTGTTTGTTTACTAATTTTGGACATCAGTCAATAATTGTGGAATAAAACAAAAACTTATCGATGAATTTTGTTGCAAATTTTTGTACATAATTATCAATCAAGGATCTAATTAAAAAAATTGTGAATAAGTCAAATTTTTTATTTGCAGTATTTATTTTTAAGTTTTTTAAAATTGTTTATTCTCAAAATTTGGACATCAATCACTAATTGTGGAATAAAACCAAAACTAGTCAATGAATTTTGTTGTAAATTTTTGTACATAATTATCAATCAAGGATTTAATAAAAAAAAATGTAAAAAAATCAAATTTTTAACTGCAATATTTTTATTTTTTTTATTTTCAAAATTGTTTATTCACCAAATTTGGATAGCAATCACTAATTGTGGAATAAAACAAAAACTAATCGATGAATTTTGTTGCAAATTTTTGTATATAATTATCAATCAAGGATTTAATAAAAAATCATGTGAAAGAGTCAAATTTTTTATCCGCAGTATTTTTTTAAATTTTTTTAAATTTTTTATTTACCAAACTTGGACATCAATCACTAATTGTAGAATAAAACAAAAACTAATCGATGAATTTAGTTGCAAATTTTTGTACATAATTATAAATCAAGGATTTAATGAAAAAATTATGAAAAAGTTAATTTTTTTATCCGGAGTACTTTTTTTAAATTTTTTAAAATTATTTTTTTACCAAATTGGTAATCAATCACTAATTGTTAAATAAAACAAAAACTAATCGATGAATTTAGTTGCAAATTTTTGTACATAATTATAAATCAAGGATTTAATGAAAAAATTATGAAAAAGTTAATTTTTTTATCCGCAGTACTTTTTTTAAATTTTTTAAAATTATTTTTTTACCAAATTGGTAATCAATCACTAATTGTTGAATAAAACAAAAACTAATCGATGAATTTTGTTGCAAATTTTTGTACATAATTATCATTCAAGGATTTAATAAAAAAAAAAATTAAAAAAGTCAAATTTTTTATCCGCAGTATTTTTTTTTTTAACTTTTTAAAATTGTTTATTCACCGAATTTGGACATCAATCACTAATTGTGAAATAAAACAAAAACTAATCAATGAATTTAGTTGTAAATTTTTGTACAAAATTATCAATAAATGATCAATTAAAAAAAATTGTGAAAAAGTCAAATTTTTTATTCGCAGTATTTTTTTTAATTTCATTTTTCAAATTTGGACATCAATTACTAATTGTAGAATAAAACAAAAACTATTTGATAAATTTTGTTGTAAATTTTTGTATATGTTTATCAATCAATTATTGAATGAAAAAAAAATTAAAAAAGCAAATTTTTTATCCTTCAATTTTTTTCAAAATTTCAAAATTGTTCTTCTCCAAATTTGGATATCAATCACTAATTGTGAAATAAAACAAAAACTTATCAATGAATTTAGTTGTAAATTTTTGTTCATATTTATCAATTAAGGATTTGATGAAAAAAAAAAAGAAAAAATCAATTTTTTTCTTTTCACTATTTTCTTCAAAATCGTTTATTTTTCAAATTTGCACATCAATCACTAATTGTGAAATAAAACAAAAACTAATCAATAAATTTTGTTGTAATTTTTTGTACATAAATATTAATCAAGGATTTAATGAAAAAAAATATGAAAATGTAAAATAAAGTTTGAGAAAATTTCAATTTTTTTTTTTTAGTAGTTTTTTAAAGCAATCAATTTTAATTTTTAAATGCGGTTTAAAAATTTGAAATAAGCATACTTGATTCAATTAGAAATTTTTATTTATTGTGTTCAATTGTTTTCTACTTAAGTTTAAAATCAAGTTTAAGTAAGTTTTTTGTTTTTGTTTGATTTATGTTTCTAACCTTAAGAAAAATATTTTAAATAAAATAGTTAATTTGAAATTAATTTACGATTCACAAAACAATTAATTAATAAAATTCGGGTATAACATGTGTCCAGACTATGTCACAATAACACGACCTTCTTGGACTGCTTTTCGTGACTTATAGATAGAATCCTGTTCAATTCTAGGCCAAGTTTAAGATTAAGCGAAATCAATTTTGGCTAATAACATTTGTTAATAACAAAAACAAACAACAAAACTCTAATCAGAAATTGCATAATAATTCAATTTAAATTAAGCTTATTCCAAAATGAATGTTTACTACTCACTACCTGGTTCTTTTTCCTTTTGTTTAATATGCGTTGGCGTTGCATTCCACTTTTACATGTTACATAATGCGTAATAACTTATGCTCTCTTTGGATGTAAATGTCGTTAATTACAGATTGATAAATTGGTAGTTGTGTAGCGACGTAAATCAACGGAGCAATGAAAATGTCAGATAGTGAGTGTTGTATTTGAACGCTTAATTAACACACATTCTATATTAATGTGATTGGTTCATTAACGTTTCAATTAAATAAATCAAATTTGAGATGAAATTATGTAATGAAATTATTGTTAATTGCTACAAAAGTTGATCGCGTGTCGATAATTAAAATTATCAATTGTTACATGTGCGCAAGTTGTGGTCTTTAATTGAAATTTGCATATCAAATAGCTGCCGCACATGTTCCATAATGTTTCAATTCAAACAACAATAACAAAATCGTTAGTTTAATTAAAGAACGCAATAAAAAGTGTATTGATTTATTTATTTATATGACAATAATATTGCATAATTTTGTGCATTAAATTGACATTATCGCATTAATATTTTTATTTTATTAATAGCGATAACGGTGGAAACAATAAACATTTATAATTATTGATAAGTGGATGTAACAATGCAATCTGTTACATGGAAATAATGTAATTAATTGATTTAATTGGTAAACAAATGTAATGTGTGTTAACTTTTATATTAATTTTTATTAATTGATGGAAAATGTTTTGAGAATTGAATGAGTTGATAGTGTAAATAGTTTATTAATAAAATTTAATGTTAAAAATAGATTTCACAATTAATGTCTAAAATTAACAATTAAATAATTAAAAAAAAAATACTGCCGTTGAAAAATTTGACTTTTCTATAATTTTTTTAATTAAATAATTGATTGATAATTATGTACAAAAATTTACAACAAAATTCATTGATTAGTTTTTGTTTTATTCAACATTTAGTGCTTGATGTCCAAATTTGATGAATAAACAGTTTTAAAAGTTTTGAAAAAAATTTGATTTTTTCATAATTTTTTCATAATTTTTTAAATTAAATCTTTGATTGATTATCATGTACAAAAATTTACAACAAAATTCATCGATTTGTTTTTGTTTTATTCCACAATTAGTGATTGATGTCTAAATTTGCTGAATAAACAATTTTGAAAGTTTGAAAAAAAAAATACTTTGGATAAAAAATTTGACTTTTTCATAATTTTTTTAATTAAATTCTTGACTGAGTATCATGTACAAAAATTTACAACAAAATTCATCGATTTGTTTTTGTTTTATTCCACAATTAGTGATTGATGTCCAAATTTGCTGAATAAACAATTTTAAAAGTTTGAAAAAAAATACTTTGGATACAAATTTTGACATTTTCATATTTTTTTTGTTTTTAATTCTTGACTGATTATCATGTACAAAAATTTACAATAAAATTTATCGATTCGTTTTTGTTTTATTCCACAATTAGTGATTGATGTCCAAATTTGCTGAATAAACAATTTTGAAAGTTTGAAAAAAAAATACTTTGGATAAAAAATTTGAGTTTTTCATAATTTTTTTAATTAAATTCTTGACTAGTTATCATGTACAAAAATTTACAACAAAATTTATTGATTTGTTTTTGTTTTATTCTACAATTAGTGATTGATGTTCAAATTTGGTAAATAAACAAATTTGAAAATTTGAAAAAAAATACTGTGGATTAGAAATTTGACTTTTTCATAAATTTTTTAATTATATTTTTGACTGGTTATCATGTACAAAAATTTACAACAAAATTCATCGATTTGTTTTTGTTTTATTCCACAATTAGTGATTGATGTCCAAATTTGCTGAATAAACAATTTTGAAAGTTTGAAAAAAAAAGACTTTGGATAAAAAATTTGAGTTTTTCATAATTTTTTTAATTAAATTCTTGACTGAATATCATGTACAAAAATGTACAATAAAATTTTTCGATTCGTTTTTGTTTTATTCCACAATTAGTAATTGATGTCCAAATTTGCTGAATAAACAATTTTGAAAGTTTGAAAAAAAATACTTTGGATAAAAAATTTGACTTTTTCATAATTTTTTTAATTAAATTTTTGACTGATTATCATGTACAAAAATTTACAACAAAATTTATCGATTTGTTTTTGTTTTATTCCACAATTAGTGATTGATGTTCAAATTTGGTAAAAAAACAATTTTGAAAATTTGAAAAAAAAATACTGTGGATTAAAAATTTGACTTTTTCATAATATTTTTTAATAAATCCTTGACTGATTATCATGTACAATAATTTACAACAAAATTCATCGATTTGTTTTTGTTTTATTCCACAATTAGTGATTGATGTCCAAATTTGCTGAATAAACAATTTTGAAAGTTTGAAAAAAAAATACTTTGGATAAAAAATTTGACTTTTTCATAATTTTTTTAATAAAATTCTTGACTGATTATCATGTACAAAAATTTACATTAAAATTTATCGATTCGTTTTTGTTTTATTCCACAATTAGTTATTGCTGTCCAAATTTGCTGAATAAACAATTTTGAAAGTTTGAAAAAAAAATACTTTGGATAAAAAATTTGACTATTAAAAAAAAAAAATTAATTAAATTCTTGACTGATTATCATGTACAAAAATTTACAATAAAATTTTTCGATTCGTTTTTGTTTTATTCCACAATTAGTGATTGATGTCCAAATTTGCTGAATAAATAGTTTTAAAAGTTTGAAAAAAAAAATACTTTGGATAAAAAATTTGAGTTTTTCATAATTTTTTTAATTAAATTCTTGACTGACTATCATGTACAAAAATTTACAACAAAATTTATTGATTTGTTTTTGTTTTATTCCACAATTAGTGATTGATGTCCAAATTTGCTGAATAAACAATTTTAAAAGTTTGAAAAAAAAAACTTTGGATACAAATTTTGACATTTTCATAATTTTTTTAATTAAATTCTTGACTGATTATCATGTACAAAAATTTACAATAAAATTTATCGATTCGTTTTTGATTTATTCCACAATTAGTGATTGATGTCCAAATTTGCTGAATAAACAGTTTTGAAAGTTTGAAAAAAAAATACTTTGGATAAAAAATTTGAGTTTTTCATCATTTTTTTAAATAAATTCTTGACTGATTATCATGTACAAAAATTTACAATAAAAATTTTCGATTCGTTTTTGTTTTATTCCACAATTAGTGATTGATGTTCAAATTTGCTGAATAAACAATTTTGAAAGTTTGAAAAAAAAAATACTTTGGATAAAAAATTTGAGTTTTTCATAATTTTTTTAATTAAATTCTTGACTGATTATCATGTACAAAAATTTACAACAAAATTTATTGATTTGTTTTTGTTTTATTCTACAATTAGTGATTGATGTTCAAATTTGGTAAATAAACAAATTTGAAAATTTGAAAAAAAAATACTGTGGATTAAAAATTTGACTTTTTCATAATTTTTTTAATTATATTCTTGACTGATTATCATGTACAAAAATTTACAATAAAATTTTTCGATTCGTTTTTGTTTTATTCCACAATTAGTGATTGATGTCCAAATTTGCTGAATAAACAATTTTAAAAGTTTGAAAAAAAATACTTTGGATACAAATTTTGACATTTTCATAATTTTTTTAATTAAATTCTTGACTGATTATTATGTACAAAAATTTACAATAAAATTTATTGATTTGTTTTTGTTTTATTCCACAATTAGTGATTGATGTCCAAATTTGCTGAATAAACAATTTTGAAAGTTTGAAAAAAAAAATACTTTGGATAAAAAATTTGACTTTTTCTTAATTTTTTTATATAAATTCTTGACTGATTATTATGTACAAAAATTGACAACAAAATTCATCGATTTGTTTTTGTTTTATTCCTAAATTAGTGATTGATGTCCAAATTTGCTGAATAAACAAATTTAAAAGTTTGAAAAAAAAAATACTTTGGATAAAAAATTTGACTTTTTCATAATTTTTTTAATTAAATTCTTGACTGATTATCATGTACAAAAATTTACAACAAAATTCATTGATTTGTTTTTGTTTTATTCCACAATTAGTGATTGATGTCCAAATTTGCTGAATAAACAATTTTAAAAGTTTGAAAAAAAAATACTTTGGATACAAATTTTGACATTTTCTTAATTTTTTTAATTATATTTTTGACTGGTTATCATGTACAAAAATTTACAATTAAATTTATCGATTTGTTTTTGTTTTATTCCACAATTAGTGATTGATGTTCAAATTTGCTGAATAAACAATTTTGAAAGTTTGAAAAAAAAAATACTTTGGATAAAAAATTTGACTTTTTCATAAATTTTAATTAAATTCTTGACTGATTATCATGTACAAAAATTCACAACAAAATTCATCGGTTTGTTTTTGTTTTATTCTACAATTAGTGATTGATGTCCAAATTTGCTGAATAAACAATTTTAAAAGTTTGAAAAAAAATACTTTGGATAAAAAATTTGACTTTTTCATAATTTTTTTAATTAAATTCTTGACTGATTATCATGTACAAAAATTTACAACAAAATTCATTGATTTGTTTTTGTTTTATTCCACAATTAGTGATTGATGTCCAAATTTGCTGAATTAACAATTTTGAAAGTTTGAAAAAAAATACTTTGGATACAAATTTTGACATTTTCATAATTTTTTTAATTAAATTCTTGACTGATTATCATGTACAAAAATTTACAACAGAATTTATCGATTTGTTTTTGTTTTATTCCACAATTAGTGATTGATGTTCAAAGTTTTTAAATAAACAAATTTGAAAATTTGAAAAAAAATACTGTGGATTAAAAGTTTGACTTTTTCATAATTTTTTTAATTGAATTCTTGACTGATTATCATGTGCAAAAATTTACAACAAAATTCATCGATTTGTTTTTGTTTTATTCCACAATTAGTGATTGATGTCCAAATTTGCTGAATAAACAATTTTAAAAGTTTGAAAAAAAAAACTTTGGATACAAATTTTGACATTTTTATAATTTTTTTAATTGAATTCTTGACTGATTATTATGTACAAAAATTTACAATAAAATTTATCGATTCGTTTTTGTTTTATTCCACAATTAGTGATTGATGTCCAAATTTGCTGAATAAACAATTTTGAAAGTTTGAAAAAAAATACTTTGGATAAAAAAATTGACTTTTTCATATTTTTTTAAATTATATTCTTGACTGATTATCATGTACAAAAATTTACAATAAAAATTATCGATTCGTTTTTGTTTTATTCCACAATTAGTGATTGATGTCAAAATTATCTGAATAAACAATTTTGAAAGTTTGAAAAAAAAATACTTTGGATGAAAAATTTGACTTTTTCATAATTTTTTTAATTAACTTCTTGACTGATTATCATGTACAAAAATTTACAACAAAATTCATCGATTTGTTTTTGTTTTATTCCTAAATTAGTGATTGATGTCCAAATTTGCTGAATAAACAATTTTAAAAGTTTGAAAAAAAATACTTTGGATAAAAAATTTGAGTTTTTTATATTTTTTTTAATTAAATTCTTGACTGATTATCATGTACAAAAATTAACAATAAAATTTTTTGATTCGTTTTTGTTTTATTCCACAATTAGTGATTGATGTCCAAATTTGCTGAATAAACAATTTTAAAAGTTTGAAAAAAAAAACTTTGGATACAAATTTTGACATTTTCATAATTTTTTAAATTAAATTTTTGACTGATTATCATGTACAATAATTTACAACAAAATTTATCGATTTGTTTTTGTTTTATTCCATAATTAGTGATTGATGTTAAAATTTGGTAAATAAACAATTTTAAAAGTTTGAAAAAAATACTTTGGATACAAATTTTGACATTTTCATAATTTTTTTAATTAAATTCTTGACTGATTATCATGTACAAAAATTTACAATAAAATTTATCGATTCGTTTTTGTTTTATTCCACAATTAGTGATCGATGTCCAAATTTGCTGAATAAACAATTTTGAAAGTTTGAAAAAAAAATACTTTGGATATAAAATTTGACTTTTTCATAATTTTTTTAATTAAATTCTTGACTGATTATCATGTGCAAAAATTTACAACAAAATTCATCGATTTGTTTTTGTTTTATTCCACAATTAGTGATTGATGTTCAAATTTGCTGAATAAACAATTCTAAAAGTTTGAAAAAAAGTACTTTGGATACAAATTTTGACATTTTCATAATTTTTTTAATTAAATTCTTGACTGATTATCATGTACAAAAATGTACAATAAAATTTATCGATTTGTTTTTGTTTTATTCCACAATTAGTGTTTGATGTCCAAATTTGCTGAATAAACAATTTTAAAAGTTTGAAAAAAAATACTTTGGATAAAAAATTTGACTTTTTCTTAATTTTTTTATTTAAATCCTTGACTGATTATTATGTACAAAAATTTACAACAAAATTCATCGATTTGTTTTTGTTTTATTCCTAAATTAGTGATTGATGTCCAAATTTGCTGAATAAACAATTTTAAAAGTTTGAAAAAAAATACTTTGGATAAAAAATTTGACTTTTTTATTTTTTTTTTAATTAAATCTTTGACTGATTATCATGTACAAAAATTTACAATAAAATTTATAGATTCGTTTTTGTTTTATTCCACAATTAGTGATTGATGTCCAAATTTGCTGAATAAACAGTTTTGAAAATTTGAAAAAAATACTTTGGATAAAAAAATTTGACTTTTTCATAATTTTTTTAATTAAATCCTTGACTGATTATCATGTACAAAAATTTACAACAAAATTCATCGATTTGTTTTTGTTTTATTCCACAATTTGTGATTGATGTTCAAATTTGGTAAATAAACAAATTTGAAAATTTGAAAAAAAATACTGTGGATAAAAAAATTGACTTTTTCATAATTTTTTTTATTAAATCCTTGACTGATTATTATGTACAAAAATTTACAATAAAATTTATCGATTTGTTTTTGTTTTATTCCACAATTAGTGATTGATGTCCAAATTTGCTGAATAAACAGTTTTGAAAGTTTGAAAAAAAATACTTTGGATAAAAAAATTGACTTTTTCATATTTTTTTAAATTATATTCTTGACTGATTATCATGTACAAAAATTTACAATAAAATTTATCGATTTGTTTTTGTTTTATTCCACAATTAGTGATTGATGTCCAAATTTGCTGAATAAACAATTTTGAAAGTTTGAAAAAAAATACTTTGGATAAAAAATTTGAGTTTTTCATAATTTTTTTAATTAAATTCTTGACTGATTATCATGTACAAAAATTTACATCAAAATTTATTGATTTATTTTTGTTTTATTCCACAATTAGTGATTGATGTTAAAATTTGGTAAATAAACAATTTTAAAAGTTTGAAAAAAATACTTTGGATACAAATTTTGACATTTTCTTAATTTTTTTAATTAAATTCTTGACTGATTATCATGTACAAAAATTTACAACAAAATTTATCGATTTGTTTTTGTTTTATTCCACAATTAGTGATTGATGTCCAAATTTGCTGAATAAACAATTTTGAAAGTTTGAAAAAAAAAATACTTTGGATAAATAATTTGACTTTTTCATAATTTTTTTCATTAAATCCTTGACTGATTATCATGTACAAAATTTTACAACAAAATTCATCGATTTGTTTTTGTTTTATTCCACAATTAGTAATTGATGTTCAAATTTGGTGAATAAACAATTTTAAAAATGTAGATAAAAACTTTGACTTTTTCATAATTTTTTCATTAAATTATTGAATGATAAATATGTACAAAAATTCATATCATAATTTATAAAACAAATCAATAATTTTATTCTACCAAACCAGTTAGCTTCTACTAAGTAATGGTAGAAACTATTCCTCACAAACTTTTTTACAAGTATTACTGAAACTTGTTTGTTTAAGCCAGTTCAATTGCGGAAACTGGTTCGCAATACACTAACTTCTTGTCTTCATGTTGTGATTTTTAGCTTAACAATGTTATTACGAATTTAGCTGATTATGAAATGCATAGATAAATGTCTGATGTTATCAATAAAACTCCTTTATAATCAATTGAAAGATATAAATTCAATTCTTATCTTAGATATAATAATTTATTGTTTTTATTTATATTTTGAACTTGACCATCGCAAATTGGATTGCGTTGGCTCAGGAGAAAGTAACAGCTGGCCACAAGGTGAGTCAAGCAAAAAAAAAAACACAATTTATAATAATAATTGCTGAGTTACAATAAAAAAAATTAAATAACATTTTTTCGCTTTCAGTGAAAGTGTAATCCGAATCTCTCGTTGGTTATGTTGGTACAGATTTCTGCTTCGTGCATCAGTTTATGTACAACTTTCATTGCGGTTTATTGTATTTAATATCTCTGTTTTGTTTGCACGATTTATATAGGATATTTGTATTTTGTCTGGTAAGTAAAAAATAATAAATTAAATTAAAATTAATAAAATTATGAAAGTGTTAACAAATTAGTACAGGATCTTTTAGGGATAATTTTCAATCAATGAATTGATTTCTTCTAAAAACAGGAAGCTATTATTTCTGTCATATTTTCTAATGTACATGTGTCGATATTGGTATTCTACGCTTTCCTCAATTATGATCGCATGGAGATGTAAAAAGTCGGTATTAAAACCATAACTCATCGTTTATAAATTATAGGACAAGAAAAATCTATAATTTTGTAATAAATAATTGCAGTAGTTTTTTCTGGTTGGTAAGAAAATTAATTCAATTTTAATTTCAAGGTTGCAATTCTCACATTTTATTAATTATACTTTGTTTTGATGAATTAATTTTAATTTTTTATTTCCTGAAATTATTTAATTAATAATATTATTAAGGATTTTTGTTACATATGAGTGAAAATAATGTTGAAATGTTGCTAAGAATTTAGTTTATTTAATTTTTAAAATTTTGTAAATTGCATAAAATCCTGCTGAAGGCATAATTATTCAATATTTTTCAAACTTATTTAGATACATTTTTTATTTAATTTTCTAAACTGCATTAAACTTATGCTTTGCTTTGAGACTTGCTGAAGGCATAATTTTTTATTTAAAAAATTAATTATAGTTAACTCTGTATAAAATTGATTAGAGATGACGTGGTTTGAATCAGCTGCAGTATTCATGAAATGTATAACTTTGTTTTAATATTACAATAAAAATTTGTTATATAATTAAAAATAAAAAGTAATATTTTATGCATTTCATGCTATTTCACGTTAAAATTTTAATGTAATTACATGCGGCACCGGATCGGTAATGTCCATAATTGCAGTCGATTTTTATTACGTTTGAAATGTACTTTTAATATGACTTTATTTATGATTGGTCATTAATAAATGAAATAATAACGATTTCTATGACTAACAAACATGCGCTGCACACTATGAGTAGTAAAAAAGATAAATAATAATTTAACAAGTAATAATAAATTAATTAAACATAATTCAGAATAAATTATAAATACAAAATATTTTATATGATATGGTTTTACTAACTTTAATTATGAAGCTATAAATACTTTTTTGTGCTCTGTTATTATGATATGAAGTCATGGATAGTTTTGTTGCTATTAAATGTATATTATATTTGTAAAATGGTTTTTTAAAGAAATATTGATAAAAAATAGCTCACGAAATTTATAAAAAAGCAATAAGTTGTTATCAAACTGTTAAAGAGTAGCGTGGTGGATATGTACAATTTTTATTATAATTCCATTTTACCGTTGAAACTATTTTGACATTTTTGTATTAGTTTAAGAGTTTGACAAAAATGGTTCAAAAAATTTAAACTTACAAAAATGTACAAAATACAATGTCAATGTCAAAAACGTTGTAAACTGTCAAAAAAATGCCAAGGTGTAAAAAAAAAGGTTTTGCAAGTCAAAATTTACAAAAAATTTGACAGTTTTTGACATTTTTCTATCAGATCAATTGAGGTTAGTTTACTAATAGTTTTTATTTTGAATATTACGATAATTTTAAACATTTATGAGTTTTTAGTTCATTTTGGGAAAATATAAGTATGATGTTTCATTGACAGTTTTTGTATCAATTTTTAAATATTTTTTTGTGTATTTTGGTTTATTTGTAACTTTTTTGTAACAGTTTTATCAGTTTGCATACTTTTTTGACATTTTCAGTTCAATTTATGAAGATTTTTGTCAATTTTCTTATACATTTTTATTTTTTTAAGATTTTTTTGATAATTTTTGTACATTTTTATGATTTTTTTGACAATTTGCAAATATTTAAACAGTTTAAGAGAATGATTACTAATATTTTGACAATTTTGTAGTTAATTTTAAATGTTTTTGACAATTTACAAATGTTTTTGACATTTTCAGTTTAATTCAGAAAGATTTATCCAATTTTTTATGATTTTTATTATTAAAACTTTTCTTTTATAACTTTCTAATGATTTTGCGTTACTTTTATAGTTTTTTGTGTGAATTTTTATAAAAGTTTAGGAAATTTTTTTCCAGTTTTTAGTTGTAAAACCTTTTTTTATAATGATTTTGGTTTATATTATAGTATGGCATATTTTTTATCAATTTCCGAAGATTTTTAACAGTTTTTGAAGTTTTTGTATTTTTTTTTTCTGCAAGTGTTAGAAGTTGTTTAGTTAGATGAGGAGGAGGTGATATAATTTTTTTTTAATTCTTTTGATCATATTTACCTAGAAGTAGTTTGAATTGAAGTGCCCAAGCACCCGCTCGAGTGTTTGTTATTATAGAATTTGAAGTTTTTCCATTCAGTGCGTGTTGGAAGTCTTTTAGTTGGAGAAGGAAGATGTGATATCTAATCTTTTGATAAGTAACACTTGGACGGGCGGGTGGGTGACTCTAGATTATAATTACCGGCGAGTAGTTTGAATTGGAATGCCCACTCATCCGTCGGAAGTTTTTCTTATTAAAGAATTGTTTCTTTTTTCTGTAGGTATTAGAAGTCCTTTAATCGAAGGAGTAGGACCTTGGGCGGGTGAGTGGGTCACTTTGAATCATAATTACTATCGAGTAGTTTGAACTGTACTACATACTTATTCATCCAAAAGTTTGTTATGAATGAATTTGAAGTTTCCACTTTAGAAGCGATAGAAGTGTTTTAATCAGATGAGAAGGAGGTGTTGTACAATCTTTTGATGACCAACGCTTGGGCTGGCGGGTGGGTCACTTCAGATTATAATTACCGGTGAATTGTTTGAATTGGAGTGCCTACCCACCTATCCAAGTATTTCTTATCAAATGATTTAAAGTTTTTCCACTTTGCAAGTGATAGAAGTCTTTTAATCAGAGTAGGAAGAGAACACTTGGGAGGGTGGGTGTGTTACTCTAGATCATGATTACAATCAAGTAGTTTGAGCTGGAGTGCCTGCTCACCTGTTCAAGAGTTTGTTTGTCAAAGAATTTGAAGTTTCTCCACTCTGCAAGTGATAGAAATCCTTTAGTCAGAGGAGAAGGTGAGTAGTTTAAATTTTGTTTAAATTTTAATTTTGGCAGTTTACAAATTTAATTTATTTGACATTTTTGTAGCAGTTTACAAAGATTTTTGACAATTTTAGAATAAAAAAATAAAAATTTAAATAATTGAAATTTGTATGTGTTTTATTTATGAATTTATGTTATAAGATATTATACCTTGCTTCAAAATTGTTAGAATTACGTTTCTAAAAAATTATTAAAGCTTTCCCAATAATTTCAAAAAAATTATCTAAAGAAACTTTCCATGTTATATAAAAGCTTTAAATCTACCAAAAATGGTTGGACTAATTTATATTGTTTTTTTTTTCACAAAGCTGTAAAATGTAAAAAGTATATTACTAGAAGTTATCCAAAATAGACTTCAAAATTTTAGATAACATTATTCAAAGATCTAAAATTGATTGTAAAAAGTATCAATCTTTTCATATATATGTCCTCAAAGTTTTATTTTGTTGACTTTAAATTTTATGTGATCACTGTGTAATACAACTTTTCTTAAACGTTTTTTTAAAAGTTTGCAAAAGTTTTTGTCATTCTTATAACAGTTTATGAGGATTTTTTATTAGTTTTGGTTTACGAACAAATATGTCAAAATTTATCACAGAAAAATGGCCATATAATCATCTAAAGATAAAAAAAAAATGACAAAATAGGTTCTAAATCAAACAAAAATCTATTTAAACTGATACACAAATAAAAAAAAAACGTTTGTCAAAACTTTTAGAAGGGAATACGTTTTAAAAGTTTTTTAAACCGTTTTAGAATAATTTAGTTTTTAACTTTTTGAGAATCATTTTTGACAATTTAATAATTTTTTAATAGTTTTTGCCAATTTCTTTATATTTTAGTTACCTTTTTTTTATATTTTTTCAATGATTTTTATTATTCTATAATATAACATTTTTTGACAGTTTGCAAACGTTTTTGACATTTTTGTAACATTTTATTTTCTTACAACTTCAATTTTTGTTTGTTAACTTTTGTATAATATGACATTTTTTGACCGTTTACAAACATTTTTGACATTTTTGTAATTAATTAAAAAGATTTTTGACAGTTTTTTTAAACTTTTTTAGTGATATTTTTTAAGTTTTGGTTTATATGGTATTTTGTGACAAATTTTATAGTTTTTTACAAACGTTTTTGATGTTTTTGGAGCAGTTTAGGTAATAGTTTTGTCAATTTATTAATAATTTTTATCTTTTGACAGTATGACTATTTTTTGACATTTTTGACACTGTTAAAAAACGTTTGTAGTTTTTGACATTTTTATAATAGTTTACAAACGTTTATAAACACAGATTTTTGACAATTTTTTTTGCTATTTTAAAACTATTTTGTGAATTTAATAATAGCTTTATTTTTATCTTTAACAGTATGATTATTTTTTGACAGTTTTAAACATTTTTGACAGTTTACAAATATTTCTGACATTATCAATTTAGCTCATGATTTGTGCTAATTATCTTATAATATTTAAATGTGCACTTTTATGGTTTTTTGTTGTTACGCCCAGTTATTTTTTCCTATAACTGACGGAAGTAATGCTAAATCTCTTATCTACCACTCCATCTCGTGTTTTGCATCAGCTCGCTATTGCAACGGTTTGCTATTGTTTCTGCATGTTTTTCTATAAATTGAACTTACTCAAGACCCTTTATGGCCTATGTGTGAATAACCTCAGACAATTGTAAATTACTTCAACAAACTCATTGTCAGTGTAAGACCCACTTGGTCTATGTGTGAATAATTTCAACACATGTTTAGACATCTATACTTGAATAACATTGTATTTAGTTCACACAGTTAGAGAAGACTTTTTTCAATTTTTAGGTGTAGAATCTTTTTATAATTTTTTAATGATTCTAGTTTATTTTATAGATAGACATTTTTTAACAATTTTACTTATTGTGACAATTTTTTTAGTTTTAACTTATATGGCAATTGGCCCAAGTGTAGGTAATCCAGAGATTGAATTTCTCCTTTTCTTTCTTTAAACTTCTAACACTTACAGAAAAGGAGAAATTTTTAATTCTTTGATAACAAACATTTGTGCAGGTAGGTGAGCATCCCAGTTCAAACTATTCGATGGTAATTATGATCTGGAATCACTCAGCTACTCGCCCACGTGTTGCTCATAAAAAGATTGAATAACACCTCTTCCACCTCTGGTTACGAGACTTCTAACACTTAGAGAAGAGAAGAAAGTTCTAATTATTTAATAACAAAGACTCCATTACAAACTATTTAATGAAAATCATGGTCTGTGTCCCCGCATGGAACGTCAAGGGAAAAAATTCAAGAAAACACAACAGTTTGTTTGACGCTCCCACTGTGAACAAAAGGAGGGTGGCAAAATATGCTCTCGTCTCAGGCACTTTAGAAACTAATTAGGGTTCTGAATATTACCCCTCCTTCTCTGACTAAGGAATTTCTAACACTTGCCTTCTCTGCAAGAAACATCCAATTTTTTGATAACAAACAATCGGGAGGGTTGTGGATTTCAGTTTAAAATACACTATAGTAATCATTATTTGGAGTAACCCTCTCACCCGCCCAAGAGTTACCCATCAAAAGATTGCATATCACCTCTTCCTAAGATACTTCTAACACTTGCATAAAAGAAAAACTTTTAATTCTTTGATAACAAACAATTGGGCGGGTGAGGGGGCATTTTAAACTATTCAATAATAATTATGGTTTGGAGTGATCCACCCACCCGCCCAAGTGTTTGGTCATTAATATTTTGGATATCACCTCTTCCTCTTCAGCTTAAGGGACTGCTAACATTTGCAAAAAATCTTTGATACTTTGATACAAACACTCGGGTGGGTGGGAGTGCATTCCACTTGAAATTATTTAATGGTATATATGATTTGATGTGACCCATCTATGTGTTGGTCATCAAAAGATTAACACTTGAAAAAAGAAAAAAACTTTTAGTTCTATGATAATATAAACATTCGGGTGGGTGAGTGGGCACTCCAGTTTAAACTATCCGATAGTAATAATGATCTGGAGCGACTAAGAAGAAGATTTTTAATAATTTTAAAACTTATTTTTTGTAACTTTTTTTATGGCAAGTTTTTATTTACAGTTTATGAACATTTTGAAATTTTTCTAACAGTTTGTAATATCTTTTGACAGATTTAAAACATTTTTGTCAGTTTACTGACCGTTTTCCATGTTTTTGTAACACTTTTAGCAAGTTTTTAACTTGCTGTTTTAATGTTTATTTTTAAATTTTATGATAGTTAGGAATTGTTTTTTGTCAATAGCTTTAATAATTGTGATTTATTTTTGCATATATTTTACAGGGTGTTTTTTAACTGGTGGCAATAAATAAAACTTTAGGTACATTTATTAATTTCAAACAGAAAATGTAAGTAACTTTTTTGACAGTTTAAGAAAATTGTTGTTATTTTGATTTAATTTTATGGTTTTTGTTGACAATTTAAGAACTGAACTGTCAATTTTTAGTTGCAGAACTTAATTTTTATAATTTTCTAATAATTTTGATCTATTTTAGTAACGATTTTTTTTACAATTTTTACTCCAGAGCATAATGACGGTCAATAGTTTCAACTGGAGTGGCTCACCCACCCGCCCGAGTGTTTGTTTTTAAAAGATTTGTTTACAAACACTCGAACGGGTAATTTTAGAGCATGTATTTGAATTTATTTATTTATTTATTTATTTATTAACAGGGTTACCCAATTTTTAATTAAATTACAAATAACAAGATGATTACAACATATCATTTGAGTTGCAACAAAACATTTAAATAATATTAATACAATAACAGATAAATACAAAAAAAATTATACAATATTAATAAAGATTACACATTAAAGATATCAAGATCTGATTCATTTATAAATCGACACATACGCTCCAATGGAGAGTCCTTAAAATAATTTGATCTACAAAACTCGGAATAAAATGTTTTTACATTTCTAGTATGTCTTCTAGGTACATTAAAATTTACTAGACACAGAAGACTAGGACAATCAATAATCCCATTTGCTATTTTTACAATACATTCAACATCAATTTTTTTTCTTCTATCACAGAGTGTTTCAAGTTGGATTAGTTCTCTCATTTCAGTACAAGAAAAGTTATATGAAATATCTCTTCTTTTAAATGACAAATATTTAAGAAATTTGTTTTGGACTCTTTCAATTTGATCAATATGAATTCCATAGGATGGAGACATACCACAGAACCGTATTTCAAGATTGGGCAAACCAGGCCACAGAATAGCGATCAAAGAGCTGTTAGTGACGTAAAATGCTTAGTATGGCGTTTGATAAATCCTAATGTTCTTAAAGCTTTGTTAGTAACATAATTAAAATGTTTAACAAACGTCAATTTGGTATCCATAATACACCAAGATCTTTAAAAAAATCGACTCTTTCTAATATCTGTGAGTTTATACTATAGTCGTATGCAAAAATTAGATTTTGATCTATTAAATGTCATTACCTTACATTTTTTTACATTTAAGTCCATACCATTAATAGTACACCATTTTTTAACATTTTTGATGTCATTATCAATTAAAAATGCATCTTCAGCTGTTGTTACTGTTCTAAAGAGTTTGAAATCATCGGCAAAGAGAAGGAATTTACATTTGACTGAGAAATATCATTGATGAAAAGTTGAAATAAAAGCGGTCCCAGATGACTACCTTGTGGAACACCTGAGGTAACTGCTATTGTATCAGAAATAAAACCATTAACAGTGACATATTGTGATCTATTATTAAGATAGTTACTTAGCCAGTTTAAAAGATTTCCTGATACGTCTATATTTTCCAGTTTTTTTATTAACACATTGTGATTAACTCTATCAAATGCCTTGGATAGATCAGTATATATAACATCTACTTGATGCCCATTATTGAAAGCATTCAGATTATATTGTTCAAATATAAGAAGATTAAAAGAAGTAGATCTTCCTTTGCGAAAACCATGCTGTTGATCATTTAAAATATTTTTAAATACCACATTTATTTTATTATAGACAATATGTTCAAAAAGTTTTGGTATAGCACTTATAATAGAAATTGGTCTATAATTTTGTATATTAGATTTATCTCCCGACTTATATATTGGTACAACATAACTGGATGGAAAATAACCTGTATTTAGGCTAAGATTGAAGATGTAATTTAAAGGGGTGGCAATTTCATTGTTACATTGCTTAAGTATAGATGCTGGTATACCATCAACACCAGGTCTAATGTCCGATTTAAGTCCAAATATTTTGTTTTTAACTTCTTTCAAAAAGATGTTACAAGAGTTAATGTCAATAGCAGAGTTAACTGTAAGTGGGTTAAACTCCAGTAATTTAAAAGAAGAGTATACTGATAAAAAATATGAAGAAAATAAGTTAGAAATATCTTTTCCTGTGGATGCCGTCACATTATTATTAATATTATTATGCATAACGTTAGGAATGCTATGATCATAATTTTTAGATTTGACATATCTCCAAAAACTCTTTGAGTAAGTATAAACTTCTCTTTCCAGATTGCTGATGTACTCTTTATAACATAAATCATTTTCTAACTTGCATTTATTTCGAATGTTTGTAAAAAGTAAATAGTCTTCAAATCGACCAGAATCTTTATAGGTTTTATGTGCAATTTTTTTAGATGTTATTAATTTTTTTAATTTTTTGGAGAACCAAATGGGATAACTAGGAGACAAATTTGTGGTAAACTTACGAACAAATAACTCGATGCAAGTATACAGTGTATCATAAAATACTTGTGTGCAGTTTTCAAGATTTAAACCCTCAAAGAAATTTCCAATCCACAAAATGTAGGAAATTCTGAATTTCCATTAAATTAGCTTTTTTAAAGTTATATAAATGGACTCTAGAATGATTTAATGCTTTGAATTCTATATTAGATTTAATAGTTGTATGTAAAGCTTGATGATATTTATCGCAGGAAAGTAAATGATTGTCAGAAGTACTAAGAAGCATGTTCTTGTTAGTTGAAAACTCCAAGTCTAATAGAGAGCTTTCACTATTTCTTATTGTATTAACCTGGTGCATATTTAGATACGAAAAAGTTTTGTTTAAAAGATGTCCTGACAGTTTAAGGCACTGCTTTCTGATTCAATTACACCATTTGCCCAGTTAAACCCTGGAACGTTATAATCTCCAATTATATGAATATTGGCATCTACGTGATTGTCCACAATAGCTTTAACAGCTGAACAGTGATCCATATACTTTGAAATATTGATGGTGGTATATAAACTGCGCCAAAAATGTAGCAGTTTGTTTGGTGCTTAATTTGAACAAAAACATGTTTGACTGTATTAAAAGAAGTAGCTATTTCACTTGAAATCAAATCTGAATTAAAACACCACCTCCGCTCTTTTTAACACTACTTTCTGTACTTCTATCTTTCCTATAAATACAAAATGATGTTAATCCTAGTTCAGAAGATAAAATATCCTTATAAAGATTGGTTTCACTAAAAATTAAAATATCAAAATCACAAAGTCTTACGTTATTTGACAAATTTTGTAACTTACTTTTTAACTCATTGACATTCTGATAATAAATAGCTAATGTTCGTTTTTTGAATTATTTGAGGCTTTATTTTTCACTATTCTTGGAATTCTTTGAATAATCCGCAAGCTGATGTTTTGCTGACCTTCTAGTTTGCGACGATTTAATTCACTGCAAACTTTCTTAAATTCTGCCTGTTGTTTAGGAGTTTTATCCATACCCACACGAACATCTCCAAGTTCCTTTCCTCTACAATGTTTAATTATAGCTTTAGCTGATTCCTCACTATTAAAAATTACCTTCATCGGGCGAGATAATGATTTATTAGAGCCAACACGCACCACTTTTTTAATTGTATGATTGGATATAATTTCATTTCCTATTAATTTAATGACATTTGTTTCATCCTCAGATTGACGTTGAGTTGGATTTGAGGAACGAGATTCGGGAAAATTAAAAACCATGACGTTCACTGCTCTTCGTTGACTGTCCTGAATTTCAAATATAGCTTCATCCAAACATTGTGGTTGGTTTTCTTTGAGGATTACTATATCAGCTTTGAGTTTCATGTTTTTTTCCTTGAGATTTTTAACTCTTTCATCGATATCATTAATAAGTGGCAATTGCAATGAACTTTTTTCGGAAAATGCATTAAATTGTTTTAAAAAGAACGCGTTTGAAAGGTAATCATCTCCTGAATTGACTACATTTTTGCTAGTACAACTACGACTATCTTCTTTCTGTGATTTCATAGATTTTGTGCAAGTAGGACATATCAAATTTTTATCATTTATCTTAGTAGAATTTGCAAAATGATGGATTTGTAAATCCTTCTGACAATTTAAATATTTAACCATATTGATTAATCCAAATAAACAGAGTTAAAATTAAGGAATTAAAAACTAAATTAAAATGAATTAAGGATTAAATGTTGTAAACTGGGACACTCTTCACACTGGTAGGGTCGTTTACCAACTATTTTGACATTTTTCTAACAGTTTGAGAATATTTTTGACAGGATCTTTTTGTCAAGTTTTGTTTTTTTTAATAGCGGTGCAGTTTTTTGACAGTTTAAAACATTTTTGATAATTTACAAACATTTTTGACACTTTAGAAAGATTTTTGAAAGATTTTTAAACCATTACTAATGATTTCGGTTTACTTTTATAATTTTTGGCAGTTTCATATTTTTTTTAGTTTTGATTAACATATTTTTTGTGACAATTTTGACGTTTTACAAACATTTTGATATTATTGTAAAAGATTGTTGACAATTTTAAAGTTATTTTGTTAATTTACTAATAGTTTTATTTTCATCTTTGACAGTATGACATTTTTTTGGTAGTTTAAAATGTTTTTGACATTTTTTAACAGTTTAGGAAGATTTTTGTCAATTTTCTTATAATTTTAAGTAATTAGTTAATTAATTTATAAGTTTTTTTTAATGATTTTGGTTTATTTTATAAAGTAGCAATTTTTTACAGTTTACAAACTTTTTGGAGTAGATTTTTGACTGATTTAATTTTTTTTGTGATTATTTACAAACGTTTTTGACATTTTGTAGCAGTTTGGAAAGGTTTTTGACAGTTTTAAGATCGCCTAGTCACTTTACTAATAGTTTGGTTTTTATTTTTTACTGTTTTTTTTACAGTTTTAAAGTTTTTTACACTTTACAAACGTTTTTGACACTTTACAAACGTTTTTGACAGTTTAAAAATGTTGCTAGTTTCTTTTATAATTTTTAACAATTTCTAGTTTTAATTTATTTATAATTTTCAGTTTACAAACTTTTTTGACGTTTTTTAAACTGTACACAAACGTTTTTGTGGCAGTTTAGAATTTTTTGACAGTTTTACAGTTTTAATTTTTTGCAATTTTTTCTTTTTTCACAATATTTTTGACAATTTTGATAGTTTACATTTTTTTTTTGAAATTTTTGAAAAAGATTAAGAAGATTTTTGAAAGTTTTAAATTTTTTTTGTCTGTTTTAAATTATATGGTAAGTTTTTTTGACAATTTTAATAGTTTATGAACGTTTTGGGAATATTTTTGGAAGATTTCTGAGAGTTTTAGGATTTTTATTTAATTTTTGACACTTTTATGTATTTGTATGACAGTTTGGAATTTTTTTTGACATTTTTAGAATCTTTTTGCCAATTTACTGTAGTTTTTTTTTACTGTGATTTTTTTAAAACATTTTTGATAGGTTTGTAGCATTTTAAAAAGATAATTAAATAAGTGGTAACTGTGCTGACTTTAATACAAGTGACGACCGACCAGGCAATATCGCAAATAAAATATTATTTCAATTTATTACAAAATTGTGTACACAAAATAATTTAATTTAACAAAATTCCCGTTATACTAATTAAACAAAAATTGCATTAAAAAATTGTACAAATACTAAAAAGAATCATAACCATTATCATCAAAATATAATTAGGATGACTGAAAACATCACCTTAATATCATTTTAAATATCTCCACATGTTACCTAACAATCTGATTCTTAACATGGCAAAAAAGCTAACGACAGAAGCAATTATGAATAAAATTCAAGGATACAAATCTAAATTGATTGATTGTTAAAGTATTTTCATCCGAATCTAGTTGTGATATGACATCTATTTTATAGTCCACAAGTAATTGACATTATTTTCAACAACTGTTTATTAAGGTCGCGCGAATAAATAATTGGTTGTTTTGGGCGACCTTAGCCCATGTTAAAAAATATGTAACATTAATTTTTGCTTACATCTAGGGATTAATAGTTAATAAAAAACATGATTTTATTTGCCATGTTATGTATCATATTATTTAATATCTGACGATGACCTATTATATAAAATGATGATAGCTGAGTTAATTAGTAAAACAAGATTATTTAATAAAAATGTAATATTTTGAAAACAGTAATGGTAGAAAATAATGACTAACTCATTAACGTTTAAATTGATTTGATAAAAATAAACGGTTTGTAAAAAGTTTGTACGTGTATTCCTAAACAGTGTTTGATTAAAAAAAAAACTATTTAACTTACAACCAGTTGTATCGTAAATAACAAAGCGATAAATTGCTTTTTTCTATGGACATGTGTCAATGTTTTCGCATTATTTTTACTCAATGCATAATCATTTAAAATATATGATGTAGAACATAAAATAATAGCAAGGGTCAAAAGTGTACCCAAACATGTCTTTGCCTATGATTTGCAATATAATACTCGACATAAACAACTTGCGACCAAAACAATTTAATAGTTCTCATTTGTTAATGAAAACAGAATTTAATTTATTACTGCAACACGGAATTCCTGCTTTGCATCACATTTTTATAATATGTTTTATTGTTTCGATTGGAATCGCTTTTTAAATGGCATACGTCCAATAATGGTATTAAGAATGAATGATCTAATGCATTACGTAAAATTGATTGATTCTACGAGAGAAATTAATCGTTGTGATAGTAGGAAATTGAATTGTATAGCGAAAACTAATCTATTTGTATAGAAATTAATCATTTTGATTAGTTTTATTTATTCTATATTTATTATTTATTCCAATAAATTTATTTGATATGTTTGAGGTCAAATTTGAATAACAAAAGAAATCAAATATTGATAAAAGCAAGGATTTTATTAGATCGACGGAAATGCGGAAATGTATTTACATTTATGTTAATATTCATGGAATTTGGTAGATGTAATTAATCGGTCTAAGGTTCGGGCGAGTTTTCAGACGGACCACAGGTGGTTGAACGATCTGTTGCTTCACGTTTTGTTGACTTGTTAACGGGCGCAAACATCTCCTGGAAATTCCACCTTGTTTTTGTAACAGAAATTTTTGACAGCAGCATTAGTAAGTGAAAGATTATTTTAATAATAATAGTTTTATGAATAAAAAAAAATCTTAACTATTTTTTCAAAAACCTTTCTCAATATTAGGGCCTTAAAATCCTAGTTGACAACAGAAAAATGAAACTAATATATAAAATGCAACATTATCTATAACCTCAAACCTTCTAGATGAAGGAATCAAAATAATATTTGAAACAACAAACAACAAAGTCGATCTTTGCACTCCTTGTAGTAGAAACAAACGCACATACATTACTCCATTTGATAAAATCAATAAATCATCAATTTTACCAGAGTAGACAGCATAACGAATCCACTAGACAATAATATGCACGCAAATGTCAAGATCTTCCGAGATCAAGGGTAATTGGTGATGAAATAGAATCGATTTAAAAAATGCTAAACAAATATTGATTGATTATCAATAGTAACTAATTCTTAAGATTAATTTATATTTCATCATGACACAAATTATACTACACTATTTCGCAATGGCTTTTCCCAATTAACCAATAAATTCTTTTCTATCTCTTTAGACTTATTAAAATCTGTTGAAAGTTCATAGCCATATATCACACTGTGGAAATGCGAAGTGAGTGGTTAATAAAACCCACGGACCTGATTTAGTAAACATTTAAAAACATGTGTAGATATGTCTATGTATGCTATGAAGGTTTTGCTGTGTGAATTTAATAAACTTATGAATGCATGTGCTGGGTCAAGGCCATTCGATTTGAATTAATTAAATTTTTATGAATTAAATTAATAAAAATTATTTCTCAAGTTATAATAAATGATGTAAATTAATTGATGCAATTAATTATTATTATTATACATTGGAATTTTCCATCTAAAAGGAAGCATTTATTTAATTTTTTAAATTTTACAATTAATTAGATTAAAATACTTTCTTCTAATTAACAACATCTTTGTAATTATATAATAATAATTAGCTACGACCTTCCATACCATATGGGTGAATTATCGCAAAATGCAACTTTCTAATTTAATAAAATGAGCAAAATACCTTTTTTTTCTGAATTCAAATTATTTATGAAAAATAAATTTTAATTACTTGTTTACTTTAGAAAACTAAGTTTAAAGATTGGTAAAGAGTTGGAATAACACATTAATTATTAATTTAACGAAAATATTTAATAGTTTTGTTTTAATACAATAATTTAAGTATGCAATAATATTAAAAAATACAAAATGTTTTTCAATCCTCTACTCCGAAATCAATTTATTACCAGACTTTGTAAACAATTTTATTTTTGCATTAAATATTGTGATTATCAACAAATCTACAAAAAAAATTTAGTTGTAAGGCAAGTTTTGTAATAAAAAAATCCTAAAAAGGTTTTTAAGAATTTTCAATTTTTTTTATTTTAGAAAAATTGTAATTTTGGCTACAATTTTTTGAAAAATTATTAAAAATTTACAACAAATGTTGTCAAGACATTGTTAAATATTTTTTCAAAATTTTGTAATTAAAAAAAAATTCTAAGTACTTATAAAATTGCTCAATTTTTACTTTACAAAAATTACAATTTTGTTACAAATTTTTTTAAAAAATATATAAAATTTACAACAAATATTGTCAAGGCATTGTTCAAATGATTTTCCAAAATTTAGTAATTTTTAAAAAACTTATACATTTTTTTAAGTATTTTCAAAATTGTTTAATTTTTTATTTTACAGAAACTGTAATTGTAGTAACAATTTTTTGAAAATTTATTCCAAAATTTACAACAAATGTTGTTAGGGCATAGTTTAATAATTTTCCAAAATTTTGTTTGTTGTATGTTTTTCAAAATTTTCAAATTTGCTCAATTTTTTATTTTACAAAAATTGTAATTGTGGTAACAATTTTTTTTTAAATTTGCAACAATTATTGTTTCCAAAATTTTGTAAATATCAAAAAAATCCTAAACATGTTTTTAAAAATTTTAAAGATTGTTTAAATTTTCTTTTTACAAAAACTGTTATTGCAACAAAAAAATTTTGAAAAATTATTCAAAATTTTCAGCAATTGTTGTCAAGGCATTGTTAAATAATTTTCAAAAATCTTGTAGTTATCAAAAATTCCTAAACATGTTTTTTAAAATTTTCAAAAATGATCTAAATTTTTATTTTACAAAAATTGCAATTGCGGCAACTATTTTTTAATTTTTTTTTCAAAATTTACTACAAATGTTTTCAATGCATTCTTTTATAGTTTTTCAAAATTTTGTAATTTTCAAAAATCCCAAACATGTATTTAAGAATTTTCAAGATTGTTTAATTTTTTGTTTTACAATAACTCTAAATTGTAGTAACAATTTTTTTTTAATATTTAAAAACTACAAAAAATGTCAAGGCATTGTTAAATCGTCTCAAAGTTTTTAAATATGTTTTTAGGAATTTTTAAAATTGTGCATTTTTTTATTTGACAAAAACTGTAATTGTACTAACAATTTTTTGAAAATTTAATTAAAATTTACAACAAATGTTGTTAAGGCATTGTTCAATAATTTTCTAAAATTTTGTAATTTTCAAAAATTCTTAAACAAGTTTTTAAAATTTTTCAAAATTGTTCAATTTTTTATTTTACAAAAACTCTTATTGTAGCAACAACTTTTTGAAAAATTATTAAAAATTTAGAACAAATATTGTTAAGGCATTATTAAATAATTTTCAAAATTTTTTTAATTTTTAAAAAATCTTAAACATTTTTAAGAATTTTCATAATTGCTTAATCTTTATTTTACAAAAATTGCAAATTTCATACAATTTTTTTTAATGATTTAATTTTTACAACAAATGTTGCCAAGGCAATATTTAATTATTTTCCAAGTATCAAAAAAATTTAATAGATTTTTGAGAATTTTTGAAATTGCTCAATTTTTATTTTAGAAAAACTGTAATTGTGGTAACAATTTTTTGGAAAATGATTTAAAATTTACAACAATTGTTGTCAAGGCATTGTTTAATAATTTTCCAAAATTTTGAAATGATCAAAAAATTCTAAACTAGTTTTTAAAAGTTTTCAAAATTGTTCAATTTCTAAATTTACAAAAATAAATATTCTGGTTACAATTTTTTGAAAATTTATTTAAAATTTTCAACAATTATAGTTAAAGCTTTGCTAAATATTTTTCCAAAATTTTGTAATTTAAAAAAAATTCTAAACAATTTTTAAAATTGCTCAGTTTTTACTTTTCAAAAAATGCAAATTCCCAACTTCAGTTGAAATTATTGACCGTCATCATGATCTGGAGTTGCCCACCTACCCGTGTTTGTTATCAAAATATTTATTTACAAACACTCAGGCTGGTGGAAGTTCAATTTTTGTTGAAACTACTGATCATCATGTCTAGGGCTGCCCGTCTGAGTGTTTGTAAAATAATCTTTTAATAACAAACACTCGGGCGGGTGGGTGGGCAACTACAGTTGAAACTATTGACCGTTATCATGCTCTGAACTTGCCCACCCACCCGCCCAATTGTTTGTTATCAAAAAATTTATTTACAAACCTTCAGACGGTTAGAAGTACAATTTAGTTAAAACTATTGATCATCATGCTCTAAACTTACTAGCCCGAGGGTTTCTAAACTAATCTTTTGATATCAAACACTCGGGCGGGTGGGTGGGCAATTCCAGTTGAAACTATTGACCTATATCATGCTCTGAAGTCACCCAATCACCCGCCCAAGTGTTTATCAACATATTTATTTACAAACTCTCAGGCGGGTGGAAGTACAATTTCTGTTGAAACCATTAATTATTATGCCTTGGAGCTGGTGGATAAGCAACTCCAAAGCATGATGACTGTCAATAGTTTTAACTGAAGTTGCCCACCCACTCTCCTAAATGTTTATTATCAAAATACTTATTTAGAAACACTCTGTCCGGTTGAAGTACAATTTTAGTTAAAACTATTGATTATCATGCTCTGGAGTTACTTGCCCGAGTGTTTGTAAGCTAATTTTTTTATAACACACATTCGGGCGGACTTCAATTTAAACTATTGACCGTCATCATCTTCAAAAGTTGCCCACCCACCTGCCCGAGTGTTTGTTACTAAAAGATTTATTTACACTCTAATGGATGGGAAGTACAATTTTTGTTGAAATTATTGATTATTATGCTCTGGAGTTACCCGCCTGAGTGTTTGTAAACTAATCTTTTGATAACAATCACTTGGGCGGGTGGGTGGGCAACTCCAGTCTAAACTATTGATCATCATTATGATCTTGAGTTGCCCACCCACCCACCCAAGTGTTTGTTATCAAAAGATTTATGTAAAAACACTCAGGCGGGTGGTAGTACATTTTTAGTTAAAACTATTGATAATTATACTTTGGAGTTACCCGTTATAGTGTTTGTAAACTAATGTTTTGATAACAAACAATCGGGTGGGTGGGTGGACAACTTCAATTGAAACTATTGACCGTCATCATGATCTGGAAATGTCCACATACCCGCCCAAGTTTTTGTTATCAAAAATTTTTTTACAAACATTCAGGCGGTTGGAAGTACAATTTTAGTTGAAACTTTTGATCTTCATGCTCTGGAGTTACTCGCTCGAGTGCTTGTAAACTATTTTTTTGATAACAAACACTTGGGTGGGTGGGTGGGCAACTCCAGTTAAAACTATTGACCGCCATCATGGTCTTGAGTTGCCCATCCACCCGCCCAAGTGTTTGTTATCAAAAAAATTATTTACAAAACTTTGGGCGGGTGGGTGGGCAATTTCAGTTGAAACTATTGACTGTCATTATAGTTTAGAGTTGCCCTCCTACCAACTCAATTGTTTGTTATTCAAATATTTATTTACAAGCACTCTGGGGGGTTAAAGTTCAATTTTAGTTGAAGCTATTGATCAACATGCTCTGTAGTTACCTGCTCGAGTTTTTATAAACTTATATTTTGATAACAAACTTTTGGGCGGGTGGGTGGGCAACTCCAGTTGAAACTATTGACCGACATCATAATTTGGAATAACCCACTCACCCGCTCAAGTGTTTGTTATCAAAAGATTTATTCACAAACACTCTGGCTGGTGGAAGTACAATTTTAGTTGAAATGATTGATCATAATGTTCTGGAGTTACCCGCCCGAGTGTTTGTGAAGTTATCTTTTGATAACAAACACTTGGGCGGGTGGGTGGGCAATTCCAGTCTAAACTATTGGCCGTCATCATGTTTTGGATTTGCTCTTTCACCCGCCTAAGTGTTTGTTACCAAAAGAATTATTTACAAACACTCCGTCGGGTAAAAGTACAGTTTTGGTTGAAACTATTGATCAACATGTTCTAGAGTGTTTGTAATTTAATCTTTTGATAAAAAACATTTAGGTAGGTGGGTGGGCAACTCCAGTTGAAACTTTTGACCGTCATCATGCTTTGGAATTGCCCATCTATCCGCCCAAGTGTCTGTTATCACAAAATTTATTTACAAACACTCAGAAGAGTGGATGTACAACTCCAGTTGAATCTATTGATTGTCGTTATGCTTTGGAGTTTTCCGCCTAAGTATTTGTAAACTAATTTTTGATAACAAACACATGGGCGGGAGGGTTGGCAACTCCAGAGCATGGTGACGGTCAATAGTTTCAATTGGAGTCCCACCCACTCGCTTGAGTGTTTGTATTAAAGGATTAGTTTACAAACACTTAATACAAATTTTATTTTTTTGTCAACAGTTTTGGTATAAGTTCAAAGTTTTATGGCCGATTAAAAGTTTAGTTTAGTTAAAATTTGTTATTTTGAACAAGTTGTGCAGATTTAGATAGTTTTGTTAACAAGTTTTTTTAATTTTTCTTTGAAATTTTAGTTTTTTCTTAACATTTTTGATATTTTGAGATTGGATTTTGGTATTATTTTTCTATTTGATTGAATTTTTTAATTTTTTTTTAACATATTTTGATAATTACAAAATTTTAGAAATATATTGAACAATGCCTTAGCAACTTTTTTTATAATTTTTGAAGAAAAAACTGATATTTTCTTAAATGAAAAATTGAAAATTTGTCAAAAACAATTTTTTTGAAAAATCAAAATTTTGAAAAATTATTAAGCAATGCTTCTGCAAAATTTGTTGTAAGTTTTGAATATTTTTTTAAGAAATTTCTACCACGATAACAGTTTTTGTAAATTGAACAATTTTGAAAATTTTTTTTTAGGATTTTTTTGTTAACTACAAAGTTTAGGAAAATTAGTTAAAAATTGCCTTTACATAATTTTCTGTAAATTGTGAATAAGAAATTGAAAAATTGGTACCTTAATTACAGTTTTTGTATAATAAAAGTTGAACGGTTTTGAAAATGTTTAGGATTTTTTTATTATTAAAATACTTATTTGGAAGTACAATTTTAGTTGATATTAGGTCTGTTCCAACATACGATTTGGACAGTTTGGACAAATTATTGTGTATAAAAGATTGTCTAAGGATGACAAATATTTGTTTGTGTGCACAGTTTGAACGGTTTGCAAAACTGTCCAAATCGTATGTTGGAACAGACCTATTATTGATCATTATGCTCTGGAGTTACCGCCCAAGTGTTTGTAAGGTAATCCTTTAATAACAAACATTTGAGCGGGTGGGCGGGCAACTCCAGTTTATACTTTTGACCGTCATCATGCACTGGAGTTGCCCACCCACCCGTCAAGTGTATGTTATTAAAACATTAGTTTACAAACACTTGGGCGAGTAACTCCAAAACATTATAATCAATAGTTTCAAATAATATTGTAAATCTAACCGCCTAAGTGTTTCTGAATAAATCTTTTGATAACAAACACTCGGGTGGGTGGGTGGGCAACTCCAGTTGAAACTATTGACCGTCATCATACTTTGTTATCAAAATATTTATTTACAAACACTCAGGTGGGTGGACGTACAATTTCAGTTGGAGCTATTGATCGTCATCATGCTCTGGAGTTACCCACCCGAGTATTTGCAAACTATTCTTTTGATAACAATTACTAGGGCGGGTAGGTAGGCAACTCTAATTAAAATTATTGACCGTCATCATGCTCTGGAGTTGCCCACCTACCCGTCCAAGTGTTCATTATAATTTGCTTAATATGTTTGTTTGTGCAGTATTAACAAAAAAAATGTTAAAGTGGCGAGATGCTAGCCGTGGTACATGAAACTGTATTTTAGCAACTAATTCGGAACAACCAATGTTATTATGAAGCAATTTGTATAGAAATGTTGCACTACATAAGTCTCTGCGATCAGACAGCGAAACAAATTTATGCTTTTCAAGCAGTTTACTATAATCACAAGATTTGGCAGGATATATTCCTTCAGTTTTGAAGCATAAGTATTTAAGGAAGCGCTTCTGAACTTTTTCTAATGCAAAAGTAAGATTTGCATACAGAGGATACCATACTTAAGTTTGCTGTGAACCAAGGCAAAGTATAATACTTTCAATAAGTCTAAGTCTGAAAATTATTTAGTTGATCGTATTATAATAAATCTTAGTAACTTTAAAGCTGACGACACAGTTGTATTTATATGGTTGGAGAAAGTAAGTTGGGAGTCAAATAATACTCTAAGATCTTTCATTTCAGATTTCCTTTTTAAAGAAGTAGTATCAATATCATAATTTCTTAAAGTAGGAATAGCTTTTCGAGTATAACTGACAACGCAATATTTATCTATATTTAAAGTAAGTTTGTTTGCATCGCACCATTGAACTATAAGATTAAGGTTTTGTTGTAGACAGTTAATATCATCTACACAATTAATAGCTTGATATAATTTTAAGTCGTCAGCATATGCCAGAACAGAACATGATAGTGAAGTAATCAAATTGTCTATGAATAGAACAAATAGTTGAAGCGCTAGGTTTGAACCTTGAGGAACACCAGAAGTAGACATAAAACTGCACGACTTAAAACCATTGTAAGAAACCATATTTGTTCTACTATCAAGATAAGAGTTAAATTAGTTACTGTAGAGCGCCCTGGTAGGAACTCATGTTGTTGAGGAGAAACATATTTCCGCACATGTTTATAGACAATATCACAAATAATATGCTCAAATATTTTGGAAAAATTTGGCAAAATTGCAATAGGCCGATAATTATCTAGCAACGACGAATCACCTTTTTTAAATACCGGATTTATAATAGCACATTTCCATTTGTTAGGAAATACACCGGTTTGAAGCGACAAATTAAATATTAAAGAAAGCGGTTTTGCCCAACTAGTATTGCAATCTTTAGCCAAAAAGCTACGAATACAGTCAACACCACAAATAAATGCATTTTTTAAACGTTTGGCACTAGCAACAACATCAGACTTACTAATAGGTAAAATTTATAATGGTAGTCGATTAGAAAACATATCTGGGATAGTAGATAAAAACAATAATAACAAACACTTGGGAGGATGAGTGAGCAATTGTAGTTAAAACTGTTGACCGTCATTATTTTCTGCCTACCTAAGTGTTTGTTATAAAAAACATTATTTACAAACACTCAGGCGGGTAGAAGTACAATTTTAGTTGAAACTATTGACTGTCATCATGCTCTGCTGTTACTCGCCCGAATGTTTGTAAACTCATCTTTTGATAACAAATACTCGGGCGGGTGGGTGGGCAACTCCAGTTATAACTTTTGACCGTTATCATGGTCTGGAGTTGCCCACCTACCTTCTCTAGTGTTTGTTATCAAAATATTTATGTACAAACACTCTGGAGGGTGGAAGTACAAATATAGTTGAAACTATTGATTGTCATCATGCTCTGAAGTTACCCGACCGAGTGTTTGTAAATAAATATTTTGATAACAAACACTTGGGCGGGTGGGTGGCCAACTCCAGTTGAAACTATTGATCGTCATCATGCTCTGGAATTGCCCACTCACTTGCTCAATTGTTTGTTATCAAAATATTTATTTACAGACTCTCTAGCAGGTGGAAGTACAATTTTAGTTGAAACTGTTGATTATCATTGTTTGGAGTTACCTGTCCAAGTGTTTGTAAACTAATCTTTTGATAATATACAATTGGGAGGGTTGGGTTGGCAACTCCAGTTGAAACTATTGAACGTCATCATTCTCTGGAGTTGCTGACCCACCCGCTCAAGTGTTTTTTATCAAAAATTTATTTACAAACACTGAGGCGGGTGGAAGTACAATTTTAATTGAAACTATTGATCATGCTTTAGAGATACCTGCTCGACTGTTTGTAAATTTTTTCTTTTTAGTGTGCCGTCTTCAAACCAAGTTTGGCGACCATTATGATAATTTTGATTTTATTTGTGGCTCTTCTAAATAGTTTCGTAGATGTACAATTGAACCATTCTTTCAAGTTTTGCCATGAGATTTGTCAACGTCATATGCTGCGTTTGCTTTGGATTTTGGCTTATATTATCAACCGTAGGAATTCATATCGTTGACTCCGCATCACATGGCCTAGATATTCTAGTTTTCGGCATTTTATTTTGTCAACTAGGTGTCTTTCTGTCTCCATTCTCTTCAAAACTTTGACATTAGTTATTTTGTCAGTCTACGGTATTCTAAGGATCCTTCTGAATATTGACATTTCGAATTCCTCAAGTCATTTAATTGCATTTGCTTTGAGTGTCGTAGCTTCTATTTCATATAATAATGTTGACTCGATATAGCATTTTACCATTATGAGTTTTAATTTATTTTTGTGATTCTTACAACAGAAGAATTTTTTTATTTTTATAAATGCCTTGCGAGCTATTAAAATTCTGCTTATTATCTTATCTGTGCTGTCACTTTGCTCGTTAACCCTTGCTTCCTAGTACTTGTACCTACGGTTTTATTTGCTACTATGAGTTGTTTGTTGTTATTGAAGTTATTAGTAAAGATTATGAAATTTATTGGCTGATTCTTTTGGTCATCCTATGAAGATTTTAGAGGTTGTCTGTCTTCTGCGTATTGTATATTCTGTATGATTTTGCCGTTGACGTTGATGCCAGTTGTTTCGTTGTGAGTTGCTTCTCGGATTAATATTTTAGAGTATAAATTGAAGAATAAAAGTGACAACACGCTGTGATTTTTGACCTTCTATTTTTTTAGTAGCATTTTGGCTATAATAAAGGTTTTGTAGTATTTGTATATCTGGTTTGTCTAGTTGTTTACTTCTTAGTAGTCTCATTAGGTGATTATGGTGCACTTTGTCGAATGCTTTTTTATAGTCTCTGTTAACGTCTAGACATTTTTGTGTAAGGACATTTAAACTGAAGAGTATTTTTTTGCATCCCAGTTCATTTTGAAAACCGAATTGGCTATAACTTATTTTTTTTTCTAATTTTTGATAGACACGTTTATGAATTATCTTTAGTAGTAGTTTTAAAGTATGAGACATTAGACTTATTGTACGATGTTCTTCAAATTTTTTGGTAGCTGTGCGCTTAGGGATGGTGGTGAAAGTTGAGCTCAATCATTCTGTTGGTATTATGCCTGTTATATAAATGTTATTTAGGAATTTGGTGAAGATTGTAAGCTGCTTTTTCTCTAGGAGTTTGAGTACTTCTATTGTTACTTTATATGGACCAGGTGCTTTCCCGTTTTTCATATTTTTAAGTGCGTGCACAACTTCTTCTTTTGTTATCGGTGGACCGGTTTCTTTATTTCCATTTGGTATGTCTTGCTGCATTCTAGGTTTTTTGTCTTACCGTTTGCGTCTTCTAGAACATTGGCTTGTGATTTTTTTATGTATACTAGCTATTTGCTTTATTTTCTTGTGGACGTTGAAAAAGTCATATTTAGTTGAAACTATTGATTACATCATGTTCTGTAGTTACTCGTCCGAGTGTTTGTAAACTAATTTTTTGAATACAAACATTCGGGCGGGTGGGTAGGCACTCCAGTTGAAACTATTGACCGTCATCATGTTCTTCAGTTGCCCATCCATTCGCACAAGTGTTTGTTATCAAAAGATTTATTTACAAACACTCATGTGGGTGGAAGTACAATTTCAGTTGAAACTTATGATCATAATGCTCTGTAGTTACCCGCCCGAATGTTTGTAAACTAATTTTTTGATAACAAACACATGGGCGGGTGGGTGGGCAACTCCAATTAAAACTATTGACCGTCATCATACTCTGGAGTTGCCCACCCACCCGCCCAAGTGTTCGTTATCAAAACATTTATTTGCAAACGCTTAGGCGGGTGGAAATACAATTTTAGTTGAAACTATTGACCGTCATCATGCTCTGGAGTTGCCCACTCATCCGCCCGAATGTTTGTTGTTATATTATTTATTTACAAGCACTGAGGCGAGTGGAAGTTACCCGTCTGAGTGTTTGTAAATTATTCTTTTAATAGCAAACACTTGGGCGGGTGGGTCGGTAACTTCAGTTACAGTTATCGACCGTCATCTTGTTCTGGAGTTCTTCACGCACCCGCTCAAGTCTTTTACGTTCAAAAGATTAAATTACAAACATTTGGGCGTGTGGCTGGGGAACTTCAGTTAAATCTATTGACCGTCATCATACTTTTGAGTTGACCACCCACCCACCCAAGTGTTTGTTGTCAAAATATTAATTTACAAACACTCAGGCGGGTAGAAGTACAGTTTTAGTTGAAACTATTGATCATCATACTTTGGAGTTACCCGCTTAAGTGTATGTAAACTAATTTTTTGATAACCAACACTTGGGCGGGTGAGTGGGCAACTCCAGTCTAAACTATTGACCGTCATCATGTTCTGGAGTTGTCCACCCACCCGCCTAAGTGTTTGTTGGCAAAATATTTATTTACAAACACTCAGGCGGGTAGAAGTACAGTTTTAGTTGAAACTATTGATCATCATGCTCTGGAGTTACCCGTTTGAGTGTTTGTAAAGCAATCTTTTGATAACAAACACTCGGGCGGGTGGGTGGGCAACTTCAGTTAAAACTATTGACTGTCATCATCCTGTGGAGTTGCCCACCTACCCGCCCAAGTGTTTGTTATCAAAAGATATACTTATAAACTTTCGAGCGGGTGGGTGAGCAACTCTAGTTAAAACTATTGACCGCCATCATGCTCCGGAGTTGCTAACCCACCCGCCCAAGTGTTTGTTATAAAAAAAAAGTTTACAAACACTCAGAAGGGTGGATGTACAATTTTAGTTGAATTTATTGATCATCATGCTCTGCAGTTACCCGCCCGAGTGTTTGTAAACAAATTTTTTGATAACAAACACACGGGCGGGTGGGTGGGCAACTCTATTTGAAATTATTGACCGTCATCTTGCTTTGGAGTTGCCCATCCACCCGTCCAAGTGTTTGTTATCAAAATATTTATTTACAAACACTTTGGTGAGTGGAAGTACAATTTCAGTTGAAACTTATGATTATAATGCTCTGTAGTTACCCGCTCGATTGTTTGTAAACTAATGTTTTGATAACAAACACTTGGGCGGGTGGGTGGGCAACTCCAATTGAAACTATTGACCGTCATCATGCTCTGAAGTTGCCCAACCACCCGCCCAAGTGTTCGTTATTAATACATTTATTTGCAAACGCTTAGGCGGGTGGAAATACAATTTTAGTTGAAACTATTGACCGTCATCATGCTCTGGAGTTGCCCACTCATCCGCCCGAATGTTTGTTGTTATATTATTTATTTACAAGCACTGAGGCGAGTGGAAGTTACCCGTCTGAGTGTTTGTAAATTATTCTTTTAATAGCAAACACTTGGGCGGGTGGGTGGGTAACTTCAGTTACAGTTATCGACCGTCATCTTGTTCTGGAGTTCTTCACGCACCCGCTCAAGTCTTTTACGTTCAAAAGATTAAATTACAAACATTTTGGCGTGTGGCTGGGGAACTTCAGTTAAATCTATTGACCGTCATCATACTTTTGAGTTGACCACCCACCCACCCAAGTGTTTGTTGTCAAAATATTAATTTACAAACACTCAGGCGGGTAGAAGTACAGTTTTAGTTGAAACTATTGATCATCATACTTTGGAGTTACCCGCTTAAGTGTATGTAAACTAATTTTTTGATAACCAACACTTGGGCGGGTGAGTGGGCAACTCCAGTCTAAACTATTGACCGTCATCATGTTCTGGAGTTGTCCACCCACCCGCCTAAGTGTTTGTTGGCAAAATATTTATTTACAAACACTCAGGCGGGTAGAAGTACAGTTTTAGTTGAAACTATTGATCATCATGCTCTGGAGTTACCCGTTTGAGTGTTTGTAAAGCAATCTTTTGATAACAAACACTCGGGCGGGTGGGTGGGCAACTTCAGTTAAAACTATTGACTGTCATCATCCTGTGGAGTTGCCCACCTACCCGCCCAAGTGTTTGTTATCAAAAGATATACTTATAAACTTTCGAGCGGGTGGGTGAGCAACTCTAGTTAAAACTATTGACCGCCATCATGCTCCGGAGTTGCTAACCCACCCGCCCAAGTGTTTGTTATAAAAAAAAAGTTTACAAACACTCAGAAGGGTGGATGTACAATTTTAGTTGAATTTATTGATCATCATGCTCTGCAGTTACCCGCCCGAGTGTTTGTAAACAAATTTTTTGATAACAAACACACGGGCGGGTGGGTGGGCAACTCTATTTGAAATTATTGACCGTCATCTTGCTTTGGAGTTGCCCATCCACCCGTCCAAGTGTTTGTTATCAAAATATTTATTTACAAACACTTTGGTGAGTGGAAGTACAATTTCAGTTGAAACTTATGATTATAATGCTCTGTAGTTACCCGCTCGATTGTTTGTAAACTAATGTTTTGATAACAAACACTTGGGCGGGTGGGTGGGCAACTCCAATTGAAACTATTGACCGTCATCATGCTCTGAAGTTGCCCAACCACCCGCCCAAGTGTTCGTTATTAATACATTTATTTGCAAACGCTTAGGCGGGTGGAAATACAATTTTAGTTGAAACTGTTGATCGTCATCATGCTCTTGAGTTAGTTTGTAACTAATTTGTAACTAATCTTTTGATAACAAACACTCAGGAGGGTGGGTGGACAACTCCAGTTGAAACTATTGACCGTCATCATGCTCTGAACAACAGAACAATGTAAATAAATAGAAATTACTTGCGGTTTTATCATACGTTGATTATTCTTTTTGAAATGCTAAACAGAAATTAGTATTAAATTTAAATATATATTTTTTTTTAATTGATTCAAATTCCGTTTAATAATTTAGTTCGCCTTTGTCTTGATGCAAATGAAAACAAATCCAATCTGAAATTGACCTTTCCGAGCGATAATTTCCGCATATGATAAAATAGCACACGAAAATGGTTAATAATAATTATAATCGGTCCACATGATAATGACATTCGCAATATGCTTCGATCGCAATGGAAAGGAAGCGATAAAAGCGCGCGCCGTATATAATGTAGAGGCAAAACGCGTCGCGCGGACAGTTCGCGACCGAATCCTGCCAATCGCGCACACGAAACAATTTTCCCGTTGTTACTATATAATCACATGTTTGATTTTGTTAATATTTTTCCTCAGAGAGATGTGCATCGCCGGATCATCCTATAAATAAACCAAGTACGACGCGCGTGCAATTATTATTTTTGGATACGAAACAAAAATAAATTAAAAAAAAGTGAAAATGGCCACAAAGGAGGATAGAAATAAAGGGGCTGGTAGTCCGTTGAATTGTTGCCAGAGTAATGAGTCGCTGACTTCGACGTCCACCGCCGCTCATGACGACGTCAACATTTGTGAGGCTATGAACAATTTTGTGATTTCGCCTAAAAGAAAACAATCGGTCAACAACAATAACGTCATGATGAAAAAGACTTTTCCGAAAAGGGAACCTGTGGATTTATCTTTTACTAACGTCAAGTTTACTGCTACTTCATGGAAATTCAAGAGGTCTTTAGTTAAGGGTGAGTACAAATTATTTTACAAATTATGTGATTTAGGAATTTACAAAATAAACAATATTTTTATGGTTTTGTAAATTTGTTCTGGCTTTAATTTACACAAGATGTTTTGATAAGAATTCTTAGTAATTATGCATTTGACACTTTAAGTGAGTAGACTAAGAAATAATAAATATAATTACAAAAGTAATTGAAATAAGTTTGTGCAGATGCAGTTTTGAAAATTTCTTAATAATTTTTGATCTAATTAAGTCAATCTATTAAAGAATAAATTTTTGAAATATCTTTGATTTTTTGAATAATTTTGCAAATTTTTAAAAATATTATAAAAATTGACTTTGTTGATTTTGTGGTTTTTTTTTGCAAATTTTTGAAAATTGTTTTTGAATTTGTTTTTGCCAAGTCTACACCTATGAATTAATATATTTTAAAATGTAATTTTTTAAATTTGTGTTTGTAAAGGTTATTATAGCTAAATAACTAAGGAATATGTTACTTTTACAAAGCATTTGGCTTTGCACATTTTACATTTTTGGATATGATACGAAATTGTGATGTATTTTGTCAAATTGGACGTATAGATTTTTATTTATTTTACACAGTAGATAGTAATGGTATTGAAGTATAAGAGTACTAAATTGCATTAAGTTCTAATGAACCGTTCAGAAGTTCTGATTTTTTTAATTAACTCCTATGATGCTTGTTTCAGTCTAACTGAATGAGTAAATTTAAGGTTATATCAAATTAGGCCTATAGATTTTATTCAAATTTACAGAGTTGGTACTTACGGTATTGAAGCTTATAATTACTAAATTGCATTAATTTTTAATGAACCATTCAGAAGTTATGTTTATTTTAATTAACTCTTATAATACTTGGTTTTGTTCAATCAAATCAAGACATTGAAGATTACGTCAAACTGGACGTATAGATTATTATTTAATTTACTCAATTGGTACTAAAAGTACTAAGGTATATTAATACTAAATTGCATTAATTTCCAATAAACTATTTCGAAGTTATGATTTTTTTAACTAACTGCAATGGTAGTTCCTTCAGTTTAGTTAGATCAATAAATTTGAGGTTATTTTAAATTGGGCGTATGGATTTTTATTATTTTTACACATTTGATACTACTGGTATTGAAGTATATTGGTACTAAATTGTGTTAAATTTTATTGAACCACATAGAAGTTATGATTTTTTTAATTAACTATTATGATACTTAAGGTTTTTAACTAAATAAACAAATTTTAGTTTATGTCAAATTGGGCGTATGGATTTTTATGAATTTTTTACAGTTGGTACTAGTAATATTGAAGTATATTAGTACTAATTTGCATCAATTTTTAATGAACCGTTTAGAAGTTACAACATTTTTAATTAACTTTGTCGATGCTTTATTTTGTTAATTCAAATCAATAAATTTGAGGTTACGTAAAATTGGGCGTGGGGATTTTCATCAATTTTGTATAGTTGGTACTAATGCTATTGAAAATAATTGGTACCAATATGCATCAATTTTTAATGAACCGTTTGGAAGTTACGACTTTTTTAATTAACTCTTTTGGTACTTTCTGTGTTATATCAAATCAATAAATTTAAGGTTACTTAAAATTGGGCTTGCGGATTTTTATTAATTTTGTACAGTTGGTACTAATGATATTGAAGTATATTAGTACTAATTTGCATCAATTTTTAATGAACCGTTTGGAAGTTACAACTTTTTTTATTAACTTTGTTGATGCTTTATTTTGTTAATTCAAATCATAAATTTGAGGTTACGTAAAATTGGGCGTATGGATTTTTATGATTTTTTTACAGTTGGTATTAATGATATTGAAGTATATTGATACTAATTTGCATCAATTTTTAATGAACTTTTTAAAAGTTACGACTGATTTAATTAACTTTGTTGATTTTTTAAATTGTTAATTCAAATCAATAAATTTGAGGTTACGTAAAATTGGGCGTGGGGATTTTCATCAATTTTGTACAGTTGGTACTAATGCTATTGAAAATAATTGGTACAAATATACATCAATTTTTAATGAACCGTTTGGAAGTTACGACTTTTTTAATTAACTCTTTTAGTATTTTCTGTGTTATATCAAATCAATAAATTTAAGGTTACTTAAAATTGGGCTTGCGGATTTTTATTAATTTTGTACAGTTGGTACTAATGATATTGAAGTATATTAGTACTAATTTGCATCAATTTTTAATGAACCGTTTGGAAGTTACAACTTTTTTTATTAACTTTGTTGATGCTTTATTTTGTTAATTCAAATCAATAAATTTGAGGTTACTTAAAATTAGGCCTGGAGATGTTTATAATTTTTGTACAGTTGGTACTAATGATATTAAAGTATATTGATACTAATTTGCATTAATTTTCAATGAACCCTTTGGAAGTTACGACTTTTTTAATTAATTTTGATGTTGCATTATTTTGTTAATTCAAATCAATAAGTTTGAGGTTACGTAAAATTGGGCGTAGGGATTTTTATCAATTTTTTACAGTTGGTACTAATGATGTTGAAGTATATTGATACCGATTTGCATCAATTTTTAATGAACCATTTGGAAGTTATGACTTTTTTTCATTAACTCTATTGGTACTTTTTTGTGTTAAATCAAATCAATAAATTGAGGTTATGTCAAATTGGGCGTATACATTTTCATTATTTTTACACAGTTGGTACTAGTGATGTTGAAGTATATTGTTACCAATTTGTATTAATTTTTAATAAACAATTTAAAAGTTACGGTTTTTTTAATTTAGTAACTTGACGCACACAATATTTTCAGCAATAATTTCAAATTTTGTTGTTTTTTTGATAGAACTGTAACGCCATCTTGTAACCTATTTATTGAAATTTATGCAAACCAAATTTGATCAAAATTTATTAATGGGTTTGTTTTTTATAGAACATTTAGTTTTTGATGTTTGAAATATGATTACTTTATTGTCCAAAATGTTGCAAACTTTTTGTTGCTTTAATTTTAATGTTTTCAGTACTGCCAACTTTTGAAGTGTTTAGTAGGGAATGTTCATACCAAATTTGATCAAAATATATTGATTAGTTTGGCTTTGATAGAACTTTTAGTTTTTGATGTTCAAAATATGATTACTTTATTGTCCAAAATGTTGCAAAATTGTTGTGGATTGAATTTCTGTATTTTCACCAAGTTTTAAAGAACCTAGTAAAGATTTGAACAAATTTTATCGGTTGGTTTGTTTTTTACGTTCAAAATATGATTACTATTATGCCCAAAATTTTGCAAATACTTTGTAAACTTAATTTTAATAATTGCATTAATACCAACTTTAAAGGTTGGAAAATATTTATAACAAATTTGAACAAAAAAATACTTTCCATTTAAGGAGCTAATTAATATGATAAAATTTAATCAAAATATTATGGTCATAATAAACATTTTAATTTATTTTATTAGATTACTACTAATATAAACAATAATTAAAATGTATTATATAATTAACAATATTAACTATATTATTATCAATTGAAATAATTAAGACAATCAACTATCAGTAAAAACTTTCTGCGTTTAAAAAGTGTTCGATCTTATTGAAGGTCGCCCATTACCATTTAATGACAGCAATTAAACAGCAATTTAATCGGAATCCGTTTTAAATAATTAATACTTTTCACTAATGTCATTGAAATATTAGCTTGAAAATTAAAATAATAATATTTTATGTAATATTAACTAATAAAGCTATTTGATAAGGTTTTGCATAGCAGCAAATAACTATTATTAAATGGCCATGAAAATGCTTGATAAGAATGCTGGATTTTGATATGATGCACTGTTTAAATATTCATGATTTTTTGTAACTGGTCCATGGTCTTGCATGTTTTTATTATGATTATTCCTTAAGGATTAATAATTGGATTTCGTTAGAATATCCAAGGCAAATCAATTGATTTTTTTCGGATATCCTTCTTAAAATAAATATATCCAGGCCAAGAATAAAGATAAGAAAGTTTTGTACTATTGTATATAATAGTGATGTTTTGCGTATTTATGAATATTACATTTGTTTATATTTAGTACAAATTGAATATTTATATTGTTAGACAATTTGACAATTTAGTTGCTATATATTGTTTAAAAAATCAAGATTATTAAATAATTTTTATGAGTATCAAGTTTTGGTTAAAAAATTTGGGTTTAGTAGATTTGATAATATTACAAAATTGTATTTTGCAAATTTTAAAAAAATTATTTTTGCTTTAAATTGGGTTTTTTAATGACTTTTTCTAAATTTTATTCAAAAAATCAAGATTGCCAAGTCAATTTAACTAATATCAACTTCTGATTATAAAATTTGGATCTAATAGACTTGATTACTTTACAAATTAGTTTGTTGCATTTTTTGAAAATTTAATTTTTGATTTAAATTGGGGTTTTTGATGATTTTTTCCATATTTTATTCAAAAAATCAAAATTGCCAAGTTAATTCAACAAATATTAACTTTCGGTTATAAAATTTGAATTTAATAGACTTAATTACTTTACAAAATTGTATTTGGCAAATTTTGAAAATTAATTTTTGCTTCAAATTGGGTTTTTTGTTGATTTTTTTCATATTTTATTCAAAAAATCAAGATTGCCAAGTTAATTCAACAAATATTAACTTCCGGTTCTGAAATTTGGATCTAACAGACTTGATTACATTACAAAATTGTGTTTAGCTAATTTTGAAAATTTAATTTTTGCTTCAAATTGGGTTTTTTGATGATTTTTCTATATTTTATTCAAAAAATCAAGATTGTCAAGTTAATTCAACTAATATCAATTTTCGGTTATAAAATTTGGATTCAATAGACTTAATTACATTACAAAATTGTATTTTGCAAATTTTGAAAATTTAATTTTTGCGTTAAAATAGGTTTTTTGATGATTTTTCCATATTTTATTTAAAAAAATCAGGATTGCCAAGTTAATTCAACAAATATCAACTTCCGGTTATAAAATTTGGATTTAACAGATTTGATTACATTACAAAATTGTATTTTGCAAATTTAATTTTTGGTTCAAATTGGGTTTTTTGATGATTATTTCCATATTTTTATCAAAAAATCTAGATTGCTAAGTTAATTCAACAAATATCAACTTCCGGTTATAAAATTTGGATTTAATAGACTTGATTGCATTACAAAATTGTTTTTTGCAAATTTTGAAAATTTTATTTTTGCTTTAAAATAGGTTTTTTGATGATTTTTCCATATTTTATTAAAAAAAATCAGGATTGCCAAGTTAATTCAACAAATATCAACTTTTGGTTATAAAAATTGGATTTAGCATACATTATTACTTTAAAATATTGTATTTTACAAATTTTGAAAATTGATTTTTTGCTTTAAATTGGGTTTATTAATGATTTTTTTAATTTATTATTCAGAAAATCACGATTGCCCAGTTAATTCGACTAATATCAACTTTAGATTATAAAATTTGGATTAAATAGGTTTGATTACAATACCAAATAATATTTTGCAAATTTTGAAAATTTAATTTTTGCTTTAAGATGGGTTTTTTGATGATTTTTTCCAAATTTTATTCAAAAAATCAAAATTGTCAAGTTAATTCAACAAATATCAACTTTCGGTAATAAAATTTTTATTTAACAGACTTGATTACATTACAAAATTGTGTTTAGTTAATTTTGAAAATTTAATTTTTGCTTCAATTTGGGTTTTTTGATGATTTTTCTATATTTTATTCAAAAAATCAAGATTGTCAAGTTAATTCAACTAATATTAACTTCCGCTTATAAAATTTGGATTTAACAGACTTGATTACATTACAAAATTGTATTTTGCAAATTTTAAAAATTTATTTATTACTTTAAATTGGGTTTTTTGATGGTTTTTTCATATTTATTCAAAAAACCAAGCCAAGTTAATTCAACAAATATCATCTTCCGGTTATAAAATTTGGATTTAATAGACTTGAATACATTACAAAATTGTATTTGGCAAATTTTGAAAATTAATTTATTGGCTTAAATTGGGTTTTTTGATAATTTTTTCCATATTTTATTTAAAAAATCAAGATTGCCAAGTTAATTCAACTAATATCAGTTTTTGGTTATTAAGTTTGGATTTAATAGACTTGATTATATTACAAAATTGTGTTTTGCAAACTTTGAAAATTTAATCATTAGTTTAAATTGGGTTTTTTGATCATTTTTTCCATTTTTTATTCAAAAAATCAAAATTTCTAACTAAATTCAACAAATATCAACTTCCGGTTGTGAAATTTGGATTTAACAGATTTGATTACATTACAAAATTGTGTTTGACTAATTTTGAAAATTTAATTTTTGCTTCAAATTGTCTTTTTTTGTTGTTTAATATCAACTTTTGGTTATAAAATTTGAATCTAATAGACTTGAATACATTACAAAATTGTATTTGGCAAGTTTAAAAAAAAAAAATTTTTTGCTTTAAATTGGGTTTTTTGTTGATTTTTTCCAAATTTTATTCAAAAAATCAAAATTGTCAAGTTAATTCAACAAATATCAACTTTCGGTAATAAAATTTGTATTTAACAGACTTGATTACATTACAAAATTGTGTTTAGTTAATTTTGAAAATTTAATTTTTGCTTCAATTTGGGTTTTTTGATGATTTTTCTATATTTTATTCAAAAAATCAAGGTTGTCAAGTTAATTTAACTAATATTAACTTCCGGTTATAAAATTTGAATTTAACAGACTTGATTACATTACAAAATTTAGTTTTGCAAATTTTTAAAATATAATTTTTGTTTTAAATTGGGTTTTTTAATGATTTTTTCCATATTTTATTCAAAAAATCAAGATTTCCAAGTTAGTTCAACAAATCGTACATTTCGGTTGTAAAATTTGGATTTAACAGACTTGATTACATTACAAAATTGTATTTAGCTAATTTTGAAAATTTAATTTTGGCTTTAAATTGGGTTTTTTGATGATTTTTCTATATTTTATTAAAAAAATCAAGATTGTCAAGTTAATTCAACTAATATCAATTTTCGGTTATAAAATTTGGATTCAATAGACTTAATTACATTACAAAATTGTATTTTGCAAATTTTGAAAATTTAATTTTTGCTTTAAAATAGGTTTTTTGATGATTTTTTTCCATTTTTTATTCAAAAAATCAAAATTACCAAGTTAATTCAACAAATATCAACTTTTGGTTATAAAAATTGGATTTAGCATACATTATTACTTTAAAATATTGTATTATACAAATTTTGAAAATTGATTTTTTGCTTTAAATTGGGTTTATTAATGATTTTTTTAATATTTTATTCAGAAAATCAAGATTGCCCAATTAATTTAACTTATATCAACTTTAGATTATAAAATTTGGATTAAATAGGTTTGATTACAATACCAAATAATATTTTGCAAATTTTGAAAATTTAATTTTTGCTTTAAGTTGGGTTTTTTGATGATTTTTTCCAAATTTTATTAAAAAAATCAAAATTGCCAAGTTAATTCAACAAATATCAATTTCTGGTTATAAAATTTGATTCTAATATACTTGATTACGTTACAAAATTGTATTTTGCAAATTTTGAAAATATAAATTTTGCTTCAAATTGGGTGTTTGATGATTTTTTTCCATATTTTATTCAAAAAATCAAGATTGTCAAGTTAATTCAACTAATATCAACTTCCGGTTATAAAATTTGAATTTAATTGTTTTGATTACATTACAAAATTGTATTTTGCAAATTTTGAAAATTTAATTATTAGCTTAAATTGGGCTTTTTGATTATTTTTTCTATATTTTACTCAAAAATAATATTATATCTTCTGAATGAATTATTAAAAATTGATACAATTTAGTACTAGTATACTGCAATATTACTAGTAGCAACTGTATAAAATTAGAAAAAATCTATACGCTCAATTCAACATAACCTCAAATTTATTGATTTGATCTAATTGTATCATGCACTTTTGCAGTTAATTAGAAATCTTATAACTCCTGAATGAGTCATTAGAAATTGATACAATTTGGTATTAATATGCTTCAATATTATAAGTACCAACTGTATAAAATTAGTAAAAATCTATACGCTCAATTCAACATAACCTCAAATTTATTGATTTGATCTAATTGTATCATGCACCATTGCAGTTAATTAGAAATCTCATAACTTCTGAAAGAACCATTAGAAATTGATACAGTTTATTAGTAATAAGCTTCAATATTATAAGTACCAACTGTATAAAAATAATAAAAATCTATACGCCCAATTTAACATAACCTCAATTTTTTTGAGTTGATTCAATTGCATCATGCACCATGGCACTTAATTGCAAAACTAATAACTTCTAAACGAGTTATTGGAAATTGATATAATTTGGTACCAGTATACCTCAATATCACTAGTACCAACTGTGTAAAAATAATAAAAATCCCTACGCTCAATTTAACATAACCTCAATGTTTCTGATTTAATTTAAACGAATTGAGTTTTTTTACATTTAATTGCAAAACATGTAACTTCTAAACGAGCCATTAAAAATTGATACAATTTGGTACCAGTATACCTCAATAACACAAGTACCAACTGTACAAAAATAATAAAAATCCATACGCCCAATTTAACAAATTTCCTGATTTCATTTAACTGAATCGTTGCAAATAATAATAAAATTAATTCATGCATTGCAACGATTTCAACAATTTTAATGTGTCTACAACAATCAAATTGTATTGTAAACAAAATATATTGTAAACAAGTTGTGTCATTAATTATTTAAATGCAAACGATAAATTTTTTATCAAAATTTTGTTAATTACAAAAGTTAATAAAATAATTCTATTTCAATCAGATTGAGAAATGCAAACAACATTTTCTCTTAGCGTTGGTAAATGCAATTTCTTAACTATTATTTACTCAATTGCAGCAGAATTAGCCTATTAATCGTCAGCACATGTTTAAATTGTTAATTTTTCATTGCTTAACTACTAAATTGATTGATTCTCAATATTGGTGGATTATTTTTGTGTATAATTTATTATGCAGTTTTCTTTAGAAAGCATTTTTGATTTTAGTAAATTGTTAATAATGCTTTAGAAAGCATGATAGTATATAAGAGAGTTTCTCGTTGATTTATTTTCATCCGAGAAATTACATCATTACTACAGATTACTAGAGGTTTATGACATGACAAATATAATATGCGACCTTCTAATTAATTCGTTGAGTAAACGTTTGCTATAAATCTACGTTAATTAATTCATAATTTAAAAAATTAAAATAATTAATGACCGTCTATGCAATATATAACAGGAGCTTGAAATTGTTGTTTGTGACATTTCAGGGATTCATTCATGAGTTTGGATTTGATTAAGCAATAATTTATAATACTTATAATAGTAAATTTTATATTTTATAATTTTTAACATGGCAAACTATAATTTATCAAAATATTCCAAAAATTGCGGTTTTTGTATCAACAAATGTGAGCTTAATTAATTTAGTTGTAACAAGATCAAGTGATTAATTGGGTAAAAATAGGTAGTAATAATTTTTTCATTTTAATAATTTTTTCATTTTAATAATTTTTGAGACGCTTAAAATACACCTAATTTTCTCTTTGCAATCCAAATTTTATCAAAATATTTCAAAAATGACGGTTTCTGTAACAACAAATTTGAGCTTAACTGTTTTAAGATCAAATGACTAATTGAGCCAAAACAGGTTGTAAAGTTTTTTTGTTTTTAATAATTTTTCATATACTTTAAGAACATTTAGTTTTCTCTTTGCAAACCAAATTTCATAAAAATATTCCAAAAATTACGGTTTCTGTAACAACAAATGTGAGCTAAATTATTTTACATATTTTCCAAGCTTAATATTATTTTATAAACCATAACGCAAATGTCCATCGGATCTTGACCTTGTAAACTTGCAAATTATTAATTTAATTAAGCCATTGAACTAATACTACTAACCCAATTCATTGAAGAAAAACGTTAACGAGTTACACATGATTCAAATTAAGATTCGTTGGAATGTTGTTCATAAAATCATTGTAATTTAAAATTGATTAAAATAAAAAAAAAAAAATAAAAAAATAGAATCGACTAGCCGTTTTACATATTCATCAATCAATTTACTAAAGACTACCTTTTTTATGTTCTGCTCCAGCTTGAAAAACAAGTTTGCAAAAATCAAAACAACGTTCTACTTTCCACGAACGAATTTCAGATCTATGATTACTACACACCCACAAAAGGATACCATTAAAACAACGGTTAAAAAGCAATTATAAATTGCTTGAACCCGAATTGTAAGAACAAAGTATTAAAAAGTTGGCGTACGTGCCGATACAATCCAAATTCATCCCGATTAACATAAATTTCTATTAAATGCATCCGCCACGGAATAATGTATAACGTGAAACATTGCAAAAATTGATATTAGGCTATATATATTCAGAACGATTGACTATTACTGTAGTGGAATCAATAATTTAAGTTGTAAAAAGCGTCAAAATTATTAACAATTATTCTAATTGCATGACAATGCCATAAATTATCTCTAATTTTATTTTTGCCGCACGTGTATCGGGAAAAACATCATTGTTTTATCAACAAAAAAAGTCGGCAATAAATATTGTTTGATAATTGGATTGTTTGTTTGTGAGTAAAAACGTATGAACTAGTTTTATTAAAAATAATTTAATAATAAACATATTTGTCGAATAGAATCAAATCATTGACGTGGGTGTTATAATAATAGTTTTGATTTATTGGTTTTTAATTGTTGATTATATTTACTTACTATAAATATTACCGAGATAACAATTTTTTCAATCAAGGATGTTTGGTTTATTTATGCAACTTAAGATTGATTGATGAAAAGCGCAAAAGTTATTTTGAGTTGTAATTATGGCAACAATGGTTTTTTTTTTTTAATCTGTTTTTTTATTTTCAGAATTAAGTTTTCTAAATCCATATTGCCTCTAAAAATTCCTATTGTTTGCTTCTCTAACCTCAAAATACTATCGAAAGTCAATTCAAGCTAAAAGCACCAAAGCCATTTCAAATTATAATTATGGCAACAATGCATTAAATAAATTGCTGTGTTTATTATTTTTAGACAAAATAAGATCTATTAAATCCAAATTTTTTAACCTCTTTCAAAAATTTTTATCGGTTACTTAGCAAATCCCAAAACACTAATGTGGCTCAGTTGAAGCTAATATCGCTAAAGTCGTAAATATGGCAACAATGCACAAAATAAATGGCTGTTTTTGGTATTTTCAAACAGAATAAAGTCTTCTAAATCCAAATTTTTAAACCGCATTCAAAAATTTTCTTTGGATACTTAGCTAATCTCAAAATACTGGCATGAGTTGGTTTTGGCTAGAAGCATTAAAGTTATTTTAAAGTCTAATTATATCAATAACGCATAAACTAAATTGCATTATTGATTATTTTTAGACAGAATGAAGTCTTCCGAATCCAAATTTTAAAACCGCATTCAAAAATTTTGATTGGTTACTTAGTTACTCTCAAAATACTGACATAATTCAGTTTAAGCTAGAAGCATTAAAATCAATTTAAAGTGTAATGGTGGCAACAATGTATGAAACAAATAGTAATATTTATTATTTTTGGATAGAATAAAGTTTTTTGAATCCGAATTTTTTGACCGCAATCAAAAATTTTGACAGTTGAAAAAGTTCTCATCCCAATTGATAATCTGCTTCCCGCACCCACCCACCCGAGTGTTTGTTAGCAAGTTATTGGATCTTACATACTCTGCTGATGTTTTTGCAATCATTACATCAAAAAGAATCAACGTCAGCTGTCATTCAAGTGCACTAACAAGAAGAGTAAGCCGACCATTTGATAACAAACACTTGGGTGGGTGGGCGGGAACACAAGTTCCAAAAGTCCCTGCCCCAATTGTTAAACTACTTATCCCACCCACCCACCCGAATGTTTGTTATCAAACTATTTCATATTGCACCCACTGCTGATGCTCCTGCAATCATTACATTGAAAAGAGTGAATGTTAGCTATCATTTAAGTGCACTAACAAGAAGAGTAAGCAAGTAAGTTTTTTTCCAATTCTCAAATATTAAAAAAAAAACAATTTTAGTAGAAAATTTGTATTTTTATTATTGCCAACCTTTAAAGGGCTTAGTGGAGATTGTTCATAGCTAATTTTAACAAATTTGAACGATTAGTTTTTGTTTTATTTGCAATTTAGTAAATGAAAGCAAAATTATTTATTTCAAATTAAAAAAAAAAAAAAAAAAAAAAATTAATACAATTTTTGTATTACCAATATTGCCAATTTTTAAAGGGCTTAGTGAAGATTGTTTATAGCAAATTTCAACCAATTTAAACTATTAGTTTTTGTTTTATTTGCAATTTAGTGAATGAAAGCAAAATTATTTATTTCCAATTTTTAAAAATTAAAAAACAATATATTTTTAATACTAAATTTGTATTTACAATACTGCTAACCTTTAAAGGGCCTAGTGGAGATTGTTCATAGCAAATTTCAACCAATTTGAACGATTAGTTTTTGTTTTATTTGCGATTTAGTGAATGAAACCAAAATTATTTATTTCAAATTTTCAAAAATTAAAAAAAATAATTTTTTAATGCAATATTCATATTACCAATATTGCCAATCTTTAAAGGGCTAAGTGAAGATTGTTCATAGCAAATTTCAACAAATTGGAACAATTAGTTTTTGTTTTATTTGCGATTTAGTGAATAAAACCAAAATTAATTATTTGAAATTTTCAAAAATTGATAAAAAAATTATTTTTAATACAATATTTATATTACCAATATTGCCAATCTTTAAAGGGCTAAGTGAAGATTGTTTATAGCAAATTTCAACAAATTTGAACAATTAGTTTTTGTTTTATTTGCGATTTAGTGAATGAAAGCAAAATTTTTCAATTCTAATTTTAAAAATAAAAAAAAAATAATAATTTTAATACAATATTTATATTACCAATATTGCCAATCTTTAAAGAGTTAAGTGAAGATTGTTTATAGCAAATTTTAACATATTTAAACGATTAGTTTTTGTTTTATTTGCGATTTAGTGAAAGAAACAAAAATTATTTATTTCAAGTTTTTAAAAATTAAAAAAAAAAAAAATTTAATACAAAATTTGTATTACCAATATTGCCAACCTTTAAAGGGCTAAGTGATGATTGTTCATAGCAAATTTCATCAAATTTTAACGATTAGTTTTTGTTTTATTTGCAATTTAGTGAATAAAAGCTAAATTATTTATTTCCAATTTTAAAAATTTAAAAAAAAAATTATTTAAATACAATATTTGTATCACCAATATTGCCAACCTTTAAAGGACTAAGTGAAGATTGTTTATAGCAAATTTTAACAAATTTGAACGATTAGTTTTTGTTTTATTTGCGATTTAGTGAATGAAACCAAAATTATTTATTTCAATTAAAAAAAAAAAAAAAAAAATTAATACAATATTTGTATTACCAATATTGCCAACCTTTAAAGGGCTAAGTAAAGATTGTTTATAGCAAATTTCATCAAATTTGGACGATTAGTTTTTGTTTTATTTGCGATTTAGTGAATGAAAGCAAAATTATTTATTTTAAATTTAAAAAATAGAAAAAAAAAACAAGTTAATACAATATTTGTATTACCAATATAGCCAATCTTTAAAGGGCTAATTGAAGATTGTTTATAGAAAATTTTAACAAATTTGAACGATTAGTTTTTGTTTTATTTGCGATTTAGTGAATGAAACCAAAATTATTTATTTCAATTAAAAAAAAAAAAATTAATACAATATTTGTATTACCAATATTGCCAACCTTTAAAGGGCTAAGTAAAGATTGTTTATAGCAAATTTCATCAAATTTGGACGATTAGTTTTTGTTTTATTTGCGATTTAGTGAATGAAAGCTAAATTTTTTATTTCCAACTTTCAAAAATTAAAAAAAAAAAAATTTCAATACAATATTTGTATTTTCAATATTGCCAATCTTTAAAGGGCTAAGTGAAGATTGTTCATAGCAAATTTCAACTAATTTGAACGATTAGTTTTTGTTTTATTTGCGATTTAGTGAATGAAAGCAAAATTATTTATTTCAATTTTAAAAATTAAAAAAAAAAAAAAATTAATACAATAATTGTATTACCAATATTGCCAACCTTTAAAGGTCTAAGTCAAGATTGTTTATAGCAAATTTTAACATATTTGAACGATTAGTTTTTGTTTTATTTGCGATTTAATGAATGAAACCAAAATTATTTATTTCCAACTTTCAAAAATTAAAAAAAAAAAAATTTCAATACAATATTTGTATTTTCAATATTGCCAATCTTTAAAGGGCTAAGTGAAGATTGTTCATAGCAAATTTCAACCAATTTGAACGATTAGTTTTTGTTTTATTTGCGATTTAGTGAATGAAAGCAAAATTATTTATTTCAATTTTAAAAATTAAAAAAAAAAAAAATTTAATACAATAATTGTATTACCAATATTGCCAACCTTTAAAGGTCTAAGTCAAGATTGTTTATAGCAAATTTTAACATATTTAAACGATTAGTTTTTGTTTTATTTGCGATTTAATGAATGAAACCAAAATTATTTATTTTCAATTTTAAAAATTAAAAAATTAAAAAATTTTAATTCATTATTTGTATTACCAATATAGCCAATCTTTAAAGGGCTAATTGAAGATTGTTAATAGCAAATTTCAACAAATTTGAACGATTAGTTTTTGTTTTATTTGCGATTTAGTGAATGAAAGCAAAATTATCTAATTCAAATTTTAAAATTTAAAAAAAAAAAAAAAAAAAAATACAATTTTTGTATTACCAATATTGCCAATCTTAAAAAGGCTAAGTGAAGATTGTTAATAGCAAATTTCAACAAAATTGAAAGATTAGTTTTTGTTTTATTTGCGATTTAGTGAATGAAAGCAAAATTATCTAATTCAAATTTTAAAAATAAAAAAAAATAAAAAATTTAATACAATATTTGTATTACCAATATTGCCAACCTTTAAAGGGCTAAGTGAAGATTGTTCATAGCAAATTTCAACCAATTTGAACGATTAGTTTTTGTTTTATTCGCGATTTAGTGAATGAAACCAAAATTATTTATTTCCAATTTTAAAAACAAACAAAAAAATATTTTTGATACAATATTTGTATTACTAATATTGCCAATTTTTAAAGGGCTAAGTGAAAATTGTTCATAGCAAATTTCAACAAATTTGTACGATTAGTTTTTGTTTTATTTGCGATTTAGTAAATGAAAGCAAAATTATTTATTTCAAATTAAAAAAAAAAAAAAAAATTAATACAATCTTTGTATTACCAATATTGCCAACCTTTAAAGAGCTAAGTGAAGATTCTTCATAGCAAATTTCAACAAATTTGAACGATTAATTTTTGTTTTATTTGCGATTTAGTGAATGAAACCAAAACTATTTATTTCAAATTTTAAAAATTAAAAAAATAAAAACTTAAAACAATATTTGTATTACCAATATTGCCAGCCTTTAAAGGGCTAACTGAAGATTGTTCATAGCAAATTTCAACAAATTTGAACTATTAGTTTTTGCTTTATTTGCGATGATTTAGTGAATGAAAGCAAAATTATTTATTTCAAATTTTCAAAAATTAAAAAAAAAAAAAATTTTAAATACAATATTTATATTACCAATATGGCCAATCTTTAAAGGGCTAAGTGAAGATTGTTCATAGCAAATTTCAACAAATTTGAACGATTAGTTTTTGTTTTACTTGCGATTTAGTGAATGAAAGCAAAATTATTTATTTCCAACTTTCAAAAATTAAAAAAAAAAAAAATGTAATACAATATTTATATTACCAATATTGCCAACCTTTAAAGGGCTAAGTGAAGATTGTTCATAGCAGATTTTAACAAATTTTTAACGATTAGTTTTAATTTTTTTTTTTTACTAGGGTGGGCGGGCGGGAACATGTTTCCAAAAATCCCCGCCCTAATTGTTAAATTACTTTTCTCACCCACCCACCTGATTGTTTGTTATGATACTATTTCATATCGCATAACTGTTTGTCTTTATGAGTTTTTAAATTAAATGAGGCTTTGTGTATACCAATCTGCGCACATAATATTTTTGTATGCAACTATAGCATTGAATGCAATAAATAATAACAAAAATTACTACCTACTACACACAATAAGGCTTCATCAAATGATACATTTGATTTATTCCCAGCGATGCAATCATAGCTTTCGTATTATGCATCAAATTAATTAATTCCGAACACGCAATCGACAAACACGCGCTCTTTTATAAATTTTAATTCAACATTTTTATACACTTTTTTTTCACAAATCTTCTTGTCTGCAACACGAGTACATACATCCAACTTTCACTCAAGGACGCGCACAATATTACCGAAATTTATTGAATTAGTTCATCATATATTATACAGCATTGACATTGAACTTATGTTCTAGTCAATTAATCTTGACTTAAAGCATAATTGGCTATTCATAAATGTTTGGTTTAAAATTGATTGATTGTCTGAAACGTATTTAGACCTGTATTATGATAGCAATGACCTTGACATTTGGTGTGAACTGTTTGTGCAACGAATTGCAACATTTCGTCAATCATATGTTTATCTTCGATTTTTTGCACGAATTTATATAACAACCTTTGGATTATTGTGGTCAAAACAAAAAGTTTTAATAAATATCAAAATTACACAAATTATAATATAAAAATAATAATAAGAATAAATTGTTATTTCTATATTCAATTATTTTAACATGCAATAAAATTTAATATGTTTGAAACATTGTATACATAATGTATGAAATGCATCTTGTTTGATACAAAAATTATGTTTAAACGTTGCTTAATTGTTACTATTTAATTTGACGTTAATAGTAGAAATGATTGATAGGAAATTATGCGGAAAAATTGTCATCGCTTCAATTCTAGACAGAAAGCAAAATTATATAATTATATTGATTTTTAATTGTTATACATTTGCAAAATAGATTGTTTTCTGGCTACCACACCTACTTCTAAACCAGAAATATTGGTCGTAAATGTGGTGAATCATTTATTAAAAAAACCTTTTGTATGAATTTAATTATTAAAACAATTTATTTTGTTCAGTGTTCAGTAAAATTCTTATTTCAAGAACATTGTTGGCAGTTTAGGATTTATAACAGTTTTTGACAGTTCAAAAATATGTTTGACAGTTTAGGAACATTTTATTATATTAGTAATAAAGGGTTGGCCATGTAACGTTTGGAGTTTGAAGTATCGTTTATTTTGATTTTTCAAAGTTATAATGACATTTATGATTTGACAGAAATTTAGTTTTATGTTTGACAATTACGGAATAGAACGCTTTACACTTGAACAAAGTTGGGAAATAATGAAAACTTACTTCCGAAGTGGTGAGTCTTCTACTCAAACGGTAAGAAATTTAGGAAACAAATTTGATTGAAAAGAAGTGCCTTCAACGCAGTTTGTGGACTAATTTGTGAAGCGAGTTTACGAAACTGGATTGTTAGTGGATAAAACAACACGTTCACCTCCGAAAAAATTAATACTGTTGCTCAGAGTGTGCGTAAACATGCATCAACATCAACTCGTCATCGTTCGCAGGAATTCAACATTTTTTGCACTTCTCTGAGGAGAATTTTGCATAAAGACTTTGGTTTGAAGCATACAAAGTTCAATTAGTCCAAGAAATGAATCCTCATAACCATCCGATGCGTTTTCAGTTTGCCCAATGGGTTAAAGACTGTTTTAGTACATCAGTAATAGTTTATTAATATTTTTAACATTTTAAGAACATTTTTGACAGTTTATAAACGTGTTATGACCCAGTTGGACAGTTTAGAACTGTTTTATGGCATAACTGATTATTTAGAATTACTTTTCACTGTTTAAAAACGTTTTATGACATAAACGACAGCTAAGGAACGTTTTTGACATTAGGAATAATTTTTGAATATTTTTGACAGTGTTCATGATTAGTCTACGAACGTTTTATGACATTATTGACGGTTATGTAACGTTTTTTTGCATATTTTTGAGAGTTTGAGAACGTTTTTTTGACATTAGTAAAAGTTTTGAAACATTTTTGATAGTTTATGATTGTTTAATGACTTAAGTGACATCTCAAGAATATTTTTGATAAATTAGGAACATTTTTGACAGTTCATTTTGACATCAGTAGTAGTTCAAGAATATTTTTGACAGTTCATAAACGTTTTATGTCATTATTAACAGTTGAACAACATTTTTTTTAAATATTCTTAAAAGTTTAGGATTGATTTTTTTTATTTATTTTTAGGTTATGGCGTCAACCCCAAAAAGTGATTTTTTTTAAATTACAAAATTTTGAAAAGGCTGAAACTTTTATGTTTTTTAAGTGCCTTGCGAGTCCCAAAAACGCAAAACAATTTGTATCTTTTCTTAAAATAATTTTTAACTACAATTTAGCACGGATTTTTCAAAAAAATTTTAAGGACATGAGATTTTTTTTCGAAAATATGTCATTATTGTTATTTTTTAGTGGTTTTTGTAATTTGCATGCGCAGCAAACAACATGATTTTACATAATGTGAGCAGCAGGATTAATTGTAAAACAACCAAATCCAAGATAATTTATATTTAAATAAAAACGTGACTTTTTTTATGATTCGAGGATTTTATGACAACTTATTAACGCATAACTTTAATACGGTACATTGGAAACTAATGCAATTTTGTAGCAATATAGTTTAGTAGTATGAGTACTAATTGTGTAATAATAAACAAAATCGATACGCGTAATTTGACATAACTTGGTTTTAAATAATATGATCTATTTGAATGAAGAATCTTAAGAGACAACTTATAATTGCATAACTCTAAAACGGTACATTGAAAACTAATGCAATTTGGTACCAATATACCTTAGTACTATGGGTATTTATTGTGTAAAAATAAACAAAATCAATACGCTTAAATTGACATAATCTTATTTTACATAATGTGACCTATACAAATAGAGAATCTAAAGAGACAACTTATTAACGCATAACTTTGATATGGTACATTAAAAAAATGTGCAGTTTAGTACCAATATACCTCAGTATTATGGGTACAAATTGTGTAAAAATAAGCAAAATCGATACGTTCAATTTGGCATAATCTTGTTTTACATAATGTGACCTAGATGAATGGAGAATCTTAAGCGAGAACTTATAAATACATAACTCTAAAACGGTACATTGAAATTTTATGCAATTAGGTATTAATATACCTTAGTACTATGGGTACAAATTGTGTGAAAATAAATAAAATCGATACGTTTAAATTGACATAATCTTATTTTACATAATGGGACCTATACGAATAGAGATTCTAAAGAGATAACTCATTAACGCATAACTCTAAAACGGTACATTGGAAGTTTTTGCAATTTAATACCAATATACCTTAGTGTTATGGGTACTATTTGTGTAAAAATAAACAAAATCGATTTGTCTAATTTGGCTTAATCTTATTTTACATAATGTGACCTAAATGAGTAGAGAATTTTAAGAGACAACTTATTAACGCATAACTTCAAAACGGTACATTGGAAATGTGTGCATTTTGGTACTAATATACCATGGTACTATAGGTATTAAGTGTGTAAAAATAAACAAAATTGATACGCCTAATTTGGCATAACCTTATTTTATATAAAGTGACCTATACGAATAGAGAATTTAAAGATACAACTTATTAACGCATAATTCCAAAACGGTACATTGGAAACTATTGTAATTTGGTACTAATATACCTCAGTACTATGTGTACAAATTGTGTAAAGCTAAATAAAATCGATACTATTAATTTGGCATAACCTTATTGTACATAATGTGACTTATACAAATAGAGAATCTAAAGAGACCACTTATTAAAGCATAACTCCAAAACGGTGCATTAAAAATTATGGTAATTTGCTATCAATGTACTTCAGTACTATGACTACTATATGTGTAAAAATGAACTAAATCGATACGTTTAATTTGACATAATCTTATTATACATAATGTGACCTATACGAATAGAGAATCTAAAGAGACAACTTATTAACGCATAACTCCAAAACGGGGCATTGGAAATTATTGTAATTTAGTACCAATGTACCTTAGTACTATGAGTACTATATGTGTAAAAATAAACTAAATCAATACGCTTACTTTGACATAATGCTATTATACATAATGTGACTTATACGAATAGAAAATCTAAAGAGACAACTTATTAACGCATAATTTCAGAACGGTGTAATTTGGTACTAATATACTTCAGTATTATGAGCACTAATTGTGTAAAAATAAACAAAATCGATACGATTAATTTGACGTAATCTTACTTTACATAGTGTGACCTAAATAAGTAGAGAATCTTAAAAGACAACTTATTAATGAATAATTTTAAAACGGTACATTGGAAACTAATGCAGTTTGGTACCCATATACCTCAGTACTATGTGTATAAATTGTGTAAAAATAAACAAAATCGATTCGTTTAAGTTGACACATTTTATTTTACATAATGTGACCTATACGAATAGAGAATCTAAAGAGATAACTTCTTAACGTATAACTTTAAAACGATTTATTGGAATTTTATGCAATTTGGTAATAATATACCTTAGTACTATGGGTTTAAATTTTGTGAAAATAAACAAAATTGATACGCTTAATTTGACTTAATCTTGCTTTACATAATGTAACCTAAATGAGTAGAGAATCTTAATATACAAGTTATTAACGCATAACTCCAAAACGGTGCATTGGATACTATTGTAATTTGGTACCAATATACGTCAGCACTATGGGTACTAATTGTGTAAAAATAAACAAAATTGATACGCTTAATTTGGCATAACCTGATTTCACATAATGTGACTTAACTGAGTAAAGAATCTTAAGACACAACTTATTAATGCATAACTCCGAAATAGTACATTGGAAATTAATGCAAATTGGTAGCATTATACCTTAGTACTATAGGTACAAATTGTGTAAAATTAAACAAAATCGATACGATTAGTTTAACGTAATCTTACTTTACAAATGTGACTTACATGAGTAGAGAATCTTAAAACACAACTTATTAATGCATAACTTTAAAACGGTACATTGGAAACTAATGCAATTTGATACTAATATACTTTGGTACTATAGGTACTATTTGTGTAAAAATAAACAAAATCGATACGTTTAATTTGTCATAACCTGATTTTACATAATGTGACTTATAAGAATGGAGAATCTTAAAAGACAACTTATGAATACATAACTCTAAAATGGTACATTAGAAAATAATACAATTTAGTACCAATATACTTTAGTACTATGAGTACTAATTGTGTAAATAGAAACAAAATTGATACGCTTACTTTGGCATAACCGAATTTTATATAATTTGGTCTATATGAATGGAGAATCTTAAGAGACAACTTATAAATACATAACTCTAAAACGGTACATTGGAAATTAATGCAATTCAGTAATAATATACCTTGGTACTATTAGTACAAATTGTGTAAAAATACACAAAATTGATACGACTAATTTGACCTAATATTTTTTTACATAACGTGAACTAAATGAGCTGAGAATCTTAAGAGACAACTTATTATCGCGTTACTTCAAAACGGTACAATGGAAATTAGAGCAATTTGGTATTAACATACCTTGGTACTATAAGTATTAAATGAGTAAAAATATACAAAATTGATACGCTAAATTTGACATAATCTGATTTAACATATTGTTATCTATATGATTGGAAAATCTTAAAAGACAACTTATAATTGCATAACTTTAAAACGGTATATTGGAATTTTATGCAATTTAGTATTAATATACCTTAGTACTATGAGTACTAATTGTGTAAAATTAAACCAAATCGATGCGCTTAATTTGACATAACTTGATTTAACATAATGTGACCTATATGAATATTGAATCTAAAGAGATAATTTATAACTGCATAACTCTAAAACGGTACATTGGAAACTAATACAATTTGGTACCAATATACGTCAGTACTATGGGTACTAATTATGTCAAAACAAACTAAATTGATACGCTTAAGTTGACATAAACTAGTTTCACCTAATGTGATCTGATCAATTTTGTTCCATTTTTGTTTGAATTTTGATGTTTACTATAACCAATGGCTTGTTTGAAGAGTGCTTTTTTTATTAATCTAAGTATTGAAATCTGTAATTACTATTTTTACATAATTTTTATTTGTTTGGTCGAACATATTTTTTAGACTTTCATAAAGTTCATCTTTCATTTCCTTTCTATTTTCTTTAATATGCGAAAAAGTGTGTTATTTATTTTTTATTTTATGCTGCACAATGTTGCAGTCTTGAATGTGTATTTTAATGTTTTTTTTAAATCAATTGCTATTAGGAATTTGGTTCCACAAGTTCTTTTATGCATTGTTGCCCTAATTACAACTTGAAATGACTTTGGTGCATCTAGCTTGAACGGAGTTCTCTTACTATTTTGGGATTAATGAAGCAACTAATGGGAATTTTTAGAAGCGGTTTAAAAATTTGGATTCAGAAGACTTTATTCAATTTGAAAATACCAAAAGCTGCAATTTATTTTATACATTGTTGCTATAATTAAGGTTTGAAACGACTTTAGCGCTATTAGCTTCAAATGAGCCATATTAGTATTTTGGGATTTGCTAAGTAACCGATGAAAATTTTTGAAAAAATTGATTCAGAAGACCTTATTTTGTAATAAAATAATAAACGCATCAATTTATTTTATGCATTGTTGCCATAATTATAACTTGAAATGACTTTGGTGCTTCAAGCTTGATCTGAATTGTTTCAGTATTTTGCAATTAGTGAGGCAACCAATGAAAATGTTTGAATGCGGTTTGAAAATTTGGATTTAGAAGACTTTATTTTATTTAAAAATACTAAAAGCAGCCATTCATTTTGTGCATTGTTGCCATATTTACAACTCAAAAAGACTTTAACGCTAATTGCTTCAACTGAGCCACATTAGTATTTTGGGATTTGCTAAGTAACCGATGAAAATTTTTGAAAAAATTGATTCAGAAGACCTTATTTTGTAATAAAATAATAAACGCAGCAATTTATTTTATGCATTTTTGCCATAATTATAACTTGAAATGACTTTGGTGCTTCAAGCTTGATCTGAATTGTTTCAGTATTTTGCAATTAGTGAGGCAACCAATGAAAATTTTTGAATGCGGTTTGAAAATTTGGATTTAGAAGACTTTATTCTATTTGAAAATACCAAAAGCAGCCATTTATTTTGTGCATTGTTGCCATATTTACAACTCAAAACAACTGTAGCGCTATTAGCTTCAACTGAGCCACATTAGTGTTTTGGGATTTGCTAAGTAGTCGATGAAAATTTTTGAAAATTTGGATTTAATAGATCTTATTTTGTCTAAAAATAATAAACGCAGTAATTTATTTAATGCATTGTTGCCATAATTACAACTTGAAATGGCTTTGGTGCTTTTAGCTTGAATTGACTTTTGTTGGTATTTTGAGGTTAGTGAAGCAACCAATGGGAATTTTTAAAAGCGGATTAAAAATATGGATTTAGAAGACTTAGTTCTATTTGAAAATAATAATAACAGATTTTTTTTTTAAATTTTTGTTGCCATAATTACAACTCAAAATGACTTTTGCTTCTAGTTTAAACTAAGCCTAATTCGAGAATAGCTAAGCAACTAATGAATATGTTTGAAAATAATAAAACTTTGACTGAATAGAAAATCTTTATTGCACACGTTATTTTTACACTTATCATTGCATAATTTATACCAAAATACATAACAAAACAATGAATATTTATATAATTCCACTACAACATAAAAAGTAGAAATAATTCTAAATCGCGTATTTCATATTTGTATACGAACACAGTTATTACAAATAATATTATGTAAATTAATTTGTTAAAATGTAACCTCATTGTCTAATGTGATTTAATTATATCGCATTAACGAGTTTGAGCATAGACGATTGGAAACGTACCTAAATGCCCATACAACAAAACCGGTAATTAATTCGCCTAAATCATTAGTCAGTTGACATATTTAAATAAGGGAAAAACACTAAAACGTTGGTAAAATTCCCTTGAATTTTAATTAAAAATCTTATTATCAAATTAAATCAATTAATGAACGTTAATTAATACACTATTAAATAATATAAAAATTTTATAATCAGAAAAAATTATTGTTTTTAATAATCATAAATCGTTTATCAATTACGTAAATGACCTGGGCGGATTTGACCCCCCAGTTTGAATGCAAATTAGTTCTGTAACTTTCCGCCCGAAAATATACGTCAGATTTTGTCTCGGTGAAATTCCGAATAAGAAGTGGATGGTCGCATAATAAAAAAAATATTTTTTGTGCATAAATTAACATGGCTTTGCGTCAACGAGTTGTTTATAATGTAAATGTAGATTTGAAAAATTAAGTGTAAAAATGAATCTGTTTTAATCTTTCAGTAATGAGAGTGTGGGTGGACCCAAAACAAAATCAATTTATTTAAGTTTAGGCAATATATTTGACAAAAAAAGATACAATGTTGATGTTTATAACCAGAAATAAAGGAAAACTTTGAATGTTTGAGAATGCATTGGCTCAGAAGAATTGGTTAATATTAAGTTTGGAATTAATCCTAATTGCAGGTGCTGAATATTATTAATTAGTTTGTTAATAACAAGCTTAGAATAAAAATCTTTTGGGAGCATTCTTCAAATTGAAAAACATTAGTAAACATTATTAATTATTCATTTTTTTGTAACAGTTTGGAAACATTACAAACATTTCAAGGAAATCGCTACTCGTATAAAATATAATATGAAGCACACAATTAATTATTCATACTTGTATTACGATTCGACCTTATGTTCTTGACATTATTATGAAAAATTGTAATAATTTAATCGTTGCCGTGTGTGCGACTCACGACAAAACTCACATAGACACAGCGAATATAAATAAATTTCACAAGATGCATTCGCTATACGATGGATGGGAATCAATGCGGTTCAAGGTTGGATTCATCATAACATTAAATATTTAGATCTAATCTAAGGAAGAAAAAATTAAGATAACGAGAATATATGTACATAGTGAGTCAATTTGTATCAATTTAATTATATAAACGTGTCTGTTTTATAACAATTTAGTCACAGTTTCGTGTTTAATCCTTTAGTCGGCGAATAGCTTCGATTTATTGAATCATTTGATTGCGAAATCAACCTTGACTTTGACAATGGCATACTGTGAAAGCGGTTGCATTGTATAATTAGGCGCGATTGTGGAGAGAACAATGAATCGAAAATATTTTATTTTTCTTATAATTTTCTAGTAATTGCACGTAATTAAATTATAAGGAATACGAATTTGGTTCAATTATTTATGGGAGGTCGTGGTAAACAAGTTAAATGTAATTAATTATGCAACTGCTTTTCTTTCTCGAACAATTGCGACCTTCGTTATGGTTTTATAACTTCATAATATTTTATTGAAAAATTGATGGAAATCGTTTATCATATCTACTATTTTTAGCTATTTTATAAACATTTTTTGTGTTCAAAATTTGGTTTAATTATTTTTAGAAAACTGAGCTCGTTTTAACGTTTAAAAAAAATATTTTTATCCTCTTTGGATAAAATTTCTATTTAGCATATTTTTAGTCATTAAATAAGCTATATTTGTCCAAAATTTGGTTTAGATATTTTCAGAAATGCGACCACAGCATAATTATTTGTAGTTACGCATTTTAACTGCAAAAAACTGTATAAAAACAATATTTTTTGCTACTTTAGGAATGTTTTGTAATTGGCAAATTGTTAGTTATTAAGTAAGCTAAGTTTGTGCTAATTTTGATAAATTTATTTTCATAAATGTGAGCACAGCAGTATCATTTGTAGTTACACATTTTAATTTAATTTGCAAAAAACTGTCCAAAAAATTTGTTTAGCTATTTTAGAAAAAAATTGTAATTTGCATGTTGTTAGTCATTAGGTAAGCTATGTTTGTTCCAAATTTGGTGAAAATATTTCCTCAAATAAGAACAAAGCAGTATCATTTGAAGTTACAGATTTTTATTCAGTTTTCTAAAAATATTTTTAGCAGTAGTTTTGATTAAAGTAAGATTATGAAAAATTGAGCGTATGGATTTTTATGAATATTTTACAGTTAGTACTAATGATATTTAGAAATATTAATATCAAATTATATTAAAATCTAATGTATCGTTTTTGAGTTATGGAGTTTGAAGTTGTTTATTGAATTCATAGATTTGGGCATGTAGTTTGGATTGAGATGGGATTATATTAAGTTGAGTGTATGGATTTTTATGAATATTTCACAGTTAGTACTAATGATACTTAGGAATATTGGTACTAAATTTGATCAAAATCCAATGTACCCTTTTTTGAGTTATGGAATTTTAAGTTGTTCGAATCTACGGATTTGAATATGTAGTTTAGATTGGGATGAGATTATATTAAATTGAGCGTATGGATTTTGATAAATGTTTTACAGTCTATACTTATAGTACTTACGAATATTGGTACTGAATTTGATCAACTTCTAATGTACCATTTTTGAGTTATGGAGTTTTCAGTTGTTTGATAAATCTACGATTTTTGGGACAGTACTGTTGATTGGAATGAGATTATGTTAAATTGAGCGTATAGATTTTGATAGATAATCTACAGTCAGTACTAATGGTATTTAGAAATATTGCTACTAAATTTGATCAAAATCCAATAAACTATTTTTGAGTTAAGGAGTTTTAAGTTGTTCATTAAATTTATAGATTTGGGTATGTAGTTTGGATTGGGATGAGATTATATTAAATTGAGCGCATGGATTTTGATGAATATTTTACAGTCTATACTTATGGTACTTAGGAGTATTAGTACTAAATTTGATCAAATTGCAATGTATCATTTTTGACTAATGGAGTCTTCAATTGTTTGAATAATTCACGATTTTGGGTTAGTAGTGTTGATTGGAATGAGATTAACCTAAATTGAGCTAATGGATTTTGATAAAAATATTTTACATTCAGTACTAATGGTACTAAGGAATATTGGTACCAAATTTGATCAAAATCCAATATAACATTTTTGAGTTATGGAGTTTTATGTTGTTCATTAAATTTATAGATTTGGGTATGTAGTTTGGATTGGGATGAGATTATATTAAATTGAGCGTATGGATTTTGATGAATATTTGACAGTTAGTACTAATTGTACATAAGAAATATTGGTACTAAATTTGATCAAAATCCAATACACCATTTTTGAGTTATGGAATTTTAAGTTGTTCATTAAATTTATAGATTTGGGTATGTAGTTTGGATTGGGATGAGATTATTTTAAATTGAACGTATGGATTTTAATGAAATTTTTTTAGATAGTACTAATGGTACTTGGGAATATTGGCACTAAATTTGATCAAAATCTAATGTATCATTTTTGAGTTATGGAGTTTTAAGTTGTTTATTAAATCTATTGATTTGGTTATGTAGTTTGGATTGGGATGAAATTATTTTCAATTGAGCGGATGGGTTTTGATAAATATTTTATAGTTAGTACTACTCACTACTACTAATAAATTTTTCTACCAAATTTTGTTAAAATCTAATGTATTAATTTTGAGCTATAGAGTTTTAAGTTGTTAGAAAAATTTACAAATTTGCGTAAGTAGTCTTGATTGGAATAAGATTTTGTTAAATTTGGCGTATGGATTTTGATAAATATTTTATAGTTTGTACTATTAGTACTAAGAAATATTAATACTAAATTTGATCAAAATCTAATGTACTATTTTTGAGCTATAGAGTTTTTGTTGTGTGATAAATTTAAAAATTTGCGTAAGTAGTCTTGGTTGGAATGTGATTTTGTCAAATTAAGCGTATGGATTTAGATGATTTTTTTACAATTAAAATTAATGGTACCTAGACATACTGGATTCAAATTTGATCAGAATCCAATGTACTGTTTTTGAGTTATTGAATTTAAAGTTTTTCATTAAATCTATGAGTTTGAGTTGTTTAGAATTTTGTAACAAAATTTAGCTCAAATATTATAAAATTTATGCAAATTAATTATTTTTTTTCAAAATAAGAAAGTTTTTAATAATTTTTCAATGGCCAACAACAAGGCACAGGTCACAGTTTTAAGAATTTATTCACAAAATTTGACCCAGTTATAGACAAAATTATGCAAATTATTTGTTCAATGTCTAAATTAATTTTCTACTCTTCTGAGTGTGTGTAAACTAATCTTTTGATAACAAACACTCGTGCGGGTGGGTGGGCAGTTTCAGTTGAAATTATTGACCGTCATCATAGTTTTTAGTTGCCCACCCACCCGCCCAGATGTTTGTTATCAAAATATTTATTTACAAACACTCGCGCAGGTAACTGCATGATGACGGTCAATAGTTTTAACTGCAATTGTACTTCCACCCGCCTCAATGTTTGTAAATAATTTTTTGATAACAAACACTTAGGCGGGTAGGTGGGCAACTCTAGAGCATGATGACGGTCGATATTATTAACTGGAGCTGCCCACCCACCCGTTCGAGTGTTTTTTATCAAAAGATCAATTTACAAACACTTGAGCGGGTAACTACAGATTATGATGATTAATAGTTTTAACTGGATTTGTCCACCTACCCGCCTGAGTGTTCACTATCAAAAAATTAATTCAAAAACATTCAGGCGGGTAATTCCAGAGCATGATGACGATCAATAGTTCTAAATAAAATTGTACTTCCATGTTCCTGAGTGTTTGTAAATAAATCTTTTGATAACAAAGACTTGGGCGAGTGGGTGGGTAACTCCAAAGCATGATGACGATTAATAGTCTTAACTAAAATTGTACTTCTACTTTTCTGAGTGTTTGTAAATTATTCTTTTAGTAAAAAACACTTGGGCGGGTGGGTGGGCAGTTCTAGAGCATGATGACGGTCAATAGTTTTAATTAGAGTTGCCCACCCACCCACCCGAGTGTTTGTTATCAAAAGATTAGTTTACAAACACTTGGGCGGGTAACTTTAGACCATGACGATCAATATTTTCAACTCAAATTGTACTTCTACCCTCTTGAGTGTTTGTAAATAAATGTTTTGATAACAAAAACTTGGGTGGGTGGGTGGGCAACTCAAGAGCATGATGACAGTCAAAAGTATTAACTGGAGTTATCTACCTTCTTGCCCGAGTGTTTCTTATCAAAAGATTAGTTTACAAACACTTGTGCGGGTAACTTCATAGCATGATGACGATTGATAGTTTATTCTGAAATTGTACTTCTATCCTCCTGATTTTTTGTAAACTAATCTTTTGATAACAAACACTATGGCGGGTGGGTGGGCAACTCTAGACCATAATGACGGTCAATAGTTTCAACAAGAGTTGCCCACCCACCCGCCCAAGTGTTTGTTATCAAAAGATAAGTTTTCAAACACTCGTGCGGGTAACTTCAGAGCATGATGATCAACAGTTTCAACTAAAATTGCACTTCCATTCGCTAAAGCGTTTGTAAGTTAACCTTTTAATAACAAATAAATGGACGGGTGGGTGGGCAACTCCAGACCATGATGACGGTCAATAGTTTCAACAAGAGTTGCCCACCCACCCGCCCGAGTGTTTGTTATCAAAAGATTAGTTTACAAACACTCGTGCGGGTAACTCCAGAGCATGATGATCAACAGTTTCAACTAAAATTGCACTTCCATTTGCTAAAGTGTTTGTAAGTTAACTTTTTAATAACAAATAAATGGGCGGGTGGGTGGGCAACTCCAGACCATGATGACGGTCAATAGTTTCAACAAGAGTTGCCCACCCACCCGCCCAAGTGCTTGTTATCAAAAGATTAGTTTAAAAACATTTTTACGGGTAACTGCATGATGACTTTCAATAATTTTAACTGAAATTATACATCTACCTTTCTGAGTGTTTGTAAATAAATCTTTTGATAACAAACACTTGGGCATTTGGATGGGCAACTTTAGACCATGATGACGGTCAATATTTTTAATTGGAGTTGCCAACCCACCTTCCGAGTGTTTGTTATCAAAAGATTAAAATACAAACACTTGCGCGGGTAACTCCAGAGCATGATGACGATCAATAATTTTAAATGAAATTGTACTTCCATCCGCCTGAAGGTTTGTAAATAATTTTTTTGGTAACAAACATTTTGGCGGGTGAATGGGCAACTCTAAATCATGATGACAGCCAATAGATTCAACTGGAGATAAATTTACACACATTCGGGCGGGTAACTCCAGACCATAATGGCGATCAATAGTTCCAACTGAAATTGTACTTTTACCCGCTTGAGTGTTTGTAATTAAATGGTTTGATAACAAACACTTGGGCGGGTGGGTGGGCAACCTCAGACTACGATGACGGTTAATAGTTTCAATTAGAGTTGCCCACCCAGCCGCCTGAGTGTTTGTTATCAAAAGATTATTTTACAAACATTTGGGCAGATAACTCCAGATCATAATGACAATTAATAGTTTTAACTGAATTTGTACAAACACTTGGGTGGGTGGACAACTCCAGACCATGATGACGGTTAATAGTATTAACTTGATTTGCCTACTCACCCGCCCGAGTGTTTGTTATTAAAAGAATGGTTTACAAACACTCAGGCGGGTAATTCCAGAGCATGATGATCAATAGTTTCAACTAAAATTGAACTTTCACCCGCCTGAGTGTTTTTAAATAATAATTTTGATTTTAGAATATGATGACTGTCAAAAGTATCTAAATTTAGTTTTTGAAATTAATAATTATTTTGAAAAATAAAAATTTAATTGCTTACAATAATGCTGAGATTGCACTTTTTTGAATTCTATAAAATTAAATTTTGAAAATTATAATTATTTTTTGTCATTTTTTAAAATTGAGATTTTTTTTTTAAATATTTTTAATTGCTCACAACAATGTAGAGGTCACACTTTTTATAATTAATTACCAAAATTTGCCTTATATATAGTCAAAACTATGCAAAATAATTGTTTAATATTAAAATTTAATTTTGAAAATTAAAAATAGTTTTTATTATTTTTAAGAAACGATTTTTGTTTTTGATTGTTCTTCAATTGCTTCCAACAATGCTGAAGTCACACTTTTTAGAAAGCATTAATAAAATTTGTCTTAAATATAATCAAAACTATACAAATTAATGGTTTAAGTTTTAATAATTTTGTTAAAATCCAATTTTTTTCAAAAATTATTTTTTTGATTTTTGAAATTTAATTTTGAGTAAAATAACATGTTTTGCAATGTTTGAACTTAGTATTTAAAAAATTTTAATTTTTTTTTCAAGAATTGCGCCCCTAGCATAAATGCAATGAATGAGGAATACTCTAAATGGGGCCTGGAAATAAACCTGAAAAAGAGTCAGTATATGTGCATAGGTGGTATAGCTGAAGAACTAAAGATTGAAAGTGAGAAGAAAATAAAAACATGCAAAAAGTATACCTTGGCACGTAGATCGATGATAACGGACGCGTAGAGGGCACAATCAGAGATCGCATAAACAAGGGAAAAAAATCATTAAATTCAACCTCTTAGCAGCCAAATCCAGCGCAGCACAAAGATTTTCATGTACAACAGCATACTAAAGAGCACCATCTGTTAGTCCTGTGAGGTGTGGTCTATCACCAATGGCATGGAGAACAAACTATTGGTGGTAGAAATGGATTTCCTTAGAAGAAAAAGAATGAAATCAGAAAAAATAATAATAGAGGACATTCAAACAAGGCAACTAATCTGGTATAGCCACGTAAAATGAATGCCAGAGGAATGGCTGCCTAGACAACTATGTGAATGGGTATTACCGGAAAAAAGAAGTAGAGGGAGACCAGCAGTGACCTGAAACGATAGCATCAGGACAGCGATATTGGAAAGGAATCTCCAGGAAGGAGACTGTCAGAATCGGTGGGTGTGGCGACATCAAATCAATCTTTATAAAACCGGAACTATATATATATTTATTGTATAATTTTGGTACTTTTTGAATAGATTACTTTTTTTGGCCAAATTTTTGTGTTTTTTTTAATTTTATCGCTAAATTTTGGTACTATTTGACCAAAAGTTTGTATTTTTTGGCCAATTTGATACTTTCTGATCGTTTTTTTGTACATTTTTATCATTTTTTTTACAATTTTTGATCAATTTGTTGTATTTTTTGCTTACTTTGAAGTTACTTTTGTTATTTTTTGTTATTTCTACATTTTATTATTAAATTTGAGTACTTATTAATTGAGTTTTAGTTTTTTTTTACTGGATTTTTGTACTTTTTGTATCAAATCTTACGTTTTCTAGCCGGATTTTTATTTTTGTTTAGATTTTATTGCTAGTTTTGATATTACTTGACCAAGTTTCTGTACTTCTTGATCAGTTTTACACTTTTTGACAATTTTTTTATTTTTTTGGCTGGGTTTTTGGCTTGATTTTTGTATCTGTTGCTTATTATAAAATCTGATTTGGCTATTTTTGAATTTTGCAGCTGATTTTTTGTTTATATTGATCATTTTTGGTACTAATTAGCCAAAAGTTGGTTCTTTTTGGACACATTTTTTACAAATTTTTATATTTTCAGGCCGGATTTTTGTATTTTTTAATATTTTTTTGTACTTTTTTAACAATTTTTATATTTTAAGACTAAATTTTTATATTTTTGTTTATTTTGAAACTTGATTTGGATATTTCGGAATGTTTGCAGTTACCAAGTTAAAACTGTAAGCGGGTATCTTTTTCTACTGCAACGCACTCACTCACCCAAGTATTAATCATCAAAAAATTTAATGTTTCTCTCACCTCTTATGTTCTTGTAGCTATTATTGTTATTAAATGTTACTTAGACATTAGAAAATTGTTTAACAATCATATTTTTCAATAAATATTCACATTTCATTGATGAATGTTGGTAATTCTTGATAAATTTTTACATTTTGTGGATTTTTGTACATTTTGTTTATTTTTTTTTGCCTAATTTTGCTAATTTTGATTTTGGGTTCTTTAATACATTTTTACTAAATTTTTGTATTTTTTGATCAAAGTTTTGCATTTTTTAATCAATTTTAACATTTTATTGCTGAATTTTGGTATCAAATTTTTATAATTTTTGAACAATTTTTACATTTTATAGCCTGATTTAGTTCATTTTGTAGCTTGGTTTAGCTACTTTTAAATTTTACAGCCAGATTGCTGTTCTTTTGTTTATTTTGAGCAAATATTTGTATTTTTTGGCAAGCTTCTACATTTTATGGCTGTATTTTTTGTTTATATTGAATCATTTTGTTATTAAAATTTGATAATAATTGACAGAATTTTTGATACTTTTTCAGCAAACTTTTTTGCTTTTGACTAATTTTTTTATTATATTTTACATTTTTTGACTAGATTTTTACGTTTTCTGGTCGTAGTTTTGTAGTTTTGAAATTTTATCATTATATTTTGATACTATTTGACCAAATTTTTATATTTTTTGGTCGATTTTATGTTTTTTGATTATTTTTTTACATTTTATGGCCGCTTTTTTGTATTTTTTGTTTATTTTAAAATTTGAATTGGCTGTTTTTGAATTTTTCAGCAAATTTTTTGTTCATTTAATGTTCATTATTACATTTTATTGTTAACTTTTTGATACTTGTTAAGCAAGTTTTTGTACTTTTTTTATATTTTTATATTTATTGGCCAGATTTTTGTATTTTATTGCTGAATTTTAGTTTTTTTTGTACTTTTTGATAAATTTTTGTATTTTTTTAACAATTTTTAGAAATTTTATTAAAAAATTCTAGTTTTTTCAAAAAATCAAAACATTTTTGATCATTAAAATTTAATGTTGAACAAAGTAGCATATTATACAATGTTCAAAGTTAGTTTTAACAAAATTTTGTGTTAATATATTGACAATTGTGCATGCAAGATTGGTTTTTGTTAAAATTCAAAATTTTTCAAAAAATTATAAAAAATATTTTTAGTTTTTGAAGTTTAGTTTTGAACTGAGTAGCATATTGGGCAATGTTCAAACTAAGTTCTGACAAAATTTGGAAGTATTTTATTAACAGTATAAATTCATGCAAGATTGCGGTTTTTTTTAATCCAAAATTTTTCAAAAAATAAAAAATATTTTTGATTTTTGAAATTTAATTTTGAACAAAATAGCATATTGCGCAGTTTTCATACTAAGTACTAACAAAATTTTGAGTTAAAATATTGACAATTGTGTCCGTAGCATAAGTCCATGCAAGATTGCGATTTTTGGTAAAATTCAAATTATTGATTTTTTACAAATTGGCTTTGAAAATTGAATGATTATATTTTTTGGAAGTTTAAACTATGAAAAATCATTTCAATGGCCTATTTTAAACCAAATTTAGTCAAAATTGGCTTGCTAGTTCTTATTTTGAAGCACTTTTTGGATTTTTAGAAAATTTTGATTCTTTACAAAATGACTTCGAAAGTTGAATTAATATATTTTTTGACATTTTAAACTAAAGAATCTTGTTGACAATGTACTTGAGCCTATTTTAAACTAAATTTGATCAAAATTGGTTTTTTTAGTTTTAGTTTCGGAGCATTTTTTTGATTTTTTAATAATTTAGACTATTTACAAAATTGCCTTGAAAATTAAACTAATTTTTATTTGACAATGTATTTGAGCTTCCTTTTCTTTCTATTTGATCAAAATCGGATAATCAATTATTATTTTAGAGCATTTTTTTAATTTTTAGAAAATTTTGATTTTTTATTTTGAAAATTCCAAAAATGTTTTAATAAATAAATTTTTTTTTTTTTTTTAATTTTTTTATTAAAGCATTAATCGATGCTCATTTTCAAAATTTTACAATAAAATTCATCGATTAATTTTTATCTTATACTACTTTAGTTAGCATTAGATTAAAACTAATTTTTTTTAATGTTACTTCATGAAACTTTATATTTATTCTGTGCACTTATTTACTCATGCACATGTTGATTATTTTGATATCACTCGCATCCGCTTCTGGTGGAGGCGTTAAAATTATTGCGCATGAGTTATTTTGATAAAACTGTAATTACGAGGTCGTGACTCATAACTTATTATTTTCCAGCAATAATAGCGAAAACAAATGTTTTCAGTATCAACGTTGTTGTTTCATATTTAATGCCATGTTTCTATCAAAAGGGCTAATTATATTGCCGCTAATTAATTGCTTAATGAGACGACGCGTCCTTGGCAATTAATTATTAATAATAATAATTTCTTCAATTAGTTCAGCTTCCTGCTTTTACATCAATTAATTATATGAAAAAAATAACAAACAATTATGTGATAATGCATCATTTAATGGATGTTATTCTGATGCAAAATTAAATCATTTTTACTTTTTTTAGTTTTAATGTTAGTGCTTTTGGTTTGAGGTACACTTTTGTCATTTCTGAAGGAACGAATACGAATTTTTGAAATTTGGATTTTGCAGACTGTTCGAAAATAATAGAAACAGCAATTTATTTTATGCATTGTTGCCATATTTACTAGTTCTTTAGTACTTTAGTTCTTTTAGCTTAAACTGTGTTATGTTAGTATTTTCTGATTAGTTATGCAACCAATGAAAATTTTTGAATGCGGTTTAAAAATTTGGATTTAAAAGACTTCATTTTATTTGAAAAAAATTAAAAGCAGTTATTCATTTTATGCATTGTTGCCATATCTATATCTTGAAATGACGTTGGTGCTTCTACTTTAAACTAAGTCATGTCAGTATTTTCAGATTAGCTTAGTAATAAATGAAAATTTTTGAATGAGGTTTATAAATTTGGATTTAGAAGGTTCTATTTTGTTTAAAAATATTAAAAACAGCAATTTATTTTATGCATTGTTGCCATAGTTACAACTTAAAATGACTTTAGTGCGTACAGCTAAACTGAGTCATGTTAATATTTTGAGATTAACTAAGTAACTAATGAAAATTTTGGATTGCGGTTTAAAAATTTGGATTTAAAAAATTTTATTCTGTTTGAATATTTTAGAAACAGCAATCTATTTTATGCATTGTTGCCATATTTACGGTTTAAAATGACTTTAGTGCTTTTAGCTTAAACTGTGATATGTTGGTATTTTGTGATTAGCTATGCAACCAATGAAATCTTTTGATTGCGGTTTAATAATTTGGATTTAAAAGACTTCATTTTATTTGAAAAAAATTAAAAGCAGTTATTCATTTTATGCGTTGTTGCCATATCTACATCTTGAAATAACGTTGGTGCTACTACCTTAAACTAAGTCATGTCAGTATTTTGAGATTAGCGTAGTAATAAATGAAAATTTTTGAATGAGGTTTAAAAATTTGGATTTAGAAGGTTCTATTTTGTTTAAAAATATTAAAAGCAGCAGTTTATTTTATGCATTGTTGCCATAATTACAACTTAAAATGACTTTGGTGCATACACCTAAACTGAGTCATGTTAGTATTTTGATACTAGCTAATTAACCAATCAAAATGTTTGAATGCGGTTTAAAAAATTAGATTTAGATAACTTTATTTTATTTAAAAATAATAAAAACATCAATTTCATTGCAATAATAACAAAAAATTTGCCCAATTATTTGCTAATTCGTATATTTTCAAACATTTATAATTAAAGATGAAGCAATAATTCATATATTCGTATTATAAAATTTAGATAATTCTTACACATGCTGCTTTTTTAATGCATGCGCTGTAGGTCAGTGACCGTGAGATAATTTTAAATATGCAAAAACACGCCGAAAATATGTGTGTTTTCAAATCTAATTTTTATATTTTTTTATTACAGAATCCAAAGACATTTTGCATGGAGTATCTGGAAAATTCAAATCGGGGGAGCTAACAGCAATCATGGGACCATCTGGTGCCGGAAAAAGCACACTACTTAATGGATTAGCTGCCTACATGTAAGTTAAAATTGAATTAAACATTATTTCCAACTAATATTTAAAAAAATCAATATGCAAGCTATTGCTTGTTAAACCCACTGAATTCAAATCAGTTCTTCGATTGTTGCATTCAATTCGTAATATATAATTACACAATCATTATCGCATTGACCGCGACAACCTTGATGCATTGAAATTGAGAACGAGCGATTTGGGAGGATTATTTGCTATTTTATATTAAGGCGTATTGATATCCGGGTGATGGTGTAATGCTGCAGTTATGTTATTAGAATTGTCGGTTTCCGATATTGACCTTGCTTGATTATTGTTTGTTTGATATTATTGCAGATTATATGGAATTAATTAATTTATGCATACCTTTGGCTGTGATTTTTTAATATAACGGTTATTTTAATGAATTTTTCTTGTGATTGTGTAGAATTTTATTGTTATTTTATAGGTTTTTGTTAATTATAGTGAAATAATTTATGGATTGTGGGTAGAGGTTTGTAATTATATACAAATCTTGATTTTTGCTTGAAACTACAAGCGAACTTTCAAAAAGTGTTTTTGGAGCTCAATTAAAATTTTAATAAAAATTAAATCGATACAAATGTACTAATTCTATAGGTAACAAATCCTACTGAATCCATATTTTTAATCCGCATACAGATATCTTGATTAGTTTTTGCTTGAAACCACTTCAGCTGAGTTGGCGACTAACTTGAAACTTCTAAAAGGTGTTTTTGGGGCTCAATTGAAATTTTAATAAAACTTATTGATACAAATATATTATTTTTACATGTAACAAAGCCTTCTGAATTCATATTTTTAATCCGCATACAGATATCTTGATTAGTTTTTGCTTGAAACTACTTAAGCTAAATTGAAACTTTTAAAAAGTGTTTTTGGGATTTAATTAAAGTTTTAATAAAATTAGAATTGATACAAATAAAAAAATACTAATTCTGTATGTAACAAAGCCTACTGAATCCAAATTTTTAATTCGCATACAGATATCTTGGTTGGTTTTTGCTTGAAACTACTTAAGCTGGTTTGGTGACTAACTTGAAACTTCTAAAAAGTGTTTTTAGGGCTCAATTAAAATTTTAATAAAAATTAATTTGACACAAATGTACTAATTCTGTATGTAACAAAGCCTACTGAATACATATTTTTAATCCGCATACAGATATCATGATTAGTTTTTGCTTGAAGCCGCTTAAACTGATTTGGTGATTAACTTGAAACTTCTAAAAAGTGTCTTTGGGGCTTAATTGCTTTTTTAATAAAAATTGAATTGAAACAAATATACTATTTCTATATGTAACAAAGCCTTCTGAATCCATATTTTTAATCCGCATACAAATATCTTGATTAGTTTTTGCATAAAACCACTAAAGCTGAGTTGGTGATAAAATTGAAACTTCTAAAAAGTGTGTTTGGGGTTTAATTGAAATTTTAATAAAATCAAAATAGATATCAATATACTATTTCTGTATGTAACAAAGTCTACTGAATTCATATTTTTAAACCCTATACAGATATTTTGATTAGTTTGTTTTTGAAACCACTTAAGCTGAGTTGGCAACTAAATTGAAACTACTAAAAAGTGTTTTTGGGGCTTAATTGAAATTTTAATAAAATTAAAATTGATACAAATATACTATTTTTAAATGTAACAAAGCCTTCTGAATCCATATTTTTAATCCGCATACAGATATCTTAAATAGTTTTTGCTTGAAATTACTTAAGCTGAGTTGATGCCCAAATTGAAACTTCTAAAAAGTGTTTTTGGGGTTCAATAAAAATTTTAATAAAATTTAAATTGATACAAATATATTATTTTTATATAAAACAAAGCCTTCTGAATCTATATTTTTAATCCGCATACTGATATCTTTATTAGTTTGTTTTTGAAACCACTTAAGCTGAGTTGGCGACTAAATTGAAACTTCTACAAAGTGTTTTTGGGGCTTAATTAAAATTTTAATAAAAATTAATTTGATACAAGCATACAAATTCTATATGTAACAAAGCTTTCTTAATCCATATTTCTAATCCGCATACAGATATCTTGATTAGTTTTTGATTGAAACCACTTAAGCTGGTTTGGTGACTAAATTGAAACTTCTAAAAGGTGTCTTTGGGGCTTAATTAAAATTTTAATAAAAATTAATTTGATACAAACATACAAATTCTATAAGTAACAAAGCCTTTTTAATCCATATTTTTAATTCCTATACAGATATCTTGATTAGTTTTTGCTTGAAATCACTTAAGCTGAGTTGACGACTAAATTGAAACTTCTGGAAAGTGTTTTTGGGGCTCAATTAAAATTTTATTAAAATTAAAATTGATACAAACATACTGTTTTTATGTGTAACAAAGCCTTCTGAATCCATATTTTTAATCCGCGTAGAGATATCTTGATTAGTTTTTGTTTGAAACCCCTTAAGCTGAGTTAGTGATTAACTTGAAACTTCTAAAAAGTGTTTTTGGGGCTCAATTAAAATTTTAATAAAAATTAATTTGATACAAACATACTAATTTTGTATGCCACAAAGCCTATTAAATCCATATTTTTAATCCCCATAGAGATATCTTGATTAGTTTTTGCTTGAAACCACTTAAACTGAGTTGGTGACTAACTGGAAACTTCTAAAACGTGTTTTTAGGGCCTAAATAAAATTTTAATAAAATTTAAATTGATACAAATATACTATTTTTATATGTAACAAAGCCTTCTGAATCCATAATTTTAATCCGCATAAAGATATCTTTATTAGTTTTTGTTTGAAACCACTTAAACTGAGTTGGTGACTAACTTGAAACTTCTAAAAAGTGTTTTTAGGGCCCAAATAAAATTTTAATAAAATTTAAATTGATACAAATATACTATTTTTACATGTAACAAAGCCTTCTGAATCCATATTTTTAATCCGCATAGAGATATCTTTATTAGTTTTTGTTTGAAACCACTTAAGCTGAGTTGGTGACTTACTTGATACTTCTAAAAAGTGTTTTTGAGGCTTAATTGAAATCTAAATAATATTAAAATTGATACAAATATACTATTTTAATATGTAACAAAGCCTTTTGAATCCATATTTTTAATTTGCATACAGATATCTTGATAAATTTTTGCTTCAAACCACTAAAGCTGAGTTGGGGACTAAAGTGAAACTTCTATAAAGTGTTTTTCGGGTTTAATTAAAATTTTAATAAAATTCAAATTGATACAAATATACTATTTCTGTATGTAACAAAGCCTACTGAATCCATATTTTTAAACCCCATACAGATATCTTGATTAGTTTGTTTTTAAAACCACTTAAGCTGAGTTGGCGACTAAATTGAAACATCCAAAAAGTGTTTTTGGGGTCCAATAAAAATTTTAATAAAACTAAAATTGATACAAATATACTATTTTTATATGTAACAAAGTCTACTGAATCCATATTTTTAATCCGCATACAGATATCTTGATAAATTTTTGCTTCAAACCACTTGAGCTGAGTTGGCAACTAAATTGAAACTTTTAAAAAGTGTTTTTGGGGCTTAATTGAAATTTTAATAAAATTAAAATTGATACAAATATACTACTTTAATATGTAGCAAAGTCTCCTGAATCCATATTTTTAATCCTATACAGATATCTTGATTAGTTTTTGCTTAAAACTACTTAAGCTGAGTTGGTGACTAAATTGAATCTTCTAAAAAATATCTTTTGGGTTTTAAAAATTCAAAAAACGTGTTTGGAATTTTTAGAAATTTATTAAATTTTGGAAATTAATTAAGGAACATATTTGAAACATCTGCAAAAAAAATTGAAAATTTTTACTATGACTACAGTTTGTGTAAAAAAAAGTAATTAATTTAAATAACTCAAAAAACAAATTTTGCATTTTTGGAAATTAATTAAGGAACTTATTGACATATGCAAAAAAAATGAATAAAAGTTGTGAAAATTGTTGGCTCTAGTTTTTGTAAAAAGAAAAAATTAAATAATTTAAAAAATTCAAAAAACATGTTTTGAATTTTTGAAAAATTAATAAATTTTGAAAATTTATTCAGGAACTTATTGACAAAATCTGCAAAAAAAATTGAATCAAAATTTTGAAAATTGTTGCTGTAATTGCAATTTTTGTAAAAACAAAATAATAAACGATTTTGAAAATTCAAAAAACGCGTATGGAATTTTTGAAAAATTACTTATTTTCAAAAATTGATTAAGGAACTTATTGACAACATCTGCAAAGAAATTTTAATAAAAAAATTGAAAATTGTTTGATACAATTGTAATTTTTGAAAAAAGTAAAAATTAAACAATTTAATAAATTCAAGTTTTTAATTTTTGAAAAAATAATAAATTTTTGAAATTGATTCAGGAACTTATTAACATCATTAGCTAAAAAATTTGAATCAAAGTTTTGAAAATTGTTGATAAAATTGCAATTTTTGAAAAAAATTAAATTAAATAATTAAAAAAATTAAAAATACAAGATTTTATTTTCTTAAAAATTACTAAATTTTGGAAATTGATTCAGGAACCTATTAACAACATTAGCTAAAAAAATTGAATCAATTTTTTCAAAATTGTTGCTAAAATTGCATTTTTTGTAAAAAGAAAAAAATAAACAATTTAAAAAATAAAAAAAACGTGTTCGGAATTTTTGGAAAATTATTAAATTTTGGAAATTGATCAAGGAACTTATTTACAATTTCTGCAAAAAAAATTGAAACAAAATTTTGAAAATTGTTGCCATGATTCTAGTTTTTGTAAAAAGAAAAGATTAAATAATTTAAAAACTTCAAAAATTGAGTTTTGAATTTTTGGAAAACTACTAAATTTTGAAAATTGATTTAAGAACTTATTAACAACATTGGCTAAAGAAATTGAATCAAAATTTTAAAAATGGTTGCTAAAATTGCAATTTTTGTAAAAAGAAAAAATTAAATTATTTAAAAAATTCAAAAAGCAAGTTTTGAATTTTCCGAAAATTATTAAATTTTGGAAATGGACTAAGGAACTTATTGACAACATTTTTTGAAAAAATTTAATAAAAATTTTCAAAATTGTTGCTACAATTGCAATTTTTGTAAATAGAAAAAATTGAACAATTTAAAAAATTCTAAAAACAAATTATAAATTTTTGAAAAATTACTAAATTTTGGAAATTGATTCAGGAACTTATTAACATCATTAGCTAAAAAAATTGAATCAAAATTATCAAAATTGTTGCTAATATTGCAATTTTTGCAAAAAAAAATTAAACAATATTGAAAATTCAAAAAACATGTTTGGAATTTTTGAAAAATAACTAAATTAAGGAAATTGATTAAGGAACTTATTGCTACATTGGCAAAAAAAATTGAATCAAAATTTTGAAAATTGTTGCTACAATTGCAATTTTTGTAAATAGAAAAAATTGAACAATTTAAAAAATAAAAAAAAAAAAGTTTTGATTTTTTGTAAAATTACTAAATTTTGGAAATTGATTCAGGAACTTATTAACATCATTAGCTAAAAAAATTGAAACAAAGTTTTCAAAATTGTTGCTAATATTGCAATTTTTGCAAAAAGAAAAAATTAACAACTTTGAAAATTCAAAAAAACATGTTTGCAATTTTTGAAAAATTACTAAATTTAGGAAATTTATTAAGAAACTTATTGACTACATCGGCAAAAAAAGTTGAATCAAAATTTTGAAAATTGTTGCTATAATTGCAATTTTTAGAAAAAAAAATTGAAAATTAAATAAAAATGATTTTTTGAAAATTTATTATATTTTGGAAATTTATTAAGAAATTTATTGAATAAATAAATTAAAAATCATTTTTCAAGTTTATTTACACAAAAAATTCTTGTTGCATTTTCAATTAACACTTTAATAAGATTTCTTAAATGATAATAACATTTAATTTCAAAACTAAACATTTGTTTTGAATTAAGTAAATTCATTCATTTCATCCTGCGTAGCAATTAACACAGAAAGGTTGCGTTTTGCGCGCACATACAACTTTCTCGCATGAAATGCACGCGATGCAAGTCAGATCATTATCATTAAAAGTCATTTTGTGCTAATTATGATTGGCATCGTCACACACAAACAAAAAAGTGAAAAAATGGTGAGTAGACAATAATAAATGATTACATATTGTGCAATTATGAGAAAACAAAATTATATTTATAAATAAATACGTCAGAATTTACATACAATGGATTGAAATTAACATTATTAATATTATATTTGTTGAGTTTTATTTAATAAATTAAATATAGCGTGATATGATAATTTTATATTTGGCCTTGTTGTGAATGAATTTAGTTTATTGGGTGCAGCATAAGAAATTTATTAAGATGTAATCTTCTATTTGTAAAATAAATAATATTCAATCGGATTTTATTATTTTTAGCAGCATTATTAATAAATATTTATACAAATACAATTTATTACAAAATATCTGAAGGTTAAACCCAATTGATGGTAATGATGCGGAAGTCGTGGTTTACAATCCAGATTAGAATGCGGAATGATTAGTGTAACCAGAGAACCAAATTTATTGTAAACTGATCTTGCTGCTAATAATTTTTTTGTGTGGGTTTTTATTACAGATCTTTATTAAGAAACAGCAACTTTGGCGACATTATTTCTACATATAATTTGATATTCGATTAGTTAGAATTGATAGATTTAACTCTGACCTCAAAATTATAAATGCGTATAAATAATAATTTCTTTTGCTTTGATATTAATTAATGTTTTTCCATTCTATTTTTATGTCAAGCTTAACCGATTCCTCTAAAATTATTCTTTCCATCCATGCGATGAATTCGTTCAAGTGTTAAGCCAATTTTACGCTTCGAACATGTCTTTTTTAATAAAATGTAATTATTTTGTTACAGAACTAAAGGATTCCGCGGAATAGTGCAATATAACGATGAGACTCGCGACGGAAGTCCTAGATTCAAGAAACTGGTGGCCTACATCCCGCAGGACGAGGAGCTCCGATTGCATCTTACAGTTATGGAGAATATGCTTATTGCTGCCGACTTGAAATTGGGATACAGTGTCAGCTCTGAATATAAAATGCAACAGGTACGAACAAATTTTATATAATTTAAAAAAAAATAGGCGTATCAATATAATTCAAGTTTTGTTTAAATTTGGTACAAATGTGGTACTATTATGTACTAAAGTTTTATCAACATTCAATGCATAGTTTGGGTTTTATGAATAAAAAACTCAGCAAACCATCCAAGACAAATTTGATTTTTTGCAGAAAATTAATTAATTCTTAAAAATCAGGCGTACTAATATGGCTCAAATTTTGTTTAAATTTGGTACATATATGGTACTATTATGTACTAATATTTTATCAACGTTCAATGCATAGTTTGGATTTTATGGATAAAAAAAACTCATCATGTCATCTTAGACAAATTTAATTTTTTGCTGGAAATAAATTAATTTTTAAAAATCAGGCGTACCAATATAATTCAAATTTTGTTTAAGTTTGGTACAAATGTGGTACTATAATGTACTAAAGTTTTATCAACATCAAATGTATAGTTTGGATTTTATGGATAGATAATTTATCAAATTATCTAAAACAAATTTGATTTTTGCTGGAAAAGAATTAGTTTAAAAAAATCAGGCGTACCAATATGATTCAAACTTAGTTTAAATTTGGTACAAATGTGGTACTATTGTATACTAATGTTTCATTAATATCCAATGCATAGTTTGGATTTTATGGATAAAAAAGTCATCAAATCATCTAAGACAAATTTGATTTTTTGCTACAACTAAATTAATTTAAAAAAACCAAGCTTACCAATATGATTTAAATTTTGTTTAAACGTTGTACAAATATGGTACTATTATATACTAAAAATGTATCTACAACCAATGCATAGTTTCGGATTTATGGATAAAAAGCCTATCAAATCTTTTAAGACAAATTTGACTTTTTTCTGGAAATGAATTAATTCTTAAAAATCAGGCGTACCAATATAATTTCTATTTTTTTAAAACTTGGTACAAATGTGGTACTATTATGTACTAAAGTTTCATCAATTGCCAATGCATAGTTTGTATTTTATGAATAAAAACTCATCAAATCATTTAAAACAAATTTGATTTTTTGATGGAAATGATTTAATTTTTCAAAATCAGGCGTACCAATATAATTTAAATTTTGTTTAAATTTGTTACAAATATAGTACTATTATATACTAAAAATTTATCAACATCCAATGCATAGTTTGGGTTTTATGGATAAAAAACTCATTAAATCATCTAAGACAAATTTTATATTTTCCTGGAATTGAATTAATTTTTAAAAATCTGGCGTACCAATATGATTTAAACTTTGTTTAAAATTAGTACAAATATGGTACTATTATGTACTAAAGTTTTATCAATATTCAATGCATAGTTTGGATTTTATGGATAAATTTTAGGAAATCATCTAAGACAAATTTGATTTTTTGATGGAAATGATTTAATTTTTCAAAATCAGGCGTACCAATATAATTTAAATTTTGTTTAAATTTGTTACAAATATGGTACTAATATATACTAAAAATTTATCAACATCCAATGCATAGTTTGGGTTTTATGGATAAAAAACTCATTAAATCATCTAAGACAAATTTTATTTTTTCCTGGAATTGAATTAATTTTTAAAAATCTGGCGTACCAATATGATTTAAACTTTGTTTAAAATTAGTACAAATATGGTACTATTATGTACTAAAGTTTTATCAATATTCAATGCATAGTTTGTATTTTATGGATAAATTTTAGCAAATCATCTAAGACAAATTTGATTTTTTTCTGAAAATTATTTAATTTTAAAAAATCGGGCGTACCAATATGATTTAAATTTTGTTTGAGCTTGGTATAAATGTGGTACTATTATTTACTAAAGTTTTTTCAACATCCAATGCTTAGTTTGGATTTTATGGATAAAAAACTCATCAAATCATCCAAGAAAAATTTGATTTTTTGCTGGAAATTAATTAATTTTTAAAAATCAGGAGTACCAATATAATTTAAATTTTGTTTAAACTTGGTAAAAATGTAGTACTATTATGTACTAAAGTTTTATCAACATTCAATGCATAATTTGGATTTTATGGATAAAAACTCATCAAATCATATAAGACAAATTTGGTTTATTGCTGTAAATGAATTAATTTTTAAAAATCAAGAGTACCAATATGATTCAAATTTTGTTTAAACTTGGTATAAATATGGTACTATTACATACTAAAGCTTTATCAACATCCAATGTATAGTTTGGATTTTATGAATAAAAAACTCATCAAATCTTCTAAGACATTTTTAATTGTTTGCTGGAAATGAATTAAATTTAAAAAATCAGGCGTACCAATATGATTTAATCTTTGTTTAAATTTGGTACAAATGTGGTACTATTATGTAATAAAGTTTTATCAACATCCAATGCATAGTTTGGATTTTACGGATAAAAAAATCATCAAATCATCTGAAACAAATTTAATTTTTTGATGGATATGAATAAATTTTTCAATATCAGGCGTACCAATAGGATTGAAATTTTGTATAAACTTGCTACAAATGTGGTAGTAATATTTACTAAAGTTTTATCAACATCTAATGCATAGTTTGGATTTTATGGATAAAAAGTTTATCAAATCATCTAAGACAAATTTTATTTTTTGCTGGAAATAAATTAATTTTTAAAAATCTGGCGCACCAATGTGATTTAAATTTTGTTTAAGTTTGGTACAAATGTAGTACTATTATGTACTAAAATGTTATCAACATCCAATGCATAGTTTAGATTTTATGGATAAAAAAATTATCAAATCATCTAAGACAAATTTATTTTTTTGCTGGAAATGATTTAATTTTTAAAAATCAGGCGTACCAATATGATTTAAATTTTATTTAAACTTTGTACAAATTTTGTACTATTTTGTACTAAAGTTTTATCAACATCCTATGTATAGCTTGGATTTTATGGATAAAAAACTTATCAAATTATCTAAAACAAATTTGATTTTTGGTGGAAAAGAATTAGTTTAAAAAAATCAGGCGTACCAATATGATTCAAACTTAGTTTAAATTTGGTACAAATGTGGTACTAATATGTACTAAAGTTTCATTAACATCCAATGCATAGTTTGGAGTTTATGGATAAAAAACTCATCAAATCATCGAAGACAAATTTGATTTTTTGCTGGAAATGATAAATTTTCAAAAATCAGGCCTACCAATATGATTGAAATTTTGGTTAAATTTTTTACACTTATGGTACTATTATGTACTAAAGTTTTATCAGCATCTAACGCAAAGTTTGGATTTTATGGATAAAAAACTCATCAAATCATCTAAGACAAATTTGATTTTTTGCTGGATATGAATTAATTTTTAAAAATTAGGCGTAGCAATATGTTTTAAATTTTGTTTAAATTTTGTACAAATGTGGTACTATTATGTGCTAAAGTTTGATCAACATCCAATGCATAGTTTGGATTTTATGGACAAAAAACTCATTAAATGATCCCGGGCAAATTTATTTTTTGCTGAAATTAAATGAGTTTTTAAAAATTAGGCTTACCAATATGATTTGAAGATTGTTAAAACTTGGTACAAATATGGTACTATAATGTACTAAAGTTTTATCAACATCTAATGCATAGTTTGGATTTTATGGATAAAAAACTCATCAAATCATATAAGACAAATTTGATTATTGCTAGAAATGAATTAATTTTTAAAAATCAGGCGTACTAATATGATTTAAATTTTCTTCAAACTTAATACAAATGTGGTACTATTATGTACTAAAATTTTATCAACATCTATTGCATAGTTTGGACAGAAAACTCATCAAACCATATAAGACAAATTTAATTTTTTGCTCTAAATGAATTATATTATAAAAATCAGGCGTACCAATATGATTCAAATTTTTTTTAAATTTGTTACAAGTGTGGTACTATTATGCACTAAAATTTTATCTAAATCTAATGTATAGTTTGGATTTTATGGATAAAAAACTTATCAAATCATCTAAGACAAATTTGGTTTTTTACTGGATATGAATTAATTTTTAAAAATTAGGCGGACCAATATGATTTAAATTTTGTTTAAATTTGCTACAAATGTGGTACTATTATGTACTAAAATTTTATCTACATCCAATGTATAGTTTGGATTTTATGGATAAAAAACTCATCAAATTATCTAAAACAAATTTGATTTTTGCTGGAAAGAATTAGTTTAAAAAAATCAGGCGTACCAATATGATTTAAACTTAGTTTAAATTTGGTACAAATGTGGTACTAATATGTACTAAAGTTTCATTAACATCCAATGCATAGTTTGGAGTTTATGGATAAAAAACTCATCAAATCATCTATGACAATTTTGATTGTTTGCTGGAAATGAATTAAATTTAAAAAATCAGGCGTACCAATATGATTTAAGCTTTGTGTAAATTTGGTACAAATATGGTACTATTATGTACTAAAGTTTTATCAACATCCAATGCATAGTTTGGATTTTACGGATAAAAAAGTCATCAAATCATCTAAATCAAATTTAATTTTTTGATGGAAATGAATTAATTTTTCAAAATCAGGCGTACCAATATGATTGAAATTTTGTTTAAATTTGGTACAAATATGGTACTATTATGTACTAAAGTTTTATCAAGGTTCAATGCATAGTTTGGATTTTATGGATAAAAAACGCATTAAATCATTTTAAACAAATTTGATTTTTAGCTGCAAATAAATTAATTTTAAAAAATCAGGCGTACTAATATGATTTACATTTTGTTTAAATTTTGTACAAATGTGGTACTATGATGCACTTAAGTTTCATCAACATCCAATGCATAGTTTGGATTTTACGGATAAAATACTCATCAAATCGTCTAAGACAAATTTGATTTCTTGCTGAAAATAAATAAATTTTTAAAAGTCAGGCGTACCAATATAATTTACATTTTGTTTAAATTTTGTACAAATGTGGTACTATTATGCACTTAAGTTTCATCAACATCCAATGCATAGTTTGGATTTTACGGATAAAATACTCATCAAATCATCTAAAACAATGTACAAATGTAGTACTATTATGTACTAAAGTTTTATCATCATCAAATTCATAGTTTCGATTTTATGGATAAAAAACTCATCAAATCATTTAAGACACATTTGATTTCTGCAAAGAAAGAAATTTTATTAATATTATTTTAAACATCAAACTAATTTTGGTCAAATTTAAATTGAATTACAGTAAAGCAATTAGAAAAAATTTAATTAATTTTTACCTATTTTGGCTAAGCCCCTCGACTGGGAAAACCACCAAGGACTAATAAACTGTTTCATTTTAGTGGCGTAAAGTGCAAATTTCCAACGATTACGGTCGAATTTTATTACTATTACCAAAAAAAAAACGTTGCATCCAATCTGTAAAAACGTTAATAAAATTATATGATTTAATTTATGTTTATTGAATTTACTTAAATGGTTGGGATTTACCCATTTAATACATAACGTTGTTAGTTTGTAAAGCTTGTTTATTAGGTTTATAGGGCATTAAAATACAATGCGAGTTACAGGTCAAAAAGGTTTAATAATAATACAGAAAATTAAAGCGGAAATGTCCTCTAAACATGTTAGAAATTATAAATAATAAATAAAGCATTTATCAAAATATTATTTTTCTTTCAGGTTGAAGAGTTATTAGATGTACTCGGTTTGGAAAGGACCAAAAATACTCTGACTAAACGACTCTCCGGAGGACAAAGAAAAAGATTGGCCATAGCATTAGAGTTACTCAGCAATCCACCAATTTTGTTCCTTGATGAACCCACAACGTAAGTTTATTTTATTTATTTGTTTGAAAAAAAAAAAGTCGAACTATTTTTGTTGATAAGGAAATTGTAACCGCATCCGTTTTTAAACACAAAGAAATGCATGATTCATATTGTTTATCAAATAAAAGCAAGTTTTCGCAACGCGCTACAATTTCTCATAGAAACGATCTTTGTTTGACCCACATGCCAACGATTAGTAATACCATTGTGCACTCGGATAAACCGAGAAGATGCAACTTTGCTCCATTGATATTGACCTCCATTTGCTGTCCCGATAATCCCTTTCCAGTTTATTAAACTCGCACTATTAAATAACATGAGACATTTACAAACAAAGGTCAATGCAATATAAACATAAAAATATTGTATTTATTGTTTGATGTAAACAAATTTAAACATGTGGGTGACAAAATTATTTTTTTATAAATAAAGTTCAAGTTTAGTGCAATTAGTGCATGCATCAATAATAATAACAAGCGTGTGTTTATTTATTATCAATCGCATCCTAGAAGAGTAATGACGGAATCGTATCAATGGCATTGATACTAAAACATGTTATGTGACTTTCTCCACGCATAATTTTAATCTTTGTTTACTGCATAAAATGACGCTGATTTTCATAATTCAATTTTTGAATTCTGAAGTTTATTGCTATAATTTAAAACATCGGTTGCGTCATTGTTGGGGACAAAGGCTGAAAAGCAATGTTTGTTTGTTTACAACGGAGTTTGTTTCTTAAAATTTTTCAAAAGAACAAGTAACAAGGAGCGATGGTCATTTTCAAACCAATTTATGATTAAATTATTCAAACTTTTTCTGAGCTCATTTCGAAATAACTAAAATATAATACTGAAATTTGTAAATTATTTTGAAAATTACAAAAATTTAAAAAAATGGCCGGATTTTAATCAATTTTGGAACAAATTTAATATTTTCTATTTTTGCACTTTATGCTCTTATTTTGTATTTTATGATTAGATTTTAGTGTTTTTTGCTGTTTCATAGTCGGATTTTTGTAGTTTTGAAAATGTTTTGGCCGGATTTTTGTAATTTTTGCACAAATTTAATATTTTATGTTTTATGACCAGATTTTAGTGGTTTTTGCATTTTATATTTTAGAGTATTATATTTTTGACATTTTGTGGCCAAATTTTTGCAGTTTTTAAACTTCTTGGCCGGATTTTTGCACAATTTTAATATTTTGAGGTTAGATTTTTGTATTTTATGAAAAAAAATTAATGGTTTTGGCATTTCATAACCAGATTTTGGTGTTTTTGGCTTTTTGTAGCCGGATTTTTGCAATTTTTTTATTAGATTTTGGTAATTTCTGGTAAAAATTTATTTTTTTATGGTTAGAATTTTGCATTTTTTGTATACTTTTTATATTTTAAGGCCATATTTTTAGTTTTTGACTTAAATTTGACAAAAAAAAGTTTGTGAAACGTATTCTTTTATTTAAGCTGATTAGGATTATTGGAAACGTTTTAAATTTTGAAAATTTATTAGGCAACTCATTATAAATGTGTGTTGTAAATTTCAAAACACACTTTTAAAAACTTTTCAATTTTAGCGAAACAAAATTTTGAAAATTTTGAGAAATTGTTTAAAACTTATTTTTTTTATTAAAATATATTACTTTTGAAAAGTTATTTTAGTGTTTTGTAAAATATAAAACGTAAGCAAATATTTTATATTTACCATATTTAACTTAACCTCAATTTAATCAACTAATTATTTGAGTCTAGAGCCACAAGGAGCCACTCAAAAATGTATTAATACAAAACGGTACATTGGATATTGATGCAAAGTAGTACTAACATTCTTTACTACCTTGAGTACCAACTGTGTAAAATTGGTTTAAATCCATACGCCCAATTTGACATAACCTCAACTTAATTGACTTTGCTTAACTTTCTCAAGAGTTACACTAGACAACTTAACAAATCATTACTTAAAAATGATGCATTGGATTTTGATGCAAATTGATACCAATATACTTTATAACTTTGAATATCAAGTGTGTAAAATTGGTTTAGATCTATACGCCTAATTTGACATAACCTCAACTTAATTGTCTTGACGTAACTTCATTAAGAGTCACACTTGACAACTCAATAGATTATTACTCAAAAATTATGCATTGAATATTGATGCAAATTAGTACCAATATTCTTTACTACCTTGAGTACCAACTGTGTAAAATTGGTTTAAATTCATACGCCCAATTTGACATAACCTCAACTTAATTGACTTGACGTAACTTCATGAAGGGTTACACTAGACAACTCAAAACATTTTAACTTAAAAATGATGCATTGGATTTTGATGCAAACTGGTACTAATATATTTTACTACTTTGAGTACTAACTGTGTAAAATTGGTTTAAATTCATACGCTCAATTTGACATCATTTCAACTTAAATGATTTGACGTAACTTCATTAAGATTCGTATTTGAAAACTCAAAATACTATAACTCAATGATGCATTGGATATTGATGCAAATTGGTACCAATAAACTTTATAACCTTGAGTACAAACTGTGTAAAATTGGTTTAAATTTATACGCCCAGTTTGATATAATCTCAACTTAATTGACTTGGCTTAACCCCATCAAGAGTCACATTAGACAACTTAACAAATCATTACTGAAAAATAATGCATTGGATGTTGATGCAAATTGGTACCATTACACTTTACTACATTGAGTACCAATTGTGTAAAATTGTTTATAAATCTATACGCTCAATTTGACACAACTACAACTTAATTGACTTGGCTTAACTCTATCAAGAGTCACACTAGACAACTTAGCAAATCATTACTGAAATATTATGCACTGGATATTGATGCAAATTGGTACCAATATACCTTACTACCTTGAGAACCAACTGTGTAAAATTAGTTTAAATCTATACGCCCAATTTGACATAACCTCAGCTTAATTGACTTGACGTTTTTTCATTAAGTCACACTAGACAATTCAAAATATTGTTACTCAAAAATGATTAATTAGATATTGATGCAAATTGGTGCCAATATACTTTACTACCTTAAATACTAACTGTGTAAAATTGGTTTAAATCCATTTGCCCAATTTGATCTAACCTCAACTTAATTGACTTGCCGTTCTTTTATTAAGTCACACTAGACAACTCACAAAATTATTACTCAAAACAGATGCATTGAATGTTGATGCAAATTGGTACCAATATACCTTAATACTTTGAGTGCCAACTGTGTAAAATTGGTTTAAATCTATACGCCCAATTTGACATAATCTCAACTTAATTGACTTGACGTAACTTTAGTAAGAGTCATACTTGAAAACTCAAAAAACCATTACTCAAAAACGATGCATTGGATAATGATACAAATTGATACCAACATACTTTACTACATTCAGTACCAACTGTGTAAAATTTGTTAAAATCCGTACGCCCAATTTGACATAACCTTAACTTAATTGACTTGACGTAATTTCTTTAAGTCACACTAGACAACTCAAAAAAACTATTACTCAAAAATGATGCATTGGATACTGATGTAAATTTTTACCAATATACTTTAATACTTTGAGTATCAACTGTATAAAATTGGTTTCTATCCATACGCCCAATTTGATGTAACTTCAACTTAATTTACTTGGCTTAACCCATCAAGAGTCACACTACACAACTTAACAAGTTATTACTTGAGAACGATGCATTGTATATTGATGCAAATTGGTATCAATATACTTTACTACCTTGAGTACCAATTTTGTAAAATTTGATTAAATCCATCCTCCCAGTTTGACATAACATTAACTTAATTGACTTAGTTTAACCCCATCAAGAGTCATACTAAACAACTTAACAAATTATTACTCGAAAATGATGCATTGGATTTTAATGCAAACTTGTACTAACATATTTTACTACTTTAAGTACCAACTGTGTAAAATTGGTTTAAATCCATGCGCCCAATTAGACATCATTTCAACTTAATTGACTTGACTTAACTTCATTAAGAGTCGCACTAGACGACTCAAAAAATTATTACTGAAAAATGATGCATTAGATACAGTTGCAAATTGGTACCAATATACTTTACTACTTTTAGTACCGGTTGTGTAAAATTGGTTTAAATCCATGCGCTCAATTTGACATAACTTTAATTTAATTGACTTGACGTAACTTCATTAAGAGTTACACCAGACAACTAAAAAAATCATTACTCAAAAATGATGCATTGGATTTTGATGCAAATTGGTACCAATATACTTTACTACCTTAAGTACTAACTGTGTAAAATTGGTTTAAATCCATACGCTCAATTTGACCTAACCTTAACTTAATTGACTTGACGTAATTTCATCAAGTTACACTAGACAACTCAAAAAATTATTACTCAAAATTTATGCATTGGATATTGATGCAAATTTGTACTAATATACTTTACTACCTTGAGTACCAACTGTGTAAAACTGGTTTAAATTCATACGCCCAGTTTGACATAACCTCAATTTAATTGACTTGACGTACTTTTATGAATGGTCACACTAGACAACTCAAAACATTATTAATCAAAAATCATGCATTAGATTTTGATGCAAAGTGATACCAACATACTTTACTACCTTATGTACCAACTGTGTAAAATTTGTTTTTATTTATACGCCCAATTTGACTTAATCTCAACTTAATTAACTTGACGTAACTCCATTAAAAGTCACACATCTTAATAAATCATTACTCAAAAATTATGCATTGGATTTTGATTTAAACTGGTACCAACATACCTCTACACCATGAGTATCATACGTGTAAGTTTTATTAAAATCCATACGCGAGTTTACATAACCCTAACTGTATTGACTTTGCTTATTCAAAGGAAGAATCAACTACACTTGGGTGGGTGGTTGGGCTACTCTAATCCAAACTACTGAGTTGTTCTCATATTATAGAGTAACATACCCACCCACCCACCCAAATGTTTGTTATCAAAGGATTGAACTTTTGACTTTTCTATGAGCGTAAGAAGTCATTTTGTCACAAGAGAAGGTCGTGATTCAATTTTTTGATAACTAACATTTGGGTGGGTGGGTGGGCCACTTCAATCCAAACTACTGACTTGTTATCATAGTATGGAGTAACCCACTCCCCACCCAAGTAGTAGTTATCAAGTGAATTATTATTTGACCTTACAGTAAACATCAGAAGTGATTTTGTCACAAGAGAAAGTTGTAATCCAACCTCTTGGTAACTTATTTAAACTTAAATTATATTTTTGATCTAATTTTGAATTATTTAAATTATTAATTAAACTTTTTTTGCAGTGGTTTGGACAGTTTATCTTGCAGCCAGTGCATCCAACTATTGAAGAAATTAGCCCACGAAGGTAGAACTGTGATATGCACCATCCATCAACCATCAGCACTATTGTTCGAAATGTTTGATCATCTATACGTACTGGCACAAGGCATGTGCATATACAATGGATCCATCAAAGGACTACTACCACATCTATCAGTAGCTGGACTACAGTGCCCTCCATTCCACAACCCTGCAGACTTCTGTAAGTTAAAATCAATTACAACAATAAACATTAAGTAATCTCATAATAACATTAAATAAATAAATAAAACATATTTGTTAATTGATTATTTTTATATTTTCAGTAATGGAAGTGGCGATTGGTGAATACGGCACAGATGTCAAAGCACTGGCGTCGCTAGCTGGTCAAGCGACGCAGATTATGTTCAACACATTAGATTTTGGGGCAATAAAAGGTGCATTTTAGTTTCTATAACCTAATATAACCATAATTTTTTGCAACAAAAAATTTGGTTTTACTAGCCTAACTGTTTTTATTTTAGAATTATAATTAAAATAATGACGCAGCTCAATTATAATGAAATTAAAGAAAATATATTATTATTATTAATCTATGAAAAACAAGCGCCTTTGTTTATTAATTATAAATATTAATGTTGTTGAATTAATCACTGCAATGCACGTAGTTTGCAATTTTCTTTTTAATATTAGTGTTTAGATTTTTAATTAAACGTTTCGTCATTGTTATGATCATCATTAACGTTTGAAAGGGGTAATTTGTGTTGTGTAAATTTCCTTTCTGGAAAATTATAGACAAATTTGATTACAACAGATTTAATGGAATATAATTGATAATACTTTATACTATTTTACTCTTTTCACACACAAATTATTTCTGGATCAAGGCATATAGTGTTTCAGGCCATGCAACCCTCACAAGAGTGTCTAGCATCTCACCAATTGAAATTTAATTATACCGCAAAACAAATTATTGTTATTTTATTGAAATTTTGTTACAGAAAAAGAAATAACCAAGAAAATAATGTCGCACAGTATAGAAGAAATAGTGCAGTACACGATGCCGACTCCCGCCAATAGCTTGATGCAATTCCTGCTGCTCTACAAGAGAAATCTGATGATAGCGCGAAGGCAATACGTGAGTGCCAATTTCCCTTGTAACCCAAATACCTTTTCATCCTGCGACCTTGTCAATAATTATTACATTACATAATTTTCACACTTGTCCGACCGGAGGACCGGCTTAATCTGTAATAAATTATTAATGTTTCATGTAAGGTCAGCAGGTGGACTGTGTTTGGATTGGGACATATTGTTTTTTAATTTTTGTTTTTTTTTTCTTCAATTGCAGAAGCTGTTTATGAATAGGCTGGTAGCGCACATAGCTATTGGTTTTCTCTTCGGATACTTATATAGAAACGTTGGCAATTCTGCCAATACGATATTAGCTAATTACGTTTATTTATATGGCTCTCTGTTACTTTTAGTATATACTGGACAGATGTCCGTCACGTTATCATGTAAGTTATAATTTTGGTCATTTTTATCAATTTCTAATAAAAGGTTAGGAAAATAAAGTAATTAAAAATACATAAACTATTTAATACAGAAATAATTATAATAATTCATATTGCTATAACTTATTTTACATCCAACACTTTTTACTTTAATTACAATATAAATTCTAAGAAACATTTTTTTCCATAAATATTAATTATAATTTTTTGCCAATTAATAAACAAAGTAGTAGACAATAACAAGCAATTATACATTTCATAATTAGACCGGCAAGAAATCCAATTTTCATTGCAAAACTGATCAATCATACTTTTTTTTATAAAAAAAATGGATCAATAATTATCGCAAATAATTGATTCTATTAGTTCTAATTTTCTCTGACGTTGTAATTTTGTTGTGCACGAATTGAATTGATGATAATTGTTTTTTTTTTATTGTTTCAGTTCCGTTAGAGCTAAAGGTTTTATGCAGGGAGCACTTTAATCGGTGGTTTAGATTGACGCCGTATTTATTGTCTGTGTTATTAATAGAAATTCCTTTTCAAGTAAGTATAATTTACTAAAGCTGTATTAATATAGATCCTAGTTTACAACAATCAGCAAGTTTTATGTTAATTCAGTATATAGTTACGGAGATATTATAATTTAAGATAATCTATAATTTCATGAGAAATGACTGGATGGCGTAATAAAATTATATGAAACAAAATCTATCGAATCGAATTAGTTTAAATTTGCAGAAATTAGAGTACTAACTAGTAGCTTTATTGTAAACAAATGTTATATTAGTCCAATATGTAGTTACGGAGATATTGGAAATCAAGTTAAGCCACAGTGGATTAAGAATTACTGGATGACGAAATAAAATTATATGAAACAAAATCTAGCTAATCGATTAAGTTCAAATTTGTACTAATTAAAGTACTAACTAGTAGCTTTATTGTAAACAAATTTCATAATAATCCAATGTGTAGTTACGGAGATATTGTTATTTAAGTTAAGCCACAGTGTTTAATAAGAATTACTGGATGACGAAATAAAATTATATGATACAAAATCTGTCGAATCGAATTAGTTCAAATTTGTACCGATTAGAGTACTAACTAGTAGCTTTATTGCAAACAAATTTTATATTAATCCAATATGTAGTTACAGAGATATTGTAAATTAAGTTACGCTAATAAGTTTTATGAGAATTCTTGGATGAGGAAATAAAATTTATTCTAACAAAATCTATCCAATCAAATTAGTTTAAATTTGCACCAATTAGAGTACTAACTATTAGTTTTATTGTAAACACATTTTATATTAATCCAGTTCGTAGTTACGAAGATATTGTAATTCAAGTTAAGCTAATCAGTTTTATGAGATTTACTAGATGACGTAATAAAATTTATTTTAACAAAATCTATCGAATTAAATTAGTTCAAATTTGGACCAATTATAGTACTAACTAGAAGCTTTATTGTGTTCAAATTTTATATTAATCCAATATGTAGTTACGGAAATATTGTAATTTAAGTTTACCCACAATGTTTTATAAGAATTACTGGATGACGAAATAAAATTATATGAAACAAAATTTATCGAATCGATTTAGTTCAAATTTGCACCAATTAGAGTACTAATTAGTAGCTTTATTGTAAACAAATTTCATATTAATAAAATTTGTAGTTACGGAGATATCGTAATTCAAATTAAGCCACAGTGGTTAATAAGAATTACTGGATGACGCAATAAAATTATATGAAACAAAATCTATCGAATCGATTTAGTTCAAATTTGCACCAATTAAAGTACTAACTAGTAGCTTTATTGTAATCAAATTTCATATTAATCCAATATATAGTTACGGAGATATTATAGTTTAAGTTAAGCCACATTGTTTAGTAGGAATTACTGCATGACGAAATACAATTATATGATACAAAATCTATCGAATCGAATTTGTTCAAATTTGCACTTATTAGAGTACTAACTAGTAGCATTATTGTGTACAAATTTCATATTAATCCAGTATGTAATTACGGAGATATTGTAATTTAAGTTAAACTATTCAGTTTTATGAGAATTGCTAGATGACGTAATAGAATTAGTTGAAACAAAATCTATTAAATCGAATTAGTTCAACTTTGCAATAATTAGAGTACTATCTAGTAGCTTTATTGTGTACAAATTTCATATTAATCCAATATGTAGTTACGGAGATATTGTAATTTAAGTTAAACTAATCAGTTTTATGAGAATTGATAGATGACGTAATAGAATTATATGAAACAAAATCTATTGAATCGAATTAGTTGAAATTTGCACCAATTAGAGTACTAACTAGTACCTTTATTGTAAACAAATTTCATGTTAATCCAATATGTAGTTACGGAGATATTGTTTTTTAAATTAAGCCACAGTGTTTAATAAGAATTACTGGATGACGAAATAAAATTGTATGAAACAAAATTTATTGAATCGATTTAGTTCAAATTTGCATCAATTAGAGTACTTACTAGTACCTTTATTGTAAATAAATTTTAAGTTAATCCAATATATAGTTACGGAGATATTGTAATTTAAGTTAAGCTAATCATTTTTATGAGAATTACTGGATGATGTAATAAAATTCAATGAAACAAAATTTATTAAATCGATTTAATTCAAATTTGCAAAACTTATAGTACTAACTAATAGCTTTATTGTGTACAAATTTTATATTAATCCAATATGTAGTTTCGGAGATATTGTAAATTAAGTTAAGCTAATAAGTTTCATGAGAATTCTTGGATGAGGAAATAAAATTTATTCTAACAAAATCTATCCAAACAAATTAGTTCAAATTTGCACCAATTAGAGTACTAACTATTAGCTTTATTATTAACAAGTTTTGTGTTAATCCAATGTATAGTTACGGAGATATTGTAATTTAAGTTAAGTTAATCATTTTTATGAGAATTACTGGATGATGTAATAAAATTCAATGAAACAAAAATCTATCAAATCGATTTAATTCAAATTTGCATCACTTATAGTACTAACTAGTAGCTTTATTGTGTACAAGTTTTATATTAATCCAGTATGTAGTTACGGAGATATTGTAAATTAATAAGTTTCATGAGAATTCTTGGATGAGGAAATAAAATTTATTCTAACAAAATCTATCCAATCAAATTAGTTTAAATTTGCACCAATTAGAGTACTAACTATTAGTTTTATTGTAAACAAATTTTATATTGATCCAGTCTGTAGTTACGAAGATATTGTAATTCAAGTTAAGCTAATCAGTTTTATGAGATTTACTAGATGACGTAATAAAATTTATTTTAACAAAATCTATCGAATCAAATTAGTTCAAATTTGTACCAACTAGAGTACTACCTAGTAGCTTTATTGTAAGCAAATTTTATATTAATCCAATGTGTAGTTTCGGAGATATCGTAATTCAAATTAAGCCACAGTGTTTCATAAGAATTACTGGATGACGAAATAGAATTATTTGAAACAAATTCTACTTAGTTCAAATTTGCATCACTTATAGTACTAACTAGTAGCTTTGTTGTGTACAAATTTTACATTAATCCAATATGTAGTTCCGGAGATATTGTAAATTAAGTTAAGCTAATAAGTTTCATGAGAATTCTTGGATGAGGAAATACAATTTATTCTAACAAAATCTATCCAATCAAATTAGTTCAAATTTGCAAAAATTAGAGTACTAACTAGTAGCTTTATTGTAAACAAATTTCATACTAATCCAATAGGTAGTTACGGAGATATCGCAATTCAAGTTAAGCCACAGTGCTTTATAAGAATTACTGGATGACGAAATAAAATTATTTGAAACAAAATCTATCGAATCAAATTAGTTCAAATTTGCAGAAATTAGAGTACTAACTAGTAGCTTTATTGTAAACAAATTTCATTAAAATCCAATATGTAGTTACGGAGATATAGTAATTCAATTTAAGCCTCAGTGTTTCATAAGAATTACTGGATGACGAAATAAAATTATATAAAACAAAATTTATCGAATCGATTTAGTTCAAATTTGCAGCACTTAGAATACTAATTAGTAGCTTCATTGTAAACAAATTTCATATTAATCCAATATGTAGTTACGGAGATATTCTAATTCAAGTTAAGCTAATACGTTTTATGAGAATTACTGGATGACGAAATAAAATTATATGAAACAAAATTTATGGAATCGAATTAGTTCAAATTTGCACCAAGTAGAGTACTAACTAGTAGCTTTATTACAAACAAATATCATACTAATCCAATGTGTAGTTACGGAGATATCATAATTCAAATTAAGCCACAGTGTTTAATAGGAATTACTGGATGACGAAATAAAATTATTTGAAACAATATCTATCGAATTAAATTAGTTCAAATTTGCACCAATTAAAGTACTAACTAGTAGCTTTATTGCAAACAAATTTCCTATTAATCCAATATGTAGTTACGGAGATATTGTAAAACAAGTTAAGTCATTATTTCATTGCTGATTATGAAAGTCTTCGATCTAATTGGGATAAATTAAACAAAATATTTTTGGTTTTAGATTATATGTACTTGGTGTTACGTCGCTATAACGTACTACTTAACTGACCAATTGATGGACACCAGGTTATACTTCTTTGTGATATTCTGTACATTGGGAACCCTATGCGCGCAAGCCTGGGGTTACTTCATTGGAGCCAATACTCCAATCTCGGTAAGTATTTAAAACAAGACTCAAACAAACTAAGAAAAAATTATTCAGATAATTTAATTTTTATACATTTTATTTTTAGATTGCAGTATTCATTGGACCAGTCCTAGCGTGCCTTTTCTCCGTTTTCGGATTCTGTTTGCGTTACTCAGACACACCCGGCTTCTTTAAGTGGCTTTATCACATCAGTTATTTCAGAGCAGGCTTTCACGGTATCACTTACGCAATATACGGTTTACCACGTGCCGAATTACCTTGCCCAGAAGATCAATACTATTGCCATTATGCTGATCCAAGCAAATTCATTTCAGAAATGGACATCACAAGCGTGAATCTATGGAGTAATATGACCGTTATAGTCGGTATTACTTTCTTAATGCACGCGTCTACTTATATATCAATATGGTTTAAGTTGAATAAACGTTGAATAATGTTTTGTTTTTTATGTAAATATTTATTGAGAGTATTTTATTTTTTAAATATTTGTAATTATTAGGATTTGTATTAATAGTTAGTGAAAATGTATACTTAAGTAGTATTTATAATGAAGATAGAGAAAGAAACCAAAGATGCGATTTACTTAGTTATTTTTATATAAATTTGTTTTTTGATATATGTTATGTATTTCTATGTGGTATGATGACTTTTAATATGATTAGAGATGAATAAATATATTTAATGATTTTTAAATTTTTTTGTGAATTGCAGTAATGTATTGTATGCAACTTGGAGAACACTTGTACGGTGGGTTGCGTATAGTAAATTTATATGTTGCCAGATGAAGCAATTTGTCGAATTGTGAACGTTTTTTTGTTGGGTCAGTTTCTGAGGTAGTAATTTAAAACCAAAATCAAATAAGGATGATTAAAATAGAATGACTTGTATCTAAATAATTGTTATTGAAGCTATAAATTGTGTATGATTCGATAATGATAATGTAACAAAGGTTGCTAACTTAAGACTAAAAAATAATTTATTAAAAAATATCAATTTTTTCAAAAAAATTAATGAAATGGCTCATAACCTCTAAACTATACATTGGATATTAATTATATTTGTTAACAATATAGCTAATTGGTATAGGTACTTACTGTATAAATGTAAATTAAATCTATGCGCTCAGTTTTACATAACCTCAATTTAATGAAATTTAAATAAAAAACATCATGCAATAGCGCATAACTTTTAAACTGTATATTGGATGTTGTGTAAAATTGGTACCAATATATCTCGGTACTGTGGGTAATTACTGCATAAATTTAAATAAAATCCATACGCTCAATTTTACATTACCTTATTCCAATTTAACTATTCTAACTTAAATTAGAAACAATGTTATCATAAAATAACCCATAACTTCTAAACTGTACATTGTATTTTTATTATATTTGGTACCAATATATGCCATTAGTATGGATACTTTCTGTACAAATTTAAATGAAATCCATACGCTCAGTTTTATATAACCTTAATCCAATTTTAATAATCTAACTTAAATTAAAAACAATATTATTATAAAATAGCCTATAACTTCTTAACTGTACATTAGATATTGATTATATTTGGTACTAATTTATGCCATTAGTGTGAGTACTTTTTGCATAATTTTAAATGAAATCCATACGCTCAATTTTATATAACCTTAATCCAATTCTACTTATCTAACTTCAATTAAAAACAATATTATCATAAAATAGCCCATTGCTTCTAAACTGTACATTGGATATTAATTATATTTGGTACTAATTTATGTCATTAGTATGGGTACTTTCTGCATAAATTTAAAAGAATTCTAAACGCTCAATTTTATATAACCTCAATTCAATTTTACTAATCTAACTTAAATTAAAAACAATATTATTATAAAATAGCTTATAACTTCTAAACTGTACATTGGATTTTGATTATATTTGGTACCAATATATGTCATTAGTATGGGTACTTTTTGCATAAATTTAAATGAAATCCATACGCTCAATTTTATATAACCTCAATCTAATTTAACTATCTCAACTTGAATTAGAAACGATACCAACATGAAATAGCCTTTAACTTCTAAACAGTTCATTGAAAATTAATTTAATTTGGTACCAATATAACTTGGTGTTATAAGTACTTTTTGTACAAATTTAATCAAAATTTGTACGCTCAATTTTATATGATCTCAATCCAATTTAACTATCTTAACTTGAATTAGAAACGATAACATCATGAAATATCCCATAACTTCTAAACAGTTTATTGAAAATTAATCTGATTTGGTACCAATATACTTCAGTAATAAAAATACGTTTTGTACAAATTTAATCAAAATCTATACGCTCAATTTTATATAACCTCGATCCAATATAACTATCCTAATTTGAATTAGAAACGATAACATCATGAAATAGCCCATAACTTCTAAACAATTTATTGAAAATTGTTCTAATTTGGTACTATATACCTCATTAATGTAAGTACTTTTTGTATAAATTTAATCAAAATCCATATGCTCAATTTTATGTAAGGCCAATATAAATAAGTTTCTCTAAACCTGACTTTGAAGCCTTAATAAAGTAAATTAATTAAAACTTCTAAATTGTTTATTGGAAATTGATCTAAATTGGTACCAATACACCTCAGTAGTATAAGTATTTTTGTACAAATTTAGTCAAAATCCATAAGCTCATTTTAATATGAAGTCAATATAATCAAGCTTCTTTAAAACTGAATTTGAAGCTTTAACTAAATAAATTAATTTATAAATTCTAAACTGTTTATTGGAAATTCATTTAAATTGGTTCTAATACACCTTAATAGTATAAGTACTTTTTGTACAAATTTAATCAAAATCTATACGTTCAATTTTGTATAACCTCAATACAATTTATTTATCCCAACTTGAATTAGAAAAGAATAACATCATAAAATAGCTCATAACTTCTAAACAGTTTATTGAAAATTAATCTAATTTGGTACTAATATACCTCATTAATGTAAGTATTTTTTGCATAAATTTTATCAAAATTTATATACTTAGTTTTATATGAAGTAAATACAATCAAGCTTTTGTAGTCCTTAATTTGAAGCCTTAACAAAATAAACTAATTCATAACTTTTAAACCGTTTATTGGAAATTGTTCTAATTTGGTACCAATATATTTCAATATTATAAGTACTTTTTGTAAAAATTTAATCAAAATCCATACGCATAATTTTATATAACCTCAATCCAATTTAATTATCCCAACTTAATTTAGAATAGATAACATCATGCCATAGTCTATTACTTCTAAACAGTTTATTGAAAATTAATCTAAGTTGGTACCAATATACCTCAGTACTATCAGAAGTTTTTGTATAAATTTAATCAAAATCTATGGACTGTATGTTATATAAAGTTAATACAATCAAGCTTTTCTAAACCTGATTTTGAAACCTTAACAAAGTAAATTAATTAATTACTTTTAAACTGTTTATAGGAAATTGTTCTAATTTGGTACCAATATACTTCAATATTATACGTACTTTTTGTACAAATTTAATCAAAATCCATACGCTCAATTTTATATAACCTCAATCCAATTTAACTATCCCAACATGATTTAGAAAAGATAACATCATGCCATAGTCCATTAATTCTAAACAGTTTATTGAAAATTAATCTAATTTGGTACCAATATACCTTAGCATTATAAGTACTTTTTGTACAAATTTAATTAAAATCCATACGCTCAATTTTATATAACCTCGATCCAATTTAACTATTCTAACTTGAATTAGAAACAATAACATCATGAAATAGCCCATAACATCTAAACAGTTTATTGAAAATTAATCTAATTTGGTACCAATATACCTCAGTATTATAAGTACTTTTTGTACAAATTTAATCAAAATCCTTACGCTCAATTTTTTTTTCTAAACTTGAATTTGAAGCTTACACAAAAGCTTGGACAAAATAAATTAATTTATAACTAATCTGTTTGTAAAAATAAGAATATCTGCAAGACACGCATTGTAGTAGCCTATTATGTATGCTTTTTACACATACTATAAGTATACAGGGTTGCATATATTATATGTTAAAATAGGAAAAAAAATAATATTCACAACACCAATGTACTACTTACGTATATTTCTAGGAATGATTTATGTTAACTAAATATTAGCAGTTCTTACATCAAATATGATTGACTAATACTTTACGTATTATTTTAGATTAGATTTATTCTTAAACAAATTGTTTCATCACAAATTAACTAAAAAATTGTACAATATTTGAAAAAATATTTTTTTTTAATTTAATGTTTTGTAAAAGAAGAAATAATTCAAACAAATCAATCAATCAATCAATAAAAATGATATATAATCTATTATCATATTCATGCCAGGTGTTAATAAAATAAATGAGACAATCTATTGCACCTGTAAGTCAGCGAAATTAACAAAACAATTTAATCTTGCAATAGTATCAATTTTAATAATTTAAATAATTATATTTTATTTTTAATTATTATTTTCTATGCTTTTTACAGACTAGCACAAAAGATAATTAACAAAACTATTTATATTTTTTTGCACATTACTGGTCAAAATAAATTTAACAAAATAATTGATTTTTGTAATTTCCAAGTATGGATTAATTATAATTAATAATAATCGATTGAAAATCCAAGATAAACTCACTTTGTTCTATTAAAGTACTCGCAGGTGTGCGCTCATCATTATATTGTGTGTTCGGCTTTTATTGACTTTTTTGTGCCGGTCTTTATGATCAATGTTCATGGACTAATATTAATAGATAAGAAATATGATTTACGTAAATTAATTTATTATTAACAAAGCGGATATTAGAAATGGTAATTGTAAATACATTTTTAAACGCACGTGGAGTGTAAAATTAGGTCAAAATTATTTGTAATTATATGCATTTTAAGTTTTTGGAAGAAAATTAATTTTTCTTGAAATGAAATTATGTTACATTAAGTGTATGGATTTTTATAAATATTTTACAGTTGGTACTACTAATATCTAAGTATATTATTAAAAAATTACATAAAATTCTAATGATTCACTTTTGAGTAATGAATTTTTAAAATTTTAGTAAATCAATAGCTAAATAATTTTAATTAAAAATAAAATTATGTTAAATTAAGCGTATGGATTTCAACAAATATTTTACAGTTGGTACTACTAATATCCTAGTATATTATTACCAAATTACATGTATTTCCAATAAAGCGTTTTTGAGTTATGAATTTTTAAAATTTTAGTAAAACATTAAGTAGATTTTGTTTTGTTAAAAATGAAAATAGATCAAATTAGGCGTATAGATTTTAATAAATATTTTACAGTTGGTACTACTGATATCTAAGTATATTATTACCAAATTACATAAAACTTCAATAAACCGTTTTTGAGTTTTGAATTTTTAAAATTTTAGTAAATTAATAGTTGGATTTAGATAAGTAGTTTTGTTAAAAATTAAATTATGTCAAATTAAGGGTATGGATTTTAATAATTTTTTTACAGTTGGTACTAATAATATCCAATGAACCATTTTTGAGTTATAAAGTTTTATGTTTTATTAAATCAATGAATGGATTTAGATAAGCAGTTTTGATTAAAATGAAATTATATCAAGTTATGCAAATAAAATACTTAAATTATTTTTTAGCTATAATTTTTTATTTTGCACTAGTCAAAACATTATATGGTGTAAATATTTAACGAATTTTTGAACGGTTTTTAATTGATTTTGTAGCATAATGTCTGATTTACTTGAGTAGTGATTTGTAATCAGATAAAATCTCAATCTAATTAATAACTACATCCATAATTAATCCAGATATTTGTTACTGAACAATACATTATGTGTACATTGTTGCAATATTATATTTTCTTATCTTATTGTGACTAATACAAAATTTACAAATGTAAATTATATTTACACCTAATTATGATAACCCCAAAATAGGACAAAATTATTATAATAATTAATAAAATTCATCATTGATATATTATATTATTATTAGAAATTTTACACTTTGCTAAAATTATTTTTTGCAAATGATGCAAAACACTGATACATTGCTATTTCACATTATAAAAGAAGATTTGAATAGGGTATAACAAAGTTGCAAAATTGTTATTTAAGAAAGTCTAAATTATCAAATTGATTGCCAACATTTAAGAAAAAAAATCACTAAAGCATGTTGAAATAAGGAAATTAGATTTAAAGCAAACTTAAGTTTCTAAATAAAACAAATTTACTATGTACCACCAGTTTCTACCTTTACAAGGCCATCATCGGATTAGAAAAAAAATATTGTTTGAAATTCCATGGATATATTGGATACCTGACTCGCGTTTATAAAGTGAAATATTATACGGCGGCCATTGTGTGAATGACTTGATAATACTAAATATGTATTAAAAACATCTTACATTTTATCATTTTAGTTTTTTAAACATTTAAAACATGCATTATATGCTACTAACATTGTAAACTAACTATTAAAATGTTCCGGACATCAATTGGTTAAAAAATACAATATTAATAAAGATTACACATTAAAGATATCAAGATCAGATTCATTAATAAATCGACACATACGCTACTAAAATAATTTGATCTACAAAACTCGGAATAAAATGTTTTATATTTTAGTATGTCTTCTAGGTACATTAAAATTTACTAGACACAGAAGACTAGGACAATCAATAATCCCATTTGCTATTTTTACAATACATTCAACATCAAATTTTTTTCTTCTATCACAGAGTGTTTTAAGTTGGATTAGTTCTCTCATTTCAGAAAGAAAAGTAATATGAAATATCTCCTTTTTTAAATGATAAATATTTAAGAAATTTGTTTTGGATTCTTTCAATTTGATCAATATGAATTCCATAGGATGGAGACCATACACCACAGAACCGTATTCCAAGATAGGGCAAACCAGGCCACAGAATAGCGATCGAAGAGGTTTTAGCTACTTAAAATGCTTTGTATGGCGTTTGATAAATCCTAATATTCTTAAAGCTTTGTTGGTAACATAATTAAAATGTTTATAAACGTCAATTTGCTATCCATAAATACACCAAAATCTTAAAAAAAATCGACTCTTTCTAATATCTGTGAGTTTATACTATAGTCGTATGCAAAATTAGATTTTGATCTATTAAATGTCATTACCTTACATTTTTTTACATTTAAGTCCATACCATTAATAGTACCCCATTTTTCAACATTTTTCATCTTTTCATCTTCAGCTGTTGTTACTGCTCTAAAGAGTTTTAAATCATTGGCAAAGAGAAGGAATTCACACGATTTTATTGACTGAGAAATATCATTGATAAAAATTAGAAATAAAAGCGGCCCCAGATGACTACTTTGTAGAACACCTGAGGTAACTGCTATTGTAGCAGAAATAAAACCACTAACAGTAACATATTGTGATCTATTAAGATAGTTACTTAACCAATTTAAAAGATTTCCTGATACGCCTATATATTCCATTTTTTATTAACACATTGTGATTAACTCTATCAAATGCCTTGGATAGATCAGTATATTATAATGTCTACTTGATGAACATTATTGAAAGCATTCAGAATATATTGTTCAAATATAAGAAGATTAGAAGAAGTAGATCTTCCTTTGCGAAAACCATGCTGTTGATCATTTAAAATATTTTTAAATACTACATTTATTTTATTATAAACAATATGTTTAAAAAGTTTTGGAATAGCACTTATAATAGAAATTGGTCTATAATTTTGTATATTAGATTTATCTCCCAACTTATATATTGGTACAACATAACTGGACTTCCATATAGATGGAAAATAACCTGTATTTAGGCTAAGATTGAAAATGTAATTTAAAAAAGTGACAATTTCATTTTTACATTGCTTAAGTATAGATGCTGGTATACCATCAACACCAGGTCTAATGTTCGATTTAAGTCCAAATATTTTGTTTTTAACTTCTTTCAGTGAGTGATGTTACAAGAGTTAATGTCGATAGCAGAGTTAACTGTAAGTGGCTCGGGCTCCAGTAATTTAGTAAAAGAATATACTGAAAAAGAAAATAAGTTAAAAATATCTTCTCCTGTAGATGCCGTCACATTATCATTATGCATAATGTTAGGAATGCTATAAATTTTTAGATTTGACATATCTCCAAAAACTCTTTGAGTTAGTATAAACTTCTCTTTCTAGATTGCTGATGTACTCTTTATAACATAAATCATTTTCTAACTTGCATTTATGTCAAATGTTTGTAAAAAGTAAATAGTCTTCAAATAGACCAGAATCTTTATAAGTTTTATGTGCAATTTTTTTAGATGTTATTAATTTTTTTTAATTTTTTAGAGAACCAAATGGAATAACTAGGAGACAAATTTGTGGTAAATTTAAGAACAAATAACTCGATGCAATTATACAGTGTATCATAAAATACTTGTGTGCAGTCTTCAAGATTTAAACCTTCAAAAAAAAAATTTCAAACCACTAAATGTAGGTAATTCTGAATTCCCACTAAATTGGCTTTTTTAAAATTATATGAATGGACTCTAGAATGATTTAATGCTTTGAATTCTATAATAGATTTACTAGTTGTATGTAAATCCGGATGATATTTATCGCAGGAAAGTAAATGATTGTTTGAAGTATTAAAAAGCATGTTCTTGTTAATGGAAAACGCCAACTCTAATAGAGAGCCTTCACTATTTTTTATTGTATTAACCTGGTGCATATTTAGATACAAAAAAATTTCATTTAAAAGATGTCCTGACAAGTTTAAGGTACTGCTTCCTGATTCAATTACACCATTTGCCCAGTTAAACTCTAAAACGTTATAATCTCCAATTATATGAATATTGGCATCTACTTGATTGTCCTCAATATCTACAACAGCTGAACAGTGATCCATATACTTTAAAATATTCCTTAATGATGGTATACAAACTGAGCCAAAAATGTAGCAGTTTGTTTGGTGCTTAATTTTAACGAAAACATGTTCGACTGTATTAAAAGAAGTAGCTATTTCACTTGAAATCAAATCTGAACGTATAGCAATTAAAACACCACCTCCGCTCTTTTTAACACTACTTTCTGTACTTCTATCTTTTCTATAAGTACAAAATGATGTTAATCCTAGTTCAAAAGATAAAATATCCTCATAAAGATTAGTTTCACTAAAAATTAAAATATCAAAATCACAAAGTCTTACCTTATTTGACAAATTTTCTAACTTGGTTCTTAACCCATTGACATTCTGATAATAAATAGCTAATGTCCGTTTTTTGAATTATTTGAGACTTTATTTTCCACTATCTTTGGAACTCCTTGAATAAACCGCAAGCTAATGCTCTGCTGACCTTCTAGTTTGCGACAATTTAATTCACTGCAAAATTTCTTGAATTCTGCCTGTTGTTTGGGAGTGTTATCCACACCCACACAAACTTCTCCAAGTTCCTTTCCTCTACAATGTTTAATTATAGCTTTAGTTGAGTCCTCACTATTAAAAATTACTTTTATCGAGCAAGATAATGATTTATTAGAGCCAACACGCACCACTTTTTTAATTGTATGATTGGATATAATTTCATTTTCTATTAATTTAATGACATTTGTTTCATCTTCAGATTGACGTTGAGTTGGATTTGATAAACGAGATTCGGGAAAATTAAAAACCATGACATTCACTGCTCTTTGTTGGCGGTCCTGAATCTCAAATATAGCTTCATCCAAACATTGTGGTTGGTTTTTTTTGAGGATTACTATATCAGCTTTGAGTTTTATGTTTTCTTTCTCGAGACTTTTAACTCTTTCACCGATATCATTAATAACTGCAGTACATGTGGCAAGTTGCAATAAAAAAATTTCGGAAAATGCATTAAATTGTTTTAAAAAGAACGCTTTTGAAAGGTAATCTTCTCCTGAATCGACTACATTTTTGCTAGTAGAACTACGACTATCTTCTTTCTGTGATTTCATAGATTTTGTGCAAATAGGACATATCCAATCTTTATCATTTATTTTAGTAGAATTTGCAAAATGATGGATTTATAAATCTTTCTGACAATTTAAACAGCATATTGATTAATCAAAATAAACAGAGTTAAAATTAAGGAATTAAAAACAAAATTAAAACGGATTAAGGATTATATGATATAAACTAGGACACTCTTCACACTGGTGGGGTTGTTTACTAAAACGAACAATAAGTGGCAGACCACAGAAATGGTTACAAAAATAAAAAAAAAAAAAAATGAAATATGTTAAATAACAAATAAATAATAACAGAATAAAACCCAGCTGTTACGCCACTGGTAAAAATAACACGGTAGGTAGCGTTCATGCGCTTATTGGCGGAAAAAGTACATACAGGTTAATTACTTACAAACTCCAATTACTTCACGTAACAAAGATAAAATCACAATCGTAGTATACTATATTGAAGACAAGACTATACACAATATCACAGCACTCTTTATATTAATTAAATACAACTAAATCATTAAAACTTTAATCTTGCAAACGTAAACAATAAAACACGTCTCATAGGCGTAGGCTGTATTGACAATTACTGTTATTAATATTATTAAAACAGTTTGATAGGATATGAGCAAATTTGCAATTAATTTAATAATTTTGTACACAATTTGACAGGTTTATGAATAATTTGACTGTTTACAACACTTTAAAGCTTACGGAAATATTATAAAAACAGTTAGTAAGCAAATTTGCAATTATTTTGACAAATTTATGTATACTTTGACTGTCTAAAATATTTTTACAGTTACAAAAAAGAAAAAAAACATTTTGAAACTTTGTGATTGAAAAAATTTTAAAATTTTGTACATATTTTGACAGATTTAGAAACATTTTAACAAGAAAAAATTGTTACAAAAAACAGTTTTTGAGCAAAACTGCAATCAATTTTATAATTTTGTACATAACTTACAAAGAATTTGACAATATCAGACATATTTTTAAATGACAAAACAATAGACCCTTTGATGACTAATACTTGGGATGACAGTAAAAAAAGTAACTCGCTCACAAATTAAACTTTGTTCCCACCCACCCAAGCATTACTTATTAAAAAATTTATTGTTAAACATTTCTCTCATTTCTAAATCCAAGCACACAAGAAGTGGGACCAACAATAGATCTTTTAATGAATAACACTTGAGCGGGTGGGTGAGTCACAGTAATAGAAGTAACTTGTCTACAAGTTGAACTTTGTCCCCGCCCACCCACCCAAGCGTTTGTTATCAAGAGATTGATTGTTAAACAATTCTTTCATATCTAAGTCCAAGCACACAAGAAGAGGGACAAACAATAGATCCTTTGACGACTAACATTTGGGCGGGTAAATGGGTCACAGTAAAAGAAGTTACTTGTTTACAAGTTAAACTTGTTTTCCACCCACCTATCTAACCGTTACTTATCATCTTTTGATAAGTAACGGTTCATTGTTAAACAATTCTCTCATATCTAAATCCAAGCTACAAGAGGTAGAACAATAGATCTTTTGACATTTAACACTTGGGCGGATGGGTAGGTCACAGTGAAAAAAATAACTTGCCTACAAGTTGAACTTTGTTCCCACACACCCACCCACCCAAGCGTTAGTTATCAAGAGATTTATAGTTAAACAATTCTTTTATATCTAAATCCACAAGGTGCCCAGATTTTAGAAGTAAAAAAAGAGTATAAGTTATATATCTATCACATAGTAACTGCCACTATCATTAAATTTATATAAGTTATATGTTTTTAACTTTTCTACTCTTAAGTCTTTAACCCTTCTATTCGAAATAAAAAAAACTTGCGTTCCAACAGTTTTTTTGTTTTAAAATATATTAAAATCTAATAATTAAACTAAAAAAAAACGCAATTTCAAATCTGACTCAATAGATTTTTGTAACATTTTTAGCATAAAAATTTATATTCTAAAATTGGCAATTGAAAATTTTAGGTTTTCGATTTTGTTTTTATTTTTCTTAAATATTTTTATAATTTTTCAAAAAACGTCCATAACCGTAACAACAAATACACGAGTATTCTAGCAAATATATCATTTGTTAAAAACAATTTCTTTAATCTAATATGTCAAAAATTACTAAATCTTAAATAGCAGCTGTCAAAATATAGCCAATGAAAGATGATCAACTGTAAAAATACTTATTCTAAGATGGGAATGAAAGTTTTGCACTTTTCAACCGTTTTTTGCTGGTTTTTAGTTCTTTTTGATAACATTTTATTATTTTATGACAGAAATTTGACTTTTTTTGAACAGTTTATAGTAAATTTTGGTACTTTCTGACAATATTTTTATACTTTATGGCTGAATTTTGTTATTTTTTACATTTTATGAATTGAGTCTTGCACTTTCTAAGAGTTTAACGCCAGATTTTGCTATTTTCAACGTTTTTAACAGAATCTTACCAAACAATTTATGACAAAATTTTTATTGTTTCTAAAAATATTATTATATTTTATAACAGAATTTTGATATTATTAACATTTCATAAAAAATACACTTTTTGACGGTCATGTTTTTGATATTTTATGAGTAGAATTTCAGACGTTTTGACGGTTTATGGCCGGATTTTACACTTTTTAACTATTGATAGTCAAAATTTAATGTTTTCTTACAATATTTTGATATATCATAGTTGGATTTTGCTACTTTTCTTTTTTTAATAAATAGAATTTTGCACTTTTAAAAAGTTTACGGCTGAATTTTGCTAATTCATTTTAGAATTTTGCACTTTTCAACCGTTTATGACCGGATTTTGGTGCTTCCTGATCATATTTTGATAGTTCGTAGCCGGATTTTGCAATTTTTTAATTTTTATAAATAGAATCTTGCATCTTTTTACAGTTTATGGTTGGGTTTTGCTATTTTTGATATTAAATAAATAAAATTTAGAACGTTTGATAGTTTATGGCCGGATTTTGGTGCTTTTGACATTTTCTAAATAGAGTTTTGCACTTTTCAACACTATGACCAGTTTTTAGAGTTTTCTAACAATATTTTGATATTTCATAGCTATATTTTGCTACATTTCCTTTTTTTATGAATAGAATTTTGCAATTTTAAAAAGTTTATGGCTTATCTTTGTTGATTTATTTTAGATTTTTGCACTTTTTAACCGTTTATGACCGGATTTTGGTGCTTCCTGACAATATTTTGATAGTTCGTGGCCGGATTTTGCAATTTTTTAGTTTTTATAAATAGAATCTTCCACTTTTTAATAATTTATGGCAAAATTTTGCTGTTTTGTCATTTTATATATAGAATCTTGCACTTTTTTCACTAGTCAAATTTTAGTGTTTTCTGACAATATTCTGATAATTCATGGCAAAATATTTAAAATTATTTTTGTATTTTAACTTAATTACTTTATGGACGGGTTTAAATTCTTTTACCGGGTTTAGTATTTTATGACTAGAATGTTAAAATTATGTCCATATTTTAACAATATAAAGCAGATTACTATAGTTTTTGATCGGATTTGATTACTTAATGTCTTAAATATATTTTTTTTAAGCCGGATTTTGTCTTTAACCGCCGGATTTTTAAGATTATAATAAAATTTTACTAATAAGTTAGATACTTATAATTTTTTTTGTCAATTTTTGTATTTTTAGTCAAATTTTTGAAACTATGTACTTCATAAGCGGATTTATTGATATTAAATACAAAGTTAACCAATTTTAAGCGGGTTATTAAAGTTTTTGGCCAGATTTTATTTTTCTTGTCAAATTTTGTATTTATGGCCGTATTTTTAAAATTAAGTGTAAGTATTTTGATACTTAGATTAGGTTTTAATTTTTTTAAGTTGGATTTTGTCTTTAATGACCAGATTTTTGAAATTATGTCAAAATTTTACCAATTATAAGGATATTATTAAAGTTTCTTGCCGGATTTAATCATTTTCCGACCAGATTTCAATTTTCATAGGCTTGATTTTAAATGTTATTTTGAGAATATATAAAATTTTATTAAAGTTTTTGTTCAAATTATTTTGTAGCCAAATTTTAATTCTCTTTAGCTGCTTTTTGTATTATACTCCTAAATTTATCTCTAGACAACCAAAAGATAATAATATTTTACAAAAGCCAAGTACTAAGAATTTTATTTGCGTTGAAATTTACGCTTTGATTTAATTGAGACTTACAACATTTTATATAAACTCAGCAAATCTCTGCCTGTCCGCAATTGCAAAATCAACAAAGCTTTACTTTACTTTGAGTCTCCATTAAACCCACCTACCAAACAACAACTATTTCCATGTATTTCTCGTGCCAGAATAACACCAAAAACAATCTAAAAACTGCAACTGAAAAACATTTCAAGGTTACGCTGATATGCACTCATTCTCAAACCTATTCTTTTCAAGTTTTTAATTTTTTCTCTTACACACACACACATACTCTTATGGTACAACCTCATACTAAGAACGGACCACATCCGGATTTTTCATAAATAAAATTTTATACTTTTAAACATTTAAGCTGGGTTTTTGTACTTTTGACAAATTTTAAACATTTTATTGCTGTATATAACAGTTTATGGACAACTTTTCGGAAAATATTTTGATATTCTATAGCCGGATTTTGATATTTTTAAATTTTATGAATAGAATTTTACTCTTTTCAACAATTTAAGGCCGTTTTTTGAAAAATATTTTGATACTTTATGACCGGATTATGTTGTTTTTAATGTTTCATAAATAAAATGTTGCACTTTTTAAAAGTTTTTGACAATTTTTATATTTCATGGTCAAATTGTGATAATTTTAACCTTTTTATGGATAGTATTTTGCAATTTTCAATGGTTAATGGGCAAATATCTATTTTTGACACTTTATAAATAGAAATTTTTAGGTTTTAATTTTTATATTTTATAGTCAGATTTTTCAATTTCATAAATAAAATATTGCATTTTTTGACATTTCATAAACAAAATTTTATCTCTTTTGACAGTTTATGGCCGAGTTTTGGTTTTTACTAACAATACTTAAATACTTTTCTCAAATTTTCCTATTTTTAGCATCTCGTGAATAGAATTTTGCACTTTTCAACAGATTTTGCTATTTTAGACATTTTAGAATTTTGTATTATTTGACTATTATTTTGCTATTTTTGCCATTTAAAAAAAAATGCATTTATTAACATTTTGCACTTTATAAATAGAACCTTCTACCTTTAGACGTATTTTGCTGTTTTTGACATTATATAAATGGAATTTTACACTTTTGGTGCTTTCTGATTATATTTTGATACTTCATGGCCAAATTTTTGATATTTTGTGAATAGATTTTTGCACATTTCAACGGTTTATGACCGAATGTTGATAGTTTTGACATTTTATAAATAGAAAATTGCATTTTTTAACAGATTAAAGTTCTTTCTTGAAATATTTTGATACTTTATTGTCAAGTAAATAGAATTTAGCATTTTTTGACAATTTAGAGTAGGATTTTTCTATTATTGACATTTAATGAATACAGTTTTGCATTTTTTAACAGAATATTGGTATTTTTGTTATTTTATAAAAAAAAATGCTTTTTTCAACAGTATTTTGATTCTTTCTAACAATATGTTGATTCCTTAGCCAAATTTTGCACTTTTTGACGGTTTATGGTCAATTTTTGCTATTTTTGATGGTTTATGAATAGATTTTTGAACATTTTAACAGTATAGGGCCAAATTTTAATGGCCGGACTTTGTAATTTTATAAATAAAATTTTGCACCCTTTAACAGCTTTTCCTGTTTTTAACATTTTATGAATAAAATCTTGTACTTGTTCTTTTTAACAATTTATTGCCGCTTTTAAGAAAACATTTTGTTATTTTTTACTTTTTAGTAATAGAATTTTGCACTTTACACTTTTCAACTGTTTATGACCGGATTTTTAATCTTTTTGTTATTTTTTGGATTTTATAAATATTTTTACATTTTATAACAGTTTATGGCCTACAATATTTTTATACTTTATGACCGGATTTTACTATTTTTGATACTTTTTGAATAGAATTTTACACTTTTGACAGTTTATGACCGGATTTTAAATCTTTTTGACAACTTTTTTATACTTTATTAGGTTATTTTTTTATATTTAGGTGCTTTTCAGCACTACTTTGATGTTCTATTTGTTTTTTCAGATATTTTACAAGCGTTTTTGGCAAAATTTAACTTTTGTGAATCAAATTTTGTACTTTTTAATAGTTAATACTTTACTTTATACTTTATTCACGGTATATACAAAACCATTTACATCTACATCATTACATACATAAATAACGATGAATTACAAACAATATTACAATTACACAAAAATATATAAAAACATATTGAAAAATAAAAGCATGGAAAAAAGTATACATAAATAAAAACAAAATATAAAATTATTCATCAACACATTTTAATTGACACTTAAAACTACATTTTGAAACACAAAATAAATCAATATTATTAGAGAAACTATTAGCAATTCTACACATTCTACCAATTGGATTATTAAATCCATAATTGGTAGAATGTATAGATTCTCTAAATAATGGAGACTGTCTGGTTCGGCGATTATTGTTGGGAACTTGAAATGGAAGAGTTACAAGTAGCTCTTGGCAATCAATCTCAGACATCATTAGTCCACGTAAAAATGATAAATCGTCTCTTTTGCGCCGAATTTTCAGCGGCGGAAGATTATATTGCAATGCAATGAGGTTAAAATCGTAATTTTCGGATGAAATGCCTAATTTGTACGATAATAAACAAAAAAATTTGTTTTGAATACGTTCTATATTGCATATATGAACGCTGTAGAATGGACACCAAACTGACGGAGCGTACTCTAAATGAGAACGTACTAAAGCGCAATAAAGTAATTTGAGTGTGCTAGGAGATAGGTCAGTAGACATTCTGTAAACAAATCCTAACATTTTCATAGCACGGTTGCACATATAGTTTATATGCTCATCAAAAGTTAGTTTTGAATCAAAAATTACGCCCAAATCTTTTATTTGTGTAACATGTTCCAAAACATTATTATCGATAGTGTAGTCAAACGATACTTTACTTAAAGTTTTGTTGAAGCTTATCGAAAAACATTTATTTGCGTTAAACAACAAGTTATTAATAAGACACCATGAATGAACAGAATCTAAATCATTTTGCAAACTAATGCAGTCCTCGATAGATGATATTCTTTTATAAATTTTAAGATCGTCAGCAAATAAAAGATTAGACGAAGAATTAATAGAATAAACAAGATCATTAATAAAGAGTAAAAACAGAATTGGTCCCCAATGAGATCCTTGAGGAACCCCAGAAGAAACAACAATTGGTTGTGATAAAAAGTTATTAATTTTCACACACTGTGTACGATTTTCCAAAAAGCTCAACAACCACGCAACAACAGATTCATGAAAACCCAAAGCCCGAAGCTTAGCAATCAAAATACTATGATTAACGTGATCAAAAGCCTTTGAAAAATCTGTGTAAATAGAATCTACTTGAACTCTTGATTGAAAGGCATTCAAAAGATCATTTTCGTAACAAAGAAGATTTGTAAGAGTAGAACGACCCTCGCGAAACCCATGTTGCTGTTCCACTAAAATGCTTTTGCATATCCATTGTATTTGACCAGTTACAATTTGATCAAACAACTTAGGAATAGCAGGCTGGATGCATATACCTCTATAATTAGCAGTATCCTCCTTAGCTCCAGATTTATGTAAAGGCATAATGTAGCTTTGTTTCCAAACTGAAGGAAACTTGGCTTCATTAAGAGAAGCATCAAAAAGTAAGTGCAACGGCATAGAAATTGAATAAATACATTGTTTTAACAGCATAGATGGAACACCGTCCGGTCCAGTGCTAAAGTTACATTTAAGGTTCTCAATCCCTTTAAATACATCCAACAAACTAATTGAAAATGATCGATGTAATACGTTTTTCTTAAAGTCAAACAAAGGAGTTGGATGAGTTTGTGTATCGTAAACAGAGGAAAAGAATTCAGCAAAACTATTAACATAGTCATCTCCATTACTGCAAGTTTTTTGTTTATAATACATTGTGGCTGGAAAATCATTAGTTTTTCTAGAGTCGCTAACAAGTTTCCAAAAATGTTTAGGGTTACTTTGAATGTTGTTTTCTGTTCGAGTAATATATTGCTTGTATAGACATGTACTGAGATTTTTACACGAAGTACGAATTGATTGAAACTCGTTATAATCAGACAATAGTCTTGAAGATTTATAACGTTTATGAACAGTTTTTTTAAGTCTAGTAAGTGAAATCAATTCTTTATTAAACCAAACTGGAAAATTGTTTTCTCGTTATTGTTTTTTGGGAACAAAATAGTCAATAGCAAAATGCAACACAGAGTAAAATAAATTAACGCAATTATCAACATCACAATTATAAAAAAGGGCGGACCAATCAACATTCAACAAAAACTTATTGATTTCGTTAAAGTCGCCATATTACACATTAAAATATCACGGCTAGTTTCACATTTTACATCAATCACATAAGCAATATGATGTTGGCTAAGTTTTAACAAAACATCCACAGCTTTAATCACAGAAATATCACAGATCTTAAAAAAACATAAATCTAAGAACACACCACCATCATTAGGTATAGAAATACATTGAGCGCAGTTTAGAAATCCATAACAGTTGGAAACAAAATGAGCAGAATAAGTATCATTACAAATAACACTTATGCCTAACTCATCATTAACCCATACCGCTGCGGGTAGATTATAATCGCCTAGTGAAATTAGTTTACTGTCTGGATATTTGTCAGCGATAGATTCAACGGAATAACAATGATCTAAATATTTATCACATGCCGAGTTAGGTGGTAAGTAGACTGCACTGATAATATATGATACAAACTTAAACTTAACAATTACAAACAAATGTTCAACACTTAAAAATGTAAGTTGTAATAAAGTACAATTAAAACAAGTTTTAGTAGCAATTAAGACACCTCCTCCGTCAAGCTTAGGGCTTGTTAATGAAGAGCGATCACATCTAAACAAACTGTAACCAATTAATTGTAGCTCCGCATCGCTGATGTCCTGATTTAGCCAGGTTTCGGTAAGATTAAATTTAGATTTTTTTCACAAATATAATTATACTTTATGGCCGGGTTTTGCTATTTTTGACATTTTATGATAAAAAATTACATTTTTTAACAGTTAATAGTTGTGTTTTAGTGCTTTTTGCAATATGTTAGTATTTTAAGAACGCATTTTAGTTTTTATATAATAAATTGATATTTTATAGTTGGATTTAGCTATTTTTAATATTTTATTTTTAAAAAATTTAACCATTTTTGGCCGGATTTAGCTATTTTAGATTTTTTTTTATTAAAATTTTGCATTTTTCAACAACTAATGACTAAACTTTTGTGCTTCCTAACAACATTTTTATACTTTAAGCTATTTTTGACTTTTTATTAATAAAATTTTGCATTTTTAACACTTAATAATTAAATTTTGGTCGTATCTGACAAAAACTTTATACTTTATGGTCGAATTTTGGTGCTATCAACAATATTTTAATGTGAAACATTCAAAACTTGCAGTTTTTGACATCTTATGACTAAAATGTTATGTTTTTTACCTGTTTTTGGCTAGTTGACATTTTGACAGTATTAGACATGCTTTTACAGTTACAGTTAACAATATTTTGAGCAAACTTACAATCAGTTTGTCAATAATTTTATACACAACGTGTTTAGTGTACTATTAGGCAAGTTTTACAAAAAAAATAGAAAAAAAATAGACAGATTGTCAAATATATTTGCAAATATTTTGACAATTTTGTACATACATAGTTTGACTGATAATTACAATATTATAAAAGAAATTTGATAGTTTATAAGCAAATATGCAAACAATTTGATAGTTTTATGAATATATTGACTTTCTACAATATATAACTATTTGACAGTTAAAATTTTGTATTATAATTTGACAGTTTTACAATTTATTGGACATTTTTGGATAATATACAACTTTGAAAACAATTCTACAAACCATTTAACAGTATAAAGATCAATTTAATAGTATAAATACATAATGACACTATAATGAATAATTTGACAGTTAAAGGTATATTATATTTGACAGTTTTTGCAACAATTTGACAATTCCTGGAACAAATTTGGGTACAAATTAAATATTTTAGAAACATTTTGACAGTATAAGACATATTTGACAGTTTGTACTCAGTTTGACTGTTTTATAATTTATTAGATACTTTTAGATAATAGTCGACAAGTTACAAGTATAAATTGAACAGTTTGACAGAAAGAGTTGTGTGTTTTATTTTTTTTTTACAATTTGACAAGTTTAGAATTTTTTTTACTTTTTACAACGTTTTGACAGGTACAAGATTGTTAGAAAATGAATTAATTTAACAATTTTAGAAGAATTTGACATTTTTTACAGTTACCAAATTGTTATATAAATAATTTGACAGTTTGTGAACAAATTTTTAATCAAATTGTTAATTTTGTACACAATTTGACAGATTTTTAATGACTTTGACAGTACCAGAGAAGTTTTACAGTTACGGAATTATTATGAAAATAATTAGCTCACAAAATTTGTACTCAAATTGATAATTTTGTACAGATTTAAACAACAACATTTTTACTGCATCAACATTGTAGTAGTTTGACAGATAGAGTTTTGTGTTTTATAAAAAGTAAATAAAATATATGCATTAGCAATCTAATAAAAAAAAACAAACTATTAATCACAATTTGCTTAATGTCTTAAAAAAATTGACATCAAATTGATTGATGAAAGTATTTTTACTTTAATCGTTGAATGAAAGTGACTAATACGTCTCGACTCCTGAAACATATTACAGTGAGTGAGAAATTCGTACAAATTGAATCACAGATATCGGCATTTATCAGTTCAATTGTTAAGGTCGAGACAAACGGTTCAAAGGTCGCTCGTGGGAATTATCATCACAAAAAGTGACAATTACAAATGAAACTATAAAACCAAACCGACAATTTATATAAAAAATATATTCAAATTCGTCGAATTAATTGAATTGAAATTCAAAAACCGCAAAGTTCATTAACCTTTAACCTTGATGCAAAATTTATTAGTATAAATAATTATTGATTTACTTTAGTTATCTATTGTATGGACCACGAAATGAAACAATACCATTGTGACTACTTGTTATTATCTAATCTATATTCTTATCTCTAAATATTATGAAAACGCAGGCATACATTGTCGGGAAGTTGCTAATAAACGTTGTTTATTATAACTTAAAAGAAGTAGTAAATATTTAATTTGCAATTTTCCAATTTAATTATTTAACAACAAATTTTTGATTCTCAAACCCACTTCAGCACGTGCCGGTTCGCATGGGGCCACGACCTGGTGCAGAAACTCCACCTCATCAATATAAACAATAAAAAAATAAAATAAATCGTGAACAATGTGTTGCTGCAAGTGATCGGTGTGTGTCTGCGCTTACTGAATGTACAAAAGTGGGGAGGAATAAAGTGATAGAGATCGTCGCAATCCCGCGAGTTTCAGTGTGGAGTTTCTCGCGTTTCGGTGAAGGTGTCCACGATGGATCCCGGCTCGTCGAAAGTCGTGGCTCGCATCAAAAACATAAACAAACGACCAGATTCTTTGAAAGTGGATTTATTAAGTATACATGAGGATTCAGTACCGAAGAGCTTTTTACCAGAGAATCAGGTGCATTTGGGATTTCGAAATTTGACTTATTCAGTGCGTGAGGGCATTTTCAAAAATAGTAAGTGATAGTCTAGTTCTTTGTGGGTGGCTTGTGTTATGGAATTAAGAGCAATTACTCCTTTGACTGTTTATTTATAGTTTCAAGGCTTTTTGAATATACATGATGAGGGTTTTCTTATTAAGACATGTTGATTAAAGCTTGCCAATACACGTTAATTCTTCTGGATATAGATATAATTGTATTATTTGTAAATATATATTTTTACAACACTTAACCTTAAGATTAGGTTTTTAACTTATAAATACCCACTTGAATTGTATTGTATTCATAAGTACACAAAGTAAATAATGATTTCAATAAAAAAATATTTTACGCGTGCCTCAATTTATTTTGAATAAATAATTACAAAATCTTTATAGAATCAAGAAATTGAATTTATCAATCAAGATCAATCAGAAAGCAGATTAATACATAAACACATTAAATATATTGCTTAAAAATATGATTTGTTTAAAAGTTTATTAAAAAATTGTTCAAATACATTTTCTGAAAATAAATTTATAAAACCAGATTAACCAGAAAGCACATTTGTTGCATGCTTTTATGTTCATAAGTTTATTACAAATCTTTTGCATGAAATATATATATATATTGCTCAGAAATATATGTCATAAGATTTATTAAAATAATCGTACAAATGATGCATTTTTTTCTTGGAATTTATTAAAAAGCTTTACTAAAACCGCATGCATTACTCCAAGAGAATGAATTTATTAATCAGAAAGCATTTTTGTTGCCATACACTATGTATGAATTTGTTTTAACACATTAGTAAACATAAATTGTTTGTGATTTTATGTAAATTGTCTCTTATATCAGTAAGATGGTAGGCACACTGATGATGGGTGCATACCTTGAAACACAAGTGTATTTACATAAAATACAAACTACGTTTCTGAAACGATGTTTTTCCAACTTATTTGCTTAATAAAATTAATCTAAAAGAATTTTACGACTAAAAAATTGTTCAGAAAATCTCTAAATTTGCTTTATTGAAAATATCGGTTAGAAAAGGTAAAAATTGTTTTTATTTATTATACTTAAACTTTAAAATCTGGAGCACAATAGTTTAAATTTCTTTTATAACAACCCAAATGTAAAATTTAAATTTTAAAAACCAAACTAATGTACAAAAATTAAAAGTTTTCAAGTTTGATTTAGAAATAATAAAATCAGGACAAATTTTGACGTCAAATCAATATAATTAATTTTAGAATCAACAAAATTTGTTTAAAGAGTTCTAAAATATTAATGTTATGTATTTTAAAGATCAAAATCAGGCTTTGTGTACTAAATGTTTCAACAAATAGTAACAAATTGAGTCTTTTGATTAAATAATTTAGACTTTAATTACCGTTTCTATACAGTAATTTGCATAATTTACAAAATAATTTTAACAGCGCTTATATCTATTTACTCTTTTTTTATTGTATTTTTTGCCAAAAAAATCTACATTTTCTGTTAATTTTATTTTTGTAATTCTCTTCTTCTTTTTCTGGTATTATATTTTTAGATTATTATCAAGAGATTGATTCACGACTCTCTCTCTTGCAACGAAAGAACTTTTGAAGTTCGCTTAGAAGACAAACAATCATTCAATTGAAAACACTTATGTGAGTGGGTGGGGCACTCCAAGGCATTGTAATCAGCCAATAGTTTGAAAAGGAGTGGCCCACTTACTCACCCAAGTGTAAGTTATCAAAAGATTGGAAATTGAATTCTAACGTCCGCATATTTTTACTTTTGAGACCGCTGATCTAAATAGTTGCTTTGTTAGTATAGCCAAACCACTCCTTAAAGTTCTTCAGCCATGAGTTTTGTATTCTTTCTATGGATCTCTTTCCTATGATATTTTCCTGCATAATAACTTGGAGTATTTAATATTTTTCTTCTCTCATCATATATAATAGTTTTCTTTGTTTGCTTGTCAGAATTACTTTTTTTTTCTATTTGTCTTATCACTTCTTCATTGGTTATTTTCTCTACCCATGAGGTCCTTATAAATCTTCACAGCTCGAATGCCTCCAGTCTTTTAACGTCGATCACTTTCAATATCCAGGCTTCCATTCCGTAGTATAATACTAATAGTACATAACATTTCACCAGTCGTGTTTAAAGTTCTCGACAGCAGAAAAGCCTCTTTATTTTTGTAAATGTGTTTCTTACTTGTTCGATTCTGATTTGTATTTCTTGGGAGCTGTTGTTGTCTTTATTAACGGTTGTGCCTAGATATTTAAATTCTCTTACCCTTTTAATAGATTGATTATTTGCATACTCTACGGTTCTCTTGAGTTGTTTTTGTTATTAGCATATATTTTTTCTATTAATTACTGTTTATAGCTCTTCGAGTGTTTTTGTTAGGAGAACTGTGTCGTTGGCATATATCAGATTTATTGTGGTGCCGTTAGTTTTAATATCTATGTCTTGATTATCAAGTGCTTTATTTATTATATCTTCTGAGTACAGATTAAAGAGGATTGATGAGAGTATACAGCCCTGACGTAATTTTCTCTGTATATCCATTTCTTTGGATGTTATGTCTTCCACTCGTACTGTTGCTATTTGGCCGTAGTAGAGGTTCGAGATTATTCTTATATCTCTAATGTCTATCTTTCTTTTTATTAATGTTTCTATGGGTTGGTTATGCTTAACTTTATTGAATGCTTTGTTATAGTCTATAACGGTGTGATAGCTCAGTTATAGAGCGTTAGCGTAGCACGCTAACAGTTTGGGGTTCGATCTCCGAATATGACTAAAATAATAACTTGTTTTTTAACTACCGGGGTGATTTGGAAGTCACCTAATAAGCCGTTGGTCCCATCAACCTCCTTCAAACAAGTTGTAAGACTTCTGGGGCGATGTAAAATAGCTGTAAAACGCGAAAAAATAATAAAAAGTATGCATATAGGTTTTGATTTGCATCTAGGCATCTTTGCTACAGGACATTGAATGCAAACAGTGCTTCTCTTGTTCCTAGGCCTTTACGGAATCTAAATTGTGTATTGCTGATGTTTGCATCTAGTTTTTTATATGTTTTATTATGGATCCCCTCCAACAGGATTTTTAAAGTGTGAGCTATTAAGCTGATCGTGCAGTAATCGGAGCAATGCTTGGCATTTTTCTTTTTTGGGAGAGTTAAAAAAGTTGATAGTAACTACCGGGTGGGTGGAGCACTCCAAAACATAGTAGCTAGCCAATAGTTTGGAATGGATGTCGGCGATCATCTTGTTCGTGGAGACGTGGTCAAACATGAAGTTGCCATCTATAATCTTGTCACGTAAGAAATGGTACCTTATATTGATATGCTTGCTTCGGTTGTGGAATACTGGGTTCTCGAAGAGTTTTAGTGCTCCCTGATTGTTATTGTGTATTAGTATAGGTTTTCGAACTACACCAATTTCAAGATTAAGTTTTGGAGATATATGGCTTTCTTGGTTGCTTCGGACATGGCCATGTATTCAGCTTTGTTTGAGCTTAGCGCCACCGTACGTTGCTTTTTGGATTCCCATGATATTGGAGATTTTGCCCACAAGAAACAATAACAGGTGATCAATTTTCTGTTGCTCCTCCAATCAGCGTCCACGAAACCTTTTACTTCTGTATTTGCTAACTATAACAGAAATTGATGTCGGCGGTTCCATTTAGGTATTGCAAGACACATTTTGCAGTTAACCAATGTTTTATTTTGTAACAGTGACTAAACTACCCCAAGTAGCTGACAGCATGACACATATTAGATCTTATTGATGTAGATAGGTAAATTAGCGCACCAACCAGTTCACGAAATGGATATTTAGTTTCTTGATCTGCTAAAGCGTTTTTGTCTTTTGTTAGCTTTGTGTTCGGGTCGAATGGTGTTTGTAGTCCAAAATGTTACAACTTTTTAGTAATTTTGTTGATTCAGTCGTACTCGGTTTTATTCCCAGCAATACTAGGAGTAGCTGCGTTGCCGTTTCATTGACCCCACGAAGATGTCATCCACGTAGATAACTATGTAAGCTGCGATATCCTCCCCTTGCTTTAGTAGGTAGGTGCATGGATCTGCATGTGTGGGTTCAGTTCCTATTTGACGCAAGGTGGTGTGCAATTTTTTGTACCATTGTTTACCGGCTTGTTTCAGGCCGTACAATCCTTTATCCAGGAGACAGACACAGTTGCTTTTCTTAAGCTTTTATAACATTTCTTTGGCTGCTGTACTTAGGTCAGTTTTTTCTTCTATTATAACTTGTTGTAGGTTGGCTAAATTTTTAGGAGCTTTCATAAAAAATTCTTTCTTTAAGTTTATTTTCTGTTGTGCTGCTAATGCCACAACCATCCTTATGGAGTCGATTATAGCGACTGGGGCAAAAGTTTTATTGAAATGCACATCTGGTGTCTTGAAGAAACCTTGAGCAACCAAGCGGGCTTTCTTCTTGTCGACCGTTCCGTCAGCTTTGTTTTTTTCACGTAAGATCATTCGGCTTCCGATTATCAGTTTAATAGTTGATCTTTTTACCAATTTCCAGGTGTTATGGCGGAGAATTGATTTCATTTTGTTTACCATTGCTTTGTTCCATTCTGTTGCTTCTGGAGACTACATTGCAATTTTGATTAGAACTTTGGCTAAATAGCAGAATTCAGTCTTTACACAGTTTGCTTTACCTTTGTTTTTTTTTTTTAATTATAAGAATCATGTTGTAAACTTTTCTCGGTGGGCTTCTCTTTCTAGCATTGGTCATTCTCAATTTTGACCTGCGGCTCCACTAGATTCTCAATTTTCACTTTATTTACTTGATGTTCATCAACGAGTTTTTGGTTTCTAACGTTATTTTCGATGATGATTTCTATCAAGTTCTGGTCGTTTTTTGATGTTGACTTTTTATTAGTTTTTCACCGAATTCTGTCTTTATCTTTTACAAATTTTACGTCGCAGGAATCTTTCAGTTTCTTCTCTACGAGCCAGATTCGGAAGCTTTTCTGATTTTTGGGATAACCGAGAAAAATTATAGGTCTTTCACGAATGTCTAACTTGCCTCTCTTTGGGCTTCAATTTAGGTAATATATTTGGGCCCCAAATTCTTTCAATTCGTTCACGATTAGAGTTTATACGCACCATAATTCAAATAGTGTCTTTCCATTTAAACTACTTGATGGGCAGCAATTTCTAATGTAGCAAGCTGTGTTCACCGCTTTTGCCCAGAAGGATTGAGGAAGTTTGGATTGCATTAAAAATACCTAGCTGGTTCCAGGAGTGTTATTGTTGTTCCGGTGTGTAGCCGATTGTTAATCTTCTTCCAATATCTTACATCTTTAGGTACTCGTGGAATGACTTGTTCACATACTCAGTACCGTTATCTGATTGAAGATATTTTACTTGTTTTCCAGTTTGATTCTCGACACTGTTTACGTATTCTATAAATTTTGAAAGTACTTGGTACTTTGATTGCAAGAATTTCACTTTCCTCCAACCTGTAGCATTATCGGTGAAAGTTACAAAATATTTAATTTTTTCTTGAAATTCCGTTCTCATTGAGCCGCAAACGTCTGAGTGAACAATTTCAAGCATTTTAGTTGATTGTTTGGGGGCTTTCTAAAACTGGAACGCGTCATTTTTGCTCTCGCACAGACAATGCTTTCAAAATCTTCGAATTTTACTTCCGCTGCATGCAGATTCTTGCTTGTCAAGGCGTCCTTTAAGGTACGCAAGTTTAAGTAACCCATTATTTGGTGATATTTGCAAAAACTATGGTTTAATTTTGCTAAGCATGCTACGTCATTGGAAATGTCGTTGTTTTTGTTACAATTTCATTTTGGTTGTTTCAAATTATTGCCTCACCGCGCGTAAATAGCACTTTGTGATCTTTATCGGTTATTTTACTTACGGACATCAGGTTTGGCTGGAGCGCAGGCGCGTGTAATACGTTTGTCAATGTCACTTTTAACCCCAAAATCTATCTTAGCTTTTCTTGATTACAAATTCTTGTCAATGACTTTGAAACGTTCGATGTCTTTGCACAAGTATGACGTGGCACTATTGTCGAGACGTGTTTGTTGTTTTATTTCTTGCTTTGTTTGGGCAATTTTTGGACATGTGGCGTATTTGTCTGCATTTGTGGCACTAGTACTTCAATTCTTTTGTTGGTTCAGCTTGCTTGGATTTCTCACTTTGTTTCCGGTATTGCTTCTTGGGTACCTGTATATTGCAGGTTTAACAGTGATATAAACGTAATTACGAACGAATTAATTCTAATTTCAAATGTCAAAACTGACTTTTCTAAAATATCGCTTACTAATCAGTCGACGTAACGTTTATTGCTTCAACACAAACACTCCGAACGGAGTGGTTCACTTACCTACCTAAGTGTTACTTATCAGGAGATTAGATCACAACCCTTTCTTGCAACAAAATGATTTATAACGTCCGCATATAGGACAAATATTCAATTTGTTGATGACAAACTCTTGGGCGGGTGGGTGGGTCATTTCAAAACATAGTAATCAGTCAATAGTTTAGATTGCAGTGGCCCACCCACCCACCTAAGTGTTGGTTGTTAAGAGATTGGATCACAACCCTCTCTTGCAATAAAATGACTTCTAACGTCTACATAGAAGACAAGCGTTAAATTTTATGATGACAAACACTTGGGCGGGTGGGTAGGGCACTGAAAAATATAGTAACTTGCCAATAGTATAAAATGAAGTAGCCCACCCACCCAAGTTGTTAGGAGATTAGATTACGACCCTCTCCTGCAACAAAATGACTTTTGACGTCGGCATAGAAAACAAACAGTAAATTTTTTTTGGGCAGGTGGGCGGGGCACTCCAAAACATAGTAACTAACCAATAGTTTAGAATGAAGTGTTTTACTCATCCGCTCAAGTGGTCAGGAGACTAGATCACGGCCTTCTTTTGCAATAAAATGACTTCTAACATCCACATAGAAAACAAATATTTATTTTTTTGTTGACAAACATTTGGGAGGGTGGTTGGGGCACTTCAAAACATAGTAACCAGCTAATTGTTTGAAATGAAATGACCCACCCACCCGCCCAAGTGTTAGTTGTCAGGAGATTAGTTCACGACCTTTTCTTGCAACAAAATGACTTCTAACATCCACATAGAAGGCAAGCATTCAATTTCTTGATGACAAACACTTGGGCGGGTGGTTATGATACTTCAAAGCTAATAGTTTGAAATGAAATGGCCCACCCACCCACCCAAATGTTAGTGGTCAGGAGGTTAGATCACGATCCTCTTTTGTAACAAAATGACTTTTAACGTCCGCATAGAAGACACATTTAATTTCTTGATGACAAACACTTGGGCGGGTGGGTGGGGCACTCTAAAACATAATAACCAGCCAGTAGTTTAGAATGGAGTAGCCCACCCACCCACCCACTTGATAATGGTCAGGAAATTAGATCACGACCCTCTCTTGCAACAAAATGACTTCTAACGTCCGCATAGAAGACAAACGTTCATTTTCATTTCAAAGCATAGTAACTAGCCAATAGTTTGAAATGGAGTAGCCTATCCACCCACCTACCCACCCAAGTGTTGGTTGTCAAGACATTGGATCACGACCCTCTCTTGCAACTTAATGATTTCTAACTTCCGCATAGAAAACAGATATTTAATTTCTTAATGACAAATTTTTGGACGGGTGGGTGGGGCACTCCAAAGCATAAGTAACTAGCCAATAGTTTCAAATGGAGATTAGATCACAACTTATCTTGCAACAAAATGACTTCTAACTTCCGCTAAGAAAATAAACATTCAATTTCTCGGTGACAAACACTTGGGCGGGTGGGTGGACTTCTCCAAAACATAGTAATCAGCAATAGTTTAAAATGAAGTGGCCCACTCACCCGCCCAAGTGTTAGTTGTTAAGAGATTGGATCACGACCCTCTCTTTTAATAAAATAACTTCTAACATCCGCATAGAAGATAAACATTTAGTTTCTTGATGCCAAACACTTTAACCGGTGGGTGGGGCACTTTAATACATAATAACTAACCAATAATTTAGATTGGTGTGGACCATACACCCACCAATAGCCAATAGTTTACAATGAAGTAAACTACTCACTCGCTCAAGTGGCCGGGAGATTAGATCACGACCTTCTTTTGCAACAAAAAGACTTTCAGACGTTTTCAAAGAAGATAAACATTTAATTTCTTGATGACAAACCCGTGGGCGGGTAGGTGGGGCATTTAAAAGTATACTAACCAGCTAATAGTTTGGAATAAATTAACCCACCTAACCTCCTTTTAATGAAATAACTTCTAACGTTCGCATTGAAAACAAACATTCAATTTCTAGATGACAAACAATTGAACGGGTGGGTGGGCAATCCAAAATCTAATCTTTTTCTAATGCAGAAATCTATTTTGGTATTACTTTGGCGCTTCTTCTTTCATCCATTCTGATGACATGTACTAACCAACAATTCCTTTTGGCTCTAATAAACCTAACTATATCTGCTTCGTTGATGCGCTAGCTTCCATCTTTGTTCTGCGTTGTCCCAAAATTTTTTTGCAGAATTTTTCTTTCAAAGATCCTGAGGGAGTTTTATTTTTTTTTTTATTTAGCGTCCAAGTTTTGCTAGCGTAAGTGACCACAGGTCTAATAAGGGTCTTGTAGGTTTAGTTTAGTAGGGATCTGTTGACAAAATAACACCGCGTGCCTTTTATGATCTTTATCTCGACTTCTTCTTCTTGTTTGATTTTTTGTGTTTAGTTGCGTCCCCAGGTATGTGAAATTTTCAACTGCCAGCTGCTGCTGGTTTTGACCATTTCTAGTGAAATTTATAACTTTGGTCTTCTTTTTATTTATTTGAAGCTCTGTTTTAATGGTCTCGTGATGATGAAATGATCAGTTCCGTATAGAAAACAAGCATTCAATTTCTTAATAACAAATTCTGAGTGAGTGGGGCATTCCAAAACATAGTAACTAGGTAATAGTTTGGATTGAAATGGCCCACTCACTGTCTATTACCGTCCACATAAAAGAAAAGCATTCAATATCTTGATGACAAACACTTGGACGGGTGGTTGGGACACACCAACGCATAATAACTAGCCAATATTTTGAAATGGAGTAGCCCACCTACCAACCCAAGTGATAGTGATCAGGAGATTAGATCACGACCCTCTCTTGCAACAAAATTACTTCTGACGTCCGCATAGAAGACAAAACTTTTATTTTCTTGATGTCAAACACTAGGGCGGGTGAGTGGTGCACTCTAAAACATAGTAATCAGTCAATAATTTAGAATGGAGTGGTCCACCCACTACCCAAGTGTTGTTTGTCAAGAGATTGGATCACAACCCTCTCTTATAATGAAATGACTTCTAACATCCGCATAGAAGTCAAACATTTAATTTCTTGATGACAAATAATTGGGAGGGCGGGTAGGGCACTCCAAAGCATAGTAACCAGTCAATAGTTTGGAATGGAGTGCCGCATCTACCCGCCCAAGTGTTAATCATTAAAAGATTGGATCACGTCCTTCTCTTGCAATAAAATGACTTTTAACGTCCACATAGAAGACTTTAACTTTAAACTATAAGTAACTAGTCAATAGTTTGGAATGGAGTGGCCCACCCACCCGCCCAGTGTTACTTATCAAGAATGGAAGACAAACATTCTCATTTTTTAATGACAAACATTTGGGCGGGCGGGTGGGGCCATCCAAAGCGTAAGTAATTAGCCAATAGTTTAGAATGGAGTGTTAGTGGTTAGGAAACTAGATCACGACCCTCTCTTGCAATAAAATGACTTCTTACATCTGCATAGAAGACAAATAATCATTTTTTTGTTGACAAACACTTGGGCACTTGAGTTCAAGTTTTTTTAAATTTTTAATTTTAACATTCAGTTCTACATATGCAAGCTATTATGCTTTATTTTATATTCCGACTTTCAGCATGTTTTTAATTTTTAATTTTTCTTAAAAAATTAATTGTAGTAAAACAAATTTTGTACTAAATTTTGGAAAATTTAATAGACTTTTTGCAAAATAAACTGAAATTTGGAATGTGGAAACTTCCGTACTGCCGTGGAAATTCTTGCCAACTACAAATCTATCAAGCAAATTTTGCCAATGTGATATGGGAAAATAAAAAACAATGTTCCAAATTTTAGAAACTCTTAAAAGTAATTTAGATTCTATTTACAAATTTGCTGCGTATGGCTCCGATTGGACGCCTACTTTAATATAATATATGATCTATTGTGCGCATGGTTTCATCAAAAATTTAACTGAAAAACACTATTAACTATAGTTAGTTTGTGGCAAAATGAATATCAAGGTTTTGATGGGTACACCAATTTTTTTTCAGAAATTCAGTTTTTTTTTAATAAAAAAATAAAGTTGTTCCACATATTGAAAATTTAAAAAATCTTAATCTATTATGCAACTTAATGACAATATGTGCTGTAAATTTTACACGAAAATTCTAACAAAATTGTCTAAAAAATCTAAATTATTTTTGGAAATATTGAAAAACTTTTTTGGTAATTTTGGTGTATCTTATAGGAAATTTTTTGTAGAACACGATCCCGGCCTTGGTTTTTTTTTCTTATAAGATACACTCTTTTAAATATGATTTTTGACTATTTTTTGCTCTAATTGAAACTACCGTTCTGTAATCAATAAACTGAGTGCTCCACCCAGCCATGAGTTTGTGATTTAATGTTTTGTTCACAAACACTTGGGTGGGTGGTTGGGCACTTCAGTGGAAACTAATGTTTTGCAATCAATGAACTGAGTGGGCGCTCAAGTGTTTGTAATCAGTAAATTGGATTGCAAACACTTGGGTGAGTGGGCGGGAACTTTAATTGAAACTACCGTTCCGTAATCAATGAACTGAGTGCCCCGCCCACCCGTTCAAGTGTTTGTGTACAGGAAATTGCATCACAACACTTGTGTGGATGAACGGGGTCTCTACTACTGTCCCGCAATTAGAAATCTTAATATTTTTAGAAAAATTTGGTTATAAAAAACGGTAATTTTCTGGCGTAATCAGTCATAAAACAAAAATTAATCGGGCGATTATAATAAAAATTACTGATCAGCAGCTTAGAATGTTTTGAAACATATTGAAGTTATAGAAATTGTAATATTGTTACGACAATATGGTTTTCATATGCTTTTAAGTGAAAAAACGGCAAATTTCTTGCGCAATCGGCCGTAACACAAAAACCAATCGGGCATTTTAAATAAAATTTATTTATTAATAGCACATTATGTTGCAGAAGGTATTGAAAAAATAAAAATTACAATATTGTTACGATAAAAATAAAATTATGAACACTTTTAAGCAAAAAAACGGTAAAAATTTTACGTAATTATTCCTAAAACAAAATCTAATCGGGCGATTTTAATTAAATTTGCTGGTTGGTAACTCACAATGTTACCAACTATAATTAACTTATGGAAAGCGTGATATTGTTATGACGATATGGTTTTAACGAGCGTTTAATTGCAAAAAACGGCAAATTTCTGACGTAATTGGCCGTAAAACAAAAACTAATCGAGCGATTTTTATCAAAATTGCTGGTTAGTATTACAGAACAGTTGCAGTTGCAAACTATATCGTATTCATAATATTGTTATGACAATATGGTTTTTTTACGCGTTTAAGATAAAAAAACGGCAAATTTTTAGCGTAATCAGTTGTAAAACAAAAACTAATCCGGCGATTTTAAATAAAATTGCTGGTCAGAAGCTCAGAATGTTTTCAAACATATTGAAGTTATAGAAATCGTAATATTGTTACGACATTATAGTTTTCGTACACTTTTAAGTGAAAAAACGGTAAAAATCTTCCGTAATTAACCGCAAAACAAAAACTAATTGGGCGATTTTAATCAAAATTGCTGGTTAGTAGCACAAAATGTTGCCAACTGTAATGAACTTATAGAAAGCGTAACATTGTTACAACAATATTGATTTCATGAACGGTTATGTGCAAAAAACGGTAAATTTCTGGCGTAATCGGTTGTAAAACAAAAATCAATCGAACGATTTCAATATAAATTGCTAGTTAGTATCACAGAATATTGCAAACTATATTGAATGTATTGTAATCTGTTTTTTACGCGTAGAAGTATATAAAACGGCAAATTTTTAGCGTAATTGGTGTTAAAACAAAAACTAATCCAGCGATTTTAATTAAAATTGCTGATCAGAAGCTTAGAATGTTTCTAAACATATTGAAGTTATAGAAATTGTAATATTGTTAAAAATTTTGGTACCCCAAACATGTGTACAAAATTTGAGCAAAATTGGAGATATCTATGTGGAGACGTTTGTCCGAACTATCGTGGAATTACCACTGTAGGATTTTTGGAAAAAAAACCTCAAATTTTTGAAATTTATTAAATTAAGTTTCAAAATTGTCAAAAGTTTTTATTTTATTTTATGATTTTTATAAAATACTTTGTGAACTATTTAAATATAAAATTAATATTATTTGAGGATTAGTTTCTAACCATCTATCCTCGGTTCTAGTTAAATTTATTTATAATTAATATAAGAATAATACTAAAACTATTTGAAGTTCACAAAATCAATCAAATATTTGCAATAGAATTCCAATCCATGCAAAGTCCATATTTACTAAATCACAATACATCTATTTAGTAGATAGTCACTCTTCTTGTTTATAATTACTGATAAATAGCCATATCCTCCTCAAGTTGAAAACATGCAACACTTGAGCAGTCTTATTGCAAAACTAAATATTATTACTTATATAACCTTGATGTGGATGTTTATTGTAAAATTCATTTGTAATATGCATTATTACAATTAAAGATATTTAATTTGCATACTATGAATAAAGTACTAGAAATTAGTTACATTTTCATAAAGTCAGTCACGTAAAGACCATTTTGTATTTTTACATATGACCTTGATTAGTGGTTATATGAAACCTTATTAAATTAATTCGAAATCATCATTTAAATAATTTTAATAAATAAAAGATAGAATTGCTTATTACATTAAAAACTTTGGTTTTAATTTAATTTATTTTATTAATACCTTTTATGTTATTCTGCTAATAGTTTATTAGGAGCTGGATCATCACTCCATAATTCTTTGTCAATTTATATTATTTACTTAATTGAGCAAACATAATTAAAACCAATTACTACCGTTCGTAATTGCTTCTCTCTTTGTTGTCGCAAGAAAATTCAAACAGAAAGAGAACAAAACGTATAGTAAGTTATGATTCATAAGTTAACAAGGTCGTTTACATTGCATTCTAAATGAAAACAAATAAACAAACGCAGCAGCAGTATCATGTACAATTATAATCATTATGTATGGATTCATGTAATTATCAAGTTTAAATTTAGTTATTGATAGAAAAATAGGAGATAATGGTTATTTTATATAGGTTACGATGACGTTAATGTCAATTAGTTTAATTGAAAGATATTTTAGAATTTAATGATTTATCTAGTATAGTTTTTATGGTTTTATAAAGTTTGAATTAAATTATTGTTTTGGTAAATTTGATATAGAATCAAGTTTGGAAAATTTACTTTTAAAAATTCGTATTGGTTGCTTTAGAATTTTTAAACGGAATTAAGTCTGCGCACTTCAAATTTTCAAACCATTTTTAACAATTCTTGTTGCTTCAGAAAATTGTTGGTTAAAAACTGGATAGTTTGAGATTTGTCTAGCAAATGATATTGATATACTTTAAATTATTTCAAAAGAAGCAATTGAATTCATATTAATTACACAAAGAGTTCATTGACATTGCTCCACTAATCTAAAACCAAAGCTGTGTGCGTCCTTCACACAATTCAAAGCTTTTATTTTTCATATTTGATTCTACTACTAATCGAGAGCAACCGATTTTCAAGTTTTAGATTACATTAATATACCCCTACGTCTCCCAAAGGCGTGTGTCTGAGTCATTTAGTTAAAACAAATTGATAAAGGAAACATTATTAGATAAGTTTTGACAAATTATATATTCAATATTTTTTTATATATTTACACAACTTAATCAAACTGGTTTGCAATCAATAATAATCCACTCCAAAAAGCACATGTTGCTATCACTACTACCCTTTATCATTATAAACAATCGATTGTAATCAATTTTGATTGATGAAGTTTAGTAATTTTAATATAATAATTTTTTAACAAAAATAATTGAGGAAGCTTTATTTAACTTCAATTCTTCTCATCCCCAACAATGATTATAAATATGAGAACCCGTTCCGGCTTTTATAATTAGATTATTTTATAAATATATAAGTGCTGCGTGGATGACGATGTTAACCGAGCTCTCCGATTCTATCGAATGCGTGGTAGCATTTCTTTGTTTTGGTCGGGTTCAACGCAACACGTGCAATAAGAGATAACGTTATTCCGGTTATCCTTGTCGCCTGGTTGCTTCACTCTCTATACAACACACAAAGAACTGTCAGAATCAGCCTTGCTTGCTTGCTATGGAAACAGCTGATCTCTGTTTTGAAGCGCAGTTTATCGATTTTGTTTCAACCCTCTGAATTTAGGGATGGAAATTCATAGGGCAATGATCTTTAATTTTTATAATATATAATAATTAATGCTAAAATTAAATCTAATTAAAGTATAAAATATATTTTTTTATAAATTGTGAGGTTCGAACATAATTTATTTTGAAAACTTTGATTTAATTTTTGTTGGTGATTGATTTTATAATATTATTGACAGTTTAAGAACATTTTTGATAGTTTTAAGACATGATTGATAATTTGGGAACATTTTAAAAACCTTATTGACAGTTTAAGAACATTATTTACAATTGGAAACGTTTTAAGAACATAGTTGACAGTTTCTGAAAATGTTCTGAAATTTCAAAATTAATATTTGTAATTTTAGAATATTATTGACAGTTTAAGACCATATTTGACAGTTTTTAAAGATGTTTGATGATTTGGGAACATATTAAAAACATTATTGACAGTTCTAGAACATTATTTGCAATTGGAAACGTTTTAAGAACATAGTGGACAGTTTTTCTAAAATTGTTCTAAAATTTCAGAATTAATATTTGTAATTTTAATACGTTATCAAAAGTTTAAGAACATTTTTGACAATTTTTAAACAAGATTGACTATTTGGGAACATTTAAACAATATTATGGTTAGTTTAAGAACATTATTTACAATTTGAAAACGATTAGGAACATTTTTGATAATTTTTGAACGTTATTGATTACTTGGAAACATTAAATAAACATTATTTACAACTTGGAAACGTTTTAAGAATTTAGTGACAGTTTCTGAATCTGTTATTAACATTCAAAATTAATATTTGTAATTTTTGAACATTTGCAACAATATAAGAACACTTTTATTAAAAACTTTTCTTCATTTTCTTCCCAATACGACTTGAATTTAAACGGTTTTTTTGAAATCTTTTCTTGTTGCATAATTTGCTTAGTCTTTACTTTGGTTTCAAGATTTATGTTTCTTACATGTGTTTGCATTTTCGGTCACTTTAATGTAGTTGCCAGAATTTCTTAAAAAGTATTTATCAGTTTTAACCTTCTCTGTCCTCTGTGCTATCTTACTTATTTCCGTTGATGACTAACTTTGCAGACAGGTTTAAAATAGTGCAACGACTTTGATTTGCTTATTTTATTATTTACATATCCATGAAAATGTTAAATAAAACGTACACGTACCACAGTAATGGAATACTGCCCTCAGATTCTGGAAGGTGACTAAACTAACTAAAACATTATATGATTTTAAAATTAAACATTGGATTTTAATCAAATTTGGTAATAATGCACTTCAATATTATTTGTAACAATTATGCAAATTTGATCTAAATCTATAGGTTCAATTTTATATAACCTCAATTGTTCTGATTTGATCAATTTTTATCACTAAGCTTGGGATATATCTAAAAATTACATAAATTTAAAACTAAACATAAGATTTTGATCAAAATTGGTATTAATGCACTTCAATATTATTAGTGTCAATTGTGTAAATTTTATCCAAATTTAAAGGTTCAATTTTATATAACCTCAATTGTACTGATTTGATCTATTTTATCACTAAGCTTAGGATATATCTAAAAATAATGTAAATTTAAAATTATGCATTGTATTTTAATCAAAATTAGTATTAATGCACTTCCATATTATTACTACCAATTGTGTGAATTTTATTTAAATTTATAGGTTCAATTTTATATAACCTCAATTGTACTGAATTGACCTATTTTTATCATTTAGCTTAAAGTAAAACAAAACATTTTGTAAATTTAAAATCACAAATTAGATTTTGATCAAAAGTGGTAACAATGTACTTTAATATCATTAGTACCAACTGTGTAAATTTTATTTAAATCTATAGGTTCAATTTTATATAACTTTAATTGTACTGATTTGATCTATTTTTTTCATTTAGTTTGGATATAACTAAAAATCATATAATTTCGAAACCATACATTGAATTTTGATCTAAATTGGTGTCAATGCACTTCAATATCATCAGTACCAATTGTGCAATTTTAATCTAAAACTATAGGTTCAATTTTATATAACCTCAATTGTAGTGATTTGATCTATTTTTATCACTAAGCTTAGGATAAAACTAAAAATTATATAAATTTAAAATCATACATTGGATTTTGATCAAAATTGGTATTAATGTACTTCAATATTATTAGTACTAATAGTGCAATTTTAATTTAAATCTATAGGTTTAATTTTATATAACCTCAATTGTATTGATTTGACCTACCTTTATTACTTACGTTAGGGAATAACTAAAAATTATATAAATTCAAAACCATATATTGGATTTTGATCAAAATTAGCAATAATGTACTTTAATATCATTAATACTAATTCTGCAAATTTTACTTAAATTCATAGGTTCAATTTTATATAACCTTAGTTGTACTGACTTAACCTGTTTTCAGCATTTAGCTTGAGGTAAAACAAAAAATCATATAAATTTAAAATCATACAATGAATTTTGATCAAAAATGGTACTAACGCACATTAATATGATCAGTACTAACTGTGTAAATTTTATCTGAATTTTTAGGTTCAATTTTATGTAAACTATATTGTACTGATTTGATCTATTTTTATAAATTAACTTAGGGTAAAACTAAAAATTATATAAATTTAAAATTACATATTAAATTTTAATCAAAATTGGTAATAATGTACTTTAATATTATTAGTACCAACTGTGTAAGTTTTGTTTAAATCTATTGGTTCAATTTTGTATAACATCAATTGTATTGACTTTTCCTATTTATTTCATTTATCTTGGATATAACTAAAAATCATATCATTTCGAAACCATTCATTGGATTTAGATCTAACTTGGTGACAATCCACTTCAATATTATTAGTACTAATTGAGTAATTTTAATTTAAATCTATAGGTTCAATTTTGTAAAACCTCAATTGTAGTGATTGGATATATTTTTGTCACTAAGCTTGGGATAAATCTAAAAATTATATAAATTTAATATTATACATTAGATTTTGATTAAAATTGGTATTAATGCACCTCAATATTATTTGTACCAATTGTGTAAATATGATCTAAATTCATAGGTTTAATTTTATATAACCTATATTAGACTCACTTGATCTGTTTTTCTCATTTAGTTTAGGGTAAAACAAAAAAACTTGTAAATTTAAAATCACATATTAGATTTTGATCAAAATTGGTACTAATGTACTATAATATCATTAGTACCAACTGTGTAAGTTTTATTTAAATCTGTAGGTTCAATTTTGTATAACCTCAATTGTATTGACTTGGCCTATTTTTTTCATTTATCTTGGATATAACTAAAAATTATATATAATTTTGAAACCATTCATTAGATTTAGATTTAAATTTATAACAATGCACTTTAATATTACTAGTACTAACTGTGTAAATATTATTTTAATCTACAGGTTCAATTTTAGATAACCTCAATTGTACGGACTTAACCAACTTTTATCATATAGCTTAGGTAAAACTGAAAATTATATAAATTTAAAACTATACATTGGATTCTGATAAATTTTAGCACTAATGTACTTTTATATTATTAGTATCATTTATGTAAATTTTACTTTAATCTATAGGTTCAATTTTGTTTAAACTAAATTATACTGACTGGACCTATTTTGTTATTTAGCTTAGGGTGAAATTAAACATTATATAAATTCTAAACTATACATTGGATTTTGATCAAAATTGGTACAAATGCACTCCAACATTATTAGTACTAAGTGTGTAAATCTTACTTAAATCTATAAGTTCAGTTTTGTTTAACCTTATTTGAACTGACTTGACCTACTTTTATCATTTAGCTTAAGAAAAACTAAAAATTATATAAATTCAAAACCTTACATTAGATTCTGATAAAATTTAGTACTAATGTACGTTTATATTATTAGTATTATTTGTGTGAATTTTACTTAAATCTATAGGTTCAATTTTGTGTAAACTAAATTGTACTGATTTAACCTATTTTATTATTTAGCTTGGAGTAAAACTAAAAATCATACAAATTCTAAACTATACATTAGATTTTGATCAAAATTGGTACTAATGTAGTATAATATTATTAGTACTTACTTTGTTAATATTACCCTAATCTATAGGTTCAATTTTGTATAACCTCAATTGTACTGACTAGACCTATTTTTGTCATTTAATTTAGGTAAAACTGAAAATGATATAAATTTAAAACCATACATTGGATTTTGATCAAAATTGCTGATAAAATACTTTAATATTATCAGTACTAATTATGCAAATTTGACCTAAATTTATAGGTTCAATTTTATATAACCTGATTTGTACTGACTTGACCTATTTTTATTATTTAGCTTTGGATAAAACTTAAAATTATATACATTTAAAATCATACATTGGATTTTGATCAAAATTGGTATTAATGCACTTCAATATTCTTAGTACTAATTGTGCAAATTTAATCTAAATCTATAGGTTCAATTTGATATAACATCAATTGAACTGATTTGATCTATTTTTGTCACTAAGCTTGGGATTAAATATAAAAATTATATTAATTTAAAATTATACATTGGATTTTGATTAAAATTGGTATTAATGCACATCAATATTATTAGTACTAATTGTGCAAAAACTGACTTGATCTGTTTTTCTCATTTAGCTTAGGGTAAAATAAAAAGTTATGTAAATTTAAAATTACATATTAGGTTTTGATTAAAATTGGTACTACTGTACTTTAATATCATTAGTACTAACTGTGCAAATATTAATTAAATTTATAGGTTCAATTTTGTATAACCTCAACTATACTGACTTGACTTACTTTTATCATTTAGTTTAAGTAAAACTAAAAATTATATAAATTTAAATCCATACATTGGATTTTGATTAAATTTAGTACTAATGTACTTTTATGTTGTTAGTATCAATTGTGTAAATTTTACCTAAATCTATAAGTTTAATTTTGTACAAACTAAATTGTACTGACTGGACCTATTTTATTATTTAGCTTAGGGTAAAACTAAAAATTATATAAATTCTAAACTACACATTAGATTTTTATCAAAATGGGTACTAATGCACTCCAATATAATTAGTACTAAATGTGTAATTTTTACTTAAATTTATAGGTTCAATTTTGTATAACCTCAATTGTACTGACTTGACCTACTTTTATTATGTAGTTTAAGTAAAACTAAAAATTATATAAATTTAAAACCATACATTGGATTTTGATCAAATTTAGTACTAATGTATTTTTATATTATTAGTATCAATTGTGTGAATTTCACTTAAATCTATAGGTTCAATTTTGTGTAAACTAATTTGTACTAACTTGACCTATTTTAATATTAAGCTTGGGGTAAAACTAAAAATTATATAAATTTTAAACTACATATTGGATTTTGATCAAAATTGGTACTAATGTACTCCAATATTATTAGTACTAACTGTGTAAATTTTACTTAAATTTATAGGTTCAAATTTGTATAACCTCAATCGTACTGACTTGTCCTACTTTATTTTTTAGCTTAAGGTAAAACTAAAAATTATTTAAACTTTAAACTATAAATTGGATTTTGATCAAAATTGTTACTAATGCACTCCAATATTAGTAGTACTGTTTGTGTAAATATTTTTTTAATCTATAGGTTCAATTTTGTATAACCTCAATTGTACTGACTTGACTTACTTTTATTATTTAGTTTAAGTAAAACTAAAAATTATATAAATTTAAAACCATACATTGGATTTTGATCAAATTTAGTACTAATGTACTTTTATATTATTAGTATCAATTGTGTGAATTTCACTTAAATCTATAGGTTCAATTTTGTGTGAACTAATTTGTACTGACTTGACTTATTTTAATATTAAGCTTGGGGTAAAACTAAAAATTATATAAATTTTAAACTACATATTGGATTTTGATCAAAATTGGTACTAATGTTTTCCAATATTATTAGTACTAACTGTGTAAATTTTACTTAAATTTATAGGTTCAATTTTGTATAACCTCAATTGTACTGACTTGTCCTACTTTATTTTTTAGCTTAAGGTAAAACTAAAAATTATTTAAACTTTAAACTATAAATTGGATTTTGATCAAAATTGTTACTAATGCACTCCAATATTAGTAGTACTATTTGTGTAAATATTTTTTTAATCTATAGGTTCAATTTTGTATAACCTCAATTGTACTGACTTGACTTACTTTTATTATTTAGTTTAAGTAAAACTAAAAATTATATAAATTTAAAACCATACATTGGATTTTGATCAAATTTAGTACTAATGTACTTTTATATTATTAGTATCAATTGTGTGAATTTCACTTAAATCTATAGGTTCAATTTTGTGTAAACTAATTTGTACTAACTTGACCTATTTTAATATTAAGCTTGGGGTAAAACTAAAAATTATATAAATTTTAAACTACATATTGGATTTTGATCAAAATTGGTACTAATGTATTCCAATATTATTAGTACTAACTGTGTAAATTTTACTTAAATTTATAGGTTCAATTTTGTATAACCTCAATCGTACTGACTTGTCCTACTTTATTTTTTAGCTTAAGGTAAAACTAAAAATTATTTAAACTTTAAACTATAAATTGGATTTTGATCAAAATTGTTACTAATGCACTCCAATATTAGTAGTACTATTTGTGTAAATATTTTTTTAATCTATAGGTTCAATTTTGTATAACCTCAATTGTACTGACTTGACTTACTTTTATCATTTAGTTTAAGTAAAACTAAAAATTATATAAATTTAAAACCATACATTGGATTTTGATCAAATTTAGTACTAATGTTCTTTTATATTATTAGTATCAATTGTGTGAATTTCACTTAAATCTATAGGTTCAATTTTGTGTAAACTAATTTGTACTGACTTGACCTATTTTATTATTAAGCTTGGGGTAAAACTAAAAATTATATAAATTTTAAACTACACATTGGATTTTGATCAAAATTGGTACTAATGCACTCCAATGTTATTAGTACTAACTGTGTAAATTTTACTTAAATCTATAGGTTTAATTTTGTATAACTTCAATTGTACTTACTTGATCTACTTTTATCATTTAGTTTAGATAAAACTGAAAATTATATAAATTCAAAACCATACATTGGATTCAGATCAAATTCAGTACTAATGTACTTTTATATTATTAGTATTTTTTGTGTAAATTTTACTTAAATCTATAGGTTCAATTTTGTATAAACTAAACTGTACTGACTTGACTTATTTTATTATTTAGTTTTGGGTAAAACTAAAAATTATATAAATTCTAAACTATACATTGAATTTTGATCAACATTGGTACTAATGCACTCCAATATTAGTAGTACTAATTCTGTAAATATTACTTAAATCTATAGGTTCAATTTTGTATAACCTCAATTGTACTGACTTGAATTATTTTTATCATTAAGTTTGGGTATAACTAAAAATCATATAATATCTAAACCATACATTGGATTTTGATCAAAATTAGTATTAATGTACTTCACTATTATCAGTACTAATTATGCAAATTTGATCTAAATACCTAAGTTTAATTTTACATAACCTCACTTATACTAACTTGGCCTATCTTTATCAATAAATTTAGGAAACATAAAAAAATTATTTAAATTGAATTTTATTCATTAGATACTAAAATTAACAATATACATTAATATGAAAACTAACTGTGTAAATTTTATCAATATTTATACGATCAATTTGACATAACCTCACTTAAAGTTGTTTTTTTAAACAGTGAGAATTTATCTAATAAAATAAGTTAGTTGATGCCTTTGCGTTTAGACGGCTGCTGTGGAATTAAACTATTGACTTAAGACATGCAGACATATTATTTATATACTCATTAAATTCCTTCAACCTTAAGACACAATACCATAAATATAACTAAATCCAAAAGCTGATTTTTGGTTGTAAATTTAATATTATGACTCACTTATACCTTAAGATAATATTTTAATTGAAGGATAGCGTGATGTGAAATATCTGGAGGATTAATGTAATGGTGCGTCGACCTAGATAAGTCCTATACACATCTCTACAGTAATAGCAATCTATAAGGTCAAATGTTAACTATTCGTAGTTGAGTAGAGCGGCACTCCTGTCTAATAATGATCTTAAAAATTCTAAATTCTAAGCAAATAAAAATTTATATTATATATAGTATCAATGGTTAAATGAATTAATAACCACAACAAGTAATGGCAAAGCCATCGTCCTTAACCTGTTAATAAATTAAACACCTACGGAATTATTGATTAATATTAAATGACAATGAAAGGTTTTATTTTATTACAATTTTCAATAATATAACAATAGGAGTATTACATAAAATTTGATAACTACATTATCTTTTATCGATTATCGCAATCCATCAATTTCGAAACCATTCGGAAGTTAGTTAAACGTATCATAATATTTTGTACTCGTACACAACTATTTATAATAAGAAATGTACGTTTCAATCCTTAACTGGTTGAATAGACATTGGAATAATTTTAGTGTTGTTTACAATTAAAGTAAAGGATATATTGTTAACAAAATTGTTAATTATGTAAGCATTGTTTTATATTAATAATTCAACAGAATTTATGTATTCTGATTTTCTTATCGCATTGTACTAGTATTTGCTAGATCATATTCGTCACACTTGGTTATGTTGTAATGGCGGAAATTAAATTTTATGAGCATCTGAATAAGTAATATAAGTAACTCGACTTACAATTGCTCAGCGACTAGTTTTATCTGCTCCATTTGCCAGTCGCAAGAATAAAAATGTATTTACAACAACACAATTGTTTTATTCATATTGATATTATATGTTTTTTCTTATTTATTATATTATTTATTTGCATTCAAATTAGGAATATAATAAATAGTGCTTATTAAATGTTCATGACACATTTATCAAATTATTCAATTGGTTTTTGTTTTGTTACTGATAATTTTAAGTACAAAACTATTTGAAACTTTTTTTTTCTAATTTTAATTACAATAATATATAAATACTTAAACTTTAACGAGTGAGTCTCATAGATTTAAGCAGTCTGCGAACATTGACCTTGAATATTTGCGTCTTATAAGTCTCGGGAAATACACAATTTAGAAGTTTATTTCATGTGTCGATAGTAGGGTTAATAAATCTCTCTAAACTGTCAGCGAGTATTTGTTGAAAATTTTTTTGAAGAGATACTGTAGTTTGCCAACAAATTCTTTTTGTGATATTTAAGTAAACAAACATAATTTTATAAAAAAATTGTACAAAAAGCATTATTACTTAATTATTGAGAACATATTAGTGGCTATATTGAAAATAATATTAGAATCAAATGACTAAATTCCAAAAAAATAATACAGTTTGGTACTTTACTGCAATGCATATCAAAATCATGATTAAAAGAAATATTATATCAAAAATCATCAAAAATTTGCTTGTTTCTATTTCAGGAAAACGAAAATTACTACAAGAGCTCAATGGGGACTTCTATGCAGGCGAGCTTACTGCTATTATGGGTCCTTCAGGAGCTGGAAAATCCACTCTAATGAATATATTGGCAGGATACACGTAAGTTTTTTTTTAATTAAATACAACATTTAAGGAAAACTACAATATACGATTATATTTATAGTATTCTATAAATGCTTAAAATAATAACTATTTGTTTATGAATTTATTTTAAGTATTAAATTGTAGTAATTTCATTATTATAAAATAATTCTATTTACACAAATTATATTTATAGATTGCAATTTAATGCATTAATTACTTTATTTACAATTAAATTAATACTTTAAGAATCGTGGAAAGTTTATCCTGCTACTTGGAAATACCTGCGGATGCAGTCAATTATAAAACCACTCCCGCCCTCCAACGTAGCCATTTGTTGCCAGTGCATATGCACTCACGCCGGTGCATGTGTACCGACAGAATCAATATAGGAAGTACACTTGTACCGACGACTTTTCGCGTAAAACTAGCAAAGCAGACAAAGAAACTCGCGCATCTCGCAGTTCTCCAATCTCAGAGCTGCTGTTTGCAAATAAAAACAAAGTGACTAACTGAATAAATAGATTAATGCTGGATTGAGAAATATTTCGTTTGAATTTGTTAAATTGAATAAATAAATTTTAATAGAGTTGAATGAAAATTGATATAAAAGAATTTGTTTAGGAAGGATACAAAAATATAAATTTAGTATATTCGAGTTTTATATAAACTGGTACTAATATAGTTGAATAGTATTAGTACCAACTGTGAAAAACTGATGAAAATCCATACGCTTAATTTGACATAATTTTATTTTTAACAAAATTACTTAAATAAATCAATTTAATAATTTACTAAAATTTTAAAAATTTATAACTCGTCAACGGTTTATTAGAAGTTTATGTAGTTTGGTACTAATATACTTAGATATCAGTAGTACCAACTGTAAAATATTTATTAAAATTTATACGCTTAATTTGACCTAATTTAATTTTTAACAAAACTACTTCTCTAAATCAATCTATCAATTTACTAAAATTTAAAAAATTTATAACTCAAAAATGGTTTATTGGAAATTTATGTAATTTGGTAATAATATATTTAGATATCAGTACTACCAACTGTAAAATATTTATTAAAATCTATACTCTTAATTTGATCTTTTTTAATTTTTAACAAAACTATTTCTCATAATCAATCTATTGATTTGTTAAAATTTTAAAATTTTATAATTCAAAAACGGTTCGCTGGAAATTTAAATAATTTGAAAATAATAGACTTAGATATCAGTAGTACTAATTGCAAAATATTTATTAAAATCTATACGCTTAGTTTGACCTAATTTAATTTTTAACAAAACTACTTTTCAAAATCTATCTATTAATTTGTTAATATTTAAAAAATTTATAACTCAAAAATGGTTTGTTGGAATTTTATGTAACTTGGTAATAATATACTTAGTTATCAGTAGTACCAACTGTAAAATATTTATTTAAATCCATACGCTTAATTTTCCCTAATTTAGTTTTTAACAAAACTACTTTTCTAAATCAATCTATTGATTTCTTAATATTTTAAAAATTCTGAACTCAAAAACGGTTCATTGGAAACTTATGTAATTTGAAAATAATATACTTAGATAACAGTAGTACCAATTGCAAAATATTTATTAAAATCTATACGCTTAGTTTGACCTAATTTAATTTTTAACAAAACTACTTTTTAAAATCTATCTATTAATTTGTTAAAATTAAAAAAAATTATAACTCAAAAATGGTTTGTTGGAATTTATTGTAATTTAGTAATAATATACTTAGTTATCAGTAGTATCATCTGTAAAATATTTATTTAAATCCATACGCTTAATTTTCCCTAATTTAATTTTTAACAAAACTACTTTTCTAAATCAATCTATTGATTTCTTAATATTTTAAAAATTCTGAACTCAAAAACGGTTCATTGGAAATTTATGTAATTTGAAAATGATATACTTAGATAACAGTAGTACCAATTGCAAAATATTTATTAAAATCTATACGCTTAGTTTGACCTAATTTAATTTTTAACAAAACTACTTTTCAAAATCTATCTATTAATTTGTTAATATTTAAGAAAATTATAACTCAAAAATGGTTTCTTGGAATTTTATGTAATTTGGTAATAATATATTTAGGTATCAGTACTACCAACTGTAAAATATTTATTTAAATCCATACGCTTAATTTTCCCTAATTTAGTTTTTAACAAAACTACTTTTCTAAATCAATCTATTGATTTCTTAAAATTTTAAAAATTCATAACTCACAAACGGTTTATTGGAATTTTATGTAATTTGGTAATAATATATTTAGGTTTTAGTACTACCAACTGTAAAATATTTATTTAAATCCATACGCTTAATTTTCCCTAATTTAGTTTTTAACAAAACTACTTTTCTAAATCAATATATTGATTTCTTAAAATTTTAAAAATTCATAACTCAAAAACGGTTTATTGGAATTTTATGTAATTTGGTAATAATATATTTAGGTATCAGTACTACCAACTGTAAAATATTTATTTAAATCCATTCGCTTAATTTTCTCTAAATTAATTTTTAACAAATCTACTTTTCTAAATCAATCTATTGATTTCTTAAAATTTTAAAAAATCTGAACTCAAAAATGGTTTATTGGAATTTTATGTAATTTGGTAATAATATACTTAGTTATCAGTAGTACCAACTGTAAAATATTTATTTAAATCCATACGCTTAATTTTCCCTAATTTAGTTTTTAACAAAACTACTTTTCTAAATCAATCTATTGATTTCTTAATATTTTAAAAATTCTGAACTCAAAAACGGTTTATTGGAAATTTATGTAATTTAAAAATAATATACTTAGATATCAGTAGTACCAACTGTAAAATATTTATTAAAATCCATACGCTTAATTTGACTTAATTTAATTTTTAACAAAACTATTTCTCATAATCAATCTATTGATTTGTTAAAATTTTAAAATTTTATAACTCAAAAACGGTTTATTGAAAATTTAAGTACATTAAAAATAATATACTTAGATATCAGTAGTACCAATTGCAAAATATTTATTAAATTCTATACGCTTAGTTTGACCTAATTTAATTTTTAACAAAACTACTTTTTAAAATCTATCTATAAATTTGTTAATATTTAAAAAATTTATAACTCAAAAATAGTTTGTTGGAATTTTATGTAATTTGTTAATAATATACTTAGTTATCAGAAGTACCAACTGTGAAAATATGATAAAAATTTATAGGCTTAATTTGACATAATTTTATTTTTAACAAAATTACTTAAATAAATCAATTTAATAATTTCTAAAATTTTAAAAATTTATAACTCGTCAACGGTTTATTAGAAATTTATGTAGTTTGTTACTAATATACTTAGATATCAGTAGTACCAACTGTAAAATATTTATTAAAATCCATACGCTTAATTTGACCTAATTTAATTTTTAACAAAACTACTTCTCAAAATCAATCTATTGATTTACAAAATTAAAAAAAATTATAACTCAAAAATGGTTTATTGGAAATTTATGTAATTTGGTAATAATATACTTAGATATCAGTAGTACCAACTGTAAAATATTTATTAAAATTTATACGCTTAATTTGACTTAATTTAATTTTTAACAAAACTACTTATCTAAATCCATCTATTAATTTAATAAAACTTAAAAAACTATAACTCAAAAATGGTTCATTGGAATTTTATGTTATTTGGTGATAATATAGTTGGTTATTAGTAGTACCAATTGTAGAATATTTATAAAAATCTATACGCTTAATTGGACATAATTTTATTTTATGCAGAACTACTTATCTAAATCTATCTATTGATTTACTAAAATTTTAAAATGATACATTGGATATTTATGTAATTTTGTAATAATATACTTATATATTAGTAGTACAAACTGTAAAAATTTGATCAACATCGACTAGCTGGATTTTTGATACTATCAATAACCAATCCAAGCTGATACTCAGTAAAATATTTTGTAATCTTTAAACTACACATTCAATTTTTATACAAATTGGCAGCAACATATTTTAATGTTATTAGTATAAGCTGTAATAATTTCATTTAATTCGACACGCTTGTTTTCACATAACCTCAATTTAATCAGTCTACTCCAACCAAGCTGAGAATTTCTACTCTTAATAAAATATTTTTTAATATCTAAATTATTCATTGAATTTTGGTACAAATTGGCAAAAATATACTTCAATATTATTAATATAAGTTGTATTAATTTCGTTTAATTCGACACGCTGGTTTTAACATAACCTTAATATAATTAGTCTACTCTTACTAAGCTGAAAACTTCTATTCTTGATCAATATATTTTTAATTTTGAAACTACTTATTGAATTTTGCTATAAATTGGCAAAATTATACCTCAATATAGTTTACATAAGCTGTAACAATTTTATATAATTTGACCCGCTGGTTTTGACATAACCTTAATTTAATAAGTCAACTCTAACCAAGCTGACAACTCTTATTCTTAATAAAATATTTTCTATTTTCTAAACTACTTATTGAATTCTAAACAAATTGGTGACTACATTGTTCAATATAAATTAATACAAGCTGTATTAATTTTATCAAATTTGACACGCTGGTTTTGATATAATCTTAGTTTATTCAATCTGCTTTAACAAGCTAAAATTTTTTATTCTCAATAAAATATTTTTTTAATTTTTAAACTATTCATTGAATTTTGGTACAAATTAGCAATAAAATATTACAATATTATCTATATAAGCTGTATTAATTTTGTTTAATTCGACACGCTTGTTTCGACATAATCTCAATTTAATCAGTCTACCCTAATCTGGCCGAGAACTATTATTCTTAATAAAAAAAAAATTAATTTCTAATTTATTCATTGAATTTTGCTACAAATTGGCAACAATATATTTCAATATTATTGTTATAAAATGTATTAATTTCAATTAATTCCACACGCTGATTTTAAAAAAATCTTAATTTAATCAGTCTACCCTAGCCAAGCTGAGAACTTTTATTCTTGCTAAATAGTATTTAATTTTGAAAATAGTTATTGAATTTTGCTACAAATTGGTAACAATGTACTTCAATATCATTAATATAAGCTGTATTAATTTAATTTAATTTGATACGCTGGTTTTGACATAACCTCAATTTAATCAGTCTACCCTAACATAGCCGAGAACTTCTATTCTTGATAAATATTTTTTTAATTTTGAAATTACTTATTGAATTTTGCTACAAATTGGCAAAAATATATTTCAATTTCATTAATATAAGCTGTATTAATTTCATTTCATTTACCACGCTGGTTTTAACATAACCTCAAATTAATCAGTCTACCCTAACCAAGCTTAGAATTCCTACTCTTAATAAAATATTTTTTAATTTCTAAACTATTTATTGAATTTTGGTACAAATTGACAACAATATACTTCAATATCATTAATATAAGCTGCATTAATTTCATTTAAGTCGACACGCTGGTTTTGACATAACTTCAATTTAATCAGTGAACCCCAACCAAGCTGAGAACTCTTATTCCTAATAAAATATTTTTTATTTTCTAAACCCCTTATTGAATTTTTATACAAATTTGCAATTACATAGTTTAATATCATTAATATAAGCTGTATTAATTTTAACAAATTCGACACGCTTGTTTTGACATAACCTTAATTTTATCAGTCTACCCTAACAAAGCTGAGAACTTTTATTCTTAATAAAATATTTTTTAATTTTTAAATTAATTATTGAATTTTTATATAACTTGGCAAAAATTTAATTCAATATTATTAATATAAACTGTAAAAATTTCATTTAATTTGACTAACTTATTTTAACATAAATTTAATTTAATCAGTCTGCCCCAACCAAGCTGATAACTCTTAATCTTGATAAATATTTTTTTAATTTTGAAACTACTTATTGAATTTTATTATAAATTGGCAAAAATATACATCAATATCATTATTATAAGCTGTATTACTTTCATTTAATTCTTCACGTTGGTTTTAACATAACCTTAATTTAATCAGTCTACTCCAACTAAGCTGAGAATTACTACGCCTAATAAAATATTTATTAGTTTTTAAATTATTTATTGAATATTGTTTTAAATTAGCAACAATATACTTCAATCTGATTAAAATAAGCTGTATTAATTTTATTTTATTTGACACGCTGGTTTTGACATAACCTCAATTTAATTAGTCTACTACAACCAAGCTGAGAATTACTACTCTTAATAAAATACTTTTTAATTTCTAAACTATTTATTGGATTTTGGTACAATTTGGCAACAATATACATCAATATCATTAATACAGGCTGTATTAATTTTATTTAATTCGACACGCCGGTTTTAACATAACCTCAATTTAATCAATTAACCCTAACCAAGCTGAGAACTCTTATTCTTAATAAAGTTTTTTTAATTTTCTAAACCACTCATTGAATTTTGATACAAATTGGTGACTACATAGTTCAATATCTTTAATACAGGCTGTATTAATTTCATCAATTTCAACACGCTGGTTTTGACATAACCTCAATTTAATCAGTCTGCCCTAACCAAGTTGAGAACTCATATTCTTAATAAAATATTTTTTATTTTTTAAACCACTCATTGAAATTTGATACAAATTGGTGACTACATAGTTCAATGTCATTAATATAAGCTGTATTAATTTTATTAAATTCGACACGCTGGTTTTGTAATAATCTTAATTTAATCAATCTACCCTAACAAATGAAAAGCTGTTTGTAAACTATTTCTGTGTTTTACCTACTTATTAGAAATGAATTACAAAAACAGTTTAATTTTATATTCCACAAAACCTACAATTGTTGATTTAATTGTTCTTTGAACATTTTTTGAAGAAATTCATTAATTTAATTATAATAATTAAAATCAATCAATAACATCAGTAAAATGATAGCAAAACATCAAAAATCAGAAGTAATTTATATTAATAACGCAGATGTTCATGTTTTATATTAATTATACTAAAGTACTTCATAATTAGATATAACTACAAATAAAATGATATTATCATCATTATTATTATTTATGAATACTACATAAGAAAATTGTTAACTATCTTTTTCCAATTGATTGTTTATGCAAATTTAATAAAAAATGCTCTTAAAAAAATATTAAGTGCGATGTTTATGCATTTAAAAGTTAACCAATGACACAATTAATAATATGTAATCAATACGATAACACCATTGACGTTGTGTTTGGAATATTACTTTAAACAAATTTATGTATTTTCAGGACGCATGGAGTGGGTGGGACGTTACTGATGAACGATCAAACTCGCGAAGAATACGTATTTAGGAAGCGATCCTGCTACATCATGCAGGATGACAAATTGCAACCCTTATTGTCTGTGATGGAGGCGATGTCCGCCGCCGCTAACCTTAAACTTAGTACCGCTATCAATTCCAAAGATAAACAGAAAAGAGTAAATTGAATAAAAAATATTTAATAACAATTACATATTCTAATTTCAGGTGAAAGAAATATTGGAGTCATTGGGACTCTGGGAATGCAGAAAAGTGAAGACGAGTTCGTTATCAGGTGGTCAAAGAAAAAGACTGGCGATAGCATTAGAATTACTTAAAAATCCTCAAGTTATGTTCTTCGACGAGCCGACTAGGTAAAGTTTATAGAAAAATATGAATTTCTCTTATAGGAATTATTACGAGAGATACTTTCACTTGGTCCACGTTCTTCCTACTTTTATTTGTTTTACATATAAGGCAATCGCTCGACTATGAAATTTATATCATTATGTAATAACGCGTTGATTGTAATTTGTCAATGAAGTAAGATAAAATAAGTAGACACTGATTAAATTCTTTATATTTATAATTTTTTAAGTATATATTATTACAATCGCAATCTCACCTCAATTCGTCTTGAAACTAGTGTGAAAATTAATAAAAGCATAACTTCAAAGTCGTGCTTTAGATTTTGATACAATTTAGTACTAATATAGTTTAGTACCACTAGTATTAATTGTGCAAATTTTATTAAATTCCATACGTTTCTTTTGATACAATCTTATCCCAAGCTATATCATCTCAATTCACCTTAAAAGTAGTATGAAAATAAATAAAATCATATCTTCTAAATTGTCCATTAGATTTTAATTTAATTTAGTACTAATATAGCTTAGTATCATCAGTGCTAATTGTGTAATTTTGATCAAAATCTATACGTTCGTTCTGATATAATCTTAGCCGAAGCAATCTCACCTCAACTCACCTTGAAACTAGTGTGAAAATAAATAAAAGCATAACTTTTAAATTGACCATTAGATTTTAATTTAATTTAGTATTAATATAGCTTAGTATCAGCAGTACTAATTGTGTAATTAAGATCAAAATCCATACGTTTGTATTGATACAATCTTAGTCCAAGTAATCTCACTTCAATTCACTTTGAAACTAGTGTGAAAATAAATAAAAGCATATCTTCTAAATTGACCATTAGATTTTAATTTAATTTAGTAGTAATATAGTTTAGTATCAGCAGTAATAATTGTGTAATTTTGATTAAAATCTATACGTTCGTTTTGATATAATCTCAGCCAAAGCAATCTCACCTCAATTCACTTTGAAACTAGTGTGAAAATAAATAAAAGCATATCTTCTAAATTGACCATTAGATTTAAATTTAATTTAGTAATAATATAGCTTAGTACCAGCAGTATTAATTGTGTAATTTTGATCAAAATCCACACGTTTGTTTTGATACAATCTTAGTCCAAGTAATCTCACTTCAATTCACCTTGATAATAAATAAAAGCATATTTTCTAAATAGACCATTAGATTTTAATTTAATTTAGTACTAATATAGCTTAGTACCAGCAGTACTAATTGTGTAATTTTGATCAAAATCTATACCTTTGTTTTGATACAATCTTAGTTCAAGTAATCTCACTTCAATTCACCTTGAAACTAGTGTGAAAATAAATATTTGCATATCTTCTAAATTGACCATTAGATTTTAATTTAATTTAGTAGTAATATAGCTTAGTATCAGCAGTACTAATTGTGTAATTTTGATCAAAATCTATACGTTCGTTTTGATATAATTTCAGCCAAAGCAATCTCATCTCAATTCACCTTGAAACTAGTGTGAAAATAACTAAAAGCATATCTTCTAAATTGACCATTAGATTTTAATTTAATTTAGTGCTAATATAGCTTAGTACACCAGTACTAATTGTGTAATTTAGATCAAAATCCACACGTTTGTTTTGATACAATCTTAGTCCAAGCTATATCGCCTCAATTCACCTTGAAAGTAGTATGAAAATAAATAAAAGCATATCTTCTAAATTGTCCATTAGATTTTAATTTAATTTAGTACTAATATAGCTTAGTACCACCAGTATTAGTTGTGTAATTTTGATCAAAATCTACATATTTGTTTTGATACAATCTTAGTCCAAGTAATTTCACTTCAATTCACCTTGATAATAAATAAAAGCATATTTTCTAAATAGACCATTAGATTTTAATTTAATTTAGTACTAATATAGCTTAGTACCAGCAGTACTAATTGTGTAATTTTGATCAAAATCTATACCTTTGTTTTGATACAATCTTAGTTCAAGTAATCTCACCTCAATTTATCTTGAAATTAGTGTGGACATAAATAAAAGCATATCTTTTAAATCGTGCATTAGATTTTGATTCATTTTAGTATTAATATAGCTTAGTATCAGCAGTACTAATTGTGTAATTTTGATCAAAATCTATACCTTTGTTTTGATACAATCTTAGTTCAAGTAATCTCACCTCAATTTATCTTGAAACTAGTGTGAAAATAAATAAAAGCATATCTTCTAAATTGACCATTAGAATTTAATTTAGTTTAGTAGTAATATAGCTTAGTATCAACAGTACTAATTGTGTAATTTTGATCAAAATCTATACGTTTGTTTTGATACAATCTTAGTCCAAGTAATCTCACCTCAATTTATCTTGAAATTAGTGTGGACATAAATAAAGGCATAACTTTTAAATCGTGCATTAGATTTTAATTTAATTTAGTTTTAATATAGCTTAGTACCACCAGTACTAATTATGTAATTTTGATTAAAATCCACACGTTTGTTTTGATACAAACTTAGTCCAAGCTATATCACCTCAATTCACCTTGAAAGTAGTATGAAAATAAATAAAAGCATATCTTCTAAATTGTCCATTAGATTTTAATTTAATTTAGTTTTAATATAGCATAGTACCACCAGTACTAATTGTGTAATTTTGATTAAAATCCACACGTTTGTTTTGATACAATCTTAGTCCAAGCTATATCACCTCAATTCACCTTAAAAGTAGTATGAAAATAAATAAAAGCAAATCTTCTAAATTGTCCATTAGATTTTAATTTAATTTAATTTTAATATAGCTTAGTACCACCAGCACTATGTATGTAATTTTGATCAAAATCCACAAGTTTGTTTTGATTCAATCTTAGTCCAAGTAATCTCACTTTAATTCACCTTGATAATAAATAAAAGCATATTTTCTAAATTGACCATTAGATTTTAATATAATTTAGTATTAATATAGTTTAGTACTAGCAGTACTAATTGTGTAATTTTGATCAAAATCTATACGTTTGTTTTGATACAATCTTAGTCCAAGTAATCTCACCTCAATTTATCTTGAAATTAGTGTGGACATAAATAAATGCATAACTTTTAAACCGTGCATTAGATTTTGATTCAATTTAGTATTAATATGCCTCAGTACTACCAGCAAATATGATGTAAATTTGATCAAAATCTATTCGTTCCTTTTGGTATAATCTCAATCTAAGCAATCTCACCCCAAATTACGTTGAAACTAGTATGAAAATCAATAAAAGCATAACTTCTAAATCGTGCATTAGATTTTGATTCAATTTAATATTAATATACCATAGTACTACCAGTACAGATTGTCTAATTTTGATTAAGATCCATACGTTTGTTTTGATACAATCTTAGTCTAATCTACTCACCTTAAATGAGTGTAGAAATAAATATAGCATAACTTCTAAATCGTGCATTAGATTTTGATTTAAATTAGTACTAATATGCCTTAGTACTACCAGCAAATATTATGTAAATTTGATCAAAATCTATACGTTTCTTTTGGTATAATCTTAATCCAAGCAATATCACCCCAAATTAAGTTGAAACTACTGTAAAAATCAATAAAAGCATAACTTCTAAATTGTGCATTAGATACTGATTTAATTTAGTATTAATATATCTTAGTACCACCAGTACTGATTGTGTAAATTTGATCAAAATCCATACGTACCTTTTGGTATAATCTTAATCTAAGCAATCTCACCCCAAATTACGTTGAAACTAGTGTGAAAACCAATAAAAGCATAACTTCTAAATTGTGCATTTGATTTTGATTCAATTCAGTACTAATATGCCTTAGTACTACCAGCAAGTATTATGTAAATTTGATCAAAATTCATACGTTTATTTTGGTATAATCTCAATCCAAGCAATCTCTTAAATTACCTTAAAACTAGTGTGAAAATAAATTAAAATTGTGCATGTGATTTTGATTCAATTTAATACTATTATAGCTTAGTACTACCAACAATTATTGTGTACGTTTTTTTAGATATAATCTTAAACATTATTTCAGTGGTTTAGACAGCTCAACAATGAAGCAATGTATAATGTTGCTGAAAAGACTAGCCGAACAAGGCAAAACTGTGATATGCACCATCCACCAGCCCAGTGCTCTGGTTTTTGAAATGTTTGATCATCTATACGCTTTAGCAGATGGCAAATGCATCTACCAGGGTTCAATAAAAGGATTAATACCATATTTAGAAGAAGCCGGATTAAATTGTCCTCCATATCACAATCCAGCTGATTATTGTAAGTATTTAATACCTTCCAGCAATAGTTTATTAATTTTTGTTTCAATAGTATTGGAAGTAGCTAATGGAGAGTATGGTTGTCAAGTGGAGCTACTAATGGGAAAATCTGAGAATGGATTGAGTAGGGATTGGAGAAAAAGACAGAGGGATGTATTGGAATTGAAATCTATTGAACATATTGGTGAGTTGAATCATTTTTTTGTAGAAAATTCTAATAAATTTAATTGATTTTAGATAAAATGATGAATAGTGGATTATTAACACCTGTTAAAGCTCCAAGATTCAGTTTTCCTCCAGCATTGGCAACTGGAGTGCAAACTCCAACGACAACAACATGTACAACAGATAAACCGAAAAAATCTCTCTACACAACTTCCTTCTATTACCAATTGTATGTGTTACTTAAAAGGACGTGTCTTATACTCAGTCGGGATCGCACGTTAACTTATTCCAGAATATTGACGCATACATGTATAGCGCTTTTTATAGGAACACTTTTTTATGGCATTGGGAAGGATGCATCTGATGTACTCAATAATTTTAGCTACATTTTCTTCTCTTTGATGTTTCTCATGATGACTGCATTTAGTTGTATTACCACAACATGTAAGTACTTAAAACAAAATAATTTCAAAAAATTGATTAAATTTATTTTAGTTCCAATGGAGATGCCGATTATAATCCGAGAACATTTCAATCGATGGTACTCATTGAAAGCGTATTATTTGGCCATCACAATAGCTGACATACCAATACAGGTTGCTTACACATTTTTTAATCATTAACAATTTTAAAATATACAATTTTAGGTGTTATCAACATTGATATACGTTCTAACTACCTATTTTATGACTTCCCAACCTGTAGAGATGTACAGAATCATGTTATTTCTAGTCATATGTTTGCTGGTTTCTTTAGTAGCACAAAGTTTGGGATTAGTTATTGGAGCCTGCATGGATGTCAAGGTAAATAATCTAATAGTATAGTTGGAATTAATTAGATTATAATTTTTTCCAGCATGGTGTGATATTTGGACCATTCTGCCTCATTCCATTTGTGGTATTTTCTGGATTTTTCGTCCAAATGGGTGCAGCTCCATCTTTCCTCAACTGGTTATTCCACGCCTCATTCCTTAAATACGGATTGGAAGGTCTAGCCCAAGCAATATTTGGTTACGATAGGGGAAAAATTCCCTGCAACGCTGATTACTGCCATTTTGTCTATCCAGAAACATTGTTGGCACAATACAATATGGAACACTCCAGTTACTCCACTAGCATATACTTCTTGGTGACATTAATGATCTTTTTAAGATTTGTGGCGTTCATAGCGCTTTTTATAAATATACGAATGATGAAAAGGTGATTGAATTTAGTTTAGTTAAGGTGCCATTTCATTTTATTTATTAGTGATACCTAGATGGACCAATTTTAATTAATTAGTTTAATTTAGTGAATTGGTGATATTGCAGATGAAGTCGGTTTTGGAATTTAATTTTAGAACAGGAAAACTAATCAGATTAATTCGATACAAAACAAGTCTGATTTAGAGTTATCACAGAATGTGTTCAAGACAAAATTCAGCTCAATTTTTGATGCCATAACATAAAGGAAAACTTTTTTTTAATTAAATTTGTACATAATTCTTGAATTGTGATTATTATTTATTTATAATTAATTGATTTATGTTAAATAATTGTAACCGTTAATTGTAAGCATTCCATATCAAAGATTGTTTTTGTTGTGTATTCAACGTAATAATTGTTAAGTGCCGAAATAAATGTAAATACGGTCCTGGTCATTTGTTTGATGAGTGATGTGTGTAATGTGTTTTGTATATTCGTACAAAGATTTTTTATATATTATATACAATGGAAAAAATATATATTTTATTCTCAGTTGTTTTAATTTTTATGTGACTTGGAAAATTGGACTTGTAAACTATTTATTTGATAACAAACACTCGGGCGCAACTCCAATTAAAACTATTGACAGTCAGAGGGTGACCACATTTTTACAAGTTAAAAAAGAGTATAAGTTATATATCTATCACATAGTAACTGCCACTACCATTAAATTTATATAAGTTATATGTTTTAAACCTTTCTACTCTTAAGTCCCAAAGCCTTATATTCTAAATTAAAAAAACTTGCTTTGTTTTAAAATATATTAAAATCTAATGATTAAACTAAAAAAAACGCAATCTCGAATCTGACTCAATAGATTTTTGTAACAATTTTAGCAGAGAAATTAATATTTTAAAATTGGCAATTGAAAATTTTAGGTTGTCAATTTTGTTTTTATTTTTCCTTAATATTTTTATAATTTTTCAAAAAACGTTCATAACCGTAACATTTTTACCACCTAGTCGCAAAATTTGTAACACGAGTATTCTAACAAATATAACATTTGTTAAAAACAATTTCTTTAATCTAATATATTAAAAATTACTAAATCTTAAATAGCAGCTGTCAAAATATAACCAATGAAAGATGTTCAACTGTAAAAATACTTAATCTAAAATGTGAATGAGAATTTTATGTTAGTTCTTTTTGATAACATTTTAGTATTTTATGACAGAATTTTGCCATTTTTTTAACAGTTTATGATGAATTTTGGTACTTACTGACAATATTTTTATACTTTACGGCTGAATTTTGTTATTTTATACATTTTATGAGTTGAGTCTTGCACTTTTCAACAGTTTATGGCCAGATTTTGCTATTTTCAACGTTTTTAACAGAATCTTGGACTTACTAAACAATTTATGACAAAATTTTAATTGTTTCTAAAAATATTATTATACTTCATAACAGAATTTTGATATTATTGACATTTCATAGAAAATATACTTTTTGATGGTCATGTTTTTGATATTTTATGAATAGAATTTTAGACGTTTTGACGGTGTATGGCCGGATTTTGCACTTTTCAACCATTGATGGTCGAATTTTATTGTTTTCTTACAATATTTTGATATTTTATAGTTGGATTTTGCTACATTTCTTTTTTTAATAAATAGAATTTTGCACTTTTAAAAAGTTTACGTCTGAATTTTGCTAATTTATTTTAGAATTTTGCACTTTTCAACCGTTTATGACCGAATTTTGGTGCTTTCTGATAATATTTTGATAGTTTATAACCGGATTTTGCATTTTTTTAGTTTTTATAAATAGAATCTTGCATCTTTTTACAGTTTATGGTTGGGTTTTGCTATTTTTGATATTTCATAAATAAAATTGGTAGTTTATAGCCGGATTTTGGTGTTTTTGACATTTTATGAATAGAGTTTTGCACTTTCCAACACTATGGCCAGATTTTAGAGTTTTCTAACAATATTTTGATATTTTATAGTTGGATTTTGCTACATTTCTTTTTTTAATAAATAGAATTTTGCACTTTTAAAAAGTTTCTGGCTTAATTTTTTTAATTCATTTCAGATTTTTGCACTTTTTAACCGTTTATGACCGGATTTTGGTGCTTCCTGACAATATTTTGATAGTTTGTGGCCGGATTTTGCAATGTTTCAGTTTTTATAAATATAATCTTGCACTTTTTAATAATTTATGGCCGAATTTTGCGGTTTTGTCATTTTATATATAGAATCTTGCACTTTTTTCACTGGTTGAATTTTAGTGTTTTCTGACAATATTCTGATAATTCATGGCAAAATATTTAAAATTATGTTTGTATTTTACTATATTACTATTAGTTTAAATTCTTTTACCGGATTTAGTATTTTATGACCGGATTTGATACTTAATGTCTAAAATTTATTTTTCTTATGCCAAATTTTGTCTTTAACGACCGGATTTTTAAGATTATAATAAAATTTTACCAATAAGTTAGTTACTTATAATTCTTTTTTGTCAATTTTTGTATTTTTAGCCAAATTTTTGAAATTATGTACTTTATAAGCGTATTTATTGATATTAATTACAAAGTTTACTAATTTTAAGCAGGTTATTAAAGTTTTTGGCCGGATTTTATTTTTTCTTGTTAAACTTTGTATTTATGGTCGTATTTTTAAAATTATGTGTAAGTATTTTGATACTTAGATTAGGTTTTAATTTTTTTAAATTGGATTTTGTCTTAAATGACCAGATTTTTAAAATTATGTCAAAATTTTACCAATTATAAAGATATTATTAAAGTTTCTTGCCGGATTTAATCACTTTCCGACCAGATTTTAATTTTTATAGGCTGGATTTTAAATGTTATTTTGAGAATATATAAAATTTGACCAATTTTATTAAAGTTTTTGTTCAAATTATTTTGTAGCCGAATTTTAATCTTCTTTAGGCGCATTTTGTTATATACTCCTAAATTTATCTCTAGACAACTAAGAGATAATAATATTTTACATAAGCCAAGTACTAAGAATTTTTTTGCGTTGAAATTTACGTTTTGATTTAATTGAAATTTACAACATTTTATACAAACTCAGCAAATCTCTGCCTGTCCGCAATTGCAAAATCAACAAAGCTTTACTTTACTCTGAGTTTCCATTAAACCAACTTACCAAACAAAAACGATTTCCGTGTATTTCTCGTGCCAGAGTAACACCAAAAACAAACTAAAAACTGCAAATGGAAAAGATTTCAAGATTACGCTGATATGCACTCATTCTCAAACCTACTTTTTTCAAGTTTTTAGTTTTTTCTCTCACACACACACATACTCCTATGGTACATTTTCTAAATGTGTGTACACAGCACACTAAGAAAGGATCACACCCGGACTTTTCATAAATAAAATTTTATACTTTTAAACTTTTAAGCTGTGTTTTTGTACTTTTGACAAATTTTAAACATTTTATTGCTGTATATAACAGTTTATGGACAAATTTTCGGAAAATATTTTGATATTCTATAGCCGGATTTTGATATTATTAAACTTTATGAATAGAATTTTACTCTTTTCAACAATTTAAAGCCGTTTATTGAACAATATTTTGATACTTTATGACCGGGTTATGTTGTTTTTAACGTTTCATAAATAAAATGTTGCACTTTTTAAAAGTTTTTGACAATTTTTTTATATTTCATGGTCAAATTGTGATAATTTTGACCTTTTTATGGATAGTATTTTGCATTTTTCAATGGTTAATGGACAAATATTTTCCATTTTTGACATTTTATAAATAGAAATTTTAAGGTTTTAATTTTTATACTTCATAGTCAGATTTTACAACTTCATAAATAAAATATAGCACTTTTTGACAGCTTAAAGCCGGATTTTGTTTAATTTGACATTTTATAAACAAAATTTTACGTATATTTAGCATCTTGTGAATAGAATTTTGCACTTTTTAACAGTTTTTATTATTTTTGACATTTTATGAATCGAATTTTGTATCATTTGACTATTATTTTGCTGTTTTCGACATTTTATAAATAGAATTTTACACTTTTGGTGCTTTCTGATCATATTTTGATACTTCATGGCCAAATTTTGACATTTTGTAAATAGATTTTTGCACATTTCAACAGATTATGACCGAATGTTGATAGTTTTGACATTTTATAAATAGGAATTTGCACTTTTTAACAGATTAAAGTTCTTTCTTAAAATATTTTGATACTTATAATAATACTAATAATAATAATAACAATAAGCTTTATTTCTGTAGATATACGTACATATAACAAAACAGTATAAACACATATAAATACGAAAGTGAGTCAAACAATACAAGTGTACATATTAATTAAAATATTCTTCTATAGTATATAATTCTTTATAACATAAATATTCAAAAACTTTGGTTTTAAATTGATTAAGGTTTTTTATTTTCTTGAGATGGTTAGGTAAGTGGTTGAAACATTTCATTGCTGCGTACCATGGTCCTTTTTCACTTGCTTTAAGGCGATGGATTGGATAATTGTATGTAAAATTTGCGTTTCTCGTAGTGTAGTGATGGCAGATTTGATTTTCTTCAAATAAATGTTTGTTTTTATGGTTGAAAATTAACAACTCGTACACGTACAGCCCAGTAACTGTCAATATGTTATGTGCTCTAAACACATACAACTGTCATTTTATTTAAGACTACTCATTGATCGTAAAATACGTTTTTGTGTTTTAAAAAGGTCATTAATGTGTGGACTGCTACCAAAAAAAATAAAGCCATATCTAAGATGGGATTCAAAATTGACGTGGTAAATAGTTTTTAATGTTTTTGGTTCCACTATTGATTTTAATATTCTTATCATGTAACACGTTCTTTTTAATATATTATTTACATAGTCGCAATGAGATTACCAAGTTCTTGTCTATTTGCATGCCCAGAATTTTGACAGGATCTTGACAAACTAAACTTCTATCTCTAAGTAATATTTCTTTTGGCATTTCTGTTTTAGAGTCTTCTTCTTCGCTTTCCTCTTAACAGAGGAGTTGTGGTTTGGCTTCACTACGTGGCTCTGCGCACTATATCGCGCCATCGGCCTCTATTTGTTGCATCTCTGGTTGCTTCAATGACTGATGTATTTGTCAAATCTTTTATCTGGTCTGACCATCTTTTTGGAGACCGTCCTCTTGGTCTTGTACCCTCTATCTTTCCCTGGACAATCAGCCTGTCAAAATTGTCATTTTCTCTCCTGTTTTAGAGTGGTTAGGAGTAAACCAGATTATTTGTGTTTTTTCAGCATTTAAAATTAGTTTATTTTCTACAAACCATGATTCTGCTTTGATGAACGTGTTGGTTGCAGAGAAAATAGATTGTTCAATAGAATTGTCGGCAATAATAAAATTAGTATCGTCTGCATAGTTTTGTGTAATAACATTGTTGTTGTCTATTCTGCATACTAAGTCATTTATATAAATGATAAATAACTTTGGTCCTAAAATGCTTCCTTGGGGTACCCCTGTTTTATGTCTAACAATTCTGATTCTACATCTTTTAATGCAACTTTTTGTTTTCTGTTACTCAAATAAGATTTTATTAATTGTAATCTTACACCTCTGACTCCATAGATATATAATTTGTGTAACAATATTTGGTGGTTTACACTGTCAAAAGCTTTTGACAAATCTATGCTAATGCCTAGTGGGTAAATTTTTTGTTCAAAAGATTTTAAAATCTAGTTGATATATTCAAAGTTTGCCGTTGTTGTTGATTTGTTTTTAATAAAACCGTGTTGCGATGAGTTGATGATATCATATTGCTTTAAGAATTTTACCAATCTGTTATTGATTAATTTTTCAACAAATTTTGAGAATGATGTTAGCAAACTGATTGGTCTGTAATTTAAAAAAGGTTTGGATCACCTTTCTTAAATATAGGTTTTACCACAGCTATTTTTAGGTTATCCGGAAACATTCCGCTACTTATGCACAAATTGAAAAGAAATGTGAGTGGGCGTAACATTACTTTTGTACAAAATTTTAGTAATTTTGTACTAATTTCATCATAGCCCGTACTATTTTTGTTTATAAGTCCTGTGATAATATTATATATTTTGCATTTAGTAGTAGGTTTAAGATATAACGTATTATTATTAATTTGTAATTCTGTTCTGGTGTTTATATATGGCATAGTCAATATTAATTTTTGTATTGATTCAATGAAAAATAATTTATATCATTTGCAGTACCGTCTGGTGTAATTAATGGTGTATCGTTTCTTCCAGTATATTCTGAGATCATTTTCCAAGACATTTGATTAATATTATCAGATGCTCTGATTCGATTATTTATTATTTGTTTATTAGTTTCTTGGAGTAAGAGTCTATACTTGTTGTTAGCTTCTTTGTACAGCTCGGCACAAGTGTCATTGTAATGTCTCAAAACACATAGTACATTTAAGATATTTTTGCAAGTTTCAATTTCAAGTGAGTTGTAAATTGGTTTGTTTTTAAATTTTTGCTTGCAAGGAATTTTGGAAAAACATTCATTAAAATGTAGTGTTACTATATTCATAAAAATGTTCCAATTTATGTTTATGTCATGGTACTCTTGAAATGCGGGGGCCCAGTCCATTTGATGTAACTTGTCAATAAAGTGTTTTGTATTGTGCTTGCTGTAGACGCGAGTATAAAATATTTGTTTAGGTATATTTGATTTGTTCAAATTTAATGTTATTTTTTGTGCAAGGTGGTCTGCTAAATGTGATGGAAAGACTTTAGTATTGTAACTATCTACCATGTTTGTAATAACGTTATCAATTAGTGTTTTGCTAGTTTTTATTATCCGTGTTGCTTGTTTGATTGTAAGTTTAGCATTATATGTGTCTAGAATATTAACAAACTCTCTATATATGTTGCAGTTTACATCTAATACATTAATATTGAAATCTCCTAATATAAAAAATATTTTATTTTCTGAAGTCAGATTATCTAGCAGGGAATCTAGGTGTTGAAAGAATGTATTAGTATCTGACTCTGGTGTTCTATATACAACTACACATAAATAATTTTTTCCTGCATGTGCCCATTCTATTGCCGCCATTTCAAAGCAATCTTTACATGATAAGATTTGTAAGTCATTGCGTGGAGTACATAACAAGTTATTTTAATTTTAAAGACTAGATTGTTAATTTAGAAGTCGGATTAAGAGTTTGAAATTATTAGCACTTAATTGAAAAAAAAGGAGTATATTTTTTGTTATTTTGAATTAAAAAGAGTAAAGAGTATTCTAACTGCTAAAAGAGTATGTTACTAAAAAAGAGTATGTCTGGTCAGCCTGTCTTAGCAGCTTCGTAAACACTTCAACAATCAGCATATACCATCAGAATGTTTTTAACTCACTTTAATTTTATGTTTTTGCAGATGTAGATAACAAATTAAATCACAACAGTTGACAGGACCGTATTTTATTATTTATGATCATCATGCTTTGTGGTTACTCGCCCGAGTGTTTGTAAAGTAATATTTTGATAACAAACATTTGGGCGGGTGGGTGGGCAACTCCAATTAAAACTATTGACCGTCATTATGGTCTAGAGTTGCCCATCTATCCGCTCAACTGTTTGTTATCAAAATATCTATTTACAAACAATGAGGCAGGTAAAAAAACAATTTTAGTTGAAACTATTGATTATCATGCTTTGCAGTTACCCGCCCAAGTGTTTTTAAATTAATCTTTTGCTAACAAACACTCGGGTGGGTGGGTGGGCAACTCCAGTTGAAACTATTGACCGTCATCATGCTTTGGAGTTGCCCACCCCCCCACCTAAGTGTTTGTTATCAAAAATTTTATTTACAAATTTTGAGGCGGGTAGAAGTACAATTTTAATTGAAACTATTAATCATCATGCTCAGAAGTTACCCGCCCGAGTGTTTGTAAACTAATTTTCTGCTAACAAACACTCGGGCTGGTGGGTGGGTAACTCTAAATAAAATTATTAACCGTCATCATGCTTTGAAGTTGTTTGCTTATCCGCCCAAGTGTTTGTTATCAAAACATTTTTGTACAAACACACGGGGGTAACTCCAATTAAAACTGTTGACCGTCATCATGCTCTAGAGTTTGCCACTTACCCGCCCAAGTGTTTGTTATCAATTTTTTTATTTAAAAAGAAGTACAATTTCAGTTAAAATTATTAATCATCATGCTCTGGAGTTATCCGCTTAAGTGTTTGTAAACTAATCTTTTGCTAACAAACACTCGGGCTGGTATGTGGGCAACTTTGATTGAAACTATTGACAGTTATTATTTTTTGGAGTTGCCTACCCACCAGCTCAAGTGTTTGTTATCAAAAATATTTATTTACAAACATTGGAGCGGGTGGAAGTACACTTTTAGTTAAAACTATTGATTGTTATGCTCTGGAGTTAACCGACTTGGGCGGTTTGTAGTTTAATATTTTGCTAACAAACATTTGAGCTGGTGAATGGGCAACTTCAGACAATAATGACGGTCAATAGTTTCAACTGAAGTTGCCCACCCACCCGCCCAAGTGTTTGTTATCAAAGAAATAGTTTACAAACTCTCGGGCGGGTAACTCCAAAATATGATCATTAATAGTTTCAACTAAAACTGTACTTCTATCCTCTTCGGTATTTATAAGTAATTTTTTTAATAATAAACACTTGGGCAAGTGGATAGGCAATTCCAGAACAGAAGGGTGGACAACTCCAGAGCACGATGACAATAAATAGTTTCAACTTGTGTTGCTCACCCACCCGCCCAAGTGTTTGTTATCAAAGGATTGGTTTACTAACACTTAGGCGGGTATCTGCTGAGCATAATAATTAATAGATTCAACTAAAATTGTACTTACACCTACCTCAATGTTTGTAAACAAAACTTTTGATAACAAACACTTGAGCGGGTGGGTGAGCAACTCCAGTTAAAACTATTTATCGTCATCATGCTCTTGAGTTGTCCACCCTTCTGTTCTGCAATCGCCTATCCACTTGTCCAAGTGTTTATTATTAAAAGATTTACTTACAAATACCAAGGAGGATAGAAGTATAGTTTTAGGTAAAACTATTAATTATCATAATTTGAAATTACCCGTCCGAGCGTTTGTAAACTATTTCTTTGATAACAAACACTTGGGCGGGTGGGTGGGCAACTCCAGTTAAAAATATTGACATTCATCATTTTCTGGAGTTGCCGACCCACCCGCTCAAGTGTTTAGTATCAAAATATTTATTTACGAACATTGAGGTGAGTAGAAGTACAAATTAAATTGAAACTATTAATTATGATGCTTTGCAGTTACCCGCCGGAGTGTTTGTAAACCAATCCTTTGATAACAAACACTTGGGCGGGTGGGAGAGCAATTGAAAATAAAAAACTATTGACCGTTATCATTATTTAAAGTTGCCCACTTACCCGCCCACGTGTATGTTATCAAAAAATTTGCTTACAAACACTCGGGCGTATAAAGGTACAATTTAATTTGAAATTATTAATCCATTAAGCTTTGCAGTTAGCCGTTCTAGTGTTTGTAAATTAATTATCATTTGAGTTTGTTGGTTGTCGTCATTTTTTGGAGTTGCCCACCCGCTCTTCTAAGTGTTTGTTATTAAAATATTTATTTACAAACATTAAAGCGGGTGGAAGTTCACTTTTAGTTGAAACTATTGATCATCATAATTTGGAGTTACCCGCCCAAGGGTTTGTAATATACTTTTTTGTTAACAAACACTTGGGCGGTTCGGTAGTTAAAACTATTGACCGTCATCATGGTCTGGAGTTGCACACCCACCCGCCCAAGTGTTTGTTATAAAAATATTTATTTACGAACATTGAGGCGGGTGGAAGTACAATTTTAGTTGAAACTATTGATCATTATGCTCTGAAGTTGCCAGTCTAAGGGCCAATATTACAATAGTGGTTTAAACTGCAAGTTTACTAACTGCTAGTTAAAATTTAAATCGCTAGTTAGTGGGAACGCGTATTACAATTGTCTCTATATTTTATGTCAACAAAGTATTTAAAATCTTAACCTATAAATTGAAGCGTCAAAAAATTGACATTAAAATTTTATTTAATAAATATATTGAATATCTAACAACAACAAAAATGCAAATTAATAAATATGGATAACTCCTTATAAACAATAATAAGTTTCCAGTAATCACTATTAATATAATACACCCATTTCTTATAAGTAATAACTCACATAATTTAAGGTTATTTAAACTGCTAGTTAAATCGTTAATCGCCCATATCCAGATATTTTAATCCACAGTTAGCATTAATCCACGTATGTGTGAGTTAAACCACTATTGTAATTTCGGCCCTTAGTGTTTGTAAACTACCTTTTTGTTAACAAATATTTGAGAGGCTGGGTGGGCAATTCCAATTAAAACTATTGACCATCTTTATTTTCTAGAGTTGCCCACCTAACCGCTCAAGTGTTTGTTATAAAAATATTTGTTTACAAAGATTCAGTGTTAAAATTTAATATATATATATATATATATATATATATATATATATATATATATATCTACAAGCTTCCATACGACACCATTTTCTTTTTGACATTTATGATTGTTTTTTCAATATTTTTTTTGTTAAACAAGTTTGAATCTAATTTGCAATTTTAAATAAAATTTGAAAGTTTTATATTTTTACATATAACAAGCTTCTATACAATATAATTTTTGCCGAGTTTCTATTTTTTAAATTTTAGATAATTTTTATAAATTTTACGTAATAAATTGGTATTTTAAACATTTTTTATTGCAATAATTCTAAAATTTTTTGTATTTAATATACTGTCCAATATTTTTTTTAAAAAATATGCACCATTTTGTTGCTTAAACATAATTTCTGAATGGCAATTAAAAAATTTGTTGCAAAAAATAGTTTTTTTTAGCAATTTTTAATTATTTTTGTGTAAAAGTTTGGTTTTCTAAGCAGTTTTAGATCAATTTTGTTTGATAAATGAGTTTTATGTTTAATCATACTTGAGGTAAATAAGTGTTTTGTTTAAATTTTCAATAAATTGTTGTTCTGAGCGATATTTATTGCAAAAAATACTTTTTTAGTAAAAATTTTTAGTTTAATAGATTGAGCGTAAAATTTAAAAATTAAAATTTTTGTCATTTTGTTGCATAAATATGATTTTAGATTTTATTTGTACAAAAATAAATAAGTTTTTATAAACTTTGCGCAACAAATTTTTGTTTGTTTTGAGCAAATTTTATTGGAATTTAATTTTTTTTTTTTTTAAATTTTTGAGAGCATTTTTGATCTATTTTGTATTTTGTATTTTCTTATTTGATGTTTTGAAAAAATTTGGGAGAAAGCAATTTTTTATATAAAATATAGTAGGAAGTAATAAAGCAAAACCAGTTTAAACTTTAAACAGATATTTAATTATATAATAAATCTATTATAATTATACATATTTTTAATAATGATCTATACAGTAAGTTTCAACACTCTTCAATTTCCCACTTGGCATCTTCATCTTTTCTGATTCCCGCTCTCCAAGTAAACACATAACGCCTTTGATTATCATGTGAATCAATGGGAGCATACATATATTCATTTTGCTTAACATTTTTTAAATAGCAATAATCGCCATCCGGTTCAATTTTCCACATGGCATCCGGATCTCTGCTACCTACCATCCAAGTAAAAACATATCGCTTTTCTGTATCTTTTGAAAACAAATCAAGAGGAGAATACATGTATTCATTGTATTCTAAATTTTTGATATACAAATCATTGTCATGTTTTTCAATCTTCCAATAAACACCTGATATTTTATCACCTGGTTTCCACATAATTACATAACGCCTGTCATCGTCAAATTGGTAATTACTTTCAGGAGAATATATGTACTCATCGTATTCAACATTTTTGATGCATACTCTTGAAGCAAACGCAGCATTCATTACTGATTTTGGTAATTTTGTTTTTACTAATTCCAAATCAGATCTTAACTCATCGTCGAGGTTATCATAATCTGGCATACTCATTACTGTTTTAATATTGTACGCAAGCATAACTATAAAATCACTATTTAAATCATCTTTTCTTTCCAATGTTTCAAATATAGCTATACAAGCTTCAGCCAGTTGTCTGATATGTTTGAAGCTACTCATATATTTCAATGCATTATCATTATTTGCCTCCCCATACGTTTCATACATAGCATTTTTAATTAAATCAGCAAACAATGTTTCATCATAATTATGAATATTCTCTTCAAGTTCTGTATTGGTTGAGTTATGATAACCATTTCTTAAACCGTACATTAAATTATCTTTTGCTCTAAGTTTTACTACATTTATTAATTCATGTACAAAACTTTCTGATTCTGTTTTTATTTCATGTGAAACATTTTCTAGACTAACAAAGTTTCTAAAACGTTGAGCTAGTTTAATATTTTTTAAAGGATTATCATGACCGTTATTGATCATTTCATAAGTTAATGCTCTATAGATTTCAAACTTTTTCTCCACATTTTCAGTATTATCTCCAAATTGTAATAGTAAATCAAAATTAGATTCTTTATTATTGTACGCTTTTACTACTACAGAAATGATTTCATATTTATTATCAATTAACGTAAGCTTTTTATTAGCTGCTTCTAAATTATTATTTTTAATATCATCTGCACAATCAGATTCAAAGTTATCTGAATATACGTTCATAAAATTATCAAATTTTTTAGTTAACGCATACAATGAATCATGTACATTATCTATGATTGTTTTTAAATTATGCTCTTGTTTTCTAGTCATTTTTTCTATTCTGCTTTCTGTTTCTTGACACGTGGCACATTGTTCCATATTATTAGTTAAATATTCTATAGTTGTTTTAATTTTATCTATTTCATTCCAAAGTAGAGTAAATTGACTATCATCTTGTCGTTCAAAACTAAGAATAGAACGCTTGGAACGTTTTATATTGTTATCTTCAGTTAGTTCTGTAATAAGCTTCTCGATTAAATTTATTGCCGAATTTAATTGAGATTTAATTGTCTGCTTTGCGGCGACAATTTGAGTTGAATTTGCATTGTCCAATTTTTGAGTTAAATTTGTATATGTTGGTAGCATGGCAGTTTGAGGAGGTTCATTTGTTTGAAGATTATTGTTTGCTTTAGTGTCTGGTTCGATTTCTGAAACAACAAGAACGTATTATTAAATAGTATGTATGATGACTTAATTATGTTCAGAAAATAAAAAAAAAACTGTACATAATTTAAAAAATTACCTGCATCAACACAAACAATTGCAATCAATATTAATAAAGCACGCGCTTTTTTCTTCATGATATTTTTTTCAAATAGTAAATTATTTGTTAAATCTCTTCAAGACATCCACTGGAAAAGCACATTGGCGTATGAACTGATCTTGTAAAATTTATACAAATTTAATTCTTTTGATTTAATTGATAAAATTTTGATATATCACCATTAAATTTATTTTATTATTTAAATTGTTGCAAAATTACATTACATTTAACAACAATTTATAATTTATAGTATTGTATATATATTAATAAATTTATAACCAATTATTATCACTTTTAATAAGAAACGACAATTGTAATTTATGCTTAGTAGCAAATAAAATTAAGTTTGTATTTTTAGTAGGTGGAGTTATTTTAATTAATTTTTGCTTGAATTACTTTATAACAATGTAAGTTATTAATTTTAAAATAATTATGAATGAAACATGAGCTCAGTGTTTAATAAACGAGCTCAAAGTAAGACGTTCTAACGCTACACATTTAAGAATTAAAATCTAAGTTAAACTAATAATTCTTTTGTATAAATTGGTTTACTTTGATCATTTCTTCAGGTATTTTTTTATGTCTATTACGTCGTTAAACTTAGATCTAAAAAGCAAATTTAATTGGTTTTTCTGCAATTTAACGTATCACAAATATTGCGTCTGTCTGATTTATCATGATCATATGTATTAGTTTATTTTAATTTCTTCAACCAAATAACTTATTACATTTATAGGTAAGAAAATTATTTAATCATCAAAATTTGTTAATTTATGGACCTTTTCTACATATAAAAATATTTTCCAAATGATTTCTGATAAAATCAAGTATGCTAAAGCCAAACTTCTAAAAAATCAATTTAATCAAAGAAATCATCAAAATTTGGAACATTTTCAACATGAAACAGTTGTCCAAAAATATTTTCTAAATTATTTTTGATTAAATCAAGTATGTTAAAGCCAAATCTCTAATCTACAACTTCAGACTTTTGCTAGTTACCAAGAAAATTACTTAAATCAAAAAAATCATCAAAATTTTGTCATTTTGGGACATTTTCTACATGAAATAGTTGTCCAAAAATGTTTTCTAAATTAATTTTGATAAAATCAAGTATGTTAAAGCCAAATCTCTAATCAACAACTTCATACTTTTGCTAGTTACCAAGAAAATCATTTAAATAAAAAAAAATAATCAAAATTTGGTCATTTTGGAAGACTTTTTACATAAAATAGATGTACAAAAAAATTTTCTAAATTATTTTTGATAAAATCCAGTATACTAAAGTCAAATTTCTATTCAACAACTTAAAACTCTAGTTCGTTACCAAGAAAATCATTTGAATCAAAGACAATCAACAAAATTTGATCATTTTGGGTCATATTTTTATGAAATTGTTGTTCAAAAATATTTTTCAAATTATTCCTGATGAAATCAAGTTAATGTTAAAGCCAAATTTTTAATCAACACCTTAAATCACTTGCAAGTTACCAAGAAAATCATTTAAATCAAAGAATATATCAAAATTTGGTCATTTTGGGACATTTTTTTTATGAAATAGCTATTTTGAAATATTTTCCAAATTATTCCTGATAAAATCAAGTTTGTTAAAGTCAAATTTTTAATCAACACATTAAAATTCTTGCTAGTTACCAAGAAAACTATTTAAATCAAAGAAATCATCAAAATTTGTTCATTTTGGCACATTTTCTACATGAAATAATTGTCCAAAAATATTTTTTAAATTATTTTTGATAAAATCAAGTATGCTAAAGCCAAATTTTCAATCAACATTTTAATTCTCTTGCTAGTTACCAATAAAATCATTTAAAACAAAAAAATCATCAAAATTTGATCATTTTGGGGCATTTTCTCCATGAAAAAGTTGTTCAAAAATATTTTTCAAATTATTTCTGATAAAATCTAGTATGCTAAAACCAAATTTTTAATTAGCATCTTAAATCTCTTGCTAGTTACCAAAAAAATTATTTAAATCAAAAATAACATCAAAATTTGATAATTTTGGGGCATTTTCTTTATGAAATAGTTGTTCAAAAATATTTTCTAAATTATTCCTGATAAAATCAAGTTAGCTAAAGTCAAATTTTTAATCAACACATTAAAATTTTTGCTAGTTACCAAGAAAACTATATAAATCAAAGAAATCATCAAAATTTGATCATTTTGGGACATTTTCTACATGAAATAGTTGTTCAAAAATATTTTCCAAGTTATTCCTGATAAAATCTAGTATGCTAAAGCCAAATTTTTAATCAGCATCTTAAATCTCTTGCTAGTTACCAAAAAAATCATTTAAATCAAAGAAATCATCAAAATTTGGTCATTTTGGGACATTTTCTTTATGAAATAGTTATTTAGAAATCTTTTCCAAATTATTCCTGATAAAATCAAGTTTTTAATCATCACATTAAAATTTTTGCTAGTTACCAAGAAAACTATTTAAATCAAAGAAATCATCAAAATTTGTTAATTTTGGCACATTTTCTACATGAAATAGTTGTCCAAAAATATATTCTAAATTATATTTAATAATATCAAGTATGTTAAAGCCAAATCTCTAATCAACAACTTCATACTTTTGCTAGTTACCAAGAAAATCATTTAAATCAAAAAAATTAACAAAATTTGTTCATTTTGGCACATTTTCTACATGAAATAGTTGTTCAAAAATATTTTCTAAAGTATTCCTGATAAAATCAAGTATGCTAAAGCCAAATATTTAATCATTAATTTAAATCATTTGCTAGTTACCAAGAAAATCATTTAAATCAAAGAAATTAACAAAATTTAGTAATTTTTGGACATTTTATACATGAAATAGTTGTCCAAAAATATTTTCCAAATATTTTCTAAACAAATCAAGTATGCTTAAGCTAAATTTTAAATCAACACATTAAAATTTTTGCTAGTTACTAAGAAAAACAGTAAAACTAAAAAGAAAATCATAACTTAGTTATTTTGAGACATTTTTTACATAAAATAATTGTTCAAAAATTGTTTTCAACTTATTGCTGATAAAATCAAGTATGCTGAAACCAAAAACCTAATCAACAACTTAATACTTTTGTTAGTTACTAAGAACATCATTTAAATAAAAAAAATCATTAAAGTTTGGTCATTTTGGGACATTTTCTACATAAAATAGCTTTTCAAAATTATTTTTCAAATTATTTCTGATAAAATCAAGTATGCTAAAACCAAATTTTTTATCAACATTTTAAATCTCTTGCTAGTTACCAAGATAATCATTTAAATCAAAAAACCATCAAAATTTGGTCATTTTGGGAGACTTTTTACATAAAATAGATGTTCAAAAATATTTTTTAAATTATTTTTTATAAAATTAAGTATACTAAAGTCAAATTTCTGATCAACAACTTAAAACTCTAGTTAGTTACCAAGAAAATCATTTAAATCAAAGAAATTATCAAAATTTGGTCATTTTGGGACATTTTCTACATAAAATAGTTGTTCAAAAAAATTTTCCAAATTATTTTAGATAAAATCTAGTATGCTAAAGCCAAATTTTTAATTAACATCTTAAATCACTTGCTAGTTACCAAAAAAATCATTTAAATCAAAGAAATCATCAAAATTTTGTCATTTTTGGAATTTTTTTTTATGAAATAGTTATTTAGAAATATTTTCTAAATTATTCCTGATAAAATCAAGTATGCTAAAGCCAAATTTTTAATCAACATCTTAAATTTCTTTCTAGTTACCAAGAAAATCATTTAAATCCAAGAAATCATCAAAATTTGGTCATTTTGGGAGACTTTTTACATAATATAGATGTTCAAAAATATTTTCTAAATTATTTTTGATAACATTAAGTATACTAAAGTCAAATTATTAATCAACAACTTAAAACTCTAGTAAGTTACCAAAAAAATCATTTAAATTAAAGAAATCAACAAAATTTGATCATTTTGGGTAATTTTCTACATGAAATAGTTGTTCAAGAATTGTTTTCAAATTATTTCTGATAAAATCAAGTATGCTGAAGCCAAACTTCTAACAAGGCTTTTTAAAACTTTTGTTTGTTACCAAGAAAATCAAAGTTTTAAACCAAATGTTGAACTTATGCGCTAGTCACCAAAGAAGTTTTAATTTTTTGGGCTGACAATAAATTTGTATGTTTATGTTTATGTTTATGTTTATGTTCTATAGCAACCAGATCAAACTATATCCGACTTTAGTAACACATCATTGAATTGAAATCATTTTTATAAAACTGTGCCATGTAGGTTTTAAATAAATTGTTTAGAAAATTTTGTAACGTTTTAAGTTTATGTAACTCAAGGAAAAGGCTAGTGCAGTTTATTAAAAAAATGTAACTCCTAAACAATGCATTAGATTTTGCTAAATTTTGGTACCAACATACTCTATTATAATAAGTACCAACTGCGTAATTTGCTTATACGTTTATACCCTAAATTTTGCATAAACTCAGTTTTTTTTTTACTTTGTGCAATCCAAGAAAAGAGCTTGCATAATTTATTAAACATTTATAACTCTTAAATGTGGATTGATTTTTTTTTAAATTTAGTACCAATATAATCTATTATTATAGGTATCATCAACAGAATTTGTATAAAAATTTTGCACAATTTCAATTGTTTTGAGTTAATGTAACGCAACAAAGGAGCTAGTGCAATAAATTTAAAATATGCAACTTCCAAACGGTTTATTGGATTTTGCTACAAATTGGCACCAATATACTCTATTAATATAAGTATCATCAGCATAATTTGTAGAAAAATTAATTGATTAAATTTTGAATAAACTAAATTTTTTTGAGTTTATGTAAATTATAGCAGAAGGAGTACATTACTTTGAAAAATTTGTAACTGCCAAATGGTGCATTAGATTTTGCTACAATTTAGTACTAATATACTTTATTATTTTAGGTACCAACTGCACAAATTGCATAAAAATTGATGCTCTGAATTGTACATAAACTCAATTTTTTTGGAAACATGTCAACCAACAAATAAGCTAGTGCAATACATTAAAAATATTTACTTCTAAATGGTGCATTAAATTTTGTTACAATTTGGTATAAATATACTTTATTATTATAGGTACCAGTTGCATAATTTGTATAAAAATTGATACAATGGATTTTGCATAAACTGATTTTTTTTGAGATTATTTAACCCAAAAAAATTCTTGTAAGATATATTAAAAAATTGTAACATCCAAACGGTGCATTAGAATTCATTACAATTTGATACCAACATATTCTATTACTATAGGTACCAAGTTTTAGTGTCTTTTGGCAATATCTTTATACTTTATAACCAAAGGTTGTGATCTTAACATTTCGTTTTAAAGTATTGACCCGTTACCATGCTCTAGAGTGACCCACCCACCTGCCCATATGTTTGTTATTAATTAATTAAATGTTTGTCTTCTATACGGACCTCAAAAGTCATTTTACCGCAAGAGAAAGTTGTGATCTAACCTCTTGATAACTAACACTTGGGTGGGTGGGTGGGACACTCTATACCAAAGTATTGACCCGTTATCATGTTTTGGAGTAACCCATCCACTTGCCCAAGTGTTCGTTATTAAAGTTTAGAATATTTGTTTTCTATGCAAACGTGGAGAGTAATTATACCGCAAGAAAAGATTGTGATCGAACTTCTTGATTTTCTAACACTTGGGTGGATGGGTTGGATCTAACTTAACCTAACCTAACCTAAACTAACCTAACCTAACCTAACCTAACCAAACCTAACCTAACCAAACCTAACCTAACCTAACCTAACCTAACCTAACCTAACCTAACCTAATCTAACCTAACCTATCCTAACCTCTTCATAATTAACTTTTGAGTGAATGTGTGGGGTTTTCCATTTCAAACTATTACCATACTTTTGAGTAACCCACCCACTTGCCCAACTGTTTGTTAACAAGGAATTGAATGTTTCGTCATCTATGTAGACGTCAGAAGTTATTTTATTACAAGAAAAGTTTGGGATTTAATAAAATAACAACCAATTTTATAAAAATATTGAATTAATTACATAACCTCAAATTAAATTATCTTATAACATTTAGAATTGATTAGGAGCAATAAAAAAAATTAATAACTTAAAAACTATACATTAAATTTTAACTAAATTTGGCAAACATGTTTCAAAACATAATTACTACCAACTGTGTAAAAAATATTGCTTAACCTCAAATTTAATGACTTTATAATATTCAATATGGAACAATAGGGGAAATTAAAAATTGAATAATTCAAAAACTATACATTGGATTTTAACCAAATTTTGCAGCAAAGCATTCAAACATAACTACTACCAACTGCATAAAAAATATAAAAATTGATACGCTGAATTTTGCATAACCTCAAATTAAATGAGTTTATAACATATAGTATTTAACAATAGTAGAAACAAAAAAATGAATAATTTAAAAATTATACATTGGATTTTAACAAAATTTGGCAACAATGCAGTTAAATATAACTACTACAAATTGTATAAAAAATATTAAAATTGATACGGTGAATTTTACGTAACATCAAAAATTGCTAGGTTTTAGTGGTTTCTGGTAATATTTTGTTATGTTTTAAAGATGGATTTTGCTATTTTTTAATCTTTTTGGCCGGGTTTTGTTTTTCTTTTTAAATTTTATAAATAGAATTTTGCACTTTTTAGCATTGAATACCTGACTCGCGTTTATAAAGTGATGCAAAATATTTTACGGCGGCCATTTTGTGAGTGACTTGATTATACTAAATATGTATTAAAAACATCTTACATTTTATCATTTTAGTTTTTTAAACATTTAAAACATGCATTATATGCTTCTAACATTGTAACCTAACTATTAAAATGTTCCGGACAACAATTGGTTTATTGGATCCAAAGTTAAGACCAATAATTCGTTTGTGATAAAAAAATTTAACCAACTTAAACCAAATTTTAAATCAACATTACTACACGTATTTCTGACGTTTTACTATCATAATTAAACTTTGTATATACAAGGGTTTTTGCGGTACTGTTTAAAACTTATTTTAGTTGATAATTACACTGAAGGAAATAATTCAGTATGCTGCGCATATAAAACATCACTTCCATTGCAGATAGCACGCGCAGAAAATCTAATTACACCATGTGAATGGCTTATATTTTGTGCTAATTTACAATTGTTGCCGGTTTTCATACTATTGCTCATAAAAAAGTTGTGCAGGTTTACATTATTTAGGAATTTTTATGTTTTTTTTTTAAGTTACTGTACTGCAAAAACCACGGCATGTACAAAGTTAGACTATAATAACAAAACGTCAATAATAAGTGTGATAATGTTGTCTAAAAATTTGGCCTAAGTTGGTTAGTTAATTTAAAAGATATTAATTGTTTATTAAAAACATATTTTTGTCTTAACTTCGGATTCAATGAACCAATTTTTGTTCGGATTATTTAAATAGTTTCTTGTTACTGTTAGTGACATATAATATATGTTTTAAATGTATTGAACCCTAAAATACATGAAATAGCCGCCGTAATATAATTTGCTTCACTATAGAAATGCATCAACATAGGGAATCAGGTATCCAGTTATGTATATATTCATGCTTGTTAGTAGTTTATGATTGAATTAAAGAATAAATTACAAAATTGAGTACGTTTTTTCTCAACATTTTTGGTTGATGCCCAAAAATAATACAAAACGACATTATCGGCGGCCGAATACGGTCATATTTTAGTCAAAAACTTGAAAATAAAAATCAACAATTTTGTATACTCTAATACATTTATGAATTTTATTTTGTTCATCATAAATTACATAATTTAGCAAAAATTAATCATAAAATTTTGTAAATAATTTATCAAAAAAACTTTTAAAGGCTTATTTATAATTTAACTTATCAAAAATTACAAAAAAAATCATTAACTTTGCGTCAAAAATTTAAAATTTTTTTTGCAGTCATACAGAAATCTCATTAAAAAAATAATCTTGTAAAAAACCCATTTGCAACATGAATTAAAAATTGCCCAAAATATGGTAAAGTTTGCAGAAAACCTATTAATTGCTAAACACGTTAAAAATAGCATTGACGACTTTATACCAAAACGACAAATTGATATACATACAAATTAGCTGGAGATTTCAAATCTTGATGTTTCACTTTAGCTTGTTTATCAAACACTGAGCTCGTGTATATTTTTATAGTTATTGTAGAATTAACAATTTACATTAATATAAAGTAATCAAAACAATTTATTTAATTAAAATAATTCCACCCACTAAAAACACAAACTTTTTCTTGCTACTAACCATAAATCACAATTGTTGTTTCTTATTAAAAGTTATGATAATTGAACATAAATTTATTTTATTATTGTTAAATATAATGTAATTTTAAAACAATTTCATTAATTTTAATCATCTACTAAACTTCTTAAATGTGTATAAATTTAAAAGTACCAGTTCATATGCCACTGTGCATTCTTAGTGGATGCAATTTGTTGTTTTAATAAATAATTTAAAAATACAATGATGAAAAATGCGCGTGCTTTTTTAATATTGGTTACGATTGTTTGTATTGATGCAGGTAATTTTTTTTTATTTATTATTAATTTTTTTGAATTTTTTTAAAAATACTTTGGATTTTTTAGACTTTTTAACTAATATTATATTGGAACAGTTTTTGAAATTTTTAAAATTTAAATCAATATACATACTTTTTGAACAAACACATCAGAAAAAAATTGTTTGATAGATTTTTTCTAAAAACTTAAATAATCGTTCAAAATTATGTTTTAATAAAATAAATTTTTTCGAAAATATTTTTTTAAATTTACAACATAGATTGGGCATAAGCAGAGTTGAGTTTAGTGATTAACAATTTAGTCAAAATACTAGTTTGATTAATGATTACTGACTAATTAATTCCTTTCTGCGGACGTCAGAAGTCATTTTATTTATTTATTTATTAACGGAGTTACCCAATTTTTAATTAAATTACAAATAACAAAATGATTACAACATATTATTTGAGTTGCAACAACTCAATCAAAACATTTAAATAATATTAATACAATAACAGATAAATACAAAAAAAAAATACAATATTAATAAAAATTACACATTAAAGATATCAAGATCAGATTCATTTATAAATCGACGCATACGCTACAATGGAGAGTCCTTAAAATAATTTGATCTACAAAACTCGGAATAAAATGTTGTTTTTACATTTCTAGTATGTCGTCTAGGTACATAAAAATTTACTAGGCACAGAAGACTAGGACAATCAATAATCCCATTTGCTATTTTTACAATACATTCAACATCAATTTTTTTTCTACTATCACAGAAGTGTTTCAAGTTGGATTAGTTCTCTTATTTCAGTACAAGAAAAGTTGTATGAAATATCTCCTCTTTTAAATGACAAATATTTAAGTAATTTGTTTTGGACTATTTCAATTTGATCAATATGAATTCCGTACCGAACCGTATTTTAAGATAGGGCAAACCAGGCCACAGAATAGCGATCGAAGAGCTGTTAGCGACGTAAAATGCTTTGTATAGCGTTTGATAAATCCTAATGTTCTTAAAGCTTTCTTGGTAACATAATTAAATTGTTTAGCAAACGTCAATTTGGTATCTATAAATACACAAAGATCTTTAAAATAATCGACTCTTTCTAATATCTGTGAGTTTATCCTATAGTCGTATGCAAAATTAGATTTTGATCTATTAAATGTCATTACCTTACATTTGTTTACATTTAAGTCCATACCATTAATACTACACCATTTTCAATATTTTTGATGTCATTATCAATTAAAAATGCATCTTCAGCTGTTGTTACTGCTCCAAAGAGTTTTAAATCATCGACAAAGAGAAGGAATTCACACGATTTTATTGACTGAGAAATATCATTGATAAAAAGTAGAAATAAAAGCGGCCCCATATGACTACCTTGTGGAACACCTGAGGTAACTGCTATTGTATCAGAAGTAAAACCATTAACGGTGACATATTGTGATCTCTTATTAAGATAGTTACTTAACCAGTTTAAAGGATTTCCTGATACGCCTATATTGTCCAGTTTTTTTTTTTAACAGATTGTGATTAACTCTATCAAATGCCTTGGGTAGATCAGTATATATAACATCTACTTGATGCCCATTATTGAAAGCATTTAAAATATATTGTTCAAATATAAGAAGATTAGAAAAAGTAGATCTTCCTTTGCAATAACCATGCTGTTGATCATTTAAAATATTTTTAAATACCACATTTATTTGATCATAAACAATACGTTTAAAAAGTTTTGGTATAGCACTTATAATAGAAATTGGTCTATAATTTTGTATATTAGATTTATCTCCCGACTTATATATTGGTACAACATAACTGGATGGAAAATAACCTGTATTTAGGCTAAGATTGAAGATGTAATTTAAAGGGGTGGTAATTTCATTTTAACATTGCTTAAGTATAGATGCTGGTATACCATCAACACCAGCTTTAATGTCCGATTTAAGTCTAAATATTTTGTTTTTAACTTCTTTCAAAGTGATGTTACAAGAGTTAATGTCAATAGCAGAGTTAACTGTAAGTGGCTCGGGTTCCAGTAATTTAGTAGAAGAGTATACTGATGAAAAATATCAAGAAAATAAGTTAGAAATATCCTCTCCTGTAGATGCCGTTACATTATCATTATGCATAACGTTAAGAATGCTATGATCAGAATTTTTAGATTTGACATATCTCCAAAAACTCCTTGAGTTACTATAAACTTCTCTTTTCAGATTGCTGATGTACTCTTTATAACATAAATCATTTTCTAACTTGCATTTATTTCGAATGTTTGTAAAAAGTAAATAGTCTTCAAATCGACCAGAATTTTTATAGGTTTTATGTGCATTTTTTTAATTTTTTGGAGAACCAAATGGGATAACTAGGAGACAAATTTATGGTAAACTTAGGAACAAATAACTCGATGCAAGTATACAGTGTATCATAAAAAACTTGTGTACAGTCTTCAATATTTAAACCTTCAAAAAGAAATTTCCAATCCACTAAATGTAGGTAATTCTGAATTCCGACTAACTTTTTTAAAGTTATATAAACGGCCTCTAGAATGATTTAATGCTTTAAATTTTATATTAGGTTTAATAGTTGTATGTAAAGCCGGATAATATAAAAAAATAAATAAATGTCAGAAGTACTAAGAAGCATGTTTTTGTTAGTTGAAAACGCCAAATCTAATAGAGAGTCTTCACTATTTCTTATTGTATTAACCTGGTGCATATTTAATTACGAAAAAGTTTGATTCAAAAAATGTCCTGACAAGTTTAAGGCACTGCTTCCTGATTCAATTACACCATTTGCCCAGTTAAACCCTGGAACGTTATAATCTCCAATTATATGAATATTGGCATCTACGAGATTGTCCACAATAGCTTCAACAGCTGAACAGTGATCCATATACTTTGAAATATTTCTTGATGGTGGTATATAAACTGCGCCAAAAATGTAGCAGTTTGTTTGGTGCTTAATTTTAACAAAAACATGTTCGACTGTATTAAAAGAAGTAGCTAATTCACTTGAAATCAAATTTGAACGTACAGAAATTAAAACACCACCTTCGCTCTTTTTAACACTACTTTCTGTACTTCTATCTTTCCTATACATTCAAAATGATGTTAATCCTAGTTCAGAAGATAAAATATCTTTATAAAGATTGGTTTCACTAAAAATTTAAATATCAAAATCACAAAGTCTTACATTATTTGACAAATTTTCTAACTTAGTTCTTAACTCATTCACATTCTGATAATAAATAACTAATGTCCGTTTTTTGAATTATTTGAGACTTTATTTTCCACTATCCTTGGAATTTCTTGAATAAACCGCAAGTTGATGTTCTGCTGACCTTCTAGTTTGCGACGATTTAATTCACTGCAAACTTTCTTAAATTCTGCCTGTTGTTTGGGAGTTTTATCCATACCCACACAAACATCTCCAAGTTCCTTTTCTCTACAATGTTTAATTATAGCTTTAGCTGATTCCTCACTATTAAAAATTACCTTCATCGGGCAAGATAATGCTTTATTAGAGCCAACTTGCACCACTTTTTTAATTGTATGATTGGATATAATTTTATTCTCCATTAACTTAATGACATTTGTTTCATCCTCAGATTGACGTTGAGTTGGATTTGATGAACAAGATTTGGTAAAATTAAAAACCATGACGTTCACTGCTTTTTGTTGACGGTCCTGAATTTTAAATATAGCTTCATCCAAACATTGTGGTTGGTTTTCTTTGAGGATTACTATATCAGTTTTGAGTTTCATGTTTTCTTTCTCGAGACTTTTAACTCTTTTACCGATATCATTAATAAGTGCGGTATATGTGGCAAGTTGCAATGAAAAATTTTCGGAAAACGCATTAAATTGTTTTAAAAAGAACGCTTTTGAAAGGTAATCTTTTCCTGAATCAACTACATTTTTGCTAGTAGAACTACGACTATCTTCTTTCTGTGATTTCATAGATTTTGTGCAAGTAGGACAAATCCAATCTTTATCATTTATCTTGGTAGAATTTGCAAAATGATGGATTTGTAAATCCTTCTGACAATTTAAACACTTAACCATATTGATTAATCCAAATAAACAGAGTTAAAATTAAGGAATTAAAAACTAAATTAACACGGATTAAAGATTAAATGATGTAAACTGGGACACTCTTCACACTGGTAGGGTCGTTTACCAAGTGCCTTAATAAAACAAACAATAAATGGCAGACCACGGAAATGACTACAAAAATAAAGACAAAGGAAAAATATGAAATATGTTAAATAAATAAAACCCAGCTGTTACGCCACTGGTAAAAATAACAACAAGCAGGTACGGTAGGTAGCGTTCATGCGCTTATTGGCGGGAAAAGTACATACAGGTTAATTACATACAAACTCCAATTACTTCACTTAACAAAAATAAAATCACAATTGTAGTATACTATATTGAAGACTAGGCTATACACAATATCACAGCACTCTTTATATTAATTAAATACAACTAAATCATTAAAACTTTAATTTTACAAACGTAAACAATAAAACACGTCTCATAGGCGTAGAGAAAAATAAAAATGTTTTTGTCACAAAAAAAAATCATGATCTAACCTCTTGATGATGGATACTTGGGTTACTGCAATCTAAACTACTGACTGGTTATTATACTATGAAGTGTCCCACCCACTCACCCAAGTGTTTTTTATCAAGAGATTGTATGTTTGAATTGTCTGCGGACGTCAGAATTCATTTTGTCACAAGAGAATGTTGTGATCCAATAAGTAATACTTGGGTGGGTGGGTAGGTGGGCTACTGCAATCCAAACTTCTGACTAGTTATTTTGCTATGGAGTGTTCCACCCACCTACCCAAAAATGCGTCATTAAGAGATTTTATGATTGACTTGTTTGCGGAAGTTAGAATTTATTTTATCACAAAAGAATGGGTGGGTGGAGTACTGCAATTCAAACTACTGACTGGTTATTATGCCAAAGAATGTTTTACCCACCCACCCAAGTGTCCGTTATCATGAGATTGTATGTTTGAATCGACTGCTTACGTTAGAATTTATTTTGTCACAAGAAAACGTCGTGATCCATCTTTATCACAAAAGAATGGGTGGGTGGGCCAAATTACTGACTGGTTATTATGCTATAGAGTATCTCACCCACTCACCCAAGTGTCTGTCATCAAGAGATTGCATGTTTGAATTGTCTACGGACGTCAGATTTCAATTTGTCACAAGAGAAAGTTGTGATCTAATATCTTCATAAGTAACACTTGGGTGGGTGGGTAGGCTACTGCAATCCAAACTACTGACTGGTTATTATGCTATAGAATGTCCCACTTACTCACCTAAGTGTCCTTCATCAAGAGATTGCATGTTTGATTTGTTTGCGGACGTCAGAATTCATTTTGTTACAAGAGAAGGTCGTGATCCAACCTCTTGATAAGTAACACTTGGGTGGGTAAGTGGACTACTGCAATCCAAACTTGTGACTGGGTAATAAGCTATGGTGTGTCTCGCCCACTCACTCAAGTGTCCGTCATCAAGAGATTGTATGTTTGACTTTTCTGCGGACATCAAAAATCATTTTGTTACAAGAAAAGTTTGTAGTTCAATTTTTTGATATGTATCATTTTGGTGGATGGGTGGGCTACTGCAATCTAAATTACTAACTGGTTAATATGCTATGGAGTATCCTACCCACCCACCCAATTGTCCGTCATCAAGGTATTGCATGGTTGGCTTGTCTGCGGACGTTAGAATTCATTTAATCACAAGAGAAAGTTGTGATCCATTCTCTTGATAAGTAACACTTGTGTGGATAAGTAAGCTACTGCAATTTAAACTACTGATTGGTTATTATGCTATGGTGTGTCTCACCCACCCACCCAAAAGTCCGTCATCAAAAGATTGCATGTTTGAATCGTCTGCAGACGTCAGATTTCATTTTGTCACAAGAGAAAGTTGTGATCTAGTTTCTTCATAAGTAACACTTGGGTTGGTCGGTGGAATACAAACTGCACCAAAAATGATTTCCAACTAATTCCAAATATTTTCAACAATTACTACTTATGTATAACCTTTTCAGACTTTAGTAAAGTTTTAATTTGGTCAACTCATCTGGGTTCTATTGCACTATTTTGCCATTTTACAAAATGTTGATATCAACTAAAAATGTACAAAAAACTTATTTCCAATTAATTTATAATATTTCCAACAAGGTCAATTTATTTGTCACTTTTTCAAACTTCAGTTAACTACATTTGATCAAATTTGGTTAACCAATTTTGATTCTATTACATTAATAAGGCATTTTCCAAAATTTTGACATTAATTAAAACTAAACCAAAAATAGGGAGAGCGTGGCGCAGTGGTCTAGGCATCCGGCCGCTGTACCGAAGATCGTGGGTTCGATTCCCATATACCGTGATATACTTTTCACGTTCTATACGCTCTCCCACTCCCCAACCCGCATTTGCCAGCGTGGGGTTTTACGGCTAAATACCTTCTCTGAGGAGTGATAATTCTCTCCAGTGGTTCGGAATCCACTTAAAACTGTAGGTCCCTTGTAATGTAAGTTGCCAGCATACAAGCAGAGAAGAGGCTTATGTCCTGCAGTGGACGAAAACGGCTGAAAGAGAAACCAAAAATTGGTTTGCAATTTATTTTAAACATTTTTAACAATGAAAAATTAATTATAACTTTTTGAATCTTTAGTAAACAATATTTTGTCAAATTCACAAAATTTTGATCTTAGCTAAATTGCCTCAAAAATTTATTTGTAAATAACATCTGAATAACCCAACAACAGCAATTTATCCGCAACCTTCTTAAGCTTTAAGGGACCAAATTTGATCAATTTTGTTTAAACCAATTTGGTTATATTGTGTTATTTTGCCATTTTCAAAATAATTGATAATATCTAAAAATTGCCCAAAAAATTATTTTAAATTATTTTTTAATATTTCCAAAAATTACATTGTATTTATAGCTTACTTAAGCTTAAGTATAGCTAATTTGGTTTTATTTTGTCAACCCATTTTGATTATATTGCACTAAATCGTCATTTCACAAAAATTTTATATTAAGCAAAGCTGTACCAAAAACTAATTTCCAATTAATTTATATAATTTTCAACAATAACAAAGTTTTAAATTGTTGATTAAAAATTTGGTTTCAGCATACTTGATTTTATCAGAAATAATTTGAAAACAATTCTAGAACAACTATTTCATGTAGAAAATGTCCCAAAATGACCAAATTTTGATGATTTCTTTGATTTAAATGATTATCTTAGTAATTAGCAAAAGTTTGTGTTGTTAATTAGAAATTTGGCTTCAGCTACTTGATTTTATTAGAAATAATTTAGAAAATATTTTTGAACAATTATTTCATATAGGAAATGTCCCAAAATGAACAAATTTGTATGATTTTTTTGACTTAAATGATTTTCTTGGAAACTACCAAGAGTATTAAGTTGTTGAATAAATTTTTGGTTTAAGCATACTTGATTTCAATAAAAACAATTTAGACATTAGTTTTGAACAACTATTTCATGTAAAAAAATTCCCAAAATGACTAAATTTTGACTTTTTTTTTTATTTAACTGATTTTTTTGGTAACAAGCAAGGAATTTAAGATATTGATTAAAAAATTGGCTTTACAATACTTAATTTTATTAGAAATAATTTCAAAAATATTTTTGAACAACTATTTTATAAAAAAATGCCCCAAAATGACCAAATTTTGATGATTTCTTTGATTTAAATCATTTTCTTGGTAACTAGCAAAAAATTTAAGTTGTTGATTACAAATTTGGCTTAAGCATACTTGATTTTATCAGGAATAATTTGAAAAATATTTTTGAACAACTATTTCAAGTAGAAAATGTTTCTAAATGACCAAACTTTGATGATTTCTTTGATTTCAATAATTTTCTTGGTAACTAGCAAGAGATTTAAAATGTTGACTAAAAATTTGGCTTTTGCATACTTGATTTTATTAAAAATAATTAAAAAAATATTTTTGAACACGTAATTTATATAGAAATTATCTAAAAAACGACAAAATTTTGATAATTTCTTTGATTTAACTGATTTTTTTGGTAACTAGCAGAAATTTTAATGTGTTAAATAAAAATTTAGTTTTAACATACTTGATTATATTAAAAACAATTTGGAAAATATTTTTGGACACTTATTTAATCAAGACAATGTCTCAAGGTGACCAAATTTTGATGATTTTTTTGATTTAATTAATTTTTTTGGTAACTAGCAAGAATTTTAAGTTATTGATTAAAAATTTGGCTTTAAAATATTTGATTTTATTAGAAATAAATTGAAAGATATTTTTGAACAACAATTTCATGTAAAAAATGGCTTAAAAAAATTTGATCAATTTTGTTGATTTCTTTGATTTAAATGATTTTCTTGGTATCTAATTAGAGTTTTAAGTTATTGATTAGAAATTTGACTTTAGCATAATTAATTTTATCAAAAATAATTTGGAAAATATTTTTGAACAACTATTTTATTTAGAAAATTTTCCAAAATGACCAAATTTTGATAATATTTTTGATTTAAAAAGTTTTCTTGGTAACTATGAGGAATTTTAATGTGTTGATTAAAAAATTGGCTTTAGCAAACTTGATTTTATCAGGAATAATTTGGAAAACATTTCTAAATAACTATTTTATAAAGAAATTGCCCCAAAATGACCAAACTTTGATTTCTTTGATTAAATCATTTTCTTTAGTAACCAGCAAAAATTTTGAAGTGTTGATTATAAATTTAAAGTCAACATTTTTGATTTTATTAGAAATAATTAAGAAAATATTTTTGGACATTTATTTCATGTAGAAAATGTCCCAAAATAACAAAATTTTAATAATTTCTTTGATTTAAATATATTTCTTGATAACTAGTAAAATACTATAATTGTTGATAAGAAATTTGGCTTTAGCATGCTTGATTTTATCAAAAATAATTTAGAAAAACATTTTGGACAGTTATTTCATGTAGAAATTGTCTCAAAATGACTAAATTTTGATAATTTTTTTGATTTAAATGATTGCCTTATTTCGTAATTTTTCAAAATTCTCATATCAACTAAAACTGCACCAAAAATTAATTTCCAGTTAATTTTTAACATTTATTACAATGACAAATCAATTATAACCTTTTCAATTTTTAGTAAACTACGTTTGGTTAAATTTGGTCAACGCATTTTGATTCTATTAAGACATTTCATCATTTCTCAAAATTCTGATAATAACTAAAACTGTACCAAAAACTGATTTCAAATAATTTCTAATATTTTCAACAATGACAACTTATTTATAACTTATTCACACTTTAATAAACCACATTTGGTCAAGTTTGGTCAACCCATTTTGATTCTATTGCACTATTTTGCCAATTTCCATAATCTACTACAAATTCGTAAAATAGCAATTCATTCCTGTATTGACATCAAAAATAAGAAATTATTTTTAATTGTATTTATTTTTATAAATTAATCTAAGTTTAAACTAAGTTTAAATTGATTAATCCAATACTTTGTTAATTTAATTAATTAATTAACTTCCTTATTTGACAAAATAATTACTAATATAGTGATCCATTTGTTTGTAAATACGAATACCAAAAAAATCGACAAAAGAAACGTTTCTATAAATTAACATTATTCTTACACATGGGGAAACGATTAAGTTTTAATTACTATTAATATTATTAATCGTATTAACATACAAAAATCTAAAACGCGATTTGATTTTTGTCACATATAAATTAGCATTGATTAATTAATAGTTAAATGTTAATTTTCCCCATGATTATTACTATTAGATATTTGGATATCTTTGTGCGCATTTGTTTCTTGGCCGTTCACTCCCGTAGCTTTATCACTAACGTTGACTTCCTCCTAAAACAAAAGAACAATCATTAGTATTGCAATATTATTATTATAGCACGCAATGTGTATGGAAAATTCTAATCAAATGTTAAAGGTTTCAAAATATAACACCAACTAAACTACATTGATTATTGGTGTGTGTACAGATTCTTCTAATTTATAGCTCTGCAATTATTGCATCCAAATATGGGAGAGAATTAAGTGATTACTGTTTCAATGCTTTTGGTATGTCTGTTTTCTTTTTCAGTCAGTAGTTTGATTTGCAGTATTTTACCCACCGACCAAGTGATACTTATGAAAAATCTAGATCACAACCTTCTTTTGTAACAAAATGATTTCTGATGTCCGCGATAAGTAACACTTGGGTGGGTGGGTGAGCTACTGCAATCCAAACTATTGACTGGTTATTATGCTATGGAGTTACTTACACTGTTTACAATAAATACTTTTAAATATGGCGTTAACATATCTTCAATCACTACAAAATTAGTGAACATTTTTCAGTCACAGTTCGCAAAACTAAAGCACTTTTTGGTCGTCGTAAAGCACCTTCTTGGACGGCAATAATAAACCGGGTGGAAAAGTTTGAGCTGTTGGGACAAATTTGTAATGTGAACCGTGTGCATCATTCAAGAACACATGAGAATATTGCTGATGTAGCCAGTAGTGTTGAAGAAAACTCTGGTTTGTCAATTTTTGGAATTAGACATTCCACAAACGACATTACACCGTATTTTGCATAAAGACTTAAGTCTTAAGGTTTTTAAAGTTTAGTTAACACAAGAACTTAAGCCGGTCGATCACCATAAACGTCGTATGTTTGCTGATTTGGTCTTTCAAATGCATCAAAATAATCTGAAGTTTTATCTAAAAATTATCTTTAGTGATGAGGCTTATTTTCACCTTGGAAGCTTTGTTAATAAGCAGATTTGGGGCTTAGAAAACCTAAGAATGATTGTTGAAAAGTCTTTGCATCTTCAACGTGTCACTGTTTAGTGCAGTTTTAAGGCGGTGTGATTGGATACTTTTTTTTTTAAATGAGGCTGGTGCAACTGTTACGGTAAATGGATAGCACTACCGAGCTATGACTAATGATTTTTTATGACCGGAGTTAGAAAATATTGATGTGGACTACGTTTATTTTTAGCAAGACGTTGCTACGTGCCACACAAGCAACGAAACAATCGCCGTGTTATTTTATGAAGAGGTGATCACAATTGGCGTCCGAGATCTTGTGATTTAACACCTTTAGACTTTTTTTTTTGAGCCACGTGGAAGATAAGGTCTATGCCAATGCTCCACAATCGAGTTAAGTTATCCAGGACATACAGCCGCAAATGTGCAAATTGTTTATAATAATAATAATAATAATCTTTATTAGCCCAACAGAAATCCAATAAGAAAAAAATATAATAAAATGAAATATAAGATATAAAATAGATATAAAAAATAATAATTTAAAAATATAAAAGGTGCAATAATCATAAACAAAATAATAAGTACAAAACAACTACATTCAGAGTGCACAAACAAACTAAAATAAATCATCAAAATATTTATTGCCATTTTGCGCCATGTGCGAAATTGGTGATTTGCATAATATGTTTGTTCGTGCAGTCTTAACAAAAAAAATGTTAAAGTGGCGAGATGCTAGCCGAGGTACATGAAACTGTATTTTAGCAACTAATTCGGAACAATCAATGTTATTTTGCAGCAATTTGTATAGAAATGTTGCACTACATCTATGCGATCAGACAGCGAAACAAATTTATGCTTTTCAAGCAGTTTACTATAATCACTAGATCTGACAGGATATATTCCTTCAGTTTTGAAGCATAAGTATTTAAGGAAGCGCCTCTGAATTTTTTCTAATGCAAAAGAAAGATTTGCATAGAGAAGATACCAGATGATAGATGCATACTCAAGTTTGCAGCAAACCAAGGCAAAGTATAATACTTTCAATAAATCTAAGTCTGAAAATTCTTTAGTTGATCGTATTAGAAATCCTAGTAACCTTAAAGCTGACGATACAATTGTATTTATATGGTTGGAGAAAATAAGTTGAGAGTCAAATAATATTCCAAGATTTTTCATTTCAGATTTCCGTTTTAAAGAAGTAATATCAATATCATAATTTCTTAAAGTAGGAACAGCTTTTTGAGTATAACTGACAACGCAACATTTATTTATATTTAAAGTAAGTTTGTTTGCATCGCACCATTGAACTATAAGATTAAGTTTTTGTTGTAGACAGTTAATATCATCTACACAATTAATAGTTTGATATATTTTTAAGTCGTCAGCATATGCCAGAACAGAACATGATAGTGAAGTAATCAAATCGTCTATGAATAGAACAAATAATAGAGGTCCTAGGTTTGAACCTTAAGGAACACCAGAAGTAGACATAAAACTGCACGACTTAAAACCATTGTAAAAAAACCATATTTGTTTTACTATCAAGATAAGAGAAAAAAAAACTCAAAAATGTTGATGCAATTCCAAAAGTACTAAGTTTGTTCAGCAAGATATTGTGATCAATAGTATCAAATGCACGGGAAAAATTGGTGTAAATTACATCAGTTTGCACATTATTATCCATATTTTCATACAAAAATTGTGTTAAGACTGTTAAGTTAGTTACTGTAGAGCGCCTTGGTAAGAACCCATGTTGTTGAAGAGAAACATATTTCCGAACATGTTTATAGACAATATCACAAATAATATGCTCAAATATTTTGGAAAACTACAATAGGCCAATAATTATCTAGCAACGACGAATCACCTTTTTTAAATACTTGATTTATAATAGCACATTTCCATTTGTTAGGAAATACACCGGTTTGAAGCGACAAATTAAATATTAAAAAAGCGGTTTTGCCCAACTAGTATTGCAATCTTTAGCCAAAAAGCTAGAAATACAGTCAACACTACAAGTAAATGCATTTTTTAAACGTTTGGCACTAGCAATAACATCAAACTCACTAATAGGTGAAATGTATAATGGTAGTCGATTAGAAAACATATCTGGGATAGTAGATAAACTTTTTGGTAAATAAACTTTAGAAAACGTATCAGCAAAAGCATCAACTATACTTTGAGGAGAAGAAAATTCAGAATTACCATCACTCATTTTTCCAGGAATTCGAGTGCTAGAGTTTTTAAGACGTACATAATTCCAAAGATTTTTTGGGTTGCTTTTAACATTAGTCTGGATTTCTTGTAAGTATGTGTTGTAGGCTATTTCAAATTGTGACTTAGTTAAAGCTAGCATTTTCTGAAATTTGCTTTGGTAAAAAGGAGATAGAGTAGATTTCCATTTACGATGATAGTGCAGCTTAAGTTTGATATTGTTTTTTAATTCATATGTAAACCAAGGTGGAAATCGGTTACGTTTATAAAGAAGAACGTACTTATCAAAACTAGAATAAATTGTTTTGTAAAATTTATCAAAATGCATAATTAACATTTTTACACGATTTAAGAAATGACCAATCAGTTAGAGCAATATCATTGTATAGATCAACATAATTAGCTTTCCGAAAACTGCATCGTTTGTTGTTGTTAGATGGAAAGTTGGTATATTCAACACTGTGCTTTAACTGTAATAACCCAGACAGAGCTGGATGATGTTTGTCTTCACGAACCAAAGGAGCAGAATCATGCTGCACATCAAGATTACAATCAAAATTGCACAAAATTAAACCTAGTAGCGTGTTATTATGGTTCCTGATAGTGTTATATTGAGATAAATTTAATAAATCCTTAAAACTAAAAATAAAAGACAACTTTGGTTTATTTAAAACTGGTTTATTACTAAAAGAAGGAATGTTGAAGTCACCAACTAATATTATATCTTTGTCAACTAGAATCAGCTCTAACGCTTCAAAAAATGAGTCACGAATATCATTGTGCAGATCTGGGGGTATATATAATACAGCTGTATAAAATAAGATTGAATAATAATTACATTTACACACAATAAAATCTATTAATGGAATATTATTACTAATATGTGAAACATCTATCCGTTCAAAAGTTATAATAGAGTTAGAAAACGCTAGCAAAATTGGTAGCCAAAAAATCACGATCACACCTAAGAACAGTATAATTACAATCAAATAGTTTAGTCGAATAGACTGAATCATCTAAACCTGTCTCAGATAAATAAATTATGTCAAAATTAGAATTGCAGGTGATTTTGTAAAATAAATTAGTTTTTGCTTTGAGGCCATTAACATTCTGGAAGTAGATTTCCGGGCATATTTAGTTTTCCGAATTAGTTGACACTATGGTAGGAACACTTTTTATGTATTTTATTCTAATGTTCTTCTCTCCGGCTTCAATTTGAGTTGAAAGATTTTTTTTAACCTCTCGATAGAGTTGCGTTTGAAATGGAGTCTGATCTTGAGATATTCTGATCGTACTAAATTTAGTATGATTTTTTAGTTTAGAACTATTACGAATTGCAGGAATTACAAGAGATTCATTATTATGCTTTAACTTCAGCGGACGCTTGCTAACTGTTCTGCTGGAGTCAAACTTACTAAGTTTTACTGGTTTAATATTGGGTTGAGTTAATTCTAAAATCAACTTGCACATTTTTTGATTTATTCACAGATTCAGGAATTCCATAGAAAATAATGTTTTGTCGACGCCTATCTCTATCAGCAACTTCTTGAATTATTTTTTCCGTATCTTGTAAGGAGCATGATGTTGAAAATGTTATTTTTTTATATCATCTTGCAAAGATATAATGAGTACCTTTAGGCTAGTGATATCATTGCCTAACTGAATGCAATGCTTACAAGACCAAGTTAAGCCATTTTTTAAGCTAATTTTTCTCGCTTCGGTCTTACTAAGGTTGACACATTCTATTTTAAAGCTCTTTATACAAACACAGCATTGAACCATTTCATGATCAATTGCACTTGTGTTGCAGCAGTAGCACAGCGGAATGGTTATATAGTAAGAGTATACAATAAGCAAATTTTAAGAAAGATTAATATACAAAACAGTGCAGTAAATTAAAAAAAAAATAAGAATAATAAATTATGTAAAATTATTATTAAGTTTGTTATCACTTAACAGCAAACAATTAAAAAAAAAACGGTTAATAACAGGGATACTTCTCGCACAGCGGGGCCTATCGAAGTGCAAAGATTGAATAGACACACACAAATTGTAAGGGACACGGTATAGGTATATAAATGAAATAATAAAGGAAGAAATCAATTAATAAATATATAAGGATAGATCAAACTAATAAGTTAACTTATGTAAAAAATTAAAATAAATGGATTTAAAATTAGTATACAGAACAAAAAATATTATATGCATATACAATAAAAGTTAAATGACAATTTAATAATATGTAGCGTGCACACAGGATTTGAACCGCCAACCCTTGGTTTCATACGCAGCATTTACACTTACACTTTAATATATTTATTAAAAATTTTATTAAAATACAACAATAGAAACAGTATATGTACACAAATATGGTTAAAAATAAATTCATAACTAAAAAGTTTTCAAAAATTAAAATGGAACAATATAAACCTAGGTTAACAATTCTGGTAAAACTTGTAATACTTATGATCCAGTCTCTCACAGATTCATTCTTCTTTCATTCACACAATCATTCATCATTTATTCAGGTTAAATCATATTTAAAAGTTATCATTAAAAAAAACATTACATATACCGCAGAAATATCGGTATTATGTTTATAACAAATTTTCTTTAAGCTTAAACCTAACTAACCTAACCTATCTATTTACAATATATGCAAGAACTAACCTAACCTAACTCTACTATGTACAATATATACAAAAACAATAATTTTGACTCTAAAGATCAAAGATTACAGGGACGGACTGATAAGCGAGCTTATGTTTAATTCTGAAAGGTCTATTGTTAGATCGGATGCTGGTGAGTCCTCGTAGAAGAGGGTTATTTTCTAATTTAAATTTATAAAAATTTTGTGAAATTTCCATTATGTAGTCCGAAATAAGGGGTACATTTGCCTGTTCGTACAAATCTCTGATTCTGACATACCTGTCTTTGCAAAGTGCCATTCTCTGAGAATGACTTGTTCTGTAACACTTGCAATCTATTCAGGTTTGTTTTACCTACGCCGCACCATAGAGGAGCAGCGTAGGTTAACGATTACTGTTTTATAAAGATGAATTTTGGTATCAGCCGAAAGAGAACTATTTTTGTTAATAAATGGATACATTTGTTTAATGGCTTGATTTGTTTTGTGTAGGATATGTGTTAAATGTTGTTGGTAATTTAGACGGGAGTCTAAATGAACTCCCAGATACTTGACGTGCTGCTTCGTCGGTATAGCATCTTTGTCGAAAGTTGTTGGTGTAAAGGTTTTGATATTAGTAAATTTACGTGTAAAGGAAATTCTTTTCGATTTTTTGGGTTGAAGGTTGAAAAATTTGTGCAGCGTGTTTAGGTCAATTAGATTTTGTTTCTGCGCGGCCACTGCATAAAAAGATCCTGAATAGATTGCAGTGTTGTCTGCATAGAGAGCAAGACTCGTTTTCGCAAAGACAGGTATATCGTTAAAATAAATATTAAAAAGTTTTGGTGCCAAAATTGAACCTTGCGGTACACCAGCATCAATATTTTTTGGGGAGAACAGAGTGTCGTTGACTTTTACTTGGAATTGCCTGCCTGTTAAAAAATGGTGTATAAGTTTAATAATGTAAGATGGATAGTGTTGTTTCCATCTTATGGATCAGTCCGTCGGTCCATACTCGGTCAAAAGCTTTTTTGACACCAAGCAGGACCATGTCTGTCACTTTGTCTTTATTAAAATTGATGTTAATGTCATTGACGATTGTAGCAATTTGCTGAACCGTCCCATGTCCACTTCTGAATCCAAATTGATTGTTTGTTGTCAGTTGATTGTCCAATTCGAAAAAATCCAGTTTTTTCATTATTATTTTTTCAGTCAATATGAGTCGGGTGATGTAGCTGTCAGGCCAGATTTGTGTATGGGCATCACGTGGGCTACTTTCCAAGATTTTAGAAAATAACCCAACCTGATGACTCCATTTATTATGTAGTGCAATTTCACTACTGTTTTTCGTGTTAAGTGTTTCAGTGTAATGTTCTGTATTTTGTCATGTCCTGCTGCTTTAAGCGGTGGAAGTTTTCTGATCGTTTCACGAACCTCTTTTGGACTTGTCAAAGACATTTCATCCTGAAGAGGTCGATACTCCGAGAGAAACCTTTCCACTCCGGCAGTAATTTCTTTTTGTTCGTTTGTCACGTCTTCTTCCAAAACATGTATTTTTTCTAATGTCACCCCAGCATTTTTGCTTTGTCAACGTCAGTGAAGGCGGTAGTAATAGTCTTCACTTGTCAACGTCGGTATCGTTACTGTCTTCCGTTTGATCGACTTCAACCGGGCCCAAACTAAATTGTCCCTGTATGAAAGTCTACTACGTCTTGAGGTAATCTGTCAGCCAAAAGGTTAATTGTCTTAATTTTAATGCTTTTTTTAGAAGCATTTTGTATAATTTTGGTTAAGTTTTTGACATGTCTGTCAATGTCTTCATATTTCTGTCAATAATAATGTCTCTGTCCAGGATCCTTCTAAAGAGTGGCCAATTGGCACTCTTATAATCAAGTCTCTGGACAATTTGTCTACAGTGTGGATGTTACTAGTGTGTGGTCCAAACTCAATTCGACCACTGTTTTCAAATCAGATACGTTCGTCACGTTTTTGTTAACATATAAGTCAATTGTGGTTGGTGTCATACCATTAGATGGAAAGTGTGTATGTGTGGGTGGATACATGACGTTAAGGTAGTGTGCAATGGACATGTTGTATAAACATGTACCATGGGGATTATTTAGGTGACAGTTCCAGGTATTATGTCTGGCATTCAAATCCCCGACAAAAAAAACTTTGTTCCCCTTGTCGAGGAGACTCAGGATATCGTCCTCCCCAAACTGAAAATTTGGGCGACAATAAACTCCTATCAATGTCAAACCATCTTCTAACCTAATAGCGACATGCTCTAAATTGCAATTTATTCGCATGTAGCTGATAGAGTTTATCACGAGAACGGCTACCCCACCGCCAGCAAGATTTTGATCTTGCCGTTCAATTGAATTTTACGGTGGAATCTAGTTTAGATTCCACGATTACCAAAATTCAATCAGTTTGCCAACTTTTGACTTAACACTAGTGGCATTCCATTCAAAGATGTTCAACTTATTGGCCATTTAGTCCAGCTGAGACATAAATGATAACATCGTTTGGAATTTTTCAGCTTCGGAACGGCAACATTCCAGCCTATCATTCATGTCTTTTAATAAGTTGAACATCTTTGAAAGATTCACCATACCTTTCAACCTGTGTATTTCCCCCATAACGCCATTATATTTGTCATGGCCGGGAAATACAAATGACTGCAAATTTTGGCGGGTTCCTCCTAGCGTCCCTCGCTGCTGAGTGTGCTGTCTCTGCTGCATCACTGCGGCATCCTCCCTTCTTTTGGTCCAGGCGTTGACTCTCGGGGCAGGTGCTGGGACATATCGAACTGGTGGCTGAGTTTTTTTCGGAAACACTCTGGACCGTTGTTTATCTATAGCTGCAATTCTTGCTTTATACACTTTACAGCTAATAGAGTTGGCAGGATGCGCCCCTCCGCAGTAGAAGTAGTCAAAACGTAAACTGGAAATTTTGTACTTTTCATCATGTAGCACTTCAAAATTTTAATTTTATAAGTTTCCAAAACTTCACTAATAATTTCGTCGCCAGTGAGGTTCACCTGGAGCCCCATCACAAAAGTGTTAGTTTTTTCATCTTTTTGGGTGAAAGTATGGAACTGCAGTTCCTCAAGTCTGCACGCTTCTTTTAATAAACGATAGTCCGATACGGAGCTCGTATATATGGAAACACGGTTATTGAAACCGTGTTTTACATGGAATTTGTTATTAGTATGTTTCTTGATGAAATCAAAAAGGTCTCTTAAATTATCGAGCTCCGTATGCACGACAATTGGTAGACATTTAATTTTGTTAACGACATTTGAAACAGAATTTTGATTAATGGATGAATTAGGGGCATTTTTAACTAAATTTGACTGAACAGGCAACGTTTTTGGGGTCAGATCCTCACTCACAATAGATTCAGCATACATTGGAGTTAAAACATCAAATCTATTGTGAGTGAAAACCTCACCACAACGTTTTCCATACGACGAGCTAGACTCGGCCGTATTTTTTCGCTTTAAGGTTTTAACACTACTCACTGCGGTCAGGGGTGGGGTTCCTAGGTCCAAAACAGTTTACTGCATCACTTCCAATTTCCAATTACTTTCAATAAAGTCCAAATAAAAGATTTATTTAATTAAATTTAGTAAAATAAATCTGACAAATTAAATTTTGACAACTTGTCAAAAATTCGAATCCTCTTTTTGAGGGCCTCCGGGCCTCCGGGCCTCCCTCGGGCAGCGAACACTTGAGTTGGCTTCCTGGTAATTTACTTAACAATTTTCCACTATTTTTCAAAATTATATATACTTATTTAGCTTTTAATTAATTAATTAATTTGACGGTGTCAAATTTAATTATCTCTCGTCAGTGGCGTAGACGAGAACTCATACGCAGCGAATTTACTCAAGTCGCTACGAAGTGGGTTATGACTGCTCTAGTTGTACGGTTTGATAAATATTATAGGGATTTAATACAATAAATTAAACAATAACAAAGCAAAGAATAGTTTTAGGTTATATTAGTAAAACATTAAATAAAATTTTACCAATGATTCATTTGAGAAATCCCATATTTTCTGGATTACTTAAGATGTTTAATCATCCAAAAAATCATATTAAACTGCACAAAATAATTTGTTAACTTTACTTAAAAATGTACTCGATACTACACGTGACTTGTAACGTTATTGTTACTGATGGCATAAAAAAAATTTCATGAAAAGAATGTGATACTGCAACCGTAACCGTGGCGGCCATTTAACTGATCGTTTTCAAATGTTAATGGCATACCTTCTTCTTTACAATAAAATAAACATTAATTGATTTCTCTTAAAAAATACTGGTTTTTTTAAATATCAAAATGAAACCTCTTATTTGAATACCTTATATAAGTCAATCATCAAAGACCACTCTTTTAATTTTGTTATATGCTATTTAATAATTTGCTTTTGTTGTTGCAGAAATTGAAAAAAACCCTATACCAATCAATAATCAAACAAATGAGCTTGAACCAATAGAAAAACCTCAAATTGCCATGCTACCAACATATACAAATTTGACTCATAAATTGGACAATGCAAATTCAACTCAAATTTTCGCCGCAAAACAGACAATTAAATCTCAATTAGATTTGACAATGAATTTAATCGAGAAGCTTATTACAAAACTAACTGAAGATAACAATTTAAAACGTTCTAAGCGTTCTATTCTTAGTTTTACTCGACTTGATGATGAACTTTCTCTACTTCGGAATGAAATAGTTGAGTTAAAAAAAACTATCGAATATTTAACTAATAAAAAGAATAAATGTACTTCTATAAAAAGAAAACAAAGTACGGTAATTAAAAATTTTGGTAGTTTTATAAAGGCTTATTCAAAAAATATTTTATCTGATTGTGTGCATGATATTGAAAGTAATAATTTTGAAGCAGCTAATAAGAAGCTTATGTTAATTAATGATGATGATGACATTAGTTTTATAGTACATAAAGCTTATATTGATGAAAAATCTAATTTTGATTTACTATTAAAATTTGGGGATTATATTAAAAATGTAGAGAAAAAATTTGCAATCTATAGAGCATTAGCTTCTGAAACGATTAATAATCCTTTTAATAAAATTAAATTATCTGAAAATTTAAGAAATTTTATTACTCTAGAAAATGTTTTACCTGAAATAAAATTAGAAGCAAAAAGTCTTGTCCATGATTTAATAAATTCAGTAAAAAATGTTATACAAGATAATTTAATGCACGGCATAAGAAATGGTTACCATAATTCAACCAATACAGAACTTGAAGAGAATATTTATAATTATGATAAAACATTGTTTGCCGATTTAATTAAAAATGCTATGTATGAAACGCATGGGGAGGCAAATAATAATAATGCATTTAAATATATGAGTAGCTTCAAACATATCAGACAACTGGCTGAAGCTTGTATAGCTATATTTGAAACATTGGAAAGAAAAGATGATTTAAATAGTGATTTTGTAGTTATGTTAGCGTTCAATATTAAAACAGTAATGAATAAGCCAGATTATGATAACCTCGACGATGAGTTAAGATCTGATTTGGAATTAGTAAAAACAAAATTACCCAAATCAGTAATGAATGCTGCGTTTGCATCAAAAGTATGCATCAAAAATGTTAAACACAATGAATACATCTATTCTCCTGAAAATAAGTACAATTTTAACAAACGTAGGCGTTATGTTATTATGTGGAAACCAGGTGATAAGGTATCAGGTGCTTATTGGAAGTTTGAAAAAAATGGCAATGATTTGTATATTAAAAATATAGCTTATAATGAATACATGTACTCTCCTATTAATATGTATTCAAAAGATAGGAAAAGACGATATGTTTTTACTTGGATAAAAGGTAGCAGAGATCCGGATGCCAGGTGGAAAATTGAACCAGATGGTGATTATTGCTATTTAAAAAATGTTAAGAAAAATGAATATATGTATGCTCCCAATAATGAATTTTTACATGATAATCAAAGGCGTTATGTGTTTACTTGGAAAGTTGGCATTAGAAAAGATGGAGATGCCAAGTGGGAAATTGAAGAGTGTTGAAACTTGCTGTATAGATAATTATTAAAAATATATAATTATTTTAGATTTTTTGTTATTAAATTAAATACCTTGTTTAGACATTTACTAGAGCATAAATTCAAACTAAGTTACTATTTTTGGTATAAAAAGTAATAATAATTTTTTTTTTTTGCAAAATTGTTTAATAAAAAAAAGAACAAATTAAAGCTCAATAAGCTGTTTGATATAAATCTTTAAAACAATATTTTGTAAAAAATTTATAATTTTGTCTAAAAATCTATTTTAATAACTTTCTACCAAATTAATTGTGAATTTACAACTTAATTATCTTATTTGTATTAATTTTATTTTATTTTTTTATTTTTTTTATATAGAAATACTTTTTTTTTTTTGTTATTTATTATAATATAATATAATAATATATTTACATTTGCACTTGCATTTGCTATTAGTTTTGTGTCTGATTTATTCATTAATCATACTTTGATTAATTAAATGTTTTACAGAAGCAGGCCTAGTATAGAACCTTTGATTGAAAGAGTGTATAAAGATGCGCCACTTCATGTTAAAAACAAAAGCCTTAACACCCACCCAAATATTTGTTACCAAGCAGCTGGATCACAAATTTCTCTGGTGACAAAATGACTTCTGACGTCCGGAAGGAAGTCAAACATTGAATCTATACCATGATAACAAATCAATAGTTTGGATTGGAGTAACCCACCCACGTACGAAAGTATTACTTATCAAAAAATTGGATCACGACCGTCTCTTTAGGAGAAAATGACTTTTGACACTTGCTATAGAGTTTAAGATTGAATTTCTTGATAACAAATACTTAGGTGGGTGGGTGGGTTACTCTATACAATGACAACAAGTTAGTAGTTTGGATTGGAGTAGACCACCCACCAACCCAAGTGTTAGTTACCAAAAGATTGGATCACGATCGTCTCTTAAGATAAAATGACATCTGACGCTTGCTGTAGGGTCTAACATTGAATCTCTTGATAACAAACATTTGGGTGGGTGGGTTACCGTAATAACAAATCAATAATCTGGATTGAAGTAGTCCACCCACCCACCCAAGTGTTAGTTATCAAGAAATTAAATCACTATCGTTTCTTGAGACAAAAAGACTTCTGATGCATAACTGTAGGGTCCAACTTAAATCTTTTGATAACAAATACTTAGGTGAATAGGTGGGTTACTCTACACCATAATAACAAATCAATAATTCTGATTGGAGTAGCCCACCCACCCACCTACTCCAGTGTAAGTTATCAAAAGATTAGATTACAATCGTCTCTTGAAACAAAATGACTTCTGACGCTTGCTGTAGGATCTAACATTGAATCTCTTGATAAAAAAACACTTGGGTGAGTGGGTTACCATAAAAACAAATCAATAATCTGGATTAAAGTAGCTCACCCACCCACCCAAGTGTTAGTTATCAAGAGATTGGATCACAATCGTCTTTTGAGACAAAATGATTTTTGACGCTTGCTGTAGGCTCTAACATGAACTTTACTTTACTTTACATTATGATAACAAGTAATAGTTCTGTTTGGAGTCGCCTAGCCACCCACCCAAGTGTTAGTTATTAAGAGATTGGATCACGATTGTTTCTTGAGACAAAATGACTTATGACGTTTGCTGTAGGGTCTAACTAGAATTTCTTGATAACAAACACTTGGGTGAGTGGGTGGGTTACTTTACACTATGATAACAAGTCAATAGTTCTGATTGGAGTAGCCCACCCACCCACCCAAGTGTTAGTTATCAAGAGATTGGATCACAACCGTCTCTTAGGAGAAAATTACTTCTGACGCTTGCTGTAGAGTCTAACATTAAGTCTCTTGATAACAAACATTTGGGCGAGTGGGTGGGTTACTTTATACCACAATAAAAAGTCATTAATTTTGATTGGAGTAGCCCACCCACCCACTTAAGTGTTAGTTATCAAAAAATTGGAAAAGGACCGTCTCTTAGAAGAAAATGACTTCTGACGCTTGCTGTAAAGCCTAACTTTGAATTCCTTGATAACAAACACTTAGGTGGGTGGGTGTGTTATTCTATACCACAGTAACAAGTCAGTAGTTTGGATTGGAGTAGCCCACCCACTCACCCATGTGTTTGTTATTAAGAGATTGGATCACGGCCGTCTCTTTAAGAGAAAATGACTTTTGGCGCTTGCTAGGGTCTTACATTGAATCTCTTGATAACAAACACTTGGGTGGGTGGGTTACCATAATAACAAATCAATATTTTGGATTGAAGTATTTCACCCTCCCACCCAAGTGTTAGTTATCAAGAAATTGGATCACTATCATATCTCTTGAGACAAAATGACTTTTGATGCTTGCTGTAGGGTCTAACTTGAATCTTTTGATAACAAACACTTGGGTGGGTGGATGGGTTGGTTACTCTACACCATGATAACAAGTCAATAGTTCTGATTGAAGAAGCCCACCCACCCACCCAAGTGTTAGTTATCAAGAGATTGGATCACGATCGTCTTTTGAGACCAAATGACGTTTGACGCTTGCTGTAGGGTCTAACATGAATTTCTTGATAATATACACTTGGGTGGGTGGGTTACTTTACATTATGATAACAAGTAATAGTTCTGATTGGAGTCGCCTACCCACCTACCCAAGTGTTAGTTATCAAAAGATTTAATCACGATCGTCTCTTGAGACAAAATGACTTCTGACGCTTGCAGTAGAGTCTAACATTGAATCTCTTGATAACAAATACTTGTGTGGGTAGGTGGGTTACTCTATACCATAATAACAAGTCAATAGTTTGGATTGGAGTAGCCCACCCACCCACCCAAGTGTTAATTATCAAAAAATTGGATCACGACCGTCTCTTTAGGAAAAAATGACTTCTGACGCTTGCTGTAAAGTCTAACATTGAATCTTTTGATAAAAAACAATTGGGTGGGTAAGTGGGTTACTCTACACCATGATAACAAGTCAATAGTTCTGTTTGGAGTAGCCCACCCACCCACCCAAGTGTTAATTATCAAGAGATTGGATCACGACTGTCTCTTTAGGATAAAATGACTTCTGACGCTTGCTGTAAAGTCTAACATTAAATTTTTTGATAAAAAACAATTGGGTGGGTAAGTGGGTTACTCTACACCATGATAACAAATCATTAGTTCTGTTTGGAGTAGCCCACCCACCCACCCAAGTGTTAATTATCAAGAGATTGGATCACAACTGAGTCTGTAGAAGAAAATGACTTTTAGCGTTTGTTGTAGGGTCTTACATTAAATTTCTTGATAACAAACGCTTGGGCGGGTGGGTGGGTTTTTCTAAACCATGATAACAAGTCATAAGTTTTGATTGGACTAGTTCACCCACCCACCCAAGTGTTAGTTATCAAGAGATTGGATCACAACCGTCTCTTTAGAAGAAAATGATTTTTGGTGCTTGCTGTAGGGTCTTACATTAAATCTCATGATAACAAATGCTTGGGCGGGTGGGTTACTCTACACTATGATAACAAGTCAATAGTTTTGATTGGAGTAGCCCACCCACCCACCCAAGTGTTAGTTATCAAGAGATTGGATCACAACCGTCTCTTAGGAGAAAATGACTTCTGACGCTTGCTGTAGTGTCTAACATTCAATCTTTTGATAACAAACACCTGGGTGGGTGGGTGGGTTACTCTACACCATGATAATAAGTCAATAGTTTTGATTGGAGTAGCCCACCCACCCACCAAAGTGTTTGTTATCAAGAAATTGGATCACTATCGTCTCTTGAGACAAAATAACTTCTGACGCTTGCTGTAGGGTCTAACTTGAATTTCTTGATAACAAAAGCTTGAGTGGGTGGGTGAGTTACTCTACACTATGATAACAAGTCAATAGTTCTGTTAATCAAAAACCAACAAACCAAGCAATTTTTGGACTGTATTAATTCGTTTAAATTAGTCCATTGCATAAATGAACCGACTCGCATAACACCGACTAGTAAAACTTGCATTGATAATATACTGGTGTACAATATTACAAAAAATAGTTCGAATGTGATTCATAAAGGCCTTTCTGATCATACAGCACAGTTAATAGATATTCCATTAAAGCAGAACTTAACATAGAAACAAGAAATGATCTATATTAGAAATTACAATGATTCCTGTAGTCTTAATCAATTCAAACAGAGATTATGTGAAGAAGAATGGCATGAGATAGAACCTATGTATGATATAAATACAAACTATAACAATTTTTCTAATTTGTTAAATTACCATATAAATATGAGTTTTCCTATAATTAAAATAAACAAAAATAGAGAACAAAAACAAAATAAATGGATTACAAGAGGAATAATAATCTCAAGCAGAACATTAAAAAGATTGTATAATTTAAGTCTATCAAATAACGAAAACGTTGTAGCGCAATATAAGTTAAACTTACATATCATGCGAGCAGTCCGGGGTTCGATCCCCGAAATATGACTGAAATGATAACTTGCTCTTTATCCACCAGCGTGGTTTGGAAGTCACGTTTTAAGCTGTTGGTCCCATCAAACCACTTTAAACAAGTAGTAGACTTACTGAGGCGATGTAAAATAGCCGTAAAAAGCATAAATAAATAAATAAATAAATAAACCTATAAAAAAGTTATTCGTGCTGCTAAAAATATGCATTATAATAACTACATAAAATACTCATGCAACAAGATTAAAGCAAGTTGGAATATTATAAATACTGAAACTAAGTCTAATTTACCTCAAAATAAAATATCATGCATTTATACTGGACACAAAATGGAGTGTAATAAAGAAGTATTGTGTAATTATTTCAATGTATTCTTTAACAATATTACAGAAAAAATACAACTACGCACAATCAACCATCCGTAATTAAAAGATTTCACAAATCCATCTATATTGAACCTACTACGCCTAAAGAAGTACACAAAATAATTATAAAGCTTAAATCTTCAAATGCCTGTGGCATTGACGGACTTAACACAAAACTATTGAAAGCATGTTGCAAATTTTTAGTTGAACCAATTACATTTTTAATAAATGAGTCAATTGCTCAGGGCGTGTTTCCCGATAAGCTAAAAACTGCAAAGATTATTCCATTGCACAAAAAGGACTTACCTGTAACCTTGAAAATTACAGACCAATCTCTTTACTTCCAACACTATCCAAAATATTTGAAAAAGTGGTAGCAAATCGAATCACTAATTTCTTTGAAAGCAATCAACTTTTTGCTAAAAATCAGTTTGGATTTCGTAAAGGAAAGTCAACCACGGATGCTGTTATGGAGTTGCTTCAACATTTATACGCAGATATGGATTCTAACAAAACATCTGTTGGAGATTTTATAGACTTATCAAAGGCGTTCGATAGTGTAAACCATGATAAACTATTAGAAAAATTAGAAATATATGGTATCAGAGGCGTACCGTTAAAATGGATTAAATCTTATTTAATGTCAAGAAACCACTATGTTGAAATTGATTCTATGCAGTCAACTACATTAAAAATAGAACAGGGGGTACCGCAGGGCTCCGTACTAGGTCCATTACTGTACATTATTTATTGCAATGACTTAAATTGTGTTGTACCATGCAACAAATTAATTAGTTTTGCCGACGATACAACGTTTTTTCAAAGTGCAGACACGGACAAAACTGTTATAGAAAACATGAACAACATATTAGTTAACACTCGTTCCTTCTGTCAACAAAATAATTTGTTATTAAATAAAGACAAATCAATTTTTATTCACTTTGCAAAAAAAAAAACACAATAGTAGTTTGTTAATAAAATATGAGCATCAGACACTGCAACAAGTAAACACTACAAAATTTTTAAGAATCACTATTGATTATAAATTATCGTTTACTGATCATGTGGATAACATTTGCAAAAAACTTGCTAGTGCAAATTACGCTATTCAACGTCTTAAGCAAATTGCCAGCAGTATATATATATATATTTTAAAATCATTTTATTTTGCATATGTTCATACTGTCATATATAACGAAAGCTGGTATAACAGCATTGAAGCAAAAAGAGTTTTTATTTTTCAAAAGCGAATTTTACGTAACATTGTTGGTATTAGATGTCATGATTCATGTAGAATACATTTTAAAGAACAAAATATTATGCCTTTACCTAAAATATATATATATGGGTAATTCCATTACTTTTCGACCAATTTGAAAAAGTCGACCTCTTTGATTTTGCTCAAATTTTCAGAGATCAAAATATAGATGACAAAAATGAGATTTCCAAAATTTTGGACCTTAGAATATTGCCTGTTCAAAATGACACACATTTGAAGGTCAGAAATTTTACAATAAAACGTCATTTTTAGCTTAATTTGTATCTCAATTTTTGGGTTTTTGGAAAATGATAAAAAGGTCTACGATAGCTCAAATTATTCCATATTACATGTACTTTAAAAGCCATATTATTATGTTTAATATTGTGGCAGTCATTTTGATATATTAAGCTTCAAACATTATTCCAAAAAAAAACCGCAATTTAGCAAAATCGCAAAATTTTGTTTTCTTTAAACCGTTCTAACTTTGTCAAATCTTAATAAAATTTGATCCACAAGGTCTAGATTTCTTTGTGTTTAATCTCTTTTTAATGTGATCACACAATACTTATAGAAGCAATAAGTATTATTTTGATGCAGGAAGTTGCACATGATTTTGCGATTTTCAAAACTTGTAATTTTTAGGTCTCGAAAAAGCGTTGTCACCCTATGCCGATTTTAGTCAAAATTTTAGTAAATACTTTTTAAAACACAAGAAAAAAGATTATCTATATGAAAAATGGTATATTAACAAACGGCACATTTTTGTATCTCAATTTTTGGGCATCTGGAAAAAGATAAAAAGGTGGCTCAAAATATTCCTTATTGCATGTACTTTAAAACACATATTCGTATATTTAATGTTGGAGCAGTCATTTTGATATATCAAGCTTTAAACATTATTAAAAAAAAAAAACGTAAATTTTGAAAAATTGCAAAATTATGCTTTGTTTAAACCGTTTTAACTTTATCAAATTTAAAAAAAAATTGATCTACAAGGTCTAGATTTCTTCGTGTTCAATCTTTCTTTAAAGTAATCACGCTAAACTTATAGAATCAATTTATATTCACTACTATTTTGATGCAGGAAGTTGCGTTTTCGCGATCTTCAAAACTTGTAATTTTTAGGTCCCAAAAAAACGCTGTCACCCTATGTCGATTTTAGTCAAAATTTCAGTAAATACTCTTCAGACCACAAGAACAAAGATTATTTATATGAAAAATGATATATTAGGTATTATCAAGAAGCCATTGAGAAAATGCAAGTTGTTGTGCTGCGTTGCCTGGTTGTAGGTGTTATACTTTTGATAATAATATGGGTGAACATTTTCACTAAAAATTGCGTCAAAAAAGTTGCTTTCTGTCGAGAAATCTCAATTGCTAAAGCATTATCATTACAGAATCCGTAAACAAAATGATATCTGCGTATTCTCCGTTGTTGAACAGCATTTTTATCAAATTTTACTAACCGAACTAAAGAAAACTGTTTTAACAATTATCAAAAGCTTGCATCAATGCACACTTGTTGATGTAATGTTGTTTTGTTTGTGTTTTTTGCTAAATAAATTTTTTTTTAAATATTTTGTTTTTGTTGACTATCTCAAAAACAAAGCAAGATAGAGAAAAAGTAATTTAGATTTTCTGAAGAATAATTTTGACAATTTTGACAATTTTTATACATAATTTTTTTTTGATAATGCCCAATATACCATTTTTCAGATAAATAAAATATATTAAAATTGTCAGTGATGTACTCATCGTCTATAAAAAAGTCCATCTAGAAAAAAATGTTTTCAAAATTTTTAAGCAAATAATGCGTTAAAAATTAATTTTTTTTTTTAATTTTTAAAAAATATTATAAACACACTAGGGTATAGTTTAAAACTTTTTTTTAACAAATTTTATCAAGCGACAGGCAGATTTATGTTTGAATGCCAAATATAATAATATTTTTAAATTTTTGCGCCGATAGATCGAGTCTAAAATTGTGCCGCAGGCGCAAAAACTATCAAACAAAGAGTAAAATGGCCGAAAATTGGTTCAAGCGACAAAAAATGTCTTTGTTAAACTTCTGAAATCAATTTAAAAAAATATAATCCAAATAATCTTAAAAAAAATAAGTAAATTTTTAACACATTTTTTTTTCTAGATGGATTTTTCTTTGCCATAAGCACGATACTGACTATTTTCTATGTAGACTTGTTTGCAAAACTAAATTTTTTAATAATATTTGGTGTATAGTTTTTCTGAAAACTGTTAAATGTGCATTTGTAAAAATTTATGTTGAAAAATAGGCTTACTTTTGCAGTTTTTTTGAGTTTTAGACGGTTAAAACCCAAATACATAGAACAAATTTATATTTTCTAATTAATTTACATTAAAACACGGCACCTTTAGGGGTTAAAAAAAATTAAAAAAATGCTCCTTTTTGCCCAGCCTACTGAGAACAAAAACATGGTTTTATGGCTTTTGCGGCTTATAGACAGGGTATATACTTGAAATGGCGCCAGATTTGGATTCTACGGAAAATTTCTGATTGATTTTATTAGTAAATTTATTTTTTTGAGTTAAAATTGCGGTTTTTAAACAAAAAATGCGATTAAGTTAAAAAGAAAAAAAATTTTATGGGTTTTATACCCTTATATACCGATCAAAGGACTACTAATAAGTTATAGAAACTAAAAAAAAAATACATATGCAAGTTTCTCTTAAGTGCATCACAATTTGCTTCTATTGAGAGAACACGCAGACCATAACATGCCGTGTTTAGTTTTGCATTTAGGTAAGTAATTTGTTCATTCCAGGTTAAAGTATCATTTACTTGAATTCCAAGAAACTTTGTGCATGAGGTACTGGCTATGTTTTGTCCTATAAGTGTGATGTCATTTAGTGTTATTGTAGGTTTAGTAGTTTTAAAAACATTACATTTGTTTTGTCCGCATTTAATATTAATAATTTTTTTTTAAACCATCTATGTTATACATATATTTGCATCCTGAATACATTTTTCTAAATAATTGCTATTAATTAGAAAAGTGGTGTCGTTTGCGTAATTAATTACATGAACATTGTTTCTATGAAATAGTGATGGCAATTCGTTTATGTAAATAGCAAATAATATAGGAACCAGAATACTTCCTTGCGGAGCTCCGACGTTTACTTCTGTTAAAGTGGATTCTTCAAAGTTTTCTTCTCTTTTCACTATTACTTTTTGGTATCTGTTTTCAAAATAATTTTGTATCTAATTAAAAGGTGTTCTTTGTACTCTATAGTGTTCTAGTTTTTTTAATAATACTAAATGGTTTATGCTGTCAAATGTTTTTGTTAGGTCAACAAATATTCCACATGGCACATGGTTATTTTTAAAACTGTTTAAAATTTGCTGAATGAAATCAAAAATAGCTTTTAGTTTTTTATAAAACCGTGTTGATTTGGATTCCATAACTTGTTATCGTGCATAAAGTTATACAGTCTTTTAAACATTATTTTTTCAATTACTTTTGATAACATTGGTAAAAGACATACTGGTCGATAGCTTAAAGGATCGGTTTTTGTTCCTTTTTTAAACTTTTAAGTTTTGAGGATAGATTTCTAATTTAAGTGATTCATTTATTAAATCCATCGTTCCCTGTAGATTTAGATTTTTTTAGTTTCTTAACAACAATTATAATTTCAGGAATACAATAGAATATAAGTTCTATAACCAAAAAAAATATATTTTCATATACAGCCCAAATCTTCGATTCGCTCTGGCTCATAAGCTCCTTTGCCGTACAAGCCAAAATCATCTAAAAAACATTGTGCAAACTGAGCATTTATACCTCCTGGATCCAATATTTGGCTGATCTAAAAGAGTTACAAAATTTAACAATGCCCCGAAGAGTTCTGAAAGCACCCTGCTATCAATTGCACGGATTCTGCAAGAAGCTTACGGCGCATGTATGTATATACAATCTTAAAACGGCAGTCAGTATTTATCACTTTTGTTATGCTCAAAATCTAAAGTGGCACCTCTAAAACTGTCAACAATACTACGACTTGAACTTTGTGAAACTTTACTATTAGCATCCGTACTTTCAACCTTACACATTAAACCAACCCACATATATTGTTGGAGCAATTCCACTTGTGCTGTTTTAGATTGAGGCAACCAACAAACAATTAAAACCATTTGTTGGCAATCGAAGGCAAAGACGGCATAATTTAAGTAGGCGGACGTTTACGTAACTCTTCAGTACCATATGCACAGAAGTTTCCTATAGTTTTATCTGCAAAACATGCGTTTACAAGGATGGTAATCAAACACAATTGCCAGATCAACTTTCATTGCAGGGTACAAACAACACAAGCTGCAATAAGATGCACATATTGGGCTCTAGGCGGAAAACAAACCATACACAGTTGTATAAAAAAATGTGTAATATGCTACAAAACCGCACACCAAACAAAACTAGCAATTTCTCAACACTGGAATCGATTTGTGAGGTTCTATTTTTATAAAAAAAAAGGTGCATATAGAACCAGTTTCAAACATGTCAACTAAAACTTTTATAGCAGCAATGAAACAATTCATCTCACCTCAATGCAACATACTAAATATGCAAAGAATTTTACTTTAAAACTTTAAACAATACACAAGAAATTATCCATTTGGCATTTTATCCCACCACGAGCACCAACGTTTAAAGGGTTGCGGCTGTAAAATCCACCAATCTACTAATAAAACAAACATTGGGCAACGCGTCAGTTACATTAGAAGAACTAACAACTATCTTATCACAAATTGAAGCTATACTTAATTCTAAACCGTTGATGTCATTGTCAGAAGATTCAAATAATTAAAAAATTCAAATTCGTAGACATTTCCTAATTGGAAATGCCCTTACTGCACCAGTATATCCAAATCTACAAGACATCAACCTAAATAAACTTTCTCGATGGCAAAAGATGAAACAACTTAAACAACATTTTTGGGTCCGTTGGAGCAAGAAGTATTTAGAATACCTTCAAACAAAAAGCAAATAAAGAAACAACCCAGCAAACATCGTAGTTGGTGAACTTGTAATGATTAAAGAAAATAACCTTCCACAATTAAAATGAAGAAGAGGGCAAATTACTAAAGTCCACTCCGGTTAAGATGGAATTATCCGAGCAGCAACCGTTCAGTTTAGAGATGAGTTTGATTAAAGACTAGTTAAAAAGCTCTGTCTACTTCTTAGTTATTAAAAAAAGAATCTTTCAAGATCGCCGAAATGTCAATATTTCGACAACAAGCACTCTTCCACTGTGATAAAGGCAAATGTAAAATCTTATTAGTATCCAGATTGTCCCAAAGGATGCTGAGTCAAAAAATAATGTTAACGACTAGATTATAAAACTAATAAATGATTTATATTTTATGCATCCACCGGAAATTCCTTACTAAAAAATGGAATGGCGACAACAAGGAACTTCTCAAACATATATTTTAAATAACAAGTAGTTAAAAACACATAATAAATTTTTTGATCACCAACACTTGGGCGGGTGAGTAGGTCATAGTAAAACTTAACTTAAATTTGGTTTCTGCTTACCCACCCAAGCGTTTGTTATTAAAAAATTTATTGTAAACTAATCGTCTGTAACATTGCTAACAATTTACAAATGTTCTCTTGTTAAGTATTACAGCAAAAACACCAAATCTGATTTAAGTTAAAAAAATTTAAATCATCAAATCTTGGACGGGTAAGTAGGTCGTAATAAAAAAAGCTGCTCGCCCACAACTAAAACTTGCTTTCTGCCCATCCATCTAAGGGAAAGAAGTATCTATATTAGAGGTAGAAATAATAAATCTAATCTCTTGATGGCTACCACTTATGTGGGTGGTTGGGTAACTCCAAATCATGATTATTGTTGAGTAGTTTAAACTTGCTTAAGAGTTTGTTATCAAGTAATATAATTTTTTTTGCAAGCATTAGAAGTCTTTATGAAGATGATTAATTGATCCAAACTTTTGATGAACACTTGAGTGAGTGATTGGGTTTTTCCAGATCTTGATTAGCGGTTAAACTGCAGTACAGACCCTTTCGCCCAAAAATTTGTTATAAAAAAATTTTAATTTTCTTTCTTTTTGCAAGCGTTAGAACTATCACTATATTAGTAGAGGTAATGATAAATTCAGAAATTATGACTACCATCAAGTATGCAATCTTTCTCAAAAGTTTGTTATTAAAAAAATTTAAAAAATTAAAAAAAAAATAATTTTGCGACGCTTGAGCAATATTACTATGTTAAAGGGAGATTGATAAACTTAATCTTTTGATGACTTGGGTAGGTTTGTGGGTCAATCCAGATTATTTCCAGTAAACACAGTTACGTTTATTTTTGGTATTGCACATAAATGTAATATTGGTTTATTTCTTAAGTATATTATATGGAAAATGTTTTGGATAGATTTTGTATATTTAGTGTGTAATATACGTACCGGTTATATGTATTTTAAACGTGTAATTTATACGTATTATCAACGTAAAAATGCGTTAATATATAATCAAAATATTTGTATATTCTTCAATTAATTTACACGTGTATTATAGGTTAAACTTTATCCGGCAAGAACACATTTGTATGTTTAGATGCCTATACGAGTTAACGGACTCATATTGGGAAGAATTGGATCACTCATCCAAGTTCGTACATGCTTTCTCTGCCGTACTGCCTACTCTCTTGTACATATAATAATGTAAAATATGTATATCATTCTAACGTAAAATATAAAGTATTACATATAAATAAATAAAACATTATAATATTAAACATAGATATTTAAGAACATTACAATTAAATTTTGCTTTTTCAACCAATTAGTACCCATAGTACTAAGGTATATTGGTACCAAATTGCAATACTTTCTAATGTTACGTTTTAGAGTTATGCTTTTATAAGTTGTCTCTTTAGAATTTCTATTCGTAAAGGTCACATTGTGTAAAATAAGATTATGTCAACTTAAACGTATTGATTTTGCTTATTTTTACACAATTTGTACCTATAGTACTAAAGTATAAAGGTACTAATCTGCATAATTTTCTAATGTACCGTTTAAGAGTTATACGTTAATAGGTTGTCTCTTAAGATTCTTAAGCCAAATTAAAAGTATTGATTTTATTTATTTTTACACAAGTTATACCCATGATACTGAGGTATATTAGTACCAAATTGCATTAGTTTCCAATGTATTGTTTTAGAGTTATGCATTTATAAGTCGCCTTTTAAGATTCAACTTTCATAAGAGTCATTTTATCTAAAATTAAGTAATGTCAAATTACGCGTATCGATTATGTTAATTTTTACACAATTAGTACCTATAGTACCAAGCTAGATTAGTACCAAACTGCATTAGTTTCCAATGTACCGTTTTAAAGTTATGCATTAATAAGTTGTGTCTTAAGATTCTCTATTCATTTATGTCACATTATGTACAATAAGATTATGTCAAATTAAGGGTATCGATTTTGTATATTTTTACACAGTTAGTACCTATAGTACCAAGGTATATTATTACCAAATTGCATTAGTTTTCAATGTACCGTTTTAAAGTTATGCATTAATAAGTTGTGTCTTAAAACTCTTTACTCATTTAAGTCACATTATGTAAAATCAACTTATGGAAAATTAAGCGTATCAATAATTAAATTTCTTTATACAATAAGTAGCTATAGTATTGAGGTATGTTAGTACCAAGTTGCATAATTTTCCAATGTGCCATTTTAGAGTTATGCAATTATAAGTAGTCTCTTAAGATTCTCAATTCAAATAAGTCATATTATTTAAAATCAAATAAAGTCAAATTATGCGTATCGATTTTGTTTATGTTTACACAGTTAGTACCTACAGTACTAAGCTATATTGGTACCAAATTGCATAATTTTCCAATGTACCATTTTAGAGTTATGCAATTATAAGTAGTCTCTTAAGATTCTCCATTCAAATAGGTAATAAATTGTTAAAAGTACAAAATTTTATTTAAAAAATGTTAAAAACAGCAACAGCTGTTGAAAGGTGCAAAATTTTATTGATAAAGTTATAAAAGGCTATTGAAATTTGGCCCTATACTGTTAAAATGTTCAAAAATCTATTCATAAACCGTCAAAAATAGCAAAAATTGACTATAAACCGTCAAAAAGTGCAAAATTTGGCTAAGAAGAATCAACTTATTGTTAGAAAAAATCAAAATACTGTAAAAAAAAACTTTTTTTTTATTAAATAACAAAAATACCAATATTCTGTTAAAACATGCAAAATTGTATTAATTAAATGTCAATAATAACAAAATCCGACCCTAAATTGTCAAAAAGTGCTAAATTCTATTTACTTGACAATAAAGTATCAAAATATATCAAAAAAGAACTATAATCTGTTAAAAAGTGCAAATATATATTTATAAAATGTCAAAACTATTAACATTCGGCCATAATCTGTTGAAATGTGCAAAAATCTATTCACAAAATGTCAAAATTTGGCCATGAAGTATCAAAATATGATCAGAAAGCACCAACAGTGTGAAATTCCATTTATAAAATGTCAAAAACAGCAAAATACGTTCATAAACTGTTTAAAAGTTCAAGATTCTATTTATAAAATGTCAAAAACTGCAAAATGTTGATAAGTGCAATTTTTTTTTTAATGTTAAAAATAGCAAAATAATAGTCAAATGATACAAAATTCTATTCATAAAATGTCTAAAATAGCAAAAACTGTTAAAAATTGCAAAGTTAGGGGTATAATACAAAATAAATATTTGTAGTACAAGGATAGATCCTCATATTTTTTTCCGTGAGCGGGTTAACCGATGGCGTACTTTCAAATTGTGCGTTTAAATGCAATATTTGAAACGCTACTGCTCAAAAACAAAACTACCGATCTAAACGCAAACATGCCTAACGTACACTACGATACCTCCTGTTTGAAAGTCTTATAAAGTTTTTGTCTCCGATGACTTTTAAAAGTTCATCCGTGGTTAGTAAATTTGCGTTTTTCAAAAACCGCAAACTTCAATTTTAATTGAAAAAAATTTGGTAACGCCGCCGGACTTAAAAATTGGGATCGAGATATAAGAAAAAACTTGTTTAAAGGGATTTTTTGGTTTGTACCCCAGCAGAATCCAAAAATGCTTACTCGTTTGAGTCTTCCATAGGGAAGAATGCGGAGCGTTGTAAATATGCGTCATTTTTGAGGTCTTTCGGGGTGAGTTTTAGAAACAGTTAAAAAGCAAATAAAAAATAATTGAACCCATATTAACACGTATCAAAACAAGAAGAATAAAAAAAAAACTTTAATAAAATATTTATCAAGACGTATATATACATATATATCATTTTTATTCAATAAAAAAAAAAGTACATACAATGGCATAATTAAAGATAATATAATTCTTTATTTTATTGAATAGGCCATCGACCAAAGTCTTTCATTTTCATTTTCATTTTCATTTTCATTTTCATTTTCATTTTCATTTTCATTTTCATTTTCATTTTCATTTTCATTTTCATTTTCATTTTCATTTTCATTTTCATTTTCATTTTCATTTTCATTTTCATTTTCATTTTCATTTTCATTTTCATTTTCATTTTCATTTTCATTTTCATTTTCATTTTCATTTTCATTTTCATTTTCATTTTCATTTTCATTTTCATTTTCATTTTCATTTTCATTTTCATTTTCATTTTCATTTTCATTTTCATTTTCATTTTTATTTTCATTTTCATTTTCATTTTCATTTTCATTTTCATTTTCATTTTCATTTTCATTTTCATTTTCATTTTCATTTTCATTTTCATTTTTATTTTCATTTTCATTTTCATTTTCATTGTCTGTGTCATTGACATTGACATTGACATTGACATTGACATCTTCATTGTAATTTCATATAGCGGGATATTAGGTTTTTTGTAACTAGCAAAAATTAATAGGTTTCTGCAAACTAAGAGGTTATTTATGAGTTCCGGATTAGTTGGGTTATTTGTAAATTTTTTATGAAAGTTTTGAAGTCGCTCTGATAAAGGAAGTAAGTTTGTTTTTTTGTACAGGAGGTCATTAGAAGGATTGTGAAGAGGATTATTTGGATGTCAAATTTTGGAAATAGAGCGAAGGGAAGACCTTTGGCAACATATAAATTATTTAATGTTAATTTACTAGAATTTAAAGAAATTATTGATGCATAATCAAGAATAGGTCGACAAATTGTTTTGTAAATATGAGTAGCACATCTTATATCTATTCCATTGTTTTTGTATGTTTTGCACGGGATACAGTTTTGGTTTTGAGGAAGCGAGTATGTGGATCAAAACTGAGTTTAGAGTCAAAACTTACTCGTAGGTATTTATACTTGAAAAAGTTTTATAGTTTCCTGATTCATTTGAAGTGTAAAAGAATTTTCTAGTATTTTATGATACGGGATTAACAGTTTAGTTTTCGAGGAATTTGCATAAAGACGTCATTTATTAAACCACCTCTGCGTATTATTTAATAAATTTTGCAATTGTTCAATTGACTTTTTTAATGAAGCAGCGTGGGCTGTTAACGTAGTATCGTCAGCATATTGTAGAATATATAAATTTGGATTAAAATATTTTGGGTTTGGGTTATAAATATCGTAACAAAATATATTGTAAAGAAGAGGAGACAGCGGTCATACTTGCGGAACACCTTGCTGAGGAGTAAAAGAATCAAAATATGTTGAACCTATACGTATATTAAGAGATCTGTCAGATTGAAAATGTTTATGATTTGGTATCTTTAAAGCAGACAATTTAAAAATAAGACCTTTGAGCCAGGCCGAATCAAATGCCTTATTTATGTCCATAAACAAGACGCTCGAATGCCGGCCCTCAAGATGAGATGTTTGTTTATTGAATGTCATTATTATTAATGGAGGGGTGGTTGATTTATTTTTCATAAAACCAAACTGTGTGATAAGAATTTTGTTATTTACATGAGAAATGAGTTTATTTTGCAGAATGGATTCAAATATTTTCCCTATAACAGGAAGCAGTGTAATTGGGCGATAGTTAGCTGGATGGGATGCATTACAGTCATTTTTAGGAATACAAATAATGGTTCCTATTTTCCATTCGTCTGAAAAATATTGATTAGTAAAGCAAAAGTTAAACATTTGTATTATGTAGTCATGGATGCTATAATTTAACTGTATTAAATTTTTTTGTGTAACTAAGTTGTGTCCTGGTGCTGTGTTTTTTTTATCAGACGTTTTATCAGAATTTCTTATAGTGTTTTAGAAAAATTGCCCTTTAAAAAATTGCGGGGCTTCTATATACGGGGGGACACTACGTGAGATGCAAAACGTAGTATAGATATAAAAAAAAAAAAATCAAAACCAAAAAATATCGACAAACAACCCGACAAAAATTTCTTGAAATTTTTGTTAAATTAAAAACAAAACACTTTTTACGCCACCTCTCTCAAGGACATAAACAAAATCAATTTTCGAGAGGAGATTCGAACAATTCAAAATGTTTTCTAGGAATTTATCGCAATTCATTATTTTCAAAAACAAAAAAGTTACGTTTTAAACTTTTGAAAATTTTGCAAAAAAAAACAAATCGGACACGACTACGATGACGATCATCATAAATGAATTTGTCGGCGACGATTCGATATAACTTGCATAAAATTTTAGGATCGATCGGATTTGAATCGACCAAAATAATCGATAAAGTTTTTTTTTTACATTTTGTCTATCATCCCCTAAAATAAGAGTCAAAAAATGAGGGTGCGTAGCGCAAAATGTAGGACTTGGCCGGACCGGAAGAAAATCGTTTTATCAATTTGGCGACCACCTCGGGCGACGAACGGGACGATTTACAAAAGCGTCGACAAAACCTAAATAGTAATATGGGGAGTGGAGTCAATTTTAACTCCAAAACAAAAACTCGGCTTTGGTTGCTCATTCCTGTATTTTGTTAAACGTCTACATAAGGTTTTTAAAAACAAATGTTTATTCAATTCAACAATAAATCTTAAATTATTATTATTTTTTTAATTAATTATTTATACATCAAATCGATGCTTCAACACTCCTCAATTATCCACTTGGCATCTGGAAAGTTTGAAATGCCATCTCTCCAAACAAACACTTTACGCTGTTTATCATTATGTTTAAATCTAGTAGTGGGAGCATACGTATAAAAATTATGCAAATTTATTAAATAACAATAATCACCATCTGGTAGAATTTTATACTTGCAATCATTATCTTTGGCGTGGCGCCACTTGTTTGATGGGATGAGCATCCAAGTAAAAACATGTCCCATTTTGGAATTTTCTCCAAAATTTTTATTTATACCAGTTGAATACATGTATTCACCGTATTTCAAATTTTTTATATACAAATCATTACCATCTTTTTCAATTTTCCAATAAGCACCTGATACCTTACCACCCGGTATCCACATAACTACATAACGCCTCTCATTAGCATCGTAAATAATTTCAGAAGAATGGATATATTCATCGTATTTAACATTTTTTATGCATACTCTTGATGCAAACGCAGCATTCATTATTGATTTTGGTAATTTTCTTTTTACTAATTTAAAATCAGATTTTAACTCAACATCCAGGTTATCATAATCCTGCATACTCATTACCGTTTTCATATTGAACGCTAACTTAACTGTAAGATCACTATTTAAATCATCATATCTTACCAATGATTCAAATAGAGCTATACAAGCTTCAGCCAGTTGTCTAGTATTTTTAAAGCTACTCATATATTTAATTACATTATCATTATCTGCTTCTCTATACGTTTCATTCATAGCATTTTTAATTAATTTAGCAAACAATGTTTTATCATAATTATGAATATTCTCTTCAAGTTCTGTATTGGTTGAGTTATGATAACCATTTCTTATGCCGTGCATTAAATTATTTTGTAAAACATTTTTTACTGAATTTATTATATCATCGAGAAGACTTTCTGCATCTACTTTTGTTTCAGGCGAAACATTTTCTAAAGTAATAAAATTTCTTAAACTATGAGCTAATTTGAGGTATTTAGAAGGATTATTATGATCGTTTTTGATCATATCAGAAATTGCTCTATAGATTGTATACCTTTTCTCTAAATGTTTAGTATAATCCCCAAATTTTAATAGTAAATTAAAATTAGATTCTTTATTATTATATGTTTGATTAACTATAAATTGAATGTTACTTTCATTATTAATTAATATAAGCTTTCTGCTAGCAGCTTCAAGATTATCACTATCAATATTATTTATGCAATCAGATGCAAACTTGTCTTGATATGCGTTTATGAAATTACCAAAATATCCAGTTATAGTATTTTGAAATCTTTCATCTTGTTTTCTCCTTAGGTTATCTATTTTTCTTTCTGTTTTTTGATTTGTAGAACAATGTTCTAATAATTCAAAGCAATGCTCCATATTATTAGTTAAATATTCTATATTTTCTTTTAACTTAATTATTTCATTCCAAAGTTTAGTATATGGACTAATAGTGCTTTCAAAATTAACAACAGAAGAACGCTTAGAACGTTTTACGTTGTTATCTTTTGTTAGATCTATAATCAGTTTGTCAACTAGATTCATTATTAATTGTATTTGATTTTTAAGTGTCTCAATTTGAGTTAAATTGGTATATGTTGGTAGCATCGTCATTTGAGGTTTACTTGTTTGAATATTCTTGTTTGCTTTAGTGTCCTGTTTGATTTCTGAAACATTAAGAACGTATTATTAAATTATAAAAAATTGATTTTTTTTTAAAGAAAAATCTTATCATTTTTTTGGTGTAAATTAAAAGAAATAAAAATTTTGATCAAAACTAATAAACTTTATACAAAATTATTGCAATTTAAATTCAAATTTGATGTGTTAAAATAATTATCAAAAATAATTAATAACGTAAAAAAGAAAATGGTGCTAATATATATATATATATATATATATATATAAATATATATATATATAGGGGCTTATACATATATATTTACATCTCGGTATCTATAAAGCGTCCGCTATGAGAAACTGTCATTGGGCGTCCCTTAAAAAAAAACGTACTTCTAGTGCTCGCAGGTGAATATACTCGAGCTCAAAAAGATTAACGCGGTTTTCTTATTAAATACAAACTAAAACATTTTTCTATTGTACATAAAACTACCTTTTAGCGTCCGTACATTTTTCTGTTTTTGAGCGTCTTACATATACACAAAAAAACATGAATATGTGTTATAGAGCGTCCTGTTTGCTACCTTAAAGCGTCCGGCAGTGTTGCAACATGTTTTCTATTGTAGATATACATATTTGACACGGATTGTGCATACTATAAAGCGTCCAAACCAGTTTGACCAGTCTATTTATAGAATATCTGTAGTAAATTAACTATACGGCGTCCAACAAAAAATAAACAATAATATACCCACTTAGTACTGATTGAGTAACTCTTTTGGTTTTTAGATTTAAGTAAAAAATAATATAAAATTTACTGCATTTTTAGTGTCGGAAACATTTTGAATAACTTAGGCTTTGCAAATCCAACGATGCTCTCTAACAGGTGTCCTGAATTGAAAAAAAGTTTGATACAAATTACGACGTTAGAACTTATTGTTTCTGATCAGGGTAGTTTTTGTAAACTACAAAATGCAAAATATTAAAATTGTATCTGCTTTTTCTTTTTCATTTAAGAAAAATTAATAAATGTTTATTTCATTGTAAAGAGAAAGGTATGCCATTAACATTTAAAAACAATATCAGTCAAATTGCCGCTACGGCTGCAGTACCACATTCTTTTTATGAAATTTTTTATGACCAATTTGCACATTTGAAGCTGTATGTCCTCGATAACTTCACACATTCCATCTTTAAGGTCTTGAATCGATTGTGAAGTATTGGCATGAACCTTGTTTTTTATGTGACCACAAAGAAAAAAGTCTAAAGATGTTGAATCACAAGATCTCGGTGGTCAATTGTGATCACTTTTTTGAGAAAAACACGGCCAGGAAACTTTTCTTGCAAAATTGCAATTGTTTTGTTGCTTGTGTGGCACGTAGCGCCGTCTTGCTGAAAATAAACGTTGTACACATCAATATCTTTCAATTCCGGCCATCAAAAATCATTAATCATAGCTTGGTAGCGCCATCCATTCACCGTAACAGTTGCACCAGCCTCATATTTAAAAAAGTAGGGTCCAATCACACCGCCAGCCTAAAAACCGCATCAAACAGTGACACGTTGAGGATGCAAAGACTTTTCAACAACCATTATTGGATTTTCTGAGCTACAAATGCGACAATTCTGCTTATTAACGTAGCCTCCGAGGTAAAAATGGGCCTCATTACTGAAGATAATTTTTTGATAAAATTTTAGATCATTTTGATGCATTTGAAGGACCCAACCAGCAAAGAAACGACGTTTATGGTGATCGACCAACTTGAGTTCTTCTGGTAACTGAATTTTAAAAGCCTTAAAACTTAAGTCAAAAGTGCAAAATACAATTCAATGTCGTTTGTGAAATGTCTAATTCCAAAGATCAACAAGGAATCGACAAACCTGGGTTTTTTTCAATACTACGGGCTACATCAGCAATATTCTCATGTGTTCTTAAGCGATGCACACGCTTTTGATTCTTTACATCACAAACTTGTTCCAACAGCTTAAATTTTTCCACTAGGTTTACTATTGCCGGCCGAGAAGGTGCTTTACGACGACCAAAAAATGTTTTAGTTTTGCGAACTGTGACTGAAAAATTTTCACCATTTTTGTAGTAAAATTTAATAATTTCAATGCGTTGTTGAAGCGTGTATTGTTTCATTTTTAATAACGGCGTAGTTTTTACTTGTCAAATGTCAAAAGATAATAGCTTCAAAATTGACAGCTGCCCAAATAGCCTGCTATTCAAAATGAAACTTCTTATTGGAAAACCCTTTACAATAAATTGTTATTAAGTTTGCAAAATTAAATGTGGTATGTAATAAAGTCGACAATTGCGTTTTTTAATCTTTCCGCATAACGTGGATCATTAATTATATTGATATTATAACGAGACTATACAGTTTTAAATTTATTATGAATAGTTTCACCAGCATGTTCCGACCATCGACCCAAACCTAAACTCAAGTAATATAACGCATGAGGTAAATGGTATAAAATAATATGAAATTTTGTTTCGATAAAGTCTTTCTATTTCTAAATTTAACATTTTTTCATCCGGTTTTGATGTAGAGAAACATAGATTTACATTTTTATCCATTGATTTAAAACATACTACGTATGGAATAATTATCAATGAGCTGATATTTCCTAGTATATTGTCACTAACAAGAATATCAGAGTTTTTCAACATTGTTCGGCAAGCATTTCCCGCAAAAACATTACCATAGCAATTTTTTGATATTATTTTTAACTGTTTTGGCCAAAGATGAGCTTGTTTACGAAATAATTTTTTTATTAATTTGTTCCAAACTATGAATTTTGAATAACAGTTACACCATCGTATTCATTGAAAAGTAGAAGATTCACTACTGATTTGCTTAACATAACAAATTTCTTATTATTTCCATTAGATTGAAATATTTTGAAGAAATTTCTCAAATTTCCGAACGGCTTCAGCCTGAAGCATTTGTTTTCTATTTTCAAATTTGCAATTTTTAACAATTAATTTAAGAAATGTAAAATTAAATTTAATTAAACTGCAATAAAAACTTATTAATGTTATTGTTTTCTTCCTCGTCGTTATTTTCAATACCACCTATTAATTCATTATAATGTACAGAACAGTTGCTTACATTTTCTTGCAAATATACATAGCAGTATAGGCTAGGATACTTTGCAGAAGCAATTTGTTGACCGTTTACAATGAAATTTATTTTTAAATCGCCGATGAACTTGAATGAGAAATCATTCAAAATTACAAGAATTTAGATTCCTATAACTTTCCTTCACATCGAGAACAATACATAACAAAATAATCTTTTTCACATTTGTAGCTTTACCAAATTTTTCAAGTCCGCACTGTTCTTATACGTAGATCTCAACAATCTTTCATTTGTGTTATATTCTAGCTCAGGTAATATGCTAAAACATATTTAAAAAAAAATGCCGTGTGTCCTAATTTTAATGTCAACATTACCATTTTCTCCACTTTTATTAATTACCATATCAAATATTTCAGAAACGTTACCCCACACTATTGGTCTTTTAATTGTTTTGGTTGAACTTCCATTACAACATCAAACCTAGGAAATCAATTTTTATAATGGAATCAAATTCTAATTTCCTATTCTTCATATCTTCAGAGAAATGGGCAAGAATACATTTGCGTTGACCAGTTGGTGACCGAAAAAAGTTAGTTCGATTTTTGTATATATAACGCAGACACATTCATGATAGATTTATAAATCAATAATTTCTCCAAACTGATCTGAATCTTTTTAATTTGTTTGTGATTGATAACAATTCTCTTCATTCTTTTTTTAGAGCTGCTGTATGATGCAATTCTTTACTGATCAGACAGTTCCGCAACCATATTGTATGTTATGTTACTGGTTGCTTTTTTTTTTAAGAACATTAATGAAATTGTTTTTTTTTTCTATGGTTGAGAAACATTTTGTACAGACAATTGTTGCAGTGTTGGGTTTAGGATTTTTTTTTCATTTTCTGAACTGATTTTTCATAATTTACTGATACCAAACTTAATTTGTTTATATACTTTTATATGTTCTCTACCTTTTATTACTGCAGATCTAAAGTTCTTTCTTGCAGTTATACTTATTTAGCAATTACAATCAATTTTATTTCGAGTTCCTTTAAGAAAAACATTTTTTTCAATATTCGGTATTGTAGAAATGTTTCTTTTAGGATTATCATTCTTTCTATCTTTTAGCGCTAAACAACAAGTGGTACATATAATTTTTGGAAAATGTAAATCTTGAGTATTAAATTTAGGATTTGAATGTCTTATTAATTCAGCTGTGTTTTTATTAACATGAAAAAAAAATCCTATTCTATGTGTAAAAAAAATCCACAATACATATAATTAAAACTAACTATTATTAATAGTAGTAGTATGAGAAACCATTTTCACAAATTCTTTATCACAAATAAGTCAACACTTTAACAATATACTCACTAAAGTAATTTTTTGATCATAAATATTTAATTTTAAAAAATCAAATTGTTAATATTTAAAACTATTCACATCAGCCAAATCCTTCAGATCAGAAAGTACAACTGACTGCTTATGGAATCAAGTAAAACTAAAATACAACAACAAAATCCTCATAAAAACAAATATAATTTTTTAATTTGTATCGTATCAGCCTACTTAGAACAATAATCGTATTGTTGTTGAATTTTTTATTTATGCTAACTTAAGTCAGACATTTTGTGAAATTTAAATTTTATAAACTTTTGGGCACCACTGTGCTTCAAGAAGGAGCAAATACAATATTTGTATTCAGTATTTTTTTATCTTTGCATGCTACTCTAATCATTAGAGAAGAGATTTAGTGACGTCATTTTAATTTTTCAATTATTTCGATTTGGGACCAATTTTTTGATAAATTTTATAATTTCTAAACTTTTGGGCGGTACTGTTTCCAAGAAAGAGCAAATACAATTTTATTATTTTGCATTTTGTAATCTACCGAAGCTACCCTGAAATGATGAGTTCCAGCGTTATTTTTAATATTTTTTTTTTTTTAATTTAAGACACTAATTTGCTTCGCCACGTTAAACAAGAAAGTTATGACTATACGGTGGTGGCCAAGACCAAAAATCCGACGGCTCCAATCAAAACATTTTTTTTTAGTATTTTAATGGGCCCAGATTTTTGGTCAAAAGTGCAAAAAGAGACTTTTTTGGATTAAATTTAGAGCAACATTTAAAACAAAATTTGAGCAACTTATATAAAAAAAAATCATAAAAATACTGCGTATATTAGCTATTTGACAAAAAAAAGAACTTAGCTAAAACCCTTACCGAACTACGTTGGTCCAAGTCGGGCAAATCACGATTTTGGAGTTACTTTGAGCGGGACGCATTTAAATTGCACTGAAGCGCTTTGACACAGCAGTCGGAACACTTCCAATTTTTAGTATCAGAAATATTTTTGCTAACTTGTCTTCCAAATTCAATGGTGTTTTCGGGTTTGCTCTGCAACTTAAGACAAGAAAATTATGTCTATACGCACAAGGCGTTAAAATATTAGAGCCTCGCCCAGTCCCGATTGGACTTGACTGAGCATTGAGGCAAGAAGACATGGCCAAAAATCCGACGGTTCCGATTAGAACAAAGTTTCTAGTTGCAATCGTTACTTAGCTACTTCGATCCAAATCGGACGGGTCGCCTTTTGGGATCGTTTTGAGCGCGACGCATTTGAATTGCACAGAGGTGCTTTAACCGTTACTGCTTGGTCGGATCACTTCTGATTTTTAGTGTCAGAAATATTTTAGTTAACTTGGGCCTTGCAACGGGGTCTGGGCTTGGCTGGGCAAATTGAATCGGGAAAACTCCAATTAGAACAAAAATTTTGTTGAAGTTTTTTTATTTTTTGAAAACCATCCTGTTTAAGATTTTTTTTTATCAAAAAATTTAGACAAAATTTGGGCAGTTAATTAAAAAAAAAATTGAAAATAGTTAGTTTATTAACTTTTCAACAAACAAACTATCTAGCTGCAACCGTTACCAATCTTCGTCTATCCAAGTCAGACGGGTCACTTTTTGGAGTTTTAAACGCGACGCATTGAATTAAACGGATGCGTTTTGACCGTCACAGCTCGGTTGGATCACTTTTGATTTTTAGTGTAGAGACTATTCTGGCTTATTCGAGCCATGCAAATTTATTGCTGCCTCAAAATTGCTTTACAGTTTTGGACAAAAAAGTTAGAACTTACTGAACAAATCAGAATCTTTTTTGAACGTCCCAGAACGATGCGATTTCCACCATTTCTTTTTTATGCCAAAATTAGACTGATGTTTATTACATTATTATTTAAACCCAAATATTATTGATAAATGTAAAAATTTTGCACTTTTGCAATTATGTAATTTTTTAACACCGTTGAGTTTGGTACTTCATTAATAAATTTTGATATTACCATTACAGTTGGCAAACTCAGTTTACTGAATTTTATTTAAATCCATAGTTATCCAACACATGACTTTGCTCGCCCGGCATTAACTAGCAACCAAGCCAAGCAAATTTTGCCCGTCAAATTTATCATGCAACTAGCAGGGATTTACAGTCTTTAACTCGCTAGGCTTTTAGGCATAAAAATTGGTTAGTTTGTAACTAGATCGAGCAGCACAGGCTTCCGCCCGCCGGTTTTACATAGGAACTAATCATCTATCAAGGTAAGAAACTAATTATATTGCAAACTCAGCCCCCGCTGCTGTGTTTCTGAACGGCCACTTACACGGACATTATGCCGTCTCAACGCCGCTCGACCACGGAACTTCTGGTTGCACCCACATCTGGAAGTTTCCGACCAACGGGAAGCTCAACCAGACAATCCAAGCCATGCTATATTAAACCGAGGATAACTTCTCAACGGAAAACTTTTTATGGGAGATTACTCAAAACCCGGCCCAACACAGCACCGGGCAAACAACAAACAATTCATTTTCATTTTCAAATAAATCTTTAAAATCCAAAACCACCTGTGTTTTAATTATTAAAATTTTTACAACGCCACTTTAAATATTCAAAATCTTATATTATTATTGTAACCGGGAGTTTTCAATTCTTTAGTAATTATTATATAAATAAATTATTGTAATGATTATCCCAACGGCCAAAGCTTTTTTATCTGTAAATATACAATTTAGCGTCCGTTAGATAATATATGCCGACGTGCCTATAAATAGAAAAAGTAATTCTAATTTTAACTTGCGATCGATATTTTAAATGCTGTGTTGCCATATTACGCGGACGCTTAGTAATGCATTTTTTGTACAGAAAAATATACTTGTAAATATACGTCAAGCTCTTTACCGCCTCCTTGCGGCAAATGGTGTGAACTAAAAATATGCACGAAAATATACATTTTTACACAAATCGCCATATAGAGCGTCTTAGACTGAATTTTTTTTATATGTATCTTTCGACTCGCCTTGATGCACAGAATCGATTTATAAAGGTTTCCTTTTGGCGTCCGTATACGGACGCTCTATTCTTCTCGGACGCTTCAAAGTGCGTAAAAGGACAATGTATGGACGCTCTATAGTTAGGTTGATGTAAATATATATATATATATATATATATATATATATATATATATTAGCAAGCCCCTATACGACACCATTTTCTTTTTTAAGTTATTAATTATTTTAGCAAGCCCCTATATAACTATTAGGATAGCAAGACGTTTTAAAAACAATTCAATTAATGAATTTGTAAAGGCATTAGCCAATGAAAATTGGAATGATGTATACAACACTGCTAATGTTGATGACAAGTACAATAACTTCATAAATATTTTTCGATATTATTTCGATTTATTTTTTCCGGTTGAGCGTTGTTGCAGTAAAAGAAAGTCAAAAACTCAATTACAGTTTAACAATCCTGAAATTTTGTACTACAAGGATAATATGTTATTATATGAAATTATAGCCACCTATGACCCTAAGTATAAACAAGTACTCAAATATTGTAGAGAACAATACAATAATGAATTAAAAAAATGCCGTACTAATCACTACAAACATAGACTAGAGCAGTCAGCAAATGTAACAAAAACGTCATGGGATATAGTAAGAGAACTTACTAATAAAAATAACAAAAGCAACAATAATGTTGATGCAAAATTGTCAGCTAATGAATTTAACAATTCATTTGTCAGCACAGCCACTACACTTTTGAATAGCTTAGATTTAGATAATGACAACTATAATTGTAGTTTACCTGCACATCAATATTCATTTTTTCTTACACCTACAACAGAAAGTGAATTGTACAATGTCATTGCAAATTTTAAAAATAAATTGTCAAGCGGAATTGATGAAGTGCCAATCACAATCATAAAGAGAGCCAAAGATTGTATAATTGCTCCAATTTGTCATTTAATAAATGCGTCATTTGAGCAGGGTGTATTTTCATTATAACTTAAAATCGCTATAGTAAAACCAGTATATAAAAAGGGAGATCCAATGAATCTTAATAACTACAGGCCAATTAGTTTGTTGCCGTCTTTCTCTAAGATATTCGAAAGTGTAATGGCATCTAGACTAACTGCTTTTTTTAGCAAAAATAACTTGTTTAGTCAATACCAACATGGCTTTATAAAAGGTAAAATTATAAATACTGCTATATTTGAATATACAAATCTAATAACAGAATATATTGAAAGTGGTCAAATGGCTTCTGGTATATTTTTTGACCTGTGGAAAGCATTCGACTGCATTAATCACAATATTTTGTTATTAAAATTAGAAAACTATGGTGTAAGAGGAGTAGCTCTAGAGTGGTTTAAATCATATTTAACCAACCGAACACAAACAGTTCAATTGCAAACAGAATTAAAAATTGAATACTCAGAAACTTTAAATTCTACAATTGGTGTACCACAGGGCAGTGTTCTAGGGCCCTTGCTATTCAATGTGTTTATAAATGACTTATTTTCTATAATGATAAATGGTAACGTACATTTTAAAATTGTTAATTATGCTGATGACACAAACTTACTTATTGGAAGAACTAATTTTATGGAATTAGTATCAAATGGATCTTGTGCAATAAATTTAGTTTTTAATTGGTTTGCTACAAATAGACTGGTTTTAAATGAAAGTAAAACTCAGTGCATATTATTTAAAATCAACAATTCACTAAGTACTCCATCTGAAATAATATTATCTAGAAAAAAAATTGATTTTACTGTGTCTACTAAATTACTGGGAATAATTATAGACGACAAATTGAAATGGATCCAACATGTAGAATATGTTTGCAGTAAACTCAGCAGCATCTGCTATATGCTTTTAATTTTAAAAAATAATTGTGATATTAATACATCTAAAATGGTATACTTCTCAAACTTTGTGTCAATTGTGCGATTTGGTATAATATGCTGGGGTAGCTGCACCGAATTAAGTCGAGTACTGAATTTGCAAAAACGCGCGTTAAGAAACATGCTCGGCATGAGTGCCAGAGAATCATGCAAAAAATTATTTCAACAACATAATTTTTTAACAGTTGTTGCAATATACATTGAAGAATGCTTGCTGTTTCTTTGGAAACACCCTTATTATTTTGACAATCATATTTTTAATCACAACTACAGTACTCGGCATAAGCAAAATTATATGTTTCCCAGGCATAATTTATCATTTTTTGAAAAAAGTGCCAAATATATGTGTCTTAAATTTTATAATAAGCTTCCGTCTGCCATAAAAAACATCTCTAACTACAAATTGTATAAAAGAGAAATTCGTAAATTATTATGTACCATTGAGCCATATTCTGTGGGGGAATATCTTTTGCACAAAGTATAGTTCATATGTATTGTATATACTAGGTTTAGACACTGTTTTATATTTGTTGTACGCTTTATGTATTTGCTGCTTTGTATAAAATAAAGAATGTTCAATTAAAAATTAAAATTAAATTATATATATATATATATATATATATATATATATATATATATATATATATATATATATATATATATATATATTAGTAAGCCCCTATACGACACCATTTTCTTTTTTACGTTATTAATTATTTTTGATAATTTTTATTAGCAAACTTGCTTTAGAGCATTGGTTATAATAGCATATTTTTTAAATTGAATTGTTTTTTGTAATAGTCTGCAAATACTGCTCTGTAATAGTCAATAAATAAACAAAAATACATAAAACTAAATAGAAATTTAATTAAATGTTTTAAAAATTATATGTGATAACATAAAATCCAAGATAAGAATCTGTAATTTGATTATTTCTTAATGTTTATTGCTGCTATAATCTTTGAATTATGTTTATCTGTAGTTTGTAATTGTTTGTCATTCTTTTTAAATTATTGTTGAACTTTATTTTGAAACGTAGGTGTTTATTATTTCTTAGTTTATGCTTGCAATAAATGCAATTGTGTAAAAAAATAATAAACGTTTAATAAATTAAATAAAATTTTAATCTTTTGTACGTTAATATTTTATATTTTCTATTTAATGCATTTTTTAAATTTAGTTGATTCTGTATAAATTTAATTAAATAATTAATTTTATTCATCCGGAATTACTGTAAATAATTGCACGTTGTTTTATAAAGCATTAAATTGGTATTTTTGAATAAAATAATAAAAAAAAAAACCAAAAAAAAAAAATTTAATTAGTCCTACGATTAAAGCAATTTTGGATTAAAATGAATATTAATAGTAATTTAAAATTTTTGAAGCTTTTGTATTAAATGTATTGAGCAGTTTAGTCAATTTATTATTGCCATAATTAAAACTTATAGTAAGGTTTGTAATTTTAGCTTAAATTGTAAGTAGTTTGAAATTTGTAAAGCAATCAATATCTTGAATTGAGTATTTATAGTGATTTTAAATTTTGAAATAATGAAAGTTTATTGTATAAACTATTTTTAGGTGTTGTATTGATGCCAGACTCATTTGCGTCTATTTTTATTAAGTTTAGTTGTAAAATTTTATGAAAAAGATTAAATACATTTTTTGGGTTAATATGACGCATCGTTGAAAAACTCTTGATAAACCGTTTAGAAGTGACAGTCAATAAAGTGAATTTATTTTTTTTTTCTAAAAAAAAAATGTAATTTTTTTTTAAATATTAAACTTCATAATTAGAAGATTTTATTCTTCTAAACTAAATATGATAGAATTTATCAGTTGTCTCTACTACCAACCCTTTTTTTGTTATGATTTTTTTAGTGAAAAATGTTTTAAAGTTGTGAACAAAGTTTGATAGCATATATGGATAATAATTTCGACTAATTTTGATGCCAAAAATCCGATTAAAAAAATGCGAAAAATTGGTCAACTTTGGATGGCTATAAATTGGGTTATATGCCAATATTTAATAAGTTGATATAATCGTTTGTGCAATAGCTCTAGCTCTTTTAAATAAGCCTATACGCAAATCTCTATCTAAAAAATAAAGGAAGAATAGGCTTTTGCGCTACATAACTTTTTATTAAAAAAAATTTCAACTTCAATATAAAAGTTAGATTTTTCATTCAAGACTAAGCGCCTCACTGCTCAAATACAAAAACTTAACTCGAAAATATGTTTAGCCTAATCTCTGTAAAAAAATGAATTTTTTCAATTGTTTTTATTAATTTTTTCTTTAATTACTTTTGCGGGTAGTTGAATGGGACCCAATTTTGCAGTTTTGAAAATAAATAAATAATATTTTGATAGAAAATGATGTTTGTTGTATTTTAAACAGTTTGCTTTAAGCCGCAACTTCCTCTTATAAAAAATACCAAAATTGTCCTAAAAAGTTGTTAAAAAAAACAACTCGGGTATCAGTAAAAAGCGCGAGTAAAAATTTAATCAATTTTTTTTTTAAATTATGAAAATTTAGCAAATGACTTTCAAAAAGCTTATGTTGGCACTTGAAGTGGTGGAAAAGGTAAAAAGTTGTAGAAATAAAATAATGAAATAATTTATCAGCTTAGGGCAAGAATAAAAATGGTAAAAACCGTCCGTATCAAGAGCTTTAAATATTTGAAAATAATCCAAAAAAAAAAGTTTTAAATTTATAGCGACATTGTTCACCAACTAATTTTGGGAAAAAAATAGGCAACTTGTTCAACATGATTAGATTATTAAAAAAAAAAACTGCAATTCAAATTACATAGTTGAAAAAACAACTGCGGAGAATTGTTTTGCGTTTTGTGGATTTTTGAAAAAATAAACTTCTGGTTTCTAACCTGCACATTGGAAAAACTTCTCCTGCATAGAGTAAATCCGTCGCTTATGGTGCATGTCTGGTTGAAATTGACACGGTAGTAAAAAAGTTAAGGCTATTTTTTTAATTGCAAAAAATTTTGTCTTGAACTGTGTAAAATGGTTTGAAACTGTTAAAAATAGTCAAAAGCTATCAAAAGTAGTAAAAAAAAATATCAAAATTAGCTATAAAATATATATAGTATTGTTAAAAACACTAAAATTCAGCCGAAAAATTTTGTTCATAATATATTACAAAATTTGCCAAAAAAAAATTAATATTATTTTTGTTAAAAAAAAAATCAAAATTTGAACATAAATTGCTAAAAAGTGCAACATTTTTATTATAAAACTAAAGAATTAAAACAAAATTTGGCCATAAACATTTTAAAAGTGCAAAATTCTATTTATAAAATGTCAGATTTGGCTATCAAACATTTTTAGCACAAACCAAAATCCGGCATAAACAAAATTCTTTTAATAAAATGTCAAAATTTGCAAAATTTTACCATGAAATATTAACAAATTGTTAAAAAAAATCAAAATTTAGCCATAAACTATCAAAAACTGCAAACTTTTATTTATGGAATGCAAAAATTCGACTGTTTAAAAATGTAAAAATATATAAAAATTTAAAATCCGGCAATGAAATATCAACATATTATTAAAATATAAAATAGTATTTATCAAATGTCGGCTTTAAAACATCATAATATTGTCAGACTGCACAAAAAATTAGTCATAAACTATTAAAAATGAAACAACTTAAAACAAGCAAAGTTCGGCCATAAAATATTAAAATAATGTTAGAAATTGCAAAATTTGGTTAAAAAAAAAAAATTTGTGTGTGCTACATGCAACAAATATATTGGTTTTTTAAGGCAATACATTATACAAATGTAGTCCAATAAAAAAAAAATTGTAAAATAATTAAAACTACTTAGAAAAGTTGAGTAACATTTATAAAAATAATAAAAATTTTTTTTTTTTTTTGAGTTTTATAAAAGCTAATGTCCAAAATTTCAAATAGTACTTAAATGTAATTGAAAACATTTGTAAAAACTCAAAATTGTGCTAAAAAGATGAAAAATGAAAATGATGCTCAAAAAGTCAACAAAGTTTTAGGATTATAATTATAATTTTTTTTAAATATATTAAGTTTTAATGACTAAATTGATGTTAGATTTATTTGAGACATTACAGATTATAAATATTTATTTTTATTAATTATTAATAATTTAAAAAAATGTTACTTTAGTTATTTATTAATTAATAAATAGTTTTAGCAAGCAATCTTCCATTAAAATAATTATTTAAAACTAATGTTTTTACCTGCAGTACACATAAGCACACTTAATAATAAGATTGCAAACGATTTCTTCTTCATTTTCTCAGATATTATTTATTGTCTTAACAAGATAGGTTCTATTGAAATGCACACTGGCTTATGAACCAGTTTATTTATAATAAAATAAAACACTGTCTACGTTTTTTACCACAAATACTTTATTGATATATATCTATATTACTAAAGAATATATATTAATATTAACAAAAGTTCACGACTCGAGTTTCGACTTTTGAAGGCCATTATCAAGTGAAAACAAACTAACAAAGAAATACATTTATACAGAAAAATTATTATAAAAATTGAAGTGAGGGAAAAATAAATCGTATTACTAGTGGTCTAGAGAGATTTGAAAAGAGGTGATTTATATTGTGGTAAGTCCTTTTGCTCATTGAGAAGATTAACAAGAGGATTACATTGTTTTATGTGAATTTCGGCGGCTTCTAACAGATTAAGCTTAGTGCCTTTTGTACAGGTATGTAATATTTTGATTTGATTAATTTCAGGAAAAGTGTGATTCGAATTTATAATATGATTTGCAAATGAGCTTGTGTCATGATTAAGTCTAAACGCTTTAAAATGTTCTGTATATCGTGTTTCAAAACTTCTGCCAGTCTGCCCAACATAAACACTATTGCATTCGGAACATGAAATTTCATAAACACCCGATTTCCTTAAGGGATTAATTTTATCTTTAGCATTAAATAATATATTTGATAATTTACAACTTGGTCTAAAAGCAAGCTAGCAGATTTATTCATGTCAATTGTCGAAGATAAAATATTTAATTTAGACTTTACCAAAAAACATATATCATTCTGGTATCGATACGTGGACGATATAATTGCATGTTTTAGCGGAACATCACGTCAACTTGATCAATTCTTAAATAAAATTAATGACATTCATCCTAAAATTAAATTTACAATAGAAACAGAGCAAAATAATCAAATTAATTTCTTAGACTTAACCTTAATTCACAAGAATAGTAAAATTGAATTCAATATATTTAGAAAACCAACCAGCGTCAATACTACAATTCCTTTTAAATCCAATCATCCCATGTCACATAAGCTAGCAGCTTATCATTCTATGGCACAAAGAGCAGTTTCAATTCCATTATCAAATCATTATCGTAATTTAGAACTAAATAAAATTATATCTATAGGAAATATGAATGGTTTTCCAGTCAATATTATTCAAAATTTAATTAATAATAAATTGTATCAAAATACAATTTCTCACATTTATCCAAAAGTTTCAAATTTAAACAAAGAGTCATTTACAACATTAACTTATTTTGGAAAAACCACAGAGAACATAGCGCACATCCTTCGAAAACAAAATCAACAAATTGCTTTTAGACCAAGTTGTAAATTATCAAATATATTATTTAATGCTAAAGATAAAATTAATCCCTTAAGGAAATCGGGTGTTTATGAAATTTCATGTTCCGAATGCAATAGTGTTTATGTTGGGCAGACTGGCAGAAGTTTTGAAACACGATATACAGAACATTTTAAAGCGTTTAGACTTAATCATGACACAAGCTCATTTGCAAATCATATTATAAATTCGAATCACACTTTTCCTGAAATTAATCAAATCAAAATATTACATACCTGTACAAAAGGCACTAAGCTTAATCTGTTAGAAGCCGCCGAAATTCACATAAAACAATGTAATCCTCTTGTTAATCTTCTCAATGAGCAAAAGGACTTACCACAATATAAATCACCTCTTTTCAAATCTCTCTAGACCACTAGTAATACGATTTATTTTTCCCTCACTTCAATTTTTATAATAATTTTTCTGTATAAATGTATTTCTTTGTTAGTTTGTTTTCACTTGATAATGGCCTTCAAAAGTCGAAACTCGAGTCGTGAACTTTTGTTAATATTAATATATATTCTTTAGTAATATAGATATATATCAATAAAGTATTTGTGGTAAAAAACGTAGACAGTGTTTTATTTTATTATTATTATGGATTACCACGTAGTAAAGGTCTCAACCATCCTTTACAGTTTATTTATATTTGATCCCCCACTGTTTAATTTATCAAAGTTTTACTGAAATTGTTCAGGGTAATTAAATATTATTTTCTATTAAAAAAATTATATAAACTTCTACCCAAATCGGAATTGTTTTAAAGTTTGTAGGTGTTTAACAATAATTTATTCAAACTTTTATAGAGGCGTTAAAATATAAATTTATGGTTAGTGTATTTTGTTCTATTATATAGTATCGCTATGATTAGCAATGTAACAATCATAATGATTTCTTTACGATGATTAAATTAGTTAAAAAATTAAATGTTTCACTTGCTATTTTAAAAAGCTTTAATTAAACTAATTTGTTTTTATTTTCTTGTTTATAATTGCATAGAATGTTATTTATTTCTATTTCAAGTTGTATTTTATTATTTTTTTTTAATTGATTAGTTTGAATTTTTGACAAAATTTACTCAGAAAAAACTTTTATATAATATTTATGAATTACATATATAATATGTTACAACTTACAGCAATCCTATTAAATCTATTTAATTACATACAAACTCATACATTTTAAACCATCCCTTAATTCTTAACATTTATTACATATTTGATATAACTCATACAAATAGCAACAATTTTATTCACAAATACTTCAATATCATTAAATACCTGAATCAATTAATTCTGCTGCACAATTATCTTTACTAACGTTGATATTAATTAGTTTTTTTAGATAAAAAATGTTCACCTTGTTTACAACTACTACAATAACAGATCTTTTGACATATGTTAGTCACAAATGGAATATTTAAGACAAATAAAAAAACGTTTGATAAGGTATGGCATCATAATCTTGTCAACAAGCTCCATTGTATAGGTCTAGATAAAAAAATTGTAATCTACATCAATAGTTTTTTGTTCAATAGGATAGAAATCATAAATGCTGGTGTTACTCCAGGTTTTGCTCTTTCCCAAAATTTATTTTTGATTTACATTAATCAACTTCTTCAAATAACTAAAAGTTTTGTCATAGTTTTGCAAATGATAACACCTTTCATACTTCATACTTTCCAAAAACCATATCAACAAGTATGGCGAGCGTCTTGAAATTTCTAGGTTAGAATCTGTAGCATCTATAAACAAATACCTCGAAGCAATATTTGAATGCTCCACTCTTAACATGGTCAATTTTAACTTAAATAGCTCTTGGAGGTTGTTGTGCAGTGATTTAGTTTTATTTAACAAACTAAAAATGTTAAGTAATGGTCTTAACCAAAGCGCTACTAACTCAACCACACTTTGATACAAACTGATATTTTGTTTGTGGAAATGTCGAAGCATCTACGAGTAGCCGTCTTAAACCCTGGCGGGATCTGCACGCACAGAATTGTAGTTTCTCCCGGACAATTCTAGGGAGTGTACTGCTGCTGGTGGTTGTCGACGGTATCAAATTGAAACCGTGAGTAGATCTGAGACGAACAATCCAATCTTAGTTTTGTTCTTAATGGTAACTTGGGCTCGACTTATTCAAATTATCAAAATAAAACAATTTTAGTTTTTAGTAAACTTGCACTCTGGGTAAGTGCGTGAATAAAAATACAGAGTTTTATATATAACTTATAATTGTAGAACATTTTGAAAGGCAGAAAAGAAGAATATTCAAACATGAATAATGCAGAAATACATAATTATTTATATTTCTAATACTTGCTACACAAACTACAATTTAATTAAAATTTCTTACGCTTTAAATCTTAAAATTAAATTATTAATCATTTATTTTTTTTCTTAAAATATTAAATTTAATGCGTTCACAACGCATCTGGATCTCTGCCACCTGGTTTGCAAGTAAACACCCAACGTCTATTATTATTATTTTTATAATAAAAAAATGCAGCAGCATACAAGTATTCATTGTGATAGGTACTTTTTATATAGCAATAATCACCATGAGGTTCAATCTTTCATGCTCCATTACAAACATTGTTACCTGGAATCCATGTAAATACATAACGTCTATCTTTATCCTTTTTAAACTCAGCAGAGTATAAATATTCATTGCGTACAGTATTTTTTATATTAAATCTATTATTATCTATTTGTTCAAATCTCCAATAAGCTGTATTAACAAAGTTACCTGGTTTTCAAGTAAATACATTCCGTCTAGAACCGTCATGTAAATAATTATTATCAGGACTATACAAGTATTCATTGCGTAAATCATTTTTAATGCTCACTTGTGATGCAAACACTGCATTTATGAGTGATTTTGGTAATTTATTTTTTATCATCATAAGACTATCTTTTGCCTCACGATCGATTGTTGTTTTATTCAATACTTTTTTAACACAGTATGTTAAATTAACTACTTTATCACTATTTAAATCATTTTTTTCTCATTGTTTTAAATAAAGCTTCACATCCCTGAACTATTTGCTTAATAAATGTAAAACTTTTTATATAATTACATACATTTTCTACATTTAATTGTCCGTACGATTCATACACAGCATCATTAATTGTATCTCCAAACGCTGTCTTATCCAAATTATAAAGATTATCTTCAAGTTCTTTATTAGGTGAAGTACGCAAACTATTTATTCCGGACTTTAAGTTTTCCTTTTACTTTACTTTTAACTAAATTGATTAAATTAGTAAAAATAGGTTCTGCTTCAGTTTTAATTTCAGGTAAATCTTCAATTAGTTCTTTAAAACATTTACCCAATTGTATGATTTTTAAAGGATCTTTATGATCATTAGTTTCTAATTCATAATTTAATGCTTTGTAGATTATAAATTCATTCCAAATTTGAATAGTAAATCAAAATTAGATGAATTATTATTATATACTGCATATATGTCATCCTCAATTAACATAAGTTTTCTATTGGCAGCTTCAACATTATGACTTTTATTTTCTTCTGCATTAGTAGAATTAGTTTGAGCAAAAGCACGCTTGTCATTATCTTCAAGTAATTCTATAATAAGCTAATTGATTAGATTATTTACTATTTCTAGTTTATCTTTAAACGCATGCGTGAAAATAAATTCAGAGTTTGGAGTGGAACCTTGATTTTCTTGTTTAATATCTGAAACATAAAAAACAAATAAATAAATATGAAATAATAAATTAATTATTTTATTGTTAATTTTTTTTTTTTTTAAATAAAACCCTGAATATTTTTATTTTTTATTAATTTTTTGTAATTTTTTTTTATAAAATGCATAATTTTTGAGTTATAAACATACATATTTATTTCTACTTAACAAAAAAAAAAAAACAAAAATATCAAAAACAAATAACAAATCAATCATTAAACTATTAGAAAAAAATTTAAAAAAAAATACGTTTTTTAGTTCTAAGATTAATTTTTAAATCAATTTAAGTATTAAAAAGTGTAAAAATAAGCAAAGAGTTTAAATTTTATTATAAAAACAAAATTTTAAAATTAAAAAATGTAAAAATATATGCTTTGTTTAAAGAAAAGTTTACCAATTTTTTAAAATAAAATAAACACTTTGTATATTGAAAATTATTTTAATTAATAGTTTGTTTAAAACCAATTTTTTTAAAACTTTATTTGATTTTTTTTACAGTTGAAGAATTATTTAGGTGTTTTCGTAATTTTGACAATCCATTTTTTTAAATTAAAAAATAAAAATATTTTTTTATATTTTTAATTTTTTTTTTTTTATTTTTATATATATATTTTTAATTAATTTTTTTAATTTAATATGTTGGGGTGCATCGAAAACATTTTTTTTAGTTTTTTTGTCGTTTTTAACTTTAAAAATTGCATTTTTTGTTCAAAAATTGCTATTTTAAAACACACATAAATTTTACTATTAAAATCGATCAGACATTTTTTGTAGAATCCATTTGTGGCTCCATTTTAAATATATAATCTGTTTATTAGCCGCAAAAGCCATAAATCCTTTTTTTTGTTCACATTGGGCTGGGCACAAAGAAGCATATAGAAGCAAAGTTGACGTATTTTGATGCAGACTTTGACAGATTTTGGTTATATATTCCAAACATTTTTTGTTATTTTAGTAATTTTTTGACAGTTTTAATTAACAATATGATAGTTTAGTCAACTTTCATTACTTATATAGTTTTTTGTGACAAATGTAGTAGCAAGTAAATGCCAAAAATGTTCTACGCGTGTTAATTTTTTTACAATTGTGGAACATTTTTGACAGTAAAAATCATTGCTTGTTGTCCGGATAGTGTTGTAGAAGATGAGTAACCTGCAGAAACTTTAAGTAAAAGTGTTTGGAAAGGAGCTAAGACGGTTTTAAATAATAACATCACTTCAACGTTGTTTTCAAAAAAGAACGCTTTAAGTTTTTAAATTCTATGATTTATGTCGTTGCCATTCCAAAAGCAAATACAAATCAAAATGTTTTAATTAGTCGTATCAGCCATTATGAAACTACTTTACTAAGTGACTCAAAACACAATAAAATTTTCTTATACATTCTTCATCTGTTATTTGCTAAAAAATTACTAACTTTTTTTCTACCTAAAGATGGTAGTCAAAACCAAAACCCGTTGTCTGTGTAAAAGATCTTCTTTGCAATACTTGAAAAATCTCCTTAACATTCTCAACTCTCTTAAACCTAATAGATAATCACAGATTGAATTAAAATGTCTGGTCTGCATTTATAAGATTAGAAAATCAACATTTAAGTTTATGATTACAAGTAAGTAGTTTAAAAAAAAATCTTGTCTACTCACTCAAGTGTGTAGAAAGTTTATCTAATTTAGTGAAGAATAAAATGAGAATATGCGTACAACTCACAAAGGAAATTTTAAGAAGGAGGAGCAAGACTTTGAGTAGCATTTAAATCTACAAACAAGGTTTGTGAAAAAGACTGAAAAAGTTAAAAGAGAAACTGGAATGCTTACATATCTGCCCAAAAATTTATTGTTAAGAGATTGAAACTTATTATGCAAATTAAAAATAAATGGCAAAAAAAAACAGCAATAACTCCGGATGCTGATCTACTGTTCTAATTCATTTTGTAAATTATTCTTTTTGTTTTCATTAACTATTTTGTAAGAATTTAAGCGGAAGCAATTTTTTATAAAAACAATTTTTTAATAAAACCATGTAGGCAATAGTAAATCAAAACCAGTTTTAACTCCTAAACAAAAATTTGATTTTAGTTGCCCATTTCTGTATTTTGTTAAATGTCTACATAAGGTATATAACAATAAAACTTAAAATATTATTTTTTTATTAATTTTTTATACATCAAGTCAATGCTTCAACACTCCTCAATTGTCCACTTGGCATCTGTAGTGTTTAAATTGCCATCTCTCCAAGTAAACACAAATCGCTTATCATTACTATGTTTAAAATCAATATTGGGAGCAAACATATATTCATTGTGCTGAATATTTTTTAAATAGCAATAGTCACCATTTGGTAGAATTTTCCAAATGCTTTGCGAATCTTTGGTACCAGCCATATAAGTTAAAACTTGTCGCCTTTTAATATCATGTGCAAGATGATCTAAAGGAGAATACATGTATTCATTGTATTCCAAATTTTTTATATACAAATCATTGCCATCTTGTTCAATCTTCCAATAAGCACCTGATACCTTACCACCCGGTATCCACATAATTACATAACGCCTCTCTTGGTCATGGTTGTAAATAATTTTTGAAGCATATATGTATTCATTGTATTCAACATTTTTTATGCATACTCTGGAAGCAAACGCAGCATTCATTACTGATTTTGGTAATTTTTTTTAAAATAATTTAAGATCAGATTTTAACTCATCATCGAGGTTTTCATAATCCGGCATACTCATTACTGTTTTCATATTGAACGCTAACATAACTACAAAATCACTATTTAAACCATTTTTTTCTTCTAATGTGACAAACGTAGCTATACAGGCTTCAGCCATATGTCTAATATTTTTGAAACTACTGATATATTTCAATACATTATCATTTTTCTCCCCATACGTTTCATACATAGCATTTTGAATTAAATTAGCGAACAATGTTTTATCATAATTATGAATATTATTTTCAAGTTCTGTATTGGTTGAGTTATGATAACCATTTCTTATACCGTGCATTAAATTATCTTGTACAACATTTTTTACTGAATTTATTAAATCATCGACAAGTCTTTTTGCATCTACTTTTGTTTCAGGTGAAACATTTTCTAAAGTAATCAAATGTCTTAAACGTTGAGCTAATTTGAGGTAATTATAAGGATTATTATGTTCGTTATTGAACATTTCAGAAACTATTGCTCTATAGATTGCATATTTTTTCTGTACATTTTTAGTATTATCCCCAAATTTTAATAGTAAATTAAAATTAGATTCTTTATTATTATATGTTTGATTAACTATAAATTGAATGTTACTTTCATCATTAATTAATATAAGTTTTCTGCTAGCAGCTTCAAGATTATCACTATCAATATTATGTATGCAATCAGATGTAAACTTGTCTTGATAGGCGTTTATGAAATTACCAAAATATCCAGTTATAGTATTTTGAAATCTTTCATCTTGTTTTTTCCTTAGGTTATCTATTTTTCTTTCTGTTTTTTGATTACTAGTTAAATATTCTATTTTTTTTTTTAACTTAATTATTTCATTCCAAAGTTTAGTATATGGACTAATAGTGCTTTCAAAATTAACAACAGAAGAACGTTTAGAACGTTTTACGTTGTTATCTTTTGTTAGATCTATAATCAGTTTGTCAACTCGATTTTTTATTAATTGTATTTGATTTTCAAGTCTCTCAATTTGAGTTAAATTTGTATATGTTGGTAGCATCGTCATTTGAGGTTTACTTGTTTGAATATTCTTGTTTGCTTCAGGGTCCTGTTTGATTTCTGAAACATTAAGAACGTATTATTAAATTAAAAAAATTGAATTTTTTTTAAAGAAAAATCTTATCATTTTTTTGGTGTAAATTAAAAGAAATAAAAATTTTGATCAAAACTAATAAACTTTATACAAAATTATTGCAATTTAGATTCAAATTTGATGTGTTAAAATAATTATCAAAAATAATTAATAACGTAAAAAAGAAAATGGTGCTAATATATATATATATATATATATAAATATATATATATATAGGGGCTTATACATATATATATATATATATATATATATATATATATATATTAGCAAGCCCCTATACGACACCATTTTCTTTTTTAAGTTATTAATTATTTTAGCAAGCCCCTATATAACTATTAGGATAGCAAGACGTTTTAAAAACAATTCAATTAATGAATTTGTAAAGGCATTAGCCAATAAAAATTGGAATGATGTATACAACACTGCTAATGTTGATGACAAGTACAATAACTTCATAAATATTTTTCGATATTATTTCGATTTATTTTTTCCGGTTGAGCGTTGTTGCAGTAAAAGAAAGTCAAAAACTCAATTACAGTTTAACAATCCTGAAATTTTGTACTACAAGGATAATATGTTATTATATGAAATTATAGCCATCTATGACCCTAAGTATAAACAAGTACTCAAATATTGTAGAGAACAATACAATAATGAATTAAAAAAATGCCGTACTAATCACTACAAACATAGACTAGAGCAGTTAGCAAATGTAACAAAAACGTCATGGGATATAGTAAGAGAACTTACTAATAAAAATAACAAAAGCAACAATAATGTTGATGCAAAATTGTCAGCTAATGAATTTAACAATTCATTTGTCAGCACAGTCACTACACTTTTGAATAGCTTAGATTTAGATAATGACAACTATAATTGTAGTTTACCTGCACATCAATATTCATTTTTTCTTACACCTACAACAGAAAGTGAATTGTACAATGTCATTGCAAATTTTAATAATAAATTGTCAAGCGGAATTGATGAAGTGCCAATCACAATCATAAAGAGAGCCAAAGATTGTATAATTGCTCCAATTTGTCATTTAATAAATGCGTCATTTGAGCAGAGTGTATTTTCATTATAACTTAAAATCGCTATAGTAAAACCAGTATATAAAAAGGGAGATCCAATGAATCTTAATAACTACAGGCCAATTAGTTTGTTGCCGTCTTTCTCTAAGATATTCGAAAGTGTAATGGCATCTAGACTAACTGCTTTTTTTAGCAAAAATAACTTGTTTAGTCAATACCAACATGGCTTTATAAAAGGTAAAATTATAAATACGGCTATATTTGAATATACAAATCTAATAACAGAATATATTGAAAGTGGTCAAATGGCTTCTGGTATATTTTTTGACCTGTGGAAAGCATTCGACTGCATTAATCACAATATTTTGTTATTAAAATTAGAAAACTATGGTGTAAGAGGAGTAGCTCTAGAGTGGTTTAAATCATATTTAACCAACCGAACACAAACAGTTCAATTGCAAACAGAATCAAAAATTGAATACTCAGAAACTTTAAATTCTACAATTGGTGTACCACAGGGCAGTGTTCTAGGGCCCTTGCTATTCAATGTGTTTATAAATGATTTATTTTCTATAATGATAAATGGTAACGTACATTTTAAAATTGTTAATTATGCTGATGACACAAACTTACTTATTGGAGGAACTAATTTTATGGAATTAGTATCAAATGGATCTTGTGCAATAAATTTAGTTTTTAATTGGTTTGCTACAAATAGACTGGTTTTAAATGAAAGTAAAACTCAGTGCATATTATTTAAAATCAACAATTCACTAAGTACTCCATCTGAAATAATATTATCTAGAAAAAAATTTGATTTTACTGTGTCTACTAAATTACTGGGAATAATTATAGACGACAAATTGAAATGGATCCAACATGTAGAATATGTTTGCAGTAAACTCAGCAGCATCTGCTATATGCTTTTAATTTTAAAAAATAATTGTGATATTAATACAACTAAAATGGTATACTTCTCAAACTTTGTGTCAATTGTGCGATTTGGTATAATATGCTGGGGTAGCTGCACCGAATTAAGTCGAGTACTGAATTTGCAAAAACGCGCGTTAAGAAACATGCTCGGCATGAGTGCCAGAGAATCATGCAGAAAATTATTTCAACAACATAATTTTTTAACAGTTGTTGCAATATACATTGAAGAATGCTTGCTGTTTCTTTGGAAACACCCTTATTATTTTGACAATCATATTTTTAATCACAACTACAGTACTCGGCATAAGCAAAATTATATGTTTCCCAGGCATAATTTATCATTTTTTGAAAAAAAGTGCCAAATATATGTGTCTTAAATTTTATAATAAGCTTCCGTCTGCCATAAAAAACATCTCTAACTACAAATTGTATAAAAGAGAAATTCGTAAATTATTATGTACCATTGAGCCATATTCTGTGGGGAATATCTTTTGCACAAAGTATAGTTCATATGTATTGTATATACTAGGTTTAGACACTGTTTTATATTTGTTGTACGCTTTATGTATTTGCTGCTTTGTATAAAATAAAGAATGTTAAATTAAAAATTAAAATTAAATTATATATATATATATATATATATATATTAGTAAGCTCTTATACGACACCATTTTCTTTTTTACGTTATTAATTATTTTTGATAATTTTTATTAGCAAACTTGCTCTAAGCATTTGTTATAATAGCATATTTTTTAAATTGAATTGTTTTTTGTAATAGTCTGCAAATACTGCTCTGTAATAGTCAATAAATAAACAAAAATATATAAAACTAAATAGAAATTTAATTAAATGTTTTAAAAATTATGTGATAACATAAAATCCAAGATAAGAATCTGTAATTTGATTATATCTTAATGTTTATTGCTGCTATAATCTTTGAATTATGTTTATCTATAGTTTGTAATTGTTTGTCATTCTTTTTAAATTATTGTTGAACTTTATTTTGAAACGTAGGTGTTTATTATTTCTTAGTTTATGCTTGCAATAAATGCAATTGTGTAAAAAAATAATAAACGTTTAATAAATTAAATAAAATTTTAATCTTTTGTACGTTAATATTTTATATTTTCTATTTAATGCATTTTTTAAATTTAGTTGATTCTGTATAAATTTAATTAAATAATTAATTTTTTTCATCCGGAATTACTGTAAATAATTGCACGTTGTTTTATAAAGCATTAAATTGGTATTTTTGAATAAAATAATAAAAAAAATTACCAAAAAAAATAATTTAATTAGTCCTACGATTGACTTAAAATAGCGTAAGCAATTTTGGTTTAAAATAAATATTAATAGTAATTTAAAATTTTTGAAGCTTTTGTATTAAATGTATTGAGCAGTTTAGTCAGTTTATTATTGCCATAATTAAAACTTATAGTAAGGTTAGTAATTTTAGCTTAAATTGTATGTAGTTTGAAATTTGTAAAGCAATCTTGAATTGAGTATTTATAGTGATTTTAAATTTTGAAATAATGAAAGTTTATTGTATAAACTATTTTTAGGTGTTGTATTGATGCCAGACTCATTTGCGTCTATTTTTATTAAGTTTAGTTGTAAAATTTTATAAAAAAGATTAAATAATTTTTTTGGGTTAATATGACGCATCGTTGAAAAACTCTTGATAAACCGTTTAGAAGTGACAGTCAATAAAGTGAATTTATTTTTTTTTCTAAAAAAAAAATGTAATTTTTTTTTAAAATATTAAACTTCATAATTAGAAGATTTTATTCTTCTAAACTAAATATGATGGAATTTATCAGGTGTCTCTACTACCAACCTTTTTTTTGTTATGATTTTTTTAGTGAAAAATGTCTTAAAGTTGTGAACAAAGTTTGATGGCATATATGGATAATAATTTCGACTAATTTTGATGCCAAAAATCCGATTAAAAAAAATGCCAAAAATTGGTCAACTTTGGATGGCTATAAATTGGGTTGTATGCCAATATTTAATAAGTTGATATAATCGTTTGTGCAATAGCTCTAGCTCTTTTAAATAAGCCTATGCGCAAATCTCTATCTAAAAAATACAGGAAGAATAGGCTTTTGCGCTACATAACTTTTTATTAAAAAAAATTTCAACTTCAATATAAAAGTTAGATTTTTCATTCACGACTAAGCGCCTCACTGCTCAAATACAAAAACTTAACTCGAAAATATGTTTAGCCTAATCTCTGTAAAAAAATGATTTTTTTCAATTGTTTTTATTAATTTTTTTTTTAAATACTTTTGCGGGTAGTTGAATGGGACCCAATTTTGCAGTTTTAAAAATAAATAAATAATATTTTAATAGAAAATGATGTTTGTTGTATTTTAAACAGTTTGGTTTAAACCGCAATCTGTTCTTATAAAAAATACCAAAATTGTCTTAAAAAGTTGTTAAAAAAAACGGCCCTGGTATCAGTAAAAAGCGCAATTGAGAGTAAAAATTTTATCAAATTTTTTTTTAAATTATGAAAATTTAGCAAATGACTTTCAAAAAGCTTATGTTGGCACTTGAAGTGGTGGAAAAAGTAAAAAGTTGTAGAAATAAAAGAATGAAATAATTTATCAGCTTAGGGCAAGAATAAAAATGGTAAAAACCGTCCGTATCAAGAGTTTTAAATATTTAAAAATAATCCAAAAAAGACAGTTTTAAATTTATATATACATTGTTTACCAACTAATTTTGGGAAAAAATAGGCAACTTGCCCAACATGATTAGATTATTAAAAAAAAAACTGCAATTTAAATTACATAGTTGAAAAAACAACTGCGGAAAATTGTTTTGCGTTTTGTGGAATTTTGAAAAAATAAACTTCTGGTTTCTAACCTGCACATTGGAAAAATTTCTTCTGCATAGAGTAAATCCGTCGCTTATGGTGCATGTTTGGTTGAAATTGACACGGTAGTAAAAAAGTTAAGGCTATTTTTTTAATTGCAAAAAATTTCGTCTTGAACTGTGTAAAATGGTTTGAAACTGTTAAAAATAGTCAAAAGCTATCAAAAGTAGTAAAAAAAAATATCAAAATTAGCTATAAAATATATATAGTATTGTTAAAAACACTAAAATTCAGCCGAAAAATTTTGTTCATAATATATTAAAAATTACAAAATTTGCCAAAAAAAAATTAATATTATTTTTGTTAAAAAAAATCAAAATTTGAACATAAATTGCTAAAAAGTGCAACATTTTTATTATAAAACTAAAGAATTAAAACAAAATTTGGCCATAAACATTTTAAAAGTGCAAAATTCTATTTATAAAATGTCAGATTTGGCTATCAAACATTTTTAGCACAAACCAAAATCCGGCATAAACAAAATTCTTTTAATAAAATGTCAAAATTTGCAAAATTTTACCATGAAATATCAACAAGTTGTTAAAAAAAAATCAAAATTTAGCCATAAACTATCAAAAACTGCAAACTTTTATTTATGGAATGTCAAAAATAGCAAAAATTCGACTGTTTAAAAATGTAAAAATATATAAAAATTTAAAATCCGGCAATGAAATATCAACATATTATTAAAATATAAAATATTATTTATCAAATGTCGGCTTTAAAACATCATAATATTGTCAGACTGCACAAAAAATTAGTCATAAACTATTAAAAATGAAACAACTTAAAACAAGCAAAGTTTGGCCATAAAATATTAAAATATTGTTAGAAATTTGTTTGTTGTGTGTGCTACATGCAACAAATATATTGGACTTTTAAGGCAATACATTATACAAATGTAGTCAAATAAAAAAAAAAATAGTAAAATAATTAAAACTACTTAGAAAAGTTGAGTAACATTTATAAAAATAATAAATTTTTTTTTTTTTTTGAGTTTTATAAAAGCTAATGTCCAAAATTTCAAATAGTACTTAAATGTAATTGAAAACATTTGTAAAAACTCAAAATTGTGCTAAAAAGATGAAAAATGAAAATGATGCTCAAAAAGTCAACACAGTTTTAGGATTATAATTATAATTGTTTTTTTAAATATTTTTAATTTTAATGACTGAATTGATGTTAGATTTATTTGAGACATTACAGATTATAAATATTTATTTTTATTAATTATTAGTAATTTTAGAAAATTTAGTTATTTATTAATTAATAAATATTTTTAGCAAGCAATCTTCTATTAAAATAATTATTTAAAACTAATGTTTTTACCTGCAGTACACATAAGCACACTTAATAATAAGATTGCAAACGATTTCTTCTTCATTTTCTCAGATATTATTTATTGTCTTAACAAGATAGGTTCTATTGAAATGCACACTAGCTTATGAACCAGTTTATTTATATTTGATCCCCCACTGTTTAATTTATCAAAGTTTTACTGTAATTGTTCAGAGTAATTAAATATTATTTTCTATTAAAAAAATTATATAAACTTCTACCCAAATCGGAATTGTTTTAAAGTTTGTAGGTGTTTAACAATAATTTATTCAAACTTTTATAGAGGCGTTAAAATATAAATTTATGGTTAGTGTATTTTGTTCATTATATAGCAATGTAACAACCATAATGATTTGTTTAAGAATTAGTTAAAAAATTAAATGATTTACTTGCTATTTAAAAAAAATCTAATTAAACTAATTCGTTATTATTTTCTTGTTTATGATTGCATAGAATGTTTTTTTATTTCTATTTCAAGTAGTATTTTATTATTTTTTTTAATAGATTAGTTTGAATTTTTGACAAAATTTACTCATAATAATAATAAATATTTATTCCTACAGAAGAAACTTATATATATTTATGAATTAATTAATATGTTACAACTTACAACAATCCTATTAAACCCATTTAATTACTCATAAATTTTAAACCATCTTTCAATTTTTAACATTTATTACATATTTGATATAATAGTCATACAAATAGCAACAATTTTACTCACAAATACTTCAATAACATTAAATACCTGAATCAATTAATTCTGCTTCATAATCATTGATTATTTTAAATCCTTTGAATTAATTATAATTGACTAACAAATGTAAAACAATTGTACTGTACCGACACAATTATCTTTACTAACGTTGATATTAATTAATTTTATTAGATGAAAAATGTTCACCTTGTTTACAACTAGTACAATAACAGATCTTCTGACTTATGTTAGTCACAAATGGAATATTTTAGACAAATAAAAAAAGCGTTTGATAAGGTATGGTATCATAATCTTGTAAACAAGCTCCATTGTATAGGTCTAGATAAAAAAATTGTAAATTACATCAATAGTTTTTTGTTCAATTGGATAGAAATCATAAATGCTGGTGTTACTCAAGATTTTGCTCTTTCCCAAAATTTATTTTTGATTTACATTAATCAACTTCTACAAATAATTAAAATTTTTTTTCATAGTTTTGCAAATGATAACACCTTTCATACTTCATACTTTCCAAAAACCATATCAACAAGTATGGCGAGCGTCTTGAAATTTCTAGGTTAGAATCTGTAGCATCTATAAACAAATACCTCGAAACAATATTTGAATGCTCCACTCTTAACATGGTCAATTTTAACTTAAAAAACTCTTGGAGGTTGTTGTGCAGTGATTTAGTTTTATTAAACAAACTAAAAATGTTGATTAACGGTCTTAACCAAAGCGCTACTAACTCAACCACACTTTGATACAAACTGATATTTTGTTTGTTATGTTATGTTATGTTGTTTATTAAATGTAAAAAAGATACATATATAATTACATAAGTAAATAGCATGTTTGTAAATAAATTTACACACAAAAATATTAACACAAGTATAAAATATTTCAGGTACATTTTGTATAATTTAATATATTATATAATAATTAAAAACATTACTTATACTTTTTAACATATTATTATAGTTCTAGTGAGTCATAATTTAATATCATATATGTTTTTAGCAGTCCCTTGAATTGTAGTATACTCGTAGCAGCTTTAATGTGCGGTTTTAATTCATTAAATCTTATCATTCCTTCGTAAAATAAAGATCTATATGTTGCTTGCTTGTGTACCGTATTAACATGAATGTTGTGTCTAGATCTGGTGGCGTAATTATGAATATCACTGTTTTTAATGATTGTACTACAAAGATATTCAGGTAAACAATTATTTAATAGTTTGTAAATAAAACACATGTTTCCAAAATAGAGTGACTGTCGAACTGAAAATAATTTCAACTTTTCTAACATGTTTTTGATAGGTGTGCGCCTGTCACATTGAAGTATAGATCGAAGACACTTATTTTGGAGAACCTGTAACCTATCTAGTTCAGTTTTAGTTAAATAAAATAAAACGGTTGGGCAGTAAACAAAAAGCGGACTAATAATTGATTGATACACTATAAATCTACTTTTACAATCAAGAGACTGACACATACGATGAAAGTATTTACATTTATCCGATATTTCGGATGTCACTTGTTTACAATGGCTTTTAAAGTTTAATTTGTTGTCAATTATCAAACCAAGATATTTAATTTCATTTACATATTCTAATATTTCACCCAGTAAACACACTCGGACATCGAGATTGACCATATCATGGCCCATCACCATTACTTTTGTTTTGTCTGTATTGACAATTAAATGATTCTTTTTTGTCCAACTTTCAAATTTTTGTAACAAAGCATTCATTTTTATAACTCCTTCATTTATATTGTCATCTTCCACAACCAACAGAGTATCATCCGCAAACAAATTAACGTACTCAAAGTCATTCTGGCTTATTTCGTTTATGTCATTTATGTACAACGTAAATAGTAGTGGACCTAAAATTGTACCTTGCGGTACACCATGTGTTGTAAATAATTCATTTGAGTCCACACCATTTATAGATGTTACTTGTTTTCGGTCTGTCAAATATTCTTTAAACCATTTTAACATCGGTTCGTCAATTCCTAAGTGATTTAGTTTGTCAAGTAATACCTTTCTGTTGATTACTTCAAATGCTCTTTTAAAATCTACAAAAACAGCAATTATTTTAGTTTTCTTTATGGGATTATCTAGTGCATTTTTCCATCTATTTATGACAAGTTGCAAAGCTGTTTCACATGAATGATGATGGCGAAATCCCGATTGGTTTTTTATTAATATTTTGTTTTCTTCGACAAATTGCATTAGTTGGTCGTAAACCACTCTTTCCAAAATTTTTTCTGTTAATGGTACCATATTAATAGGTCGATGTTCTTCAGCTTTTATTGTGTTTTTCTTTTTTGGAACAGGTACTACACGTGATGTTTTCCACTGAGATGGGAATATTTTATTTATTAAACAGTGGTTTATTATATTGCAAATTTTTGTAATCAAAAAGTCTCCACCAGCTAAAATAACCTTTTTGTTAATATCATCAGTTGACGATTCACTTTTAATTTTTGTAATTGCTGTTTTTATGTCATTTACATTGGTAGGTTTTATATTAAAACAAATTTGTTGACTTTTGTTGTTTTTTGCCAAAGTTGTACTGTTATTATTTAAATCAACAAGTTCATTTATACTATTTATTGTATACATATTAAATTTGTTGGCAATTATTTTAACATCTGATTCAACAGCACCATTGAATGACATTTTCTTAATTTTTGATTAGTTTTTATTCTTATTCTTACAGATCACTTCCTTTATAGATTTCCACATTTGAGAAGAGTTATATCTATTTCGTTGAATCAACTGTGCATAGTAAGCTTTCTTTTTAAATTTAATTGTTGAAGTAACAATATTTCGACTTTTTCTATATTCAATCCAGTCATCGTTAATATTAGATAAATATGCTTTCTCAAACAATTTATCCCGAAGTTGACAAAGTTCTTTGATTTCATAATCATAGCATTGCTTTTTAAACGGCATACTTGTATATGTTTTTAGAGGGGCATGAACATCTAATGTATTTATGATATTACTATAAAAAACGTTTAAAAAATCATTGGTATTTAAATCCCAGTTTAAGGATCTCAAGTCATTTTGGAATTTACTGTGATTAATTTTATTTAAACTTCTATTTTTAAACGTATCTTCCAGGTTTATGAAATTATTTAATTGAGCGTGTTTTATTCTAATATTAAAGTGATCTGATATTTTAGGGTCTCGTTCAACCTGTGCTTTAATTTTACAAAAATTGCAGAATACTAAATCTATTATTGTTTTTGAACTTTGTGTTACTCTTGTGTACTGATTAACTATTTGATCAAATCCATGGTTTTTCATACAATTGAGAAACATTTGAGAATATGTATAGTCAGTTTTACTTACATCAATATTAAAGTCTCCCAGTATAATTACTTTTCTTGAGCGTTTAATATAAGTATTGATAAACGTTTCCATTTCTGCAATAAACCAGGGAATGCTTCCTGATGGTGATCTATAAATTGCCCATACTTCATATTCTGATATACTTATTCCCAAAATCCATACAGTATTTAAAATGTTAAAGTTTGCTAAAATTTTATGATCAATGACGTCATGAATTAGCATCACCACGCCACCTGTGTGTTTACTGTGTGAATCACAAACAATTGAAATGTATTCTTCCAGCGTTGTCTCGGAATAATTAACATCTTTAGTAATATGAGTTTCGGTTAAGATAACTAGTGGTAAATTGTATTGCTTTATGTATTCATAAAGCTCATCTTTGTGACTTAAAAAACCCTGAATATTTATTAATGCAAAATTTTTATTTAATTGCTATTTTTTGTCTCCATAATCGGTTTTATTTTTAATTAATTCTGATATTCTAATAAGACATGGACATTTTGAATCATAGCTATTATGATTTATATCTAATTTCAACTCCAATGACTTATTTTTCTTTATACAATTTATACATTTAAAATTTTCATTTTCAGTACAGTTTTTACTATCATGGTTAAGAGAGCATTTACCACAAGTTATCTCTCCCTTACAACTAGTAGAAACATGTCCTAAGCTACTACATTTAAAACAATGAATTATATTTAAGTCTTCTAAAACTTTAACTCGGGAAAAACCAACATTAACTAATTTCTTATTAATTAGATAATTAAATGTATTATGATCACATTCTAAAATTATGTTAAATTTATTGTACTCATTTATCTTAGATCTATGAATTAATTTAATGTTAAATTTATTGACCTTAGTGTCAATTTCGTTTTGTAGCACTAATGTATTCACTAACTCTTCGTTGTTCCACTCACCATCGTTACGAATTTGTAAAATTTTACATTTTGGTTGCCTTTTTATTACATTGATTAAGTCGTATTCATTACCAATTTTATCAGCTAAACTTTGTTGAACCATTTGTAGTTCCTCTTTATCATTACAAATCATGATAACATTGTTGTTTTTAATAGAGTTTCTAACAGTAAAATTGTTAAACAGTTTTGGCTGCATTGTATTAATTAACTTTTTTCTAGTTTCCGAAGGATTTAACTTTGATTTAGGTTTTAACACTAATACTTCCCCTTTAGTAACATTGCTATAACTTCTTTTAATTCGTTTGTTTTCCGGTTCATGTTCAATGAGCCTGAGCGACGCCTTCGGGTCGTCAATGCTGCCAATTTGCTTTTCTAACGGTGCTTTGGAACTATTTTCATTTGAACTACTTTGTACGATGTTATTTAATTCATATTCTAACCTCCTAATTTTATTTTCAAGCAGTATTTTATTCTCCATCAATAACGCATTTATTTGCTCCAGGTCTTTTATTCGTTGTTTTTGAAGTTCCTGTGTATCTATTTGAGTTGCGATGTTTATGCTATCTTTGACCTTGACAATGGTAGTTAATTCATCTGTTGTATCACTCTGCACTGAACATTTGTGTGTTTTATGCCTCTTTATGCATCCTGGATGACACGGTTGATTGCAAACTTCACAAAGGGTATCATTAACAACGTTATTGCCGCAACGTCCAACACAAACAAGTTTGTTTATATCACTTGAATCGGAATTTTGTGCATCCGAACCTTGCACTGACACTACCCCGCCCGCCATAATAACAGAAATTTTGGAAATGCCGAAGCATCTACGAGTAGCCGTATTAAACCCTGGCGGGATCTGCACGCACAGAATTGTAGTTTCTCCCGAACAATTCTAGGAAGTGTACTGCTGGTGGTGGTTGTCGACGGTATCAAATTGAAACCGTGAGTAGATCTGAGACGAACAATCCAATCTTAATTTCGTTCTTAATGGTAACTTTGGCTCGACTTATTCAAATTATCAAAATAAAACAATTTTAGTTTTTAGTAAACTTGCACTCTGCACTTTGGGTAAGTGCGTGAATAAAAATACAGAGTTTTATATATAACTTATAATTGTAGAACATTTTGAAAGGCAGAAAAGAAGAATATTCAAACATGAATAATGCAGAAATACATAATTATTTATATTTCTAATACTTGCTACGCAAACTACAATTTAATTAAAATTTATTACGCTATAAATCTTAAAATTAAGTTATTAATCATTTTTTTTTTTCTTAAAATATTAAATTTAACAAGCATCAATCTTCCACAACGCATCTGGATCTCTGCTACCTGGTGTCCAAGTAAGCACCAAACGTCTATCATTAGTATTTGTTTTCCATAAATAATTAGCAGCATACAAGTATTCATTGTGATAGGTACTTTTTATATAGCAATAATCACCATGAGGTTCAATCTTCCATGCTCCATTACAAACACTGTTACCTGGAATCCATGTAAATACATAACATCTATCTTTATCCTTTTTAAACTCAGCAGAGTATAAATATTCATTGCGTACAGTATTTTTTATATTAAATCTATTATTATCTATTTGTTCAAATCTCCAATAAGCTGTATTAACAAAGTTACCTGGTCTCCAAGTAAATACATTCCGTCTAGAACCGTCGTAAATGATTATTATCAGGACTATAAAAGTATTCATTGAGTAAATTATTTTTAATGCTCACTTGTGATGCAAACACTGCATTCATGAGTGATTTTGGTAATTTATTTTTTATCATCATAATACTATCCTTTGCCTCACGATCGATTGTTGTTTTATTCAATCCTTCTTTAACACAGTATGTTAAATTAACTACTTTATCACTATTTAAATCATTTTTTTTTCTCATTGTTTCAAATAAAGCTTCACATCCCTGAACTATTTGCTTAATAAATGTAAAACTTTTTATATAATTACATACATTTTCTACATTTAATTGTCCGTACGATTCATACACAGCATCATTAATTGTATCTCCAAACGCTGTCTTATCCAAATTATAAAGATTATCTTCAAGTTCTTTATTACGTGAAGTACGCAAACTATTTATTCCGGACTTTATGTTTTCATTTACTTTACTTTTAACTAAATTGATTAAATTAGTAAAAATAGGTTCTGCTTCAGTTTTAATTTCAGGTAAAGGTTCAATTAGTTCTTTAAAACATTTACCCAATTGTATGATTTTTAAAGGATCTTTATGATCATTAGTTTCTAATTCATAATTCAATGCTTTGTAGATTAAAAATCTTCTTTTTATATTTTCGGAATTCATTCCAAATTTTAATAGTAAATTAAAATTAGCTGAATTATTATTATATACTGCATTTACTATCATTTAATTTATATGTCATCCTCAATTAACATAAGTTTTCTATTGGCAGCTTCAAAATTATGACTTTTAATTTCTTCTATACACTCAGCAACTGCATTAGTAGAATTAGTTTGTGCAAGAGCACGCTTATCATTATCTTCAAGTAATTCTATAATAAGCTCATTGATTAGATTATTTACTATTTCTACTTTATCTTTAAATGCATGTGTGAAAATAAATTCAGAGTTTGGAGTGGAACCTTGATTTTCTTGTTTAATATCTGAAACATAAAAAAACAAATAAATAAATATGAAATAATTAACTTAAACACTGTTAATTTTTTTTAAATAGTATTTTTTTTTAAATAAAACCCTGAATATATTTATATTTTTTATTAATTTTTTGTAATTTTTTTTTTACAAAATGCATCATTTTTCAATTATAAGCAAACTCCTTAATTTCAAAAAACATACATATTTATTTCTACTTAACAAAAAAAAAAAACAAAAATATCAAAAACAAATAACAAATCAATCATTAAACTATTAAAAATTTTTTTTAAAAAAATTACCTTTTTTAGTTCTAAGATTAATTTTTAAATCAATTTAAGTATTAAAAAGTGTAAAAATAAGCAAAGAGTTTAAATTTTATTATAAAAACAAAATCTTAAAATTAAAAAATGTAAAAATATATGCTTTGTTTAAAGAAAAGTTTACCAATTTTTTAAAATAAAATAAACACTTTGTATATTGAAAATTATTTTAATTAATAGGTTGTTTAAAACCAATTTTTTTAAAACTTTTTTTGATTTTTTTTACAGTTGAAGAATTATTTAGGTGTTTTCGTAATTTTGACAATCCATTTTTTTAAATTAAAAAATAAAAATATTTTTTTATATTTTTAATTTTTTTTTTTTTATTTTTATATATATATTTTTAATTAATTTTTTTAATTTAATATGTTGGGGTGCATCGAAAACATTTTTTTTAGTTTTTTTGTCGTTTTTAACTTTAAAAATTGCATTTTTTGTTCAAAAATTGCTATTTTAAAACACACATAAATTTTACTATTAAAATCGATCAGACATTTTTTGTAGAATCCATTTGTGGCTCCATTTTAAATATATAATCTGTTTATTAGCCGCAAAAGCCATAAATCCTTTTTTTTGTTCACATTGGGCTGGGCACAAAGAAGCATATAGAAGCAAAGTTGACGTATTTTGATGCAGACTTTGACAGATTTTGGTTATATATTCCAAACATTTTTTGTTATTTTAGTAATTTTTTGACAGTTTTAATTAACAATATGATAGTTTAGTCAACTTTCATTACTTATATAGTTTTTTGTGACAAATGTAGTAGCAAGTAAATGCCAAAAATGTTCTACGCGTGTTAATTTTTTTACAATTGTGGAACATTTTTGACAGTAAAAATCATTGCTTGTTGTCCGGATAGTGTTGTAGAAGATGAGTAACCTGCAGAAACTTTAAGTAAAAGTGTTTGGAAAGGAGCTAAGACGGTTTTAAATAATAACATCACTTCAACGTTGTTTTCAAAAAAGAACGCTTTAAGTTTTTAAATTCTATGATTTATGTCGTTGCCATTCCAAAAGCAAATACAAATCAAAATGTTTTAATTAGTCGTATCAGCCATTATGAAACTACTTTACTAAGTGACTCAAAACACAATAAAATTTTCTTATACATTCTTCATCTGTTATTTGCTAAAAAATTACTAACTTTTTTTCTACCTAAAGATGGTAGTCAAAACCAAAACCCGTTGTCTGTGTAAAAGATCTTCTTTGCAATACTTGAAAAATCTCCTTAACATTCTCAACTCTCGGAAACCTAATAGATAATCACAGATTGAATTAAAATGTCTGGTCTGCATTTATAAGATTAGAAAATCAACATTTAAGTTTATGATTACAAGTAAGTAGTTTAAAAAAAAATCTTGTCTACTCACTCAAGTGTGTAGAAAGTTTATCTAATTTAGTGAAGAATAAAATGAGAATATGCGTACAACTCACAAAGGAAATTTTAAGAAGGAGGAGCAAGACTTTGAGTAGCATTTAAATCTACAAACAAGGTTTGTGAAAAAGACTGAAAAAGTTAAAAGAGAAACTGGAATGCTTACATATCTGCCCAAAAATTTATTGTTAAGAGATTGAAACTTATTATGCAAATTAAAAATAAATGGCAAAAAAAAACAGCAATAACTCCGGATGCTGATCTACTGTTCTAATTCATTTTGTAAATTATTCTTTTTGTTTTCATTAACTATTTTGTAAGAATTTAAGCGGAAGCAATTTTTTATAAAAACAATTTTTTAATAAAACCATGTAGGCAATAGTAAATCAAAACCAGTTTTAACTCCTAAACAAAAATTTGATTTTAGTTGCCCATTTCTGTATTTTGTTAAATGTCTACATAAGGTATATAACAATAAAACTTAAAATATTATTTTTTTATTAATTTTTTATACATCAAGTCAATGCTTCAACACTCCTCAATTGTCCACTTGGCATCTGTAGTGTTTAAATTGCCATCTCTCCAAGTAAACACAAATCGCTTATCATTACTATGTTTAAAATCAATATTGGGAGCAAACATATATTCATTGTGCTGAATATTTTTTAAATAGCAATAGTCACCATTTGGTAGAATTTTCCAAATGCTTTGCGAATCTTTGGTACCAGCCATATAAGTTAAAACTTGTCGCCTTTTAATATCATGTGCAAGATGATCTAAAGGAGAATACATGTATTCATTGTATTCCAAATTTTTTATATACAAATCATTGCCATCTTGTTCAATCTTCCAATAAGCACCTGATACCTTACCACCCGGTATCCACATAATTACATAACGCCTCTCTTGGTCATGGTTGTAAATAATTTTTGAAGCATATATGTATTCATTGTATTCAACATTTTTTATGCATACTCTGGAAGCAAACGCAGCATTCATTACTGATTTTGGTAATTTTTTTTTAAATAATTTAAGATCAGATTTTAACTCATCATCGAGGTTTTCATAATCCGGCATACTCATTACTGTTTTCATATTGAACGCTAACATAACTACAAAATCACTATTTAAACCATTTTTTTCTTCTAATGTGACAAACGTAGCTATACAGGCTTCAGCCATATGTCTAATATTTTTGAAACTACTGATATATTTCAATACATTATCATTTTTCTCCCCATACGTTTCATACATAGCATTTTGAATTAAATTAGCGAACAATGTTTTATCATAATTATGAATATTATTTTCAAGTTCTGTATTGGTTGAGTTATGATAACCATTTCTTATACCGTGCATTAAATTATCTTGTACAACATTTTTTACTGAATTTATTAAATCATCGACAAGTCTTTTTGCATCTACTTTTGTTTCAGGTGAAACATTTTCTAAAGTAATCAAATGTCTTAAACGTTGAGCTAATTTGAGGTAATTATAAGGATTATTATGTTCGTTATTGAACATTTCAGAAACTATTGCTCTATAGATTGCATATTTTTTCTGTACATTTTTAGTATTATCCCCAAATTTTAATAGTAAATTAAAATTAGATTCTTTATTATTATATGTTTGATTAACTATAAATTGAATGTTACTTTCATCATTAATTAATATAAGTTTTCTGCTAGCAGCTTCAAGATTATCACTATCAATATTATGTATGCAATCAGATGTAAACTTGTCTTGATAGGCGTTTATGAAATTACCAAAATATCCAGTTATAGTATTTTGAAATCTTTCATCTTGTTTTTTCCTTAGGTTATCTATTTTTCTTTCTGTTTTTTGATTACTAGTTAAATATTCTATTTTTTTTTTTAACTTAATTATTTCATTCCAAAGTTTAGTATATGGACTAATAGTGCTTTCAAAATTAACAACAGAAGAACGTTTAGAACGTTTTACGTTGTTATCTTTTGTTAGATCTATAATCAGTTTGTCAACTCGATTTTTTATTAATTGTATTTGATTTTCAAGTCTCTCAATTTGAGTTAAATTTGTATATGTTGGTAGCATCGTCATTTGAGGTTTACTTGTTTGAATATTCTTGTTTGCTTCAGGGTCCTGTTTGATTTCTGAAACATTAAGAACGTATTATTAAATTAAAAAAATTGAATTTTTTTTAAAGAAAAATCTTATCATTTTTTTGGTGTAAATTAAAAGAAATAAAAATTTTGATCAAAACTAATAAACTTTATACAAAATTATTGCAATTTAGATTCAAATTTGATGTGTTAAAATAATTATCAAAAATAATTAATAACGTAAAAAAGAAAATGGTGCTAATATATATATATATATATATATAAATATATATATATATAGGGGCTTATACATATATATATATATATATATATATATATATATATATATTAGCAAGCCCCTATACGACACCATTTTCTTTTTTAAGTTATTAATTATTTTAGCAAGCCCCTATATAACTATTAGGATAGCAAGACGTTTTAAAAACAATTCAATTAATGAATTTGTAAAGGCATTAGCCAATGAAAATTGGAATGATGTATACAACACTGCTAATGTTGATGACAAGTACAATAACTTCATAAATATTTTTCGATATTATTTCGATTTATTTTTTCCGGTTGAGCGTTGTTGCAGTAAAAAAAAGTCAAAAACTCAATTACAGTTTAACAATCCTGAAATTTTGTACTACAAGGATAATATGTTATTATATGAAATTATAGCCACCTATGACCCTAAGTATAAACAAGTACTCAAATATTGTAGAGAACAATACAATAATGAATTAAAAAAATGCCGTACTAATCACTACAAACATAGACTAGAGCAGTCAGCAAATGTAACAAAAACGTCATGGGATATAGTAAGAGAACTTACTAATAAAAATAACAAAAGCAACAATAATGTTGATGCAAAATTGTCAGCTAATGAATTTAACAATTCATTTGTCAGCACAGCCACTACACTTTTGAATAGCTTAGATTTAGATAATGACAACTATAATTGTAGTTTACCTGCACATCAATATTCATTTTTTCTTACACCTACAACAGAAAGTAAATTGTACAATGTCATTGCAAATTTTAAAAATAAATTGTCAAGCGGAATTGATGAAGTGCCAATCACAATCATAAAGAGAGCCAAAGATTGTATAATTGCTCCAATTTGTCATTTAATAAATGCGTCATTTGAGCAGGGTGTATTTCCATTATAACTTAAAATCGCTATAGTAAAACCAGTATATAAAAAGGGAGATCCAATGAATCTTAATAACTACTGGCCAATTAGTTTGTTGCCGTCTTTCTCTAAGATATTCGAAAGTGTAATGGCATCTAGACTAACAGCTTTTTTTAGCAAAAATAACTTGTTTAGTCAATACCAACATGGCTTTATAAAAGGTAAAATTATAAATACTGCTATATTTGAATATACAAATCTAATAACAGAATATATTGAAAGTGGTCAAATGGCTTCTGGTATATTTTTTGACCTGTGGAAAGCATTCGACTGCATTAATCACAATATTTTGTTATTAAAATTAGAAAACTATGGTGTAAGAGGAGTAGCTCTAGAGTGGTTTAAATCATATTTAACCAACCGAACACAAACAGTTCAATTGCAAACAGAATTAAAAATTGAATACTCAGAAACTTTAAATTCTACAATTGGTGTACCACAGGGCAGTGTTCTAGGGCCCTTGCTATTCAATGTGTTTATAAATGACTTATTTTCTATAATAATAGAAAAAAAATTGATTTTACTGTGTCTACTAAATTACTGGGAATAATTATAGACGACAAATTGAAATGGATCCAACATGTAGAATATGTTTGCAGTAAACTCAGAAGCATCTGCTGTATGCTTTTAATTTTAAAAAATAATTGTGATATTAATACAACAAAAATGGTTTACTTCTCAAACTTTGTGTCAATTGTGCGATTTGGTATAATATGCTGGGGTAGCTGCACCGAATTAAGTCGAGTACTGAATTTGCAAAAACGCGCGTTAAGAAACATGCTCGGCATGAGTGCCAGAGAATCATGCAGAAAATTATTTCAACTACATAATTTTTTAACAGTTGTTGCATTATACATTGAAGAATGCTTGCTGTTTCTTTGGAAACACCCTTATTATTTTGACAATCATATTTTTAATCACAACTACAGTACTCGGCATAAGCAAAATTATATGTTTCCCAGGCATAATTTATCATTTTTTGAAAAAAGTGCCAAATATATGTGTCTTAAATTTTATAATAAGCTTCCGTCTGCCATAAAAAACATCTCTAACTACAAATTGTATAAAAGAAAATTCGTAAATTATTATGTACCATTGAGCCATATTCTGTGGGGGAATATCTTTTGCACAAAGTATAGTTCATATGTATTGTATATACTAGGTTTAGACACTGTTTTATATTTGTTGTACGCTTTATGTATTTGCTGCTTTGTATAAAATAAAGAATGTTAAATTAAAAATTAAAATTAAATTATATATATATATATATATATATTAGTAAGCCCCTATACGACACCATTTTCTTTTTTACGTTATTAATTATTTTTGATAATTTTTATTAGCAAACTTGCTTTAGAGCATTGGTTATAATAGCATATTTTTTAAATTGAATTGTTTTTTGTAATACTCTGCAAATACTGCTCTGTAATAGTCAATAAATAAACAAAAATACATAAAACTAAATAGAAATTTAATTAAATGTTTTAAAAATTATATGTGATAACATAAAATCCAAGATAAGAATCTGTAATTTGATTATATCTTAATGTTTATTGCTGCTATAATCTTTGAATTATGTTTATCTATAGTTTGTAATTGTTTGTCATTCTTTTTAAATTATTGTTGAACTTTATTTTGAAACGTAGGTGTTTATTATTTCTTAGTTTATGCTTGCAATAAATGCAATTGTGTAAAAAAATAATAAACGTTTAATAAATTAAATAAAATTTTAATCTTTTGTACGTTAATATTTTATATTTTCTATTTAATGCATTTTTTAAATTTAGTTGATTCTGTATAAATTTAATTAAATAATTAATTTTTTTCATCCGGAATTACTGTAAATAATTGCACGTTGTTTTATAAAGCATTAAATTGGTATTTTTGAATAAAATAATAAAAAAAATTACCGAAAAAAATAATTTAATTAGTCCTACGATTGACTTAAAATAGCGTAAGCAATTTTGGTTTAAAATGAATATTAATAGTAATTGAAAATTTTTGAAGCTTTTGTATTAAATGTATTGAGCAGTTTAGTCAATTTATTATTGCCATAATTAAAACTTATAGTAAGGTTAGTAATTTTAGCTTAAATTGTAAGTAGTTTGAAATTTGTAAAGCAATCAATATCTTAAATTGAGTATTTATAGTGATTTTAAATTTTGAAATAATGAAAGTTTATTGTATAAACTAATTTTAGGTGTTGTATTGATGCCAGACTCATTTGCGTCTATTTTTATTAAGTTTAGTTGTAAAATTTTATGAAAAAGATTAAATAATTTTTTTGGGTTAATATGACGCATCGTTGAAAAACTCTTGATGAACCGTTTAGAAGTGACAGTCAATAAAGTGAATTTAATTTTTTTTTCTAAAAAAAAAATGTCATTTTTTTTTTAAATATTAAACTTCATAATTAGAAGATTTTATTCTTCTAAACTAAATATGATAGAATTTATCAGTTGTCTCTACTACCAACCCTTTTTTTGTTATGATTTTTTTAGTGAAAAATGTTTTAAAGTTGTGAACAAAGTTTGATGGCATATATGGATAATAATTTCGACTAATTTTGATGCCAAAAATCCAATTAAAGAAAAAAATGCCAAAAATTGGTCAACTTTGGATGGCAATAAATTGCGTTATATGCAAACATTTAAAAAGTTGATATAATCGTTTGTGCAATAGCTCTAGCTCTTTTAAATAAGCCTATGCTCAAATCTCTATCTAAAAAAATACAGGAACAATAGGCTTTTGCGCTACATAACTTTTTATTAAAAAAATTTCAACTTCAATAAAAAAGTTAGATTTTTTAATCAAGACTAAGCGCCTCACTGCTCAAATACAAAAACTTAACTCGAAACTATGTTTAGCCTAATCTCTGTAAAAAAATTAATTTTTTCAATTGTTTTTATTATTTTTTTTTTTTATTACTTTTGCGGGTAATTGAATGGGACCCAATTTTGCAGTTTTAAAAATAAATAAATAATATTTTGATAGAAAATGATGTTTGTTGTATTTTAAACAGTTTGGTTTAAGCCGCAACTTCCTCTTATAAAAAATACCAAAATTGTCCTAAAAAGTTGTTAAAAAAAACGGCTCGGGTATCAGTAAAAAGCGCGAGTAAAAATTTAATCAATTTTTTTTTTAAATTATGAAAATTTAGCAAATGACTTTCAAAAAGCTTATGTTGGCACTTGAAGTGGTGGAAAAGGTAAAAAGTTGTAGAAATAAAAGAATGAAATAATTTATCAGCTTAGGGCAAGAATAAAAATGGTAAAAACCGTCCGTATCAAGAGCTTTAAATATTTGAAAATAATCCAAAAAAAAAAAAGTTTTAAATTTATAGCGACATTGTTCACCAACTAATTTTGGGAAAAAAATAGGCAACTTGTTCAACATGATTAGATTATTAAAAAAAAAAAACTGCAATTCAAATTACATAGTTGAAAAAACAACTGCGGAGAATTGTTTTGCGTTTTGTGGAATTTTGAAAAAATAAACTTCTGGTTTCTAACCTGCACATTGGAAAAACTTCTCCTGCATAGAGTAAATCCGTCGCTTATGGTGCATGTCTGGTTGAAATTGACACGGTAGTAAAAAAGTTAAGGCTATTTTTTTAATTGCAAAAAATTTCGTCTTGAACTGTGTAAAATGGTTTGAAACTGTTAAAAATAGTCAAAAGCTATCAAAAGTAGTAAAAAAAAATATCAAAATTAGCTATAAAATATATATAGTATTGTTAAAAACACTAAAATTCAGCCGAAAAATTTTGTTCATAATATATTAAAAATTACAAAATTTGCCAAAAAAAATTAATATTATTTTTGTTAAAAAAAAAAAATCAAAATTTGAACATAAATTGCTAAAAAGTGCAACATTTTTATTATAAAACTAAAGAATTAAAACAAAATTTGGCCATAAACATTTTAAAAGTGCAAAATTCTATTTATAAAATGTCAGATTTGGCTATCAAACATTTTTAGCACAAACCAAAATCCGGCATAAACAAAATTCTTTTCATAAAATGTCAAAATTTGCAATATTTTACCATGAAATATCAACAAATTGTTAAAAAAATCAAAATTGAGCCATAAACTATCAAAAACTGCAAACTTTTATTTATGGAATGTCAAAAATAGCAAAAATTCGACTGTTTAAAAATGTAAAAATATATAAAAATTTAAAATCCGGCAATGAAATATCAACATATTATTAAAATATAAAATATTATTTATCAAATGTCGGCTTTAAAACATCATAATATTGTCAGACTGCACAAAAAATTAGTCATAAACTATTAAAAATGAAACAACTTAAAACAAGCAAAGTTTGGCCATAAAATATTAAAATATTGTTAGAAATTTGTTTGTTGTGTGTGCTACATGCAACAAATATATTGGACTTTTAAGGCAATACATTATACAAATGTAGTCAAATAAAAAAAAAAATAGTAAAATAATTAAAACTACTTAGAAAAGTTGAGTAACATTTATAAAAATAATAATTTTTTTTTTTTTTTGAGTTTTATAAAAGCTAATGTCCAAAATTTCAAATAGTACTTAAATGTAATTGAAAACATTTGTAAAAACTCAAAATTGTGCTAAAAAGATGAAAAATGAAAATGATGCTCAAAAAAACAACACAGTTTTAGGATTATAATTATAATTGTTTTTTTAAATATTTTTAATTTTAATGACTGAATTGATGTTAGATTTATTTGAGACATTACAGATTATAAATATTTATTTTTATTAATTATTAGTAATTTTAGAAAATTTAGTTATTTATTAATTAATAAATATTTTTAGCAAGCAATCTTCTATTAAAATAATTATTTAAAACTAATGTTTTTACCTGCAGTACACATAAGCACACTTAATAATAAGATTGCAAACGATTTCTTCTTCATTTTCTCAGATATTATTTATTGTCTTAACAAGATAGGTTCTATTGAAATGCACACTAGCTTATGAACCAGTTTATTTATATTTGATCCCCCACTGTTTAATTTATCAAAGTTTTACTGTAATTATTCAGAGTAATTAAATATTATTTTCTATTAAAAAAATTATATAAACTTCTACCCAAATCGGAATTGTTTTAAAGTTTGTAGGTGTTTAACAATAATTTATTCAAACTTTTATAGAACCGTTAAAATATAAATTTATGGTTAGTGTATTTTGTTCATTATATAGGAGCACTATAATTAGCAATGTAACAACCATAATGATTTGTTTAAGAATTAGTTAAAAAATTAAATGATTTACTTGCTATTTAAAAAAACTCTAATTAAACTAATTCGTTATTATTTTCTTGTTTATGATTGCATAGAATGTTTTTTTATTTCTATTTCAAGTAGTATTTTATTATTTTTTTTAATAGATTAGTTTGAATTTTTGACATAATTTACTCATAATAATAATAAATATTTATTCCTACAGAAGAAACTTATATATATATTTATGAATTAATTAATATGTTACAACTTACAACAATCCTATTAAACCCATATAATTACTCATAAATTTTAAACCATCTTTCAATTTTTAACATTTATTACATATTTGATATAATAGTCATACAAATAGCAACAATTTTACTCACAAATACTTCAATAACATTAAATACCTGAATCAATTAATTCTGCTTCATAATCATTGATTATTTTAAATCCTTTGAATCAATTATAATTGACTTACAAATGTAAAACAATTGTACTGTACCGACACAATTATCTTTACTAACGTTGATATTAATTAGTTTTATTAGATGAAAAATGTTCACTTTGTTTACAACTACTACAATAACAGATCTTTTGACTTATGTTAGTCACAAATGGAATATTTTAGACACAAAATAAGCGTTTGATAAGGTATGGTATCATAATCTTGTTAACAAGCTCCATTGTATAGGTATAGATAAAAAAAATTGTAAATTTTATCAATAGTTTTTTGGTCAATAGGATAGAAATCATAAATGCAGGTGTTACTCAAGGTTTGGCTCTTTCCCAAAATTTATTTTTGATTTACATTAATGAACTTCTTCAAATAACTAAAAGTTTTCTTCATAGTTTTGCAAATGATAACACCTTTCATACTTCATACTTTCCAAAAACTATAATAACAAAAATGGCAAGCGTCTTGAAATTTCTAGGTTAGAATCTGTAGCATCTATAAACAAATACCTCGAAACAATATGCTCCACTCTTAACATGGTCAATTTCAACTTAAAAAACTCTTGGAGGTTGTTGTGCAGTGATTTAGTTTTATTAAACAAACTAAAAATGTTAAGTAACGGTCTTAACCAAAGCGCTACTAACTCAACCACACTTTGATACAAACTGATATTTTGTTTGTGGAAATGCCGAAGCATCTACGAGTAGCCGTCTTAAATCCTGGCGGGATCTGCACGCACAGAATTGTAGTTTTTCCCGAACAATTCTAGGGAGTGTACTGCTGGTGGTGGTTGTCGACGGTATCAAATTGAAACCGTGAGTAGATCTGAGACGGACTATCCAATCTTAGTTTTGTTCTTAATGATAACTTGGGCTCGACTTATTCAAATTATCAAAATAAAACAATTTTAGTTTTTAGTAAACTTGCACTCTGGGTAAGTGCGTGAATAAAAATACAGAGTTTTATATATAACTTATAATTGCAGAACATTTTGAAAGGCAGAAAAGAAGAATATTCAAACATGAATAATGCAGAAATACATAATTATTTATATTTCTAATACTTGCTACACAAACTACAATTTAATTAAAATTTCTTACGCTTTAAATCTTAAAATTAAGTTATTAATCATTTATTTTTTTTCTTAAAATATTAAATTTAACAAGCATCAATCTTCCACAACGCATCTGGATCTCTGCTACCTGGTGTCCAAGTAAGCACCAAACGTCTATCATTAGTATTTGTTTTCCATAAATAATTAGCAGCATACAAGTATTCATTGTGATAGGTACTTTTTATATAGCAATAATCACCATGAGGTTCAATCTTCCATGCTCCATTACAAACACTGTTACCTGGAATCCATGTAAATACATAACGTCTATCTTTATCCTTTTTAAACTCAGCAGAGTATAAATATTCATTGCGTACAGTATTTTTTATATTAAATCTATTATTATCTATCTGTTCAAACCTCTAATAAGCTGTATTAACAAAGTTACCTGGTTTCCAAGTAAATACATTCCGTCTAGAACCGTCATGTAAATGATTATTATCAGGACTATACAAGTATTCATTGCGTAAATCATTTTTAATGCTCACTTGTGATGCAAACACTGCATTCATGAAAACTTTTTATATAATTACATACATTTTCTACATTTAATTGTCCGTACGATTCATACACAGCATCATTAATTGTATCTCCAAACGCTGTCTTATCCAAATTATAAAGATTATCTTCAAGTTCTTTATTAGGTGAAGTACGCAAACTATTCATTCCGGACTTTAAGTTTTCTTTTACTCTACTTTTAACTAAATTGATTAAATTAGTAAAAATAGGTTCTGCTTCAGCTTTAATTTCAGGTAAAGCTTCAATTAGTTCTTTAAAACATTTACCCAATTGTATGATTTTTAAAGGATCTTTATGATCATTAGTTTCTAATTCATAATTTAATGCTTTGTAGATTATAAAACTTCTTTTTATATTTTTGGAATTCATTCCAAATTTTAATAGTAAATTAAAATTAGCTGAATTATTATTATATACTGCATTTACTATCAAATTAATTTTATTGTCATCTTCAATTAACATCAGTTTTCTATTGGCAGCTTCAAAATTATGACTTTTAATTTCTTCTATACACTCAGCAACTGCATTAGTAGAATTAGTTTGTGCAAGAACACGCTTATCATTATCTTCAAGTAATTCTATAATAAGCTCATTGATTAGATTATTTACTATTTCTACTTTATCTTTAAATGCATGTGTAAGAATAAATTCAGAGTTCTGAGTAGAATCTTGATTTTCTTCATTAATATCTGAAACATAACAAAACAGTTATTAATAATTTGTTAACTTTGTGATTGCATCATTAAATATGTATTGTTTATATTTGTTTGTATAAGTAATTGCAACAATTTTAAACCCTAATTTTGGTGTAAAGTTTTTTAAGAAATCTTAAATTTTTTTGGGCAATTTTGCCGTACTCTCAATTACAAGTTTGCAAAAATTTTAGAAATCGATAACTAAATTTTGGTTTAAAATGATTAAATTTAAACAATTATAAAAATTTTATTATAAATTGATAAAAATGTAAACAAAATCTAGTTTTATATCAAAATATTATCAAAAAAATTTAGTCATAAATAGTCAAAAAATTCAATATCCTATTTATACATTATTAAAAATAGGAAAAGAAAAAAATTAAAAAATACCAAAGTTTACAATGACCTATTAAAAATGTAACATTCTACTTAAAAAAAATGTCAAAATTTGACATAAAATTATCTCTATAAAAATCAAAATTTAAGCAGAAACAGTTGAAAACTGCAAAATTCTGTTCATAAATTGTCAAAAATAGCAAAATTTGACAATAAACTCTTAAAAATTGTCTTTTAAAGTTCTGCAAAATTTTAAAATTAAAAGAAAAAATTTGGCTATAAAAGCTTATTCTTTGGATAATTTTGAAAAAAAAAATCTGATAATTTTGTTCAAAAACGCTATCCTGAGAAGTTACAAACAATCACAGAATGTAAAAAAACTCAAAAATTTGAAAAAAATTATGTAGAAAAAGGCATGTGTACATTTTTGTTTTTTACAGTTTTCTGACCGGATTTGTGATATTTTTAAAAACGTTTTATTGCAGATTTTGGTATTTTTTTACGCGATCCTTAAGTTTTGTAACCGAATTTGATTGTTTTTGACATTTTATGGCCGGATTTTGTACGTTTTTACAAGTTTTGAATGTTTTAGTCGGATGTTTGATATTTTATTATTAAATGTTGGCACTATATAGCATAGTATTAATATTTTTTGCATTTTATAACTCAATTTCAGTATATTTAAAGTAAAATTCTTAAATTTTATTGCCGGATTTTAATGTTTCTAACTTTTTTTTTACAGTTTTTAAAATCCGGCCAAATTTTTGAAGTTGTATTATTGGATTTTGACACTTAGAGTTTTTTTTTTATTACCAAGATTTCAATTGACATTTTGTTTCTGGATTTTATTATTATTTGGCCGGATTTTTGCATTGTTTACTCTTACAATAACAGATTTTAGTATTTTAAATTTAAATTTTGATAGTTTTGCTATTTACTAGACGGGTTTTTTAAATTTCACAATTAGATTGATAAATTTTTATCAAAAATTTGATATTGTTGGCTTTTTATAGTCGGGTTATGCTATTTTTACTAAATTTCTAAGTTTTGTGGCATTTAATGGCCGGATTTTAATACTATTTAACATTTTATGGCCGGATTGTTTTATTGTTGACATTTAATAAACGGATGTACTACTTTAAAGCAACATTTTGATATTTTTGTTATTTATTGGCCGGATTTTTTAAATTTTTATTATTTTATATTTAGATTTTGGTATTTTTTGGCAGCAATTTGATATTGTTGGCTTTTTATGGCTGGATTATGCAATTTTTTACAAAAATCTTAAGTTTTGTGATCAAATTTTAATATTATTAACATTTAATGGCCGGATTTTAATACTATTTGCCATTTTAAAGCCGGATTTTTGAATTGTTGACATTTATTAAATAGATTTTAATATTTTAAATTAAAATGGTAATATTTTTATTACTTACTGGTCGGATTTTTCAAGTTTTTATTATTTTATAATTAGATTTTGATAAATTTTAAAGGAGTTTGATATTTTTGACTTTCTATGGTTTTATAAATCTTAAGTTTTGTAGCCAAATTCTAATACTTTTAACATTTTGTTTGTTTTGAGCAAGATTTTTTTTTTACCCATATTAAAATATTAATCAAGGCCGGATTGAGCTATTATAATTTGCAATTTCTAACTATATTTTATAGCCGGATTTTTAAAGTTTTATAAAAAAAAAACAGTTTAAAATCATCTGTCCAAAATAGCAATGAAGTGAACAGAGAACAATATGAACAAATCCGACGTGAGTTTAAGGACAAAAGTACTAAAGCTTATGCTACTTACATTCAGGTTACTGAAAGTAAAATTTTTTTGCAACCAAAAGCTTTTGGTGTTTGTAAATAAGAAAAAGAAGAAATCTCGTATACCCGGAGAAATGATTCTGGAGAACACTACTTTGGATACTCCTCAGAAAATTATTAAAGGATTTGCGCAAAAATTTGGAAGTATATACAATTCGGCCACAAATTCATCTTATCTAAAGTGTAGTAGCAGTGTTGATGTGATAGGCAAATTTAATGTTAGTGAAGAAAGTGTTTTAGAAAAGTTAAAGCAAATTAAAGGCAATTTTACAATGGGTCATGATCAAGTGCCCGGTTGTATTATTAAAGACTGTGCTGTGTACTTTGCAGCCCCGCTTTTACTCATATTTACAATTTAATGTTGTTTTTTGGTGTTTTTCCTAACTGTTGGAAACTAACTCGGGTCTGCCCTATATTTAAATCTGGGGACAAGTCCAACATTGCAAACTATAGACCGATATCATTAATTGCAAACTTTTCTAAAATTTTTGAACGCATTCTATCTGATTATATTCATAGTTGTGTTGATCACAAGTTGTCAATTAATCAACATGGCTTTATACATAAAAGAAGCACCCAAACTAACCTTATGTGTGTAACTCAATACATTTCAGATGCATTAGATCTTGGTAGTCAGGTGGATGTAATTTATACAGATATTAGCAAGGCGTTTGATGGTGTTCCATTTGACAAGCTTATGGTTTATTTAAACCATTATGACATTGCTTCTAATGTTATAGATATAATTCATTCTTTTCTAAGTAATAGAGAGTTATTTGTGTGCTATGAAGGTTGTAAGTCTGAGACATTTTTGGCAACAACTGGGGTGCCTCAAGGTTCCAACTTGGGACCACTTCTATTTATAATATTTATTAATGAAATGGCGAGTGTTTTAGACTGTAACTTTCTTGTGTATGCTGACGATGTCAAACTATATAATGTTATTAAGTCTGTTAATGACTGCGAAAAACTACAAACTAATTTATCTCGCTTGTCAACGTAGTGTACATCAAACGGTTTTGCAATAAATGTTGCCAAATGTCATATCATTTCATATAGTAGATCCGTCAATAAAACTCTGTATAATTACTCACTTGGTTTAGAAAACATACACAGGAGTGATACTATTAAGGATTTGGGTATCCTTTTTGATTCTAAACTGTCTTTTAATGGACATGTTGAAAAGGTTTATTATCCGTAATACTCGTGAGTTTATTAATGTCACTGCCGCCATAAAACTATTTCAGGCTTTTATCTTGAGCAAACTAAACTATTGTGCCTGTGTTTTATCACCTACCTACGCACGTCACATTAATACTCTGGAAAAAGTGCAGAAAAAATTTCTGAAATACTTATATTTTAGAAAATACAAAGTATATCCGGATAGAGATGTCTCTTATGAGCAATTATTGGAAGAGTTTGCTATGATATCGATCTACAATAAGCCCTGATTTTTATTTATTATTGAGTTGTATAAGATCATTCATAATCACGTAGACAATGGACAGTTTTTACAAATGATTGATTTTGCAGTTCCCAGGTTATCTTGCCGCAGCAAACAATCTTTTCAATATGCTACCCCACGCACAAACTTACAATTAAATTCCCCATTACTTTCAATGATAAGAAAGTATCATGAAGTGCAATATGGTGTAGACATATTTGGCAATGACAGAAGCAAATTTTTAAAAGAATTAAAATTCTGCTTGCTTTAATTTGTAATTTGTTTCTAAATGTTTTATAGATCAGAATTATTATTTTTTTTATATTGACTATTTTATTGTTATTTTGTTGTATTTTTACTGTTTTTACTTTTAAGTTGCTATTGAATTTGAATTAATTTGTACTAGTGGAAATGTTTTTCATTTCTAATTTTTTTTCCTTAGTAATTAGGTTGTAACCTGTTTAGGAAAATAAACATATTATTATTATTATTATTATTATAACCCTTCTACGCTAAATCAAAAAAACTTGCACTCCACATTTTTTTGTTTTAAAATATATTAAAGTCTAATGATTAAACTTAAAACAACGCAATCTCAAATCAGACTCAATACATTTTTGTAAAATTTTATTAATATTTTAAAATTAAATTGAAAATTTTAGGTTGTCGATTTTGTTTTTATTTTTTCTAAATATTTTTGTAATTTTTCAAAAAACGTTCATAATTGTAACATTTTTACCATCTAGATGCAAAATTTGTAACGGATACACGAGTATTCTAACAAATATATCATTTGTTAAAAACAATTTCTTTAATCTAATATGACAAAAATTACTAAGCTTTAAAAAAATACACAATTTAAGATGATATTCATTAACTTAATACGTCTAAAATTACAAAATCTTACATAGCAGCTGTCAAAATATAACCAATGAAAGATCATCAACTGTAAAAATACTTAATCTAAGATGGGAATGAAAATTTTGCACTTTTTAACCGTTTTCAGCCGAATTTTAGTTCTTTTTGATAACATATTAATATTTTATGACAGAATTTTGCCATTGTTTTAACAGTTTATGGTACTTACTGACAATATTTTTATACTTTACGGCTGAATTTTGTTTATTTTCACATTTTATGAATTGAGTCTTGCACTTTTCAACAGTTTATGACCAGATTTTGATATTTTCAACGTTTTATATAGAATCTTGGACTTACTAAACAATTTATGACAAGATTTTAATTGTTTCTAAAAATATTATTATATTTCATATCAGAATTTTGATATTATTGACATTTCATAGAAAATACACTTCTTGATGGTCATATTTTTAATATTTTATGAATAAAATTTTAGACGTTTTGACGGTTTATGGCCGGATTTTGCACTTTTCAACCATTGATGGTCGAATTTTAGTGTTTTCTTACAATATTTTGATATTTCATAGTTGGATGTTGCTACTTTTTTTTTTAATAAATAGAATTTTGCAATTTTAAAAAGTTACGGCTGAATTTTGCTAATTTATTTTAGAATTTTGCACTTTTCAACCGTTTATGACCGGATTTTGGTGCTTCCTGATAATATTTTGATAGTTCGCAGCCGGATTTTGCAATTTTTTAGTTTTTATAAATAGAATCTTGCATATTTTAACAGTTTATGGCCGAGTTTTGCTATTTTTGATATTTCTTAAATAAAATTTAGAACGTTTTGATAGTTTATGGCCGGATTTTGGTGCTTTTGACATTTTATGAATAGAATTTTGCACTTTTTAAGACTATGACGAGATTTTAGAATTTTCAAACAATATTGCATAGCTAGATTTTGCTTCATTTCCTTTTTTAATGAATAAAATTTTGTAATTTTAAAAAGTTTATGGCTTAATTTTGTTAATTCATTTCAGATGTTTGCACTTTTAAACCGTTTATGACCGGATTTTGGTGCTTCCTGACAATATTTTGATAGTTTGTGGCCGGATTTTGCATTTTTTTCAGTTTTTATAAATAAAATCTTGCATCTTTTAATAGTTTATTATAGCCGAATTTTGCAATTTTGTCATTTTATATATAGAATCTTGCACTTTTTTTACTGGTCAAATTTTAGTGTTTTCTGACAATATTCTGTTAATTCATGGCAAAATATTTAAAATTATGTTTGTATTTTACAATATTACTATTGAGGCGACCGTAGCATAATGGTCTATTGCAAGGCAATATCTAATTTGTCGAATATATTTTGATGCAGTCGTCTCCTTTGCAAGGCAATGGCAAACCAGCAAAGTATTTGCCTAGTAAACCGCTATAGTGGTGCGGTTTGGATTTCACGTTAAAAACATACGAGAGGGGCGCCGAATACTTATAACGAGTATAGCACTATAAGAAGAAGACTATTGTTTTGGCCGGATTTAATTACTTTATGGACGGATTTAAATTCTTTTACCGGATTTAGTATTTTATGACTAGAGTATAAGATTTTTATGCTTTTTTTACCGGATTTTAATATTTTAAAACAAGATTTTAATTTTTTTTAGGCAGAAATTTGTATTTTATTGCTAGACTTTTAAAATTATGTCTATATTTTAACAATATAAAGCAGATTACTCAGTGCAGTGTTGACAACTAGACAGCAAGTACGTACTATATTTAACCTTACCTGCTATCAACTAATTTTACACTGCATATTAAATTAAAACCGGCACAATTAGAAAAAATAAAGTCAAATCAGGGCAGTCGAAACCCAAACCTCCGGGAATGGGCCGACTTGTCAAAATGCCGAAACATAACACTCCCGAACAAGTCGAATTATTTCAAATCTACATTCAACGAATGATTAATTGATTTTTTTGTTTTCTATTCTAGATATTAAAATATGTCCTGGATGAAGAGAAGGGGCCACACTACACCTAGTCCAGCACCGGCTCAGGGTCCTCCTGTGCAGATGTACAATCCTAATCAGCACGCAAATTAAGACGTAAGTGACAAAACAATTGCCTACTAACATCTACAGACTAACATGAAACATTATTTTTTTTGCATTGGTTTAGCTTAGTGTGAAGATTATTATTAACTTACAGTTTCTAAATTTCGTAAATGATCTTATTTCTAATTCCTTGCAGGTTGATCATTGATTTAAAACAGATTTTGTTTTAGATGATCTTGTCTAAATAATTACAGGTTGCTCTAGAATATTCTAGTTTATTTGATTATATTTTTAACGATTTTTGGGTGATGGAAGATCATTATAGATTGATCAACAATATTATGACAATTTAGTGTTTTTGCAGATTGGATAGATCTAGATGGCATAAGATCATTGCAGATCACTCTACATTGGTTTGGTTATTTTACAGTTTCTTAAAATGGCCTTTACAGTATTTTGAAACTGGTTTAGATGATCTAGTGGCTTTATTAGTTAATCTGACAAAGTCTAGATCATTGCAGATCATTCTAGATTATTTTACAGTTTTTTCAAAATTGCTTTTTAAATATTTTCAAACTGTTTTAGATGATCTTGTGGCTTAATTAGTTGTTTTAGCAAAGCATACACTAGCCTAGATTATTGCAAATTATTTTAAGTTAGGTTAGGACGAATTTGGATCATTCTAGGATAATCTGGTGATGGAAGATCATTGATCAACAATATTATAACAATTTACTGTTTTTTAAGATTGCAGATTGGATAGATCTAGATGACTTAAGATCATTGTAGATCACTCTAGATGAGGGTAGGGGACGGTGTTAACCCCTTCCAGGCGCGTCCCCGGGTGGCGGATAGGGGATTGCACTCGCGGACCAACATCATTGCACGGTGGCCTTGCTACGGCAATGAGACTACCAATTTCCTCCACCTTTTTCTTCTTTGATCTATCGACCTTCCTTGGTCAACTCTTCGGTCTACTCTTGACCACCTTTCGGCTACCGACGCGATTAGGTATCGAGGGCTAGGTAGCCAAACCATCTTTCTTGCTATAAAAGTATGAATGTGAACGTGTGAATGTGATATTGAACCCCTCTGTAGTAGGTCATGAAATTTAGTAGTGATCCGGTAGGGCTCTGCTGCAGGGGGTGTAACCACCCTACACAGCTGGCGGGTAGCTTAAAAACGCAAGCTGGCGGCAGCTATAAAACGCACAATGAATGGTTCTACAAAAGCCTCGGATAATATGTTACCGGCAGGGGGGGCTACCTCCGGTGACTGCACCCAGCCCCAAATTGTTGACGACCCAACCACCACACAAAATGATAATGAACTGATCACGATTAATGTAAACAACGACAAGACTTGGAAAATGGATACTAGCACCATAAAATTGACGGACTACGAGCTAGAACTGCTAAAGACGCACAGCAGGAGGGGAAGCATGAGCAGATCACCTTCTAGAGCATCCCAGGAAGCAACAGGCAACGCGGCTGCGGATACATCGCATTCTGCCACGCCGACGGAAGATAACAAACCGGTGCAAGGGACCCGACCCAGGACTGCGTCATTTGCGGAAGCAAATAGGAAGATAGCGGATATGTTGATCCAATTTGGAACTGGGGCTAAGAATGCCTCTGAAAAACCAAAGGTGGAGGACCAGCACTTAGAAGCGGAAATTCGAGAGCAATCTACGCCAAGCACGGAAATTGGAAACCCTGTTACACCCAACAATGAGGAGAACCGAACCAGCAAAAGTGCACGCGATATAATATACAGAATCCAGCCTAGAGTGAGAACTTTCTCATTTCCAGAGCAGGAAATCAGAGAGGCAAGCCGGAAAAAAAGTGACGTGGAAATGAAAAACCCAAATAAGAAAAGGAAAATGGAAAAGACGCCCGAAAAAGGCAAAACGGAAGAAACGTTAAAAAAAGGTATTACGAAAGAAACGCCCAAAAATCAAAGAGACGGGATAGATCTGCAAGGAAGTGCCTTCATGAAACAAGTAGACGGTATACTAAAGCAAATCGAGGCATTAGAAACCCTAGTTTTGGAGGCCTACAAACCGATGAAGAAACTGTCTGCAATAAGCTCCAACCTGACTTATCACGCCAAGCAGATCCAGCAGGAGGATATGAGGGAATGGTTACAAAGTTGTGTAAAAGTAAACAAACAACAAGACACAGAAAGGGAACTACGGCTGGAGATCCAACATCTTCAGAAACAACTCCAGCAAGCTGTGCCACAGATCGGCAAAGTCAGGGAAACTAGGTCATTCGGAACACAAGCAGATACAAAAGATATCCAGGAGGAACAGAAAAAAAAAACAACTAAAATCTATCGAAGAAATCAAGTCTGTACTAGACACCGAGGAAAATTTCAACCACTTGAGCAAAATAATCGACGAGAAATGGCCAGAAGAATGCTTCACTGCAACTAAAATGGAAACTGGCAAAAGGTCTAAAGAAGATACAGAAGCAGATGCGGCGGTGTTCATGGACACGGAGGTCAAGAGCCAAGAACCCGCAATGGAAGAAATAACTTGCAGCTTTCCACAGATAGTTCCGCTTATAGAAGAGGGTCTAAACGAGGGCAGTCTGGAATACATAAGAATGCACATTGGAGTAGTGAGCAGCAGAGGGACCAACGAACATACGCGGTGTACAAACACCTACGTTCTACCGATGAAGATAGATGACAGCGGAGTCGACAACGTGGAAACCGTGTACAAACTTTGCACGCAGCTAAGAGACGAGGCGGTAAAGAGTGGCAAAAAGCGCCTGAAAATATCCGTAATAGGACAAACAAATATGGACTATATACGAAAATGTACGGAGTATACACTTTGACACGTAGACCTAGCAGCGACCATATGCGGTAAAGACGAACAAAACACGGGAAGAAAGAGACCACAAAACCAAGCAACTAGAGGGACAAGACTTGAAACCGAAAAAATAATAGTTAAAGCACAGGAGGGAAAAAGCTACGCCGATCTTCTAAGAACGGTGAAGAACGCTGTCAACATAGAGGAGACTGGGATAACGGTCAAGCAAATAAAAAAGACCAACAAAGGGGACCTATTCCTCGAAATCACAGGAGGAAAGGTAAAAGCCGAAACGCTGAAACAAAGCATTCAAAACAAAAGTGGGAATGCCGAGGTGGTCATAAAATCAAGCGACACGATAGTGCACATAACCGACATTGACGCCAGTATTGATGAAGACGAACTGAAAAAGGAAATCATGAAAGCGGAAAACCTCTCCGAACATCAGACGAGGGTAATATCAATGCGGCCTACGCAAAACGGTAATCAAACCGCCACGGTTGCCCTTAAGCGAGATGTAGCTAATCGCATAGCAAAAAAAGGCAAAATAAAGATAGGCTGGATCTACTGCAGAGCAAGAAAAAGAGTTGATCTTACGAGATGCTACAAATGCCACCTGTTTGGCCATAGGAGGAATGAGTGCACCGGCCCGGACCGGTCCGAGCTTTGTCTAAACTGTGCCAAAATAGGACACCGAGCGGAAGGCTGTGAAAACGCACCCCAGTGCATAACATGCAACATAGAGGGACATAGGTCGGACCAGACAAAATGCCCACACTACAGAAGATTGCTAAAGGGTAGGGCACCAACCACCCAGAACGTGGTCCCAACGAACTAACATGCCGGTAAAAACAAAATACGCAAAAAGGGACGGAAAAGAAGACCTAACCATCCTACAAACAAACTTAGGTAGAGCTGTGCTGGCACACGACGTCGCCCACGCCACGGCGGCAGAAATGGACATTGACATCATCGTAGTTAGCGAACCAAACAAGAGACTAGCAAAGAAGCCGGGTTGGATAGTAGACAAGAGGGAAAGCATAGCCGTCTATTTCAAAAACAGAAACATAAAAGTCAAGATAGTGGAACGACATGAAGGGCACCTGATTGTACAGCTGGAGAATTTCACTCTGTATTGCTGCTATGTATCTCCAAGTATAACGTTTGAAGACTACAAAATAGAGGTAGATGAGATAATGCAGAAATGCCGCACAGCTCGAGAGGAATGCGTCATACTAGGTGACATAAATGCAAAAGCGCATGAGTGGGGATCTCCGCTGTCGGACAAGAGAGGCACACATTTCGTAGAGTGGCTAGCGACGCTGGACATGATTGTGCAAAACAAAGGCGATCGTCCGACATTTGTGAGGGGCAACTCGCGATCCTTTATTGATGTAACGTGTACAACGCAAAACATCGGAAAACGCGTCGTGAACTGAGAAGTCCTAGATGCGGAAACCGCAACCGAGCACCGCTACATATATTTTCGGATAAAAGGGCAAGTCGAAAATAAAGGAGGTTTTAAAGCGCGCAAAGAACATGACTGGGAAACCTTCAAAGAATTAGTTTCTTGGAGCGTAGAGAGAAACGGAGACGATGTAGTGACCCCCGAGACGTATACGACCACAATGAAAGGAGCACTCGACGGAAGCTCCTGTACAGTCGAGAGTAGGCATAGAACTGTACCATACTGGTGGAACAATTCAATAGCCAACAAAAGGGAAGAATGCCTTAAACTCAGCAGGAAATTCACAAGAATGGGGAAGAGACAAAGATACAGCGAGCACGAGGTCGCCGAAATCAAGTCTGACTACAAAATCCGCAAAAAAGAACTTCGGAAAGAAATAGAGGCCGAGAAAAGGAGTCAGTGGAAGAAGCTATGTGGTGAGCTAAACGAGGATGTGTGGGGTTCTGCATACAAACTCGCCATGAAAAAACTAGGACGTTTCGCACCGTACCAACTCACTGCGGAGAACAAACTCAAAGTAGCGCAAGAACTCTTCCCTCAAAGGACGTACCGGGAAGAACCGATAGAAACAGTCGAAAACGTGGAACTTTTTAAAGACGAGGAGCTGACGCAAGCCATCAAGGCATTAAAACCAGGGAAATCTCCTGGGCTGGACAACATCCCTCCAGAGGCCCTAAAAGAAAGTGCAACTGTAGCAAAAGACTGGTTGCTAAACATGCTCAACCAACTGCGAAAAGACAGAATTTTCCTGCTGAGTGGAAAACGGCAAAACTTATTCTTATACCCAAAGGTAACCCCTCGACGGAAAATATAAAAATCCGTCCAATCTGCCTGCTGAATACCATCAGCAAGGTCTACGAACTGATGATAAGGAGCAGACTGGAAGAAGAAATCAGAAAAGGAGGAGGGCTCTCAGAGCAACAATATGGTTTTGTCCAAGGCAGATCCACTCTTAACGCAGTGCAACAGGTGGTAAAAACCCTGGAAGAAAGCGATGAAAAATGGGGTGCGCTAGTCACTCTTGATATAAAAAACGCCTTTAACACCTTGTCCTGGTCAGAAATCAGGCAGGAACTGTCCAGAAGAGGTATCTCTCAATACCTGCAAAATCTTATAGCAAGCTACCTGAGTGAAAGGAAATTACAAGTGGAAAAGCAACTGGTCATTGAAATTACAACTGGTGTCCCCCAGGGGTCGGTCTTAGGGCCACTGCTTTGGAACCTGGTTTACGACGGTGTTTTAAGAAGACCGTGGCAGAGCGGAGTCGACGCAATAGCTTTCGCAGATGACTTGGCCATAACAATCGTGGCAACAGACAAAAATAAGTTAGTTAATAAAACAAATGACGCAATCGAAATGGTGGATATATGGCTAACTAAACACCACTTGGAGCCAGCCCCACAAAAAACAGAGGCAGTGATTGTGAAAGGTCCACGTAAGAGAAGTCTAAGAAGCGAGGTCACCTTTGACTATAGAGGCACGACCATACACACAAAGAGGGCAATCAAATACCTCGGAATAATGATCGACGACGCACTAACTTTCTCCGAGCATATAAAAAAGGCGGTGGAAAAAGCGGAACTAAGAACAGCAAGCCTGGCAAGAATTATGCCCAACATAGGCGGACCAACAAACGGTAAAAGACAGCTGCTGAACTCTGTCATAGAGTCAACAATACTCTACTGAGCACCAATATGGCACAAAGGGGTGAAAACCTACACAAACCGGCTGATCAGGGCCCAAAGAAAAACTCTATTGAGGGTAGCAAGTGCTTACAACACCGTCTCAGCGTCGGCACTACAGGTGGTAACTGGAGCAATACCCATCGACCTGCTAGCGGAGGAGAGGAAAAGACTGTTCGAGAGGGAAGGCGCTATAACATCAAACGCCAAACTGGAGGAAAGGGACAAAACCATAAACCAATGGCAAAACAGATGGGATGGCACAGAAGATGTCGCCCAATGGACAAAACGGCTCATACCAAATATGAAAACATGGTTGAATTGTAAATTCAGAACGACAGACTACTTTCTAACCCAAGCCTGGACAGGGCATGGGTCCTACAAAGCCTACACTAAGAGAATAGGTAAGGACGAAACCGATGCGTGCAGGTATTGCAACGATATAGACGACGCCGAACACACTCTATTCGTATGCGACAGATGGGTAGCGGAAAGAACAACGGCCGAAATTTGGTTCGGAAGAACACTAAACGCGAAAAATATCGTCGAAAATATGATGCAAAGCAAAGACAATTTCGAGTACGCTAGAAGATATATAGGCGCAATAATGAAGGTAAAAGAAGAGGAAGAGAGGCAATCAAGATAATAGACCGGGCCGTTTTGAAGATATACCTACACGGTGATTCCGAAGCGGTACTCTCGAAGATAAGGTGTTGTTTAGTTAGCGTATACCGTGCCTCACACGGGGAGTCGCACACTACTGGTAGAGGGAAAAACTTCAACCAGTGTCCATAAAGGATTTTTCACCTGCCAAAAAAAAAAAAAAAAAAAAAAGATCACTCTAGATTGATTTGGCTATTTTACAGTTTTTTTAAATTGTTTTTACAATTATTTGATGCTTATATGATCTACGGGCTTTATTAGTTGTTCTGACAAAGCGTAGACTAGTCTAGATTATTGCAGATTATTCTAGGTTAATCTGACTACTTTACAGGTATATTTCTAATCTGTTTTAGATGATCTTGTAGCTTAATTAGTTGTTTTAGTAAAGCATTGATAATTGCAAATTATTCTAGGTTAGGTTAGGACGAGTCTAGATCATTGTAGATCATTCTAGGTTAATTTGGTGAATTTGCTGTTTCTCAATATTGCTCTTTGAATATTTTCAAACTGTGTTAGATGATCTATTGGCTTTATTAGTTATTCCGTTAACGCGTAGACAAGTCTAGATCATTGCAGATCATTCTAGGTTAATTTAAGTAATTCACAGTTTTTCAAAATTGCTCTTAGAAAATTTGGAACTGTTTTTAGATCTTCTAGTTCTTTTGACAACGCTTAGACTAGTCTAGATCTTGGCAGATGCAGATTATTCTAGGTTACTCCAGCTAGTTTACAGTTTTTTTTAAATTGTGTTTAGAATATTTTGAAACAGCTCTAGATAGATCTACTAGCTTTATTAGTTGTTTTGGCAAAGCGCAAATGAGTCCAGATCATTGTAGATTATTCTAGGTTGGTCTGATAAAACCTAGGTTGTTTCCAGTTGCTTAAAACTTGTTTTAGATTATCTAGGGGCTTTATTAGTTGTTTTGTTAAACTCTAGACAAGTATAGATTATTGCAGATCATTCTAGGTTGATCTAGCAACACCTACATTATTTACAGTTTTTCAAAATTGCTTTTAGAATATTTTGAACTTACTTTGATGATCTAGAGGCTTTATTAGTTGCTTCTGCAAAACGTAAATGAGCCTAGTTTATTGCAGATCATTCTAGGTTGATCTGACAAGACCTAGGTTGTTTGCAGTTGCTCAAAGTTGCTCTTAGAATATTATGAATTTGCTTTAGATAATCTAGGGGCTTCATTAGTTGTTTTGGCAAAGCGTTATTGAGTCTAGATTATTGCAGACTATTCTAGGTTGATCAACCAAGATGAAGTTAATTCACAATTTTTTTAAATTGATTTTAAAATATTTTGAAATGGATTTAGAAGATTTAGTGGCTTTATTACTTGTTTCGGCAAAGTATAGATGAACCAAGATCATTGCAGATCATTCTATATTAATCTAGTTAATTAACAGTTTTTCAAAATTGCTCTTAGAATGTTTTGAAATGATCTAACGGCTTTATTAGTTGTTTCTGTAAATTACAGATCATTCTATGTTGGTTTGGCAAGACTTAAGTAGTTCACACTTTCTCAAAATTGATCTTGGTATGTTTTGAATTGATCTAGTGGCTTTAACAAAGTTTTGACGTGTCTAGATTGTTGCAGATCATTTTAGGTTAATCATTTCAATTCAAAATTTTCTAAAATTGTTTTTATTGTTTTAAAACTGTTTCAGATGATCTTGAATAGTTTTTTGAAATGATCTAATGGCTTTATTAGTTGCTCCTGTCAAGCGTAGACAAGTCTAGATTGTTGTAGATCATTCTAAGTTAATTTAAGAGTATTTTGAAACAGTTTTAGATGATTTAGTCGATTTATTAGATATTTTGGCAAAGCGTAGATTGTAGATCATTCTAGGTTAATTTGGTTAATTTACGATTTTGCAAAATTGCTTTATGACTATTTTGAAACGGTTTTAGATGATCTAATGGGTTTATTAGATATTTTTACAAAACATAGATAAGTTAAGATCGTTGCAGATCATTCTAGGTTAGATCACTCTTAATCAAAATTGTTTTTAGAATATTTTGAAACTGTTTATATGATCTATTAGCTTTGTTAGTTATTCCGGTAAAGCGTAGACAAGTCTAGATCATTACAGATCAGTCTAGATTAATTTGGCTAGTTCACAGTTTCTCAAAATTGTTTTTAGAATGTTTTGAAATTGATTTAGATGATCTACTGGCTTAATTAGTTATTTTGGCAAAGCGTAGAGGAGGTTAGATAATTGTAGATTTAATCTCGAGTGCCTACCCACTCAACTGCTTGTAATCAAGAAGTTTGATTTATGAACTTTTTTGCTCAATTTGAATCATTAATTACTCACCTGCTAGCAATGAACTGAGTGCCCCGCCCACCCGACTATTTGTTATCAAAAATTTGGACGATTACCACTTGGGTGGGTGGGCGGGACACTCCAACTGAAAATACTCACCGTGAAGTAATGCACTGTGTGCCCCGCCCATCCGCCCAACTGTTTGGTATCAAAAGTTTGGACGACCGGCCAAAACTTCTTACGGTCAAGCAAAAACTGAATGTCCCGCCTACCTACCCGACTGTTTCTTATTAAAAGTTTGGACGATCGCCACTTTGCTGGGTGGGTGGGACACTCCAACTGAAACTACTCACCGGGAAGTAATGATCCTCCGATTGTATGATCTGTGCTCCCGAGGGAAATAAACAAAACACTGAAAACCGCATGGAGTACACCGACAATATCACTACACAAACAAGCCAAACATCTAACCACTCTATGCAACCACAACAACACATTGCATTAGAGGATAACATAAAAGACACTAGCCAAAGCATATGGACAACAAACAACTCTCGATTACAATTAATTCCACCCGGAACCAGCTCATCTGCTACAACGATGCACGCAGAACATACAGAAATGACCACCCTGGACCATACCTAGTTATAATCCAAACTGACACAAAAACCAGTAAACAACAACACCCCTCAAAACTTGCAAAAATACTGTATGAGAAATGCAGTGGAATTGCTGACATAGAAATTTCAGGCCCGAGTAGAATTCGCGCACACTGTGATATACCAAGTAACGCAAATCTTTTAATTACAAATACGGAAATTAAAAAATACTCTATAATACCGGCCCAAAAAAATGAACAAAAACTTATTATTCATATTGATACAGATACTGACATACAAAAGCTATTAAATATAGGACGCGGAAATAACAATGAAACAATTACATACGCTCGAAGCAATAAAATTACAGATGAACACGGACAAGATAAAATAATACAATTAAATACTGTACAAATTACAATAGAATCAGACACCACACCAACCCACATATACGTAGAAAACATACGATACAAAGCCCACAAATATATCGAAAGACCAACTCAATGTTCAAATTGCTTAAAATTTGGCCATATAAAAAAACAATGTAGAGCACCTTCTATAAAATGTAACAAATGTGGCGGTGATCATACCAGCACAATTTGCCACTCAACTAATTACCAATGCAATAACTGCGAAGGCAACCATAGCGCGAAAGACAAAACTTGCCCAATATACATACAACATAAACAACAAATTACAAAAAAGCACAAACCAGATCAAACACACACTGAAGAAGCTACTAAAATAACAACCATTACATATGCCAATAAAACATCACAAAACACACAACAGATTGAACAATACCATTGGAGATGCAAAACGATCTTAATAACACCACAAATACAATTACAGCTATTATAGAAAACTCAAACATGCCACACAAAGTAGAAATATCAACACTATTTACACAATTGTTTACACTTATAACTACTATCATAACACAATTAACTACACAAGATACATCCCATATAATAGAAAACAAAAATGGCTAACTTAAACATAAACATACTACAGTGGAACGCCCAAAGTCTTACAAACAAATGGGCTGAACTGCAACAGTTTATACAACAAAAGAACATTCACATAGCTGCCATATCGGAAACATGGTTTAAAGAAAAACACAAATACAAACTTCAAAACTACACTATATACAGAGCTGACAGAGATGATGGATATGGTGGAATTGCACTAATAATTCACAACAGTCTTGCCCAAACGCAATACAAAAACAAAGAAACAAATCATATACAATCACAAAGCATAATTATCAACAAAAATATAACCATATCTAATATCTATATACCACCTAACACATATATAGAAGAATACAAAACATTTTATACTAGTAGGTGACATGAACGCACATAACGCAATGTGGGGATCAAACACCAACTGTAGAAGAGGAAGAATTATAGAGGAGTTATTGAACGAACTAAACCTCATTACTATTAACGACGGAACTCCTACTAAAATTAATTACATCAATAACACAAACCCCTCATTCATGTGTGGATCTAACCATAACCACAAATAAAATAGCTCTAAATACTGATTGGACCGTAAACCAAGACTTACTTGGAAGTAATCATCATCCAATAATAACTAAAATACGTACATCATCAAATAACATAAATTTTGTTCCATTTAGAAGAAACTTCAAACTTGCAAACTGGCAACAATATAATAAAGATATAGAGATAGACATAGAAAACGCTCAAAACAATACCATAAATTTTAAAGAGCTATTAGAAATAATCCAAAAATCTGCAGACAAAAACATACCTAGAACAAAAACAAAACTTCTAAACACCAAACATACTCACAAACACTGGTGGACAGTGGAATGCAACAAAACCATAGCTCAAAGACGCCTCTCTTTAAAAACTTTCAAAACACGAACTAGCAGAGAAAACTACGAAAAATACAAAACAGCTTGCAAAACCGCTAGAAAAGTAATCAATAAAGCCAAACAGGATAGCTGGCACACGTTTTGCGAGAATTTAAATCCAAGACATAACATTAAAAAAACCTGGAACATTATCAAAAATATTAAAGCATCATCATACAAACAAGACCAAATAAAAACTGACCTAACTCTTGCCGAAGCATTTTTATCACAACTAACTCCAGACTACACAATAAACAAAGAACAGAGGATAGACAACCCATTTAAACCATACCATCCACTGGAAGAAAACATTACAAAAAGGGAGTTTAATTGTGCTATCAAAACAAACAAAAAAACACTTCACACGGCTATGACCAAATCAATTATCAGATGCTAAGACTGCTTTCAGAAAACGCTAAACTCAAACTAATTAACATATACAACATATGGTGGACAACCGGACAAATACCGATGGAAATGAAACAAACTAAAATTATCCCAATTCTAAAACCAAATAAAGCTGAAGAACAACCCTGTTCGTACAGGCCTATTGCACTACTGCCGTGCATAATAAAAGTTTTAAATACTATAATAAAAACTGATCAATCCCTCTCAAACAGCAGTTATAGTTTTCGTCAAAACAGGTGCACTACGGACGCTCTATATCAACTATCTACAGAGATCAGGAATAAATACAGCCAACAACATATCACATCAGCAACATTTATTGATATTACCAGAGCATACGATAATGTACACATTCCTACACTTCTCAATATAATGATACAAACACATATACCTCACCGTTTTATACAATATATAAATTCTTTTCTAAGAAAATATATACTTCAAACCAAAGATACTGAAATATCCCGAATAAATAAGATTGGTCTACCTCAAGGATCTATATTAAGCCCTATACTGTTTAATATTTATACCAGCCAAATCGCACAATCTTTGAACATCAAAATGATACAATATGCAGATGATTTAGTTATATACACAAACCACAAAAATATTAAAGAAAACACGAGTAAACTTTAATACAATCTTGACAAATTACAACAAACTTTAATGAAGCTAAACCTCGAAATAAATCCAACGAAATGTACAACAATACACTTCACCAGGAAACATATAACGCCTGAACATAACAAACAAAAACTAAACAACATGGAGATAAAAGAATCAGAAGAACACAAATTTTTAGGTATTTGGCTAGACAAAAAATTAAACTTTACTAAACAAGTACAAACAATAATAACAAAAGTCAAAAAGGATACCAACATACTGAAAGCACTAACATCAGCAAAAACTGGAACCAAACAAGAGCACATGCTACGTATATATAAAACTCTAACAAAACCAAAAATACACTATGGAACACTAATATACGCAAACAATCTACCAAAAACGCAACAGCAAGCCATACAAAAGACACAAAATCAATGTATGAGAATATGTTTAGGTATTCTTAGCGAAGCTGGTGATATTCCAATAGGATTACAAATCAAACAAAAATTATTTACTTATATAACAAAACCAGAAATAAACAAACAACTGAAAGATAACTTAAACGAATTCAGTAAAATATATCGCAATCATACCTACTGGAGAAACAAAAAGAAAGCAATAGATCTTGAAATACACGAAAGACTAAAAACTCAAACAAAGCTCAGCAACATCAACCCTAATAAAACCCACCAAACCTATCCATTATTCAAAGAACCTCTATCCATCTTTACTATAATTCCAAACATAACATCCAAATCAGCAAACCAAATACTGTTACATTTCGAAACAATCAAACACATAGAAGAAAGATATACACATCACCATAAAATCTTCACCGATGGATCCAAAAAACAAAACTACACAGCTTCAGCTGCAATTTGGCCAAAAGTTCAAAAAACTACTGACTTAAAAATCCAAACAGAAGCGTCAATATCAACGGCTGAACTAACCGCAATAAAACTAGCCCAATTCCTAATATCCTAACCTATTTCCTCAAAATATGTCATCCTAACCGACTCTATGTCATCACTCCAAACACTGGAAAAAACTTTTACAACCATCAAAAAACAAAATGTTATAGCAGAAGAAATTTACAAAAACACTATGGAACTAATACACCAAGGGCACCAAATAATCTACCAATGGATCCCAAGCCACTGCGATGTCTCAGGAAACGACCAAGCTGACTATGCCGCTAATAACGTAGAACAACCCGTTACCAGAGTTTCAGCACCACACAAAGATGTCAAAAACTACATACAAAGCGAGATTCTACAAGAATGGACGCAACAATATCAACAAAACAACACAACCGGAAGAAAATACAAGACAATACAGCCTACGCCAATATATATCTCATGGTTCTCGAACACAGACATACCAAGACAACTTATAAAAAAAATTATAAGATACAGAACAGGACATGGACATAAAAAATATTTATTTAAACAGGTAGAAACACCTAACTGTTTAACATGTAACGTGGTGGAAACACCACACCATATCTTAACAGACTGCTCAGTTTACTCTACAGAAAGAAAAATTTTATTAGAGTCAACAAACAAACAGACAGTCAATGACGTATTAAAAGACACTCAAAAACACCTAAAAGACCTTACAATATACCTCAACCAATTACCAGACATATAAATGACATATAAATAGACACAGACAGTTTTCGGCCGCATGTCCTATTGAACAAGGCCATTTATGTACAATGTACCATAATAAAAAATGTAACTTGTATGTGGGCAATTCCATTTCAGAGCTAGGGGGGGTGCATTGAGAAACTTGCTTATGTATTTTTTTTTAGTTTCTATAACTTATTAGTAGTCTTTTGCTCGGTATATGAGGGTATAAAACCCATAAAAAAATTCTACGATTTTTTAAAGTATTTTTGACGTTTTTTGACTTAATCGCATTTTTTGTTTAAAAACCGCAATTTTAACTCAAAAAAATAAATTTACTAATGAAATCAATCAAAAATTTTCCGTAGAATCCAAATCTGGCGCCATTTTAAGTTTATACCCTGTCTATAAGCCGCAAAAGCCATAAAACCATGTTTTTGTTCTCAGTGGGCTGGGCAAAAAGGAGCATTTTTTAATTTTTTTTAACCGCTAAAGTTGACGTGTTTTGATGTAAATTAATTAGAAAATATAAATTTGTTCTGTGTATTTGGGTTTTAAGCGTCTAAAACTCAAAAAAACTGCAAAAATAAGCCTATTTTTCAACATAAACTTTTACAAATGCACATTTAACAGTTAACTATACACCAATTATTATTAAAAAATTTAGTTTTGCAAACAATTCTACATAGAAAATAGTCAGTGTCGTGCTTATCTGGCAAAGAAAAATCCATCTAGAAAAAAAAAATTGTTGAAAATTTAATTAAAATTTTATTTATTTTTTTTTTTTTAAAGATTATTTGGATTATATTTTTTTAAGTTGATTTCAGAAATTTAACAAAGACATTTTTTGTCGCTTGAAAAATTTTTGGCCATTTTACTCTTTGTTTGATAGTTTTTGCGCCAGCGGCACAAATTTAGACACGATCTATCGGCGCAAAAATTTAAAAATATTATTATTTTTGGCATTCAAACATAAATCTGCCTGTCGCTTGTTAAAATTTGTTAAAAAAAAGTTTTAAACCACACCCTAGTGTGTTTATAATATTTTTTGTATATAAAAAAAAAATCATTAATTTTTAACGCATTTTTTGCATAAAAATTTTGTAAACATTTTTTTCTAGATGGACTTTTTTATAGACGATGAGTACAACACTAACAATTTCTATGTAAAATTGTCCCCAGAATTCAAATTTTTAATAATATTTGGTGTATTGTTCCTCTGAGCGCTGCTAAACGTGCATTTGTAAGAGTTTATGTTGAAGAATAGGCCTACTTTGCAGATTTTTTGAGTTTTAGACGCTTAAAACCCAAATACACAGAACAAATTTATATTTTTCAATTAATTTACATCAAAATACGTCAACTATGGTAGTTAAAAAAAATTTAAAAAATGTTCCTTTTTGCACAGCCCACTAAGAACAAAAACATGGTTTTATGGCTTTTGCGGCTTATAGACAGAGTATAAACTTAAAATGGCGCCAGATTTGGATTCTACGGAAAATTTCTGATTGATTTCATTAGTAAATTTATTTTTTTGAGTTAAAATTGCGGTTTTTAAACAAAAAATGTGATTAAGTTAAAAAACGTCAAAAAATCTTTAAAAAATCGTAGAATTTTTTTTTATAGGTTTCATACTCTCATATATCATTCAAAAGACTACTAATAAGTTATAGAAACTAAAAAAAAATACATAAGCAAGTTTCTCAACGCACCCCCCCCTAGCTCTGGTCCGTTTGAAATGGAATTGCCCATGTAGAAAAATAAAAATTAAAAAAAAAAGCAGATTACTATAGTTTTTGATCGGATTTCAATACTTAATGTCTGAAATTTAATTTTCTTAAGCCGGATTTTGTCTTTAACGGCCGGATTTTTAAGATTATAATAAAATTTTACCAATAAGTTAGTTACTTATAATTCTTTTTTGTTAATTTTTGAAATTATGTACTTCATAAGCGGATTTATTGATATTAAGTACAAAGTTTTCCAATTTTAAGCAGGTTATTAAAGTATTTGGCCGGATTTTATTTTTCTTGTCAATTTTTGTATTTAAGATCGTATTTTTAAAATTATGTGTAAGAATTTTGATACTTAGATTAGATTTTAATTTGTTTAAGTTGGATTTTGTCTTTAATGACCACAGATTTTTGAAATTGTCAAAATTTTACCAATTATAAGGATATTATTAAAGTTTCTTGCCGGATTTAATTACTTTCCGACCAGATTTTAATTTTCATAGGCTGGATTTTAAATGTTATTTTGAGAATATATAAAATTTAACCAATTTTATTAAAATTTTTGTCCAAATTATTTTGTAGCCAAATTTTAATTCTCTTTTGTATTATACTTCTAAATTTATCTCTAGACAACCAAGAGATAATAATATTATACATAAGCCAAGTACTAAGAATTTGTTTTTGAGTTGAAATTTACGCTTTGATTTAATTGAGATTTACAACATTTTATATATACTCAGCAAATTTCTGCCTGTCCGCAATTGCAAAATCAACAAAGCTTTACTTTACTCTGAGTTTCTATTGAACCCACTTACCAAACAACAACTATTTCCGTGTATTTCTAGTGCCAGAATAACAAACTAAAAACTGCAACTGGTAAAAATTTCAAAGTTACGCTGATATGCATTCATTCTCAAACCTACTCTTTTCAAGTTTTTAATTCCTTCTCTCACACACACACATACTCCTATGGTACAACCTCTAAATGTGTGTACCCAGCACATTTACTACGCCACTGTTGTTGCGGAGTGATATTGCTACCTGTTTTATTAAAAAGTTTCAGTAAATAGTCACAATAAATACATCTACTGCTAGTAGCTTATACAAGTGATAGTTCTGTGTGATATGCAATTAAAATTTACACTTAAAATTCTGATTTTGCTTAACATCTGGTAAGAATTGTCTTTTAATTGAACATAACCTATTCCTTTGTTATTATTTGTATCTCTTTCTTTAAATAACTATTAAATATTAATCTTTGAAACTGATTTATTAATATGATTTATTAATAGTTAGTACAAAATTTATCTTTTATTAAATTGAAAAGTCATAACAACTCATTGCCTAGCAACAGACTTATCATAGACCAAATTGTGGTATGTCTATAGTCTATAGGTCATATAGGTCATATAGATACTATTTTACATCCTCTCATTTTTTTCAAGAATTTATAGTAGATATATTCTTCAATCCTATCCTTGAACTCAAGTCTTGCAGTCTGGGACCGTACAGTGGTTTCGTTAGCATATCAGCTAATTGCAGCTCCGACGAAACTTGCTTGACTTTGAAGTCTCCGTTACTAATACATTCTCTTACAAAGAAATGTTTCAGTACAATATGTTTGGTGCGCTTATGATATTCGTACTTCGGGTTATATGCAAGTTTTACAGCTGATTCATTGTCCAAATTCAACACTGGTTTCTCCGTTTGGATCAGGCTGTTGAGTAGGCGATTCAACCATAAAATCTCTTGAGCAGATTCACTAGCTGCTATTAATTCCGCTTCTGTGGACGAGATGGATACTGTCGTTTGCTTCTGGCTTCTCCAGCTTATAGCAGCTCCTGAGAATAAGCACACCATTCCAGATGTCGATCTTTCAGTAGTCGGATCTCCTGCGTGATCTGCGTCGCTATAACAGATTATGTGCGGAGACGACTTTTTCATAAAGGTCAACCCGTTTTGTTGTGTTCCTTTTAAATACCGAAAGATGCGTTTCAACAGCATAACATCTTTATTAGTAGGTGTTGCAAGGTTTCTAGATGCGACACCTACAGCATATGATAAATCAGGTCTTGTCCCGACTGATAGATAAGACAAAGCACTCACTGCTTGTCTGTATGGAAATTTTGCGTTGGTTTCAGTTTCTATTTCCGTCTCATTTTCTTTGATAATCGGCGTTCGTGCTGATTTGCAATTGGACATTCCATATTTTTCCAAAACTTTCTTTGTGTAAGCCTTTTGGCATAATGTAATGGTCATGTCCTTGCATACGTTAATTTCCATTCCAAGAAAGTATGACGCTGGTTTGGAAGTTATCTTGAATCGTGCTCTCAATTCATTAATAAACTCGTCTCCCGCTGTGTTTGTATTGTAGGCTACAAGTCCATCGTCAACATAAAGAGCAATAAAGACTTTCGATTGTCCTCTGATTCGAACATATAAGCATGGATCTGCTTCACACTGCTGGAAATCAGATTCTTTTAATAATTCAGCAATGCAAGTATTCCAGCACCTCGGCGCTTGCTTTAATCCATAGAGACTGCGTTTTAGTTTACAGACTCGATTTGTGCCATCTTGATAACCAACTGGTTGTTTCATGTAAATCTCTTCTTTTACTGTGCCGTTTAGAAAGGCAGTTGACACATCGAACTGACATAGTTTTAAGTTTTCTCTAGCAGCTATAGCAACTAGAAATCGTACTGTTGTCAGTCGAACAACTGGACTGAATGTTTTATCATAATCCACTCCAGGTTGCTGTGCGTAACCTTTGATAACCATTTGGCTTTGTATCTCTCGACTGAACCATCAGGGTTCATTTTTACTTTATACACCCATTTGCTTGGTAGGGCTTTACGTCCTTTGGGTAGATGTACGAGATTCCAGGTTTGGTTATTACTCAAGGAAGTAATCTCATTATTCATGGCTTCTTGCCATTTTTCTTTGTCAGGAGATTCTATTGCTTCTTTGTAGGTCACAGGTTCTTTAGGCTTGTGAAGGTTTTCAATTTCTTCAGCTGCTGCTAAAATAAAATCATCGTATCGCTTAGGAGTTGTGATATTTGACCTGTCTCTCAATAACCTCGGATTAGCAATTGAGTTATCTTCAGCAACAACAGTTTGTACCGTTTCATCACCATCGACAATGTTCGGAGAACCGGAAAGAGATTCGTTGTCGCTTTCTATATTTGTTGGTTCTACATGTTGAACTTCTTCAGTGCTATCGACCAAATTATGTTGCAACGTTTCATCGTCGTCTTGATCACTTGTGTCATTATCGCTGTCAGTTTGCTGATCATCTCCTTTATTATCATCGTCAAACATAACCTTCGGTGTTTGTTGTGATGAAGTTTGTTTTGGATTTTCGTGTATAAATACTATATCATTTAAAAGTTTGGAGATTTTATCTTCATTGCGTTCATCGTAATACATAACATTCATCGTTTTAATGTCTTTTGATATGATTATTTTATTTTTGGAAGGTATATAGATTCGGAAAGCTTTGGAAGTTTCAGAATATCCTACAAACATGCCAGGGATTGCTTTTGGTGCAAATTTGCAAACTTTTGTGCCTTTTATTAAAACATAAGTTTTGCAACCAAAAATGTACAAATGATTAATACATGGTTTTCTTTTAACCCACCGTTCAAATGGTGTTTGGTTCTGAATAGCGCTATTTATACTCCTATTTGATAGATAATTTGAAGTTGATATTGCTTCGCCCCAGAATTTTAATGGTACTTTTGCGTCAATCATCATTGCTCTTGCTTTCTCTACCAAGGTACGGTTTTTCCGCTCAGCAACACCGTTTTGATTCGGGGTATATGGTGCGGAGAGCCTGCGCTGTATACCGCAACTTCTTAAATAAGTGTCAAACTGTTTGTTTACATATTCCGTGCCGTTATCCAATTGTAAGAATTTAATTTTGTTCCCAGTGTGGGTTTCTGCTAATTCTTTATATTCTTAAAATTTTTCAAAGACTTCGCTTTTGTTTTTAATCATGTAAACTTGACTATATCTGCTGTAGTCATCAGTAAAAATTACAAAATACTTGTTGCCACCTATTGTAGACGTTTGAATTGGACCACAAACATCGCTATGAACCATTTCGAGGCATTCTGTTGTTCGTTGTGTGGTTTTCTCACGGGGAGCAGGTACTAGATGTATTTTCGCTTGAATACATGTTTCACATTCAGCAATGGATTCAGTATCATCAAAATTTAGACCTAGTAAAGTCTTGTTTTTAAGTGCAAGTTTCATATCTCCGACATTCATATGGCCAAGTTTTCTGTGCCAGTCATAGATTTTTGATGAATTTCTTGTAGTGATGATTAGAATTTTGTCATCATTCTCATTGGCTAAATTGTTGCGCTCATATTTATTAATTTTCATATAATAAAGACCATCTGCTTGTTTGTATGCTTTAAGAGTTATTTTTTGTTTTGAATTTCTGACCGTCGCTTTATTTTTGGTAAACAGAACAGAGCATCCAGCATCTGTCATCTTACTGACAGACATCAAGTTTGTGCTGAGACTAGGTACATACAGCGTATTCTTTAAGTGTGTAAGCGCCATGCCATCAGCATTTTTAGATACAAAAGAGACTGTACCTTTTCCTGTAATCTCTGCAGTGTGTTTCTCAGTTAATTGTAACGTCCATGTCTGCCAGTTTGTCAACTGTATCCATAAACTTGTTTAGATGACTGCGTACATCGTGTCCTTCTAGTTTTGCTAGGATCAGTTGTTTTAATAAAGTCGCCTTTCGAGCAGGTCCCTTACTGGCGTAAATTTTATTCAATTTTTCCCATAAAGCTTTGGCAGTAGTGCAATTTTTAATTTGTTTCAGTTCAGAAGGAGCGATTATGAGGATGAGCTCAGATCTTGCCTGTCTGTCTCTTTCTTTAGCATCTTCTTTAGCATCGTCTGCTAGGGAAGTTTCGACATATTTCCATAGTTTGTTTCGTACTAATACGGCTTCAGCTTGTATCACCCATGTGTCGTAGTTATCTTTTTTAAGATGATCGATTTTGTTTTTCGACATTTTTGACAAGGGTACTTACGCAGTATATTTTGATTTCGTGTGTGTAGTCTCGTGCTTATTTTACGGACGCGAACCACGCTCTGCTACCATGTTAAATATTAAACTTTGAAACTGATTTATTAATATGATTTATTAATAGTTAGTACAAAATTTATATTTTATTAAATTGAAAAGTCATAACAACTCATTGCCTAGCAACAGACTTATCATAGACCAAATATGTGGTATGTCTATAGTCTATAGGTCATATACATACTACTTTACAATAACCTATTTCTGTCTATTATTACCAGTGGCGTATCGGAAAATTTTTAATAACTTTATTTCATCTAAATATTTATGTTTTTAAATATTTGTATTGTTTTCCGCGGCCCTCTTGTTTGTAGTTAAGTCACCTAAATAGGCCCTTAGGTGTGAAGAGTGTATACCTTGTGTTATGCTTTGCCATCCTATAATAACATTATTTAATCATATCCTTCTTGAAATTAAATTAATTATGAAGCAAACTTGTAATCATTGTAATGATGAGATTGTTGATGGCAACGCTATTAAATGTTATGTGTGTAAAAACACATACAGCACAATATGTATGAAGCTTAATGTTAACGAAGCGAAGGTGTTAAGATCTTCAAAAAATATTAAATGGACATGCACCTCATGTTGTACATCTGACCTGACGGAACACTTGCTGCTCTTGCGAACTGAGATTGCAAATCTGAGAAAAGAAATTGAACATCTAAAAAAAGGCAATCTGAAATCAATTAATAATGATGGTGATATAGTTGAAGAAGTAATGGAGGAATTAAACGAACGTAAGCGCAGGGAGAAAAACTTCATAATCAGAAACTTGCCAGAAAATTCATCGCCAACCGCAGAAAATGCCTCTGTTATTAACGTAATCAACACAATTGCTAACGATCTTAACATCGTCCCAACGGCTATAAAAAGTTTAAGACTTGGCAATCCACGAACGGATGATAAGCCACGCCCTTTAAAGGTTTTGTTTAAAACAACTGATCAATGTAGTGCGGTTTTTAGCAATGCCAAAAACTTGCGAAATATCGACGCACTTAAACTTATCTACATAAACAAGGACCTCACGTCAAAGTATCAATCGTAGAAAAACAATGGAAGAATTCAGAACCAAGCAAGACAACGGAGAAATGGTTGCACTTAAATACGTAGATGGGCTTCCAAGTCAACGGCCTTAATACTAAAACATTTACATTCTACAACAATTTACTTGCTTCAGATGACGTAGACATTGTTTTAATTACAGAAACTGGTGCAAACGATTCATTAGATAATAATGAATTATTTACACATGATTATAATGTCTATAGATGTGATCGAAACACTGGTAAAAAAGGCGGTGGTGCCCTTGCTGCATTTCGTTCAAGTTTGCTTACAGAACAAATTTATCTAAACGATAATTTCTTAGACCAACTTAATGTTGACATTGTAATTGTTAAACTCTTTATAAGTAGAATTAAGTACTGTAATTTTATTGTCTTATACATACCTCCATCTTCCCCTTTAATTATATATCAGGCTATATTTCAAAAACTTGAACAATATACTCTACTAGACGATTTATTTATAATAGTTGGGGATTTTAATATTCCAATGTTTCCAATGACAAACTGCACCAAGTCTAATGCCCTACTTAACTTCATTAATTACAATGGAGCTAAACAATTTAATTCAATACAAAATGATAATGATAGAACACTAGACTTAGTTATTACATCGTCTAATATTAATACTAATGTAACACATAGTGAATTCTTACTGGTTCCTGAAGACGCTCACCACCCTGCTTTATCCATCAATTGTGAACATGTTGGACCAAACCATAATAAATGCTTTAAGTCGGATAAATTTGTGTTCAATTTCAAAAAAGCTAATCTTAGTTTACTATATGAGCTAATAGTGTCAACTGATTGGAGTAATGTATTGTTAAGTGCGGATCCGGAAATAGCTTGCCAAAGATTTTATGATATATTATATGAACATTTTCAACTTACTGTGCCCAAAAATACATTTAAAAATCAAAAATATCTTACTTGGTTTAGTCATAATACAATTGACCATATTAAACGCAAAACTAAATTTCGAAGATTGTATAATAAAAACAAAAATCATTTTAATAAGTATAGGTTCACAACCCAGCGTAATGTTGTAAAGCGTTGTATTGACACTGATTTTAAATTATATATACAAAATATAGAAACAGATATAACCAGAGATCCAAAAAAAATGTGGTCATTTATTAATAAACGGAAAAATAAATCTAGAATACCAGGTATACTACGAAAAAATAATAAGACTTTTGACTCCCCACAAAAAATTACCGATGCATTTGCTGAACATTTTTCATCTGTTTTTGCAAAACAAAGCTGCCCTTTTGACAGTTTTACACCTCTAAACAACAAACCGTTGTTGTTTATAAAATGTTTTACAAAAGACGATTATCTAGCTGCTTGCAAATCTCCAAATTTACTATGGGACCTGATAACGTTCCAGCGTTCTTAGTTAAAGATTGTCACACGGTTCTAGTTAATCCACTGCTGCACATTTTTAACCAAATTATATACTCCGGAATCTTTCCTGAATGCTGGAAATTGGCAAAAATTACACCAATTTTTAAAAATGGAAATGCTGCTGATATAACTAATTATCGGCCAATCTCCTTAATTAACAACTTTGCTAAAATATTTGAAACTATGTTGTACAATGTTATATGCAATCATACACAAAACTATTTGTGTCCCCAACAGCATGGTTTTGTTAGTGGAAAATCGACCACTACAAACTTATGCTGTTTTACTGATGCAGTGTCTGAGGCTTTGGATAACCGTCATCAAGTTGATGTAATCTATACTGATTTTTCCAAAGCCTTTGATCAAGTACAGCATAACAATTTAATAAAAAAACTGCATAACTTTGGATTGAATAACAATGTAATTTCCTTAATAGCGTCATATCTTTACAACAGAAAAAACATTGTTGAATATCAGGGATATAAATCGACAATTTTTATCTCAACTAGTGGTGTACCTCAAGGATCCATCCTTGGGCCACTATTATTCTTACTGTTTGTAAATGATATTGTTGACCATATTTCATCACCAACGCTTATATATGCAGACGATTTAAAAATATTTAGAACGGTAGTAAATAACCATGATTTTTTAGCACTACAAAATGACTTAAATTTGTTAACAAATTGGAGTTGTAAAAATGGTTTAATGCTAAACATCACTAAATGTAAAGTTATGTCAATCAGTCGTAAACGTCTTACTCAAAGATTTAATTATTCTCTTAACCAATCTGAATTAACAAGGGTTGAATTGTTCAGAGACCAAGGAGTTATTTTTAACAACACACTAACTTTTTCTGATCATATAAAAACAATATCAAAAGAATGCTATAAAATACTAGGCTATATTCTTCGCAATACTAAACCATTTGTTGGCACTAAAGCTTTAATTAGTTTTTATTACGCTTTTATTAGAAGCAAATTAGAATATGCATCAATTATATGGCATCCAAAACAAAAAACGTTTATGGAAGAAGTAGAAAAAGTGCATTATATTATCGTGCACATAATGTATATCCCGAACGTGGTTATCTTCAATCCTAATTGTTAAATGAATTCCACATACAATCACTAAACTCTCGACGCATTATTAACCATGTATTGTTTATATACAAACTAATACATTTTAAAATAAAAGATACAAACTTGTTGCATAAACTAAACTTTGTTGTTCCAAGAATTAATAGTAGACTCAGGCACACTTTTTATATTAATAAGACCAACACAACGCATCGTCAATCTTCACCATTGTTTTCTATGTGTGAGTACGTCAATAGATATTGTTCCGAAATTGACATTTTTTGTATATCCTGCTCTGAATTATGTAAAAAGTTGAATAATATTGTTATGTAAATATTATTAACTTTAAACTAAAATTGCTATTCCGATAACTATATTTATGATTTCATATAGAATACATAGAAATATTAAATACTGTAATTGTATATGTTATAACATGTAAGTTTTGTTTCTATTTTGTGTTTGGTTTATGTGAGTTAATTTTCATTGGGTATTTGACTTATAGTAGATGTTTTCATTTTTTTGTATTTTGATTTGTTACAATTTAATTTGTTGTTTTTTCTTTACAATTTAATTACTTATAGTTTATTTTAACATTATCCTGTTAATAGTTTTTAGAACTGTTGGATAATAAATATATTATTATTATTATTATTATTATTATTATTATTATTACTAAGAACGGACTTTTCATAAATATTTTTTTTTACTTTTAAACATTTAAGCTGTGTTTTTGTACTTACAATTTTTAAACATTTTATTGCTGTGTATAACAGTTTATGGACAAATTTTCTGAAAATATTTTGATTTTCTATAGCCGGATTTTAATATTCTTAAGCTTTATGAATAGAATTTTACTCTTTTCAACAATTTAAGGCCGTTTTTTGACCTTTTTACTTTAATGTAATGTTGCACTTTTTAAAAGTTTTTGACAATTTTCTTATATTTTATGGTCACATTGTGATAATTTTGACTTTTTTATAGATAGTATTTTGTATTTTTCAATGGTTAATGGACAAATATTTTTCATTTTTGACACTTTATAAATAGAAATTTTAATGATTTAATTTTTATATTTTTAGTCGGATTTTACAACTTCATAAATAAAATATTGCACTTTTTGACAGCTTAAAGCCGGATTTTGCTTATTTTGACATGTCATAAATAAAATTTTACATCTTTTGACAGTTTATGGCCAAGTTTTGGTGTTTTCTGACAATACTTAAATACTTTTCTCAATTTTTCCAATTTTTAACATTTTGTAAATAGAATTTTGCACTTTTTAATAGTTTTGGCTATTTTAGACATTTTATGAATAGAATTTTGTATCATTTGACTATTATTTTGCCATTTTTAACATTTAAAAAAAATGCACTTATCAACATTTTGATGTTTTTGACACTTTATAAATTTAGAACTTTGTACTTTTAGACAGTTTATGAACGTATTTTGCTGTTTTTGACATTTTAAATTGGAATTTTACACTTTTGGTACTTTTTGATTATATTTTGATACGTTATGGCCGAATTTTGACAATTTGTGAATAAATTTTTGCACATTTCAACAGATTATGACCGAATGTTGATAGTTTTGTAGCGTGTTTTAGTTTTTATATTTTTTTTATATGTTAATATTATTTTATATTAATGTTAAAAAATTAAGCAAGCCGTAAATTTTTTAGTTATGGTAACATTATTCATAATGAAAAAAATAATATAATTATTTTTATATAAATCCACACACCATTTTGGATATTCTTTAAAGAATTAAATGGAAATTTAATTATGGCTTCCATTTGGTAAACAACTAAAAACTACAAAATTGGTGACCCCGACGAACGGATTCCGGTATAGAAGATCCAGACGAGCCCGAGGAAGCGGAGGAACTGTTCGAGTGATTTTAGTATTTACAAGAAGACGGATAAGCAGATTTATTTACAAGCAAAACCCTGGAAGCTGAACCATCAAGAGGATACAAGTTTTGAATGAATTATAATAAGCTGTCGAACTATAAATTTTTATTGATGTATGTCAAAGGACATATTAGTATTTTATTATATATCTTTTTATATGTTGGTAATTTATTAACATATTATTATTATATTATTATATATAGTACCGCGCTGCACTACTATCTATTTTCCCAATTATTATTAAATTTTGATCATTAACCATAAACACAATGGTTAACGAATCAGACGAGGCTGAACTTGTGACCGTTCAAGCAGTGAATTTCAAAATACCGCAATTTTGAGCTGCAGATCCAGAATTCTGGTTTGCACAATTAAAAACAATTTTGTCTAGGAGTTTTGTCTAAAAAGACAAAATTTGAGTTAGTCGTGTCTACCTTAGCTCCGGAGGTTGCTGTGGAAATACGTGATTTAATAATTAAGCCTCCTTTAGAGTTTCCATTCGAGAAACTCAAGTCCGAGTTAATTTTAAGAACCTCAATTTCAGAGCAACGAACGTTGACTGACAAAGAAATTGGTGATAAGACACCATCACAGTTTCTTTGTAAGTTGATGCAACTTCTCGGTGCTAAGAAGCTGGACGATAATATTTTAAAAAAACTTTTTTTACAAAGGTTGCCTACTGATGTAAGAAAGGTTCTTATGACGTCCGATAATCTTTTGCTAGCCAAATTAGCTGATAAGATTGTTGAAATTTCAGTAATAAATTCCGTAAATTCAATTTCGAAAGAAGATGAATAAAATTCAATGCGGTTGCAAATTTCAAAATTGGGGCAACAAGTTAATGACTTAAAAAAATTGTTACAACCGCTCTAAGGTCTCGTTCTCCTTCAAGAACAAGATCAGATTTAAATAAACATAATAATAAAAATTCAGACTTTTGTTGGTACCATTTCAACTTTGCTAATAAAGCGAAGAAGTGTATTGAACCATGTTCTTTTAAAGAAATAAACCCGTAATTCCAATTGAAGTTGCGACTGCTTCATTGGAGGTTTGTTTTATCTTTTTTGATAATGATACTAGACATAAATTTTTAATCGACACAGGTGCAGCAGTTAGTATTTTTGCTGTCAAAAATTTGTGCGGCGAATAGTACACATATCCAAACATATGGATATCAAACTGTTAAAATCAACTTAGGGTTAAATAAAATCTTATCTTGGCGTTTTATCTTAGCAAAAATAGGAAATTCAATTATTGGTGCGGATTTCTTAAGACACTATCATTTGATAGTTGATCTAAATAATAATAGGTTAATGGATTCTAAATCTTTCAGCTCTTGCAATGGTGTTTCATCAAATATTTCTAAAATTTTTCCAATTTTATTAAACAGAAATTTAGAGTCTTACAACAAATTATTAAAACTTTTTCCAAATTTAACTCTACCATTACAATTAAATGTTAAAGTTAAACACAATGTAACTCACTGCATTACAACTGAAGGATCACCTATATTTTTTAGACCTAGACGCCTTTCTCAAGAGAAAATTATAACGGCAAAATTGGAATTTTAAAAATTTTGTAAGCAATTGGTCTTCACCTTTACATATGGTGCCAAAGTCAGATGGTTCTTGGCGTCCTTGTAGAGATTATAGGGCTTTAAACAAAATTACTAAACCTGATCGTTATCCGATACCACATATTCAGGATTTTACAAACAATTGTTTTAATTGTAATTTTTTTTCTAAAATTGACTTTATTAAAGCATATCATCAAATCCCAATAGATCCGAAAAATATTTTAAAGACAGCAATAACAACCCCTTTTGGTCCATTTGAATATTTATGAATGGGTTTTGGTTTAAAAAATGCTGCTCAAACATTTTAAAGATTTATTGATAATTCTCTTAGAGGTCTAAACTTCTGTTTTGCATACATAGATGACATTTTAATCTTTAGCAAAAATCAGGAGGAACACCTCATGCATTTGAAACAAATCTTTGAACGTTTAAATAGTAATGGTATTAAAATTAATCCTTATAAGTGTAAATTTGGAGTTAAGGAAATTACTTTTTTAGGCCATACACTTTCATCATCAGGTATTATACCTGCACAAGATAAAATTAAGGCAATACGAAATTATCCTCAACCAACAACACATCGTTCCTTGTTACGTTTTCTTGGAATGGTCAAAAAAAACATATTTGCAATACAATATTATCATTTGCTTCATGCGTAAATTTAGATATCAACTAAGATAGACCCTTGGCCGCTGTGATTCGATTGAGTGATTTTGAATAAATTATTAATTCATTTCATAACTAAAAAAAAACCCAATTATAATGTTTTTATCTGTTATCAGTTAATATAAATAAGCGAATGAAAGCGATTAAATCATATCCTATCGTGCTTTTAAAGTATTCATATCTTGTTTGTGTTAAGTTTTAATATTTTAATAAAATATAATGGGGAATAAAAAATGTAATTTATTTTTATTGGTTGCGTTAATCGGTGCTATTACAGCTCATCCAGGTATGTTTTTTATTCTATTTAAAGCATTTATTGCAAAATAATTATTAATAACATTTTATGATAAATAGTATCATAGTTTTAATTACTTATTATCTGGTGTTATTAAAAAAAAATGATAGCATAATGTAACTAATTATTAGATTAAACCAAATTATCTATGTTAAAAATTTAACTAATATAATAATGAGCAGAAATTTTGCATACATTATTATAAAGAGATACTTTACTTATTCTTTGTCTTCATCCATTTAAACTTTGCTATAAAGGGTTTCAGGTGCAAGCATTTTTTCGGTTACTAATAAAAAATAGAAGGCGAGCTTATTTCTTGGCCAATTTTAAGTTGAAAATGCCTTATGCACTTTTATTCAAAACTCAATAGATATAGTTATGGGCAAAAAGTTTTGAAAATATTTTTGAAGCTAATTGGATTTTTTAGCAGTTCTTAAAAGTTTTTTTTAATTGTGATAGTGGTTAGAAGTTTTTTACAATTTTGTGTTATTGAAGCTTTTGTATTATTAAAACATAATTTTTCAGTTTTATAGCAGTTTCATATAGGCTAAAGTATTTTGAAGTTTTGTTTATTAAAGCTTTGTTACTATTAAAATTTTATTGATTTTTATGCTAAGAAAGCTCTGTTATTAGTAAAGTTTTTTAATTTTTGAGTTTTTGAAGTATTTTAAATGTTTAAAAACATTGTACAAAGCCTTTGACATTTTTATTTATAAAAAAAATGAAACTTTAAAGTTTTTTTATTTTTTTATATTTATAGAAGTTTTTTATGTCTTAGATAGCATCTAACAGTTTTTGAAGTATTGGCTAAGTTGTAAAAACATTGTTGAAGATTTTGAAGCAAAGATTTTGAAAGCTATTACTAGTATAGAAAGGTTTTAAAAACTTGAAAAAAAATTGCAAAAACACATACTTTAAAAGTATTGTAAAACTTATGAAAACATTGTTGAAGCTTTTGAAGTTTTGTAGAATGTAATAAAACATTTTATTTCTTAGATTTCTAGAGCTCATAGAAACATTTGAATTTTTGAAAATATAAAACGTAATTGGACTTTTTGGTCAATTATAACTAGCTCTTAGAAAACTATTATTTTTTGACATTTTTAGTTCGTTATAAAAATAACAGTTAAAAAAAAATAGAGCTCAATCACGAGTTTCAAAGTATTTAGGACTGTTTGAAAATTATGCTGATAGTTTTGTGAACATTTCTTGACATTTATGATATTAGCATATTAAAAATTAATGTTTAAAAATATTATAAACAGTTTGTGGACATTTTTTGACATTTGTGGTATCTTAGAAAAATTTTATGACGTTTATGTCAGTTTACAAACATATCACAAATGACAGATTAATACTATTTTGACAAAAAAATTTAAAATAGTTAAGAATGTTCTTTAATAGCCACAAATGTTTAGACATATTGTTGACAGTTTGTGAACATTTTTTAATATAAGTGGTAGATTAGGAACATGTTATGACTTTCATGACAGCTTACGGGCGTTTTATAAATGACATATTAAAAATACTTCAACAGTTCAAAAACATAATTTAAAATTTTAAAGATTGTTTAAAAAGAATTTGTAATTTTTTTTAGATATTATAATTGACATATTAAAAATATTTTGACAGCTTAATAACGTTTTTCAAGATATTTAGAAATGTTTAAAAACATTGTTGACAGTTTTTGAACATTTTTTGACATTTGTGGTAGCTTAGGAACATTTTAAGACCTTTATGACAGCTTACAAACATTTAGATATTAAAAATATTTTAACAGTTTAATAACGTATTTTAAAACTTTTAGAATTGTTTAAAAGTATTGTTGGCAATTTGTGAACATTATTTGACATATGTCGTATTTTTGAAATATTTTATGACACATTTAGTTGTCACTAACACGTGTTTAAAGATATTTCGGAATGTTTAAAAATGTTGACAGTTTATGAACATATTTTGATGTTTATGGTACCTAACAATTTTGGTGTTTTGGGAACATTGTAAGACTTTTATGACAGCTTACAAACAAAAATATATTAACAAATGAAAAACGTGTTTTAAGATGTTTAGAAATGTTTAAAAATGTTTTTGACACTTTGTGAATTTTTTTCGACATTTTTGTAGCTTAGGAACATTTTAAGACAGCTTAGGAACATTGAGTTGTCACATTAGAACTATTTTGACAGCTCAAAACCGAGTTTTAAAATATTTAACATAATTTACTGTTGGCAATTTGTAAATATTTTTTTTATTATTTGTGGTAGTAAAAACGTTGTTGATAGTCATTGAACATTTTGTGACGTTTGTAGTATCTTACAATTTCTTTATGACAGTTATGACAGCTTACAAACAATTAGACATTATAAATAACATATTAAAAATATTTTGACAGTTTAAAAACGTGTTTCAAAATATTTAAAAATATTGATGACAGTTTGTGGAAGTTTTTTTACAACTCTCTATGACAGCTTACGGACGTTCATATATAGGCCAAAATAATATAGTTTTAACATTTGAAAAACCTGTTTCAAAAAATTTAGGAATTTTGACCGTTTGTAAACGTTTTTTGATATTTGTAGTAGCTTAAGAATATTTATGACTTTTATGTTAGCTTGCAAACGTTTAGATGTCGCAATTGACATATTAAGATATTAACCTTTCTAGTTTAGAAATATTGTTGACAGTTTGTGAATATTTTTTGACAATTATAACAACTTATGAACATTTTTGACAGATTTTTTTGATACATTGGGAACATTTTATAACGTTTATAACTACTTACAATTATTAAGATGCTATTATTGATAGATTATAAATATTTTGACAGTTCAAAAAAGTGTTTTAGGATATTTATCACTTTTATGACAACTTACAAACATTTAGATATTATAAATGACACATTAGAAATATTTTGACAGTTTAAAAACTTGTTTTAAAATTTTTAAGAATGTTTAGATATATTTTTGACAGTTTGTCAACTACAATTTTTAACATTTGTGGTAAATTAAGAATATTTTATGACGTTTACAAAAATATAGATAATATAAATGACCAGCTAAGAATATTTCTACAGTTTTGAGACGTGTTTCGTACATTTTATAGTATTGAGAAAATATTCTTGACAGTTTGTGAAATTTTTTGTCAGTTCAGAGACATTTTATGATAGTTAAAAGACATTTATGACTTCTATAACAAACTAAGACTTTTTTGACAGTTAAAGAACTTAATTCAAAATATTTAGGAACGTTTTATATTATTTATAAATATGTTTGGTAGTTTAAGAATATTTTGTGAAGTTTATGAAAGCTTACAAGCCATAAATGACAGATTTAAAATATTTTTCAAGATATTTAGAAGTATTTAAAAATCTTGTTTATGGGCATTTAGATGACATAAATGACATTAAGAATATTTCAGTTTGTGAACCTTTTTTGACATATTTGGTACCTAAAAAACATTTTATGACGTTTATGACAGCATTTATATGATTAAAAATATTGTAGCAGTTCAAAAACGTTTTAAGATATTTAGAAATATAAAACATTTAGATGTCAAAAATTACTTTTAGAATATTTTCACAGTTCAAAAACGTGTTTTGGAATATTTAGGAACGTTTTATAATTTTTATAAAAGTTTAGTATTATTTTTGACAGTTTATAAACAATTTTTGACATTTGAAGTAGGTCAGAGACATTTTATGACGTTTATAACAGTTTACAAACGTTATCTAGATTTTTTTGACATATTAGAAACGTATTTAAAATAATTTGGTAACTTTTTTTTTATTTATTAAAATATCAAAATACTGTTGACAGTTTGTAACATTTTTTGACATTTGAAGTAGGACATTTTATAACGTTTATGGTAGCTCAAAAACATTTATGATATTTATGATAGATTAAGAATGTTTTGATCATTTGGAAACGTTTTATAAAACATTTTTGGTGTTTGGGCGTCACATATATAATCAAAGTGGCTTATACGAAAATGACGTTTGATGTCAGAATCATCTTCAATGCCATTTTTGATAGCTTTGATAAAATAAATAATCTTTTTTTAACTTTGAAAATGAATTTATCAACTTTTTGGCTATTTTATCCGTAAATTAATATGACACATAACAATGCTAACAGAGCAGGGGAAAACAAATTTGTACATAAAATGTGTTAATTTTGAAGTACCCAGACTTAAATTAAGCTTAAAATTTTGCAGTTTTAGAGCTTCTTCTAACAAATTGTAAAGTTTCTACCGGAAGAAATAAAAGAAACTATGTTAGACAACAATTTGAATTTAATTTAACAACAAAACCTTTAAGTTTTGAATATTTGGGCTTAGTTTAAGCTCAAAAACTGATTAAAAATTTAAAGCTTTTTTTTAAATTGTTAAAGTCTTTTTGAAAAGTTTTTTGACGTTTTGTGTTGTAAAAGCTTTGTTATTATTACAATTTTTTAGTTGTTCAATTCTATAAAAACTTTAAATGCTATACGAAAACACATAAAATATTATAAAAGCTTTATGGATATTATTAAAGCTTAGAAAACACTATTAACTTTTTTGAAAATTAATTTGGAAATTAAATTAAAGTTAAAATTTTATGAAAGCTTTTCAAACTTTATTAAAGATCAAACAACATTAGAAAAGCTTAAAAAATTTATAATAAAAGCTTTATAAATCTTATTAAAGCTTAAAAGATACTAATAATGTTTTGAAAGTTATTATGGAAGCTTTGCAAACATTGTTAAAGTTTAAAAAAGATTAAAAACGCTTTGAGAATTTTATTAAAGTATAAAGAACATTATGAAAGCTTTGATAGTTTTAAACATTTTAAAGAACTTTATAAAAGCTTTGGAAACTTTGTTAAAGCAGTTTTGAAAACTTTAATAATATTTAAAGAACATCATAAAAGCTTTATGAATCTTATTGAAGCTTTGAGAACATTATTATTTTTTTTTTTAATTATTATGAAAGCTTAATATGGTTTTTTAGAAAACTGAAAGATTTTGTATTTACTAAAAAAAATTACACAAATCATATGTGATTTCGTTCAGTAACTGACTACTACAAATTCAGTGCTACCCGTAATAAATGTAAGCAATTGGCTGATACGTGTTATTCTAATTACATTAAAAAGGTGAAAAATTCGATTAAATCTAATTCTAAAGATTTTTGGGGATACGTCAAATCTAAACGTAGTAGCAATCAGATTCCTTCTACTTTTAAGGATGGTGTTTCTCTAATTGACACTAGTGATGGTATAGTAGATCTCTTTGCAATTTTTTTTATAGACCGCTATTTACATTTACGGGTTTGCCCACTATACCTTCCTACCTATTTATACTCATATAAATGAATCGAGTCTTGTTCTAAAAAATATCTGTTGAACTACTTGATGAACTATTAGCATTGAACTCCAATAACTGTCCAGGGACTGATAGATTGACTGCTTCTTTCCTTAACACGTGTGCCCTAAGCCGACCTTTGTGGTTTTTATTTAATTTATATCTATCCACTGGTACTTTTTCTACTTGCTTGAAACAAGCTTTTGTCACTCTAATACATAAATTTGGTGCAAAAAATGCAGTTAAGGCCTATACCTATTTTATCGGTTGTGCCAAAAGTTTTTGAAAAGCTAGTTACAAGACATTTGTCTACCGCTCTGCAATCGGAAATTGTCTTTAACCAACACGGTTTTCGAACTGGTATATCAACATCTTCCAACCTCTTACTGTATGAAGCTTATATTACTAATACGCTCAAAGACCGATTTCAGGTAGATTCAATTTATACTGACTTTTCAAAAGCTTTTGATACCGTTGATTACAAAATACTATTTAGTAAACTGCGTTGTATTGGCATCCTATTACAGTGGATTCAATCTTATTTATTGGACAGATCCCAACTTGTTCGCATTGGTCAATACGTAATATTGACGTTGCGTCAGGGGTTCCTCAGGGATCACACCTAGGACCTCTGCTATTCAATATTTTTATTGACGATGTAGTAAACTGTTTTACAAATGTGTTGTTGTTTGCTGACAAAATAAATTTTTTTATAACAATTCATACATTAGACGATGTTTTACTACTTGATAAAGAGGTGCAGACTTTTTCTAGTTGGTGTCAGACTAATTGTCTAAGTGCAAAGTAATGACATTTTCTAGACGTAAGTCCCTTATGGATGAACCGCTGTCGAGGGTTAACACTATTTGTGTTTAGGCGTAACGTTTGACTCTTATCATTTATTTTGCATATCAATATTATTGTGGCTAATGCTGTTAGGCTTTGTCAATTTCAAAAAGTTTCGTGATCCTAAAACTATTGTTATTTTTTACAACGCCTTAGTACGCCCACACCTCGAATATTGCTCAAATATGTCGTTTCCATATATCTCAGTAAGTAAGAAAAAAGTTGAATAGATAAAAAAAAGTTCGTTTTTTAGCATATAAATGCAATATTGTTGGCAGCTATGAGAAAAGACGTTTAAACTTTGACGTAGAGCTAGTTTTTAAAGTGCTTTATGGAATTATTGATTGTCCTGAATTGCTTACTTTAATTGATTCATGATCCTGCTTGTGTTTTACGCAGTGAATATTTATTTCATGTCCATATAGACGTACTGAAAATGCACAACATTCTGCGGCATGTTATTATTACTTAAACCTGAACTTTATATTTTAATAATATTTTTTTTATTTTTCCAGGAATAGAACAAAATTCATTAGAAAACCAAGTAGATTTAATAAAAGAAGACATTGATACTAAAGATTGTAATATTAATCCATCTCTAACCGATTTGGAAAAAAAAATTACTGAGAATACTGAAGCAACAAACTTAATGATTATTGAGCTTAAAAAGGAATTAAATAAAACAATAAAACTTTTAACGGACTTGAAAACTCAATTTAATGAAAAAGAAAAAGATCTATCATATAAATTTATTAAAGATTTTCAAAATAATAATTTTGTAGCAGCCCAATCAACACTTGAGCTAATTAATGATGATAAGGAAATTAATTTTGTAGTAGGAGTAGTAAACGGAATAACTAATTTTGAAATAGTTTTGCAATTTACAAAAAATATTACAAATCCAGAAAAAAAATTTTTGTTCTGCAAAGCATTATATGATAATATGCAAAATAACAAAAATAAAAATTTTGGTAATATTTTAAAGTTAGGCAACATTTTAAAAACAGAGTTTAATAATTCAACTGAAGCAAAAAATCTTGTTGGTAACATGCAAAAGTTGATAATAACAGAGAAACAAGCGTATTATAATCCCTTCATTACCAATATTGTAGAATTTTTATATGAAGAAAATGATGTCGAAACAACATTAAATTATATAGTAGACCAAACAACATTTCCACAAAAGATTGCAGGTTTTAAAGCAGCATTTGATACGATAAAAAAGAAAAATCATTTAAATAAAACTGCTATTCAATTAGCTCGTTATATTAAAAAATCATTAGACTATAACAATTATCCGGATACCGATTCAAAAACTGAATTTGAAAATCTTAAAAACGCTCTGCCACAATCAGTAAAAAATCTTATATTTTTGTCTGTAATCTGTATCAAAAATGTTAACACAAATGAATACTTAGAAACTTCTCTTTCTGCCACATACGATCAAGAAAGAGCTGAAGCATTCACAAATACTTCAAGAATTACTTCAATTGGAAGCAAGTGGAGTGTTGAGCATACTAACTATGATACATTTCTTATCAAAAATATCCTCCGTAATGAATATTTGTTTGCATCTCTTTATTCGTTTAACTATCAAAGCCACAGACGCAGAGTATTTACTTGGATTCCTGGTTCCCACGATTCGGATTGCATATGGAAGATTGAACCTGATGGTGATAATTGTTACATAAAAAGTATTACGCGTAATAATTACATGTTCAGTCCTCCAAATTTTTATACTTATAATATCAATAAGCGTTATGTATTTATTTGGGATTCAGGTTTTAAAAATTTGGACAGTCTTTGGAGAATTGAAAGTTGTTAAGCAATAGATAATAAATAAAAAAATGTATTAATTTTATTATATAAAATTTTAATATGATTAAATAATAAATACTTTGTTATATCTATATTATGTAATTTATTAGAACCTATCACCTGTCTACCAAATGTAAGCGTTTTTGCTATTGTAAGCAATTTAAAATTTTGTCCTTTCAAATTAGACATTTTTCAGAGAAATTTTACCCACAGCTTATCGACCTGTATGCTTAGGTGTTTGTGTTTTTTTTTGTTGGGGGGGGGGAGGGCTAGGCTGTAAATATTTTTATAATATAAGATTGGTAAAAGTCGGAGTCGTATCCTTAGGTTGAAATGCCTACCGACTAAAAACCGCCCAATAATGAATGCCAAATGGAAGTTCGAGACTTTACGGCTCATGTACCTTGCTTTAATTAGATTTGATAGTGTATGGTTAGTATTAAGCCTTACAGGCTGCGGAGAGATGGTGAGTTAACCTGATCCCTGTTATGGTGGTTTTGAAGTAGTATATATATGGGTAATTCCATTACTTTTCAACTAATTTGAAAAAATTGACTTCTTTGATTTTGTTCAAATTTTCAGGGATCAAAATATGGATGAAAAAAATGAGATTTCCAAAATTTTGGACCTTAGAATATTGCCTGTTCAAAATAACACACATTTGAAGTCAAAAAATTTACAATAAAACGTCTTTTTTAGCTTATTTTATATCTCAATTTTTGGGCTTTTGAAAAAAGATAAAAAGGTCTACTATTACCCTTGTCCGTCTATAAGCCTTTTTAGGGCACGCCTCCCGCATAAACTTTTGAAAACCCTCCCTGGCTTTCCTCCCTCCTTACCCATTTCCTCCCATATTGCAGTCACCAGTGCAACCTCCTCTGCATCCTTCTGCAGCTTTCTTTCATCCTCCACATTCATACTTTTCACGCCTTTCACACATAAGCCCATGCACCCACACATACCCTTATTTTCCGTAGCTGGTCCATGCGTACCTCCGTCCTTTCATCCATTCCGTTTTCACACTTCTTTCTTGCAGCTTGTTCAAGAGCCGCAACTTTTTTTTTATAAGTTCTGCATTATTAGCAGTTCTTAGCTTTTCCGTTTCAGTTTTTATGAGCCTTAATTCTTCTTCCGGGTTCTGTCCAACTATCTTTTTTTGTTGCAAAGTAACCACCATTGAAAAGATTTGGACCACTTTGTCAATGGCCTTTTTTAGGTCCACCCTGGTGTTTTGAGCAACTTCTTTTTGCAACTTTTTTATGCATTTTGCCAGCGTTGTCATATTTACCTCTAAATTGTAAGGCAATGTTCCAACGCTAATACGCCTTTTCTTGGCAGGTTTGCCTTGACGGTCGTCCTCCCTTACTTTTTTTTTCTCATCAAACATCTTTTTCCTTTCCTTTTCCTTTAATTTCTGCAGTTTTGTCGGTTCTTTCTTTGATTTTTCCGATTTGGACTCCTCCACAGGTTCTCTGTTAGGAGACCTCCCTATACTCCTTTGCCTGTTGTAATTTTGCAGGATATCAAGTTCCTTCGCTGACAAGTTTTTGTGTCTGGCTAAGCCACTTATCTTCCGTGTTCGTAGTCCAGTTTTATTGTCCGTTTTTTTGCCATAGTCGTTGTCAGTTTTGTTGAGGTTGCCACACCCATATTCCACGTAGCAGACCGTCTTAACAGACAGTGAAGGTTTTTCCTCCTGAGTAGATTTATCTAAACTTTGTTTGCATTGTTTCGTTTTTTTTTTCCCGTTTTCTGACTTCCGGGCAGTCGCGCACCCTTTTAGTAGTTTATAGTGTTGGGTTCTACTGTAAGAAAAAGATTTTTAAGCGGTTTCGATTACCAAGCCCTCGTTACCTAATAGCTTGATAACCAGAAAGTGAGTCAAGAAAAACCGAAAAGCAAACGATAGTTCAAAGAGGAAAGAGAAGAATCAAAAAGATAATCTCATTGCCGTGGCAAGGCTACCGTGCAATTCCCTATCCGCCACCTGGGACGGGCCTGGAAGAGGTTTCACCTTCCCCAGCCCCCAAAATCTAGAGTCCAGGGACCTCATCTAACCTAACCTAACTTAACCCAAAAACAACCTAACCTAACCAAACCAAAAAAAAAATTAAAACCTACCCAAAAATATAATTATTTTTTTAAATTATTTAAAACCACAAAAACCTAACTTAACCTAACCCATGAATATAATTTTTTTTTAAATTATTTAAAACCACATAAACTTAACCTAACTGAAATAAATTTAAAAAAAATTAAATTTTAAAAATTATTTGAAAATACAAAAACTTAACCTAACATAACCAAAGAAAAAATTTAAACTATTGAAAAAACTTATTTTTTTTATTTAATACAAAAATTAAAATCTAAAAAAAAATTAAAAACACAAAAACCTAACCAAACCAAAAAAAAAAAAATTAACAATTAAAATTTTAAAAACTATTTGAAAATACCAAAACCTAACCTAATCATTAAAAAAATACCTAACCTAACCTATCCCAAAAACAACCTTACCTAACCTAACCCAAAAACAACCTAACCTAACTTAAAAAAAAACCTTTTTTTATTATTTAAAAATACAAAAATCTAACGTAACTCCAGAGCTTATTGACTGTCAATAGTTTTATTAAAGTTGCCCACCCACCCGCTCAAGTGTTTATTATCTGGAGTTAAAAGCACACTTATACCAAAAGATGCGCAATTTGACATACTTTAAAGTAAATTATTAACTGTTTTGATTTTATTTAGTATTTTGAAGAAAAATAAAAAAAAATTTTAACAAAATAATTAATTTTAAAAACATACTTTTTTTAGGTTAATTTAATAATATTTCTAGTTAAATTAAAGCATTCTTATAATAAAAAATGAGCAATTTAACATACTTTAAAGTAGGTTTTTATTTTTGTGGTTTTATTAAGTATTTTGGAAAAAAAATAAAAAAAGTTAAAAAAAATGCTTAATTTTAAAAACGTTCTGTTTTTGAGGTTAATTTAATAGTATTTTTACTACTTTAATTAATGTATACTAATAGCAAAAAGCGCGCAATTGAACATATTTTAAAGTACATTAACAACTATTTTGGTTTCATGTAGTATTTAGAAAAAAAAAATTACAAAATTATTAGTTTTATTAAATTACCTATTAGTAATTTCAGTAATTCAATTAAGGCATTCTTATTGTAAAAGATTTAGCATTTAATATACTTTAAAGTAGAGTAATAACCATGTTAGTTTCATTCAGTATTTTAAAGAAAAATCATAAAAAGTTTCAACAAAATTTTTAGTTTTAGAAAAAGTACTTTTTTTGAGGTTAATTAAATAATAATTCAAGTACTTAAATTTAAAGCATTTTTATTGAAAATGATGCACAATTTAAGATACTAAATAAATTAATATTTTTGTTTTGTTTTATTTGTTATTGTTTGGCATTTGATATTGCTTAACCTAAGTAAAAACTGTTGGGTACATTAATAAAAATTTTAACTTTTTAACGGTGCATTGGATTTTAATAAAATTCAGTACTAATTTACTTTAATATTATTGGTGTCAAACCTAAAAATTTTAGTAAAATTGATACGGTGAATTTGGCGTAATGCTAACTTAATTGACCTTTTCTAACTCAAGCTACAGCTATTGGGTAAATTATTAAAATTCATAACATCTTAACGGTGCATTGAATTTTAATTAAACTTAAAACTAATTTACTTTAATATTACTGGTATCAATCCTAAAAATTTTAGTAAAATTGATACAATGAATTTGGCGTAATCCTAACTTAATTGATCTTTCCTAACTCAAGCTACAGCTTATAAGTAAATTATTAAAATTTATAACATCTTAACGGTGCATTGGAATCCTATCAAATTTAATCCTAATTTACTATAATATTACTGGTACCAAACTTAAAAATTTTAGTAAAATCGGTACGGTGTATTTGGCATAATGGCATTTTAATTAATCTCTCTGAACCTAAACTAGAATTACTGGGTAAATTAACAAAATTTATAATTTCTTAACGGTTCATTAGATATTAATAAATTTTGGTATTTGGCTACTCCAAAACTACTAGTAGCTAACTTCAAAATTACAAAAAAAAATAGTACAATGAATTTGGCATAATGCCAACTTAATTTATCTCTATTAACTCATGCTACAGCTATTGGGCAAATTATTAAAATTCATAACTTCTTAACGGTGCATTGGATTTTTATAAAATTTAGTACTAATTTACGTTAATATTATAGGTACCAAACCTAAAAATTTTAGTGAAATCGGTACGGTGTATTTGGCAAAATGGCAATTTTATTGATCTCTCTGAACCTAAACTAAAACTACTGGGTAAATTAATGAAATTTTTAATTTCTTAACGGTTCATTGAATTTTAATAAAATTTGGTATTTGTCTACTCCAGTACTACTAATACAAAACTTCAAAAACACAAATAAAATAGTACGGTGAATTTGGCATAATGCCAACTTAATTGCTCTCTTTTAACTCAAGCTACAGCTATTGAGCAAATTATTAAAATTCATAACTTCTTAACGGTGCATTGGATTTTTATAAAATTTAGTACTAATTTACTTTAATATTACTAGTGTTAAACCTAAAAATTTTAGTAAAATTAATACGGCAAATTTGGAGTAATGCTAACTTAATTGATTTTTCCTAACTCAAGCTACAGCTATTAGGTAAATTATTAAAATGTATAACTTCTTAATGGTGCATTGGATTTTTATAAAATTTAATAATAATTTACTATAATATTACTGGTACCAAACCTTAAAATTCTAGGAAAATCGGTAGGGCGTATTTGGCATAATGGCAATTTAATTGATCTCTCTGAACCTAAACTAGAACTACTGGATAAATTAATAAAATTTATAATTTTTAAACGGTTTATTGGATTTTAATAAAATTTGGTATTTGTTTACTCCAACACTACTAATACAAAACTTCAAAAACACAGAAAAATTAGTACGGTGAATTTGGCATAATGTTAACTTAATTGATCTCATTTTACTCAAGCTACAGCTATTGGGTAAATAATTAAAATTCATAACTACTTAACGGTGCATTGGATTTTTATAAAATTTAGTACTAATTTATTTTAATATTACTAGTACCAAACCTTAAAATTTTAGTAAAATCGGTACGGTGTATTTGGCAAAATGGCAATTTAATTGATCTCTCTGAACCTAAACTAGAACTACTGGGTAAATTAACAAAAGTTATAATTTCTTAACGGTTTATTGGATTTTAATAAAATATGGTATTTGTTTACTCCAATACTACTAGTACCTAACTTTAAAATTACAGAAAAGTTAGTACAATGAATTTGGCATAATGCCAACTTAATTGATCTCTCTTAACTCAAGCTACAGTTATTGGGTAATATAATAAAATTCATAACTTCTTAACGGTGCATTGGATTTTTATAAAAATTGGTACTAATTTACTTTAATATTACTAGTACCAAACCTAAAAATTTTAATAAAATCAGTACGGTGTATTTGGCAAATTGGCAATTTAATTGATCTCTCTGAACCTAAACTAGAACTACTGGGTAAATTAACAAAATTTTTAATTTCTTAACGGTTCATTGGATATTAATAAAATTTGGTATTTGTTTACTCCAAAACTACTAATAACTAACTTCAAAATTACAAAAAAAATAGTACAGTGAATTTGGCCTAATGCCAACTTAATTGATCTCTCTTAACTCAAGCTACAGCTATTGGGCAAATTATTAAAATTCATAACTTCTTAACGTTGCATTGGATTTTTATAAAATTCAGTACTAATTTACTTTAATATTACAGGTTCCAAACCTAAAATTTTTAGTAAAATCGGTACGGTGTATTTGGCAAAATGGCAATTTAATTGATCTCTCTGAACCTAAACTAGAACTACTGGATAAATTAATAAAATTTATAATTTCTTAACGGTTCATTAGATTTTAATAAAATTTGGTAATTGTCTACTCTAATACTACTAATACCTAACTTCAAAATTACAAAAAAAATAGTACAGTGAATTTGGCCTAATGCCAACTTAATTGATCTCTCTTAACTCAAGCTACAGCTATTGGGCAAATTATTAAAATTCATAACTTTTTAACGTTGCATTGGATTTTTATAAAATTCAGTACTAATTTACTTTAATATTACAGGTACCAAACCTAAAATTTTTAGTAAAATCGGTACGGTGTATTTGGCAAAATGGCAATTTAATTGATCTCTCTGAACCTAAACTAGAACTACTGGATAAATTAATAAAATTTATAATTTCTTAACGGTTCAATAGATTTTAATAAAATTTGGTATTTGTCTATTCCAATACTACGTATAACTAACTTCAAAATTACAGAAATATAGTACGGTGAATTTGGCACAATGCCAACTTAATTGATCTCTCTTAACTCAAGCTACAGCTATTGGGAAAATTATTTAAATTTATAACTTCTTAACGGTGCATTGGATTTTTATCAAAATTAGTACTAATTTACTACAATATTACTAATACCAAACCTAAAAATTCTAATAAAATTGGTACAGTGTATTTGGCATAATGGCAATTTAATTGATCTCTCTAAACCTAAACTACAACTTCTGGGTAAATTAACAAAAGTTATAATTTCTTAACGGTTTATTGGATTTTAATAAAATATGGTATTTGTTTACTCCAATACTACTAGTACCTAACTTCAAAATTACAAAAAAAATAGTACAATGAATTTGGCATAATGCCAACTTAATTGATCTCTCTTAACTCAAGCTACAGCTATTGGGCAAATTATTAAAATTCATAACTTCTTAACAGTGCATTGGTTTTTTATCAAATTTTATATTAATTTACTATAATATTACTAGTACCAAACCTGAAAATTTTAGTAACATCGGTACAATGGATTTGGCAAAATGGCAATTTAATTGATTTCTCTGAACCTAAACTAGAACTACTGGATAAATTAATAAAATTTATAATTTATTTAAGGTTCATTGGATTTTAATAAAGTTTGGTATTTGTTTACTCCAATTCTACATAAACCTAACTTCTAAATTACAGAAAAATTAGTACGGTGAATTTAGCATAATGCCAACTTAATTGATCTTTCTTTACTCAAGCTACATCTATTGAGTAAATTATTAGAACTCTTAACTTCTTAATGGTGTATTGGATTTTCATAAAATTTAGTACTAATTTACTTTAATATTACTGGTACCAAACCTAAAGATTTTAGTAAAATCGGTACGGTGTATTTGGCATATTGGCAATTTAATAGATCTCTCTGAACCTAAACTAAAACTACTGGGTAAATTAACAAAATTTTTAATTTCTTAACGGTTCATTAGATTTTAATAAAATTTGGTATTTGTCTACTCTAATACTACTAATACCTAACTTCAAAATTACAAAAAAAATAGTACGGTGAATTTGGCCTAATGGCAACTTAATTGATCTCTCTTAACTCAAGCTACAGCTATTGGGTAAATTATTAGAACTCATAACTTCTTAACGGTGTATTGGATTTTTATAAAATTTAGTATTAATTTACATTAATATTACTGGTACCAAACTTAAAAATTTTAGTAAAAGCGGTACAGTGTATTTGGCAAAATGGCAATTTTATTGATCTCTCTGAACCTAAACTAAAACTACTGGGTAAATTAATGAAATTTTTAATTTTTTAACGGTTCATTGGATTTTAATAAAATTTGGTATTTGTCTACTCCAGTACTACTAATACAAAACTTTAAAAACATAGATAAAATAGTACGGTAAATTTGGCATAATGCCAACTTATTTGCTCTCTTTTAACTCAAGCTACAGCTATTGGGCAAATTATTAAAATTCATAACTTCTTAACGGTGCATTGGATTTTTATAAAATTTAGTACTAATTTACTTTAATATTACTAGTGTTAAACCTGAAAATTTTAGTAAAATTAATACGGCAAATTTGGAGTAATGCTAACTTAATTGATTTTTCCTAACTCAAGCTACAGCTATTAGGTAAATTATTAAAATGTATAACTTCTTAATGGTGCATTGGATTTTTATAAAATTTAATAATAATTTACTATAATATTACTGGTACCAAACCTAAAAATTTTAGTGAAATCGGTACGGTGTATTTGGCATAATGGCATTTTAATTAATCTCTCTGAACCTAAACTAGAATTACTGGGTAAATTAACAAAATTTATAATTTCTTAACGGTTCATTAGATATTAATAAATTTTGGTATTTGGCTACTCCAAAACTACTAGTAGCTAACTTAAAAATTACAAAAAAAAATAGTACAATGAATTTGGCATAATGCCAACTTAATTGATCTCTTTTAACTCAAGCTACAGCTACTGGGCAAATTATTAAAATTCATAACTTCTTAACGGTGCATTGGATTTTTATAAAATTTAGTACCAATTTACTTTAATATTACAGATACTAAACCTGAAAATTTTAGTAAAATCGGTACGGTGTATTTAGCAAAATAACAATTTAATTGATCTCTCTGAACCTAAACTAAAACTACTGGGTAAATTAACAAAAATTTTAAATTCTTAACGGTTCATTGGATTTTAATAAAATTTGGTATTTGTCTACTCCAATACTACTAATACCTAACTTTGAAATTACAAAAAAAATAGTACGGTGAATTTGGCCTAATGCCAACTTAATTGATCTCTCTTAACTCAAGCTACAGCTTTTGGGTAAATTATTAAAATTCATAACTTCTTAACGGTGCATTGGATTTTTATAAAAATTAGTACTAATTTACTTTAATATTACTGGTATCAAACTAGAAAATTTTAGTAAAATCGGTACGGCAAATTTGGCATAATGGCAATTTAATTGATCTCCCTTAACCTAAACTAGAACTACTAGTTAAATTAATAAAATTCATAGTTTTTTAACGGCTTATTAGATATTAATAAAATTTGGTATTATTTTACTCCAATACTACTAATACCTAACTTCAAAATTACAAAAAAAATAGTACAATGAATTTGGCATAATGCCAACTTAATTGATCTCTCTCAACTCAAGCTACAGCTATTGGGTAAATTATTTAAATTTATAACTTCTTAACGGTGCATTGGATTTTTATCAAAATTAGTACTAATTTACTACAATATTACTAGTACCAAACCTAAAAATTCTAATAAAATTGGTACAGTGTATTTGGCATAATGGCAATTTAATTGATCTCTCTGAACCTAAACTAGAACTACTGGGTAAATTAATAAAACTTATAATTTCCTAAAGGTTTATTGGATTTTAATAAAATTTGGTATAGGTCTACTCCAATACTACTAATACCTAACTTCAAAATTACAGATAAATTAGTACGGTGAATTTGGCATAATGCCAACTTAATTGATCTCTCTTAACTCAAGCTACAGTTATTGGATAAATTATTAAAATTCATAACATCTTAACGATGCATTGATTTTTAATAAAATTTAGTACCAATTTATTTTAATATTACTGGTGCCAAACCTGAAAATTTTAGTAAAATTGGTACGGCAAATTTGGCATAAAGGCAATTTAATTGATCTATCTGAACCTAAACTAGAACTACTGGGTAAATTATCAAAATTTATAATTTCTTAACGGTTTATTGGATTTTAATAAAATGTGGTATTTGTCTACTCTAATACTACTAGTATATAACTTCAAAATTACAGAAAAATTAGTACGGTGAATTTGACATAATGCCAACTTAATTGATCTTTTTTAACTCAAGCTACAGCTATTGAGTAAATTATAAAAAATCATAACTTCTTAACGGTACATTAGATTTTTATCAAATTTAGTACTAATTTACTATAATATTACTGGTACCAAACCTGAAAATTTTAGTAAAATCGGTACGGTGTTTTTGGCAAAATGCTAATTTAATTGATCTCTCTGAACCTAAACTAGAACTACTGGATAAATTAATATAATTTATAATTTCTTAACGGTTTATTAGATTTTAATAAAATTTGGTATTTGCCTACTCCAATACTACTAATACCTAACTTTAAAATTACAGAAAAAATAGTACGGTGAATTTGGCATAATGCCAACTTAATTGATCTCTCTTAACTCAAGCTACAGTTATTGAGTAAATTATTAAAACTCATAATTTCTGAACGGTGTATTGGATTTTTAGAAAATTAAGTACTAATTTACTTTATTATTACTGGTACCAAACCTGAAAATTTTAGTAAAATCGGTACGGTGTATTTGGCAAAATGGCAATAAAATTTATCTCTTTGAACCTAAACTAGAACTACTGGATAAATTAATAAAATTTATAATTATTTAACTGTGGATTTCAATAAAATTTGGTATTTGTTTACTCCAACACTTCTAATACAAAATTTCAAAAACACAGAAAAATTAGTACGGTGAATTTGGCATAATGTTAACTTAATTGGTCTCTTTTTACTCAAGCTACAGCTATTGGGTAAATTATTAAAATTCATAACATCTTAACGGTGCATTGGATTTTAATAAAATTTAGTGCTAATTTACTTTAATATTACTGTTGTAAAACCTAAAAATTTTAGTAAAATTGATACGGTAAATTTGGAGTAATGCGTACTTAATTGATCTTTCCTAACTCAAACTATAGCTATTAGGTAAATTATTAAAATTTATAACTTCTTAACGGTGCATTGGATTTTTATAAAATTTAGTACTAATTTACTTTAATATTATTAGTACCAAACCTAAAAATTTGAGTAAAATAGGTACAGTGTATTTGGCAAAACAGCAATTTAATTGATCTTTCTGAACCTAAACTAGAACTACTGGGTAAATTATTGAAATTTATAATATCTTAAAGGATTATTGGATTTTAATAAAATTTGGTATTTGTCTACTCCAATACTACTAATACAAAACTTCAAAAACACAGAAATATTAGTACAGTGATTTTGGCATAATGTCAACTTAATTGATCTCTCTTAACTCAAGCTACATCTATTGAGTAAATTATTAAAACTCATAACTTCTTAACAGTGCATTGGATTTTTTACCAAATTGAATTCCAATTTACGATAATATTACTGGTTCCAAACCAAAAATTTTAATAAAATTGGTACAGTGTATTTGGCAAAATGGTAATTTAATTGATATCTCTGAACCTAAACTACAACTACTGGGTAAATTAACAAAATTTATAATTTCTTATTGGTTTATTGGATTTTAATAAAATATGGTATTTGTCTACTCTAACACTACTAGTACCTCACTTCAAAATTACAGAAAAATTAGTACGGTGAATTTGGCACAATGCCAACTTAATTGATCTCTCTTGACTCATGCTACAGCTATTGGGTAAATAATTAAAATTCATAACTTCTTAACGGTGCATTGGATTTTTATAAAATTTAGTACTAATTTACTTTAATATTACTGGTATCAAACTAGAAAATTTTAGTAAAATCGGTACGGCAAATTTGGCATTATGGCAATTTAATTGATCTCCTTTAACCTAAACTAGAACTACTGGTTAAATTAATAAAATTCATAATTTTTTAACGGCTTATTAGATATTAATAAAATTTGGTATTATTTTACTCCAATACTACTAATACCTAACCAAAATTTTTTAGAAAAATAGATGCAGTAAGTTTGGCATAATGGCAGTTTAATTGATCTTTTCTAACCCAAGCTAGAACTTTTAGGAAAATTAATAAAATTCATAACTTCTAAACAAAGCATTGAGTTTTGATCAAATAATATATAATAACCTACTCTACTATTACTAGTACCTTACCTATAAATTTCAGATAAGTCTGTACTCTAAAATTGGCATAATCATAATTTAATTGATCTTCCCTAATGTAACTCCAGAGCTTATTAACAGTCAATACTTTTAACTGAAGTTGCTCACTAACCCGCCCGAGTGTTTGTTATCAAAAGATTAGTTTACAAACACTTGGGCGGGTAACTGCAGAGCATGATGATTAATAGTTTCAACTGAAATTGTACTTTCACCCGCTTATACACATATCAATAATTGTAGAATAAAACAGAAACAAATTAATGATTTTTATATTATAATTATCAATTTGAATTCGAATTTGCATTTAAAAACAAATTATAAATATATTACCAAATTAGGAAGTAATTTCAATTCCTTAAATATTTCATTTAGAATTTCTATCTAATCAGTTAAATTTTTCTTTAAAAATTTGCCCCTTTAGTTTATATCTAATATACCTTTTAAAAAAATAGATAACAAAAATGCTATTATATCAATACAAGATTAGTACAAGAAACGCATAAACTTTGATTCATACATGCGTTACATTCTATAAATAAACAACAACATATAACACGCGTAAACAAATCGGTTTTTTCGAGGAAGTGGCGCAATTCTTCTCGACTAATATGACATCACCGTGAATCTATTCAAAGAGCAGTTGAATAATTTGATGATTAAAGACTACGTCGTTGTGAAGACGTCACTGATTTGCGGTCAAAGAGAGTATTTTAGAAGTAATTACAAAGCGTCCGATTTACTCATCGAAATTAGTATAATTTTTAATATTTAAAACAGTTTTGTATTTTCCAAGAATGCGTGTTACAGTTGCATATTTTAAAATCTACCTACAGTTGCCTATTGCATCATAATAATATTTATCATAAAAGTCATAATTTGTGGCCTACAAATGTATTTAAACTAAATAATAATACTAATATAAGTAAGTAAATGCTAGAAAATATGACAATTGTAATTCACAATAATGATGCATGAGGAAGTTGTAGGTGTATCTGTAACAGACATTCCGCACTGATTCAATCTCCCATTTTGGTTGCAAACAAAAATTTAAATATACTTATGTCAACAATAATAATGAGTAAACCGGACGCTTCGTAATAATAATGATTGACCACAAAGTAATGACGTCCCAATTGCTACGTCTTTAATTTATCATCAATCTCTTCTGAATAGATTCGCAATGATTCATATTAGTCTAGAACTTGTTTACGCGTTTATTTATAGTAATACACTCTTGTGGTTAAATTTTAGGTTCGCATTCTTGAAAAGATAAGCTAAAATGGTATTTTTAGATTAAAATAAAATAGGAAACTAGTAATAGCTTCCAGACATTGATTAGATTTAAACAAAATCCATCCAAGAAAAACCCGTAAGTTGATTGATATTCAATGCCAATAGCATCCTCCACATTGTTTGCATTTTTTAACTTGATTGTATCCTGTTGTCGAGATACATTGACTCATTTTTCATTCAAGATATTGTGTACTATGCTATATCAATAATATATGTTCCGGAAATTAATTTAATTTCTAAATTGATTAATTTCAATTCTCAAAAGCGATTACCTAATCTACTGATTATGCATTGTTTTGTTAATAACAAGCTTTATCGTTTCTAACATCTTGGAAATAAGCGATTATAATATTTTAAATAATAATTTTATCGGAAAATACACGTTTTAATATTTTCCAACACTTGGATCACGATCAAAACTCGTTTATATTATGTTTCTAAAAATAACTTCCATGTTTCTGTCAAGGTTGTCATTCTTTTAGATTAATATGTGAGCCAATATTTAGGCACAAAATAATATTTACTAAATTTTGAATATGTCAAAAAATTTTTGTTTGCTGGTAACATGAAACTGATAAATTTATTAAAAATATTTTGGAAAATATTCCTGAACAACTATTTCATGTAAAAAATGTCCCAAAATAACTAAATTTTGATGATTTTTTTTTATTTAAATGATTTTTGTTGTAACTAGAAGAAATTTTGAGTTGTTGATTAAGTTTTTGGCTTCAGCATACTTAGTTTTATCACAAATATTTTGGAAAACAATTTTGGACAACTATTTTATGTAGAAAATGTCTCAGAATGACCAAGTTCTGTTGATTTCTTTAATTTAAATGATTTTCTTGGTAACTAGCAAGAATTTTAAATTGTTGATTAAAATTTTAGGTTCAGCATACTAAATTTTGTCAAAAATAAATTGGAAAATATTTTCGGACAACTGTTTCATGAAGAAAATGTCCTAAAATGACAAAATTTTGTTGAATTCTTTAATTTAAATCATTTTCTTGGTAACTATCAGTAACTTTAAGTTGTTGATTAGTTTTTTTGCTTAAGCATACTTAATTTTATCAAAAAAAAATTTAAAAAATATTTTTGGACAACTATTTCACGTAGAAAATGTCTCAAAATGATCAAATTTTGTTGATTTCTTTGATTTAAATGATTTTCTTGGTAACTAACAAAACTTTTGAGTTGTTGATTAAAATTTTGGCTTCAGCATACTTAGTTTTATCAAAAATAATTTGGAAGTTTTTTTTGAAGAAATATTTTATGTAGAAAACGTCCCAAAATAAACAAAATTTGTTGATTTCTTTGATTTAAATAATTTTCTTGGTAAGTAGCAGGAATTTAAAATTGTTGATTAGAATTTTGGCTTCAGCATACTTAGTTTTATCAAAATAATTAAAAAAAAAAAAATTTGGACAAATATTTCATGTAGAAAATGTACCAAAATGAACAAAATTTGTAGATTTTTTTAAATTAAATTATTTTCTTGGTAACTAGCAGGAATTTTGAGTTGTTAATTAAAATTTTAGGTTCAGCATACTTGATTTTATCAAAAATAATTTGGAAAACATTTTTGAACAACTATTTCATGTAGAAAATGTTCTAAAATGACCAAATTTTATTGATTTCTTTGAATTAAATTATTTTCTTGGTAACTAACAGGAATTTTAAGTTGTTGATTAGAATTTTATGTCCGGCATACTTAGGTTTATCAAAAATTATTTGAAAAATATTTTTGGACAACTAATTCATGTAGAAAAGGTTCCAAAATGACCAAATTTTGTTGATTTCTTTGAAATAACTGATTTTTTTAGTAACTAGCAGAAATTTGTAGATGTTGATTAAAATTTTATGTTAAGCATGCTTGATTTTACCTAAAATAATTTGGAAAATATTTTTGAACAATTGATTCATGTAGAAAATGTCCCAAAATGACAAAATTTTGTTGATTTCTTTGAATTAAATACTTTTCTTGGTAACTAGCCGGAATTTTAAGTTGTTGATTAAAATTTTAGGTTTGGCATACTTGATTTTATCATAAATAATTTGGAAACAAATTTTAAACAATTATTTCATGTAGCGAATGTCCCAAAATGACCAAATTTTGTTGATTTCTTTGATTTATATAATTTTTTTTGAAAACAACCAAAATATTTGTTTAGCATTTTTGCTGTAGCATACTTAGACTTATCAAAAATAATTTAAAAAATACTTTTGAAAAACAAATTCATGTAGAAAATGTCCTTTTAGGTTAGGTTAAGTTAGGTTAGGTAAGCATACTTGATTTTATTTAAATTAATAAATTAATGTAGAAAATGTGCCAAAATGACAAAATTTTGTTGATTTCTTTAAATTAATTGATTTTCTTTTTAACTAGCACGAATTTTAAGTTGTTGATTAGAATTTCAAGTTCAGCATACTTAATTTAATTAAAAATTATTTGGAATTTTTTTTTGATCAACTATGTCATGTAGAAAATGTCCTAAAATAAACAAAATTTGTTAATTTGTTTGATTTAAATAAATTTCTTAGTAACTAGCAGGAATTTTGAGTTGTTCATTAAATTTTTGGCTTTGGCATACTTAGTTTTATCAAAAATAATTTAGAAAATATTTTTGATCAACTATTTCATGTAGAAAATGTTCCAAAATGAACAAAATTTGGTGATTACTTTTAACTAAATGATTTTTTTTGTAACCAGCAAGAATTTTAAGTTGTTGAATAGAAATTTGGCTTCAGCATACTTAGTTTTGTCAAAAATATCAATAAATTTTTGCATATAATTGAAAAAACTAAATCAAATTTGAGTTAATTTAGCACAAAAGCTTCATATAATGCTTAAAACTTGCACAAAAAACTTATTTAATGCAAAAAAATTATAAAAATTTGTTGTAGAAAACAGTGTTTTACATAAAATAACTAAAAACTGCAAACAATTGCAACAAATTTACACAAAAAAGTAATTCATCCCCTAAAATTTGCACAAAAAAGTTGTTTTGCGTAAATTTGGCACAAAAAACTATATCATTGCATTAAAACCTTTTAATTGCAAGAAATTTATGAGAACTAATTTTTGATTTGCATAAAATAATTAATTGCTAACAATTGCAAGAAATTCACACAGAAAGATAACTTTTTTTGCGTAAATTTGGCATAAATAAAACTCATAAAACTTGCACAAAAAAACTTTTATTTATTATTGCAAAAAATTTCTAAAAAATTGTTGTAGAAAACTGTGTTATGCAGAAAATAGTTATAAATTGCAGATAATTGCAATAAATTTACACAAAAAAGTAATTTATTGCATAAAAAAAGATTTTTTGCGTAAATTTTGCACAAAAAATTCATTTAATGCACAAAACTTGCATAGAATAACATATTTATTGCAAAAAAATTATATAAACTTGTTGTAGAAAACAGTGTTTTACATAAAATAACTAAAAACTGCAGACAATTGCAACAAAATCACACAAAAAAGTAATTTACGCACAAAATTTGCACAAAAAAGATTGTTTTGCGTATATTTGGCACAAAAAACTCAATTATTGCATAAAACTTGAACATAAAATCTTTTAATTGCAAGAAATTTTTGAGAACTAATTGTAGAATACAGTGTTTTGCATTAAATAATTAAAAATTGCAAACATATGCAAGAAATTTACACAAAATGATGCATAAAAGTTGTACAAAAAAACATTTTTTTCATAAATTTTGCACAAAATCTTCATCTATTGCATAATACTTGCACAAAAAACCTATTTACCGCAAGAAATTTATAAAAACTTGTTGTAGAAAACATTGTTTTGAATTGAATAATTAAAAACTGCAAACAATTGCAATAAAATTATACAAAAAATAATTTATCGCATATAATTTGCAAAAACAAAATAAAATTTGAGTAAATTTGGCACATAAACCTCATTTATTGCATAAAGCTTGCACAAAAAACCGATTTACTGCAAGAAATTTACAAAAATTTGTTGTAGAAAACAATGTTATGCAGAAAATAATCATAAATTGTAGACAATTATAACAAATTTACACAAAAAATTAATTTTATGCATAAAATTTGCACAAAAAATAGATTTTTGCGTAAATTTGGCACATAAAACTTATTAACTTGAACTTGCTCAGAAACTTTTTATTGCAAGAAATTTATAAAAACTTGTCGTAGAAACAATGTTTTGCATTAAATAATTAAAAAATGCAGACAATTGCAAAAAAATCACACAAAAAAGTAATTTATCGCATAAAAATTGCACAAAAAAAGATTGTTTTGCTTAAATTTAGCACAAAAAACTCATTTATTGCATAAAGATTGCACAAAAATTTTAATTATTGTAAGAAGTTTATGAAAATAATTAAAAACTGCAAACAATTGCTTCAAATTCTCACACAAAAGCAATTGAATGCACAAATTTTGCACAAAAAAACCTTTTTTGCATAAATTTGATACAAAAACTTGCACAAAAATAATTTTTTTGGGTAAATTTGGCACAAAAAGCTCATTTATTGCATAAAACTTGCACAAAAACCTATTTATTGCAAGAAATTTATAAAAACTTGTTGTAGAAAACATTGTTTTGCATTGAATAATTAAAAACTGCAAACAATTGCAATAAAATTATACAAAAAATAATTTATCGCATATAGTTTGCAAAAACAAAATAAAATTTGAGTAAATTTGGCTCAAAAACCTCATTTATTGCATAAAACTTGCACAAAAAACCGATTTACTGCAAGAAATTTACAAAAATTTGTTGTAGAAAACAGTGTTATGCAGAAAATAATCATAAATTGTAGACAATTAGAACAAATTTACACAAAAAATTAATTTTATGCATAAAATTTGCACAAAAAATAGATTTTTGCGCAAATTTGCCACAAAAAAACATATTAACAGCCTCAAACTTGCTCAGAAACCTTATTTATTGCAGGAAATTTATAAAAACTTGTCGTAGAAACAATATTTTGCATTAAATAATTAAAAAATGCAGACAGTTGCAAAAAAATCACACAAAAAAGTAATTTATCGCATAAAAATTGCACAAAAAAAGATTGTTTTGCTTAAATTTAGCACAAAAAACTCATTTATTGCATAAAGATTGCACAAAAATTTTATTTATTGTAAGAAGTTTATGAAAATAATTAAAAACTGCAGACAATTGCATCAAAATCACACACAAAAGCAATTGAATGCACAAATTTTGCACAAAAAAACCTTTTTTGCATAAATTTGATACAAAAACTTCATTAATTGCATAAAGCTTGCATAAAAAACTTATTTATTGCAAAAAATGTATGAAATGTTGTTGTAGAAAACAGTGCTTTACATAAAATAACTATAAACTGCAAACAATTGCAACGAATTCACACAAGAAAGTAATTTATCGCATAAAATTTGCACAAAACAAGATTGTTTTGCGTAAATTTGGCACAAAAACAAATTTATTGCATAAAGATTGCACAAAAATTTTATTTATTGCAAGACATTTCTTGTTGAAAACAGTGTTTTGCATAAAATAATTGTAAACTGCAGACAATTGGAAAATGTAAGAAAAATAATCAATAGTCTTAAGAATAATAAAAGTAAAGATACATATGGCATCAATTCAGATATTGTTAAATCTGTTGTAGATGTAATATTAGAACCATTGACCATTTTGTTTAATACCTGCATTAGAGAAAGCGTATATCCTGATGCGTTAAAAATTGCATCTGTTATTCCGATTTATAAGAAAGGCGATTTAAATGACCCAAACTCATTTAGGCCAATCTCTCTTCTTCCAATTTTTTCAAAAATTTTTGAAAAAATTTTGAAATACCAACTATATACTTATTTAGAAAGTAATAAGTTATTAACTGACAGACAATATGGATTTAGATGTAATCGTTCTACAACAGATGCATTATTAGACTTTGTCGATGACACTATTGATTGTTTTGAGAAAGGATTATACTCGCTTGCTACTTTTATGGACCTTTCCAAAGCCTTCGACTGTGTATCTCATGAAATATTAATTAGAAAATTATACGCATATAATTTACATCCTTCAAGTTGCAGATTGCTTATGTCATACTTGAGTAATAGAAAACAAACTGTAAATTATAACAATAAAATATCAGATACTCTTAATATTAATCATGGTGTTCCACAAGGGTCAGTTCTTGGGCCATTATTGTTTTTAATTTACATAAATGATTTGCCAAGTTGTGACATGAACGCAAAAACAGTATTGTTTGCTGATGACACTACCATCATAAATACTGCAACTTCAGCAGATAATGCACGTGAATTATCGCAAGACACACAGTCCTTGGTAATAGAATGGTTCAACAGTAATCGATTGTCTCTTAATGAAAGTAAGACCTGTGAATTGCTGTTTACGTTAAAGAGCCAATCAGTAAATAATGCCAAAAATACAAAATTTTTGGGATTGCATCTTGACACCCATCTAACATGGTCAAACCAAGAAGACGCACTTGCGTTAACTTTGAGCAAAAACACGTTTTTATTGCGCAATTTAGCTTTCCAAGTAGATAAAGATGTTCTCAGAAATGCTTATTTTTCTTTAATACAAAGTCACATTATGTATGGTATTTTACTCTGGGGTCACTCTCATATTAGACATAGAGTTTTTGCGTTACAAAGAAGAGCGGTTCGTATTGTAGCAGGCGTTGGTTACAGAGATGACTGTAAATTATATTTTAAACTACTTCATCTTCTAACAGTGCCATGTCTATACATTCTAGAATGCTTATTATATATTAAAAAAAATATGCATTTATATGTAACACATTCAAATGTGCATGATCATAACATAAGGAACAAAGCAAATGTGTGTGCTCAAGCTCTTCGATTAGTTAGATCTCAAACCAGCCAGAAATATTATGCAATCAAGTTTTTTAATGTCTTACCGTATGCTATCAAAAGTTTACCGTTGCCAAATTTTAAAATTACTATTAAGTCCCTAATGAATGAGAAATCATTCTATAGTTGGGAAGACTATCTTACTTTTAAGTTTTAATGCATATTTTAGCTTGTAAGGTTTTTTGTAATTTTATTTTAAAATGTGTTTTTCTTTTTTTTGTAATCTTTAACCAAATTAATTATTGTGTTTATGTTTTTGTTTCTCATGTTTTTACATTATTATTTAGTTAAGATACCCCAGTTAAAATAGTGCCAAATCTGCATGTTGTTAAATTTATACTTATCTGACCTGTGAAAAACTGTATGTTACTACACCAATAAATTATTATTATTATTATTAATTGCAAAAAAAAATCACACAAAAAAGTAAATAATTTCATAAAATTTGCACAAAAATAATTTTTTTGGGTAAATTTGGCACAAAAAGCTCATTTATTGCATAAAACTTGCACAAAAACTTATTTACCGCAAGAAATTTATAAAAACTTGTTGTAGAAAACATTGTTTTGCATTGAATAATTTAAAACTGCAAACAATTGCAATAAAATTATACCAAAAATAATTTATTGCATATAATTTGCAAAAACAAAATAAAATTTGAGTAAATTTGGCACAAAAACCTCATTTATTGCATAAAACTTGCACAAAAAACCGATTTACTGCAAGAAATTTACAAAAATTTGTTGTAGAAAACAGTGTTATGCAGAAAATAATCATAAATTGTAGACAATTAGAACAAATTTACACAAAAAATTAATTTGATGCATAAAATTTGCACAAAAAAAAGATTTTTGCGTAAATTTGCCACAACAGCCCCAAAATTGCTCAGAAACTTTATTTATTGCAGGAAATTTATAAAAACTTGTTGTAGAAACAATGTTTTGCATTAAAGTGCAGACAATTGCAACAAATTCACACAAAAAAGTAATTTATCGCATAAAATTTGCACAAAAAAAAATTGTTTTGCTTAAATTTGACACAAAAAACTCATTTATTGCATAAAGCTTGCATAAAAAACCTATTTATTGCAAAAAATGAATGAGAAGTTGTTGGAGAAAACAGTGCTTTACATAAAATAACTAAAAACTGCAGACAATTGCAACGAATTCACACAAAAAAGTAATTTACGCACAAAATTTGCACAAAAAAGATTGTTTTGCGTATATTTGGTACAAAAAACTCATTTAATGCACAAAACTTGCATAGAATAACCTATTTATTGCAAAACAAATTATAAAAACTTGTTGTAGAAAACAGTGTTTTACATAAAATAACTTAAAACTGCAGACAATTGCAACAAATTCACACAAAAAAGTAATTTACGCTCAAAATTTGCACAAAAAAGATTGTTTTGCGTATATTTGGCACAAAAAACTCATTTATTGCATAAAACTTGAACATAAAATCTTTTAATTGCAAGAAATTTTTGAGAACTAATTGTAGAATACAGTGTTTTGCATTAAATAATTAAAAACTGCAATCAAATGCAAAAAGTTTACACAAAATTTTCATTTATTGGATAAAACTTGCACAAAAAACTTATTTACCGCAAAAAAATTATAAGAACTTGTTGTAGAAAACAGTGTTTTGCAAAATTTTTTTAAAAATTGCAGACAATTGCACAAAAATCTTATTTATTGCAAAAAACTTGCACAAAAAACCAATTAACTGAAAGAAATTTATAATAACTTGTAACAGAAAACAGTATTTTGCATTAAATAATTAAAAACTGCAAACAATTGCAAAAAAATCACACAAAAAAGTAAATAATTTCATGAAATTTGCACAAAAATAATTTTTTTTGCGTAAATTTGGCACAAAAAGCTCATTTATTGCATAAAACTTGCACAAAAACCTATTTATTGCAAGAAATTTATAAAAACTTGTTGTAGAAAACATTGAATAATTAAAAACTGCAAACAATTGCAATAAAATTATACCAAAACTAATTCATTGCATATAATTTGCAAAAACAAAATAAAATTTGAGTAAATTTGGCTTAAAAACTTCATTTATTGCATAAAACTTGCACAAAAAACCGATATACTGCTAGAAATTTACAAAAATTTGTTGTAGAAAACAGTGTTATGCAGAAAATAATCATAAATTGTAGACAAGTAGAACAAATTTACACAAAAAATTAATTTGATGCATAAAATTTGCACAAAAAATAGATTTTTGCGTAAATTTGCCACAAAAAACTTATTAACAGCCTCAAACTTGCTCAGAAACTTTATTTATTGCAGGAAATTGATAAAAACTTGTCGTAGAAACAATGTTTTGCATTAAAGTGCAGACAATTGCAACAAATTCACACAAAAAAGTAATTTATCGCATAAAATTTGCACAAAAAAAATTGTTTTGCTTAAATTTGACACAAAAAACTCATTTATTGCATAAAGCTTGCCCAAAAATCTTATTTATTGCAAGAAATTTATAAAAAACTTTTTGTTAAAAAACAGTGTTTTTTAAAATAATTATAAACTGAAGACAATTGCAACAAATTCACACAAAGAAGTAATTTAATGCATAAAATTTGCTATACAAACACAATAATATTATAAATTTAATAACAATTAATAACAATTTGATTTATTCGTATGTTTTTGTCACAGTTCATGATGCTCCACGCTTCAGCACAACAAATAAATCCAGATGTTCCAATGATTTAACAACAATCAATTGTATGCATATATGTTTGCAACTGGTATGAATTAAATAGTGGGGAGAAGATCAAACACTGATGTCATACGAACGAGTTTAAACTATTTAAAGCGACCGGTTCGACTCCCACCATTCATTCATTTCGCAGCATACTTTCCGAGTGTACGTATACGCGTTGTTATTGCTAAAGTGTTGAACAATTTTAATATATTATTAATAACAAATAAAAATGGAGAAGAAAGTGTGTGTTTTGTTATTCTTGGTGGCGTTTATCGGTGCTTCAACAGCATTCCCAGGTATTTGTCATTATAATAAGTTTTTTTATTTATGATATGCGTTGTTTCAATTGATAAAGAAATATAATTTTCAATTAAATATAATTAAATTGTTTACTTGCCATTTTACCTTCGCTTAATTGTGAGTCAGATGTAATTTATTTTTTATTGCTAGTTGATTTAAAAATAAAACATACTTATCAACAATAATGCTAGTTAATAATCGTAATTCTGCAATAATATGTTAGGTACATTACTCACTAATATGTGAGTTATTTTTTTTTATTCGCGTTCTATTAACATGTAATTAATTCTTAGTCTTATCGCAGCGATTGTAAAATTGTTTTGATTTTTTTATCATCTTTCTTGTTTTGTGAATGTTGTACATGTAGTAATTAGCGATAGTGTGCTAGACGTGTCTGTTTATATTACTGGTTTACAAAGAAAACAATAAAAAAAGGTCATGGTACTTTATGATGGTTATATTGAATGATTTCAAAATTTTTTTTGATTTTTCTTAAATTGGACATATTCAAATGCAATTTATAAATAATTTTGTATGTATACTATAAAAAATTGCGTGTTTTCAGTAATTTTTGATCAAAATTCTATCCAAATTTAGATGTTTTCCGTACGCAACCTGAAAATTGTTTTTTGTCTCGTAAAAAATAATGTCAAATCATTGCAAATTGATGAAAATATTATACTCCGGATACATACTCGATGTAAAATTTTTCGTTGAATCCGAATTTCAGTATTTTGAAAGCTATAAATGCATTGCAGAGTCACAAAAGCAGAAAAAAAAAACAGTATAAATGGCAAAAAAGTAAAAAAATCAATTTTTAATAGTGCGCACCACTCGCAAAAATTCCAAAAAAATCATGGATGTAGATTTTTCAATTACTTATAAAGTTAAAAAATAAAATTTTATGCAATCCAAGGTTTAGATAACCAAAAGTAAATTTCAACCCTTCTGGATTTTTTTAAGGGTTGTATACAGAGTTTAATGGGTTGAAAAAAAATGAGTTTGAAGACTACCCAAAATTCTACTTCCATGATTTTTTAAAGAATTTTTTATTTAATAGGTGCGGAAAAAAAAAACGAAAAAATGCTATTTGGCCCTTTATGGAAAAAGGGGAGGGGGGGGGGTATCGAAATTTTAAAATCCTATCAACATGTTTTTTTGATGCTAGGAAAGTAATTTTTGAGATAATTTGAATATTCGTGATGGGGGGCATTTTACCTATGTTAACCGGGGGAACAATTTCTTTCGTAAATTTCTTACCGGTTGAGTAAAAAAAACTGGTTTCAATTTCAAAATTACGGTCGGGTTTTTGACTTTTAAAGCAGGATTTTTACTATTGCAGCCGGTTTTTATATTTATGACAAGATTTTTTAAAATTTTGCACAAATTAAATTTTTTTTTTAAATTTTTAAAAAAGGTTTTTTTCTACTGTGGCCAGATTTTTATATTTAAAATAGAAATTTTATTTTTTATGGCCGGATTTTTACTAATAAAGTGTGATTACATATTTAGTAAAATTGTGGTAGTAAATTAGAGCCGGATTTTTACATTTATGAATACATTTTTAATTTTTTGACCGGATTTTGTTTAAGTTTATTAATTTTTGTGTTTTTAACTTCATTTTTATCTTTTTTGTTTTTTTTTTTTTCAATTAAATTTTTGATTTTTAAAGAATGTCGAATTTTATAATTATGACAAGATATTTAATTTTTACGGTCGAATTTTTATTAATAAAGTCTGATTTTGTACATTTTTAATGAATTGTTTGTCTTTTTAGCCAGATATTTTAAATATTTTTGCCAAATAAGTTTCAGGCAAATTTTTATAATCAGCTTTTTGCTAATAAAGTTAGATATGATACATTTTTAGTAAAACCGTTATATAATTCGGCCGGATTTAGTTGGATTTTAAAGATAAATAATAAAATTGTAGTATTTTCAACCAGATTTTGATATTTTGAGCTACTGCAATTTAAACTACTGACTGGTTATTATGCTATGGAGTGTCCCGCCCACCCACCCAAGTGTTCGTCATCAAAAGATTGTATGTTAGACTTTTCTGCAAACGTTAGAAGTCATTTTGTCACAAGAAAAGGTAACAAAAAATGGATATTACGTCCTTATTCTCTGTTGTAGAGCTTTTAACGTTTGCAGAGAGGAGAAACTTTTAATTTTTTGAAAACAAAAACTTTTCTTTTGTAAAATTAAGTACAAAGAAACAACTTATTACATTAATTTTTTAAAAGTTTAAATTTAATTTAATTCTTGTTTTTTTGCCGAGTTTAATTCTTCAAACCTTTATAATAGAGTAACTATTTTACAGTAACTGCATTTTCTTAGTTATTTTTTAAGCGTTTAGTACAATGAATGTATTTTCTGAGATGACCTCATTAATATAAATTGTATTAATGAAGTCATTAATTAAAGTGTATTATTGAGATCATCTCACTGATAACCTCGTTAATAAAAAAATGTATTAGTGAGGTCATCTTGCTGATGACCTTGTAAATAAAAAAATTCAAATAAATACTTTAGTTTACCTCAACAATGATCTCAAAAATTAAACCATAAAATATTAATAAAAGTGTATTATTGAGATCATCTTATTGAAAATCTTATTAATAAAAAATGCAGAGGACTACCTCAAATAACCTCAACCATGACCAAAAAAATAAAACCTTAACCTTAAAATTGTATTAATAAGGTCATCTTACTGATGACCTCATCTTACTGATGACCTCATCTTACTGATGACCTCATCTTACTGATGACCATATAAATATTTTTTTTTTAAATATTACCTCAGTTAACTTGATCTAAAAAAATAACTTCAAATTAACAAAAATTGATCAGTGAGATGACCTTACTAATAAAAAATGTATTAGTAGGGTCCTGATGACTTCATAAAATTTATTGTAAATTGCTTTAATGTACTTGAAAAAAGCATTTATTACAAATATTTATTTTAAAATTGTTCTAAAAGCGCATTTATTTTAAAAAATTTCAATATTTTTATTAAATTATCAAAAAATCCACTAAAAAATCGCTTAGAAAACATTTTTATAAACGAAATTCGATTTATTAAAGCTTAAAAAACGATAAATTTGTGATTATTTTAATCAAAATTGTTTTAAAAATACATTTATTGACAGAAAAAGTATGAACATTGCTAAAATTGCACTTAAAACACAATAAATTGCTTGGAAAACACTTTTAAGTACAAAATTTATTGCTGAAATAAATCTTGAAAAACACATCTTTTGCTATTGTTTGTTTTAAAGTTGCATTTATAGCAAACGATAGTATTGAACGTCAAAAATTGCAATAAATCGCTTAGAAAACACAAAATTTATTGAAAATTGCTCAAATAAGGTTTGAGAAATAGATTTATTATTTTATTTAAATTCAAAATTGTTTTAAAATTGCAGTTATTGAAGAAACTTATCTCTAAAATGTATCAAAATTGCACTGGATTCAAAAAATGTATTAAATTATCAAAAACTGCAAATAAATCGCTCAGAAAAAAAAAGTTTGAGAATTGAATTTTATTCAAAATATTTACAAAAGACACATTTATTGACAAAAAAGTATGAAAATTGCACTCAAAACACAAAAAAATTGCTTCGAAAACACTTTTAAGCACAAAATCTATTGTGAATTACTGTAATAAAGCTTGAGAAACACACTTTTTGTTATTGTTTATGTTAAACTTGTTTTAAAAACGCATTTAAAACCAAAAAAAAGTATTAAAAAGTCAAAAATTACACACAATAAATCGCTTAGAATACACAAAATGTGTTATAAAATGCTCAAATAAAGCTTAAGAAAAGGATTTATTATATTATTTACATTCAACATTGTTTTAAAAAGGCTAACTAAACTCAAAAAAATGTATTAAATTGTCAAAAATTGAACTAAAACGTAAATAAATCGCTTAGAAAACATGTTTATATACAAAATTTATTCTAAATAGTTCTAAAAAAGCTTTAAAAATGCACAAATTACAATCATTTAATTCAAATTTGTTCTAAATACGCATTTATTGCTAAACAAAATGTATTAAATTGTCAAAAACTTGACTCAAAACGCAATAAATCGTTTTGAAAACTTTTTTATAATAGAATTAATTTTAATGAAGCTTGAGAAACACTTTTATTTTAAGTATTTTAATTAGTTTTATTCTAAAAATGTATTTATTGTAGGAAATTGCTAAAAAAATGTATTAAATAGTCAAAAATTGCACTAAAAACACAAATAAATTGCTTCGAAAACAATTTTATGAACAAAATTAATTGCAAACTTGCTTCAATACATCTTAAGAAACTTATTTTTTACAATTATTTTATTCAAAACTGTTTTAAACACGTACTTATTGCCAATAAATCTATATTTTTTTTTAAATTTTACTAAGAACGCCAAAAATTGATTAAAAATCTCAAAAATTTATTGAAATTGCTCTACTCAAGCAATAATTTAATTTAAAATTGCTCTTAAGTCGCATTTATTGTAGAAATGTTTTGAAAAATGTATTAAATTGTTAAAAATTGCACTATAAAACACAAAAAATCGCTTAGGAAACACTTTTATGTACAAAATTAATTGCAAATTGGTCTAGTCAAAATTAATAACACTTTTATTGCAATTATTAAATTCAAAATTGTTTTAAAACGCTTTTATTGTAAAAACTTGCTAAAAATGGCCAAAATTTTTAGTAAAATTCAAATAAATCGCCTAGAAAAACATTTTTATGTACAAAATTTATTGTAATTGGCTTCAATACAGCTTAAAAAACGCATTTATTGCAATTATTTCAATCAAAACTGTCTTAAAATTGCTCTTAAGACGCATTTATTGTAGAAATTTGTTGAATAATATATTAAATTGTCAAAAATTGCACTATAAAATGCAAGAAATTGCTTAGAAATGACTTTTTTTGTACAAAACTTGTTGAAAATAATTCTCATAAAGCTTGAAAACGCTTATAATTATTTGTTTAAAAATTGTTCTAAAAATACATTTATTCACAAACAAAAGTATTAAAAATACATAACTTGCACTTAAAACACAATAAATCGGTTGGAAATCATTTTTAAGAACAAAATTGATTGTGAATTGTTCTAAAAAAGTTTGAGAACACGCTTTTTGCTATTGTTTATATTAAAACGAATTTATTACCAAAAAATATTCAATACTACGATAAAAATTGCACTGAAAACACAGTAAATCGCTTAGAAAACACAAAATTTATTGTAAATTGCTCAAATTAAGCTTGAGAAAAAGATTTATTGCATTAATTGAATTCAAATTTGTTCTAACAATGCATTTATTGTAGAATCTTGCTTCGAAAACGTATTAATGTATCAAAAATTGCACTAAAGTTGCAATAAATTGCTTAAAAAACACTTATATAAACATAATTTATTCTAATGAAGCATGAAATATGCGTTTATTGTATTTATTTAATTCAAAATTGTCTTTTTATGTCTGCATTTATTAAAGAAACTTTATTAAAAAAATGTATTTATTGATAAAATTCGCACCAAAAATGCAATAAATCGCTTAGAAAACACTTTTATGTACAACATTTATTGTAAATTGCTTCAATAAAGCTTAAGAAACTTATTTATTGCAATTATTTTGTTAAAAACTGTCTTAAACACGTACTTATTGTAAACGAATTGCAGTGAGATGACTTCATTAATATAAATTGTATTAATAGAGTCATTTATAAAATTGTATTTTTAAGGTCATCTTACTGATAATCTCATTAATAACAAGTTGCAAAGGACTACTTCAGATAACCTCAACCATGACCTAAAAAATAAAACTTTAAACCAACCTTACAAATATTAATCAGTGAGATGATCTCATTAATGTAAATTGTATTAATGAGGTCATTAATAAAAGTGTATTTTTGAGGTCATTTCACTGATGACCTTAATAATAAAAAATTGCAAAAAACTACTTCAGGTAACCTCAACCATGACCTAAAAAATAAAACTTTAAATTAACCTTACAAATATTTTTCAGTGTGATAACCTCATTAATAAAGAAATGTATTAATGAAGTCATCTCACTGATGACCTCATAAATCAAAAAAATTAAAGGACAATCTTAGTTAATCTCAACAATGAGCTCAAAAATAAAATCTTAAAATATTCTTGCAAGTATTTATCAGTGAGATAACTTCTTTAATATAAATTGTAATAATGAGGTCATTAATAAAAGTGTATTATTGAGGTCATCTCACTAATGACGTAAATAATAAAACATTACATAGGACTAAGTCAGTTAACCTCAATCATGACCTAAAAAATAAAACCTTATACTAACCTTACAAATATTTTTCAGTGAGATGACTTCATTAATAAAAAAATGTATTAGTGAGGTCATCTCATTGATAACCTTATAAATAAAAAAATTAAAAAAAACTACCTTAGTTAATTTCAAGAATGATCTCAAAAATAAAACAAATAAAAGTATTCATCAGTGAAATGACCTCATTAATATAAATTGTATTAATAAAAGTGTATTATTAAGGTCATCTCACTGATGACTTCATTAATAAAAAAATTTAAAGAACTACCTCAGTTAACTTCAAATATGATCTAAAAAAGAAAACCTTAAAATAACTTTACAAATATTTATCAATAATACAATTTATATTAATAAGGTCATATAAATTGTGTTAAGGATGATGACCTAATTAATAAAAAATTGCAAAAGATTACTACTTCAGTTAACCTCAACTATGATATAAAAATAAAACCTTAAAATAATCTTACAAATATTTATCAGTGAGATGACCTCATTAATAAAAAAAATTGTATTAGTGAAGTTATCTCACTGATGACTTTATAAATGAAAAAATTCAAAGGTCTACCTTAGTTAATTTCAACAATGGCCTTCAAAATAAACCTTAAAATATCCTTACAAGTATTCATCAGTGAGATCACCTTATTAATATAAATTTTACTAATGAGGTCATCTCACTGATGACCTCATAAACAAAAAATTGCAAAGGACTACCTCAGTTAATCTCAACCATGCATGTTTCTTATAAATCATTTTGGATAGCAGAAGAATTGCAGATTGTTTTTATACAAAAATTATCTGTATATAACAAAATTGATTTAATGCACTGCACAATATTGCTTATGAAAAGGAGTGGTTCTAAGTTAGAGCCTTGTGGAATACCATCTTATAAATAAGTTTTTAACATAATAACTGTGTTGCCGTGGGTACCAAAATAAGGTAGTTTTTTTTAATATTATGTTTTGGTTAATAGTATCAAAGGCTTTTTAAGAATCCGTATAGATAAGATCTACTGGACAGTCGTTGTCTAGCGCTTAACAAGCTTGTTGATGTAAACTTTTTTTTATAAAACCATGTCAAGCAAAATTAATTTTAATTATAATTTTTACTTTTAAAATCAGGACATACATTAGGGTAGAATATCTGAGCAATTATTAATTTAGTATAACTGCTTTTTTTAAATATTTTGACTTATTTTGTGCGTTTTAAAACAATTATATCATAAATTATGGGCAATTTAAAATAATTATTTTACTTTTTTGAGTAATTTTTATCTATTTCCACAAATATGTAATTATAAACAAACGAAAATTTTACAAATAATAAGAAGCTATTTTTAAACTATTAAAAATTAAAAAAAACTTAGTCTTAAAAGTAAGTTTTAACCAATTAAATATTTATAAGTTTTATTCATATTAAATAGTTTATATATACAAAAACTAAAACATAATTTTTATTCAAAAAAAAAACCTTGCATGCAGTAAAGTGCAATATTTGACACATAAAAAATTTAAAAAAAAAATAATATTAGAAAAAAAAAATTTCAACCTAAATATAATAATTATTTGTATTTAAGTGTAATTTTTACTCATTAAAGATTAAAAAACTAAGTTTAGAGTAAATAAAAATATAGTTTACCTCTACAGAAATTGTAGATGTAATTGTTATACAAAAAAACTATTTTTGTTAAAAAGTTTTCATTAAAAGTATAAATTTTGTTTAAAAAAATTGCAAAAAATAAAGTGTAATTATTAACTTATTAAAAAATTTTAAAAAAAATTTAGAGCAAAATAAAAAACAATTTACCTTACCTACATTAAAATGTAATTTTTAAGCTAAAAGCGGCAGAAAGTAAAGTGTATTTTTTTACACAAAATTAAAAAATAATTAATTTCAGTAAAAGTAAAAATTACTTCCATTCAAAGTTTAATATTTAATAAAAAAAACTTCAGGCAGCAAAACAGCTTACTTAAATTTTTTAAACAGGAAGTAAAAAGTATTTTTTTACATATAACAAGTTTAATCAAAAAATGCGCTAGTAAAAATTTTAATAATTAATTTCAAAAAATGGAGATAGTAAAGTGTGTTTTTACATTTTAAATATAAAAGCAAATTTTAGAAATAGAAAATTAAAAAAATTTAAAAATATTTTTTTTTTTTTTTTAATTTTTTTTTATAATTCTAAGAAAAATAAAAAATGCTTTTTCCAAAGTTAATAACATTTAATTTAAAAAAAAAAATATGTTAGAAGTAAGGTGTAAATTTTAACCTATTTAAGATTAAAAAACTAAAAAAAAAACTGTTGATTTCAGCAGAGAATAAAATGTAATTAAATAAAAACAAATAGTTATTTTTTAACTAAAAATGTGACAATCTTATATGGAGTTAAGTATCATTTTTAACATACAAGTAATAAAAAGTATTTTTAAACTCATTAAAAATTTAAAAGTAAAAATTAAAAAAAAAAGATTACAAAAACTGATTCGAAAAAAAATTAAAAAAGCCCATACAAAAAGTAAATTAAATTTTTTTTTTTAATTATACATAAACTAAAGCAATAATAATTTTAACAAAAAAAAAACGTACAAAAAATAAAGAGTTTTTAAAGCAAAAATTTTAAACAAATAACTAAAAACTTCAGAGAGTAAAATGTAATTTTTAATAAAGCAATTTATGAGTGAAATGCATTTTGTAGGCAATTTACATACTAAAAGCATAAAACATTATTATTAATGTTTTTTTGTAGAATATATCAGAAATAAATATTCGATTGCATTTTTAATGATGTTAAATTAAACCGCAAATAAAACAATTTAAAATAACTACGACAGCTAATTGTTTAATCGCGCAAAATTTCCCAACCTTTATTACATTTCTTCGATATCCTATAAATCGAATGAATCAGCATCATTTTATTGCATATTTTATCAAAGTCATTGGTGCAATATTGCAATAAAAATTTCTATACAGTTACAAACAAAATTATCACACAATATAACGTGAGATAAATTCTATCAAGGAAATACTGGAGGAAATTATAATTTGATAAATGACCGCATTTTATCACCGAATTGGATAGAATCTTTGGCCAACCTCGAATATTGTATATTGCAGGAAGCCTGTTATCGTATTAAATGTTTATCAATAGTCTACAAATTTATATTATACAATAATTGTTATAAATATATATTGCAAAATTGTTTATTATTATATAGGACCCATAAATGTTATTAATAATTAATGACACAATTATTTAGAGAAGAATTATTAAATACGTAATATGATATCTAATATTGATTACCCGATAGTTGAGCCAAATAGAATTCCAATTGATTTATTTTGCTAATTGTAAATAGAAAATTCTGTAAATATTTCATACTGGATTTAGAATGCAAAAAGGATATAATTTAAATTATTGTAATAAAATTGTTATTGATGCAATGATGATGTAATATGTTTAAATATATAATTACATCTTGAATAAATTGATTTTTTTATAAAATATTATCTTAACTAACCTTGACAAAACAAGAAATTAATTATTACTTTTGATACAAATTATAGGAACGAAACCTAAAACAATTTATAAAAATTGTTTATAAAATGCTAAGAAACCGATTTTTTATATAATATGTATATTATTGCTTACAAAATGATTTAAAATTATAAAATATGCATTTATCGTACCAAACGCGTCAAAAAACTTCTCAAAAATGACTTAACTTATTGAGCATAGAGTCTCAATGAACCACTCAAAAATGCATAAATACAGAACGGTACATTGGATATTGATGCAAATTGGTACCAATATACTTTACTACATTGAGTACCAATTGTGTAAAATTAGTTTAAATCCATACGCCCAATTTGACATAACCTCAATTTAATTGACTTGGTTTAACCATATCAAGTCACACTAGACAACTTAACAATTTATTAGTTAAAGACGATGCATTGGATATTGATGCAAATTGGTACGAATATACTTTACTACCTTGAGCACCAATTGTGTAAAATTTGTTTAAATCTATACGCCTAATTGGACATAACTTCAAATTAATTGACTTAGCTTAACCCCATCATGAGTCACACTAGACATTTTAACAAAGCATTACTTAAAAACGATGCATTAGATATTGCTGCAAACTAGAACCAGTATACTTTACTACTTTGAGTACCAATTGTGTAAAATTGGTTTAAATCCATACGCCCAATTTGACATATCTTCAACTTAATTGACTTGACGTAACTTCATTATGAGTCATACTAGGCAACTTAGCAAATTATTACTCAAAAACGATGCATTGGATATTGATGCAAATTGGTACCAAAATACTTTATTACCTTAAGTACCAACTGTGTAAAATTGGTTTAAATCCATACGCCTATTTTGACAGAACTTCAACTTAATTGATTTGGCTTAACCTTATCAAGAGTCATAATAGTTAACTTAACAAATAATTACTTAAAAACGATGTATTGGATATTGATGCAAATTGGTACCAATATACTATACTACCTTGAGTTCCAATTGTGTAAAATTGGTTTTAAACCATACGCCCAAATTGACATAACTTCAACATAATTGACTTTGCTTAACCCTATCAAGAGTCACACTAGACAACTTAACAAATCATTACTTAAAAACAATGCATTAAATATTGATGCAATTTGGCACCAATATATTTTACTACTATGAGTACCAATTGTGTAAAATTGTTTCAAATCCATACGCCCAAATTGACATAATTTTAACTTAATTGACTTTGCTTAACCCTATCAACAGTCACACTAGACAACTTAACAAATCATTACTTAAAAATGATCCATTGGATATTGATGCAAATTGGTACCAATATACTTTACCACCTTGAGTACCAATTGTGTAAAATTAGATTAAATCCATACGCCCAATTTGACATAACCTCAACTTAATTGACTTGACGTAATTCCATAAAAAGTCAAACTAAACAACTCAAAAAATTATTACAAAAAAACGATGCATTGGATAATGATGCAAATTGATAGGAATATACTTTACTACCTTGAATACCAACTGTGTAAAATTGGTTTAAATCCATACGCCCAATTTGACATAACTCAATTTAATTGACTTGACGTAACTTCATTAAGAGTCATTTTAGACAACTTAACAAATCATTACTTAAAAACAATGCATTGGATATTGATGCAAATTAGTACCAATATATTTTACTACCTTGAGTACCAATTGTGTAAAATTAGTTTAAATCCATACGCCCAATTTGACATTACTTCCACTTAATTGACTTGGCTTTACTTCATCCAGAGTCACACTTGTTAACTTAACAAATCATTACTTAAAAAAGGATGCATTGGATATTGATGCAAATTAGTACCAACATTCTTTATTACCTTGATTACCATATGTGTAAAATTGGTTAAAATCCATACGCCCAATTTGAAATAACTTCAATTTAATTGACTTGGCTTAACCCCATCAAAAGTCAAAATAGTTAACTTAACAAATCATTACTTAAAAACGATACATTGGATATTGATGCAAATTAGTACCAATATACTTCACTACCTTTAGTACCAATTGTGTAAAATTAGATTAAATCCATACGCCCAATTTAACTGAACCTCAACTTAATTGACTTGACTTAGTTCCATTAAAAGTCAAACTTGACAACTCAAAAAATCATAACTAAAAAACGATGCATTAGATATTACTGCAAATTAATACCAATATATTTTTCTACCTTGAGTACTAACAGTGTAAAATTGGTTTAAATCCATACGCCCAATTTGACATAACTCAATTTAATTGACTTGACGTAACTTCATTAAGAGTCATTTTAGACAACTTAACAAATCATTACTTAAAAACAATGCATTGGATATTGATGCAAATTAGTACCAATATATTTTACTACCTTGAGTACCAATTGTGTAAAATTAGTTTAAATCCATACGCCCAATTTGACATTACTTCCACTTAATTGACTTGGCTTTACTTCATCTAGAGTCACACTTGTTAACTTAACAAATCATTACTTAAAAAAGGATGCATTGGATATTGATGCAAATTAGTACCAACATTCTTTATTACCTTGATTACCATATGTGTAAAATTGGTTAAAATCCATACGCCCAATTTGAAATAACTTCAATTTAATTGACTTGGCTTAACCCCATCAAAAGTCAAAATAGTTAACTTAACAAATCATTACTTAAAAACGATACATTTGATGTTGATGCAAATTAGTACCAATATACTTTACTACCTTTAGTACCAATTGTGTAAAATTAGATTAAATCCATACGCCCAATTTAACTGAACCTCAACTTAATTGACTTGACTTAGTTCCATTAAAAGTCAAACTTGACAACTCAAAAAATCATAACTAAAAAACGATGCATTAGATATTACTGCAAATTAATACCAATATATTTTTCTACCTTGAGTACTAACAGTGTAAAATTGGTTTAAATCCATACGCCCAATTTGACATAACTCAATTTAATTGACTTGACGTAACTTCATTAAGAGTCATTTTAGACAACTTAACAAATCATTACTTAAAAACAATGCATTGGATATTGATGCAAATTAGTACCAATATACAATACTATTTTGAATACCAACTGTGTAAAATTGGTTTAAATCTATATACCAATTTTGACATAACTTCAACTTAATTGACTTAGTTTAACCCTATCAAGAGTCACACTAGACAACTTAACAATTTATTACTTAAAAACAATGCATTGGATATTGATTCAAATTGGTACCAATATACTTTACTACTTTGAGTACCAACTGTGTAAAATTGGTTTAAATCCATACGCCCAATTTGACATAACCTCAATCTAATTGATTTGACGTAACTTCATCAAGAGTCATACTAGGCAACTTAGCAAATCATTACTTAAAAACGATGCATTGGATATTGATGCAAATTGGTACCAAAATACTTTATTACCTCAATTACCAACTGTGTAGAATTGGTTTAAATCCATACGCCCAATTTGCCATAACTTCAATTTAATAAACTTGGCTCAACCCCATCAAAAGTCACAATAGTTAACTTAACAAATCATTACTTCAAAATGATCCATTGGATATTGATGCAAATTGGTACCAATATACTTTACTACCTTCAGTACCAATTGTGAAAAAATTTGATTAAATCTATAAGCCCAATTTGACATAACCTCAACTTAATTGACTTGACGTAATTCCATTAAAAGTCAAACTAGACAACTCAAAAAATCATTACTAAAAAACGATGCATTATATATTGATGCAAATTAGTAACAATATACTTTACTACCTTGAGTACTAACTGTGAAAAATTGGTTTAAATCCATACGCCCAATTTGACATAACCTCTACTTAATTGACTTGACGTAACTCAATTAAGAGTCGTACTAAACAACTCAAAAAATTATTACATTAAAATGGTACATTAGATATTGATGCAAATTAGTACCAATATACTTTACTACATTGAGTACCAACTGTGTAAAATTAGTTTAAATTTATACGCCCAATTTGACGAAAACTCAATTTAATTGACTTGACGTAACTTCATTAAGAGTCATACTAGACAACTTAACAAATCATTTCTTAAAATTATGCATTGGATTTTGATGCAAATTAGTACTAATATACTTTACTACCTTGAGTATCAATTGTGTAAAATTGGTTTAAATCCATACGTCCAATTTGACATAACCTCAATTTAATTGACTTGGCTTAACCCTATCTCCATTCCAATCCAAACTACTGACTGTATTATAATATGGAAATTTTTGTATTTAAAAGCCGGATTTGATGATTTAAATACCAAATTTACATTTTAAAGTGGGTAAAATATTAGATTTTTAAAATACAAATTTGCAAATTAAAATTAATAAAAAATTATTGTTAAATTTTCATACATTTATATGTTACAGTTCAGTGCTGTTTCCATTATTTGTTAACAAATAATTACAACTAGCAGATTGTTGATAACAATTTAATGTGTATGCAGGTACACACATTATTAAAGTGCCGTTGAACTTTCGGATTAGTATGCGTGTAAAATTATATAAGTTACGTCAGGTCGTACCAATACATTTTCTGAACACACATAATTTCTTCCATAAAATGAATTATTTAAATAATTTACTACTCTATTTGTTGCCTTCATATTTAACCTTTCTGGAAATGTTTTTTTATATACAATGTAAATGTTTATTTTTATCATATTGTATGCGTATAATGACATTGACATTGATAACAAGGTCTGCAACGCATTCATTAAATTTATTTTGCTGAACCGATTCAATTACAACAATTATTAAAATTAGTTAATAAAATCTTTACATTTCTTATTGCAAATTTATTTATTATTCTCATTGCAAATTGTCCGTGAATGTTTTGCGTGTTATACAACACAATCAAGAAACAAGGTTATAATATCTGCAAAACATTGAGATGCACAATTCGTATCGTACGATGCGTTGGAAATCTATAATTCTTTCATTGTGAAGCGATATCGGGGTCGGAATTAAGTAGGTTCAAGTTCGTATTGAGCAAAATGGGTTGCATGATAATAATAATTATTAATTAAATTAATATAATATTTAAAAATTGCAAAATGTTTGGTGATTTATCAGTGGTATTCCGCGAAGTATTTCAATCTTAATTTGGCCTTGAATTTGTAGCCAATATTAATGTTTTTTTATGAGTAATTTATAGTTTTGTTATTTGGTTTGGTTTATTAATTTAGGGTTGGTAAAAACCCAACCACAAGAATTTATTGTTGCGGATGTTTTACTGTCTTCTTGGTTTGCAAATATTCAGTCTCTTTGTGCAGGTAGACAGATTTTTGTTGTTGAAACAGGAAAATTGTATTGACCTTTAATGCCATAAGTCTAAAACTACGCATTGGATATAGCTGATTTTTTAACAAATTATGGTACTAATGTAGTACTGAATTTATTGCAAATATGAATCAATTTGGCACGATCAATTTTTTGTTTTTTATTTTTTCAAATCACAAATTTTAAATTGAAGAAACTATTGATGTTTAGTGGCATAAGTCCAAAACTACGCATTGAATTTTGTTGATTTTTTTACAAATTAAAGTAGTAAGATAGTACTAAATTTATTGCAAATTTGGATCAAATTGGCTCAATCAATTTTATTTTTTCAAATTACAAGTTATAAATTGAAAAAACTATTGACGTTTAGTGGCATAAGTCCAAAACTAGGCATTAGATCTTGTTGATTTTTTTACAAATTATGGTACTAATATAGTACTAAATTTATTGCAAATTTGAACCAATTTGGCACGATCAATTTTTTGTTTTTTATTTTTTCAAATCACAAATTTTAAATTGAAGAAACTATTGATGTTTAGTGGCATAAGTCCAAAACTACGCATTGGATCTTGTTGATTTTTTTACAAATTAAAGTAGTACTAAATTTATTGCAAATTTGAATCAAATTGGCTCGATAAATTTTATGTTTTATTTTTTCAAATCACAAGTTTTAAATTGAAAAAACTATTGACGTTTAGTGTCATAAGTCCAAAACTACGCTTTGGATCTTGTTGAGTTTTTTACAAATTAAGATACTAATGTAGTACTAAATTTATTGCAAATTTGAATCAAATTGGCTCGATCAATTTTGTGTTTTATTTCTTCAAATCAAAAATTTTAAATTGAAGAAACTATTGACATTTAGTATCATAAGTCCAAAACTACGCATTGGATCTTGTTGACTTTTCTACAAATTAAGGTACTAATGAAGTACTAAATTATTGCAAATTTGAATCAAATTGACTTAATCAGTTTTTTGTTTTATTTTTTCAAATCACAAATTTTAAATTAAAGAAACTATTGACGTTTAGTGGCATAAGTCCAAAACTACGCATTGGATCTTGCTGATTTTTTTACAAATTGAGGTACTTATGTAGTACTAAATTTATTGCAAATTTGAATCAAATTGGCTTAATCAATTTTTTGTTTTGTTTTTCAAATTACAAATTTTAAATTGAAGAAACTATTGACATTTAGTATCATAAGTCCAAAACTACGCATTGAATCTTGTTGAGTTATTTAAAAATTACGGTACTAATGTAGTACTAAATTTATTGCAAATTTGAATCAAATTGGCTCGATCAATTTTTTGCTTTATTTTTTCAAATCACAAATTTTAAATTTTAGACACTATTGACATTTAGTGCCATAAGTCCAAAACTACGCATTGGATTTGGTTGATTTTTTCACAAACTAAGGAACTGAGATAGTACTAAATTTATTGCAAATTTGAATCAAATTGGCTCTATCAATTTTTTGTTTTATTTTTCAAATTACAAGTTTTAAATTGAAAAATCTATTGACGTTTAGTGGCATAAGTCCAAAACTACGCATTGGATCTTGTTGATTTTTTTACAAATTAAGGTACTAATATAGTACTAAATTAATTGTCAATTTGAATCAAATTGGCTTGATTAATTTTGTGTTTTATTTTTTCAAATCACAAATTTTAAATTGAAGAAACTATTGACATTTAGTATCATAAGTCCAAAACAACGCATTGGATCTTGTAGAGTTTTCTACAAATTAAGGTACTAATGTAGTACTAATTTTATTGCAAATTTGAATTAAATTGACTCGATCAATTATTTGTTTTATTTTTTCCAATCACAAATTTTAAATTGAAGAAACAATTAACTTTTAGTTTTATAAGTCCAAAATTTCGCATTCCATCTTGTTGATTTTTTTACAAATTAACATACTAATGTAGTACTAAATTTATTGCAAATTTGAATCAAATTGACTTAATCAATTTTTTGTTTTATTCATTTTAAATTGAAAAAACTATTGGTTTTTTTGTATCATAAGTCCAAAACTACGCATTGGATTTTGTTGATTTATGTTACAAATTAAGGTACTAATATAGTACTGATTTTATTGCAAATTTGAATCAAATTGACTCAATAAATTTTTTGTTTTATTTTTTTCAAGTCACAAATTTTAATTTGAAGAAAGTATTGACTAGTACTACAATAAGTCCAAAACTACGCATTGGATCTTATTGATTTTTTTACAAACTAAGGTACTAACATAGTACTAAATTTATTGCAAATTTAAATTAAATTAGCACAATCAGTTTTGTGTTTTATTTTTTCAAATCATTAAAAAAAATCATTAATTAAAATTAAAGAAACTATTGACGTTTAATGTCATAAGTCCAAAACCACGCATTGGATTTTGTTGAGTTTTCTACAAATTAAGGTACTAATGTAGTACTAATTTTATTGCAAATTTGAATCAAATTTACAAATTATTTGTTTTTACTTTTTCAAATCACAAATTTTAAATTGAAAAAACTATTGACGTTTAGTATCATAAGTCCAAAACTACGCATTGGATCTTGTTGATTTTTTTACAAATTAAGGTACTAATATAGTACTAAATTAATTGTCAATTTGAATCAAATTGGCTTGATTAATTTTGTGTTAAAATTTTTTAAATCACAAATTTTAAATTGAAGAAACTATTGACGTTTAGTAGCATAATTCCAAAACTTGTTGATTTTTTTACAAATTAAAGTACTAACTTAGTACTAAATCCATTGCAAATTTGAATTAAATTATCACAATTAATTTTGTGTTTTATTTTTTCAAATAACAAATTTTAAATTGAAGAAACTCTTGACGTTTGATGTCATAAGTCTAAAACTACGCATTGGATCTTGTTGATTTTTTAACAAACTAAGGTACTAATGTAGTTCTAATTTTGTTGCAAATTTGAATCAAATTAGCTCGATCAATTTTTTGTTTTATTTTTTTAAATCACAAATTTTAAATTAAAGAAACTATTGACGTTTATTGGCATAAGTCTAAAACTACGCATTAGATCTTGTTGATTTTTTAACAAACTATGGTACTAATGTAGTACTAAATTTATTGCAAATTTTAATCAAATTGGCGCAATCAGTTGTTTGTTTTATTTTTTCAAATCACAAATTTGACTTTGAAGAAACTATTGGCGTTTAGTGTTATAAGTCTAAAACTAAGCATTGAATCTTGCTGCATTTTTAACAAATTAAGGTTCTAATGTAGTAGTACATTTATTACAAATTTGATTCAAATTGGCACGATCAATTTTTTGTTTAATTTTTTTAAATTACAAATTTAAATTTGAAAAAACTATTGACGTTTAGTAGCATAAGTCTAAAACTACGCATTGAATTTTATTGATTTATTTTACAATTTAAGGTACTAATGTAGTCTTAAATTTATTGCAGTTTTAAATCAAATTGATTAGATCAGTTTTAAGTTTTATTTATTTTAAATTGAAGAAATTATTGAACTTTTAGTGTCATAAATCCAAAACTACGCATTAGATTTTGCTGACGTTTTAACAAATTAAGGTACTTATATAGTACTAAATTTATTGCAAATTTGAATCAAATTGCCACGAACAATTTCTTGTTTTATTTTTTCAAATAACAAATTTTAAATTAAAGAAACTATTGACGTTTAATGTTATAAGTCTAAAACTAAGCATTGGATCTTGCTGATTTTTTTACAAATTAAGGTACTAACATAGTACTAAATTCTTTGCAAATTTGAATTAAATTAGCACAATCAGTTTTGTGTTTTATTTTTTCAAATCATTAATTTAAAATTAAAGAAACTATTGACGTTTAATGTCATAAGTCCAAAACCACGCATTGGATCTTGTTGAGTTTTTTACAAATTAAGGTACTAATGTAGTACTAATTTTATTGCAAATTTGAATCAAATTGACTCAATCAATTATTTGTTTTTATTTTTTCAAATCACAAATTTTAAATTGAAGAAACTATTGACGTTTAGTACCATAAGTCCAAAACCATGCATTGGATCTACTTAATTTTTTCACAAAGTAAGGTACTAATGTGGTACTAAATTAATTGCAAATTTGAATCAAATTAGCTCGAATAATTTTTGTTTTATTTTTTCAAATAACATATTTTAAATTGAAGAAACTTCTGACATTTGATGTCATAAGTCTAGAACTACGCATTGGATCTTGCTGTTTTTTAACAAACTAAGGTACTAATGCAGTACTAAATTTATTACAAATTTGAATCAAATTGGCTCGATCAATTTTTTGTTTTATTTTTTCAAATCACAAATCTTAAATTTTAGAAACTATTGACGTTTAGAGTCATAAGTCCAAAACTACGCATTGGATTTTGTTGATTTTTTTACAAATTAAGGTATTATTATAGTACTAATTTTATTGCAAATTTGAATCAAATTGACTGGATCAATTTTTTGTTTTATTTTTTCAAATCACAAATTTTAAATTGAAGAAACTATTGACGTTTAGTGTCATAACTTTAAAACTACGCATTGGATCTTGTTGTTTTTTTCACAAATTAAGCTACTAATGTATTACTAAATTTATTGCAAATTTGAATCAAATTGGCTTGATCAATTTTTTGTTTTATTTTTTTAAATAACAAATTTTAAATTAAAGAAACTATTGACGTTTGTTGTCGTAAGTTTAAAACTACGCATTGGATCTTGCTGATTTTTTTACAAATTAAGGTACTAATGTAGTGCTAAATTCAATGCAAATTTGAAACAAATTGCCACGATCAATTTTTGTTTTTTTTTTTTTAAATCACAAATTTTAAATTAAAGAAATTATTAACGTTTAGTGTCATAAGTCCAAAACTACGCTTTGGATCTAGCTGTTTTTTTCACAAATTAAGGTACTATAACAGTACTAAATTTATTGCAATTTTAAATCAAATTGGCACCATCAATTTTTTGTTTTATTTTTTCAAACTAAGAATTTTAAATTGAAAAAACTCTTGACGTTTAATGTCATACGTCTAAAACTACGCATTGGATCTTGATGTTTTTTTAACAAATTTAAGTACTAACGCAGTACTAAATTTATTACAAATTTGAATCTCTAGATTACCGTTTTTATTTAATTTTTTTATCAATATTCCACATTAACAATACAATCTGTTTATTGTTTTCACAATAATATTTCACGATCCTGATATTACAATCAAATTAATATTTGTTTGCCTCATTTCTACTTAATTAACCAAACAATGCAATAACAACAACAACTTAATAATAAATCATTTCACTAACTTAACAACAATGCAAATTCAATGTTACATTATACAAAAATAATTGCAACAAATGTTTAATCCATTTTAATTAATTTTTGAATGCACCAGATGTTGAGCAATTAATCACTCAATTTAATTCTTGGAAGGAAATGAACAATTTTTTAATTATATTAGCAAACATTTTAATTAATTTTTTTCAAATTCTAGCTAAAGAAGCCCAAGAAAGTGAATTCGAATTTGTGCCTTTGGAAAAGCAAGGAAGAGCTGGTCCTTTACCAGGTGTTTTCGATCCTATTCTTGGTGGCGATTTTGATTATCCACAAATTTATAATCCATTCGGAGGACTGTATTCAAGTATTGAAGGTAAGGAATCAAAATAAATTATAATTTTAATTAAATTGATAAAAAATAGCTTAGCTGCTGAAATACTATTTGTTTACAAAATGATTCATCACTTGACAATTTTGATGAATTATGCAACGCTTTTTTGATTGTTATTGCTTTTTTTATGGGATTACGATTAGAATAGCTGCAACTGTTGAGTCGTAATTGCCGGTCATTAATAATGATCCGAATATGCATTGCTGAAGGTAATGAAACGTGGGTGGCGCGTACCTACACAATAAGTAGGCGCCCCATGGTTTGTATAAAATGGTAAAAATATAAAAAAGTAGTTTCAGTTTGTGTCATTTGGTGCGTGAGAATTGTTATTTGTGTTTAATAGAATAAAATAATGGGGATTTTTAGCTGTTTTAAAGGTAGGATTAAATAATAGTGTTTCAGGGTATGCATTCTTCATCAATGTGTCTTGCATTTTACTGGAAACAATTTACATAAAATTTACTATTATATATATTACATATATCGATGCTAAATACAACATTTTTAGACCATTTTGTTTAAATATTATTAATTATTTATGAAATAAATGATTCAAATAGTGACTAAAAGTTTAGCGTATTTTGCATTCTGTTTTATTGTTTGGTTTGTAGCTTCCGATTTTTTAGGAGCAAGTTGCGTCGTGTGGTGATTTACGTTGTTGGTGGCATAAGTGTGGGTGGGCTGTAGACCGCCCGGCAAAATCTTAATGTGTTGTGTGCAATTTTCAACTTGTGTTGGGATTTTGGATACTATATTTCTTCATGTTTAAGAAAATTTACTTATTTTCTGGCCGGATTATTTGACTTTTAAGACCGAATTTTTGCTATCACAGCCGGATTTTTATAATTATGACCATTTTTTTGACACTTACTGCCGGATTTTTACTAATAAAGCCAAATTTTGTACATATTTGATAAAATTAATGTTTTTCTAAACTGATTTTTGTAAATTTAAGGCCGGATTTTTAGTATTTTGACCAGATTTTTATATTATTGACAAAAAAATTAAATTTTACAGCCGGATTTTTAGTAATAAAACCGGATTTTAAACAAATTTGTAATTTTAAATTTTTTTGCGGCCGGATTTTATATTTTTGACAAAATTTTTGATTTATTTAAACGGGTTTTTATTAATTATGTTAAATTTTGTACATAATTAGAAAATATATTGACTTTTTAGCCGGATTTTTTACTTTATCTATCTTCAACAAAAATTTAAAGTTTTGCTGCCGGATTTTTAGTAACAAAATTGGATTTTTTACAAATTAGTAAACATTTTTAAACAAATTTTTAATGTTTAAAGTAGGGTTCTTACTATTGCGCCTGTATTTTATATTCATGATAAAAAATTTATATTTAGGACGTAATTTTTGCTTTTGACGGCCGGATTTTTAATAATAAAGTAGTATTTTGTACATATTTAGTAAAATTGTTGTTTTTTTAGCCGGATTTTTATTTTTATAACAAGTTTTTAATTTATCCGGCCGGATTTTTACTAATAAAGTCGAATTTTGTAAACATTTTAAGAATTTTCTTATTTTAACAATTTTTTTTATTTTTAATAAACGTTTCTGACTATTGTGGCAAATTTTTTATATTTATGATAATAATTTTAATTTTTACGGCCGGATTTTTACTAATAAAGTGTAGTTTTGTACATATTTAGTAAAATTGTAATCTTTTAAGCCATAAATATAAAAATTTGGTCTTCAAAGTAAATTAGGGCCGGATTAATTTTTTTGGCTAAATTTTGTTTAGATTTAATAACTTTTTTTAACAAAATTTTTATTAATAAAGTTTGAATTTGTAAATTTTTGATGATTTTATTGCTTTTTTGCCAGATTTTTTAAACTTAAGACCGGATTATTATATTTTTGTCAAAATGAGTTTCTTGCTAATTTCTACAATTGTTTTTTTGCTAATAAAGTTAGAATTGATTAATTTTTAGTAAAACTGTAGTATATTTTGGCCGGATTTGGTCGGATTTTGTAGATAAATAATAAAATTGTAGGTTTTTCAACCAGATTTTGACACTTTTTTATTAATTATTACAATTTTTTTAATTTTTTTGGCCAAATTTTTACTAATAAAGTCGGATTTTGTATAGGTTTAATAAAACCTTTGCTAATTTAGGCTGAATTTTTACTATTAAGTACAAGATTTTTTTTTACGTTTGGATTTTTACGTTCGGACTTACACTAATAAAATTGACTGGATATTATTCACCTATCCATCCAAGTGTCCGTTATCAAAATATTGTATGTTTGACCTCTCTGCGGACGTCAGAAGTAATTTGGTTAGAAGAGAAGGTTGTGATCCAACTTTTTGAAAGCAACACTTGAGTGGGTGGGTGATCTATTGCAATCCAAACTACTGACTGGTTGTTAAGCTATAGAGTGTCCCACCCACCCACCCACCCAAGTGTCCGTAATCAAGAAATTCTATGTTTGACCTTTCTGCAAACGTCTGAAGTAATTTGGTCACAATTGAAGTTTGTGATCAAATATATTGCAAAGTAACACTTGGGTCGATAGGTGGGCTACAGCAATCTAAACTACTGATTGGTTATTATGCTATAGAGTGTCCCAACCACCTACCCAAGGGTCCGTCAATAAAAGATTTTATGTTTAATCTCTCTGCAAACGTCAAAAGTAATTGTGTCACAAGAGAAGGTTGTGATCCCACCCACGTGTCCGGTATCAAGAGATTGTATGTTTGACTTTTTTTGAGGTTGTCAGAAGTAATTTGGTCACAAAAAAAGATCGTGATCTAATATCTTGAATGGTAGCACTTGGGTGGGTGGGTGAGCTACAGCAATCTAAACTATTGACTAGTTATTTTGCAATGCCACCCATCCAAGTGGTACTTTTTAATCAAATTTGAATATTATCAGCAATAGATGTGGCGAAACAGATTAGAATTCTAAAAATCACAACTATTTTATTAACAATTGCTTTTTATAAACTTTTTATAAACAAAAAAAGGTAAAATTTGTACGTAATTGATTGTAAATTAATAACTAGTAAGTCGATTTTAATAAAATTTGCTGGTTATTAGCATAAGATGTTGAGGAACAAATAAGATTTTTCAAAGTTGCACAAAAAAAACAAATAATTGGTTTTTGTAACTTTTTAAGATAAAAAAAACCATAAAATTTTTACGTAATTAGATGTAAAACTAAATTTAGTTGACCGATTTTAATCAAATTTGCTTATTATCAGCATTAGATTTGGCAAAACAAATAAAAATTCTAAAAGTCACATTTATTTTACAAACAATTAGTTTTTATAAACTTTTTAAGAACAAAAAAAGGTAAAATTTGTACGTATTTGATTGTAAATTAAAAACCAGTCGGTCGATTTTAATAAAATTTGCTGGTTAGTAGCATAAGATGTTGAGGAACATATAGGAATTTTAAAATTTGCACAAAAATTAGAAATAATTGGTTTTTACAACTTTTTAAGACAAAAAACGGTAATTTTTTTACGTAATTAGTTGTAAAACAAAATTTAGTTGGCCGATTTTAATCAAATTTGGTTATTATCAGCATTAGATTTGGCAAAACAAATAAACATTCTAAAAGTCACATTTTTTTTTAAAACAATTAGTTTTTATAAACTTTTTACGAACAAAAAAGGTAAAATTTGTACGTAATTGATTGTAAATTAATAACTAGTTAGTCGATTTTAATCAAATTTGCTGGTTCTTAGCATAAGATGTTGTGGAACAAATAAGATTTTTCAAAGTTGCACAAAAAAGCCAAATAATTGGTTTTTGTAACTTTTTAAGATAAAAAAACGGTAAAATTTTTACGTAATTAGTTGTAAAACTAAATTTAGGTGGCCGATTTTAATCAAATTTGGTTATTATCAGCATTAGATTTGGCGAAACAGATTAGAATTCTAAAAGTTACAATTTTTTTACAAACAATTGGTTTTTATAAGCATTTTAAGAATTTAAAAAAGTTAAATTTTTACGTAATTGGTTGTAAAACAAAAACTAGTTCGTCGATTTTAATAAAATTTGTTGGTTAATAGCATATGATGTTGAAGAATATATAGAATTTTTAAAAGTTGCACAAAAAAGACAAATAATTGGTTTTTGTAACTTTTTAAAATCAAAAAACGGTAAAACTTTTACGTAATTAGCTGTAAAACAAAATTTTATTGGCCGATTTTAATCAAATTTGGTTACTATTAGCATCAGATATGGCAAAACAGATTAGAATTCTAAAAGTCACAATTATTTTACAAACAATTGGTTTTTATTAACTTTTTAAGAACAAAAAAAGGTAAAATTTGTACGTATTTGATTGTAAATTAAAAACCAGTCGGTCGATTTTAATCAAATTTGCTGGTTAGTAGCATAAGATGTTGAGGAACATATAGGAATTTTAAAAATTGCACAAAAATTAAAAATAATTAGTTTTTACAACTTTTTAAGACAAAAAACGGTAATTTTTTTACGTAATTAGTTGTAAAACAAAATTTAGTTGGCCGATTTTAATCAATTTTGGTTATTATCAGCATTAGATGTGGCAAAACATATTAGAATTCTAAAAGTCTCAATTATTTTATAAACAATTAGTTTTTATATACTTTTTACGAACAAGAAAGGTAAAATTTTTACGTAATTGATTGTAAATTAAAAACCACTCAGTCGATTTTAATAAAATTTGCTGGTTAGTAGCATAAGATGTTGAGGAACATATAGGAATTTTAAAAGTTGCACAAAAATTAGAAATAATTGGTTTTTACAACTTTTTAAGACAAAAAACGGTAATTTTTTTACGTAATTAGTTGTAAAACAAAATTTTATTGGCCGATTTTAATCAAATTTGGTTATTATCAGCATTAGATTTGGCAAAACAAATAAACATTCTAAAAGTCACATTTTTTTTAAAAACAATTAGTTTTTATAAACTTTTTACGAACAAAAAAGGTAAAATTTGTACGTAATTGATTGTAAATTAATAACTAGTTAGTCGATTTTAATCAAATTTGCTGGTTCTTAGCATAAGATGTTGTGGAACAAATAAGATTTTTCAAAGTTGCACAAAAAAGCCAAATAATTGGTTTTTGTAACTTTTTAAGATAAAAAAACGGTAAAATTTTTACGTAATTAGTTGTAAAACTAAATTTAGGTGGCCGATTTTAATCAAATTTGGTTATTATCAGCATTAGATTTGGCAAAACAAATAAAAATTCTAAAAATCACATTTATTTTACAAACAATTAGTTTTTATAAACTTTTTACGAACAAAAAAGGTAAAATTTTTACGTAATTGATTGTAAATTAAAAACCAGTTGGTCGATTTTAATAAAATTTTCTGGTTAGTAGCATAAGATGTTGAGGAACATATAGGAATTTTAAAAGTTGCACAAAAGTTAGAAATAATTAGTTTTTACAACTTTTTAAGACAAAAAACGGTAATTTTTTTACGTAATTAGTTGTAAAACAAATTTTAGTTGGCCGATTTTAATCAAATTTTGTTATTATCAGCATTAGATTTGGTAAAACAAATAAAATTTCTAAAAGTCACATTTATTTTACAAACAATTAGTTTTTATAAACTTTTTACGAACAAAAAAGGTAAAATTTTTACGTAATTGATTGTAAATTAAAAACCAGTTGGTCGATTTTAATAAAATTTTCTGGTTAGTAGCATAAGATGTTGAGGAACATATAGGAATTTTAAAAGTTGCACAAAAATTAGAAATAATTGGTTTTTACAACTTTTTAAGACAAAAAACGGTAATTTTTTTACGTAATTAGTTGTAAAACAAAATTTTATTGGCCGATTTTAATCAAATTTGGTTATTATCAGCATTAGATTTGGCAAAACAAATAAAAATTCTAAAAGTCACATTTTTTTAAAAACAATTAGTTTTTATAAACTTTTTACGAACAAAAAAGGTAAAATTTTTACGTAATTGATTGTAAATTAAAAACCAGTTGGTCAATTTTAATAAAATTTTCTGGTTAGTAGCATAAGATGTTGAGGAACATATAGGAATTTTAAAAGTTGCACAAAAATTAGAAATAATTGGTTTTTACAACTTTTTAAGACAAAAAACGGTAATTTTTTTACGTAATTAGTTGAAAAACAAAATTAAGTTAGCCGATTTAAATAAAATTTGGTTATTATCAGCATTAGATGTGGCGAAACAGATTAGAATTCTAAAAATCACAATTATTCTATAAACAATTGTTTTTTATAATTTTTTTAAGAACAAAAAAGGTAAAATTTGTACGTATTTGATTGTAAAACAAAAACTAGTAGGTCGATTTTGATAAAATTTGTTGGTTATTAGCATATGATGTTGAGGAACATAAAGCATTTTTAAAAATTGCACAAAAAAGACAAATAATTGTTTTTGTAATTTTTTAAGATCAAAAAACGGTAAAATTTTTACGTAATTAGATGTAAAACTAAATTTAGTTGGCCGATTTTAATCAAATTTGGTTATTATCAGCATTAGATTTGGCAAAACAAATAAAATTTCTAAAAGTCACATTTATTTTACAAACAATTAGTTTTTATAAACTTTTTACGAACAAAAAAGGTAAAATTTTTACGTAATTGATTGTAAATTAAAAACCAGTTGGTCGATTTTAATAAAATTTTCTGGTTAGTAGCATAAGATGTTGAGGAACATATAGGAATTTTAAAAGTTGCACAAAAGTTAGAAATAATTAGTTTTTACAACTTTTTAAGACAAAAAACGGTAATTTTTTTACGTAATTAGTTGTAAAACAAATTTTAGTTGGCCGATTTTATTCAAATTTGGTTATTATCAACATTAGATTTGGTAAAACAAATAAAAATTCTAAAAGTCACTTTTATTTTACAAACAATTAGTTTTTATAAACTTTTTACGAACAAAAAAGGTAAAATTTTTACGTAATTGATTGTAAATTAAAAACCTGTCGGTCGATTTTAATAAAATTTGCTGGTTAGTAGCATAAGATGTTGAGGAACATATAGGAATTTTAAAAGTTGCACAAAAATTAGAAATAATTGGTTTTTACAACTTTTTAAGACAAAAAACGGTAATTTTTTTACGTAATTAGTTGAAAAACAAAATTTAGTTGGCCGATTTTAATCAAATTTGGTTATTATTAGCATCAGATGTGGCAAAACAGATTAGAATTCTAAAAGTCACAATTATTTTACAAAAAATTAGTTTTTATAAACTTTTTAAGATCAAAAAAAGTAAAATTTTTACGTAATTGTTTGTAAAACAAAAACTAGTCAGTCAATTTTGATCAAATTTGTTGGTTATTAGCATATGATGTTGAGGAACATAAAGCATTTTTAAAAGTTGCACAAAAAGACTAACAATTGGTTTTTGTAACTTTTTAAGATCAAAAAACGGTAAAACTTTTACGTAATTAGCTGTAAAACAAAATTTTATTGGCTGATTTTAATCAAATTTGGTTACTATTAGCATCAGATATGGTAAAACAGAATTGAATTCTAAAAGTCACAATTATTTTACAAATAATTGGTTTTTATAGACTATTTAAGAACAAAAACAGTAAAATTTTTACGTATTTGATTTTAAATTAAAAACCAGTCAGTCGATTTTAATAAAATTTGCTGATTATTAGCATAAGATGTTGAGGAAGATATAGGATTTTTAAAAGTTTCATAAAAATGAGAAATAATTGGTTTTTACAATTTTTTAAGATAAAAAACGGTAATTTTTTTACGTAATTAGCTGTAAAACAAATTTTAGTTGGCCGATTTTAATCAAATTTGGTGATTATTAGCATGAGATGTTAAGGAATAGATAGAAATTTCTCAAACTTGCATTAAAATTTTAATTAATAGGTTTTTGTAATTTTTTAAGTAAAAAAACGGTAAAATATTTCCGTAATTGGCTGTAAAACAAAAACAAGTCAAGCGTTTTTTATAAAATTTGCTATTTATTAGCATGACATACTAAAGAATTGATAGGAGTTTTAAAATTAGCAATTAAAATACGAAAAAATGGTTTTTATAAACTTTTTAAAAACAAAAACGGTAAAATTGTTGCGTAATTGGTTGTAAAACAAAAATCAATTAAAGGGTCTTAATCAAATTTGTCATTTAGTACTAGAAAATGTTGTCAAACCTATTAAAGTTACAAAGTTTGTAAAAATTATTACAATTAAACGGTTTCTTAGTGTTTCAAAGGTGTAAAAATCTTTATAAAACCTCAAACATAGCAAAATCAAGCTATCAAATATTAACAATATTTTTTACAAAACATCAAAATTTGGCTATAAAGTGACAAAAGGTGCAAATTTGATTTATAGAATGTTAAAAAATTGGTTATGAAATTTTTAATTTAGTACAAAAAACCGGTTAAAAACGCTTGAAAACTACAAAATTCTGTTCATAAAATGTCAAAAATAGCAAAAAGAATAAAAAAATATTGTTAGAAATAATCAAAATCTGGCATAAACTGTTGAAAAGTACAAAAATCCGGCTATGAAATTTTAAACAATTGTCAAAAAGTATGACGATATTGCCTTAAAAGTGTAAAAATTTTGTTTAAAATGCTTAGAAAATGTTTTATGAATATTCCACTATCGTGTAATTTTGCTTCCTACTGAGACAATCAAGACTTTTGTAATGACAAATCTTGCAACAAATTTTTATTTTGCAGAAGCCAAAATTAGCTTTTGCCAATGCTGCTAGCTAAAAATTGCTGTTAAATATGCTTAATATTTAGATTATAGTTTTTTTAATGTTTCAGAAATAAAACAGAATACACTACCAAAATATAAAGATAAAATTCCTACCAAAATTAAATATAAAAATAATAATTTTTTGAACAATTCTGCAATTAAAAATAAACCAGATAACACTTCTCTTAATACTAAAAGCTCAACAGAATTTAAAATTAAAAAAAAAGAAATTATTTTCAACTTAAACAATACAAAAAAAGAACGTTCTAAACGCTTTGCAAATAGTAGCAACACAACTGGAGTTTTTACACGTTCAAATACAAATACTAAAGTAACCCAGCTTGAAAATGAAATGCTGAAAATGAAGAAAATGATTGATTTATTGAAAAATTCTTCATCACTTAATAATGAAGATAAATTACGGCTTACAGCATTAGAAGAATCAGAACAAAATTTACAAAATTTAATAGATAATCAAAGAAAACAGTTTGATAATAAAATAGCAAGTTCTGAAAGTACCATAAATAGTTTATTTAATTTATTGAATAACGTACAGAAACAACTTGATTTATTTAAGAGTAAAATTGCAGAACAAGAAATTGATCAGAAACAAAAATTGTTACCATCTGAATGCATTGAAGAAATTCAAAGTCGTAATTTTGCAGCTGCTGAAGAAAAGCTTAAGCTAATTAATGATGATAATAAAATTAATTTTATTGTGAAAAAAGTTTATAATTATCAAATAGCAAATTTTGATTTACTTTTGGAATTTGGTGATAATATTAAAGTTATAAGAAAAAGTTTTTTAGTCTATAAAGCGTTAGATTATGAAATGGAGAGTAATGGACATAAAGATATTTTAAAGAAGATTAAGTTAAGTGAAAGTTTGGAAAAAGAAATTATTAATCAAGAAAAAGTTCCAACTGACATAAAAAGAGAAGCAGAAAATTTACTGAATATTTTGGAACAATCTATAAAGGATTTATTGAAAGAAAAATTAATTAATGACATTTTACATGATTCTAATTTAGCTACTGAACTTGCCAATAAAGTTTCTAATTTTGATTACAAATTATTTCATAGCATAATTAAAGAAGTTGTAAATAAAGTGCATCAACAAACAGATGTCAAAAAAATTTTAGATTATATAAGAAATTTTGGTTATATTTCTCAATTGATTGATGGTTATATAGCTGTATTTGATGTTATGCAAAAAAATAATCTTGCAATTTATAAATTGGCTTACCTAATTAAAGAAATAATAAATATGGCAAATTATAATAATGTTGATTTAGAGAAAAGATCTAATTTGGAAAATTTAAAAAGCAAACTACCAGAATCAGTTAAGAATGTGGTGTTTTCTAATGTAGTTTGTATTAAAAATATGCAACGCTACGAATACCTATACTCGGCTCGAATTTGGGATTATAAAAAATATGATGCAGATAGAGGTTATGTATTTACTTGGGTTCCAGGTAATAAATTGGTAGCAGGAGATTGGAAGTTAGAACAAGATGGTGATGGTTATAATATAAAAAATGTAATGCGTAATGAATATTTATATTCTGCACGCATGTGGGGTTACCAGGTATACGATACAGATAGAGGCTATGTGTTTACTTGGGTTCCGGGTACTTTACCAACAGGAAGCAAATGGATTATTGAACCTGATGGTGATTTTTGTTATATTAAAAGTTCTCTGCGCAATGAATATTTGTATGCTCCTGATAATTATTATGAGTATGATAAGGATAGACGTTATACTTTTACATGGATTCGAGGTAACAGAGAAGCAGGCACCAAATGGTATATTGAGAATTGTGATTAAATACGCATTTCTAGTAATTTTAACTCATAATTTGTAAGTTTTGCTATCAATAAAGTTTATTAATTAATTTTGTTATGCTTTTATTCAACTTTTTTAATTAATAAACCCAACCTAATTGCAGTACTTAATATAAACCAAACTAAGGACCCATATGTAAACCTTGTGGAACACAAAAGGTAACATTGCTTTCTTATGATAAAATGTTTCAATTAATTGTCTATTCAATTCTAATATTTTACAGGAAATGTTTAAAGGCACATATTGGACTTTTTTCTATAATGTGTGAAAATTTTATTCAATTTTTTTCAGGCGTTTTCTTGCTGAGTTTAATTCTGTAAAACTCTTATAATAGCGCAACTATTCTCTCTCTTTAAACGGTTTTTAAAATGCAAAGTTTGTGTACAATTTTTTATTTATATGTACATTAAATGCAGTTTCTTAGTTATTTTTTATGCATTTAGTACAATAATTGATTTTCTAAGTAAGTAAAATGCGTTTTTTTAGTAAAATATTATACAAAATTGCAGGTTTTAAACAATTTTTGAGCAATTAAATAAAAATTTGCAATAAAATTGGTTATAAACATTTTTTTTGTATTCTTAGCGGTTTCAGAGTTATAGAGCACTTTTTTTTAAGTTATCACGGCACAATATGTAATTTATTGAAGATGCCAAAGAAAAAATAAGGGTCTTTCATTGCATTATTTGTTAGATACTTATAAATTAATATTTAACAATGTTTTGCCCAAATTTTTGGATACGTTAGATCATTGTGGGATGGAGTTATACATTTGCAAGAAATGAGATTGAGGACTGACTCAGATTCTGCTGCGTTTTCTGTAGTTACTGGGATCAAACTTCCAACCCCACTGTTCTGGAGGAAGTTTATTTCTTAGCCCAACTTAGATTTGGTGGTATACTCAAAAAGCATTGCTGTTTCTTCTGTGGGTACAGCGCAGAGAGGTCTGGTTTAGCATTCAAAATTGATTTGGTAAAAGGATTGTAACAATGCATGTTAATAGAAGTTTGCTTGTGAGGTGCATTGTACCATGCCAGGAATATTTTGTTTCCAGCTTTAGCTTAATTACATCAGTAATACTTTGCAGTGTAGCTTGCTTCTTGAACGGATTGAAACAGACAAGTTTTCATTTTTGATATGCAGCGGATCGTATTACATCCGCTGAATGCATGCAGAAAAAGTATGAAGTTTTTTATTCCCATAGTTTACAATTGCTGACTCAAATATACCTTCCTTTCTACACTTGGTTTGACAACTACTTTGTTACTAGTTTAGGATTTTATGACTCCTGTGCGGATGATCAATTTACCAGCGTTACTTGTTTTAATTCCATGGTCGTAAAAAGCAGTTAAAAAGAATTAAATAGGTCTGGATTTTTTGTGTTCATTAGAAAGAAAACCATTCTGTTGTGATTTGTGTTTACTGTTCAAAGTTTATATCAACTAACCTTTTCAGTTTGTACTTTGGTTCTATGCAGCTGTCTACGTACTAGATGATGCCGCTAAATAGCCATCAAAACACAACAGTACAGCTCTTGCCAGCATAATGCTTGAGAACATAGGCAACATAACATTGGCAACTTATTAAGATTGAGAATTTTTGAGCCACACCACCTTGTGTAACAGGAATCTTCCATCTAAAACAATGTCAAAATCGAAAAAATTGGTTTCTTCTTGTAGTATAGGAAAAGTATCGTATAAAGCGGATTTGTTTGTTTTCAGCATTCCAGTTTCCTCAAATAAAGATAAAGGGTAAGAAGCTAGCTTATGTTATAAGTAGTTGTTTAAGTTCTTATTACTCTGCTTGTTGATAGCTATCTTTAGAAACATCTTTAAAGAGTTGATTACCACTTTTCTCCATAAACAAAAATGGTAAAAGAAAGACCGCACCGGTAGTTGCGGAAGAGGGGATAGACTGTCAAAATAAACGAAGGACAGGCTGACCTGACATACTTTTTTTTGGTAACATATACTCTTTTAGAAGTTAGAATAATCTTTACTTTTTTAAGTCAAAATAACAAAATTTTTTTTTTTTTTCATCAATAATTTCGAACTCTTTATCCGGCTTCTAAATTAACAATTTAGTCTTTAAAATTGTAAATTGGGCATTTAGAGCTGAAAACCCAGTAACTAAGGTGTTATAATTTACTGCAAAACTAATAACCCAATTTTCAAATTATAACCGGCCGTTAAAACTGTAAATCCGCCTTTAAAAGTGGAAATCCGGTCTATAATGTGTTAAATGTATCATCTAAACAGTAAATTTGGCTTTTAAATTATAAATAGTCTAAATAATACGTAAAACTATACTGATAAACTGTGAATTTGGCTTTTAAATTATAAATCTGGTTTTTAAAGTATTTGGTTTTTAAAAGTATAAAAAGGTCTTTAAAGAATCTAGACAAATACGGTTGAAAAATGTAAAATTCTTTTTTTTAAATATTAAAAATAACAAAATTCTGTCTTAAAACATTGTTAGAAAGCACCAAAATCCGGCTAGATACAGTTAAAAAGTTTTATTTTTTGTGAAATATTAAAAATGTTAAAATCCGGTCATAAACTTTTAATAAGTACAAGATTCTATTACTAAAAAGTAGAAACTAACAAAATATTTTCTTAAAAGCGGCAATTAATTGTTAAAAAGAACAAGTACAAGTTTTTATTCATAAAATGTTAAAAACGGGTGCAACATTTTATTCATAAAATTACGGCCATTGAAATTCGGCCCTATACTGTTAAAATGTTCAAAAATCTATTCATAAACTGTCAAAAATAGCAAAAATTTACCATAAACCTTAAAAAAGTGCAAAATTTGGCAAAGAAGAATCAACATATTGTTAGAAAGAATCAAAATACTGTTGAAAAAAAGGATTATTTTTTAATATAATAACAAAAATACCAATATTCTGTTAAAAAATGCAAAATTGTATTGATTAAATGTCAATAATAGCAAAATCCAACCCTAAATTGTCAAAAAGTGCTAAATTCTATTTACTTGACAATGAAGTATCAAAATATTTGAAGAAAGAACTTTAATCTGTTAAAAAGTGCAAATTTATATTTATAAAATGTCAAAACTATCAACATTTGGTCATAATCTGTTGAAATGTGCAAAAATCTATTCACAAAATGTCAAAATTTGGCCATGAAGTATTAAAATATGATCAGAAAGCACTAAAAGTGTAAAATTCTATTTATAAAATGTTAAACTGTCTAAAAGTACAAGGTTTTAATTATAAAGTGTCACAAACAACAAAATGTTGATAAATGCATTTTTCTTAATGTTAAAAATAGCAAAATAATCGTCAAATAATACAAAATTCTATTCATAAAATGTCTAAAATATCAAAAACTGTTAAAACGTGCAAAATTCTATTCACAAGATGCTAAAAATAAAAAAAATTGAGAAAAGTAGAACATAGTATTGTCAGAAAAAACCAAAACTCGGCCATAAACTGTCAAAAGATGTAAAATTTTGTTTAGGAAATATCAAAATAAACAAAATCCGGCTTTAAGCTGTCAAAAAGTGCAATATTTTATTTATGAAGTTGTAAAATCCGACTATAAAGTATAAAAATTAAAACCTTAAAATTTGTGTCAAAAATAGAAAATATTTGTCCATTAACCATTGAAATATGCAAAATACTATCCATAAAAAGGTCAAAATTATCATAATTTGAACATGAAATATAAAAAAATTGTCAAAAACTTTTCAAAAGTGCAACATTTTATTTATGAAACTTTAAAAACAACATAACCCGGTCATAGAGTATTAAAATATTTTTCAAAATACGGCCTTAAATTGTTGAAAAGAGTAAAATTCTATTCATAAAGTTTAAAATATCAAAATCCGGCTATAGAATATCAAAATATTTTCCAAAAATTTGTCCATAAACTGTTATATACCGCAATAAAATGTTTAAAAATTGTCAAAAGTACAAAAAAAAATTTAAAAGTATAAAATTTTATTTATGAAAAGTTTGGATGTGGTCCGTTCTTAGTGTGCTGTGTACACACATTTAGTAGTTGTACCATAGGAGTATGGTTGTGTGAGAAAGAAAATTAAAAACTTGAAAAAAGTAGGTTTGAGAATAAGTGCATATCACCGTAACCTTGAAATTTTTCCCACTTGCAGTTTTTAGTTTGTTATTCTGGCACGAAATATACACGGAAATACACGGAAATAGTTGTTGTTTGGTAAGTGGGTTCAATGGAGACTCAGAGTAAAGTAAAGCATTGTTGATTTTGCAATTGCGGACAGGCAGAGATTTGCTGAGTTTGTATAAAATGTTGTAAGTCTCAATTAAATCAAAGCGTAAATTTCAACGCAAAAAAATTCTTAGTACTTGGCTTATGTAAAATATTATTATCTCTGGGTTGTCTAAAAATAAATTTAGGAGTATAATACAAAATGCGGCTAAAGAAGATTAAAGTTTAGCTACAAAATAATTTGGACAAAAACTTTAATAAAATTTGTCAAATTTTATATATGTATTTTCAAAATAACATTTAAAATCCAGCCTATGAAAATTAAAACCTAGTTGGAAAGTGGTTAAATCCGGCAAGAAACTTTAATAATATCCTTATAATTAGAAATTTTTTGACATAATATCAAAAATATGGTCATTAAAGACAAAATTCAATTTAAAAAAATTAAAACCTAATCTAAGTATCAAAATACTTACACATAATTTTAAAAAGACAACCATAAATTTAAAATTTTGAAAAAAAATAAAATCCGGCCAAAAACTTTAAACTTAAAATTGGTAAACTATATACTTAATATCAATAAATCTGCTTATAAAGTGCATAATTTCAAAAATTTGGCTGAAAATACAAAAATTGACAAAAAAGAATGATAAGTAACTAAGTTATTGGTAAAATTTTATTATAATCTTAAAAATCCGGCCGTTAAAGACAAAATCTGGCTTAAGAAAAATAAATTTTAGACATTAAGTAATGAAATCCGGTCAAAAATTATAGTAATCTGCTTTATATTGTTAAAATATAGACATAATTTTAAAATCCTGGCAATAAAATACAAATTTCTGCCTAAAAAAATTAAAATCTTGTTTTAAAATACTAAAATCCGGTCAAAAAAGCATAAAAATCTTATACTCTTAGAAGTCTAGTTATAAAATACTAAATCCGGTAAAAGAATTTAAACCCGTCCATAAAGTATTAAGTCCGGCCAAAACAATAGTAATATCATAAAATACAAACATAATTTTAAATAATTTGCCATAAATAATCAGAATATTGTCAGAAATCACTAAAATTCGACCAGTGAAAAAAGTGCAAAATTCTATATATAAAATGACAAAACAGCAAAATTCCGCCATAAATGATTAAGAAGTGCAAGATTTTATTTATAAAAACTAAAAAATTGCAAAATCCGGCCAGGAACCATGAAAATATTGTCAAGAAGCACTAAAATCCTGTCATAAACGGTTAAAAGTGCGAAATTCTAAAATGAATTCAGCCGTAAACTTTTTAAAAGTGCAAAATTCTATTCATTAAAGAAAAAGTAGCAAAATCCAACTATGAAATATCAAAATATTGTAAGAAAACACTAAAATTTGATCATGAATGGTTGAAAAGTGCAAAATCCGGCCATAAACCGTCAAAACGTCTAAAATTCTATTCATAATATATCAAAAACATTACTATCAAAAAGTGTATTTTCTATGAAATGTCAATAATATCAAAATTCTGTTATGAAATTTAAAAATATTTTTAGAAACAATTAAAATTTTATCATAAATTGTTTAGCAAGTCCAGGATTCTGTTAAAAACGTTGAAAGTAGCAAAATCTGGCCATAAACTGTTGAAAAGTGTCTTGCACTTTTCATAAAATGTGAAAAATAACAAAATTCAGCCGTAAAGTATAAAAATTTTCTCAGTAAGCACCAAAATTTACCATAAACTGTTAAATAAATGGCAAAATTTTGTCATAAAATATTAAAATGTTATCAAAAAGAACTAAAATCCGGCTAAAAACGGTTAAAAAGTGCAAAATTTTCATTCCCATCTTAGATTAAGTATTTTTACAGTTGATGATCTTTCATTGGTTTTATTTTGACAGCTGCTATGTAAGATTTTGTAATTTTAGACGTATTAAGTTAATGAATATCATTTTAGATTGTGTATTTTTTGACAGCTGTTATTTAAGATTTAGTAATTTTTTACATATTAGATTAATGAAATTGTTTTTAACAAATGATATATTTGTTAGAATACTCGTGTATTCGTTACAAATTTTGTAAACATGTTACGAAGACGCTTTTTAAAAAATTACTAAAATATTTAGAAAAAATAAAAACAAAATTGACAACCTAAAATGTTCAATTGCCAATTTTAAAATATTAATTTCTTTGTTAAAAATTTTACAAAAATCTATTAAGTCAGATTTGAGATTGCGTTTTTTTTTTTCAGTTTAATCATTAGATTTTAATATATTTTAAAACAAAAAAACTGTTGGGAGTGCAAGTTTTTTTGATTTAGAGTAGAAGGGTTAGGGACTTAAGAGTAGAAAGGTTAAAAACATATAACTTATATAAATTTAATGGTAGTGGCAGTTACTATGTGATAGATATATAACTTATACTCTTTTTTATTTGTAAAAATCTGGTCACCTTGACGAAGGACCAAACAAAAAATACCGGTTTCTTGGCTCGTATCAATACAAAAAACATTTTTTTTTATTCATTAGCGTCCTATAACTCTACTAACGTATATGATCATTTTTATTGCAAGTTTTATTGACTTTCATTATGTATATAATCAACTTTTACCTCTTACCTACAGTTCTTGAGATATTAACAAAATAGTGCCTTGCTTTTGGTCGTTTCCGCTAAAGCTCGTGTCATATTTGTCAAGATTTTTAGTATATTCTTCATTAGGTTAGGTTAGGTTAGGTTAGGTTAGGTTAGGTTAGGTTAGGTTAGGTTAGGTTAGGTTAGGTTAGGTTTCTGATTTATAGGTATCAGTGTACAAAGTATTAATACTTTTAAAATTTTTTAGAGGTGAGATCATATTTAATTGGACTACTACCTACCCAAAAATTTGTTAACAAAAAATTAAAAGATTTGCTAGAATAAGTTTCACAAATAGTGCATAGCTGTATGTAAAGGACTGCAATGCAGAAAAGCATATTTTTTATATATTATTAATGATTTTACTATTTTGAAATTTTGTAAAGGTTTTTACATTTTTTAAAAGTTAAAAATTTATATTTTGCATTTTCAACAGTTTCATTAATGACCTCAATAATAAAATTTATATTAATGAGGTCATCTCATTGATGAATATTGTAATGTTATATAAAAGTTTTTTTTTAGATCATGGTTGAGGTTAATTGAAGTAGTTTTTTGGATTTTTTTATTGTATTAGTGAGTCATCTCACTGATGACCTCAATAATACATTTTTTTATTATTGAGGTCATCTCACTGATGAATATTTGTAAGGTTATTTTAAGGTTTTATTTTTTAGATTATAGTTGAGGTTAATTAAGGTAGTAGTTCTTTGCAGTTTTTTTTTTAATGAGGTCATCAGTGAGACAACTTTACTAATACAATTTTTTATTAATAAAGTCATCTTACTGATGAACTTTTGTAAGGTTGTTTTAAGGTTATATTTTTAGATCATAACTGAGATAGTAATTTTTTGTAATTTTTTTTTATTGAGCTTATTAGTGAGATGATCTCATTAATACATTTTTTTATTAATGAGGTCATTTCACTGATAAATATTTGTAAGGTTAGTTTAAGGTTTTATTTTTAAGGTCATGGTTGAGGTTACCTGAGTTGGTTCTCAGCAATTTTTATCATTGACTTCAAATTACTCGCCCACAAATTAAATTTAGTTTTTTCTTATCTATCCCAACGTTGGTTATCAATAAATTTATTGTAAAACATTTTTTTGATATTTAAGTACAAGCACACAAGAGGTGGGAGAAACAAGAGATTTTTTGGCGGGTGGGTGTGTTACAGTAGAAGAAGTAACTTGCCTTCAAATTGAAACTTGTTCCCATCCACCTACTCAAGCTATAGTTATCAAGAAATTTATTGTTAAACAATTCTCTCATATCGAAATCTAAGCACACAAGAGGTGGAATAAACAATAGATTTTTTGGCGGGTGGGTGTGTTACATTAAAAGAAGTAACTCGCTCACCAATTAAACTTTGATCCCACCCGCCCACCCTAGCGATAATTATCTCAAAATTTACTGTTAAACAATTTTCTTATATCTAACTTCAAGCACACGAGAGGTGGAACAAACAATAAATCCTTTGATGAGAGAGTACAAATTTTTGTAATTTTAACGCAGATTTTGATACTTTATAAATAGAATTTTGGTGTTGAACAGTGCCTCTACTAGATTTTAGTACATTGATACAATATTTTGATATTTTATGACCAGATTGTCCTATTTTCAAAAAAAAAATATTTTGTTACATTTACTGGTCAGATTTTGATTTGAACATAACTATTATATTTCATGAGTTATTTTTGAAATATTACGAATAAAATTATACATTTTGCACATTTGACTATTTCTAACCATTTTTTATGGCAAAATTTTGTTAGTTTTGGAATTTCATAAAATTTTGTAACAGTTTATGGTCAATGTTTGTGCTTTATAACAGTATTTTGATGTTAAAGAATAATTTCTGCCGTTTTTGACATTTTATAAACAAAATTCTGCTTAAGTAAACCTGTTTTGACCGGATTTTGATTAATATTTTAATGATAGTTATTTTTTAATTTTTATAAATTAAAAAAAAGTTTTAACTGCTGTTTGACAACGTTTTAATGTTTTAAGTCCAGATTTAGCTTATTTTTAATAAAATTTTGTTAATTTTTGACATGATCTTGATGTTTTAAGCCCACATTTTGATATATATATTAATTTTAATCTATTTTTCAGCAATGATGACTCGTATGAGAAACCAATTGAATCAAATCTTGAACAGACTACCAGAAAAAACCGACGAAACCAATTTCCCAGAACTCCACGTCCCTAATTTCGCCGACATTGATTTAAGCAAAGGAAACACAACATCAGTAACAAAGGTAATTAAAAAAAACCAAACCACCCAATCACTAACAAATTTATTTAAAGGTAATTGATGGACATAAAGTAGTAATCAATGAAACCGAATACAATCAAAACGGAGATAACGGAAATTCATACTTTAAAGTACGCATAGTCGATGTACAACCCGATAATACACCAACAGAAAAACCAAAAGATTTACCCAAAAATAGAGAAGTAGAAGCGGTTGAAACTAATGAAGAAAATGAAATTGGAAAAAAAGAGGTTGGTATTGATACTGTTGATGATAGTGCACCACAAAAATTACAAAAAAATTAATTTAAGCAACAAACTATAATCAAGCACATAATTAATTTCTAACTTGTTGCTTTTATTACATTTTTATATTATACTTAACAACGTATTTTTAAGTATGTAATTGTTTTATATTTACAGTAATTGATTAATTGTTTAACCTTTGTATATATGATTTTATTTTTGAATTAAATAAAGCACGTTGAAATAGCTTCGAAACAGTGTATGATTATGTAACTCTTCAAACACTGCTATTTCCGTCTGTTTTATGTTGGTTGTGGTTAGTTGTAATCAATAAATAGTAGTAAACTAATCTAATAATATCACACTCATTGTTTACTTATGTACAAATTGCACTTAAACACATATTTACACTTCTTTCATTGTTGTTACATTGTGACTAACTTTGTTATTTATGATTTACTTAATTTTTTGAAATTGTTTGATAGATTAGTTTTGGTTTAAAAAAAGCATTTATAGACTAATAGTCTAGTTAAATAGGTTCAAATACTGATCACACCTCTAAAAAAATTTTAACACTGATTTATAGGTACCTAATGAAGAATATACTAAAAGCCCTGACAAATATGACACAAGCTTTAGCGGTAATGACCGAAAACAGGAATTTTTTTTTGTTAATATCTCAAGAACTCTAGGTTGAAATCTAAAAGTTGATTATATACTTAATGGAAGCCGATAAAACTTATAATAAAAATAATCATGTACGTTAGTAGAGTTAAAGGGCGCTAAAGAATAGAAAAAAAAGTTTTTTGTATTGTTACGAGCCAAGAAACCGGTTTTTTTGTCATGGTGACCAAATTTTTACAAGTAAAAAAGAGTATAAGTTATATATTTATCACATAGTAACTGCCACTACCATTAAATTTATATAAGTTATATGTTTTTAATCTTTCTACTCTTATGTCATCAACTCTTCTACTCTAAATCAAAAAAACTTGCACTCCAACAGTTTTTTTGTTTTAAAATATATTAAAATCTAATGATTAAACTAAAAAAAACGCAATCTAAAATTTGACTTCATAGATTTTTGTAAAGTTTTTAACAGAGAAATATTGGCAATTGAACATTTTAGGTTGTCGATTTTGTTTTTATTTTTTCTAAATAGTTTTGTAATTTTTCAAAAAACGTTCCCGTAACATTTTTACAAAATTTGTAACGGATACACGAGTATTCTAACAAATATATTATTTGCTAAAAACAATTTCTTTAATCTAATATGTCAAAAATTACTAAATCTTAAATAGCAGCTGTCAAAAAATACACAATCTAAAATTATATTCATTAACTTAATACGTCTAAAATTACGAAAACTTACATAGCAGCTGACAAAATATAACCAATGAAAGATGATCAATTGTAAAAATACTTAATCTAAGATGAAAATGAAAATTTTGCACTTTTTAACCGTTTTTAGCCGGATTTTAGTTCTTTTTGATAACATTTTAATAATTTATGACAGAATTTTGACATTTATTTAACAGTTTATGGTAAATTTTGGTGCTTACTGACAATATTTTTATACTTTACGGCTGAATTTTGTTATTTTTCACATTTTATGAATTGAGTCTTGCACTTTTCAACAGTTTATGGCCAGATTTGCTATTTTCAACGTTTTTAACAGAATCCTGGACTTACTAAACAATTTATGACAAAATTTTAATTGTTTCTAAAAATATTTTTAAATTTCATAACAGAATTTTGATATTATTGACATTTTATAGAAAATACACTTTTTGATAGTCATGTTTTTGATATTTTATGAATAGAATTTTAGAACGTTTTGACGGTTTATGGCAGGATTTGGCACTTTTCAACCATTCATGGTCAAATTTTAGTGTTTTCTTACAATATTTTGATATTTCATAGTTGGATTTTGCAATTTTTTTTTTTAATGAAAAGAATTTTGCACTTTTAAAAAGTTTACGGCTGAATTTTGCTAATTCAATTTAGAATTTAGCACTTTTTAAATGTTTATGACCAGATTTTGGTACTTCCTGACAATATTTTGATAGTTCCTGGCCGGATTTTGCAATTTTTTAGTTTTTATAAAGCATTTTTTTACAATTTATGGTCGGGTTTTGCTATTTTTGATATTTCATAAATAAACTTTAGAACGTTTTGATAGTTTATGGCCGGATATTCGTGCTTTTTGACATTTTTTGAATAAAGTTTTGCACTTTTCAACACTATGGCCAGGTTTTAGAGTTTTCTAACATTATTTTGATATTTCATAGCTAAATTTTGCTTTATTTCATTTTTTAATGAATAAAATTTTGCACTTTTAAAAAGTTTATGGCTTAATTTTGTTAATTCATTTCAGATGTTTGCACTTTTTAACCGTTTATGACCGGATTTTGGTGCTTCCTGACAATATTTTAATAGTTTGTGGCCGGATTTTGCACTTTTTTCACTGGTCGAATTTGAGTGTTTTCTGACAATATTCTGATCATTCATGGCAAAATATTTAAAATTATGTTTGTATTTTACTATATTACTATTGATGCGATCGTAGCATAATGGTCTAGAGCGAAGACTGTTGTGCAGGCAGTCCGGGTTCAATTCCCGGCAGCGGCAATATCTAATTTGTCGAATATATTTCGATGCAGTCGTCTCCTTTGCAAGGCAAACTAGCAAAGTATTTGCTTAGTAAACCCCTCTAGTGGTGTGGTTCGGATTCTACGTTAAACTGTAGGTCCCGTATGTTTGTGTGGAACTATTATTGCACACCACAAACATACAAGAAGGGCGCCAAACACTCATAGCGAGTATGGCACTATAATAAGAAGACTATTGTTTTAGGCGGAATTAATTACTTTATGGACGAGTTTAAATTAAATTCAAGATTTTTAAGAGTATAAGATTTTTATGCTTTTTTACCGGATTTTAGTATTTTAAAACAAGATTTGAATTTTTTTTAGGAAGAATTTTGTATTTTATTGCCAGACTTTTAAAATTATGTTCATATTTTAACAATATAAAGCAGATTACTATAGTTTTTGACCGGATTTGATTACTTAATGTCTAAAATTTATTTTTCTTAAGCCAGATTTTGTCTTTAACGGCCGGTTTTTAAGATTATAATAAAATTTTACCAATAAGTTAGTTACTTATAATTCTTTTTTGTTAATTTTTGATATTATGTACTTTATGAGCGGATTTATTGATATTAAGTACAATGTTTACCAATTTTAAGCAGGTTATTAAAGTTTTTGGCCGGATTTTATTTTTCTTGTCAAATTTTGTATTTAAGGTCGTATTTTTAAAATTATGTGTAAGTATTTTTATACTTAGATTAGATTTTAATTTTTTTAAGTTGGATTTTGTCTTAAATGATCAAATTTTTGAAATTATGTCAAAATTTTACCAATTATAATTTTTTTAAATTTAATTTATTTCTAGACAACCAAGAAATAATAATATTTTACATAAGCCAAGTACTAAGAATTTGTTTTTGCGTTTTTACGCTTTGATTTAATTGAGATTTACAACATTTTATATAAACTCAGCAAATTTCTGCCTGTCCGCAATTCCAAAATTATCAAAGCTTTACTTTACTGTGAGTCTCCATTGAACGCACTTACCAAACAAAAACTATTTCCGTGTATTTCTCGTGCCAGAGTAACACCAAAAACAAACTAAAAACTGCAAATGGAAAAAAATTCAAGGTTACGCTGATATGCATTCATTCTAAAACCAACTCTTTTCAAGTTTTTAATTTTTTTTCTCACACACACTCATACTCCTATGGTACAACCTCTAAATGTGTGTACACAGCACATTAAGAACGGACCACATCCGGACTTTTCATAATAATAATAATAATAATAATAATAATAATAATAATAATAATAATATCATTTATTCACGTAGCCAAAACAATTTACATATACATAGAACAAATATATACAAAATTTGGATGTGAGTGTAAAAAAAAACAATTAAGTAATAAGTATACAACCTTAGCAATTATCTAAAAATTCATTTGTGGAGTAGTATGCATTTTTTATTAATAAGTTTTTTTATCGGGTATAATTAAGTTGTTTAATGTTGGTATCCAAAGAATTATACATTTTGATTCCTTGGAAAAAATAAAATTGCTCAAAAAGTGCCGTTCTGTGATATATAACAAGTAGTTTATTTCCATTCTAAGTGTGATAATTATGGGTATGATTTAGAAATTAAAACCTGTATTGGTTTAAGTGTATGTAACAAAGAGTTTTGTAAATATATATACTTGGATAAGTTAGTATATGTGTATTTTTAAAGACAGGTTTACATGACTCTCTATACGGTAGTCCATAAATTTGTCGTATGATTTTCTTCTAAAGTATAAAAACCCGTTCATGAGTTACCGCTTTACCCCAGATGAGTACATTGTTTGACATATTCGAGTAGGCCAATGCATAATAAACACTCAAAATGCTTTTTTCATTGCAACATGATTTTAATGAAAGTATAGCATAATATGCTTTACTTAATTTATTACATACATAGTTTACCTGTGTACTGCAGTTAAGTTTACTGTCGAGAAATATACCAAGATATTTGCCGTTGTGTACTTTTCATTATTTACTATTAATTCCGTATTTTCTGGAATTTGTTTACGTTTTGAAAAGTATATGCATTGCGTCTTTGATTCATTTACAACCAATGAATTTTGGTTACACCAGTTGTTAAATTTAGAAATAACAACTCTTGTTTTATTTATTAAGTTCTCTTGGTTTTGTGCTGAAATTCCAATTGCTGTATCGTCTGCATACAAAATGACAAGATCATTTGGAAATGATTCTGGCAGATCATTAATAAATAATAAAAACAACAATGGACCCAGCACAGATCCTTGAAGAACACCCAGCGTTAATTTAAATGTATGAGATCGATGGTTGTTAACATTGACATATATTTTTCTATCATTTAGGTAAGATTTGATTAGCATTAAAAAATTTCCTCAAAAATTTCTAGTTTTGATAAAACAAAATTAATATTGATGGTATCAAATGCATGAGACAAGTCGAAAAATAATACATTAACGTGTTTATTTTGATCTACTTCTCGAATAATAAAATTAATTAACTCACAGGCAGCTGTTTCAATTGACCTATCAGATGTAAAACCATGTTGCGATTTTGTTAGAAGATCAATTTTTTTTTTAAAACATAAAAATTTTATTTGAAATTATTTTTTCAAATAATTTACTTATTGAGGATAGTTCGGATATAGGTCTGTAATTGCTTATTAAACTTTTATCAATTTTTTTAAAAAATAGGTTTAACCGAAGCTATTTTTAGAATTGATGGAAAAACACTACATCAATCGACCAATTAAACATAAAAACTAGTGGTGACATTAAATCTTCTATTAATATTTTCATTATCTTCATTGGTACATTATCTGAACCTTTAGCATTATTGTTAGTTAAACCACTTAATGCATCTATTATATTGTGTTCGGTAATCAGAGATATGTAAAAAGTATTATTTGAAATATTAGTAGTAGTTGTACATGTAGCAGAATTATTTATTCCAAAACGAGCATTAATAGTTTCTAAAGCAATATTAAAAAAATAAATTGCAAATTTGTTGGCTACTTGTGCGGGTTCAGAGACTGTTATATTTTCATAAACTATAACTAGTCGCGTATTTTGGTTGTTTGATTTACCGAGATAGTTGTTTATCAAATTCCAAGTTGTTAGAGTAGAAATTTTGCTTGGCAATTATAATGTTATTTTTATGTTCTTTTTTCTTTATGTTATATGAAGATATTAGTTCAGCATCATTAAAATTACTAATTAACCAGAACATATCTTTTAAAGAATTACCTTCGTGTATTATAGTGTTGGTAATCCAATTGTTTTTGCATTTATGTTTACTTTTGCATTTTCTTATTTCAATTGGACAACAGCTGTCGAATAAGTTTTGAAAAGTTGTAATGAAGTTTGAAAAAACTTCTTCTATTGAAAAGGGTTGCATTAGTCTTGTCCAGTCTGTAATTTTAGCCAAATGTTTTATTTTTTGTATGTTGAATGAATTGTAGTTACGACTCTGGTAATAACATTACAATCGGATTTAATATTGGCAATATGGTTTTGTATCGATAATGTAATACTAAAATGGTCAGCAATCGGAGCTCTTACCACACTAGCTTCGTACTCGTATATATGCTTGTCTATGTTTGATACAATGTAATCAATGTTGCTGTAAGATATAATGTTATTGCAGTTAGTAAAAACACTTTAAGATCGTTGGATAATAAAATATCCTTAAGTATTTTAGTTTGAGCTGAATTTGAATGATAATCAATATTAAAATCTACACAAATTATAAGTTTGTCACCTTTGGCAATTATTGGTATTAATAACTCAGACAGATTTCTATTAAAAATGTCAAAGCTACCGTTAGTAGAACGATAAATAGATAAATAGAATAACGTTACATGATCATCTCCCATTTTAAATGTAATTCCACAGGTTTCAAAATCTAACTCAATAGAAACTTCTTGTACCCTATTTAAATTTGTATAACTCACATGATTTTGTACATAAATAGCCACTCTGCCATGAATATGTTTTTTTCTTGAAAAATATGCTGCTAAACGGAAATTTGGAATTATAACGTGTTCAATTTGGTTATTCATTACTCATTGTTCTGTTATAGCAACTATATTAATATTTTCTGTTTTTAAAAATAATTCAACAAGATTTAATTTGTTAGTTATTGACTGAATGTTTATATGCGCAATCTTAATTATACATCGGTTTAAAGTTGTCGATGTGTTTTGTTGGTAGTTAAAGTTTTTTGAATGATTATTTTGAGGAAACCAAAATCTACTTAGTTTAATTCCTGTAGGCCAGTTTAACGGATTAATTGCTGCTGAATAGTCTTCTTTCGAAACCCCAAGCTTGTAGCAAATAGTTCCATCATTTGTTTGGATATTAGAAACTTCAAAATTGCTGTGGTTAAGAATTGTTTTTAGATAATCTTGCACATGATTAGTAGTGCACGATTTTTCTACATTGCCAAGAAAAAGCCACATTTTGCTTTCTTTTGCTTTTAATACTGTATTTGTATTATATATAAAATATATAAAGAAGAGACGCAATGTCCTCAAATGAGACAGTTGTAAAGCAATAATTTCGAATAAAGCCTAGTTAAATAGGTAAATTTATACGAATGCCACAACGACATATGTAGCGCTCGTTACTATTTGTTCAATCGGACAAACCAATAATAACATTAAAAAATTAAATTTATATTTATTTTTTCATAAATTTAATTTTTTAATGTATTTGTATTACTTGATGTCCCTATTATTGCTTTGTTGTCAGTGTGTTTACGTTTAACAGTTATCCAATTGTCATTTTTTTCTGATGAATTATTAGAATCATGTTCATTTATGTTTGGTTCGTTACATTGATTTGTGTTGTTTATAGATGGATTGTGGATGTCAGCACTATTTACAATTGATTCCTGTGGCGTCACCTCTGGACAAATAACTAATTCTTCCGTATGAACTGTTGTATTATTTTCTGTATTTTTGTTGAAAATATTATTATGATTTACAGTTGGTTTGGGCTTCTGCTTAGTTTGTTAACCACAAATCACTTTAAAGATGCAGCGTTCTCATATAAATTATAGGCAACACATTAGGAAGATATCGTTTACTTTGCTGAATATTTTTATTTTCCAGCTTATTAACTTTATTTATTTATTCTTCATTTTGTTTTATAAGGATACTGTGTTTCTCCTCCATGTCTGAACGTAGTTTTTCTATCAGATCATTATGGTTTGTGTTAATTGCACTTATTATTTTCCGGGTAGCTTAAGTTAATTCTTTGCTAAAGTCAGTTGTTAACCTAACTTCGCTAACTTCTATGCATTCGTCGCAGAACCATTTAATATTTCTTGAATCAACGATACCTTTTTGTGTTTGATCTTTGATGTTGACACACTGTGCATGGTATAATACTTTGCATAAACTGCACTCAATATTTTTGTTTTTCACTATAAAATTATCTTCACAAGTTTTACATGTACTTCCCAAGGAAGCCATTTTTAATATAAATAAAATTTTATACTTTTAAACTCTTAAACTGGGTTTTTGTACTTTTGACAAATTTTAAACATTTTATTGCTGTATATAACAGTTTATGGACAAATATTTGGAAAAAATTTTGATATTCTATAGCCGAATTTTGATATTTTTGAACTTTATGAATAGAATTTTACTGTTTTCAACAATTTAAAGCCGTTTATTGAAGAATATTTTGATTCTTTATGACCGGGTTATGTTGTTTTTAACGTTTCATAAATAAAATGTTGCACTTTTTAAAAGTTTTTGACAATTTTTTTATATTTCATGGTCAAATTGTAATAATTTTGACCTTTTTATGAATAGTATTTTGCATTTTTCAATGGTTAATGGACAAATATTTTACAGTTTTGACACTTTATAAACAGAAATTTTAAGGTTTTAATTTTTATACTTTATAGTCGGATTTTACAACTTCATAAATAAAATATTGCACTTTTTGACAGCTTAAAGCCACATTTTGCTTATTTTAACATTTCATAAACAAAATTTTTTGACAGTTTATGGCCGAGTTTTGTTTTTTTCTGAATACTTTTCTCAATTTTTTTTATTTTTAGCATCTTTTGAATAGAATTTTGCACTTTTTGCCAGTTTTTGCTATTTTAGACATTTTATGAATAGAATTTTGTATTATTTGACGATTATTTTGCTATTTTTAACATTGAAAAAAATGCATTTATCAACATTTTGTTGTTTTTGACACTTTATAATTAGAACCTTGTACTTTTAGACAGTTTGGCATTTTATAAATGGAATTTTACACTTTTGGTGCTTTCTGATCATATTTTAATACTTTATGGCCAAATGTTGACATTTTGTGAATAGATAATTGCACATTTCAACAGATTATGACCGAATAATGATAGTTTTAACATTTTATAAATAGAAATTTGCACTTTTTAACAGATTAAAGTTCTTTCTTGAAATATTTTGATACTTCATTGTCAAGTAAATAGAATTTAGCTCTTTTTGACAATTTAGGGTTGGATTTTGCTATTATTGACATTTAATGAATACAATTTTTTAACAGAATATTGGTATTTTTGTTATTTTATTAAAAAAAAATGCTTTTTTTAACAGTATTTTGATTCTTTCTAACAATATGTTGATTCTTCTTAACCAAATTTTGCACTTTTTGACGGTTTATGGTCAATTTTTGCTATTTTTGACGGTTTATGAATAGATTTTTGAACATTTTTAACAATATAAGGCCAAATTTCAATGGCCGTCATTTTATGAATAAAAATTTGCACCTTTTTTTTTTTTTTTTTTTTTTTTTTTTTTTTTTTTTTGCTGTTTTTACATTCTATGAATAAAATCTTGTACTTGTTCTTTTTAACAATTTATTGCCGCTTTTAAGAAAATATTTTGTTAGTTTCTACTATTTAGTAATAGAATCTTGCACTTATTAAAAGTTTATGACCGTATTTTAACATTTTTAATATTTCACAAAAAATAAAACTTTTTAACTGTATCTAGCCGGATTTTGGTGCTTTCTGACAATATTTTAATGTTTTAAGACAGAATTTTGTTATTTTTAATATTTTAAAAATAGAATTTTACATTTTTCAACCGTATTTGTCTAGATTCTTTAAAGACCTTTTTATACTTTTAAAAACCAAATACTTTAAAAACTAGATTTATAATTTAAAAGCCAAATTAACAGTTTATCAGTATAGTTTAACGTATTATTTAGACTAATTATAATTTAAAAGCCAAATTTACTGTTTAGCAGATACATTTAACACTTTAAAGACCAGATTTCTACTTTTAAAGACGGATTTACAGTTTTAACGGCCAGTTATAATTTGAAAATTGGGTTATTAGTTTTGCAGTAAATTTTAACACCTTATTTAATGAGTTTTCAGTTCTAAAAGCTTTATTTACAATTTTAAAGACTAAATTGTTAATTTAGAAGCCGGATAAAGAGTTCGAAATTATTAGCACTCAATTGATAAAAAAAAAGTATAATTTTTGTTATTTTGACTTAAAAAGAGTAAGGTATAATCTAATTTCTAAAAGAGTATATGTTACTAAAAAAAAGTTTGTCTGGTCAGCCTATCCTTTGTTCATTTTGACAGTCTATCCTCTCTACCGCAACTACCTGTGCGGTCTTTCTTTTACTTTTTTTGTTCATGGAGAAAAGTGGTAATCAATTCTTTAAAGATGTTTCTAAAGATAGCTATCAACAAGCAGAGTAATAAGAACTTAAACAACTACTTATAACATAAGCTAGCTCCTTACCCTTTATCTTTATTTGAGGAAACTGGAATGCTGAAAACAAACAAATCCGCTCTATACGATACTTTTCCTATACTACAAGAAGAAACCAATTTTTTCGATTTTGACATTGTTTTGGATAGAAGATTACTGTTACACAAGGTGGCTCAAAAATTCTTAATATCAACAAGTTGCCAATGTTATGTCGCCTATGTTCTCAAGCATTCTGCTGCCAAAAGCTGTACTGTTGTGTTTGATGGCTATTTAGCGGCATCATCTAATACGTAAACAGCTAAATAGAACCAAAGTACAAACTGAAAAGGTCATTTGATATAAAGTTTGAACACAAAACACAAATCACAGTCAAATAGGATGGTTTTCTTTCTAATGAACACAAAAAATCCAAACTTATTTCATTTCTCTTAACTGCTTTTTACGACCATGGAATTAAAACAAGAATCTAGTAACGCTGGTAAATTGGAGTCATAAAATCCTAAACTAGTGACAAAGTAGCAATAGTTGGCAAATATGTTGATCTTATTGTCTTCCTCGTGGCTTTAAACCCAACTGAAAAATAGATTGTTAAACCTTGACTTGCAGAGTAGAAAGGAAAGTATATTTGAGTCAGCAATTGCAAATTATGGAAATAAAAAAATGCATACTTCTTGTGCATGCATTCAGCGGATGTGATACGATTTGCATATCAAAAATAGAAAATTTGACTTTTTCAATTTGTTCAAGAAGTGAGCTACACTGCAAAGTATTACTAAAGTAATAAAGTTGAAGCTGGAAACAAAATATTTCTGGTATGGTACTATGCACTTTACAAGCAAACTTTCCTTAACACGCATTGTTACAAAGCTTTTACCAAATCAGTTTTAAATGCTAAACCAAACCTCTCTGCACTGTCGCCCACAAAAGAAGCCGCAATGCAGCATGCTTTTTGTGTATACCACCAAATCTTAGTTGGGCTAGGAAATGAACGTTTTCCAGAACAGTGGGGTTGGAAGTTTGAGCCAACCGATTGATCCCAGTAACTACAGAAGACGCAGCAGAACCTGAAGCAGTCTTCAATCTCATTTCTTGCAAATGTATAACCCCTCTCCCACAATCTTCCATCGTATCCAAAATTGTAGGTAAAACATTGTCAAATATTGATTTACAAATGATAATAAAAAGTACATTTATTTTTTCTTGCTTTGGCATCTTCAATAAATAACATTTTGTGCCATGCTAACTTAAAAAAATAAAAGCAATTATTAGTGCTCTATAACTCTGTAACCGCTAAGAAAAATGTATATGATTATTTTTATTGTAAATTTTATCAGCTTTTATTGTGTATATAGTTAACTTTTACCTCCGACCTACAGTTTTTGAGGTATTAACAAAAACCGCCAAAGTTTTTTGCTAGAACTCGTGTCATATTTGTCAGGATTTTTAGCATATCCTTCATTAGGTACTTATAAATCAGTCTACAAAGTTTTAAAACTTTTTGAGTTTTTTAAACTAAACTATAAAGTGGTTTATTAATCTCAAATTCCCATTTTGTTGTAAGAAAAAAATTACGTTTTAGATTTTTCCAAAATTTAGAACAAATTTTGTTTTACTAAAATTAACATTTAAGAAATTTAGTCTTAAAATTTATAACAGCTATAGGCAATAAGTTGCTTGATACATTTCCAAAATTTTTAATTCTAACAATATAACCATATTTATTGTTTACTAATAACAACATATGTTTTCTTGAAATCATTACATTTACTTGCACTGTGTATTCATTTTCCTTGCACAACTATCTTCTCTCTGCTCAGGGCTTAGACAACATAGAAACCTTTGATGAAATCGACTACGAAATGAAACCGGAATCAAGAAAATTTGATTGGAATGATGCCAATGCCGTTGAATCCTTCGATGATAACGGAATTGAAACAAATGAAGTCCAACAACCATTTAGAGATTTAAGTGACGATATCTACGTCAACCAATTGATGGCCGATGCAGGTGCCCCAGAAAATCCAGATGCTGAATTCATTGAAGACATTGATAGAAACATCAAAACCAAGGATTTCAGACGAAGATTGCGTTAAATTTGTTATTATTTTGTGGCAGTTTATTAAGGATGGTACAAAGATTTATTTATATTTATTGGGTTGGCATTCCTAATTGTTAAGTGGAGAGTGAAGTAGTTATAGTATATTTTAATATTAACATTAATCAATAAATTCTGAAATTAATTAATATGTTCATAATGTAACATTGCCACACCACCGACTGATTACAATCATTTTTAATTTATTTTTAATTGCATTTTTATCATTACTAATTAAATCATTATTGTAGTTTAGGTTGTATTGAAAGGGATGGAATGGTCTCTTGCCAAAGATTGTTTATGTTGCCATTTTAATTTATTTTTTTACTCACATGGTTGATGCTGTCGACTCTAACGAATTTAAAGACATTTTTTTATTTTATTTTTTAATTAATTGCATTTTTATTTTGTATAGTTTTAACTGATTTTATTTTTTTGTAAGAATAAACTAATCTATATGAAATGTTTGTGTTTTAAGAAAAGAAATTATGTTATCTTAAATTTAATTTACCGGAGAATAATCGTACAACTTTGTTGTCTGACTTTTGTTGGAAGTTGGAATTATAGTAGATTCTACTTCACTAAAAGCTTGATCTTAGTAAGTATGCTATTTTTTTTATTTTTTTTTTTTTTTTTGAGTATGATTGGTTATATATACATATTTTAATTTATAATTTTTAACATTTTTTAAAAGTTTATGGTGCTTTTTAATTTCATGTCCAGTATTTTAATATTTTATATTTTATTTAGTAATACTATTTTTTACTTTTTACAATTCTGCATTTTTTAATTGACCAGATTTTGTTTTTTTTTGACAATAATTTCAGCGGCCAGATTTTGCAATTTTTGATATTTTATCAACATTAACATTAGGAGCAATAAAAAAAAAATAACTTGAAAAGTAAACATTGAATTTTAACTAAATTTGGCAACAATGTTTCAAAATATAACTACTACCAACTGTGTAAAAAATATTAAAATTGATACGTTGAATTTTCCTTAACCTCAAATTAAATGACTTTATAATATTCAATATGGAACAATAGGAGAAATTAAAAATTGAATAATTCTAAAAGTATGCATTGGATTTTAACCAAATTTTACAACAATGCATCCAAACATAACTACTACCAACTGTATAAAAAATATAAAAATTGATACTGTAAATTTTGCATAACCTCAAATTAAATGATCTTATAACATTTAATGTTTAACAATAGAAGGAACAAAAAAAAAATGAATAATTTAAAAATTATACATTAGATTTTAACAAAATTTGACAACAATGCATCTAAATATAACTACTACCAACTGTATAACAATGATTTTCTACTATTTCCTACAATTACAAAAAAAATTACCATAATACTTTATAACCGGATTTTGCTATTTTTGACTTTTAATAAATAATACTGCACTTTTTACCAGTAATAAATTTTTTAATTTTTAACAATATTTTGATGTTTCATGGCCGCATTTTGCTTGTTTTATAATTTTATAACAATTTGTACAACAGATTTTGGTCAAATTTTAGCATTTTCTAACAATATTTTGATGTTTAAAGAGCAGGTTTTGCTATTTTTGACATTTTTTGAATAAAATTTTGCACCAGATTTTGACTTTTTATAAACAAAAACTTGCACTTTTAAACAAATTATACCCAAATTTTGGTTTCTATGACAATATTTTAAAAGTTTATAGTCGGATTTTGGTATTTTTCACTTTTATTAAATAGAATTTGGACTATGCAGTTTATAGAATTTATTAAAAATGTTTACACTTTAACAGTTTATGGCTAAATTTTTAGTGTTTTAAAACAATATTTTGATGTTTTAAGACCAAATATTGCTATTTTTAACATTTTATGAGAAGAAAATGCACTTTCTAGCAATTTATGAACCAATTTGCACAATAATATGTAAATTTTATAGCTGGATTTTACTATTTTTAAAAAATTATATTTTTTTTTAAGTATTTTACAAATTTTAGTTTTTTCTAAAAATATTTTGATGTTTCAAAGATAAAATTTGTTATTTTTGAAACTTTTCAAATAAAATTTTCCACGTTTCAATGCTTTATAACGAGATTGTGTTTATTCTAACAATTTTGTGATATTTCTTAGTTTAATTTTGAAATTTTTGAAATTAATTTTTTTTTTTTTTTTTAATATAATTTTTTACACTTTTTAACAGTAACAACTAGATTTGGTACTTTCTGATAATATTTTGATGTTTCAAAGCTAAATTTTCTTATTTTTAAACCTTTTTGGCAAAGTTTAATTTTTACTTACATTTTATAAATAGAGTTTTGTACTTCTCAATAGTTAATGATTCAATTATTGAAAAAATGACAAAATTGTGTACGCTTTTTCTCGTTATGTTTAGTTGAAACCCAAAAATTCTAGCTGCGTTACTGAATACTAAATATAGGTCAAAATTTGTACAAAAGAAAAGTTTTATGCAATAAAATTATAAAATGTTTTATCAAAAGTGTATAGAAACACAATTTATTTCTTAAATTTACTAATATACCTCAAAAATTAACTAATTAAATGGAAACAAAATTTTGAATAGTTTTTAACCAGTCATAGCCACATCTAAGGCGTTTTTATGGTTCTTTGAAGAGGCCATACATATACAAAGTGATTCTTAACTTATGCGCATAAACTCGAGAAATTATAGTTTACAATCAATGTTATTGATAAATGTTAAAAAAATGTAGTAAAAGTTTTATAATAAGCGAGATAAAAAATTATAAAATTTCTGGAAAATTAAAATTTATTACTAGAAAAAAATTGGTGTGCCATGCCAAAATTAAAATAATGAAAATGTAGTAAAGCTTTTAATCAAATAATTATCAAAATAATAAACAAAAAAACAAAAATGCAAAAGTATTAGAACACTTAATATCATAATAAATGCTCAAAATAATTTTCTCTATTTTCCATTCACACTATAAATCAAACCTTTGAAATGTTAAGACCAAAAAAAAAACTAAAAATTTCGAACTCTGAAATTTTTTTTCAAAACACTATATATCAAAAGGTATGTATATACCTTTGAAACGTTGAGACCAAAAAAAAAAACAAAAATCGATAAACTCTAAAATGTTTTGTGAAATGACAATAAATCAAAAGGTATTTTGAAAAAAAAAATCGATGAACTCTGAAATTTTTTGTGAAATGACAATTTAAAACTTTTCAAAACATTCAAAAACAAATTTTCTCAAAATTTTTGTTCAAACACAAAAATGTCAAAGGTATATACCTTTGGATTATAACCCGACTTGAAACAAAAATTTTTGTTTAAACACAAAAATGTCAAAGGTTTGGATTATAACCCGACTTGAAACAAAAATTTTTGTTCAAACACAAAAATGTCAAAGGTATATACCTTTGGATTATAACCCGACTTGAAACAAAAATATGAAAATTTTTGTTCAAACACAAAATGTCAAAGGTACCTTTGGATTATAACCCGACTTGAAACAAAAATTTTTGTTCAAACACAAAAATGTCAAAGGTATATACCTTTGGATTATAACCCGACTTGAAACAAAAATTTTTGTTCAAACACAAAAATGTCAAAGGTATATACCTTTGGATTATAACCCGACTTAAAACAAAAATATCAATTTTCATCAAAAATTTAAAATTTTTCAAAACATTCAAAAACAAATTTTCTCAAAATTTTTGTTCAAACACAAAAATGTCAAAGGTATATACTTTTGGATTATAACCCGACTTGAAACAAAAATATCAATTTTCATCAAAAATTTAAAATTTTTCAAAACATTCAAAAACAAATTTTCTCAAAATTTTTGTTCAAACACAAAAATGTCAAGGGTATATACCTTTGGATTATAACCCGACTTGAAACAAAAATTTTTGTTCAAACACAAAAATGTCAAAGATATATATCTTTGGATTATAACCCGACTTGAAACAAAAATTTTTGTTCAAACACAAAAATGTCAAAGGTGTATACCTTTGGATTATAACCCGACTTGAAACAAAAATATGAAAATTTTTGTTCAAACACAAAAATGTCAAAGGTGTATACCTTTGGATTATAACCCGACTTGAAACAAAAATATGAAAATTTTTGTTCAAACACAAAAATGTCAAAGGTATATACCTTTGGATTATAACCCGACTTGAAACAAAAATTTTTGTTCAAACACAAAAATGTTAAAGGTATATACCTTTGGATTATAACCCGACTTGAAACAAAAATTTTTGTTCAAACACAAAAATGTCAAAGGTATATACCTTTGGATTATAACCCGACTTGAAACAAAAATATGAAAAATTTTGTTTAAACACAAAAATGTCAAAGGTACCTTTGGATTATAACCCGACTTGAAACAAAAATTTTTGTTCAAACACAAAAATGTCAAAGGTATATACCTTTGGATTATAACCCGACTTAAAACAAAAATTTTTGTTCAAACACAAAAATGTCAAGGGTATATACCTTTGGATTATAACCCGACTTGAAACAAAAATTTTTGTTCAAACACAAAAATGTTAAAGGTATATACCTTTGGATTATAACCCGACTTGAAACAAAAATTTTTGTTCAAACACAAAAATGTCAAAGGTATATACCTTTGGATTATAACCCGACTTGAAACAAAAATATGAAAAATTTTGTTCAAACACAAAAATGTCAAAGGTACCTTTGGATTATAACCCGACTTGAAACAAAAATTTTTGTTCAAACACAAAAATGTCAAAGGTATATACCTTTGGATTATAACCCGACTTAAAACAAAAATTTTTGTTCAAACACAAAAATGTCAAGGGTATATACCTTTGGATTATAACCCGACTTGAAACAAAAATTTTTGTTCAAACACAAAAATGTCAAAGGTATATACCTTTGGATTATAACCCGACTTGAAACAAAAATTTTTGTTCAAACACAAAAATGTCAAAGGTATATACCTTTGGATTATAACCCGACTTGAAACAAAAGTTTTTGTTCAAACACAAAAATGTCAAAGGTATATACCTTTGGATTATAACCCGACTTGAAACAAAAATATCAATTTTCATCAAAAATTTAAAATTTTTCAAAACATTCAAAAACAAATTTTCTCAAAATTTTTGTTCAAACACAAAAATGTCAAAGGTATATACCTTTGGATTATAACCCGACTTAAAACAAAAATTTTTGTTCAAACACAAAAATGTCAAAGATATATATCTTTGGATTATAACCCGACTTGAAACAAAAATTTTTGTTCAAACACAAAAATGTCAAAGGTATATACCTTTGGATTATAACCCGACTTAAAACAAAAATTTTTGTTCAAACACAAAAATGTCAAAGGTATATACCTTTGGATTATAACCCGACTTGAAACAAAAATATCAATTTTCATCAAAAATTTAAAATTTTTCAAAACATTCAATAACAAATTTTCTCAAAATTTTTGTTCAAACACAAAAATGTCAAAGATATATATCTTTGGATTATAACCCGACTTGAAACAAAAATTTTTGTTCAAACACAAAAATGTCAAAGGTGTATACCTTTGGATTATAACCCGACTTGAAACAAAAATATGAAAATTTTTGTTCAAACACAAAAATGTCAAAGGTATATACCTTTGGATTATAACCCGACTTGAAACAAAAATTTTTGTTCAAACACAAAAATGTTAAAGGTATATACCTTTGGATTATAACCCGACTTGAAACAAAAATTTTTGTTCAAACACAAAAATGTCAAAGGTATATACCTTTGGATTATAACCCGACTTGAAACAAAAATATGAAAAGTTTTGTTCAAACACAAAAATGTCAAAGGTACCTTTGGATTATAACCCGACTTGAAACAAAAATTTTTGTTCAAACACAAAAATGTCAAAGGTATATACCTTTGGATTATAACCCGACTTAAAACAAAAATTTTTGTTCAAACACAAAAATGTCAAGGGTATATACCTTTGGATTATAACCCGACTTGAAACAAAAATTTTTGTTCAAACACAAAAATGTCAAAGGTATATACCTTTGGATTATAACCCGACTTGAAACAAAAATTTTTGTTCAAACACAAAAATGTCAAAGGTATATACCTTTGGATTATAACCCGACTTGAAACAAAAATTTTTGTTCAAACACAAAAATGTCAAAGATATATACCTTTGGATTATAACCCGACTTGAAACAAAAATATCAATTTTCATCAAAAATTTAAAATTTTTCAAAACATTCAAAAACAAATTTTCTCAAAATTTTTGTTCAAACACAAAAATGTCAAAGGTATATACCTTTGGATTATAACCCGACTTAAAACAAAAATTTTTGTTCAAACACAAAAATGTCAAAGGTATATACCTTTGGATTATAACCCGACTTGAAACAAAAATATCAATTTTCATCAAAAATTTAAAATTTTTCAAAACATTCAAAAACAAATTTTCTCAAAATTTTTGTTCAAACACAAAAATGTCAAAGGTATATACCTTTGGATTATAACCCGACTTAAAACAAAAATATCAATTTTCATCAAAAATTTAAAATTTTTCAAAACATTCAAAAACAAATTTTCTCAAAATTTTTGTTCAAAAACAAAAATGTCAAAGGTATATATATACCTTTGGATTATAACCCGACTTGAAACAAAAATATCAATTTTCATCAAAAATTTAAAATTTTTCAAAACATTCAATAACAAATTTTCTCAAAATTTTTGTTCAAACACAAAAATGTCAAAGATATATATCTTTGGATTATAACCCGACTTGAAACAAAAATTTTTGTTCAAACACAAAAATGTCAAAGGTATATACCTTTGGATTATAACCCGACTTGAAACAAAAATATCAATTTTCATCAAAAATTTAAAATTTTTCAAAACATTCAAAAACAAATTTTCTCAAAATTTTTGTTCAAACACAAAAATGTCAAAGGTATATACCTTTGGATTATAACCCGACTTAAAACAAAAATTTTTGTTCAAACACAAAAATGTCAAAGATATATATCTTTGGATTATAACCCGACTTGAAACAAAAATTTTTGTTCAAACACAAAAATGTCAAAGGTATATACCTTTGGATTATAACCCGACTTAAAACAAAAATTTTTGTTCAAACACAAAAATGTCAAAGGTATATACCTTTGGATTATAACCCGACTTGAAACAAAAATATCAATTTTCATCAAAAATTTAAAATTTTTCAAAACATTCAAAAACAAATTTTCTCAAAATTTTTGTTCAAACACAAAAATGTCAAAGGTATATATATACCTTTGGATTATAACCCGACTTGAAACAAAAATATCAATTTTCATCAAAAATTTAAAATTTTTCAAAACATTCAATAACAAATTTTCTCAAAATTTTTGTTCAAACACAAAAATGTCAAAGATATATATCTTTGGATTATAACCCGACTTGAAACAAAAATTTTTGTTCAAACACAAAAATGTCAAAGGTGTATACCTTTGGATTATAACCCGACTTGAAACAAAAATATGAAAATTTTTGTTCAAACACAAAAATGTCAAAGGTATATACCTTTGGATTATAACCCGACTTGAAACAAAAATTTTTGTTCAAACACAAAAATGTTAAAGGTATATACCTTTGGATTATAACCCGACTTAAAACAAAAATTTTTGTTCAAACACAAAAATGTCAAAGGTATATACCTTTGGATTATAACCCGACTTGAAACAAAAATATGAAAAATTTTGTTCAAACACAAAAATGTCAAAGGTACCTTTGGATTATAACCCGACTTGAAACAAAAATTTTTGTTCAAACACAAAAATGTCAAAGGTATATATATACCTTTGGATTATAACCCGACTTAAAACAAAAATTTTTGTTCAAACACAAAAATGTCAAGGGTATATACCTTTGGATTATAACCCGACTTGAAACAAAAATTTTTGTTCAAACACAAAAATGTCAAAGGTATATACCTTTGGATTATAACCCGACTTGAAACAAAAATTTTTGTTCAAACACAAAAATGTCAAAGGTATATACCTTTGGATTATAACCCGACTTGAAACAAAAATTTTTGTTCAAACACAAAAATGTCAAAGGTATATACCTTTGGATTATAACCCGACTTGAAACAAAAATATCAATTTTCATCAAAAATTTAAAATTTTTCAAAACATTCAAAAACAAATTTTCTCAAAATTTTTGTTCAAACACAAAAATGTCAAAGGTATATACCTTTGGATTATAACCCGACTTGAAACAAAAATATCAATTTTCATCAAAAATTTAAAATTTTTCAAAACATTCAAAAACAAATTTTCTCAAAATTTTTGTTCAAACACAAAAATGTCAAAGGTATATATATACCTTTGGATTATAACCCGACTTGAAACAAAAATATCAATTTTCATCAAAAATTTAAAATTTTTCAAAACATTCAATAACAAATTTTCTCAAAATTTTTGTTCAAACACAAAAATGTCAAAGGTATATATCTTTGGATTATAACCCGACTTGAAACAAAAATTTTTGTTCAAACACAAAAATGTCAAAGGTATATACCTTTGGATTATAACCCGACTTGAAACAAAAATATGAAAATTTTTGTTCAAACACAAAAATGTCAAAGGTATATACCTTTGGATTATAACCCGACTTGAAACAAAAATTTTTGTTCAAACACAAAAATGTCAAAGGTATATACCTTTGGATTATAACCCGACTTGAAACAAAAATTTTTGTTCAAACACAAAAATGTCAAAGGTATATATATACCTTTGGATTATAACCCGACTTGAAACAAAAATTTTTGTTCAAACACAAAAATGTCAAAGGTATATACCTTTGGATTATAACCCGACTTGAAACAAAAATATGAAAAATTTTGTTCAAACACAAAAATGTCAAAGGTATATACCTTTGGATTATAACCCGACTTGAAACAAAAATTTTTGTTCAAACACAAAAATGTCAAAGGTATATATATACCTTTGGATTATAACCCGACTTAAAACAAAAATATCAATTTTCATCAAAAATTTAAAATTTTTCAAAACATTCAAAAACAAATTTTCTCAAAATTTTTGTTCAAACACAAAAATGTCAAAGGTATATACCTTTGGATTATAACCCGACTTGAAACAAAAATATCAATTTTCATCAAAAATTTAAAATTTTTCAAAACATTCAAAAACAAATTTTCTCAAAATTTTTGTTCAAACACAAAAATGTCAAAGGTATATACCTTTGGATTATAACCCGACTTAAAACAAAAATTTTTGTTCAAACACAAAAATGTCAAAGATATATATCTTTGGATTATAACCCGACTTGAAACAAAAATTTTTGTTCAAACACAAAAATGTCAAAGGTATATACCTTTGGATTATAACCCGACTTGAAACAAAAATATCAATTTTCATCAAAAATTTAAAATTTTTCAAAACATTCAAAAACAAATTTTCTCAAAATTTTTGTTCAAACACAAAAATGTCAAAGGTATATACCTTTGGATTATAACCCGACTTAAAACAAAAATTTTTGTTCAAACACAAAAATGTCAAAGATATATATCTTTGGATTATAACCCGACTTGAAACAAAAATTTTTGTTCAAACACAAAAATGTCAAAGGTATATACCTTTGGATTATAACCCGACTTAAAACAAAAATTTTTGTTCAAACACAAAAATGTCAAAGGTATATACCTTTGGATTATAACCCGACTTGAAACAAAAATATCAATTTTCATCAAAAATTTAAAATTTTTCAAAACATTCAAAAACAAATTTTCTCAAAATTTTTGTTCAAACACAAAAATGTCAAAGGTATATATATACCTTTGGATTATAACCCGACTTGAAACAAAAATATCAATTTTCATCAAAAATTTAAAATTTTTCAAAACATTCAATAACAAATTTTCTCAAAATTTTTGTTCAAACACAAAAATGTCAAAGATATATATCTTTGGATTATAACCCGACTTGAAACAAAAATTTTTGTTCAAACACAAAAATGTCAAAGGTGTATACCTTTGGATTATAACCCGACTTGAAACAAAAATATGAAAATTTTTGTTCAAACACAAAAATGTCAAAGGTATATACCTTTGGATTATAACCCGACTTGAAACAAAAATTTTTGTTCAAACACAAAAATGTTAAAGGTATATACCTTTGGATTATAACCCGACTTAAAACAAAAATTTTTGTTCAAACACAAAAATGTCAAAGGTATATACCTTTGGATTATAACCCGACTTGAAACAAAAATATGAAAAATTTTGTTCAAACACAAAAATGTCAAAGGTACCTTTGGATTATAACCCGACTTGAAACAAAAATTTTTGTTCAAACACAAAAATGTCAAAGGTATATATATACCTTTGGATTATAACCCGACTTAAAACAAAAATTTTTGTTCAAACACAAAAATGTCAAGGGTATATACCTTTGGATTATAACCCGACTTGAAACAAAAATTTTTGTTCAAACACAAAAATGTCAAAGGTATATACCTTTGGATTATAACCCGACTTGAAACAAAAATTTTTGTTCAAACACAAAAATGTCAAAGGTATATACCTTTGGATTATAACCCGACTTGAAACAAAAATTTTTGTTCAAACACAAAAATGTCAAAGGTATATACCTTTGGATTATAACCCGACTTGAAACAAAAATATCAATTTTCATCAAAAATTTAAAATTTTTCAAAACATTCAAAAACAAATTTTCTCAAAATTTTTGTTCAAACACAAAAATGTCAAAGGTATATACCTTTGGATTATAACCCGACTTGAAACAAAAATATCAATTTTCATCAAAAATTTAAAATTTTTCAAAACATTCAAAAACAAATTTTCTCAAAATTTTTGTTCAAACACAAAAATGTCAAAGGTATATATATACCTTTGGATTATAACCCGACTTGAAACAAAAATATCAATTTTCATCAAAAATTTAAAATTTTTCAAAACATTCAATAACAAATTTTCTCAAAATTTTTGTTCAAACACAAAAATGTCAAAGGTATATATCTTTGGATTATAACCCGACTTGAAACAAAAATTTTTGTTCAAACACAAAAATGTCAAAGGTATATACCTTTGGATTATAACCCGACTTGAAACAAAAATATGAAAATTTTTGTTCAAACACAAAAATGTCAAAGGTATATACCTTTGGATTATAACCCGACTTGAAACAAAAATTTTTGTTCAAACACAAAAATGTCAAAGGTATATACCTTTGGATTATAACCCGACTTGAAACAAAAATTTTTGTTCAAACACAAAAATGTCAAAGGTATATATATACCTTTGGATTATAACCCGACTTGAAACAAAAATTTTTGTTCAAACACAAAAATGTCAAAGGTATATACCTTTGGATTATAACCCGACTTGAAACAAAAATATGAAAAATTTTGTTCAAACACAAAAATGTCAAAGGTATATACCTTTGGATTATAACCCGACTTGAAACAAAAATTTTTGTTCAAACACAAAAATGTCAAAGGTATATATATACCTTTGGATTATAACCCGACTTAAAACAAAAATATCAATTTTCATCAAAAATTTAAAATTTTTCAAAACATTCAAAAACAAATTTTCTCAAAATTTTTGTTCAAACACAAAAATGTCAAAGGTATATACTTTTGGATTATAACCCGACTTGAAACAAAAATATCAATTTTCATCAAAAATTTAAAATTTTTCAAAACATTCAAAAACAAATTTTCTCAAAATTTTTGTTCAAACACAAAAATGTCAAGGGTATATACCTTTGGATTATAACCCGACTTGAAACAAAAATTTTTGTTCAAACACAAAAATGTCAAAGATATATATCTTTGGATTATAACCCGACTTGAAACAAAAATTTTTGTTCAAACACAAAAATGTCAAAGGTGTATACCTTTGGATTATAACCCGACTTGAAACAAAAATATGAAAATTTTTGTTCAAACACAAAAATGTCAAAGGTGTATACCTTTGGATTATAACCCGACTTGAAACAAAAATATGAAAATTTTTGTTCAAACACAAAAATGTCAAAGGTATATACCTTTGGATTATAACCCGACTTGAAACAAAAATTTTTGTTCAAACACAAAAATGTTAAAGGTATATACCTTTGGATTATAACCCGACTTGAAACAAAAATTTTTGTTCAAACACAAAAATGTCAAAGGTATATACCTTTGGATTATAACCCGACTTGAAACAAAAATATGAAAAATTTTGTTTAAACACAAAAATGTCAAAGGTACCTTTGGATTATAACCCGACTTGAAACAAAAATTTTTGTTCAAACACAAAAATGTCAAAGGTATATACCTTTGGATTATAACCCGACTTAAAACAAAAATTTTTGTTCAAACACAAAAATGTCAAGGGTATATACCTTTGGATTATAACCCGACTTGAAACAAAAATTTTTGTTCAAACACAAAAATGTTAAAGGTATATACCTTTGGATTATAACCCGACTTGAAACAAAAATTTTTGTTCAAACACAAAAATGTCAAAGGTATATACCTTTGGATTATAACCCGACTTGAAACAAAAATATGAAAAATTTTGTTCAAACACAAAAATGTCAAAGGTACCTTTGGATTATAACCCGACTTGAAACAAAAATTTTTGTTCAAACACAAAAATGTCAAAGGTATATACCTTTGGATTATAACCCGACTTAAAACAAAAATTTTTGTTCAAACACAAAAATGTCAAGGGTATATACCTTTGGATTATAACCCGACTTGAAACAAAAATTTTTGTTCAAACACAAAAATGTCAAAGGTATATACCTTTGGATTATAACCCGACTTGAAACAAAAATTTTTGTTCAAACACAAAAATGTCAAAGGTATATACCTTTGGATTATAACCCGACTTGAAACAAAAGTTTTTGTTCAAACACAAAAATGTCAAAGGTATATACCTTTGGATTATAACCCGACTTGAAACAAAAATATCAATTTTCATCAAAAATTTAAAATTTTTCAAAACATTCAAAAACAAATTTTCTCAAAATTTTTGTTCAAACACAAAAATGTCAAAGGTATATACCTTTGGATTATAACCCGACTTAAAACAAAAATTTTTGTTCAAACACAAAAATGTCAAAGATATATATCTTTGGATTATAACCCGACTTGAAACAAAAATTTTTGTTCAAACACAAAAATGTCAAAGGTATATACCTTTGGATTATAACCCGACTTAAAACAAAAATTTTTGTTCAAACACAAAAATGTCAAAGGTATATACCTTTGGATTATAACCCGACTTGAAACAAAAATATCAATTTTCATCAAAAATTTAAAATTTTTCAAAACATTCAATAACAAATTTTCTCAAAATTTTTGTTCAAACACAAAAATGTCAAAGATATATATCTTTGGATTATAACCCGACTTGAAACAAAAATTTTTGTTCAAACACAAAAATGTCAAAGGTGTATACCTTTGGATTATAACCCGACTTGAAACAAAAATATGAAAATTTTTGTTCAAACACAAAAATGTCAAAGGTATATACCTTTGGATTATAACCCGACTTGAAACAAAAATTTTTGTTCAAACACAAAAATGTTAAAGGTATATACCTTTGGATTATAACCCGACTTGAAACAAAAATTTTTGTTCAAACACAAAAATGTCAAAGGTATATACCTTTGGATTATAACCCGACTTGAAACAAAAATATGAAAAGTTTTGTTCAAACACAAAAATGTCAAAGGTACCTTTGGATTATAACCCGACTTGAAACAAAAATTTTTGTTCAAACACAAAAATGTCAAAGGTATATACCTTTGGATTATAACCCGACTTAAAACAAAAATTTTTGTTCAAACACAAAAATGTCAAAGGTATATACCTTTGGATTATAACCCGACTTGAAACAAAAATATCAATTTTCATCAAAAATTTAAAATTTTTCAAAACATTCAAAAACAAATTTTCTCAAAATTTTTGTTCAAACACAAAAATGTCAAAGGTATATACCTTTGGATTATAACCCGACTTAAAACAAAAATATCAATTTTCATCAAAAATTTAAAATTTTTCAAAACATTCAAAAACAAATTTTCTCAAAATTTTTGTTCAAACACAAAAATGTCAAAGGTATATATATACCTTTGGATTATAACCCGACTTGAAACAAAAATATCAATTTTCATCAAAAATTTAAAATTTTTCAAAACATTCAATAACAAATTTTCTCAAAATTTTTGTTCAAACACAAAAATGTCAAAGATATATATCTTTGGATTATAACCCGACTTGAAACAAAAATTTTTGTTCAAACACAAAAATGTCAAAGGTATATACCTTTGGATTATAACCCGACTTGAAACAAAAATATCAATTTTCATCAAAAATTTAAAATTTTTCAAAACATTCAAAAACAAATTTTCTCAAAATTTTTGTTCAAACACAAAAATGTCAAAGGTATATACCTTTGGATTATAACCCGACTTAAAACAAAAATTTTTGTTCAAACACAAAAATGTCAAAGATATATATCTTTGGATTATAACCCGACTTGAAACAAAAATTTTTGTTCAAACACAAAAATGTCAAAGGTATATACCTTTGGATTATAACCCGACTTAAAACAAAAATTTTTGTTCAAACACAAAAATGTCAAAGGTATATACCTTTGGATTATAACCCGACTTGAAACAAAAATATCAATTTTCATCAAAAATTTAAAATTTTTCAAAACATTCAAAAACAAATTTTCTCAAAATTTTTGTTCAAACACAAAAATGTCAAAGGTATATATATACCTTTGGATTATAACCCGACTTGAAACAAAAATATCAATTTTCATCAAAAATTTAAAATTTTTCAAAACATTCAATAACAAATTTTCTCAAAATTTTTGTTCAAACACAAAAATGTCAAAGATATATATCTTTGGATTATAACCCGACTTGAAACAAAAATTTTTGTTCAAACACAAAAATGTCAAAGGTGTATACCTTTGGATTATAACCCGACTTGAAACAAAAATATGAAAATTTTTGTTCAAACACAAAAATGTCAAAGGTATATACCTTTGGATTATAACCCGACTTGAAACAAAAATTTTTGTTCAAACACAAAAATGTTAAAGGTATATACCTTTGGATTATAACCCGACTTAAAACAAAAATTTTTGTTCAAACACAAAAATGTCAAAGGTATATACCTTTGGATTATAACCCGACTTGAAACAAAAATATGAAAAATTTTGTTCAAACACAAAAATGTCAAAGGTACCTTTGGATTATAACCCGACTTGAAACAAAAATTTTTGTTCAAACACAAAAATGTCAAAGGTATATATATACCTTTGGATTATAACCCGACTTAAAACAAAAATTTTTGTTCAAACACAAAAATGTCAAGGGTATATACCTTTGGATTATAACCCGACTTGAAACAAAAATTTTTGTTCAAACACAAAAATGTCAAAGGTATATACCTTTGGATTATAACCCGACTTGAAACAAAAATTTTTGTTCAAACACAAAAATGTCAAAGGTATATACCTTTGGATTATAACCCGACTTGAAACAAAAATTTTTGTTCAAACACAAAAATGTCAAAGGTATATACCTTTGGATTATAACCCGACTTGAAACAAAAATATCAATTTTCATCAAAAATTTAAAATTTTTCAAAACATTCAAAAACAAATTTTCTCAAAATTTTTGTTCAAACACAAAAATGTCAAAGGTATATACCTTTGGATTATAACCCGACTTGAAACAAAAATATCAATTTTCATCAAAAATTTAAAATTTTTCAAAACATTCAAAAACAAATTTTCTCAAAATTTTTGTTCAAACACAAAAATGTCAAAGGTATATATATACCTTTGGATTATAACCCGACTTGAAACAAAAATATCAATTTTCATCAAAAATTTAAAATTTTTCAAAACATTCAATAACAAATTTTCTCAAAATTTTTGTTCAAACACAAAAATGTCAAAGGTATATATCTTTGGATTATAACCCGACTTGAAACAAAAATTTTTGTTCAAACACAAAAATGTCAAAGGTATATACCTTTGGATTATAACCCGACTTGAAACAAAAATATGAAAATTTTTGTTCAAACACAAAAATGTCAAAGGTATATACCTTTGATTATAACCCGACTTGAAACAAAAATTTTTGTTCAAACACAAAAATGTCAAAGGTATATACCTTTGGATTATAACCCGACTTGAAACAAAAATTTTTGTTCAAACACAAAAATGTCAAAGGTATATATATACCTTTGGATTATAACCCGACTTGAAACCAAAAATTTTTGTTCAAACACAAAAATGTCAAAGGTATATACCTTTGGATTATAACCCGACTTGAAACAAAAATATCAATTTTCATCAAAAATTTAAAATTTTTCAAAACATTCAAAAACAAATTTTCTCAAAATTTTTGTTCAAACACAAAAATGTCAAAGGTATATACCTTTGGATTATAACCCGACTTAAAACAAAAATTTTTGTTCAAACACAAAAATGTCAAAGGTATATACCTTTGGATTATAACCCGACTTGAAACAAAAATTTTTGTTCAAACACAAAAATGTCAAAGGTATATATATACCTTTGGATTATAACCCGACTTGAAACAAAAATTTTTGTTCAAACACAAAAATGTCAAAGGTATATACCTTTGGATTATAACCCGACTTGAAACAAAAATTTTTGTTCAAACACAAAAATGTCAAAGGTATATACCTTTGGATTATAACCCGACTTGAAACAAAAATATCAATTTTCATCAAAAATTTAAAATTTTTCAAAACATTCAAAAACAAATTTTCTCAAAATTTTTGTTCAAACACAAAAATGTCAAAGGTATATACCTTTGGATTATAACCCGACTTGAAACAAAAATATCAATTTTCATCAAAAATTTAAAATTTTTTAAAACATTCAAAAACAAATTTTCTCAAAATTTTTGTTCAAACACAAAAATGTCAAAGGTATATACCTTTGGATTATAACCCGACTTGAAACAAAAATTTTTGTTCAAACACAAAAATGTCAAAGGTATATACCTTTGGATTATAACCCGACTTGAAACAAAAATTTTTGTTCAAACACAAAAATGTCAAAGGTATATACCTTTGGATTATAACCCGACTTGAAACAAAAATTTTTGTTCAAACACAAAAATGTCAAAGGTATATACCTTTGGATTATAACCCGACTTGAAACAAAAATTTTTGTTCAAACACAAAAATGTCAAAGGTATATACCTTTGGATTATAACCCGACTTGAAACAAAAATATCAATTTTCATCAAAAATTTAAAATTTTTCAAAACATTCAAAAACAAATTTTCTCAAAATTTTTGTTCAAACACAAAAATGTCAAAGGTATATACCTTTGGATTATAACCCGACTTGAAACAAAAATATCAATTTTCATCAAAAATTTAAAATTTTTCAAAACATTCAAAACAAATTTTCTCAAAATTTTTGTTCAAACACAAAAATGTCAAAGGTATATACCTTTGGATTATAACCCGACTTGAAACAAAAATTTTTGTTCAAACACAAAAAATGTCAAAGGTATATACCTTTGGATTATAACCCGACTTGAAACAAAAATTTTTGTTCAAACACAAAAATGTCAAAGGTTTTGGATTATAACCCGACTTGAAACAAAAATTTTTGTTCAAACACAAAAATGTCAAAGGTATATACCTTTGGATTATAACCCGACTTGAAACAAAAATTTTTGTTCAAACACAAAAATGTCAAAGGTATATACCTTTGGATTATAACCCGACTTGAAACAAAAAATTTTTGTTCAAACACAAAAATGTCAAAGGTATATACCTTTGGATTATAACCCGACTTGAAACAAAAATATCAATTTTCATCAAAAATTTAAAATTTTTCAAAACATTCAAAAACAAATTTTCTCAAAATTTTTGTTCAAACACAAAAATGTCAAAGGTATATACCTTTGGATTATAACCCGACTTGAAACAAAAATTTTTGTTCAAACACAAAAATGTCAAAGGTATATACCTTTGGATTATAACCCGACTTGAAACAAAAATTTTTGTTCAAACACAAAAATGTCAAAGGTATATACCTTTGGATTATAACCCGACTTGAAACAAAAATATCAATTTTCATCAAAAATTTAAAATTTTTCAAAACATTCAAAAACAAATTTTCTCAAAATTTTTGTTCAAACACAAAAATGTCAAAGGTATATACCTTTGGATTATAACCCGACTTGAAACAAAAATTTTTGTTCAAAAACAAAAATGTCAAAGGTATATATATACCTTTGGATTATAACCCGACTTGAAACAAAAATTTTTGTTCAAACACAAAAATGTCAAAGGTATATACCTTTGGATTATAACCCGACTTGAAACAAAAATTTTTGTTCAAACACAAAAATGTCAAAGGTATATATATACCTTTGGATTATAACCCGACTTGAAACAAAAATATCAATTTTTATCAAAAATTTAAAATTTTTCAAAACATTCAAAAACAAATTTTCTCAAAATTTTTGTTCAAACACAAAAATGTCAAAGGTATATATCTTTGGATTATAACCCGACTTGAAACAAAAATTTTTGTTCAAACACAAAAATGTCAAAGGTATATACCTTTGGATTATAACCCGACTTGAAACAAAAATTTTTGTTCAAACACAAAAATGTCAAAGGTATATACCTTTGGATTATAACCCGACTTGAAACAAAAAATTTTGTTCAAACACAAAAATGTCAAAGGTATATACCTTTGGATTATAACCCGACTTGAAACAAAAATTTTTGTTCAAACACAAAAATGTCAAAGGTATATACCTTTGGATTATAACCCGACTTGAAACAAAAATTTTTGTTCAAACACAAAAATGTCAAAGGTATATACCTTTGGATTATAACCCGACTTGAAACAAAAATATCAATTTTTATCAAAAATTTAAAATTTTTCAAAACATTCAAAAACAAATTTTTTCAAAATTTTTGTTCAAACACAAAAATGTCAAAGGTATATATATACCTTTGGATTATAACCCGACTTGAAACAAAAATATCAATTTTCATCAAAAATTTAAAATTTTTCAAAACATTCAAAAACAAATTTTCTCAAAATTTTTGTTCAAACACAAAAATGTCAAAGGTATATACCTTTGGATTATAACCCGACTTGAAACAAAATTTTTTGTTCAAACACAAAAATGTCAAAGGTATATACCTTTGGATTATAACCCGACTTGAAACAAAAATTTTTGTTCAAACACAAAAATGTCAAAGGTATATACCTTTGGATTATAACCCGACTTGAAACAAAAATATCAATTTTCATCAAAAATTTAAAATTTTTCAAAACATTCAAAAACAAATTTTCTCAAAATTTTTGTTCAAACACAAAAATGTCAAAGGTATATACCTTTGGATTATAACCCGACTTGAAACAAAAACATCAATTTTCATCAAAAATTTAAAATTTTTCAAAACATTCAAAAACAAATTTTCTCAAAATTTTTGTTCAAACACAAAAATGTCAAAGGTATATACCTTTGGATTATAACCCGACTTAAAACAAAAATTTTTGTTCAAACACAAAAATGTCAAAGGTATATACCTTTGGATTATAACCCGACTTGAAACAAAAATTTTTGTTCAAACACAAAAATGTCAAAGGTATATACCTTTGGATTATAACCCGACTTGAAACAAAAATTTTTGTTCAAACACAAAAATGTCAAAGGTACCTTTGGATTATAACCCGACTTGAAACAAAAATTTTTGTTCAAACACAAAAATGTCAAAGGTATATACCTTTGGATTATAACCCGACTTGAAACAAAAATTTTTGTTCAAACACAAAAATGTCAAAGGTATATATATACCTTTGGATTATAACCCGACTTGAAACAAAAATATCAATTTTCATCAAAAATTTAAAATTTTTCAAAACATTCAAAAACAAATTTTCTCAAAATTTTTGTTCAAACACAAAAATGTCAAAGGTATATACCTTTGGATTATAACCCGACTTGAAACAAAAATTTTTGTTCAAACACAAAAATGTCAAAGGTATATACCTTTGGATTATAACCCGACTTGAAACAAAAATTTTTGTTCAAACACAAAAATGTCAAAGGTATATACCTTTGGATTATAACCCGACTTGAAACAAAAATATCAATTTTCATCAAAAATTTAAAATTTTTCAAAACATTCAAAAACAAATTTTCTCAAAATTTTTGTTCAAACACAAAAATGTCAAAGGTATATACCTTTGGATTATAACCCGACTTGAAACAAAAATTTTTGTTCAAAAACAAAAATGTCAAAGGTATATATATACCTTTGGATTATAACCCGACTTGAAACAAAAATTTTTGTTCAAACACAAAAATGTCAAAGGTATATACCTTTGGATTATAACCCGACTTGAAACAAAAATTTTTGTTCAAACACAAAAATGTCAAAGGTATATACCTTTGGATTATAACCCGACTTGAAACAAAAATTTTTGTTCAAACACAAAAATGTCAAAGGTATATACCTTTGGATTATAACCCGACTTGAAACAAAAATTTTTGTTCAAACACAAAAATGTCAAAGGTATATACCTTTGGATTATAACCCGACTTGAAACAAAAATTTTTGTTCAAACACAAAAATGTCAAAGGTATATACCTTTGGATTATAACCCGACTTGAAACAAAAATTTTTGTTCAAACACAAAAATGTCAAAGGTATATACCTTTGGATTATAACCCGACTTGAAACAAAAATTTTTGTTCAACACAAAAATGTCAAAGGTATATATATACCTTTGGATTATAACCCGACTTGAAACAAAAATTTTTGTTCAAACACAAAAATGTCAAAGGTATATACCTTTGGATTATAACCCGACTTGAAACAAAAATTTTTGTTCAAACACAAAAATGTCAAAGGTATATACCTTTGGATTATAACCCGACTTGAAACAAAAAATTTTGTTCAAACACAAAAATGTCAAAGGTATATACCTTTGGATTATAACCCGACTTGAAACAAAAATTTTTGTTCAAACACAAAAATGTCAAAGGTATATACCTTTGGATTATAACCCGACTTGAAACAAAAATTTTTGTTCAAACACAAAAATGTCAAAGGTATATACCTTTGGATTATAACCCGACTTGAAACAAAAATATCAATTTTTATCAAAAATTTAAAATTTTTCAAAACATTCAAAAACAAATTTTTTCAAAATTTTTGTTCAAACACAAAAATGTCAAAGGTATATACCTTTGGATTATAACCCGACTTGAAACAAAAATATCAATTTTCATCAAAAATTTAAAATTTTTCAAAACATTCAAAAACAAATTTTCTCAAAATTTTTGTTCAAACACAAAAATGTCAAAGGTATATACCTTTGGATTATAACCCGACTTGAAACAAAATTTTTTGTTCAAACACAAAAATGTCAAAGGTATATACCTTTGGATTATAACCCGACTTGAAACAAAAATTTTTGTTCAAACACAAAAATGTCAAAGGTATATACCTTTGGATTATAACCCGACTTGAAACAAAAATATCAATTTTCATCAAAAATTTAAAATTTTTCAAAACATTCAAAAACAAATTTTCTCAAAATTTTTGTTCAAACACAAAAATGTCAAAGGTATATACCTTTGGATTATAACCCGACTTGAAACAAAAAACATCAATTTTCATCAAAAATTTAAAATTTTTCAAAACATTCAAAAACAAATTTTCTCAAAATTTTTGTTCAAACACAAAAATGTCAAAGGTATATACCTTTGGATTATAACCCGACTTAAAACAAAAATTTTTGTTCAAACACAAAAATGTCAAAGGTATATACCTTTGGATTATAACCCGACTTGAAACAAAAATTTTGTTCAAACACAAAAATGTCAAAGGTACCTTTGGATTATAACCCGACTTGAAACAAAAATTTTTGTTCAAACACAAAAATGTCAAAGGTATATACCTTTGGATTATAACCCGACTTGAAACAAAAATTTTTGTTCAAACACAAAAATGTCAAAGGTATATATATACCTTTGGATTATAACCCGACTTGAAACAAAAATATCAATTTTCATCAAAAATTTAAAATTTTTCAAAACATTCAAAAACAAATTTTCTCAAAATTTTTGTTCAAACACAAAAATGTCAAAGGTATATACCTTTGGATTATAACCCGACTTGAAACAAAAATTTTTGTTCAAACACAAAAATGTCAAAGGTATATACCTTTGGATTATAACCCGACTTGAAACAAAAATTTTTGTTCAAACACAAAAATGTCAAAGGTATATACCTTTGGATTATAACCCGACTTGAAACAAAAATATCAATTTTCATCAAAAATTTAAAATTTTTCAAAACATTCAAAAACAAATTTTCTCAAAATTTTTGTTCAAACACAAAAATGTCAAAGGTATATACCTTTGGATTATAACCCGACTTGAAACAAAAATTTTTGTTCAAAAACAAAAATGTCAAAGGTATATATATACCTTTGGATTATAACCCGACTTGAAACAAAAATTTTTGTTCAAACACAAAAATGTCAAAGGTATATACCTTTGGATTATAACCCGACTTGAAACAAAAATTTTTGTTCAAACACAAAAATGTCAAAGGTATATACCTTTGGATTATAACCCGACTTAAAACAAAAATATCAATTTTCATCAAAAATTTTAAAATTTTTCAAAACATTCAAAAACAAATTTTCTCAAAATTTTTGTTCAAACACAAAAATGTCAAAGGTATATACTTTTGGATTATAACCCGACTTGAAACAAAATATCAATTTTCATCAAAAATTTAAAATTTTTCAAAACATTCAAAAACAAATTTTCTCAAAATTTTTGTTCAAACACAAAAATGTCAAGGGTATATACCTTTGGATTATAACCCGACTTGAAACAAAAATTTTTGTTCAAACACAAAAATGTCAAAGATATATATCTTTGGATTATAACCCGACTTGAAACAAAAATTTTTGTTCAAACACAAAAATGTCAAAGGTGTATACCTTTGGATTATAACCCGACTTGAAACAAAAATATGAAAATTTTTGTTCAAACACAAAAATGTCAAAGGTGTATACCTTTGGATTATAACCCGACTTGAAACAAAAATATGAAAATTTTTGTTCAAACACAAAAATGTCAAATCCGGTTATAACCCGACTTGAAACAAAAATTTTTGTTCAAACACAAAAATGTCAAAGGTATATACCTTTGGATTATAACCCGACTTGAAACAAAAATATGAAAAGTTTTGTTCAAACACAAAAATGTCAAAGGTACCTTTGGATTATAACCCGACTTGAAAACAAAAATTTTTGTTCAAACACAAAAATGTCAAAGGTATATACCTTTGGATTATAACCCGACTTGAAACAAAAATTTTTGTTCAAACACAAAAATGTCAAAGGTATATACCTTTGGATTATAACCCGACTTGAAACAAAAATTTTTGTTCAAACACAAAAATGTCAAAGGTATATACCTTTGGATTATAACCCGACTTGAAACAAAAATTTTTGTTCAAACACAAAAATGTCAAAGATATATACCTTTGGATTATAACCCGACTTGAAACAAAAATATCAATTTTCATCAAAAATTTAAAATTTTTCAAAACATTCAAAAACAAATTTTCTCAAAATTTTTGTTCAAACACAAAAATGTCAAAGGTATATACCTTTGGATTATAACCCGACTTAAAACAAAAATTTTTGTTCAAACACAAAAATGTCAAAGGTATATACCTTTGGATTATAACCCGACTTGAAACAAAAATATCAATTTTCATCAAAAATTTAAAATTTTTCAAAACATTCAAAAACAAATTTTCTCAAAATTTTTGTTCAAACACAAAAATGTCAAAGGTATATACCTTTGGATTATTAACCCGACTTGAAACAAAAATTTTTGTTCAAACACAAAAATGTCAAAGATATATACCTTTGGATTATAACCCGACTTGAAACAAAAATATCAATTTTCATCAAAAATTTAAAATTTTTCAAAACATTCAAAAACAAATTTTCTCAAAATTTTTGTTCAAACACAAAAATGTCAAAGGTATATACCTTTGGATTATAACCCGACTTAAAACAAAAATTTTTGTTCAAACACAAAAATGTCAAAGGTATATACCTTTGGATTATAACCCGACTTGAAACAAAAATATCAATTTTCATCAAAAATTTAAAATTTTTCAAAACATTCAAAAACAAATTTTCTCAAAATTTTTGTTCAAACACAAAAATGTCAAAGGTATATACCTTTGGATTATAACCCGACTTAAAACAAAAATATCAATTTTCATCAAAAATTTAAAATTTTTCAAAACATTCAAAAACAAATTTTCTCAAAATTTTTGTTCAAACACAAAAATGTCAAAGGTATATATATACCTTTGGATTATAACCCGACTTGAAACAAAAATATCAATTTTCATCAAAAATTTAAAATTTTTCAAAACATTCAATAACAAATTTTCTCAAAATTTTTGTTCAAACACAAAAATGTCAAAGATATATATCTTTGGATTATAACCCGACTTGAAACAAAAATTTTTGTTCAAACACAAAAATGTCAAAGGTATATACCTTTGGATTATAACCCGACTTGAAACAAAAATATCAATTTTCATCAAAAATTTAAAATTTTTCAAAACATTCAAAAACAAATTTTCTCAAAATTTTTGTTCAAACACAAAAATGTCAAAGGTATATACCTTTGGATTATAACCCGACTTAAAACAAAAATTTTTGTTCAAACACAAAAATGTCAAAGATATATATCTTTGGATTATAACCCGACTTGAAACAAAAATTTTTGTTCAAACACAAAAATGTCAAAGGTATATACCTTTGGATTATAACCCGACTTAAAACAAAAATTTTTGTTCAAACACAAAAATGTCAAAGGTATATACCTTTGGATTATAACCCGACTTGAAACAAAAATATCAATTTTCATCAAAAATTTAAAATTTTTCAAAACATTCAAAAACAAATTTTCTCAAAATTTTTGTTCAAACACAAAAATGTCAAAGGTATATATATACCTTTGGATTATAACCCGACTTGAAACAAAAATATCAATTTTCATCAAAAATTTAAAATTTTTCAAAACATTCAATAACAAATTTTCTCAAAATTTTTGTTCAAACACAAAAATGTCAAAGATATATATCTTTGGATTATAACCCGACTTGAAACAAAAATTTTTGTTCAAACACAAAAATGTCAAAGGTGTATACCTTTGGATTATAACCCGACTTGAAACAAAAATATGAAAATTTTTGTTCAAACACAAAAATGTCAAAGGTATATACCTTTGGATTATAACCCGACTTGAAACAAAAATTTTTGTTCAAACACAAAAATGTTAAAGGTATATACCTTTGGATTATAACCCGACTTAAAACAAAAATTTTTGTTCAAACACAAAAATGTCAAAGGTATATACCTTTGGATTATAACCCGACTTGAAACAAAAATATGAAAAATTTTGTTCAAACACAAAAATGTCAAAGGTACCTTTGGATTATAACCCGACTTGAAACAAAAATTTTTGTTCAAACACAAAAATGTCAAAGGTATATATATACCTTTGGATTATAACCCGACTTAAAACAAAAATTTTTGTTCAAACACAAAAATGTCAAGGGTATATACCTTTGGATTATAACCCGACTTGAAACAAAAATTTTTGTTCAAACACAAAAATGTCAAAGGTATATACCTTTGGATTATAACCCGACTTGAAACAAAAATTTTTGTTCAAACACAAAAATGTCAAAGGTATATACCTTTGGATTATAACCCGACTTGAAACAAAAATTTTTGTTCAAACACAAAAATGTCAAAGGTATATACCTTTGGATTATAACCCGACTTGAAACAAAAATATCAATTTTCATCAAAAATTTAAAATTTTTCAAAACATTCAAAAACAAATTTTCTCAAAATTTTTGTTCAAACACAAAAATGTCAAAGGTATATACCTTTGGATTATAACCCGACTTGAAACAAAAATATCAATTTTCATCAAAAATTTAAAATTTTTCAAAACATTCAAAAACAAATTTTCTCAAAATTTTTGTTCAAACACAAAAATGTCAAAGGTATATATATACCTTTGGATTATAACCCGACTTGAAACAAAAATATCAATTTTCATCAAAAATTTAAAATTTTTCAAAACATTCAATAACAAATTTTCTCAAAATTTTTGTTCAAACACAAAAATGTCAAAGGTATATATCTTTGGATTATAACCCGACTTGAAACAAAAATTTTTGTTCAAACACAAAAATGTCAAAGGTATATACCTTTGGATTATAACCCGACTTGAAACAAAAATATGAAAATTTTTGTTCAAACACAAAAATGTCAAAGGTATATACCTTTGGATTATAACCCGACTTGAAACAAAAATTTTTGTTCAAACACAAAAATGTCAAAGGTATATACCTTTGGATTATAACCCGACTTGAAACAAAAATTTTTGTTCAAACACAAAAATGTCAAAGGTATATATATATGGATTATAACCCGACTTGAAACAAAAATTTTTGTTCAAACACAAAAATGTCAAAGGTATATACCTTTGGATTATAACCCGACTTGAAACAAAAATATCAATTTTCATCAAAAATTTAAAATTTTTCAAAACATTCAAAAACAAATTTTCTCAAAATTTTTGTTCAAACACAAAAATGTCAAAGGTATATACCTTTGGATTATAACCCGACTTGAAACAAAAATTTTTGTTCAAACACAAAAATGTCAAAGGTATATACCTTTGGATTATAACCCGACTTGAAACAAAAATTTTTGTTCAAACACAAAAATGTCAAAGGTATATACCTTTGGATTATAACCCGACTTGAAACAAAAATATCAATTTTCATCAAAAATTTAAAATTTTTCAAAACATTCAAAAACAAATTTTCTCAAAATTTTTGTTCAAACACAAAAATGTCAAAGGTATATACCTTTGGATTATAACCCGACTTGAAACAAAAATATCAATTTTCATCAAAAATTTAAAATTTTTTAAAACATTCAAAAACAAATTTTCTCAAAATTTTTGTTCAAACACAAAAATGTCAAAGGTATATACCTTTGGATTATAACCCGACTTGAAACAAAAATTTTTGTTCAAACACAAAAATGTCAAAGGTATATACCTTTGGATTATAACCCGACTTGAAACAAAAATTTTTGTTCAAACACAAAAATGTCAAAGGTATATACCTTTGGATTATAACCCGACTTGAAACAAAAATATGAAAAATTTTGTTCAAACACAAAAATGTCAAAGGTACCTTTGGATTATAACCCGACTTGAAACAAAAATTTTTGTTCAAACACAAAAATGTCAAAGGTATATATATACCTTTGGATTATAACCCGACTTAAAACAAAAATTTTTGTTCAAACACAAAAATGTCAAGGGTATATACCTTTGGATTATAACCCGACTTGAAACAAAAATTTTTGTTCAAACACAAAAATGTCAAAGGTATATACCTTTGGATTATAACCCGACTTGAAACAAAAATTTTTGTTCAAACACAAAAATGTCAAAGGTATATACCTTTGGATTATAACCCGACTTGAAACAAAAATTTTTGTTCAAACACAAAAATGTCAAAGGTATATACCTTTGGATTATAACCCGACTTGAAACAAAAATATCAATTTTCATCAAAAATTTAAAATTTTTCAAAACATTCAAAAACAAATTTTCTCAAAATTTTTGTTCAAACACAAAAATGTCAAAGGTATATACCTTTGGATTATAACCCGACTTGAAACAAAAATATCAATTTTCATCAAAAATTTAAAATTTTTCAAAACATTCAAAAACAAATTTTCTCAAAATTTTTGTTCAAACACAAAAATGTCAAAGGTATATATATACCTTTGGATTATAACCCGACTTGAAACAAAAATATCAATTTTCATCAAAAATTTAAAATTTTTCAAAACATTCAATAACAAATTTTCTCAAAATTTTTGTTCAAACACAAAAATGTCAAAGGTATATATCTTTGGATTATAACCCGACTTGAAACAAAAATTTTTGTTCAAACACAAAAATGTCAAAGGTATATACCTTTGGATTATAACCCGACTTGAAACAAAAATATGAAAATTTTTGTTCAAACACAAAAATGTCAAAGGTATATACCTTTGGATTATAACCCGACTTGAAACAAAAATTTTTGTTCAAACACAAAAATGTCAAAGGTATATACCTTTGGATTATAACCCGACTTGAAACAAAAATTTTTGTTCAAACACAAAAATGTCAAAGGTATATATATACCTTTGGATTATAACCCGACTTGAAACAAAAATTTTTGTTCAAACACAAAAATGTCAAAGGTATATACCTTTGGATTATAACCCGACTTGAAACAAAAATATCAATTTTCATCAAAAATTTAAAATTTTTCAAAACATTCAAAAACAAATTTTCTCAAAATTTTTGTTCAAACACAAAAATGTCAAAGGTATATACCTTTGGATTATAACCCGACTTAAAACAAAAATTTTTGTTCAAACACAAAAATGTCAAAGGTATATACCTTTGGATTATAACCCGACTTGAAACAAAAATTTTTGTTCAAACACAAAAATGTCAAAGGTATATATATACCTTTGGATTATAACCCGACTTGAAACAAAAATTTTTGTTCAAACACAAAAATGTCAAAGGTATATACCTTTGGATTATAACCCGACTTGAAACAAAAATTTTTGTTCAAACACAAAAATGTCAAAGGTATATACCTTTGGATTATAACCCGACTTGAAACAAAAATATCAATTTTCATCAAAAATTTAAAATTTTTCAAAACATTCAAAAACAAATTTTCTCAAAATTTTTGTTCAAACACAAAAATGTCAAAGGTATATACCTTTGGATTATAACCCGACTTGAAACAAAAATATCAATTTTCATCAAAAATTTAAAATTTTTTAAAACATTCAAAAACAAATTTTCTCAAAATTTTTGTTCAAACACAAAAATGTCAAAGGTATATACCTTTGGATTATAACCCGACTTGAAACAAAAATTTTTGTTCAAACACAAAAATGTCAAAGGTATATACCTTTGGATTATAACCCGACTTGAAACAAAAATTTTTGTTCAAACACAAAAATGTCAAAGGTATATACCTTTGGATTATAACCCGACTTGAAACAAAAATTTTTGTTCAAACACAAAAATGTCAAAGGTATATACCTTTGGATTATAACCCGACTTGAAACAAAAATTTTTGTTCAAACACAAAAATGTCAAAGGTATATACCTTTGGATTATAACCCGACTTGAAACAAAAATATCAATTTTCATCAAAAATTTAAAATTTTTCAAAACATTCAAAAACAAATTTTCTCAAAATTTTTGTTCAAACACAAAAATGTCAAAGGTATATACCTTTGGATTATAACCCGACTTGAAACAAAAATATCAATTTTCATCAAAAATTTAAAATTTTTCAAAACATTCAAAAACAAATTTTCTCAAAATTTTTGTTCAAACACAAAAATGTCAAAGGTATATACCTTTGGATTATAACCCGACTTGAAACAAAAATTTTTGTTCAAACACAAAAATGTCAAAGGTATATACCTTTGGATTATAACCCGACTTGAAACAAAAATTTTTGTTCAAACACAAAAATGTCAAAGGTATATACCTTTGGATTATAACCCGACTTGAAACAAAAATTTTTGTTCAAACACAAAAATGTCAAAGGTATATACCTTTGGATTATAACCCGACTTGAAACAAAAATTTTTGTTCAAACACAAAAATGTCAAAGGTATATACCTTTGGATTATAACCCGACTTGAAACAAAAATTTTTGTTCAAACACAAAAATGTCAAAGGTATATACCTTTGGATTATAACCCGACTTGAAACAAAAATTTTTGTTCAAACACAAAAATGTCAAAGGTATATACCTTTGGATTATAACCCGACTTGAAACAAAAATTTTTGTTCAAACACAAAAATGTCAAAGGTTTTGGATTATAACCCGACTTGAAACAAAAATTTTTGTTCAAACACAAAAATGTCAAAGGTATATACCTTTGGATTATAACCCGACTTGAAACAAAAATTTTTGTTCAAACACAAAAATGTCAAAGGTATATATATACCTTTGGATTATAACCCGACTTGAAACAAAAATTTTTGTTCAAACACAAAAATGTCAAAGGTATATACCTTTGGATTATAACCCGACTTGAAACAAAAATATCAATTTTCATCAAAAATTTAAAATTTTTCAAAACATTCAAAAACAAATTTTCTCAAAATTTTTGTTCAAACACAAAAATGTCAAAGGTATATACCTTTGGATTATAACCCGACTTGAAACAAAAATTTTTGTTCAAACACAAAAATGTCAAAGGTATATACCTTTGGATTATAACCCGACTTGAAACAAAAATTTTTGTTCAAACACAAAAATGTCAAAGGTATATACCTTTGGATTATAACCCGACTTGAAACAAAAATATCAATTTTCATCAAAAATTTAAAATTTTTCAAAACATTCAAAAACAAATTTTCTCAAAATTTTTGTTCAAACACAAAAATGTCAAAGGTATATACCTTTGGATTATAACCCGACTTGAAACAAAAATTTTTGTTCAAAAACAAAATTGTCAAAGGTATATATATACCTTTGGATTATAACCCGACTTGAAACAAAAATTTTTGTTCAAACACAAAAATGTCAAAGGTATATACCTTTGGATTATAACCCGACTTGAAACAAAAATTTTTGTTCAAACACAAAAATGTCAAAGGTATATATATACCTTTGGATTATAACCCGACTTGAAACAAAAATATCAATTTTTATCAAAAATTTAAAATTTTTCAAAACATTCAAAAACAAATTTTCTCAAAATTTTTGTTCAAACACAAAAATGTCAAAGGTATATATCTTTGGATTATAACCCGACTTGAAACAAAAATTTTTGTTCAAACACAAAAATGTCAAAGGTATATACCTTTGGATTATAACCCGACTTGAAACAAAAATTTTTGTTCAAACACAAAAATGTCAAAGGTATATACCTTTGGATTATAACCCGACTTGAAACAAAAAATTTTGTTCAAACACAAAAATGTCAAAGGTATATACCTTTGGATTATAACCCGACTTGAAACAAAAATTTTTGTTCAAACACAAAAATGTCAAAGGTATATACCTTTGGATTATAACCCGACTTGAAACAAAAATATCAATTTTTATCAAAAATTTAAAATTTTTCAAAACATTCAAAAACAAATTTTTTCAAAATTTTTGTTCAAACACAAAAATGTCAAAGGTATATACCTTTGGATTATAACCCGACTTGAAACAAAAATATCAATTTTCATCAAAAATTTAAAATTTTTCAAAACATTCAAAAACAAATTTTCTCAAAATTTTTGTTCAAACACAAAAATGTCAAAGGTATATACCTTTGGATTATAACCCGACTTGAAACAAAATTTTTTGTTCAAACACAAAAATGTCAAAGGTATATACCTTTGGATTATAACCCGACTTGAAACAAAAATTTTTGTTCAAACACAAAAATGTCAAAGGTATATACCTTTGGATTATAACCCGACTTGAAACAAAAATATCAATTTTCATCAAAAATTTAAAATTTTTCAAAACATTCAAAAACAAATTTTCTCAAAATTTTTGTTCAAACACAAAAATGTCAAAGGTATATACCTTTGGATTATAACCCGACTTGAAACAAAAACATCAATTTTCATCAAAAATTTAAAATTTTTCAAAACATTCAAAAACAAATTTTCTCAAAATTTTTGTTCAAACACAAAAATGTCAAAGGTATATACCTTTGGATTATAACCCGACTTAAAACAAAAATTTTTGTTCAAACACAAAAATGTCAAAGGTATATACCTTTGGATTATAACCCGACTTGAAACAAAAATTTTTGTTCAAACACAAAAATGTCAAAGGTATATACCTTTGGATTATAACCCGACTTGAAACAAAAATTTTTGTTCAAACACAAAAATGTCAAAGGTACCTTTGGATTATAACCCGACTTGAAACAAAAATTTTTGTTCAAACACAAAAATGTCAAAGGTATATACCTTTGGATTATAACCCGACTTGAAACAAAAATTTTTGTTCAAACACAAAAATGTCAAAGGTATATATATACCTTTGGATTATAACCCGACTTGAAACAAAAATATCAATTTTCATCAAAAATTTAAAATTTTTCAAAACATTCAAAAACAAATTTTCTCAAAATTTTTGTTCAAACACAAAAATGTCAAAGGTATATACCTTTGGATTATAACCCGACTTGAAACAAAAATTTTTGTTCAAACACAAAAATGTCAAAGGTATATACCTTTGGATTATAACCCGACTTGAAACAAAAATTTTTGTTCAAACACAAAAATGTCAAAGGTATATACCTTTGGATTATAACCCGACTTGAAACAAAAATTTTTGTTCAAACACAAAAATGTCAAAGGTATATACCTTTGGATTATAACCCGACTTGAAACAAAAATATCAATTTTTATCAAAAATATACCTTTGGATTATAACCCGACTTGAAACAAAAATATCAATTTTCATCAAAAATTTAAAATTTTTCAAAACATTCAAAAACAAATTTTCTCAAAATTTTTGTTCAAACACAAAAATGTCAAAGGTATATACCTTTGGATTATAACCCGACTTGAAACAAAAATTTTTGTTCAAACACAAAAATGTCAAAGGTATATACCTTTGGATTATAACCCGACTTGAAACAAAAATATCAATTTTCATCAAAAATTTAAAATTTTTCAAAACATTCAAAAACAAATTTTCTCAAAATTTTTGTTCAAACACAAAAATGTCAAAGGTATATACCTTTGGATTATAACCCGACTTGAAACAAAAATATCAATTTTCATCAAAAATTTAAAATTTTTCAAAACATTCAAAAACAAATTTTCTCAAAATTTTTGTTCAAACACAAAAATGTCAAAGGTATATACCTTTGGATTATAACCCGACTTGAAACAAAAATTTTTGTTCAAACACAAAAATGTCAAAGGTATATACCTTTGGATTATAACCCGACTTGAAACAAAAATTTTTGTTCAAACACAAAAATGTCAAAGGTATATACCTTTGGATTATAACCCGACTTGAAACAAAAATTTTTGTTCAAACACAAAAATGTCAAAGGTATATACCTTTGGATTATAACCCGACTTGAAACAAAAATTTTTGTTCAAACACAAAAATGTCAAAGGTATATACCTTTGGATTATAACCCGACTTGAAACAAAAATTTTTGTTCAAACACAAAAATGTCAAAGGTATATACCTTTGGATTATAACCCGACTTGAAACAAAAATTTTTGTTCAAACACAAAAATGTCAAAGGTATATACCTTTGGATTATAACCCGACTTGAAACAAAAATATCAATTTTCATCAAAAATTTAAAATTTTTCAAAACATTCAAAAACAAATTTTCTCAAAATTTTTGTTCAAACACAAAAATGTCAAAGGTATATACCTTTGGATTATAACCCGACTTGAAACAAAAATTTTTGTTCAAACACAAAAATGTCAAAGGTATATACCTTTGGATTATAACCCGACTTGAAACAAAAATATCAATTTTCATCAAAAATTTAAAATTTTTCAAAACATTCAAAAACAAATTTTCTCAAAATTTTTGTTCAAACACAAAAATGTCAAAGGTATATACCTTTGGATTATAACCCGACTTGAAACAAAAATTTTTGTTCAAACACAAAAATGTCAAAGGATATACCTTTGGATTATAACCCGACTTGAAACAAAAATTTTTGTTCAAACACAAAAATGTCATAGGTATATACCTTTGGATTATAACCCGACTTGAAACAAAAATTTTTGTTCAAACACAAAAATGTCAAAGGTATATATATATACCTTTGGATTATAACCCGACTTGAAACAAAAATTTTTGTTCAAACACAAAAATGTCAAAGGTATATACCTTTGGATTATAACCCGACTTGAAACAAAAATTTTTGTTCAAACACAAAAATGTCAAAGGTATATACCTTTGGATTATAACCCGACTTGAAACAAAAATTTTTGTTCAAACACAAAAATGTCAAAGGTATATACCTTTGGATTATAACCCGACTTGAAACAAAAATATCAATTTTTATCAAAAATATACCTTTGGATTATAACCCGACTTGAAACAAAAATATCAATTTTCATCAAAAATTTAAAATTTTTCAAAACATTCAAAAACAAATTTTCTCAAAATTTTTGTTCAAACACAAAAATGTCAAAGGTATATACCTTTGGATTATAACCCGACTTGAAACAAAAATTTTTGTTCAAACACAAAAATGTCAAAGGTATATACCTTTGGATTATAACCCGACTTGAAACAAAAATATCAATTTTCATCAAAAATTTAAAATTTTTCAAAACATTCAAAAACAAATTTTCTCAAAATTTTTGTTCAAACACAAAAATGTCAAAGGTATATACCTTTGGATTATAACCCGACTTGAAACAAAAATATCAATTTTCATCAAAAATTTAAAATTTTTCAAAACATTCAAAAACAAATTTTCTCAAAATTTTTGTTCAAACACAAAAATGTCAAAGGTATATACCTTTGGATTATAACCCGACTTGAAACAAAAATATCAATTTTCATCAAAAATTTAAAATTTTTCAAAACATTCAAAAACAAATTTTCTCAAATCCTTTGGATTATAACCCGACTTGAAACAAAAATTTTTGTGCAAACACAAAAATGTCAAAGGTATATACCTTTGGATTATAACCCGACTTGAAACAAAAATTTTTGTTCAAACACAAAAATGTCAAAGGATTATAACCCGACTTGAAACAAAAATATCAATTTTCATCAAAAATTTAAAAATTTTCAAAACATTTAAAAACAAATTTTCTCAAAATTTTTGTTCAAACACAAAAATGTCAAAGGTATATACCTTTGGATTATAACCCGACTTGAAACAAAAATTTTTGTTCAAACTCAAAAATGTCAAAGGTATATACCTTTGGATTATAACCCGACTTGAAACAAAAATTTTTGTTCAAACACAAAAATGTCAAAGGTATATACCTTTGGATTATAACCCGACTTGAAACAAAAATATCAATTTTCATCAAAAATTTAAAATTTTTCAAAACATTCAAAAACAAATTTTCTCAAAATTTTTGTTCAAACAAAAAAATGTCAAAGGTATATACCTTTGGATTATAACCCGACTTGAAACAAAAATATCAATTTTCATCAAAAATTTAAAATTTTTCAAAACATTCAAAAACAAATTTTCTCAAAATTTTTGTTCAAACACAAAAATGTCAAAGGTATATACCTTTGGATTATAACCCGACTTGAAACAAAAATTTTTGTGCAAACACAAAAATGTCAAAGGTATATACCTTTGGATTATAACCCGACTTGAAACAAAAATTTTTGTTCAAACACAAAAATGTCAAAGGTATATACCTTTGGATTATAACCCGACTTGAAACAAAAATATCAATTTTCATCAAAAATTTAAAATTTATCAAAACATTCAAAAACAAATTTTCTCAAAATTTTTGTTCAAACACAAAAATGTCAAAGGTATATACCTTTGGATTATAACCCGACTTGAAACAAAAATATCAATTTTCATCAAAAATTTAAAATTTTTCAAAACATTCAAAAACAAATTTTCTCAAAATTTTTGTTCAAACACAAAAATGTCAAAGGTATATACCTTTGGATTATAACCCGACTTGAAACAAAAATTTTTGTTCAAACACAAAAATGTCAAAGGTATATACCTTTGGATTATAACCCGACTTGAAACAAAAATTTTTGTTCAAACACAAAAATGTCAAAGGTATATACCTTTGGATTATAACCCGACTTGAAACAAAAATTTTTTTTCAAACACAAAAATGTCAAAGGTATATATACCTTTGGATTATAACCCGACTTGAAACAAAAATTTTTGTTCAAACACAAAAATGTCAAAGGTATATCCTTTGAATTATAACCCGACTTGAAACAAAAATTTTTGTTCAAACACAAAAATGTCAAAGGTATATACCTTTGGATTATAACCCGACTTGAAACAAAAATTTTTGTTCAAACACAAAAATGTCAAAGGTATATACCTTTGGATTATAACCCGACTTGAAACAAAAATATCAATTTTCATCAAAAATTTAAAAATTTTCAAAACATTTAAAAACAAATTTTCTCAAAATTTTTGTTCAAACACAAAAATGTCAAAGGTATATACCTTTGGATTATAACCCGACTTGAAACAAAAATTTTTGTTCAAACACAAAAATGTCAAAGGTATATACCTTTGGATTATAACCCGACTTGAAACAAAAATTTTTGTTCAAACACAAAAATGTCAAAGGTATATACCTTTGGATTATAACCCGACTTGAAACAAAAATTTTTGTTCAAACACAAAAATGTCAAAGGTATATACCTTTGGATTATAACCCGACTTGAAACAAAAATATCAATTTTCATCAAAAATTTAAAATTTATCAAAACATTCAAAAACAAATTTTCTCAAAATTTTTGTTCAAACACAAAAATGTCAAAGGTATATACCTTTGGATTATAACCCGACTTGAAACAAAAATATCAAATTTCATCAAAAATTTAAAATTTTTCAAAACATTCAAAAACAAATTTTCTCAAAATTTTTGTTCAAACACAAAAATGTCAAAGGTATATACCTTTGGATTATAACCCGACTTGAAACAAAAATTTTTGTTCAAACACAAAAATGTCAAAGGTATATACCTTTGGATTATAACCCGACTTGAAACAAAAATATCAATTTTCATCAAAAATTTAAAATTTATCAAAACATTCAAAAACAAATTTTCTCAAAATTTTTGTTCAAACACAAAAATGTCAAAGGTATATACCTTTGGATTATAACACGACTTGAAACAAAAATATCAAATTTCATCAAAAATTTAAAATTTTTCAAAACATTCAAAAACAAATTTTCTCAAAATTTTTGTTCAAACACAAAAATGTCAAAGGTATATACCTTTGGATTATAACCCGACTTGAAACAAAAATATCAATTTTCATCAAAAATTTAAAATTTTTCAAAACATTCAAAAACAAATTTTCTCAAAATTTTTGTTCAAACACAAAAATGTCAAAGGTATATACCTTTGGATTATAACCCGACTTGAAACAAAAATATCAATTTTCATCAAAAATTTAAAATTTATCAAAACATTCAAAAACAAATTTTCTCAAAATTTTTGTTCAAACACAAAAATGTCAAAGGTATATACCTTTGGATTATAACCCGACTTGAAACAAAAATATCAATTTTCATCAAAAATTTAAAATTTTTCAAAACATTCAAAAACAAATTTTCTCAAAATTTTTGTTCAAACACAAAAATGTCAAAGGTATATACCTTTGGATTATAACCCGACTTGAAACAAAAATTTTTGTTCAAACACAAAAATGTCAAAGGTATATATATACCTTTGGATTATAACCCGACTTGAAACAAAAATTTTTGTTCAAACACAAAAATGTCAAAGGTATATATACCTTTGGATTATAACCCGACTTGAAACAAAAATATCAATTTTCATCAAAAATTTAAAATTTTTCAAAACATTCAAAAACAAATTTTCTCAAAATTTTTGTTCAAACACAAAAATGTCAAAGGTATATACCTTTGGATTATAACCCGACTTGAAACAAAAAATTTTGTTCAAACACAAAAATGTCAAAGGTATATACCTTTGGATTATAACCCGACTTGAAACAAAAATTTTTGTTCAAACACAAAAATGTCAAAGGTATATACCTTTGGATTATAACCCGACTTGAAACAAAAATTTTTGTTCAAACACAAAAATGTCAAAGGTATATACCTTTGGATTATAACCCGACTTGAAACAAAAATTTTTGTTCAAACACAAAAATGTCAAAGGTATATATCTTTGGATTATAACCCGACTTGAAACAAAAATTTTTGTTCAAACACAAAAATGTCAAAGTTATATACCTTTGGATTATAACCCGACTTGAAACAAAAATATCAATTTTCATCAAAAATTTAAAATTTTTAAAAACATTCAAAAACAAATTTTCTCAAAATTTTTGTTTTTTTTTTTTTTTTTTTTTTAATAATAATAATCTTTATTTACGGTAAGTAAAACCATTTACATCTACATAAAAATACAATAAATATAAACAATATAATACATATATAAAAAACAAACGCAAAAGATTGACATAAAAAACAATATAAAATACATAACATTTAATCAATATGTTTCAATTGAATCTTAAACAAAGATTTAGAACAAAAAAAATTTAAATTGTTTGTTAAACTGTTTGCAAATCTACAAATTCTACCAATAGGATTGTGAAATCCATAATTAGTAGAATGTGTAAATTCTCTAAATAATGAAGTCTGCCTAGTACGTCGTTCACTAATAGGAATGTAGAATGGAAGAGATTCAAGTAACTCAGGACAGTCTACTTCAGACATCACTAGACCACGCAAAAATGAGAGATCTGATCTTTTGCGCCGAACTTTTAGTGACGGTAAATTGTATAGTGAAGAAATGTAATTGCGATCAAAATTAACAGACAATATACCAGATCTATAGGACAACAGGCGAAAAAATTTGTTTTGAATACGTTCAATATTCTGACTATGGATTTCATAGAAAGGGCACCAGACTGACGGAACGTACTCTAAATGAGAACGCACCAAGGCACAGTAAAGTAATTTAAGAGTATTTGGAGAAAGATCAGCAGACATCCTGTATACAAACCCCAGCATTTTTATAGCACGATTACACATGTAGCTGATATGCTCAACAAACGTAAGTTTAAAATCGAAAATTACACCCAAGTCTTTAATTTGTGTCACTCGTTGTAGCACCTTGTTATCGATAATATAATCGTACGAAATTTTGCTTAGCGTTCTATTAAAACTGATTGCAAAACATTTATTTACATTAAACAAAAGGTTATTAATAAGACACCAATCATTAACAGAGTCTAAATCTTGTTGTAAAAGATTACAATCATCGATTGATAAAATACTTCTATAAATTTTTAAATCATCTGCAAATAATAGGAATGATGATGAACTAATACAGTCAGAAAGATCATTGATAAAAAGTAAAAATAAAATAGGTCCGCAGTGAGATCCCTGAGGAACACCTGATGGAACTAAAATAGGTTGTGAAAGAAAGTTATTGATTTTTACACACTGCGTTCGGTTTTTCAAAAAGCAAGATAACCAAGCAACCACTGCATTATGAAAACCCAAAGCACGAAGCTTAGCAATCAAAATATTGTGGCTCACACGATCAAAGGCCTTTGAAAAGTCAGTGTAAATAGAGTCAACTTGAGTTTTGCATTCAAATGCGTTTAAGATGTAATTTTCGTAAGAAAGTAGATTGGTAAGTGTAGATCGACCCTCACGAAACCCATGCTGTTCTTCTACTAAAATACTTTTGCACATCCAACGTATTTGACCAGTTATAATTTGATCAAATAATTTTGGGATAGCAGATTGAATGCAAATTCCTCTATAATTTGTAATATTTTCTTTAGCACCAGATTTATGCAATGGCATAATATAAGTTTGTTTCCATACATCAGGAAATTTAGTTTCATTTAATGAAGCGTTAAAAAGTAAATGTAATGGTTTTGAAATTGAATAAATACAACTCTTTAAGAGCATAGAAGGAATACCGTCAGGTCCAGTGCTAAGATTAGATTTAAGGCTTGTAATTCCATTAAAAATATCTAGTAAACTGACTGAGAAATTTGTATGAATTACATTTTTATCAAACTTAAACAATGGAGTTGGATGAGTTTGAGAATTATAAACGGAAGAGAAAAAATCTGCAAATTTGTTTACAAGAACGTCACCATTAATACAGGTTTGATCACCATAATACATTGTAGCTGGAAAAGCATTAGTTTTCTTAGCTTCATTTACAAATCTCCAGAAATGTTTTGGATTAGACCGAATGTTATTCTCGGTGCGTAAAATGTACTGTTTGTAAAGACGTGCGTTCAGATTTTTACATGAAGTCCGAAGAGAATCAAATTCATTGTAATCAGAAAGAAGTTCTGAAGATTTAAAGCGTTTATGTGCTATTTTTTTAAGTTTAGTAAGTGAAATTAATTCCTTGCTAAACCAAATAGGAAAGTTGTTGTCATGCCACACTTTTTTAGGTACATAACAATCAATTGCATAATACAAAACAGAATAAAATAAATCAACACATACATTAATATCACAGTTGTTAAAAAGAACAGACCAATCAACGTTCAACAAAAAATCATTGATTGCGCTGAAGTTGGCACATTTAAAATCATTAAAAACGTAGTTACAGTTTAAAATATCACTAGAAGTATCACATTTGACATCTATCACATAGGCATTATGATGTTGACTTATATCTAATAAAACATCTACAGCATTTATCACAGTAATATTATCACTATCATTAGTAAAACACAAATCTAAAAATACATCCATACTATTTGGTATGGTTATACATTGAACACAGCTTAAAAATCCAAATGAATTAGCAACTAAATGTCCAGGATAGTTTTCGTTGCAAGTAACTCCAGTTCCAAATTCATCATTTAGCCACGTTGCATCTGGTAAATTGTAATCTCCCAGTAAAATTAATTTACTATTAGGAAAAACATCAGCAAAAGATTCAACGGAGTAGCAGTGGTCAGCATATTTATCAATAACCGAACGAGGGGGTAAATAAACTGCACCAATTATGTACGACACAAACTTAAAGTTGACAATTACAAACACATGTTCAACACTTAGATATGGCGGATGTAGTAATGTACACTTTAAATGACTTCTAACCGCAATCAATACGCCACCCCCGCTTTTTTTAGGGCTAGTTAAATTAGACCGATCACATCTAAATAGGTTATAGCCAGTTAGTCTTAGTTCTGAGTCAGCGATGTCATCAGATAGCCAAGTTTCGGTTAAAACAATAATGTCATAACTTGACAGAGCTACAGCTAACAAAAGTTTTTTTAGTTTGGTTTTTATGCCTCCAACGTTTTGGTAGTAAATTGAGAGGCCGTTGGTATTCCTGGGGACGGGTCCAAACTGTTGAGCGGATTTAACGTCCGAAAATCCCCTGCAGGAGTTGGTGGTAAATTTCGTGGTCGGCCATAGTTAATAAATTTCTTGACGGCAATGTTTGCCGGCCAAAAGTTTTTAGAAAGAACTAAACCAGCTTGATCGGCTGGAATAGATACTTTAAAGCTGCTGTAGTTTCCAGATCTCACTACCAACTCAACAACATCAATCAAAACAGATGGTAGTTTAGCTTTCATATAGTTTGCAATTTCAGTTTTATTTGTTCCAAGCTTAAGTTTTGACACATGAATATATGAAGGGGGAACGTAGGCTTGTAGCTGGTCATTGTCAGGACCACATCCAAAAATCGTTGGAGTTTTGTGCTGTACTCTAGGTTTAATTGATTGTGAACTATTAGTGGTGTTAGAAGTACTGGATAAAATTGTTTTTGCCGGTGGCAATTGAATTGAATCCGTATTAATAACAGGCCTAATAGAAGCAGGTTCAAGTTGACGGCCAGATTTTAAGTTTAAAATTTCTATATCTTTCAGAGCTATCTTCTCCTCCAAATAAGAAATTTTTTCAGTTAAAAGTTTATTGTTAGAGCGAACTTCATCTAACAATACTTGATACAACACGATATTTTCTTTGTATAGTTTGCATAGATCAGACTCCGATTTAAAATCAAATAAAACACCACAATGACATTTTTTGTAGCGAATAGCACAGCTATTATGGAAAATAACTCCACAACCACTACAAGTAATTCCAGATTGTGCTATACTGTTACACTTGCAAAGGCCAGTCATAGTAAAAAAATGTAAATGTAAATATAAATGTGAATAAAATAAAATAAAATATGTAGGAAAAGGTTTAAACAAGGAGACAAATTTCACACCGGTACGGTCTATCACCAGGTGACTCACTTTAAAACAAACACGGATAGACCACGGAAAGGTTACAGTAGAGACAACGGGATAATTAAAAACAAACTTTAAAATTAAATTAAAATATAAAATCACAAATTAAAACTCTATGTTACGCCACTGGTACAAATAGTATAAAAATATGCCGCAAACGGCGTGGATGTTGCAACAATAATTTAAGGTTAATTTATTACAACAATGCACATCAAGAATATCGCTGCTATAAGAAGTTAACAATTAGCATATATAACTACTTACACAGTCAACACAAGATGTGCCAAGTAATTTTTAATTAAATAAACTCAATAACACACAAAACCACAACAGCACCAAAATAATAACAACACAAGACACAGTGGCGTTACTAAAAAAAAAAAAAAAGAAAAAAAAAAAAAAAAAAAAAAAAAAAAAAAAAAAAACACAAAAATGTCAAAGGTATATACCTTTGGATTATAACCCGACTTGAAACAAAAATTTTTGTTCAAACACAAAAATGTCAAAGGTATATACCTTTGGATTATAACCCGACTTGAAACAAAAATTTTTGTTCAAACACAAAAATGTCAAAGGTATATATATACCTTTGGATTAAAACCCGACTTGAAACAAAAATTTTTGTTCAATCACAAAAATGTCAAAGGTATATACCTTTGGATTATAACCCGACTTGAAACAAAAATATCAATTTTCATCAAAAATTTAAAATTTTTCAAAACATTCAAAAACAAATTTTCTCAAAATTTTTGTTCAAACACAAAAATGTCAAAGGTACCTTTGGATTATAACCCGACTTGAAACAAAAATATCAATTTTCATCAAAAATTTAAAATTTTTCAAAACATTCAAAAACAAATTTTCTCAAAATTTTTGTTCAAACACAAAAATGTCAAAGGTATATACCTTTGGATTATAACCCGACTTGAAACAAAAATTTTTGTGCAAACACAAAAATGTCAAAGGTATATACCTTTGGATTATAACCCGACTTGAAACAAAAATTTTTGTTCAAACACAAAAATGTCAAAGGATTATAACCCGACTTGAAACAAAAATATCAATTTTCATCAAAAATTTAAAAATTTTCAAAACATTTAAAAACAAATTTTCTCAAAATTTTTGTTCAAACACAAAAATGTCAAAGGTATATACCTTTGGATTATAACCCGACTTGAAACAAAAATTTTTGTTCAAACACAAAAATGTCAAAGGTATATACCTTTGGATTATAACCCGACTTGAAACAAAAATTTTTGTGCAAACACAAAAATGTCAAAGGTATATACCTTTGGATTATAACCCGACTTGAAACAAAAATTTTTGTTCAAACACAAAAATGTCAAAGGTATATACCTTTGGATTATAACCCGACTTGAAACAAAAATATCAATTTTCATCAAAAATTTAAAATTTATCAAAACATTCAAAAACAAATTTTCTCAAAATTTTTGTTCAAACACAAAAATGTCAAAGGTATATACCTTTGGATTATAACCCGACTTGAAACAAAAATATCAATTTTCATCAAAAATTTTAAATTTTTCAAAACATTCAAAAACAAATTTTCTCAAAATTTTTGTTCAAACACAAAAATGTCAAAGGTATATACCTTTGGATTATAACCCGACTTGAAACAAAAATTTTTGTTCAAACACAAAAATGTCAAAGGTATATACCTTTGGATTATAACCCGACTTGAAACAAAAATTTTTGTTCAAACACAAAAATGTCAAAGGTATATACCTTTGGATTATAACCCGACTTGAAACAAAAATTTTTTTTCAAACACAAAAATGTCAAAGGTATATATACCTTTGGATTATAACCCGACTTGAAACAAAAATTTTTGTTCAAACACAAAAATGTCAAAGGTATATCCTTTGAATTATAACCCGACTTGAAACAAAAATTTTTGTTCAAACACAAAAATGTCAAAGGTATATACCTTTGGATTATAACCCGACTTGAAACAAAAATTTTTGTTCAAACACAAAAATGTCAAAGGTATATACCTTTGGATTATAACCCGACTTGAAACAAAAATATCAATTTTCATCAAAAATTTAAAAATTTTCAAAACATTTAAAAACAAATTTTCTCAAAATTTTTGTTCAAACACAAAAATGTCAAAGGTATATACCTTTGGATTATAACCCGACTTGAAACAAAAATTTTTGTTCAAACACAAAAATGTCAAAGGTATATACCTTTGGATTATAACCCGACTTGAAACAAAAATTTTTGTTCAAACACAAAAATGTCAAAGGTATATACCTTTGGATTATAACCCGACTTGAAACAAAAATTTTTGTTCAAACACAAAAATGTCAAAGGTATATACCTTTGGATTATAACCCGACTTGAAACAAAAATATCAATTTTCATCAAAAATTTAAAATTTATCAAAACATTCAAAAACAAATTTTCTCAAAATTTTTGTTCAAACACAAAAATGTCAAAGGTATATACCTTTGGATTATAACCCGACTTGAAACAAAAATATCAAATTTCATCAAAAATTTAAAATTTTTCAAAACATTCAAAAACAAATTTTCTCAAAATTTTTGTTCAAACACAAAAATGTCAAAGGTATATACCTTTGGATTATAACCCGACTTGAAACAAAAATTTTTGTTCAAACACAAAAATGTCAAAGGTATATACCTTTGGATTATAACCCGACTTGAAACAAAAATATCAATTTTCATCAAAAATTTAAAATTTATCAAAACATTCAAAAACAAATTTTCTCAAAATTTTTGTTCAAACACAAAAATGTCAAAGGTATATACCTTTGGATTATAACACGACTTGAAACAAAAATATCAAATTTCATCAAAAATTTAAAATTTTTCAAAACATTCAAAAACAAATTTTCTCAAAATTTTTGTTCAAACACAAAAATGTCAAAGGTATATACCTTTGGATTATAACCCGACTTGAAACAAAAATATCAATTTTCATCAAAAATTTAAAATTTTTCAAAACATTCAAAAACAAATTTTCTCAAAATTTTTGTTCAAACACAAAAATGTCAAAGGTATATACCTTTGGATTATAACCCGACTTGAAACAAAAATATCAATTTTCATCAAAAATTTAAAATTTATCAAAACATTCAAAAACAAATTTTCTCAAAATTTTTGTTCAAACACAAAAATGTCAAAGGTATATACCTTTGGATTATAACCCGACTTGAAACAAAAATATCAATTTTCATCAAAAATTTAAAATTTTTCAAAACATTCAAAAACAAATTTTCTCAAAATTTTTGTTCAAACACAAAAATGTCAAAGGTATATACCTTTGGATTATAACCCGACTTGAAACAAAAATATCAATTTTCATCAAAAATTTAAAATTTATCAAAACATTCAAAAACAAATTTTCTCAAAATTTTTGTTCAAACACAAAAATGTCAAAGGTATATACCTTTGGATTATAACCCGACTTGAAACAAAAATATCAATTTTCATCAAAAATTTAAAATTTTTCAAAACATTCAAAAACAAATTTTCTCAAAATTTTTGTTCAAACACAAAAATGTCAAAGGTATATACCTTTGGATTATAACCCGACTTGAAACAAAAATATCAATTTTCATCAAAAATTTAAAATTTTTCAAAACATTCAAAAACAAATTTTCTCAAAATTTTTGTTCAAACACAAAAATGTCAAAGGTATATACCTTTGGATTATAACCCGACTTGAAACAAAAATATCAATTTTCATCAAAAATTTAAAATTTATCAAAACATTCAAAAACAAATTTTCTCAAAATTTTTGTTCAAACACAAAAATGTCAAAGGTATATACCTTTGGATTATAACCCGACTTGAAACAAAAATATCAATTTTCATCAAAAATTTAAAATTTATCAAAACATTCAAAAACAAATTTTCTCAAAATTTTTGTTCAAACACAAAAATGTCAAAGGTATATACCTTTGGATTATAACCCGACTTGAAACAAAAATATCAATTTTCATCAAAAATTTAAAATTTTTCAAAACATTCAAAAACAAATTTTCTCAAAATTTTTGTTCAAACACAAAAATGTCAAAGGTATATACCTTTGGATTATAACCCGACTTGAAACAAAAATATCAATTTTCATCAAAAATTTAAAATTTTTCAAAACATTCAAAAACAAATTTTCTCAAAATTTTTGTTCAAACACAAAAATGTCAAAGGTATATACCTTTGGATTATAACCCGACTTGAAACAAAAATTTTTGTTCAAACACAAAAATGTCAAAGGTATATATATACCTTTGGATTATAACCCGACTTGAAACAAAAATTTTTGTTCAAACACAAAAATGTCAAAGGTATATATACCTTTGGATTATAACCCGACTTGAAACAAAAATTTTTGTTCAAACACAAAAATGTCAAAGGTATATACCTTTGGATTATAACCCGACTTGAAACAAAAATTTTTGTTCAAACACAAAAATGTCAAAGGTATATCCTTTGAATTATAACCCGACTTGAAACAAAAATTTTTGTTCAAACACAAAAATGTCAAAGGTATATACCTTTGGATTATAACCCGACTTGAAACAAAAATTTTTGTTCAAACACAAAAATGTCAAAGGTATATACCTTTGGATTATAACCCGACTTGAAACAAAAATATCAATTTTCATCAAAAATTTAAAAATTTTCAAAACATTTAAAAACAAATTTTCTCAAAATTTTTGTTCAAACACAAAAATGTCAAAGGTATATACCTTTGGATTATAACCCGACTTGAAACAAAAATTTTTGTTCAAACACAAAAATGTCAAAGGTATATACCTTTGGATTATAACCCGACTTGAAACAAAAATTTTTGTTCAAACACAAAAATGTCAAAGGTATATACCTTTGGATTATAACCCGACTTGAAACAAAAATTTTTGTTCAAACACAAAAATGTCAAAGGTATATATATACCTTTGGATTATAACCCGACTTGAAACAAAAATTTTTGTTCAAACACAAAAATGTCAAAGGTATATCCTTTGAATTATAACCCGACTTGAAACAAAAATTTTTGTTTAAACACAAAAATGTCAAAGGTATATACCTTTGGATTATAACCCGACTTGAAACAAAAATTTTTGTTCAAACACAAAAATGTCAAAGGTATATATCTTTGGATTATAACCCGACTTGAAACAAAAATTTTTGTTCAAACACAAAAATGTCAAAGTTATATACCTTTGGATTATAACCCGACTTGAAACAAAAATATCAATTTTCATCAAAAATTTAAAATTTTTAAAAACATTCAAAAACAAATTTTCTCAAAATTTTTGTTCAAACACAAAAATGTCAAAGGTATATACCTTTGGATTATAACCCGACTTGAAACAAAAATTTTTGTTCAAACACAAAAATGTCAAAGGTATATACCTTTGGATTATAACCCGACTTGAAACAAAAATTTTTGTTCAAACACAAAAATGTCAAAGGTATATATATACCTTTGGATTAAAACCCGACTTGAAACAAAAATTTTTGTTCAATCACAAAAATGTCAAAGGTATATACCTTTGGATTATAACCCGACTTGAAACAAAAATATCAATTTTCATCAAAAATTTAAAATTTTTCAAAACATTCAAAAACAAATTTTCTCAAAATTTTTGTTCAAACACAAAAATGTCAAAGGTATATACCTTTGGATTATAACCCGACTTGAAACAAAAATTTTTGTTCAAACACAAAAATGTCAAAGGTATATACCTTTGGATTATAACCCGACTTGAAACAAAAATTTTTGTTCAAACACAAAAATGTCAAAGGTATATATACCTTTGGATTATAACCCGACTTGAAACAAAAATTTTTGTTCAAACACAAAAATGTCAAAGGTATATCCTTTGAATTATAACCCGACTTGAAACAAAAATTTTTGTTCAAACACAAAAATGTCAAAGGTATATACCTTTGGATTATAACCCGACTTGAAACAAAAATTTTTGTTCAAACACAAAAATGTCAAAGGTATATACCTTTGGATTATAACCCGACTTGAAACAAAAATATCAATTTTCATCAAAAATTTAAAAATTTTCAAAACATTTAAAAACAAATTTTCTCAAAATTTTTGTTCAAACACAAAAATGTCAAAGGTATATACCTTTGGATTATAACCCGACTTGAAACAAAAATTTTTGTTCAAACACAAAAATGTCAAAGGTATATACCTTTGGATTATAACCCGACTTGAAACAAAAATTTTTGTTCAAACACAAAAATGTCAAAGGTATATACCTTTGGATTATAACCCGACTTGAAACAAAAATTTTTGTTCAAACACAAAAATGTCAAAGGTATATACCTTTGGATTATAACCCGACTTGAAACAAAAATATCAATTTTCATCAAAAATTTAAAATTTATCAAAACATTCAAAAACAAATTTTCTCAAAATTTTTGTTCAAACACAAAAATGTCAAAGGTATATACCTTTGGATTATAACCCGACTTGAAACAAAAATATCAAATTTCATCAAAAATTTAAAATTTTTCAAAACATTCAAAAACAAATTTTCTCAAAATTTTTGTTCAAACACAAAAATGTCAAAGGTATATACCTTTGGATTATAACCCGACTTGAAACAAAAATTTTTGTTCAAACACAAAAATGTCAAAGGTATATACCTTTGGATTATAACCCGACTTGAAACAAAAATATCAATTTTCATCAAAAATTTAAAATTTATCAAAACATTCAAAAACAAATTTTCTCAAAATTTTTGTTCAAACACAAAAATGTCAAAGGTATATACCTTTGGATTATAACACGACTTGAAACAAAAATATCAAATTTCATCAAAAATTTAAAATTTTTCAAAACATTCAAAAACAAATTTTCTCAAAATTTTTGTTCAAACACAAAAATGTCAAAGGTATATACCTTTGGATTATAACCCGACTTGAAACAAAAATATCAATTTTCATCAAAAATTTAAAATTTTTCAAAACATTCAAAAACAAATTTTCTCAAAATTTTTGTTCAAACACAAAAATGTCAAAGGTATATACCTTTGGATTATAACCCGACTTGAAACAAAAATATCAATTTTCATCAAAAATTTAAAATTTATCAAAACATTCAAAAACAAATTTTCTCAAAATTTTTGTTCAAACACAAAAATGTCAAAGGTATATACCTTTGGATTATAACCCGACTTGAAACAAAAATATCAATTTTCATCAAAAATTTAAAATTTTTCAAAACATTCAAAAACAAATTTTCTCAAAATTTTTGTTCAAACACAAAAATGTCAAAGGTATATACCTTTGGATTATAACCCGACTTGAAACAAAAATATCAATTTTCATCAAAAATTTAAAATTTTTCAAAACATTCAAAAACAAATTTTCTCAAAATTTTTGTTCAAACACAAAAATGTCAAAGGTATATACCTTTGGATTATAACCCGACTTGAAACAAAAATATCAATTTTCATCAAAAATTTAAAATTTATCAAAACATTCAAAAACAAATTTTCTCAAAATTTTTGTTCAAACACAAAAATGTCAAAGGTATATACCTTTGGATTATAACCCGACTTGAAACAAAAATATCAATTTTCATCAAAAATTTAAAATTTTTCAAAACATTCAAAAACAAATTTTCTCAAAATTTTTGTTCAAACACAAAAATGTCAAAGGTATATACCTTTGGATTATAACCCGACTTGAAACAAAAATATCAATTTTCATCAAAAATTTAAAATTTTTCAAAACATTCAAAAACAAATTTTCTCAAAATTTTTGTTCAAACACAAAAATGTCAAAGGTATATACCTTTGGATTATAACCCGACTTGAAACAAAAATATCAATTTTCATCAAAAATTTAAAATTTATCAAAACATTCAAAAACAAATTTTCTCAAAATTTTTGTTCAAACACAAAAATGTCAAAGGTATATACCTTTGGATTATAACCCGACTTGAAACAAAAATATCAATTTTCATCAAAAATTTAAAATTTTTCAAAACATTCAAAAACAAATTTTCTCAAAATTTTTGTTCAAACACAAAAATGTCAAAGGTATATACCTTTGGATTATAACCCGACTTGAAACAAAAATATCAATTTTCATCAAAAATTTAAAATTTTTCAAAACATTCAAAAACAAATTTTCTCAAAATTTTTGTTCAAACACAAAAATGTCAAAGGTATATACCTTTGGATTATAACCCGACTTGAAACAAAAATTTTTGTTCAAACACAAAAATGTCAAAGGTATATATATACCTTTGGATTATAACCCGACTTGAAACAAAAATTTTTGTTCAAACACAAAAATGTCAAAGGTATATATACCTTTGGATTATAACCCGACTTGAAACAAAAATTTTTGTTCAAACACAAAAATGTCAAAGGTATATACCTTTGGATTATAACCCGACTTGAAACAAAAATTTTTGTTCAAACACAAAAATGTCAAAGGTATATCCTTTGAATTATAACCCGACTTGAAACAAAAATTTTTGTTCAAACACAAAAATGTCAAAGGTATATACCTTTGGATTATAACCCGACTTGAAACAAAAATTTTTGTTCAAACACAAAAATGTCAAAGGTATATACCTTTGGATTATAACCCGACTTGAAACAAAAATATCAATTTTCATCAAAAATTTAAAAATTTTCAAAACATTTAAAAACAAATTTTCTCAAAATTTTTGTTCAAACACAAAAATGTCAAAGGTATATACCTTTGGATTATAACCCGACTTGAAACAAAAATTTTTGTTCAAACACAAAAATGTCAAAGGTATATACCTTTGGATTATAACCCGACTTGAAACAAAAATTTTTGTTCAAACACAAAAATGTCAAAGGTATATACCTTTGGATTATAACCCGACTTGAAACAAAAATTTTTGTTCAAACACAAAAATGTCAAAGGTATATCCTTTGAATTATAACCCGACTTGAAACAAAAATTTTTGTTTAAACACAAAAATGTCAAAGGTATATACCTTTGGATTATAACCCGACTTGAAACAAAAATTTTTGTTCAAACACAAAAATGTCAAAGGTATATATCTTTGGATTATAACCCGACTTGAAACAAAAATTTTTGTTCAAACACAAAAATGTCAAAGTTATATACCTTTGGATTATAACCCGACTTGAAACAAAAATATCAATTTTCATCAAAAATTTAAAATTTTTAAAAACATTCAAAAACAAATTTTCTCAAAATTTTTGTTCAAACACAAAAATGTCAAAGGTATATACCTTTGGATTATAACCCGACTTGAAACAAAAATTTTTGTTCAAACACAAAAATGTCAAAGGTATATACCTTTGGATTATAACCCGACTTGAAACAAAAATTTTTGTTCAAACACAAAAATGTCAAAGGTATATATATACCTTTGGATTAAAACCCGACTTGAAACAAAAATTTTTGTTCAATCACAAAAATGTCAAAGGTATATACCTTTGGATTATAACCCGACTTGAAACAAAAATATCAATTTTCATCAAAAATTTAAAATTTTTCAAAACATTCAAAAACAAATTTTCTCAAAATTTTTGTTCAAACACAAAAATGTCAAAGGTATATACCTTTGGATTATAACCCGACTTGAAACAAAAATTTTTGTTCAAACACAAAAATGTCAAAGGTATATACCTTTGGATTATAACCCGACTTGAAACAAAAATTTTTGTTCAAACACAAAAATATCAATTTTCATCAAAAATTTAAAATTTTTCAAAACATTCAAAAACAAATTTTCTCAAAATTTTTGTTCAAACACAAAAATGTCAAAGGTATATACCTTTGGATTATAACCCGACTTGAAACAAAAATATCAATTTTCATCAAAAATTTAAAATTTTTCAAAACATTCAAAAACAAATTTTCTCAAAATTTTTGTTCAAACACAAAAATGTCAAAGGTATAATATACCTTTGGATTATAACCCGACTTGAAACAAAAATTTTTGTTCAAACACAAAAATATCAATTTTCATCAAAAATTTAAAATTTTTCAAAACATTCAAAAACAAATTTTCTCAAAATTTTTGTTCAAACACAAAAATGTCAAAGGTACATACCTTTGGATTATAACCCGACTTGAAACAAAAATATCAATTTTCATCAAAAATTTAAAATTTTTCAAAACATTCAAAAACAAATTTTCTCAAAATTTTTGTTCAAACACAAAAATGTCAAAGGTATATACCTTTGGATTATAACCCGACTTGAAACAAAAATATCAATTTTCATCAAAAATTTAAAATTTTTCAAAACATTCAAAAACAAATTTTCTCAAAATTTTTGTTCAAACACAAAAATGTCAAAGGTATATACCTTTGGATTATAACCCGACTTGAAACAAAAATTTTTGTTCAAACACAAAAATATCAATTTTCATCAAAAATTTAAAATTTTTCAAAACATTCAAAAACAAATTTTCTCAAAATTTTTGTTCAAACACAAAAATGTCAAAGGTATATACCTTTGGATTATAACCCGACTTGAAACAAAAATATCAATTTTCATCAAAAATTTAAAATTTTTCAAAACATTCAAAAACAAATTTTCTCAAAATTTTTGTTCAAACACAAAAATGTCAAAGGTATATACCTTTGGATTATAACCCGACTTGAAACAAAATTTTTTGTTCAAACACAAAAATGTCAAAGGTATACCTTTGGATTATAACCCGACTTGAAACAAAAATATCAATTTTCATCAAAAATTTAAAATTTTTCAAAACATTCAAAAACAAATTTTCTCAAAATTTTTGTTCAAACACAAAAATGTCAAAGGTATATACCTTTGGATTATAACCCGACTTGAAACAAAAATATCAATTTTCATCAAAAATTTAAAATTTTTCAAAACATTCAAAAACAAATTTTCTCAAAATTTTTGTTCAAACACAAAAATGTCAAAGGTATATACCTTTGGATTATAACCCGACTTGAAACAAAAATATCAATTTTCATCAAAAATTTAAAATTTTTCAAAACATTCAAAAACAAATTTTCTCAAAATTTTTGTTCAAACACAAAAATGTCAAAGGTATATACCTTTGGATTATAACCCGACTTGAAACAAAAATATCAATTTTCATCAAAAATTTAAAATTTTTCAAAACATTCAAAAACAAATTTTCTCAAAATTTTTGTTCAAACACAAAAATGTCAAAGGTATATACCTTTGGATTATAACCCGACTTGAAACAAAAATATCAATTTTCATCAAAAATTTAAAATTTTTCAAAACATTCAAAAACAAATTTTCTCAAAATTTTTGTTCAAACACAAAAATGTCAAAGGTATATACCTTTGGATTATAACCCGACTTGAAACAAAAATTTTTGTTCAAACACAAAAATGTCAAAGGTATATACCTTTGGATTATAACCCGACTTGAAACAAAAATATCAATTTTCATCAAAAATTTAAAATTTTTCAAAACATTCAAAAACAAATTTTCTCAAAATTTTTGTTCAAACACAAAAATGTCAAAGGTATATACCTTTGGATTATAACCCGACTTGTAACAAAAATATCAATTTTCATCAAAAATTTAAAATTTTTCAAAACATTCAAAAACAAATTTTCTCAAAATTTTTGTTCAAACACAAAAATGTCAAAGGTATATACCTTTGGATTATAACCCGACTTGAAACAAAAATTTTTGTTCAAACACAAAAATGTCAAAGGTATATATATACCTTTGGATTATAACCCGACTTGAAACAAAAATATCAATTTTCATCAAAAATTTAAAATTTTTCAAAACATTCAAAAACAAATTTTCTCAAAATTTTTGTTCAAACACAAAAATGTCAAAGGTATATACCTTTGGATTATAACCCGACTTGAAACAAAAATATCAATTTTCATCAAAAATTTAAAATTTTTCAAAACATTCAAAAACAAATTTTCTCAAAATTTTTGTTCAAACACAAAAATGTCAAAGGTATATACCTTTGGATTATAACCCGACTTGAAACAAAAATATCAATTTTCATCAAAAATTTAAAATTTTTCAAAACATTCAAAAACAAATTTTCTCAAAATTTTTGTTCAAACACAAAAATGTCAAAGGTATATACCTTTGGATTATAACCCGACTTGAAACAAAAATTTTTGTTCAAACACAAAAATGTCAAAGGTATACCTTTGGATTATAACCCGACTTGAAACAAAAATATCAATTTTCATCAAAAATTTAAAATTTTTCAAAACATTCAAAAACAAATTTTCTTAAAATTTTTGTTCAAACACAAAAATGTCAAAGGTATATACCTTTGGATTATAACCCGACTTGAAACAAAAATTTTTGTTCAAACACAAAAATATCAATTTTCATCAAAAATTTAAAATTTTTCAAAACATTCAAAAACAAATTTTCTCAAAATTTTTGTTCAAACACAAAAATGTCAAAGGTATATACCTTTGGATTATAACCCGACTTGAAACAAAAATATCAATTTTCATCAAAAATTTAAAATTTTTCAAAACATTCAAAAACAAATTTTCTCAAAATTTTTGTTCAAACACAAAAATGTCAAAGGTATATACCTTTGGATTATAACCCGACTTGAAACAAAAATATCAATTTTCATCAAAAATTTAAAATTTTTCAAAACATTCAAAAACAAATTTTCTCAAAATTTTTGTTCAAACACAAAAATGTCAAAGGTATATACCTTTGGATTATAACCCGACTTGAAACAAAAATTTTTGTTCAAACACAAAAATGTCAAAGGTATACCTTTGGATTATAACCCGACTTGAAACAAAAATATCAATTTTCATCAAAAATTTAAAATTTTTCAAAACATTCAAAAACAAATTTTCTTAAAATTTTTGTTCAAACACAAAAATGTCAAAGGTATATACCTTTGGATTATAACCCGACTTGAAACAAAAATTTTTGTTCAAACAAAAAAATGTCAAAGGTATATACCTTTGGATTATAACCCGACTTGAAACAAAAATATCAATTTTCATCAAAAATTTAAAATTTTTCAAAACATTCAAAAACAAATTTTCTCAAAATTTTTGTTCAAACACAAAAATGTCAAAGGTATATACCTTTGGATTATAACCCGACTTGAAACAAAAATATCAATTTTCATCAAAAATTTAAAATTTTTCAAAACATTCAAAAACAAATTTTCTCAAAATTTTTGTTCAAACACAAAAATGTCAAAGGTATATACCTTTGGATTATAACCCGACTTGAAACAAAAATTTTTGTTCAAACACAAAAATGTCAAAGGTATATATACCTTTGGATTATAACCCTACTTGAAACAAAAATTTTTGTTCAAACACAAAAATGTCAAAGGTATATCCTTTGAATTATAACCCGACTTGAAACAAAAATTTTTGTTCAAACACAAAAATGTCAAAGGTATATACCTTTGGATTATAACCCGACTTGAAACAAAAATTTTTGTTCAAACACAAAAATGTCAAAGGTATATACCTTTGGATTATAACCCGACTTGAAACAAAAATATCAATTTTCATCAAAAATTTAAAATTTTTCAAAACATTCAAAAACAAATTTTCTCAAAATTTTTGTTCAAACACAAAAATGTCAAAGGTATATACCTTTGGATTATAACCCGACTTGAAACAAAAATATCAATTTTCATCAAAAATTTAAAATTTATCAAAACATTCAAAAACAAATTTTCTCAAAATTTTTGTTCAAACACAAAAATGTCAAAGGTATATACCTTTGGATTATAACCCGACTTGAAACAAAAATATCAATTTTCATCAAAAATTTAAAATTTTTCAAAACATTCAAAAACAAATTTTCTCAAAATTTTTGTTCAAACACAAAAATGTCAAAGGTATATACCTTTGGATTATAACCCGACTTGAAACAAAAATATCAATTTTCATCAAAAATTTAAAATTTTTCAAAACATTCAAAAACAAATTTTCTCAAAATTTTTGTTTAAACACAAAAATGTCAAAGGTATATACCTTTGGATTATAACCCGACTTGAAACAAAAATATCAATTTTCATCAAAAATTTAAAATTTATCAAAACATTCAAAAACAAATTTTCTCAAAATTTTTGTTCAAACACAAAAATGTCAAAGGTATATACCTTTGGATTATAACCCGACTTGAAACAAAAATATCAATTTTCATCAAAAATTTAAAATTTTTCAAAACATTCAAAAACAAATTTTCTCAAAATTTTTGTTCAAACACAAAAATGTCAAAGGTATATACCTTTGGATTATAACCCGACTTGAAACAAAAATATCAATTTTCATCAAAAATTTAAAATTTTTCAAAACATTCAAAAACAAATTTTCTCAAAATTTTTGTTCAAACACAAAAATGTCAAAGGTATATACCTTTGGATTATAACCCGACTTGAAACAAAAATTTTTGTTCAAACACAAAAATGTCAAAGGTATATATATACCTTTGGATTATAACCCGACTTGAAACAAAAATTTTTGTTCAAACACAAAAATGTCAAAGGTATATATACCTTTGGATTATAACCCGACTTGAAACAAAAATTTTTGTTCAAACACAAAAATGTCAAAGGTATATACCTTTGGATTATAACCCGACTTGAAACAAAAATTTTTGTTCAAACACAAAAATGTCAAAGGTATATCCTTTGAATTATAACCCGACTTGAAACAAAAATTTTTGTTCAAACACAAAAATGTCAAAGGTATATACCTTTGGATTATAACCCGACTTGAAACAAAAATTTTTGTTCAAACACAAAAATGTCAAAGGTATATACCTTTGGATTATAACCCGACTTGAAACAAAAATATCAATTTTCATCAAAAATTTAAAAATTTTCAAAACATTTAAAAACAAATTTTCTCAAAATTTTTGTTCAAACACAAAAATGTCAAAGGTATATACCTTTGGATTATAACCCGACTTGAAACAAAAATTTTTGTTCAAACACAAAAATGTCAAAGGTATATACCTTTGGATTATAACCCGACTTGAAACAAAAATTTTTGTTCAAACACAAAAATGTCAAAGGTATATACCTTTGGATTATAACCCGACTTGAAACAAAAATTTTTGTTCAAACACAAAAATGTCAAAGGTATATACCTTTGGATTATAACCCGACTTGAAACAAAAATTTTTGTTCAAACACAAAAATGTCAAAGGTATATACCTTTGGATTATAACCCGACTTGAAACAAAAATTTTTGTTCAAACACAAAAATGTCAAAGGTATATACCTTTGGATTATAACCCGACTTGAAACAAAAATTTTTGTTCAAACACAAAAATGTCAAAGGTATATATCTTTGGATTATAACCCGACTTGAAACAAAAATTTTTGTTCAAACACAAAAATGTCAAAGTTATATACCTTTGGATTATAACCCGACTTGAAACAAAAATATCAATTTTCATCAAAAATTTAAAATTTTTAAAAACATTCAAAAACAAATTTTCTCAAAATTTTTGTTCAAACACAAAAATGTCAAAGGTATATACCTTTGGATTATAACCCGACTTGAAACAAAAATTTTTGTTCAAACACAAAAATGTCAAAGGTATATACCTTTGGATTATAACCCGACTTGAAACAAAAATATCAATTTTCATCAAAAATTTAAAATTTTTCAAAACATTCAAAAACAAATTTTCTCAAAATTTTTGTTCAAACACAAAAATGTCAAAGGTATATACCTTTGGATTATAACCCGACTTGAAACAAAAATTTTTGTTCAAACACAAAAATGTCAAAGGTATATACCTTTGGATTATAACCCGACTTGAAACAAAAATTTTTGTTCAAACACAAAAATGTCAAAGGTATATACCTTTGGATTATAACCCGACTTGAAACAAAAATATCAATTTTCATCAAAAATTTAAAATTTTTCAAAACATTCAAAAACAAATTTTCTCAAAATTTTTGTTCAAACACAAAAATGTCAAAGGTATATACCTTTGGATTATAACCCGACTTGAAACAAAAATTTTTGTTCAAACACAAAAATATCAATTTTCATCAAAAATTTAAAATTTTTCAAAACATTCAAAAACAAATTTTCTCAAAATTTTTGTTCAAACACAAAAATGTCAAAGGTACATACCTTTGGATTATAACCCGACTTGAAACAAAAATATCAATTTTCATCAAAAATTTAAAATTTTTCAAAACATTCAAAAACAAATTTTCTCAAAATTTTTGTTCAAACACAAAAATGTCAAAGGTATATACCTTTGGATTATAACCCGACTTGAAACAAAAATATCAATTTTCATCAAAAATTTAAAATTTTTCAAAACATTCAAAAACAAATTTTCTCAAAATTTTTGTTCAAACACAAAAATGTCAAAGGTATAATATACCTTTGGATTATAACCCGACTTGAAACAAAAATTTTTGTTCAAACACAAAAATATCAATTTTCATCAAAAATTTAAAATTTTTCAAAACATTCAAAAACAAATTTTCTCAAAATTTTTGTTCAAACACAAAAATGTCAAAGGTACATACCTTTGGATTATAACCCGACTTGAAACAAAAATATCAATTTTCATCAAAAATTTAAAATTTTTCAAAACATTCAAAAACAAATTTTCTCAAAATTTTTGTTCAAACACAAAAATGTCAAAGGTATATACCTTTGGATTATAACCCGACTTGAAACAAAAATATCAATTTTCATCAAAAATTTAAAATTTTTCAAAACATTCAAAAACAAATTTTCTCAAAATTTTTGTTCAAACACAAAAATGTCAAAGGTATATACCTTTGGATTATAACCCGACTTGAAACAAAAATTTTTGTTCAAACACAAAAATATCAATTTTCATCAAAAATTTAAAATTTTTCAAAACATTCAAAAACAAATTTTCTCAAAATTTTTGTTCAAACACAAAAATGTCAAAGATATATACCTTTGGATTATAACCCGACTTGAAACAAAAATATCAATTTTCATCAAAAATTTAAAATTTTTCAAAACATTCAAAAACAAATTTTCTCAAAATTTTTGTTCAAACACAAAAATGTCAAAGGTATATACCTTTGGATTATAACCCGACTTGAAACAAAAATTTTTGTTCAAACACAAAAATGTCAAAGGTATACCTTTGGATTATAACCCGACTTGAAACAAAAATATCAATTTTCATCAAAAATTTAAAATTTTTCAAAACATTCAAAAACAAATTTTCTCAAAATTTTTGTTCAAACACAAAAATGTCAAAGGTATATACCTTTGGATTATAACCCGACTTGAAACAAAAATATCAATTTTCATCAAAAATTTAAAATTTTTCAAAACATTCAAAAACAAATTTTCTCAAAATTTTTGTTCAAACACAAAAATGTCAAAGGTATATACCTTTGGATTATAACCCGACTTGAAACAAAAATATCAATTTTCATCAAAAATTTAAAATTTTTCAAAACATTCAAAAACAAATTTTCTCAAAATTTTTGTTCAAACACAAAAATGTCAAAGGTATATACCTTTGGATTATAACCCGACTTGAAACAAAAATTTTTGTTCAAACACAAAAATGTCAAAGGTATATACCTTTGGATTATAACCCGACTTGAAACAAAAATTTTTGTTCAAACACAAAAAATCAATTTTCATCAAAAATTTAAAATTTTTCAAAACATTCAAAAACAAATTTTCTCAAAATTTTTGTTCAAACACAAAAATGTCAAAGGTATATACCTTTGGATTATAACCCGACTTGAAACAAAAATATCAATTTTCATCAAAAATTTAAAAATTTTCAAAACATTCAAAAACAAATTTTCTCAAATTTTTTGTTCAAACACAAAAATGTCAAAGGTATATACCTTTGGATTATAACCCGACTTGAAACAAAAATTCAAAACACAAAAATGTCAAAGGTATATACCTTTGGATTATAACCCGACTTGAAACAAAAATATCAATTTTCATCAAAAATTTAAAATTTTTCAAAACATTCAAAAACAAATTTTCTCAAAATTTTTTCGATGTTTCAAACACAAAAATGTCAAAGGTATATACCTTTGGATTATAACCCGACTTGAAACAAAATATCAATTTTCATCAAAAATTTAAAATTTTTCAAAACATTCAAAAACAAATTTTCTCAAAATTTTTGTTTAAACACAAAAATGTCAAAGGTATATACCTTTGGATTATAACCCGACTTGAAACAAAAATATCAATTTTCATCAAAAATTTAAAATTTTTCAAAACATTCAAAAACAAATTTTCTCAAAATTTTTGTTCAAACACAAAAATGTCAAAGGTATAATATACCTTTGGATTATAACCCGACTTGAAACAAAAATTTTTGTTCAAACACAAAAATATCAATTTTCATCAAAAATTTAAAATTTTTCAAAACATTCAAAAACAAATTTTCTCAAAATTTTTGTTCAAACACAAAAATGTCAAAGGTACATACCTTTGGATTATAACCCGACTTGAAACAAAAATATCAATTTTCATCAAAAATTTAAAATTTTTCAAAACATTCAAAAACAAATTTTCTCAAAATTTTTGTTCAAACACAAAAATGTCAAAGGTATATACCTTTGGATTATAACCCGACTTGAAACAAAAATATCAATTTTCATCAAAAATTTAAAATTTTTCAAAACATTCAAAAACAAATTTTCTCAAAATTTTTGTTCAAACACAAAAATGTCAAAGGTATATACCTTTGGATTATAACCCGACTTGAAACAAAAATTTTTGTTCAAACACAAAAATATCAATTTTCATCAAAAATTTAAAATTTTTCAAAACATTCAAAAACAAATTTTCTCAAAATTTTTGTTCAAACACAAAAATGTCAAAGATATATACCTTTGGATTATAACCCGACTTGAAACAAAAATATCAATTTTCATCAAAAATTTAAAATTTTTCAAAACATTCAAAAACAAATTTTCTCAAAATTTTTGTTCAAACACAAAAATGTCAAAGGTATATACCTTTGGATTATAACCCGACTTGAAACAAAAATTTTTGTTCAAACACAAAAATGTCAAAGGTATACCTTTGGATTATAACCCGACTTGAAACAAAAATATCAATTTTCATCAAAAATTTAAAATTTTTCAAAACATTCAAAAACAAATTTTCTCAAAATTTTTGTTCAAACACAAAAATGTCAAAGGTATATACCTTTGGATTATAACCCGACTTGAAACAAAAATATCAATTTTCATCAAAAATTTAAAATTTTCAAAACATTCAAAAACAAATTTTCTCAAAATTTTTGTTCAAACACAAAAATGTCAAAGGTATATACCTTTGGATTATAACCCGACTTGAAACAAAAATATCAATTTTCATCAAAAATTTAAAATTTTTCAAAACATTCAAAAACAAATTTTCTCAAAATTTTTGTTCAAACACAAAAATGTCAAAGGTATATACCTTTGGATTATAACCCGACTTGAAACAAAAATTTTTGTTCAAACACAAAAATGTCAAAGGTATATACCTTTGGATTATAACCCGACTTGAAACAAAAATTTTTGTTCAAACACAAAAATATCAATTTTCATCAAAAATTTAAAATTTTTCAAAACATTCAAAAACAAATTTTCTCAAAATTTTTGTTCAAACACAAAAATGTCAAAGGTATATACCTTTGGATTATAACCCGACTTGAAACAAAAATATCAATTTTCATCAAAAATTTAAAAATTTTCAAAACATTCAAAAACAAATTTTCTCAAATTTTTTGTTCAAACACAAAAATGTCAAAGGTATTTACCTTTGGATTATAACCCGACTTGAAACAAAAATTTTTGTTCAAACACAAAAATGTCAAAGGTATATACCTTTGGATTATAACCCGACTTGAAACAAAAATATCAATTTTCATCAAAAATTTAAAATTTTTCAAAACATTCAAAAACAAATTTTCTCAAAATTTTTGTTCAAACACAAAAATGTCAAAGGTATATACCTTTGGATTATAACCCGACTTGAAACAAAAATATCAATTTTCATCAAAAATTTAAAATTTTTCAAAACATTCAAAAACAAATTTTCTCAAAATTTTTGTTCAAACACAAAAATGTCAAAGGTATATACCTTTGGATTATAACCCGACTTGAAACAAAAATATCAATTTTCATCAAAAATTTAAAATTTTTCAAAACATTCAAAAACAAATTTTCTCAAAATTTTTGTTCAAACACAAAAATGTCAAAGGTATATACCTTTGGATTATAACCCGACTTGAAACAAAAATTTTTGTTCAAACACAAAAATGTCAAAGGTATATACCTTTGGATTATAACCCGACTTGAAACAAAAATATCAATTTTCATCAAAAATTTAAAATTTTTCAAAACATTCAAAAACAAATTTTCTCAAAATTTTTGTTCAAACACAAAAATGTCAAAGGTATATACCTTTGGATTATAACCCGACTTGAAACAAAAATTTTTGTTTAAACAAAAAAATGTCAAAGGTATATACCTTTGGATTATAACCCGACTTGAAACAAAAATATCAATTTTCATCAAAAATTTAAAATTTTTCAAAACATTCAAAAACAAATTTTCTCAAAATTTTTGTTCAAACACAAAAATGTCAAAGGTATATACCTTTGGATTATAACCCGACTTGAAACAAAAATATCAATTTTCATCAAAAATTTAAAATTTTTCAAAACATTCAAAAACAAATTTTCTCAAAATTTTTGTTCAAACACAAAAATGTCAAAGGTATATACCTTTGGATTATAACCCGACTTGAAACAAAAATATCAATTTTCATCAAAAATTTAAAATTTTTCAAAACATTCAAAAACAAATTTTCTCAAAATTTTTGTTCAAACACAAAAATGTCAAAGGTATATACCTTTGGATTATAACCCGACTTGAAACAATAATATCAATTTTCATCAAAAATTTAAAATTTTTCAAAACATTCAAAAACAAATTTTCTCAAAATTTTTGTTCAAACACAAAAATGTCAAAGGTATATACCTTTGGATTATAACCCGACTTGAAACAAAAATATCAATTTTCATCAAAAATTTAAAATTTTTCAAAACATTCAAAAACAAATTTTCTCAAAATTTTTGTTCAAACACAAAAATGTCAAAGGTATATACCTTTGGATTATAACCCGACTTGAAACAAAAATATCAATTTTCATCAAAAATTTAGAATTTTTCAAAACATTCAAAAACAAATTTTCTCAAAATTTTTGTTCAAACACAAAAATGTCAAAGGTATATATCTTTGGATTATAACCCGACTTGAAACAAAAATTTTTGTTCAAACACAAAAATGTCAAAGGTATATACCTTTGGATTATAACCCGACTTGAAACAAAAATATCAATTTTCATCAAAAATTTAAAATTTTTCAAAACATTCAAAAACAAATTTTCTCAAAATTTTTGTTCAAACACAAAAATGTCAAAGGTATATCTTTGGATTATAACCCGACTTGAAACAAAAATATCAATTTTCATCAAAAATTTAAAATTTTTCAAAACATTCAAAAACAAATTTTCTCAAAATTTTTGTTCAAACACAAAAATGTCAAAGGTATATACCTTTGGATTATAACCCGACTTGAAACAAAAATTTTTGTTCAAACACAAAAATATCAATTTTCATCAAAAATTTAAAATTTTTCAAAACATTCAAAAACAAATTTTCTCAAAATTTTTGTTCAAACACAAAAATGTCAAAGGTATATACCTTTGGATTATAACCCGACTTGAAACAAAAATATCAATTTTCATCAAAAATTTAAAATTTTTCAAAACATTCAAAAACAAATTTTCTCAAAATTTTTGTTCAAACACAAAAATGTCAAAGGTATATACCTTTGGATTATAACCCGACTTGAAACAAAAATATCAATTTTCATCAAAAATTTAAAATTTTTCAAAACATTCAAAAACAAATTTTCTCAAAATTTTTGTTCAAACACAAAAATGTCAAAGGTATATACCTTTGGATTATAACCCGACTTGAAACAAAAATATCAATTTTCATCAAAAATTTAAAATTTTTCAAAACATTCAAAAACAAATTTTCTCAAAATTTTTGTTCAAACACAAAAATGTCAAAGGTATATACCTTTGGATTATAACCCGACTTGAAACAAAAATATCAATTTTCATCAAAAATTTAAAATTTTTCAAAACATTCAAAAACAAATTTTCTCAAAATTTTTGTTCAAACACAAAAATGTCAAAGGTATATACCTTTGGATTATAACCCGACTTGAAACAAAAATTTTTGTTCAAACACAAAAATGTCAAAGGTATATACCTTTGGATTATAACCCGACTTGAAACAAAAATATCAATTTTCATCAAAAATTTAAAATTTTTCAAAACATTCAAAAACAAATTTTCTCAAAATTTTTGTTCAAACACAAAAATGTCAAAGGTATATACCTTTGGATTATAACCCGACTTGAAACAAAAATTTTTGTTTAAACAAAAAAATGTCAAAGGTATATACCTTTGGATTATAACCCGACTTGAAACAAAAATATCAATTTTCATCAAAAATTTAAAATTTTTCAAAACATTCAAAAACAAATTTTCTCAAAATTTTTGTTCAAACACAAAAATGTCAAAGGTATATACCTTTGGATTATAACCCGACTTGAAACAAAAATATCAATTTTCATCAAAAATTTAAAATTTTTCAAAACATTCAAAAACAAATTTTCTCAAAATTTTTGTTCAAACACAAAAATGTCAAAGGTATATATATATACCTTTGGATTATAACCCGACTTGAAACAAAAATATCAATTTTCATCAAAAATTTAAAATTTTTCAAAACATTCAAAAACAAATTTTCTCAAAATTTTTGTTCAAACACAAAAATGTCAAAGGTATATACCTTTGGATTATAACCCGACTTGAAACAAAAATATCAATTTTCATCAAAAATTTAAAATTTTTCAAAACATTCAAAAACAAATTTTCTCAAAATTTTTGTTCAAACACAAAAATGTCAAAGGTATATACCTTTGGATTATAACCCGACTTGAAACAAAAATTTTTGTTCAAACACAAAAATGTCAACCTTTGGATTATAACCCGACTTGAAACAAAAATATCAATTTTCATCAAAAATTTAAAATTTTTCAAAACATTCAAAAACAAATTTTCTCAAAATTTTTGTTCAAACACAAAAATGTCAAAGGTATATACCTTTGGATTATAACCCGACTTGAAACAAAAATTTTTGTTCAAACACAAAAATATCAACTTTCATCAAAAATTTAAAATTTTTCAAAACATTCAAAAACAAATTTTCTCAAAATTTTTGTTCAAACACAAAAATGTCAAAGGTATATACCTTTGGATTATAACCCGACTTGAAACAAAAATTTTTGTTCAAACACAAAAATGTCAAAGGTATATACCTTTGGATTATAACCCGACTTGAAACAAAAATTTTTGTTCAAACACAAAAATGTCAAAGGTATATACCTTTGGATTATAACCCGACTTGAAACAAAAATATCAATTTTCATCAAAAATTTAAAATTTTTCAAAACATTCAAAAACAAATTTTCTCAAAATTTTTGTTCAAACACAAAAATGTCAAAGGTATATACCTTTGGAATATAACCCGACTTGAAACAAAAATATCAATTTTCATCAAAAATTTAAAATTTTTCAAAACATTCAAAAACAAATTTTTTCAAAATTTTTGTTCAAACACAAAAATGTCAAAGGTATATACCTTTGGATTATAACCCGACTTGAAACAAAAATTTTTGTTTAAACACAAAAATGTCAAAGGTATATACCTTTGGATTATAACCCGACTTGAAACAAAAATATCAATTTTCATCAAAAATTTAAAATTTTTCAAAACATTCAAAAACAAATTTTCTCAAAATTTTTGTTCAAACACAAAAATGTCAAAGGTATATACCTTTGGATTATAACCCGACTTGAAACAAAAATATCAATTTTCATCAAAAATTTAAAATTTTTCAAAACATTCAAAAACAAATTTTCTCAAAATTTTTGTTCAAACACAAAAATGTCAAAGGTATATACCTTTGGATTATAACCCGACTTGAAACAAAAATATGAAAATTTTTGTTCAAACACAAAAATGTCAAACCTTTGGATTATAACCCGACTTGAAACAAAAATTTTTGTTCAAACACAAAAATGTCAAAGGTATATACCTTTGGATTATAACCCGACTTGAAACAAAAATATGAAAATTTTTGTTCAAACACAAAAATGTCAAACCTTTGGATTATAACCCGACTTGAAACAAAAATTTTTGTTCAAACACAAAAATGTCAAAGGTATATATATACCTTTGGATTATAACCCGACTTGAAACAAAAATATCAATTTTCATCAAAAATTTAAAATTTTTCAAAACATTCAAAAACAAATTTTCTCAAAATTTTTGTTCAAACACAAAAATGTCAAAGGTATATACCTTTGGATTATAACCCGACTTGAAACAAAAATATGAAAATTTTTGTTCAAACACAAAAATGTCAAAGGTATAAACCTTTGAATTATAACCCGACTTGAAACAAAAATATCAATTTTCATCAAAAATTTAAAATTTTTCAAAACATTCAAAATCAAATTTTCTCAAAATTTTTGTTCAAACACAAAAATGTCAAAGATATATACCTTTAGATTATAACCCGACTTGAAACAAAAATTTTTGTTCAAACACAAAAATGTCAACCTTTGGATTATAACCCGACTTGAAACAAAAATTTTTGTTCAAACACAAAAATGTCAAAGGTATATACCTTTGGATTATAACCCGACTTGAAACAAAAATTTTTGTTCAAACACAAAAATGTCAAAGATATATACCTTTGGATTATAACCCGACTTGAAACAAAAATTTTTGTTCAAACACAAAAATGTCAAAGATATATACCTTTGGATTATAACCCGACTTGAAACAAAAATTTTTGTTCAAACACAAAAATGTCAAAGGTATATACCTTTGGATTATAACCCGACTTGAAACAAAAATATGAAAATTTTTGTTCAAACACAAAAATGTCAAAGGTATAAACCTTTGAATTATAACCCGACTTGAAACAAAAATATCAATTTTCATCAAAAATTTAAAATTTTTCAAAACATTCAAAATCAAATTTTCTCAAAATTTTTGTTCAAACACAAAAATGTCAAAGATATATACCTTTGGATTATAACCCGACTTGAAACAAAAATTTTTGTTCAAACACAAAAATGTCAAAGGTATATACCTTTGGATTATAACCCGACTTGAAACAAAAATTTTTGTTCAAACACAAAAATGTCAAAGGTATATACCTTTGGATTATAACCCGACTTGAAACAAAAATATCAATTTTCATCAAAAATTTAAAATTTTTCAAAACATTCAAAATCAAATTTTCTCAAAATTTTTGTTCAAACACAAAAATGTCAAAGATATATACCTTTGGATTATAACCCGACTTGAAACAAAAATTTTTGTTCAAACACAAAAATGTCAAAGGTATATATATACCTTTGGATTATAACCCGACTTGAAACAAAAATATCAATTTTCATCAAAAATTTAAATTTTTTCAAAACATTCAAAAACAAATTTTCTCAAAATTTTTGTTCAAACACAAAAATGTCAAAGGTATATATATACCTTTGGATTATAACCCGACTTGAAACAAAAATATGAAAATTTTTGTTCAAACACAAAAATGTCAAAGGTATAAACCTTTGAATTATAACCCGACTTGAAACAAAAATATCAATTTTCATCAAAAATTTAAAATTTTTCAAAACATTCAAAATCAAATTTTCTCAAAATTTTTGTTTAAACACAAAAATGTCAAAGATATATACCTTTAGATTATAACCCGACTTGAAACAAAAATTTTTGTTCAAACACAAAAATGTCAAAGTTATATACCTTTGGATTATAACCCGACTTGAAACAAAAATTTTTGTTCAAACACAAAAATGTCAAAGGTATATACCTTTGGATTATAACCCGACTTGAAACAAAAATTTTTGTTCAAACACAAAAATGTCAAAGGTATATACCTTTGGATTATAACCCGACTTGAAACAAAAATATCAATTTTCATCAAAAATTTAAAATTTTTCAAAACATTCAAAATCAAATTTTCTCAAAATTTTTGTTCAAACACAAAAATGTCAAAGGTATATACCTTTGGATTATAACCCAACTTGAAACAAAAATTTTTGTTCAAACACAAAAATGTCAAAGGTATATATATACCTTTGGATTATAACCCGACTTGAAACAAAAATTTTTGTTCAAACACAAAAATGTCAAAGTTATATACCTTTGGATTATAACCCGACTTGAAACAAAAATTTTTGTTCAAACACAAAAATGTCAAAGGTATATACCTTTGGATTATAACCCGACTTGAAACAAAAATTTTTGTTCAAACACAAAAATGTCAAAGGTATATACCTTTGGATTATAACCCGACTTGAAACAAAAATTTTTGTTCAAACACAAAAATGTCAAAGGTATATACCTTTGGATTATAACCCGACTTGAAACAAAAATATCAATTTTCATCAAAAATTTAAAATTTTTCAAAACATTCAAAAACAAATTTTCTTAAAATTTTTGTTCAAACACAAAAATGTCAAAGGTATATACCTTTGGATTATAACCCGACTTGAAACAAAAATATCAATTTTCATCAAAAATTTAAAATTTTTCAAAACATTCAAAATCAAATTTTCTCAAAATTTTTGTTCAAACACAAAAATGTCAAAGGTATATACCTTTGGATTATAACCCAACTTGAAACAAAAATTTTTGTTCAAACACAAAAATGTCAAAGGTATATATATACCTTTGGATTATAACCCGACTTGAAACAAAAATTTTTGTTCAAACACAAAAATGTCAAAGGTATATATATACCTTTGGATTATAACCCGACTTGAAACAAAAATTTTTGTTCAAACACAAAAATGTCAAAGGTATATACCTTTGGATTATAACCCGACTTGAAACAAAAATTTTTGTTCAAACACAAAAATGTCAAAGATATATACCTTTGGATTATAACCCGACTTGAAACAAAAATTTTTGTTCAAACACAAAAATGTCAAAGTTATATACCTTTGGATTATAACCCGACTTGAAACAAAAATTTTTGTTCAAACACAAAAATGTCAAAGTTATATACCTTTGGATTATAACCCGACTTGAAACAAAAATTTTTGTTCAAACACAAAAATGTCAAAGTTATATACCTTTGGATTATAACCCGACTTGAAACAAAAATTTTTGTTCAAACACAAAAATGTCAAAGGTATATACCTTTGGATTATAACCCGACTTGAAACAAAAATTTTTGTTCAAACACAAAAATGTCAAAGGTATATACCTTTGGATTATAACCCGACTTGAAACAAAAATTTTTGTTCAAACACAAAAATGTCAAAGGTATATACCTTTGGATTATAACCCGACTTGAAACAAAAATTTTTGTTCAAACACAAAAATGTCAAAGGTATATACCTTTGGATTATAACCCGACTTGAAACAAAAATTTTTGTTCAAACACAAAAATGTCAAAGGTATATACCTTTGGATTATAACCCGACTTGAAACAAAAATTTTTGTTCAAACACAAAAATGTCAAAGGTATATACCTTTGGATTATAACCCGACTTGAAACAAAAATATCAATTTTCATCAAAAATTTAAAATTTTTCAAAACATTCAAAAACAAATTTTCTTAAAATTTTTGTTCAAACACAAAAATGTCAAAGGTATATACCTTTGGATTATAACCCGACTTGAAACAAAAATATCAATTTTCATCAAAAATTTAAAATTTTTCAAAACATTCAAAATCAAATTTTCTCAAAATTTTTGTTCAAACACAAAAATGTCAAAGGTATATACCTTTGGATTATAACCCAACTTGAAACAAAAATTTTTGTTCAAACACAAAAATGTCAAAGGTATATACCTTTGGATTATAACCCGACTTGAAACAAAAATTTTTGTTCAAACACAAAAATGTCAAAGGTATATATATACCTTTGGATTATAACCCGACTTGAAACAAAAATTTTTGTTCAAACACAAAAATGTCAAAGGTATATACCTTTGGATTATAACCCGACTTGAAACAAAAATTTTTGTTCAAACACAAAAATGTCAAAGGTATATACCTTTGGATTATAACCCGACTTGAAACAAAAATTTTTGTTCAAACACAAAAATGTCAAAGGTATATACCTTTGGATTATAACCCGACTTGAAACAAAAATTTTTGTTCAAACACAAAAATGTCAAAGGTATATACCTTTGAATTATAACCCGACTTGAAACAAAAATTTTTGTTCAATCACAAAAATCTCAAAGGTATATACCTTTGAATTATAACCCGACTTGAAACAAAAATTTTTGTTCAAACATAAAAATGTCAAAGGTATATACCTTTGGATTATAACCCGACTTGAAACAAAAATATCAATTTTCATCAAAAATTTAAAATTTTTCAAAACATTCAAAAACAAATTTTCTTAAAATTTTTGTTCAAACACAAAAATGTCAAAGGTATATACCTTTGGATTATAACCCGACTTGAAACAAAAAATATCAATTTTCATCAAAAATTTAAAATTTTTCAAAACATTCAAAATCAAATTTTCTCAAAATTTTTGTTCAAACACAAAAATGTCAAAGGTATATACCTTTGGATTATAACCCAACTTGAAACAAAAATTTTTGTTCAAACACAAAAATGTCAAAGGTATATACCTTTGGATTATAACCCGACTTGAAACAAAAATTTTTGTTCAAACACAAAAATGTCAAAGGTATATATATACCTTTGGATTATAACCCGACTTGAAACAAAAATTTTTGTTCAAACACAAAAATGTCAAAGGTATATACCTTTGGATTATAACCCGACTTGAAACAAAAATATGAAAATTTTTGTTCAAACACAAAAATGTCAAAGGTATATACCTTTGGATTATAACCCGACTTTAAACAAAAATTTTTGTTCAAACACAAAAATGTCAAAGGTATATACCTTTGGATTATAACCCGACTTGATACAAAAATTTTTGTTCAAACACAAAAATGTCAAAGGTATATACCTTTGGATTATAACCCGACTTGAAACAAAAATTTTTGTTCAAACACAAAAATGTCAAAGGTATATACCTTTGGATTATAACCCGACTTGAAACAAAAATATCAATTTTCATCAAAAATTTAAAATTTTTCAAAACATTCAAAATCAAATTTTCTCAAAATTTTTGTTCAAACACAAAAATGTCAAAGGTATATACCTTTGAATTATAACCCGACTTGAAACAAAAATTTTTGTTCAAACATAAAAATGTCAAAGGTATATACCTTTGGATTATAACCCGACTTGAAACAAAAATATCAATTTTCATCAAAAATTTAAAATTTTTCAAAACATTCAAAAACAAATTTTATTAAATTTTTTGTTTAAACAAAAAAATGTCAAAGGTATATACCTTTGGATTATAACCCGACTTGAAACAAAAATATCAATTTTCATCAAAAATTTAAAATTTTTCAAAACATTCAAAAACAAATTTTCTCAAAATTTTTGTTCAAACACAAAAATGTCAAAGGTATATACCTTTGGATTATAACCCGACTTGAAACAAAAATTTTTGTTCAAACACAAAAATGTCAAAGGTATATACCTTTGGATTATAACCCGACTTGAAACAAAAATTTTTGTTCAAACACAAAAATGTCAAAGGTATATACCTTTGGATTATAACCCGACTTGAAACAAAAATTTTTGTTCAAACACAAAAATGTCAAAGTTATATACCTTTGGATTATAACCCGACTTGAAACAAAAATTTTTGTTCAAACACAAAAATGTCAAAGGTATATACCTTTGGATTATAACCCGACTTGAAACAAAAATTTTTGTTCAAACACAAAAATGTCAAAGATATATACCTTTGGATTATAACCCGACTTGAAACAAAAATTTTTGTTCAAACACAAAAATGTCAAAGGTATATACCTTTGGATTATAACCCGACTTGAAACAAAAATTTTTGTTCAAACACATAAATGTCAAAGGTATATACCTTTGGATTATAACCCGACTTGAAACAAAAATTTTTGTTCAAACACAAAAATGTCAAAGTTATATACCTTTGGATTATAACCCGACTTGAAACAAAAATTTTTGTTCAAACACAAAAATGTCAAAGGTATATACCTTTGGATTATAACCCGACTTGAAACAAAAATTTTTGTTCAAACACAAAAATGTCAAAGGTATATACCTTTGGATTATAACCCGACTTGAAACAAAAATATCAATTTTCATCAAAAATTTAAAATTTTTCAAAACATTCAAAATCAAATTTTCTCAAAATTTTTGTTCAAACACAAAAATGTCAAAGGTATATACCTTTGGATTATAACCCAACTTGAAACAAAAATTTTTGTTCAAACACAAAAATGTCAAAGGTATATACCTTTGGATTATAACCCGACTTGAAACAAAAATTTTTGTTCAAACACAAAAATGTCAAAGGTATATACCTTTGGATTATAACCCGACTTGAAACAAAATTTTTTGTTCAAACACAAAAATGTCAAAGGTATACCTTTGGATTATAACCCGACTTGAAACAAAAATTTTTGTTCAAACACAAAAATGTCAAAGGTATATATCTTTGGATTATAACCCGACTTGAAACAAAAATTTTTGTTCAAACACAAAAATGTCAAAGGTATATACCTTTGGATTATAACCCGACTTGAAACAAAAATTTTTGTTCAAACACAAAAATGTCAAAGGTATATACCTTTGGATTATAACCCGACTTGAAACAAAAATTTTTGTTCAAACACAAAAATGTCAAAGGTATATACCTTTGGATTATAACCCGACTTGAAACAAAAATTTTTGTTCAAACACAAAAATGTCAAAGGTATATACCTTTGGATTATAACCCGACTTGAAACAAAAATTTTTGTTCAAACACAAAAATGTCAAAGGTATATACCTTTGGATTATAACCCGACTTGAAACAAAAATTTTTGTTCAAACACAAAAATGTCAAAGGTATATACCTTTGGATTATAACCCGACTTGAAACAAAAATTTTTGTTCAAACACAAAAATGTCAAAGTTATATACCTTTGGATTATAACCCGACTTGAAACAAAAATTTTTGTTCAAACACAAAAATGTCAAAGGTATATACCTTTGGATTATAACCCGACTTGAAACAAAAATTTTTGTTCAAACACAAAAATGTCAAAGGTATATACCTTTGGATTATAACCCGACTTGAAACAAAAATATCAATTTTCATCAAAAATTTAAAATTTTTCAAAACATTCAAAATCAAATTTTCTCAAAATTTTTGTTCAAACACAAAAATGTCAAAGGTATATACCTTTGGATTATAACCCAACTTGAAACAAAAATTTTTGTTCAAACACAAAAATGTCAAAGGTATATACCTTTGGATTATAACCCGACTTGAAACAAAAATTTTTGTTCAAACACAAAAATGTCAAAGGTATATACCTTTGGATTATAACCCGACTTGAAACAAAAATTTTTGTTCAAACACAAAAATGTCAAAGGTATATACCTTTGAATTATAACCCGACTTGAAACAAAAATTTTTGTTCAATCACAAAAATCTCAAAGGTCATATACCTTTGAATTATAACCCGACTTGAAACAAAAATTTTTGTTCAAACATAAAAATGTCAAAGGTATATACCTTTGGATTATAACCCGACTTGAAACAAAAATATCAATTTTCATCAAAAATTTAAAATTTTTCAAAACATTCAAAAACAAATTTTCTTAAAATTTTTGTTCAAACACAAAAATGTCAAAGGTATATACCTTTGGATTATAACCCGACTTGAAACAAAAATATCAATTTTCATCAAAAATTTAAAATTTTTCAAAACATTCAAAAACAAATTTTCTTAAAATTTTTGTTCAAACACAAAAATGTCAAAGGTATATACCTTTGGATTATAACCCGACTTGAAACAAAAATTTTTGTTCAAACACAAAAATGTCAAAGGTATATACCTTTGGATTATAACCCGACTTGAAACAAAAATATCAATTTTCATCAAAAATTTAAAATTTTTCAAAACATTCAAAAACAAATTTTCTCAAAATTTTTGTTCAAACACAAAAATGTCAAAGGTATATACCTTTGGATTATAACCCGACTTGAAACAAAAATTTTTGTTCAAACACAAAAATGTCAAAGGTATATACCTTTGGATTATAACCCGACTTGAAACAAAAATTTTTGTTCAAACACAAAAATGTCAAAGGTATATACCTTTGGATTATAACCCGACTTGAAACAAAAATTTTTGTTCAAACACAAAAATGTCAAAGGTATATACCTTTGGATTATAACCCGACTTGAAACAAAAATTTTTGTTCAAACACAAAAATGTCAAAGGTATATACCTTTGGATTATAACCCGACTTGAAACAAAAATTTTTGTTCAAACACAAAAATGTCAAAGGTATATACCTTTGGATTATAACCCGACTTGAAACAAAAATTTTTGTTCAAACACAAAAATGTCAAAGGTATATACCTTTGGATTATAACCCGACTTGAAACAAAAATATCAATTTTCATCAAAAATTTAAAATTTTTCAAAACATTCAAAAACAAATTTTCTTAAAATTTTTGTTTAAACAAAAAAATGTCAAAGGTATATACCTTTGGATTATAACCCGACTTGAAACAAAAATATCAATTTTCATCAAAAATTTAAAATTTTTCAAAACATTCAAAAACAAATTTTCTCAAAATTTTTGTTCAAACACAAAAATGTCAAAGGTATATACCTTTGGATTATAACCCGACTTGAAACAAAAATTTTTGTTCAAACACAAAAATGTCAAAGGTATATACCTTTGGATTATAACCCGACTTGAAACAAAAATTTTTGTTCAAACACAAAAATGTCAAAGGTATATACCTTTGGATTATAACCCGACTTGAAACAAAAATTTTTGTTCAAACACAAAAATGTCAAAGGTATATACCTTTGGATTATAACCCGACTTGAAACAAAAATTTTTGTTCAAACACAAAAATGTCAAAGTTATATACCTTTGGATTATAACCCGACTTGAAACAAAAATTTTTGTTCAAACACAAAAATGTCAAAGGTATATACCTTTGGATTATAACCCGACTTGAAACAAAAATTTTTGTTCAAACACAAAAATGTCAAAGATATATACCTTTGGATTATAACCCGACTTGAAACAAAAATTTTTGTTCAAACACAAAAATGTCAAAGGTATATACCTTTGGATTATAACCCGACTTGAAACAAAAATTTTTGTTCAAACACAAAAATGTCAAAGTTATATACCTTTGGATTATAACCCGACTTGAAACAAAAATTTTTGTTCAAACACAAAAATGTCAAAGGTATATACCTTTGGATTATAACCCGACTTGAAACAAAAATTTTTGTTCAAACACAAAAATGTCAAAAGTTTATACCTTTGGATTATAACCCGACTTGAAACAAAAATATCAATTTTCATCAAAAATTTAAAATTTTTCAAAACATTCAAAATCAAATTTTCTCAAAATTTTTGTTCAAACACAAAAATGTCAAAGGTATATACCTTTGGATTATAACCCAACTTGAAACAAAAATTTTTGTTCAAACACAAAAATGTCAAAGGTATATACCTTTGGATTATAACCCGACTTGAAACAAAAATTTTTGTTCAAACACAAAAATGTCAAAGGTATATACCTTTGGATTATAACCCGACTTGAAACAAAAATTTTTGTTCAAACACAAAAATGTCAAAGGTATACCTTTGGATTATAACCCGACTTGAAACAAAAATTTTTGTTCAAACACAAAAATGTCAAAGGTATATATCTTTGGATTATAACCCGACTTGAAACAAAAATTTTTGTTCAAACACAAAAATGTCAAAGGTATATACCTTTGGATTATAACCCGACTTGAAACAAAAATTTTTGTTCAAACACAAAAATGTCAAAGGTATATACCTTTGGATTATAACCCGACTTGAAACAAAAATTTTTGTTCAAACACAAAAATGTCAAAGGTATATACCTTTGAATTATAACCCGACTTGAAACAAAAATTTTTGTTCAATCACAAAAATCTCAAAGGTATATACCTTTGAATTATAACCCGACTTGAAACAAAAATTTTTGTTCAAACATAAAAATGTCAAAGGTATATACCTTTGGATTATAACCCGACTTGAAACAAAAATATCAATTTTCATCAAAAATTTAAAATTTTTCAAAACATTCAAAAACAAATTTTCTTAAAATTTTTGTTCAAACACAAAAATGTCAAAGGTATATACCTTTGGATTATAACCCGACTTGAAACAAAAATATCAATTTTCATCAAAAATTTAAAATTTTTCAAAACATTCAAAATCAAATTTTCTCAAAATTTTTGTTCAAACACAAAAATGTCAAAGGTATATACCTTTGGATTATAACCCAACTTGAAACAAAAATTTTTGTTCAAACACAAAAATGTCAAAGGTATATACCTTTGGATTATAACCCGACTTGAAACAAAAATTTTTGTTCAAACACAAAAATGTCAAAGGTATATATATACCTTTGGATTATAACCCGACTTGAAACAAAAATTTTTGTTCAAACACAAAAATGTCAAAGGTATATACCTTTGGATTATAACCCGACTTGAAACAAAAATTTTTGTTCAAACACAAAAATGTCAAAGGTATATATATACCTTTGGATTATAACCCGACTTGAAACAAAAATTTTTGTTCAAACACAAAAATGTCAAAGGTATATACCTTTGGATTATAACCCGACTTGAAACAAAAATTTTTGTTCAAACACAAAAATGTCAAAGGTATATATATACCTTTGGATTATAACCCGACTTGAAACAAAAATTTTTGTTCAAACACAAAAATGTCAAAGGTATATATATACCTTTGGATTATAACCCGACTTGAAACAAAAATTTTTGTTCAAACACAAAAATGTCAAAGGTATATACCTTTGGATTATAACCCGACTTGAAACAAAAATTTTTGTTCAAACACAAAAATGTCAAAGGTATATATATACCTTTGGATTATAACCCGACTTGAAACAAAAATTTTTGTTCAAACACAAAAATGTCAAAGGTATATACCTTTGGATTATAACCCGACTTGAAACAAAAATTTTTGTTCAAACACAAAAATGTCAAAGGTATATATATACCTTTGGATTATAACCCGACTTGAAACAAAAATTTTTGTTCAAACACAAAAATGTCAAAGGTATATATATACCTTTGGATTATAACCCGACTTGAAACAAAAATTTTTGTTCAAACACAAAAATGTCAAAGGTATATACCTTTGGATTATAACCCGACTTGAAACAAAAATTTTTGTTCAAACACAAAAATGTCAAAGGTATATACCTTTGAATTATAACCCGACTTGAAACAAAAATTTTTGTTCAATCACAAAAATCTCAAAGGTATATACCTTTGAATTATAACCCGACTTGAAACAAAAATTTTTGTTCAAACATAAAAATGTCAAAGGTATATACCTTTGGATTATAACCCGACTTGAAACAAAAATATCAATTTTCATCAAAAATTTAAAATTTTTCAAAACATTCAAAAACAAATTTTCTTAAAATTTTTGTTCAAACACAAAAATGTCAAAGGTATATACCTTTGGATTATAACCCGACTTGAAACAAAAATATCAATTTTCATCAAAAATTTAAAATTTTTCAAAACATTCAAAATCAAATTTTCTCAAAATTTTTGTTCAAACACAAAAATGTCAAAGGTATATACCTTTGGATTATAACCCAACTTGAAACAAAAATTTTTGTTCAAACACAAAAATGTCAAAGGTATATATATACCTTTGGATTATAACCCGACTTGAAACAAAAATTTTTGTTCAAACACAAAAATGTCAAAGGTATATATATACCTTTGGATTATAACCCGACTTGAAACAAAATTTTTTGTTCAAACACAAAAATGTCAAAGGTATATACCTTTGGATTATAACCCGACTTGAAACAAAAATTTTTGTTCAAACACAAAAATGTCAAAGGTATATACCTTTGGATTATAACCCGACTTGAAACAAAAATTTTTGTTCAAACACAAAAATGTCAAAGGTATATACCTTTGGATTATAACCCGACTTGAAACAAAAATTTTTGTTCAAACACAAAAATGTCAAAGGTATATACCTTTGGATTATAACCCGACTTGATACAAAAATTTTTGTTCAAACACAAAAATGTCAAAGGTATATACCTTTGGATTATAACCCGACTTGAAACAAAAATTTTTGTTCAAACACAAAAATGTCAAAGGTATATACCTTTGGATTATAACCCGACTTGAAACAAAAATATCAATTTTCATCAAAAATTTAAAATTTTTCAAAACATTCAAAATCAAATTTTCTCAAAATTTTTGTTCAAACACAAAAATGTCAAAGGTATATACCTTTGAATTATAACCCGACTTGAAACAAAAATTTTTGTTCAAACATAAAAATGTCAAAGGTATATACCTTTGGATTATAACCCGACTTGAAACAAAAATATCAATTTTCATCAAAAATTTAAAATTTTTCAAAACATTCAAAAACAAATTTTATTAAAATTTTTGTTTAAACAAAAAAATGTCAAAGGTATATACCTTTGGATTATAACCCGACTTGAAACAAAAATATCAATTTTCATCAAAAATTTAAAATTTTTCAAAACATTCAAAATCAAATTTTCTCAAAATTTTTGTTCAAACACAAAAATGTCAAAGGTATATACCTTTGAATTATAACCCGACTTGAAACAAAAATTTTTGTTCAAACATAAAAATGTCAAAGGTATATACCTTTGGATTATAACCCGACTTGAAACAAAAATATCAATTTTCATCAAAAATTTAAAATTTTTCAAAACATTCAAAAACAAATTTTATTAAAATTTTTGTTTAAACAAAAAAATGTCAAAGGTATATACCTTTGGATTATAACCCGACTTGAAACAAAAATATCAATTTTCATCAAAAATTTAAAATTTTTCAAAACATTCAAAAACAAATTTTCTCAAAATTTTTGTTCAAACACAAAAATGTCAAAGGTATATACCTTTGGATTATAACCCGACTTGAAACAAAAATTTTTGTTCAAACACAAAAATGTCAAAGGTATATACCTTTGGATTATAACCCGACTTGAAACAAAAATTTTTGTTCAAACACAAAAATGTCAAAGGTATATACCTTTGGATTATAACCCGACTTGAAACAAAAATTTTTGTTCAAACACAAAAATGTCAAAGTTATATACCTTTGGATTATAACCCGACTTGAAACAAAAATTTTTGTTCAAACACAAAAATGTCAAAGGTATATACCTTTGGATTATAACCCGACTTGAAACAAAAATTTTTGTTCAAACACAAAAATGTCAAAGGTATATACCTTTGGATTATAACCCGACTTGAAACAAAAATTTTTGTTCAAACACAAAAATGTCAAAGTTATATACCTTTGGATTATAACCCGACTTGAAACAAAAATTTTTGTTCAAACACAAAAATGTCAAAGGTATATACCTTTGGATTATAACCCGACTTGAAACAAAAATTTTTGTTCAAACACAAAAATGTCAAAGGTATATACCTTTGGATTATAACCCGACTTGAAACAAAAATATCAATTTTCATCAAAAATTTAAAATTTTTCAAAACATTCAAAATCAAATTTTCTCAAAATTTTTGTTCAAACACAAAAATGTCAAAGGTATATACCTTTGGATTATAACCCAACTTGAAACAAAAATTTTTGTTCAAACACAAAAATGTCAAAGGTATATACCTTTGGATTATAACCCGACTTGAAACAAAAATTTTTGTTCAAACACAAAAATGTCAAAGGTATATACCTTTGGATTATAACCCGACTTGAAACAAAAATTTTTGTTCAAACACAAAAATGTCAAAGGTATACCTTTGGATTATAACCCGACTTGAAACAAAAATTTTTGTTCAAACACAAAAATGTCAAAGGTATATACCTTTGGATTATAACCCGACTTGAAACAAAAATTTTTGTTCAAACACAAAAATGTCAAAGGTATATACCTTTGGATTATAACCCGACTTGAAACAAAAATTTTTGTTCAAACACAAAAATGTCAAAGGTATATACCTTTGGATTATAACCCGACTTGAAACAAAAATTTTTGTTCAAACACAAAAATGTCAAAGGTATATACCTTTGGATTATAACCCGACTTGAAACAAAAATTTTTGTTCAAACACAAAAATGTCAAAGGTATATACCTTTGAATTATAACCCGACTTGAAACAAAAATTTTTGTTCAATCACAAAAATCTCAAAGGTATATACCTTTGAATTATAACCCGACTTGAAACAAAAATTTTTGTTCAAACATAAAAATGTCAAAGGTATATACCTTTGGATTATAACCCGACTTGAAACAAAAATATCAATTTTCATCAAAAATTTAAAATTTTTCAAAACATTCAAAAACAAATTTTCTTAAAATTTTTGTTCAAACACAAAAATGTCAAAGGTATATACCTTTGGATTATAACCCGACTTGAAACAAAAATATCAATTTTCATCAAAAATTTAAAATTTTTCAAAACATTCAAAATCAAATTTTCTCAAAATTTTTGTTCAAACACAAAAATGTCAAAGGTATATACCTTTGGATTATAACCCAACTTGAAACAAAAATTTTTGTTCAAACACAAAAATGTCAAAGGTATATACCTTTGGATTATAACCCGACTTGAAACAAAAATTTTTGTTCAAACACAAAAATGTCAAAGGTATATACCTTTGGATTATAACCCGACTTGAAACAAAAATTTTTGTTCAAACACAAAAATGTCAAAGGTATACCTTTGGATTATAACCCGACTTGAAACAAAAATTTTTGTTCAAACACAAAAATGTCAAAGGTATATATCTTTGGATTATAACCCGACTTGAAACAAAAATTTTTGTTCAAACACAAAAATGTCAAAGGTATATACCTTTGGATTATAACCCGACTTGAAACAAAAATTTTTGTTCAAACACAAAAATGTCAAAGGTATATACCTTTGGATTATAACCCGACTTGAAACAAAAATTTTTGTTCAAACACAAAAATGTCAAAGGTATATACCTTTGGATTATAACCCGACTTGAAACAAAAATTTTTGTTCAAACACAAAAATGTCAAAGGTATATACCTTTGGATTATAACCCGACTTGAAACAAAAATTTTTGTTCAAACACAAAAATGTCAAAGGTATATACCTTTGGATTATAACCCGACTTGAAACAAAAATTTTTGTTCAAACACAAAAATGTCAAAGGTATATACCTTTGGATTATAACCCGACTTGAAACAAAAATTTTTGTTCAAACATAAAAATGTCAAAGGTATATACCTTTGGATTATAACCCGACTTGAAACAAAAATATCAATTTTCATCAAAAATTTAAAATTTTTCAAAACATTCAAAAACAAATTTTCTCAAAATTTTTGTTCAAACACAAAAATGTCAAAGGTATATACCTTTGGATTATAACCCGACTTGAAACAAAAATTTTTGTTCAAACACAAAAATGTCAAAGGTATATACCTTTGGATTATAACCCGACTTGAAACAAAAATTTTTGTTCAAACACAAAAATGTCAAAGGTATATACCTTTGGATTATAACCCGACTTGAAACAAAAATTTTTGTTCAAACACAAAAATGTCAAAGGTATATACCTTTGGATTATAACCCGACTTGAAACAAAAATATCAATTTTCATCAAAAATTTAAAATTTTTTCATAACATTCAAAAACAAATTTTCTCAAAATTTTTGTTTAAACACAAAAATGTCAAAGGTATATACCTTTGGATTATAACCCGACTTGAAACAAAAATATCAATTTTCATCAAAAATTTAAAATTTTTCAAAACATTCAAAATCAAATTTTCTCAAAATTTTTGTTCAAACACAAAAATGTCAAAGGTATATATACCTTTGGATTATAACCCGACTTGAAACAAAAATTTTTGTTCAAACACAAAAATGTCAAAGGTATATATACCTTTGGATTATAACCCGACTTGAAACAAAAATATCAATTTTCATCAAAAATTTAAAATTTTTCAAAACATTCAAAATCAAATTTTCTCAAAATTTTTGTTCAAACACAAAAATGTCAAAGATATATACCTTTGGATTATAACCCGACTTGAAACAAAAATTTTTGTTCAAACACAAAAATGTCAAAGGTATATACCTTTGGATTATAACCCGACTTGAAACAAAAATTTTTGTTCAAACATAAAAATGTCAAAGGTATATACCTTTGGATTATAACCCGACTTGAAACAAAAATATCAATTTTCATCAAAAATTTAAAATTTTTCAAAACATTCAAAAACAAATTTTCTCAAAATTTTTGTTTAAACACAAAAATGTCAAAGGTATATACCTTTGGATTATAACCCGACTTGAAACAAAAATATCAATTTTCATCAAAAATTTAAAATTTTTCAAAACATTCAAAATCAAATTTTCTCAAAATTTTTGTTCAAACACAAAAATGTCAAAGATATATACCTTTGGATTATAACCCGACTTGAAACAAAAATTTTTGTTCAAACACAAAAATGTCAAAGGTATATACCTTTGGATTATAACCCGACTTGAAACAAAAATATCAATTTTCATCAAAAATTTTAAATTTTTCAAAACATTCAAAATCAAATTTTCTCAAAATTTTTGTTCAAACACAAAAATGTCAAAGATATATACCTTTGGATTATAACCCGACTTGAAACAAAAATTTTTGTTCAAACACAAAAATGTCAAAGGTATATACCTTTGGATTATAACCCGACTTGAAACAAAAATATCAATTTTCATCAAAAATTTTAAATTTTTCAAAACATTCAAAATCAAATTTTCTCAAAATTTTTGTTCAAACACAAAAATGTCAAAGATTTATACCTTTGGATTATAACCCGACTTGAAACAAAAATTTTTGTTCAAACACAAAAATGTCAAAGGTATATACCTTTGGATTATAACCCGACTTGAAACAAAAATTTTTGTTCAAACACAAAAATGTCAAAGGTATATACCTTTGGATTATAACCCGACTTGAAACAAAAATTTTTGTTCAAACACAAAAATGTCAAAGTTATATACCTTTGGATTATAACCCGACTTGAAACAAAAATTTTTGTTCAAACACAAAAATGTCAAAGGTATATACCTTTGGATTATAACCCGACTTGAAACAAAAATTTTTGTTCAAACACAAAAATGTCAAAGGTATATACCTTTGGATTATAACCCGACTTGAAACAAAAATATCAATTTTCATCAAAAATTTAAAATTTTTCAAAACATTCAAAATCAAATTTTCTCAAAATTTTTGTTCAAACACAAAAATGTCAAAGGTATATACCTTTGGATTATAACCCAACTTGAAACAAAAATTTTTGTTCAAACACAAAAATGTCAAAGGTATATACCTTTGGATTATAACCCGACTTGAAACAAAAATTTTTGTTCAAACAAAAATGTCAAAGGTATATACCTTTGGATTATAACCGACTTGAAACAAAAAATTTTTGTTCAAACACAAAAATGTCAAAGGTATATACCTTTGGATTATAACCCGACTTGAAACAA